>CM069145.1:7526898-9023911 GCA_035221665.1 Okamejei kenojei | reverse complement strand
TATAGAGAGATAGTATTCCCTTTCTGCTCTCCCTCAGCCCTTGGGCTCCTCCTCTTCCTTTCTCTTTTTCTCCCCCCCCCACCCCCAATCAGTCTGAAAGAATGTTTTGGCCCCAACGTTGCCTATTTCCTTCACTCCTTGATGCTGCTGGCACACGCTGAGTTTCTCCCGCACTTTTGTTCTACTGCAGGCATAAGAATTTGTTTACTTGGCATCAATGCTCAATCACAGAATTGTGGGCCAAAGGAAAGGGCGTGATTGCCTGCTGTATTGTTTTATGTTTTACGGTTTCTACATATATGATTAACTGCAATGATAGAATCCAAATCTTAAATGCATTAGTGTTATTCAAGTCTTTTCTTAAATGGTAGCTTTTCAATGATGGAAGAAAAATCTAACTAAAAACAGACGTTGGGAAATAAAGGCTGAAGCTTTCCACTCCTGACTGTGTATCTCTTTGACTTTGAGGTAAATTATGGAAATAGTGGTGGAGAATGGCAGGTCTACATCACTGCTGTCATTGTGATGTTCCTCAGAGATATTTTTATAAGTAGATGGAATAAAAATGTAAAATAGAAGCTGTGGAAAACTGATACAGTAAGGAATTGAAATAATTTTCCTGTACTTGCATTAGCTTAAAATGCAGTTGGCCTAGAAATGCGATTTCTGACATGTTTTATGCTAAATGCTGGTTTGGGTACTCAGTATGCCAAGAGTTTGTGCCTTTGATCCTGAGTATTTGGGTCACATGATATGGTAGAGAAGGTAGTGCAGGTAAGTTGAGTGATTCCTCATAGCATTAGAGACCAGGTTCAATCCTGACTTGGGTGTTGCCTGTGTGGAGCCCTGATTATTCTTCCTGTGACTGCATGGGCTTCCTTCAGTGTTCTAGTTTCTTCCACATCCCTTGGTAGTTAATGGGCCACTGTAAATTGTCGCTCGTTGGTATAGCAGGAGCGATGGAATCTGGCGTGCAGTTGATGGGAATGTGAAGGAAAACAATATATAAAATTAATATAGAAATATTGCACAATGGGTGAATGATGTCAGTGTAGTCTGTTTCATGCTGTATTAATTTCGCTGAGAGATACAGGCGGAAAGGCCCTGTTGGTCCCACGGAGTCCGCGCCAACCCGTGATCCCCGCACATTTAATCTCTCTTCAACACCAGGACAATTTACATTCCATGCCCAAGCCATCAACTACAAACGTGTACGATCTTTGTAGTGTGGAGGAAATGAAGCTTGGAAGAAGAAAACCCATGCAGGTACGGGGAGAGTAGAGAACGTTACAAAAACTGCGTGCGGACAGGACCCCACAGTCAGGATCTGAACAGGGTCTCTGGCGCTGTTAAAGCAACAACTCTACCGCTGCGCCATGGTGCTCCCTCAGTTTTATACTAATCTGTGGCATTGAAGGTCTTCAGGGATGGCCGTGATGTAGATTCAATATGGAATAATATTTTGACATCATCTAAGCAAATATGTTCTATATGATTCATTTAACTGATTTCAAGAAATAGCTGAAATGAGCTGGGACTTGCAACATCCCATCTGTAGCATCTGAATATCTGTGGACCAGACACTAAATGTAATTTTAGCCAAACTATTCGTTTGATTACAACACTGCGGCCTGGCTGATAGTATGGAAAACTGCTTAGTTACATCTTATTTAAGAAGTGGGGTTAAATCTCCATATCCAACTAATGCCACCCAATAAGTCTGGGCTCAATTAGCAGCAACGGAATAGGAGTCATTGACAGTAATATTAATGAGCACCCAGTCAATAATAAGCATACTTCCAAGAAGGAAATCAGGGAGGCAAAATGGGGAGGGCATAGTCTGGCTGATAAGATTAAGCATCCATCAACGAGCTGCTCAACACTGCCCCACCGCTACACTCAGTTGGTATCATCGGAAAGTGAAGTGGTTTTCAAATATTATAGCATGATCTTGAATCAGTGTGGCATTCAATGTGCAGAGATGTATTTTGTGAATTCAACCATGTCAGGTTCTACAGTGTTCGGTGAGTGGTGTGGAGCAGAGAGCTCTAAGTACACATCCCATTGTTCCGTGAAAGTGCATCTAGGCAACAGATTGATAAAGAGCCTTGTGGTTACAATGGCCTTCATCAGAGGGTACGGGGCAGAAGTTGGGACGTTACATTACAGGTGTACAAGACATAGGTGGGGACTGCATTGGTGTGTTGTGTTCAGTTATGGAGGTGAAATGAGTGCAGAGAAGATTTTTAGGACGGATGTTCCTGGAACTCAAAAACTATTAGACTGGGTTGGGCAGGCTGGAATTTTATTACTTGGAGCGCAGGAGGATAAGGGGGTGATCTTATAGAGGTGTACAAAAATCTTAGGAGAATTGATAGGGTGGATCTCACAGAGTCAGGGTCGGGGAATTAATAACCTGAGTATTAGGTTTAAGGTTAATATTTTTGTGAGGGAAAATGATTTAGATAGGAACTTTTTACTCAGAGGCTTGGTGGGTATATAGAACAAGCTGCCAGAGAAAGTGGTTGAGGCCGGTATTATAACAGCATTTAAAATATTCTTGGGCAGGTGATTATAGGAAAGGTTTAGAAGGAATATGGGACCAAACCACAGGCAAATGGAATGGTATAGACATGGTTAATCTGAGTCGACTTGGTCAAGGGGCTCTGTTCTGTGCTTTATGACTCTTTAATGCTAAGGTTATTCACTATGCTCGTGTTCTGACCTCTCCAACTTCGGGAACAATCTTTCCTGCCTCTAGCCTGTCCAACCTTAAGAATTTTGTAAGTTTCTATAAGATCCCCCCCTCAATGTTAGGGTAGGGCATTCTCTTGCATCTCTGTAGGTAGTGCATTCAGAAAAATTCTCTTCCACCTCAGGGTAGGTGCGGTCAGAATCAATAGATATACTTGGATGGAAGATAGACAATAGTTGACAGATCACAAATTGAAGGTTAAGGGGGATCTGGCACAGAAGAGGAGTTTGAAGAGCCAAACTAGATCAACCGTGATCGTATTAGGACATATAGGGTGGGTTTGAGGGGCCTGGTGGCCTACTCCTGCACCTACTTCCCTGTGTTCATGTGGTTTAACCTTTGCCCTGGAGCATCACTTCTATGTTTTGTGTCCTAGGCCTCAACTGTTCATCATACGTCCTGCATGCAGGAAAAGACCAAGACAATATTCAGGCATCAGTCGAATTAACATAAAATAATTTTTTACCAGAATGTTCCAAAGTGATGACACCTACAACAAGCAGGATTTGTTAGAAATATGACATTAACAAATTGCTAATGTTGTCCATCATTCAAAATCTTGTGAATATTAGACACATAATATATTGTTGAATGCCGGGGCAATCAGCGGGACAGGCAGCATCTCTGAGAGAAGGAATGGGTGATGTTTCGGGTCGAGACTGAAGAAGGGTCTCGACCTGAAACATCACCCATTCCTTTCCATACAGAGCTGTGCCTGTCCCGCTGACCTTACTCCAGCATTTTTGTTGTCTATCTTTCAGTGTAACCAGCATGCTTGCAGTTCCTTCCCACACATAGAAATAATGGGTTATCGCTGTTGTGATCAGGAACGCAACCAGACTTGAGCAATGAGGAGGTCAGAAACTGGCCTTATGCAGTGAGAGTTTCATCTTCTTGACACAACCAAATGGTCCTATCATCAGCAAGGCACATCGTGTGCTTGATGAATACTTTCGATCAATGGGGCTTTTTTATTTTTCGTGAATATTGACACCATCAATAGGCAACCTGTCCGATATGGTACTTTATTATCTATCTTTTAACAGCTATTATCCCTTCGTGGTCTGCTGGTGTTTGCCCAGGATACCAGCTTTTAAAAGATTGCATGGTACTAACTCAGGTTACTATGATGGATATTCCCTAACTAAATCTCACACCCAAGAACAAAGGCATCAGGCAATTTGGAATAAATACCATGCATGGTTCCCTTCCATTCAGATACCATTCTGTGTGGAATATAGCACAGAAGAAAAGGGTCTCGGACCGATAACGTCACCATTCCTTCTTTCCAAAGATGCTGCCTGTCCCGCTGAGTTACTCCCATGGATTTTGTGTCTACCTTCGATTTGAAGCAGCTCTGCAGGTTCTTTCTTCCTGATTATCTTGTCGTGGGAGCAAATTCTAGGAACTCGCGGCCCCACAGCATTGAAGGAGTAGTTTCACGGAGAAGTGCTTGCAGCTGTTTAAAGAAGGCAGCTCCCCCTGCTAATCATGGATGAGCAATAAATAGCTAGCCATGATCAGATCCCAAAAAATGATTGTAAAAATAAATAATTTTAGTCTGTTTTATGGGAAGTATGGCTGTTCAGATCAGGAAACCATCAAGATTCAACCTGTCTGATTTCCTCATCTTTTAAACTGAGCATTGTTAGTGAAAAAGCTGGATTCACGAAACTCGGATAACATCCACTCTGATGGTGACTCACTAAGTTGGAAAACCAAAGTGGAACATTTATGCTCATTCTGCCTTCTTTGAAACTGTATTTTTCAGCGTTTAAAAAAAAAACTTTCTGAGAGTATTTCTTTTTACATCTTCATTCAAGATGAGGAACCAGAGGCCATAGGTTTAGGCGAAGGCCAAAAGATTTAATAGGAATCTGAAGGGGGACATTTTTTGCAAACAAAGGGTGGTGGGTGTATGGAACAAGGCTGCCCAGAGGAGGTAGTTGAGGCATGAGAGGACTATCGACATTGTTAAGAAAACAGTTAGGACAGGTACATGGATAGGAACAGGTTTGAAGGGATATGGACAGGTGTGGGCAGGTGGGACTTGTGTGAGCTGGACACGTTGGCGGTGTGTGGTAAGTTGTGCCGTAAGGGCATGTTTCCACACTGTATCCTCTAGCCTCTATAAGTTGTTCAACACCATTCCTAGCTCACAATTATCGGATCTGCTTGCATTTTCAATTGTTTTTCACATGTTTTAATTTAAAAGCACTTTGATGGAACTGTAATTCGACAAACGTTTTGTGCGCGTTGTTTTTTTCCGAGTAGACTGTAAATGTCTTCTGCATAGTATTTATAATTCTGATCCAAAAGTTACATCAGCTTCCGTAATGCTGGAACTCCTGGAAGCCATTTAAAACAGCGATGATTGCTCAAGTTTGCAACAATGAAATGGTCTCTCGGTGTAAACACGATTAGTTCATTCTTAAGGCATCCCTGCTCTTATAATGGACTGTTACTTGATGATTGGTCCAGATAGCAAGACAGTGGAAAATAGGTTCACTGAGCAGACCTTTCATCAGTTACTTGGCTGAGCACAAGAGTTTTATATAACGTACATCAGGGAGATTTCAACAATTTAGCCGACTAATGAAACACATTAAACATGGTCTTCTTTCGATTAGGTTGATGTACTTTATTATCGCTTATAAGCCAGCACAGCCAGGGGTGATGTTTACCTGAGTCTAACACGGTGGAGCAACCACCAGCAGAAACCTTGGAATACTTTTGAGAAGATTTCCTTTATTTACGGCAGCAGGGATCAATAAAAAGCAATCTCGAACGATCTTGAAGGCATAAAGTTTTCTGGGTTTTCCACTTGCACAGTGCAAATGCAGCAGGACCAGGAGAAAGGGGGGAAAATCATTATTTAAAACAATATAAGGACAATTTAGTTATTTTGGGCAAGAGCCACAGACAATCTGCTAGAGGAACTCAGCGGATTGAGCTGCATTGTTGGGACAGGTAATTGTCAACCTTTTAGGTCGAAACCTTACATCAAAACACTAAAGAATGAGATCTAGATCATAAGTAATAGGAGTAGAATTTAGGCATTCTCGGCACATCAAGTCAACTCCGCAGTTCATATCATGGTGGATCTATCTCTCCCTCAAATCCCATTCTCCCTGCCTTTTTTCCTATGACCTGGTAACCTAATCAAGAATCAATCTATTCTGCCTTAAATATATCCACTGCCTTGGGCCTCCACGAGCCTTGTGTACGAGAATTCCACAGATTCACCACCATTCTGACTGAAGGAAATGTCCTCCTCACCTCCTTCCTAAAAGAATGTCCTTTAATTGCTGCGGCTATGACACTCGAGGAAACTATCCACTCTATCCAAGCCTTTCACTATTTCTCTAAGTTTCAGTGTGGTCCCCTCATCTTCTAAACTCCAGCAAATACAGGCCAGTATGCTGTCGAACGCTTCAAGATGCCAAGATGGATGATGGAGCCGAGTAATGGTGGAGGAGGAGAGAGTTTGGAGATTGCGGCAGGTGGTTCGGGGATTGAAAGAGCATGCAACGGGGAATTCTCAAATGCAAATGTTTGTTGAGAAGTGCCACATGAAGACACTGGAAAAACTGGGCTCATGAGATTAAAAACATGATAATGCAATCGAAAATTACAGCAATGACAATGCAAAATTTACCACATGGTGGAAAGCAAAAATTGTTGGCTTTCAGCCAGAGAGATTTTCGCTTGGGGCCAATATTTGGGACCGTTGATTTTTTGACACATAGCCTAAATTGGGGAGCAGGGGGAGGGAGACAGTGGAAAAATGATTGCAGTCTTTCTTTCATTCAGATAAAATGTGTGCGTATCGATCTATGATAGATACCTGTGTCATTATCTGTGGGAAAGAACTGTGTTGAGGGGAAAGTTGCGGTTTGGGTTGATTATAATGTTCTACTTACATATTTTGGTTACCATACTCTTTCCTTAAAACTATTATAAGAACACTCTATTTAATTTGAATTTAGATCAATTTATGGGAATGGAGAATGAAAGTGTCAAAAATCAGCACTGACCCACTTTGCCAGTAGATTTATTACACCAAGAATCCAAGATAAGTTTTGTAGCACATATTCAAATTTGAACTCTAGGAAATTATTATTGACAACCTGATGAAGTTATTACTGTAATGTTTAAAAATTCGTGCAGGCCACAAGATGAAAAATACATGTAAAATGGGTACGACACGTCACAAGATAAAAACAATTGAGCAAAACATCAATGATGAAGTTCCATCATATTCTCAGATTCTAAAATTGTGACAAAAGAAACTATTTGATATTTGCATTTATTATAATTATTTTTATGCCTGGCAAAGTTATTTAATTCAGGTCCCAACCAGGAAACAACAATATTCTCCGTTGCTGCCTGTCTTGTGGAGTTACTCCAGCATTGTGGTCTGTCCATCGTTCAGTTTAGGCTTTTCATTCATTTTATTCTTAAGTCAAACAAGAAATAATGTTTGGCCGTGCAGAAAAAAAAGCATAATAAGTACATAGAGAAACAGAAAGAGAGTAAGATGAAAAGAAAAAGAGATAAGGAGGAGTAAGTAGTTCTATGATTTCATCGTCCAAAGAAACGTTTGATAAAATTTCACTTCCACTTTCGATTCCTTTGTGAGATTGATCTCAAGATATTTCTCTCTTATTTCCAACTTTGGTTGAGCAGAATTTACACATTGTGAATTTTTCTATGAAAGGCTTTAAGTATTTATGGACTGGGCTTGCAGTTTCATAATGTATTCATATAGTGAAGGACTTAGATACTTTACTGTAATGAATAGCTTTTTGCTTTAGTCATTTCTGATTCGATGCTACATCGCGGCTTGTACTTGAAACCTGGAGCGCAAACCAATGGAATTGTTACAGGCTTCACTATGAAGGTGGGAGAAAGCACTCCCGCCCCCATCACACCTCTCAGGCAAACTTGCTTAGTTGGGAAGAAATACATTTGAATCTGCCAGATGACAGTCGATCTTAAGTATTGGCCTCAGGGAGAGGACAATGTGACAGGCCTTTTGAAGTCAACACTGACTATCGGGAATTGCTGTTATATCATCTTACATGATTTTTTTTACACAGCTGGGAGGAGAGAAGCTTGGAACAGCCGTAAACTATAAAATGCAAGGATGCCAAATGACAGAACTAGGAATGTAATCAGGTCAGTAAAATGAAGGCCAACCAGGATGGTGTCCAATTTCCTACTACTTACACAATAGTGAGTTTTATATGTCAAATGTATAAACTTGTAGTGATATGTAGGACTGTTTAAGAAGGAACTGCAGATGCTGGAAAATCGAAGGTAGACCAAAAATACTGGAGAAACTGTCTGAAGAAGGGTTTCGACCCGAAACGTTGCCTACTGATATTGAATGGTGGTGCAGGCTCGAAGGGCCAAATGGCATACTCCTGCACCTATTTTCTATGTTTTCTCTGTTTCTATGTTTCTATTTCCTTCGCTCCATAGATGCTGCCTCACCAGCTGAAGGTTCTCCAGCATTTTTGTCTCCCTAGTGATGTACAGACCATAGGTGTACAGTTCTATTACAGACCATATGTTCTACCATAAGACATTTGGTTTCTATTAATATAGTGTTGCATTAGAATTCTTACTAATTTTAACAGCTATCAGCTCATTTTCAATAGAACAAAACGGTTTTCTGTTGGCAACGCAGTGGTGCAGCTGGTAGAGCCGCTGCCTCACCTTGTTCAGAGGCCCTGGATTGCTCCTGACATCGGGTGCTGTCTGTGCGGAGTTTGGCTGTTCTCCCTGTGACTGCGTTGGGTTTCCTTCGGGTGTTCTGGTTTTACTCCACATCCAAAGACGTGCGGTTTTCTAGGTTAGGTGGCCTCTTAAATTGCCCCTGTTGTAAGTGAGTAGGAAGCGGATGAGAAAGGGGATAACTTGGTACTGGTATGTATACGTTATGAGAGGATGGTAGGTCAAAGGATCGGTTTCAATGCTTTATCTCTAACTTAATTTACCTAAGCTAAAGAGCAAAATGGTTAGTTATTTGGTAACAATCGTACGTGAAATAATGTCTGTCTCATAATTATCATTCACGTGTTGCAAATGAAGTTAATTGTAATACTCTAAACTTCTCATACTTTCTTTACAAGATCGAAGGAATCCCATCAAGTCAAAACCAGCATCAAGGCATCCGATCATCCCATTCCTCCATTCATCTTTTGTAATCTATTCAAGGTTCAAAGGTCAGTTTATTGTCACATGTACCAACTAAGGTACTGTGAAATTCGAATTACCATACAGCCATACTAAAAAAAAAGCATCAAGACACACAACATAAAAATTAACATAAACATCACCACAGTGATTCCCTAATTCCGCATTGTGATGGAAGGCAATAAAGTTGAATATTCTTCCTCTTTATTCTCTCGCAGTCAGGGCTGTGGAACCATCCTCAGTCAGGGGCTGTTGAACCATCCGCAGTTGGGGTGATCGAAGCCCACAGCCGGCGATTGAGCCTCTGAGTCGGGGCGATCGATCGAAGCTGCCTGCGTCGGGATGATCGAAGCTCCTGCAGCTTGGAGTTCCCAAAGCTGGTCTCTGACCAGGAGACCGCGGAGATGAGCTCCACGATGTTAAAATCCGCAGGCTCCCACGTTGGCGGGTAGTTGCGAGGGGTGTGCCTTCATGGTCGCGATGGAGTTCCCGCATTCTGGCAACTATAGGCGTGGCTCATTATGGTCGTCACAATTTTTCAACATGTTGAACAATTAGCGGCGACTAGAATGAAGCCGTCATGAAGAATAGCGAGATTTCTCGGTGCCGTACGTGGGTTGCCAGGAGGTACTAGGGGTCGCCAGGGAGGGGGAAGGTTCTCGGAGGTTCTCGTTAGGTTGGAGCCGGTGCTGACCGGTGAATTTCATTGGCTCATTTGGGGGGGACAAAAAGGTAAGCAGTAGTTTTCAGAACCAAGGAACCCGACCGGTTAATGTTTGTCCGCCGAGCTTCACAGCCGTGTATCTCTGGCTTCTTAAAAGTTGTCTCCATTCCTTTCCCCCATTCTCCCCCATCTCCCCCATCTCCCCCCCCCTTTTAAAGACTTACCGTACGCTGTGCTTTAGCCATAATTACAGCGCCAACCTTCCTGTTCGTCGTGGGTGTGTCTGTATCACCTTGGCTTTGCACTGTGGGAATTTTTTAGACAGCGCTCCCCCGCTTGCCCTGTCCCTCGCCTGCATAGCGGACTGGTGAAGGAAGCGATAGTTTGTGTGTTCCACTCTGACAGTTGCCGTTCCAGTTGCCCAGTTTTTCATGCAACTGCTGGCAACTTGACAGTACCAGCAGTCCGCTGAAAAATCGCCAAGAAGTGGGACAGGCCCATAACTCTCCTGCCATGACCAAAATTAGCTACAATTTAAAGAAGGTGATTAACCTGCCAGCATTTGTTTGGGATGTGGGAGGTAACTGGAAAACCTGGTAAAACCCCACACCTCATGCATGCTCCACAATGGCAGAACCCTAAGTCATGGTTAAACCCTGTTATTGGAACTTTAATATCAGCAGAACTAATTGATGCACCACTATGGTACCTCAATTGGTAGTGAGTTAAGGAAAACTAGTTTTCACATATTTTTGTATAATTCAATCATTAAAGACAGTCTTGCAAAGGAAGCCACTGAAGTCAGTTAAATCTAAAAATGTGCAGAATTGGTAGTAAAGGCACATCAATAATACAATTAAAAAATCACTGCGAAAATGTGACATTGCAGGAAAAGTGTGAGTTGCAGATATATTCCAACAGCTTTTCCATTTTGTTGATTCGATTTTGAAAGTTAGGCATGGTCTAACTTAGTTATTTATTTATGATGCATGTCAGAAATAACCCAATGTATTCCACATTTTCTGGAGGATTAACGGAGAATTATGGTCATGTATTGAGAGTCAATCGAATCTTTTGCCGCAAGTCATTACTTTCATAATTTCTTACATTATTAACATTGTGAAAAATAGTTTCAAAGCATGATATGAATCTTTTATTGATTTTGCAGCATTTTGCACATAACTTTACATTGTGTT
Source organism: Okamejei kenojei (assembly GCA_035221665.1). Classification (NCBI taxonomy): domain Eukaryota; kingdom Metazoa; phylum Chordata; class Chondrichthyes; order Rajiformes; family Rajidae; genus Okamejei; species Okamejei kenojei. Next base: position 9,013,092 of record CM069145.1, on the reverse strand, counting down.
GTTTCCAAAACATCCATGATATTTTGATATGGAACCAAGGCGAAAAACCCGCCAAAAAATAACAAGCAATGAGCAGAAAGCAATAGTTCAATCTTAGCTCGTTTTCCAGAAGGTTATTTCAAAAGGAATGTGGGGATTCACACTTTCACACACTAAAAGAAAGCAAACTCAATGCCAACATTTATTTCAAGAAGGCTTGTATACATCAACAGGGATGTAATGTTGAGGCTCTATAAAAGGTCCTCGTAAGGCCGTATTGGGAATATTGAGAGCAAATTTGGCACCAATGCCTGAGGAAGGATGTGCTGGCTCTGGAGAGGGTCTAAAGGAGATTGACAAGAATGATCCAGAAATGAGTAGGTTAACCTATGATGAGCGTTTTGACGGCACTGGGCCTGCACTCGCTGGAGTTTAGAAGAATGAGGGGGGACCTCATTGAAACATACAGAATAGTGACAGACTTTGTATAGAGTGATGTGGAAGGGATGTTTCCACTAGTGGGAGAAGTCTAGGACTAGAGTTCATAACCTCAGAATTAAAGGACGTTCTTTTTAGGAAGGAGATGAGGAGAAATTTATTGAGTCAGAGGGTAGTGAATCAGTGAATTCTTTGCCACAGAAGGCTTGTGGGAGGCCAAGTCAGTGGATAGTTTTAAGGCAGAGATAGATAGATTCTTGATTTGTACAGGTGTCGGAGGTTATGGGGAGAAGGCAGGAGAATGGAGTTAGGATGGGGAGATTGATCAGCCATGATTGAATCGTGGAGTAGACTTGATGGGCCAAATGGCCTAATTCCACTCCTATTTCTTATGTCCTTATGACTTCCAAAAGGCTGTAGATGATGGATTAGTAAAATTGCTTACATCTGGGATCTAGTGCTTTCTAAGCACTAGTAAATCAAAAATTAAAGATCAATATGAGGGAGAATGGCATTGAGGTGATCACCCGTACTACTGTGTACAATCCTACATCTCCTTCACTTTAAAGGTACATTAAGCAGTTGTGAAGCTTTCCACAAAATAGTTTCATCTGCAATTTAGGTATTGCCACATCCTGCTGCTGGACATGAGAGGACAGTTTACGACTCAAGTTTGACATTTAATATTGTAATAGCTTTATACAGACCAATGTGCATTGAAGTCAAAATTACACAAAAAAAAAACATTATTTTTCCTTTGTCAGAATTTCTTTCTGAATGAATTTCTTTGAAAGGGTGCTTTTTATTTCTGGAAGTTATGCATTTCTTTCCTGTGGTTCAATGTATTCCAAGCCCAGGTGAGCAAAGATTTCTTCCTCAGTCTCGGCTTTAAGAAATACCCCCTGCAAAAAAGAAAAAAGGAAAAAATATTTTAATCAATGGATATTCAATCTGCATCTGCCATGCAGGTCATGTTCTTTTTAATAATAGTCACCACAAAAATCGGGCAGATGCTGTTGATAATCCACGGGGAACATTTTACCGGGAAACACTTCTCCAGTCAATAAGGCTAAATGTGCTATTCAGTGCACAGTGCATTGCTGTCTGCCTCTGAAATTCATTCCAATGTCTTTAATGAAATTAATTTCAAAGGCAAAATACATTAGTCGACAGTGTGAATTAAAGGTCCTGACCCACATGGCGATTTTTTCGGCGACTGCCAGCGTCATTATCAGTGTCGCCAAAAGATTTTGAACATTTCAAAATCCAGCGGCATCAAATAAATGTTGCGACACTCGGAAAAACCCCGCGTGTCATACGTCGTCACGCCGCGTCACCGCCGCGTCACGCCGCAAATTTTCCGGTGACCTGATACGTTCAGTCCAATGATGCAGGCAGTCACCGAATAAATCTGGCAAGTGGGACAGGCCCTTAAACATATTGACCCGAGTTCAATTTCCAGGCAAGCGTCTAATAATTCAAGTTAATTTTTTGCATTCTACGACAGAGAAACAGCTATGTTCTGTTCAGGTACAAATAACCAGTGTGTTCTTTTTGAGTTTATGCCACGTTTTGTGTCTTGTTCATGACAAGTACATTTTGTAAATTCACAATTGGGCTCTGCTGGTTTTAACTTTTAAATTCCATCCCTGAACATCATCAGATTCGCATTGAGGCTTCTTATCGTGAGTGCAGACTTGTAAAATTACCTCTATTGTGTTTAGATAAATGAAACTCCGAAGCAGTTTAATAGTTTATATAAGAGAGTGAAGAGTCAAACATATCAATGCAAACAACAGGCAATGTCCTATTACCAATCATGTAATCTATCAACACCTACGTGCTCCTGTTATAATAGACTAACATGAATTCAGCAAAATGAATCCTGTCAAAATTTTCAATATTTATTCTACACAATGTATGAATCATCAATGAATATCAGTATGCCTTGCCACACACAAAATAGAAATCTGGTTATAGAAAATCGCTAGTTCAGGGCGGTTAAAAACAGTGGCGTTATACATAATTATTAAAACGCCGGATTTTGATTCCATTTAATTAATCTATTATGTTGTCCAAAACGTCCATTTCAATATTGCCGTGGTCATCTAACCTGTAAAACATTGCATTTTAAAGTGTAATATTAGAAACATCATCTGTCCACTTTTCTTCCACAGATACTGCTAACACTCTGAGTTCCTCCAGCAGTTTGCTTTTTTTCGCACCAATATTATTACAATTGGTAATACAGTGAACTCTTTCCGTCCCCTACCCCCACCCAAGTTATTGCACTAGCTTCAGTCGTTTTGTGGAGTCTCATGTCTGTAAAGGGCCTGTCCCACCAGCATGCGACTGCATGCGGCGAGCGTGACCAAACGTGGTGGCTTGAGCCATACGGTCTCCCGGGGCCGGTTCCACTTCGAACCGCGGAGGTGTCTGGAGTTTTGTGGGAGCTGGTCCCGACATCATATTCACCAATCAGCTGGGCAGGAGGCGGGCCGACTGAATTTGGACATCGCACGGCGTCGGGCGGTGACGTTATCACCAACGGCATGCCTGGCGGCGACGTCCGTCGCGCAACGCCATGCACCGCGTACGGCGTCCAGACGCAGCGTACGGGCATCATGACACTGCGTATACGTTTGAGATGTTGCGTATGGCCTTGATGCGGCTGCGGGCCTGGCAGCCTATTGCCGCGCAGGATTTTGAACAGTCAGTTTTTCGGAGCCCCACGCGATGTCTGTACCAGCTCCACACGACTCCATACGGCTCCGCAATTGAAGTGGGACCGGCCACGCGAGGCCGTACGGCTCACCTATCTCTTCTATCCAGCGATGCTGTCTGACCCGCTGAGTTACTCCAGCTTTTTGTGTCTATCTTAGGTTTAAACCAACACCTGCAGTTCCTTCCTAAACATTTCTATTATTAGTTGTGTTTTAAGAGTCAATACGTATTAATATGTTGGGGTTATGTGAATATGAGGAAAATTTCAAAATTAGCAAGAGGCACCAATCTGGAAGATATGGTGATCTGTAAGGAGGACAGTTATCGGCAGCAAGTGAGCATAGTAAGGCTGGAAAGCGAGCAGATGAGTAGTAGATACAGTTTAATATAGAGAAACCAGTCGATTTTCTTCTCGCAGAAAGAGCTGTAAGTGATAATACATGCTAACAATAGTACTGTACTAAAAGTGTGCAGGTACAGAGAAACCTAGGTGTATATTGTATTAAACATAGCAAACAGAAGGACATGTTGAGAAAGAAGTTAACAAAAATATGGGATCCCAGAAAACTGGAGCCTCCTCTCTCCCATGTACTGTAGCTCAAAGTGAAAGTCACTTTTATTTGTCACATGCACCAGAAGGTGCAGTGAAATGAATTTCGAATTTCGAATTAGAAATTAATCTCCTTTCTTCAAATGGCAGGTTAAGTTTCAAAAAGACATACTGTTGCCTAAATGCACACACTTTCACTTTACAAGATGCAAGTTGAGTTTAGGGCTCTTGTCAAGTAAAGGGCCTGTCCCACTTGGGCGTCATTTGCGCGTCATTTATGCGACATCATTTACGCGTCATGACGCGCGCGGCGTGAAGTGCACATGACGTGCGCATGGGATGCATTACGCGCGCATGGTGCGTGGTGATGTAGACAGTGGCGTGACGCGCAAATGATGCCCAAGTGGGACAGGCCCTTAACTCTAGCTGTTCATTGTATTGGTCCCATGCTATTCTCAGTGGCCAACTACTGCAACACACAGGAGGCACGAAGCTGAAGTGCATTAGAAACAGAAGGGGCAACTGCACTGCGGATGATAATCCTTGTGTCCTTTGCCACCCCAAAGTGTTTATCTATTTCATTATGGAATTAACACATGGTAAAATTCATATATGGTTATGTTAAACAACCATTATGTTAAACAACCATATGAACAAACTATTTTTAAAAAAGTATAAAAAATGTTTTTGAGATACGGCGCGGAAACAGGCCCTTCGGCCCACTGGGTCCACGCCGACCAGTGATCCCCACACATTAACACTATCCTACACACACTAGGGGCAATTTTATTTACATTTACCAAGCCAAATAACCTACAAACCTGTATGTCTTTGGAAAGTGGGGGGAAACCGAAGATCTCGGAGAAAACCAAAGCATGTCATGGGGAGTACATACACACTCAATGTACATACACACCGACAAGCTCATGCCAAGCATCAAGCAGCCATCTACCAGTGATGGAAATGGGTTTTAGGAACTAGGGGTATGCTAAGGTCCGTGAGGCTGGGGGGGGGGGGGGGGGGGGAGGGTAGTATGCAGCTGGTGGATTTTTTTTATGTGCGGTCATACGCATGTTTGAGTACAAGAATGCATAACTTGTTTATTGTGTATTTGTAATACAGTTTTTTGTGTATTTTACTTCGGAGTCACGTGCAGTGACTTTGTGAATACCCCGCCAGCACTCATGCGCGACATATCGTCGAACGCATTGCGAAGCGACAGGCTGGGAGGAGGGTCGCTCCTCCACCCGGAAGTCGGGCAATCCACCCGGAAGTCGGGCAATCCTGTTGACTCGGCTGGGTCCGGGCAAGACGACCTGCCGTTCACGGGTAGCGACGTCGGTCGATTATCCCGCATGGAGCGGATGGTGGAGCAGTTGCTCCAACGTGACCTACTCCAGCAGGAGTCTGGTCACCGTGGGTCTCCTTGCAGACCCACGGCAGTACCCTTTACAGGGCTGCCAAATGTCTCACCCTCTTCGCAGGGGAGCATAGGGAGTCAGGTCTGAGCTGACTCTGAAGAGTTGGCTCAAGAATCCAACGTGCTGGGGTGCAGGAAGAGGAGCTACTTGGAATGGTATCCAAGTATGCGATACCATCACAGGAGGGACTGCCATTAAAACCACAGCTGGCAGCAAGTATAAACTACTTAACGACTCACCAGCTGCAAGAGCAAGTCATGTACCTAGCTCCGGAGAACTGTATATCTCTGAATGTGCTTGCGGTGAACAATCCTATCTGGGGAAATATCAGTCCCAGCATCAGGACCCAAGAGGTCAAAATGTAAAAAATACTCAAACTACTGGCCTCGGGTATTACAGCGTTTGCCAGGTCAGTGGACGGGAAAGACATGTCGGAGGAGCAACAGGATGCTCTGGCACTCTTCTGCAATGCCCAATTTGAGATAAATTGCTTTAGGAAGAGTGCCATCCGGCATACACTGAACCCGAAGTCGCGGGTTGTGTAGAACCAGCAGCGCACAGCCGCCTACTCTGCTGTTCGGGGACAACCTGCCCAGGCAGGTCAAAGACCTCGATGAAGAGGCAAAAGCCGTCGGTATGATCAAGGTGCCGACCGCTACCAGGTCCTCATTCAGCCGGCGACAGCACCCCTACTCAGCCACCAGCAGAGCCCGCTATCACAGCGAAAGAACAGCTGGTGAAACCCCTAAAAGGCCGCACAACCCTCACAACCCTCACAGAGGTCTTTTTTAGGCCGTCCCAGAGCGGCCTTCCTGGAAGATGCACCAACCCCACACCACAGCGCCTCCACCTCCCAAGAACCAAGGACGGAAGAAACCAACTCAGTGCCACCGGTAACCATGGAGGTAGGTGGGTCTGGTAGCCTTCGGAACATAGCATGTGTAACTTCACAAGTCGGGGGCAGGTTACACTTGTTTCGGGATGCATGGAGTTCTATAACTTCTGACCTTTTCATATCGCACAGTATTCAGGGATACAAAATTGAATTTGTTGACAAACTCCTCCTTCCGGTTCAACATGTACCTTGCCGAAAATTTGTGCTTTCGCAAAAAGAGAAAGTGGAAGGTCATGCGGAACTACTTAGATTATATACCAAGGGAGTGATAGAGAAAACCAAACATGAACCTCTTGAGTTTGTATCAAACATCTTCACTAAAAACAAAAAAGATGGCGGATGCCGCATTATCATTGATTTGACACAACTGAATACTTTTGTGCAATACACCCACTTCAAAATGGAAATGTTTGTTACTGCTAAACATCTAGTTTCCAAAGGGGTACTTCATGGCTTGCATCGATCTAAAAGATGCATACTACTCAGTACCATTCATAAAGGGTCACCGCAGATATTTGAAAATTTATCTGGATGGGGCAGATCTGGCAGTATAAAGTGCTGCCTAATGGACTAACATCAACCCCCAGACTATTTACTAAAATATTGAAACCAGCATTGGCCTTTCTTCGGAAACAAAAACACATTGTCATGGCATATCTCGATGACATCCTGATTGTGGGGAAAACCTTGGAATTGACTAAATTGGCTGTCGCAGCCACCAAGCTCCAATTTCAAAAATTGGGGTTTATCATCCATCCAGACAAATCCAAGTTAAAGCCTTTTGTGACAATGGATTATCTGGGGTTCACGATTGACTCTGCTCATATGACTTTTGCCAAAAAGCAAAGCGACAGACTTGATAGAGGCATGTAACAGCCTTGTTAGCGTCAGTAAACCATCCATTCGCAGGCTGCCAGGGTAATTCGGAAGTTCGTGGCTGCTTTTCCAGCCACGAAATATGGACCTTTACATTACCAAAATTTACAAAGAGCCAAAATTGCAGCACTCAAACTTCATGCTGGCCATTTTGACAAGCCAATGCAGTTACCGGCCAAAGCAAAAATGGAATTGCGATGGTGTATTAGCAATATTCGACATTGCTTTAATCCCATCACAATCACAAACCCTTCAGTTGTGTTACAAACTGACGCCAGCGCTCACAGCTGGGGAGCTACCGATGCCACCTCCAGTTGTGGTGGTAGATTGAATACACACACGTCAACCTTACTTCAGACACTGGGTATTAATCATCTAGAGATGTTGGGAGCATTTCATGGACTTCAGGCTTGCTGTTCAGATATGCACCATCTGCATGTTCGCTACAAATAGATAACACCATCGTGGTGGCATACATTAATCATATGGGTGGTATCAAGTCGATATCTTGTGATAAATTGGCCAATTCAATCTGGCACTGGTGCATAGAAAGAAACATTTGGATATCAGCTACTTACCTTCCGGGTAAGCTCAATACAGTGGCGGACACCAGGTCACGCATATTCAATGACAACACCGAATGGATGGTACACAAAAAGCTGGAGAAACTCAGCGGGTGCAGCAGCATCTAAGGAGCGAAGGAGATAGGCGACGTTTCGGGCCGAGACCCTTCTTCAGACTGCCGAATGGATGTTGGATCACCAGGTATTTACTGACATTGTAGCTCGGTATGGAACGCCAGATATCGACCTTTTTGCATCCAGACTTAATCATCAGATACCAACATATGTTGCATTAAAACCAGACCCTGGGGCAGTAGCGATGGACAATTTCTCGCGACACTGGGGGGATTTGTTTTTCTATGCATTTCTCCCTTTCTGCCTCATCCGTCGGGTATTGCGAAAAATTCAACTAGACTCCGCTTCAGATATTCTGATAGTAACCCATGGTTCACTGTGGTACTCGACATGGTCAAAGAACCATGTTTTCTGATATCTAAACGCCCGAATCTGCTGGTACATCCCGTGACAGGGGAGAGTCATCCATGCCATGACCGCATGAACCTATTGGTTGGCAGGTTTTGAAAAGACCTCTCCTGGAATTTGGGTTGTCGGACCGGACGATGAATATCATCACGGCATCATGCAGAGAGTCCACCAGGAAACAGTACCTCACCTATGACAAAAATTGGGAGGTATTTTGTACCAGGACAGGCACTACGTACAACACAGCCAATATCATGGATGTCCTGGAATTCCTGGTTAGTCTACATTTCGATGAAGGCTTGAGTTATAATGCCATCAACTGCTCCAGAAGTTCCTTATCTTCCTATCTGGGACTTGGGCTAGAACACCTTGCAGTAGAATCTCCCCCCCCTGGTGTCGAAACTCATGAGAGGTATTTTTAACTAACCCTCCCAGACCCCGATATTCTCAGACCTGGGATATTGGGCTTGTCCAGACCCTGCTCAGAGATTGGGCACCAGCCACGTCCCTCTCACAAACCAAGCTCACCTATAAGATAGTGATGCTTATGGCACTTGTTACAGCTCAGCGGGTCCAGACTCTGCATAAACTAAAACTGGATGCCATGGTATCATCTCCAAATAAGGTAACCTTTTATATTCATGAGTTACTCAAACAGAACAGGCCTGGGTCATCTGGCCTCAAATTTGAGTTCCTGGCTTACCCAGTAGATAGAGGCCTTTGCATAGTGATCCACCTTCGTCATTACCTGGAAGTCACCAAAAATCTCAGGGGTACGGAATTGGGCCTATTGATAAGTTTTAAACGCCCTCATCACAGAGTAACCATGCAGACCATCTCAAGATGGCTCAGGGTGGTGTTAGATGCAGCAGGGGTGGACACTGATATTTTTAAATCTCATTCTACCAGGGCTGCATCTACATCAGCGGCGAGGATAATGGAAGCTCCTATGGACCACATCCTTGCAACGGCGGTTGGTCCAATGAAACAACTTTCCATCGGTTTTATAATAAACCTGTGGCCATGCCTGAGATATTTGCAGACACTATTTTAAGTTCTGTATTATAATTATTCCCCGAAGTTAGGGATTATTATTTTTTTTTTTTTTTTTTTTTAAATATTTTTTTATTGTAGAAACAGTATATACCAAGTACACTCTTATACGACATTGAAATTTATACAATGTGTAAAATTATAACGTATTGATTATTAATTAGTACTATTTATGATAATTGTAGTATTATCCATTATACATTCCGTTATTATTATTTTATATAATTGGGAGTATATGTAGTATATTCCTAATATAAGTAATACACTTAGATTTCTCAAATCATAGATATTCTTCTAATTACCAAATAGAAATCCCGCTAATTTAACTACGTAGTACCCAATCTTAAAACAACATTTTTTTTAATATTCATAATGTTATCAAAATATTAATAAAGTTTGTATTATTGTTAATTTTATATTTCATAGTTATTGTATAATTGAAAGTACATAGTTTTATATAATTACAAGTTTAAGACATCTATAATCTTTTTCATACAAACAGAGATAAGTGTGTACATATTAAAAGTTTATATAGTATGTTTCTATAATTTTTTCCTTAATTAAAGATAGAGAGATAGAAAAAAGGAATAGAAAATAGAAAAGAAGGTATGAAAAGTTTGATGGAGATTAAAAGTATTACTAAGTAATCCAATCTTGGAGATACATTCATGATTTGTTATGTGTATTTCTTCATCCACTCAGATATTCAGGCCTCAGTCAAGTCCCTGCGCCGAACCGTTGTGACCCTGTAGATATTTAATATAGGGAGACCATATCTCCTTGAAGAGATCTAACCTGTCCATGAGGACAAGTCTCAATCTCTCCAAGTGAAGTGTCTCCGTCATTTCTGTATTCCACATTTTAATTGTTGGGGATACAGGGCCTTTCCAAAATTTTAATATTAATTTTTTCCCAATTATTAAAGAATAGTCGATAAAAGTTCTATGATTCCTTGTAATTATTTGTTCCATTTCCGGTATTACCAAGTATGATTAACTTTGGGTCATAAATCATAGTAATATTAATAACTTTCGAGATTGTTTTGAATATTTCATTCCAATATTGTAAAATCTTCGTACAATTAGTAAATGAGTGTGACAGAGTTGCTTCCATGATTTGACATTTATCACATATAGGTGATAGTTTTGGAAATATATTATGTAGTTTAGATTTAGAATAATGTAATCTATGTAAGATTTTAAACTGTATAAGTGCATGTTTAGCGTTTAAAGAGCAATAATGTATATGTTGTAGGCTTTCTTCCCATATTCTGGACTTATTATTTGACTTAATTCATTTTCCCAGCGCTGTCTATGTATTTTCCGATGATGGGATATCACTTTCCAACAAAATGTTATAAATGTATGATATCATTTTTTCTGTATTTGGGTGTTTATTCAAGCATTCATCTAAAATTTCACTCTTTCTATTTCTAAGTTCTTGTGTATTTGCGGAAATATAGTTTCTGATTTTGTAAATATCTGAAATATTCATTATTATGAAGCCCGTAGGTTTGTTGTAAATCTTGAAATGAAAGAAATGAGTTATCCTTATAGAGATCCCCTATGTTTAGAATTCCTTTATTTTTCCATTGTATAAAAGCTTTATCCATCATTGACGGTTTAAACGTAAAATTATTGGCAATTGTAAGAGCTAGCGGTATAAATTTTAGTTTTAGTGTTTTCTTTATTTGTTTCCAAATACGTATTCCACTTTCTATTATTAGATTTTCGCTATAATTTTCTTAGGTACATTAATATTAGCAAATATTATAGAGCTAATTTCAAATGGAAAACAGTCTTCTCTTTCCATTTTTAACCAATTTGGTTTATTATCTATTTCTCCTAACCAAAAATTCATATTTCTAATATTAACTGCCCAATAATAGAACATAAAATTTGGTAAAGCTAAACCCCCGTTTTATTTTAGCTTTACATAAATGTTTTTTATTTATTCTATGATTTTTGTAGTCCCAAATAAAGTTAGTGACTATTGAGTCTACTTTTTTAAAGAAATTTTTAGAAAGATATATCGGGATTGATTGAAATAAATATAATAATTGTGGGAGGAAAATCATTTTTATTGCGTTTATTTTACCTAACATTGAGATAGGTAAGCTTTTCCAATATAAGATATTTTTATTTAATTTATTCAATAATAACGGGAAATTAGATTTAAATAAAGAGTCAAATCTTTTTGTAACAAAAATACCAAGATATTTAATATTTTCATTTGTTATCTTGAAAGGAAATTGTTGTAATATCTGTAAGTTTATTCATGGTTATTGGCATAAGTTCACTTTTATTCCAATTGATGCTATATCCTGAAATTAAAACCAAATTCCGTTATTAGTTTTAACAAATTACAGATACTTTATTTCCGGTTTTGTAATATAAAGTAGTATATCGTCCGCATATAACGAGATTTTATTCTTAGTATCTTTAGTATCGTATCCATATATTTCTGGATGTAGTCTTACCCTTTGAGCAAGGGGTTCGATTGCTAACGCAAACAGTAATGGTGATAAAGGACAGCCTTGTCTACAACCTCGAGATAAACTAAACTTAGTTGATAACATATAATTTGTTATTATTCTAGCTGTTGGATTTGCGTATAATAATTTAATCCAAGTAGTAACTTATCACCAAGCTTAAAGGCTTCCATCACCGAAATAGATAAGGCCATTCCACCTGGTCAAAAGCTTTTTCTGCATCCAACGAGATGACTACTAAGTCTTTTTTATCACTTCTTTTCGAGTATATAATATTAAAATAACCGTCTTAAATTATATGAAGAATATCTTTTAGGTATAAATCCTGTTTGATCGGGATGAATTAATTCATTAACAATTTTGCTTAGTCTTTGTGCAAGAATTTTTGTTAAAATTTTTTGATCGGTATTTAATAAAGCAATTGCTCTATACGATCCTGGATCATCCAAATCTTTATTTATTTTGGGTATAAGTGTTATAATAGATTCATTCAATGTGTCTGGTAATTTCTCTTGTATATATATCTGTTCATATAATGATTTTAAATATGGGACCATTTGGGCATGAAAAATTTTATAAAATTCCGAGCCTATACCATCTGGTCCTGGAGTTTTACCATTTTTTTAAAGATTTAATAGATTCTTGGATTTCTTTTATTGAAATATCGGCATTTAAAAATTCTCTATTTTGTAAATCTAATTCTTTTAAGTTACATACATTTAAAAAGGCATTCTATTTCTGTTTTATTTTACTGTTGTGTTACCAGTATACAAATTTTTATAATATTGCATAAATCTTTTCATTAATATCCTTGGGTTGTATTAATAATTCACCGTTTTGTGATTTAATCCTATGTATAATTTTTTTCCGCTTCAATTTTCCTTAATTGTCGAGCCAATAGTTTTTGTGGTTTGTCTCCAAATTCAAACAACAAATTGTTTAGTATGTTGGTAGTATTTTAAAACTTGATCAGTATATATTTTATTTAATTTATACTTCAATGTTACAATTTTATTATGTATTATTATATCTGATTTTGTTGCATTCTGTATATCTAATTGTTTGATCTCCCTTTCTAAGTCATGTTGTTCCTTCCGAATCTTCTTATTATGGAATGCTTGTGAAGAGATCATAATTCCTCGAAGATATGCTTTAAATGTTTCCCATAATAAAGAGCGAGATATTTCTGGTTGATCATTTATTTCAAAAAACATCTTAATCTGGGTTATGATGTATTCCTGAGTTGTTTTATTTTTTAAAATTTGTGGATTAAGTTTCCATTGTCCTAGATTTCCTGTTTTACCATTTATTTTAATTTTAAATGTTAATGGTGCGTGATCTGAAATTATAATATTATGATATTTGGATTCGTAAGTAAGTGAGATAAGCTTTGCATCTACTAGGAAGTAATCTATTCTTGAATAGGTTTTTATGTACTGGCGAGTAGAAGGAATATTCTCGACCAGTAGGATTTTCTGTTCTCCAAACATCTTTAATGTTAGACGTTTGAATGTATGCGTTTAATAAATCACTAGAGTGCGATTTAGTTTTCCTTTGTTTTGAAGATCTATCTAAATAAGGGTCTAATGTACAATTAAAATCTCCTCCAATTATCAAATTGTAGTGTGTTAATTCTGGAATATTATTAAGTACTTTCTTAAAGAATAAAGGACTATCAAAATTTGGACCATAGATGTTAACAAAAATCATTTTTTCCCTATTATTTCTCCTATTACAATAATGTATCTGCCATCTTTATCAGATATAGTAGATATATGCTTAAATAAAGTACCTTTACGAAATAATATTGCTACGCCTCTTGATTTGTGTGTAAAAGAAGAGTGGTATATTTTATCTATCCATTTAGCTTTCAGCCTATTTTCAGCGTCTTTCTTTAGGTGAGTTTCTTGGATGTAAATTACATCAGCTTTCATTGCCTTTAAGTGTGTCAATATTTTTCCTCTTTTTATTGGTTCATTAATACCTTTAACATTCCAACTGCAAAAGGTTAATCCCTCGTTCCCCATATTTCTTTTTAAATCCTGCATTTTAGATTTGTGGGAATCTAGAATAGGGTCCAAGGGTCCGCGCAGTAGACTTAACCTTACACCCGAACACCGAGTAGATGAATTTTAGATCTCTCTTATGTGCTTCACGAGTGTTATCTCCATTGTTCCAGTATATGGCTCCCATTCAAACTGAAAGATATAGTAAACATAAAAACATAATGAAAAAGTGAATTAAAAAGCTTAGAAAGGTGTATAAAAATAGAAGAACTACAAATAAAAATATTGTGTAGTTTGGTAAAAGCCAATTGTGTTTTGTTGTGTTGGCCATTAATCTAAAGGCTTCCGGCATTGATGTTATTAATTTAGCCAGCTCCTAATTTTAAGGAATTATTATTCCATAATAATATTTTTAACGGGAATATAGTATTAAAGAAATGAGAAGAGTGATATTAAACATCATAAAAGTATATATATCTAAGGTTAGTTTTTAAAAAAAATCCAATTATAAAGCCACAGTTAAAGAAAATTTTTTTTTTTTTTTTTTTTTTTTTTAAAATACAAAAAATAGAGGTCATTATTAAAAAAGGGAGATAAATATATTGAGGGAAGGGATATCCCCATATGTAACAGGACATAAGATATTAATTATTAGTAGTATTAGTTAGCGATGGTGCAGAGTCTTGGTTAATAATAGTCATAGTTAATAATAAAAACCCCGCGTTATAATTTTAGTAGGTGTGTTATTTGTTTATGTTAGTTGTATATTATGAATAATTGTCCATGTTTCGGTGAGGTTCTTCCAATCCGGGAAAACATTTCGTTCCATACGACATTGTCCATTCCTTCTGATTTCTTCTAAATTCCATGTTGTTCGTATAGAGTTTCATAAAATGTCAAGAGACCGTGCTAGGTCTTTAAAAAATAGAAAAAGGCAGTATATTTGCTTGTAGATGGTTTTCAAGTGTCAAACTGCTTTGCAAATTCCATTGCTTCTGTTGGAGTCTTGAAAAAGTGTTCCACGTTGTTATAAGTAACTCTTAAGATGGCGGGGTAATTCAGACCGTATCTCAAGTTTTCTACACCCCTCATAAGGTTTTTTGGCTTCGTTTAAACGCTTTTCGTTTTCTGGCAAACCTCTGGGGGATAGTCTCGATAGATACTGATTCTTTGTCCTTGAAACATCAGATTCTTTGTTCTCGAGGCTCTTTGCATAATGTCCTCGAGGGTGAAATCATATTGTAACTTGACAATGATTTGTCTTGGGGGGGGCGTTTGTACTGGTCTGTCTTCTGCCGACTCGGTGTGCACGAGCTAAAACAGGCATATCATCCAAAGATAAAACAGCTTGCAGTAATTTAGCAGTGAATTCTCGAGTGTCTTCGTGTTTCTCTAAACCTTCAGGAATCCCTGCAATCCTCAAGTTCTGCCTTCTTTGATAGCCTTCCAGCTGCGTGCATTTATCTGTTACTTTGGATAACAACTCCAGTAGACGTTCTTGTTCTGTTATCAGCTTTGCTGTAGACACAGTACTAGCCCCTCCGCTATCTTTTCAAGGTTTTTAATGCCGTCAACTTGTTGTTCGACCACTTTTGCAATAGGGTCAATCTTATGTTTAAAGTCTTTTTTAACATTTTCAAGTTTTACCCTCCATCTTGCGTTCCAAGTTATTAATCATATCAATGATTTCATTCTTCAATATTTCTGAGTCTTTCTTGAACTTATTATCAATTTGCGTCTTTATATCTTTTTGAAATTCACGCCATTGATTTTTCATCAAGTCCATCTGATTATTAATTTGAGATATTTCTTCCTTTATATCTTCCTGTATTACTTTCATTTCTTTCTTTATATCTTTCATTTCTGCCTTGAACTCACGTTTTAAATCAGCCATCTGATGAGAAATAAAAATTCTCAAGTCCTCACCTCCTGTGTCTGCTTTCCTGGAAACGTCTTCCACGGAGCTGGCCCTACTCGAGTCCGAGGCTTCTCCCAGGCCATCTCCCGCTCTCGCCCGGGTTTTTTTTTACCCTTCGTTTTCTCGGTAGGGCTCCGTGCCGTCATGATTCGTCGCAGGGCTGATGACGTCAGCCGGTACCGTCGGTGTTGAGGCGGCAGACAGTGAAAGCAGTCGATCGGTAAGTGTTTTTAAATCTGTTTAAATCCCCGTTTTTTTTGCAGAATTTTTGCGGAGCTGGCTGGTGCTGTGGCTTACTGCTCCATAGCGCCACCGGAAGTGGGATTATTATTGTTTGTTAAATAAATACATTATTGTTTTTTCAGCACTGTTTCTGATTGGACACCGAATGACCAGTGCATTATGTGATTGGACACAATGCCCTTGGGCGCAGTGGCGGATTGGACGGGAGGAAACCGATTTGTTGATTGCACCGGAATTTTAAGGGAAGCTGGTCGGTGATTGGATGCAACCCCCTTAGAGGCAGCGGTTGATTGGCCGCCAAATAATTGGGCACAAAAAATTGACAAATAGGAAAACAAAAAAATCGGAATTCCGATTTAAATCTGATATAAGGTATCGATTATTTTTAGACAACAGATTAAAAAAAAAATCTAACCCAATTAATTCACTCAAAGTGTATTATGATGTGTTCTACAGTATGAAGTGTACAGCAAAATTTGCGCTTCCAGAGTGGTCTATAGTTGTTGTTTCTTCAACGGATCACGGATTTATTTGAAGAGCAAAACATAAAGTGCTGGAGGGCTCAGCAGGTCAGGCTGGATCTATGGAGGGTCTGAAGAAGGGTCTCGACCCAAAACGTCACCTATTCCTTCTCTCCAGAGATGCTGCCTGACCTGCTGAGTTACTCCAGCATTTTGTGTCTATCTATGGAGGGAATGGCTAGGCAATGTTTAGGGTCGGGTCCCTTCTTCAGGCATTTTTTGAGGGCTTGGGATAGATCGAAAATTTCACGTATTTAAATATGTTGTTACGAATATAACTAATAGTGTGGGAGAAAATTTCATGAGCCATAATTGCCACATACATACCCAAAAGTAGAAATGTAGAAAGTTACAGTGTGTAAAAAAACAAATATTATGAGCTTTGTAGTCTCCTTATACCAATCAAACGCCAAATTCAAAATTCTATATTTTGAAAATGGGCAAAGCAAAAAGTAGCATGTTTTCTAGAAAGGTTTATCCTAAAATAATGAATTGGAAGGGTGTGATTTTCAGTCAGGACGTCTGTATCATTCCATCAGTAAGCTCGCGGTCCAGAGCCCTGCTCTATTTTATGACACATAAAAACAAAGTGTCAATGCCTCTTCAAGGTCTACTAATCTACCCGTAGCTCCAGTTGCAGGTACAGCTGAAGGGATTTGCCGCTCGGGCAACACTATGAATTTATATGATTTTAAAAAATCCTATACGTTTAAATCGTTTAAAAGCTACAACATGATAAATAACTCTAAATAAAACTGAAGCAAATTAAGGCAAACAGAAGAACTAACCTTGAAGGAGAGAGAGAAAATAACTCGCATAAACTTAAAAAAATAAAATAATATAACATCCCTAAATGACGGGTACAAATTAGTAAATAACGTGGGTGGACAAAAATGCTGGAGAAACTCAGTGGGTGAGATGCTGCCTCACCATCTGAGTTTCTCCAGCATTTTTGTCTACCTTCGATAGTTCCAGCATTTGCAGTTCCATCTTAAAATAACGTGGGTGAATGACTGTTCCTGCACACCAGGAAGAAGCCCGTGCTCACGGTCCGGAGCCCTTGATGACGGCAAGGTTTAAGAAATTCTCCCGTGAATTTTATTCAAAGGAATGTGGTGTCATTAATACTTGGTCAAAACACAATTATATTGACTGAGGAATGCAGGTCGATATATTGGTGACACATTGTATAACTACGTGTTTACTACTAGCTGTTAACAAGTGCTAACAGTGGCAATTAACAAATCGTTTTCATCTCAGTTGAATCAAGTGATAAACTACTCCAATCTTTCTGCAGTACTCATTGAACCCGAGCTGGAAACAGAAAAGTAGGGGAACGCCGGCCCCCTGCATACCGCCCCCCCCCCCCCCCCCCCCCCACCCCCCCCCCCCAGCCATCACTGCCTACACAAATGATCTACACTAATCCCACCCTAAAATCATTTTATTCTCCATTCATTCCTGAAAACCTTTCTAAATTCTCACCTACACACCAGGAACAACATAAAGTGGATAATTAACCCATCAAGCAATTTTAAAAAGCTTTAATAACAACATGAGATTTGTTTTAATTCGGCCAGATATGGTGTCTATCTCTGCCTTCGTTACCAGAAAATAATTAAACCAAACCCTCCATTCTGCGATAAGCAAAGAGAAATTCACAAGGAAAAAGTTTGTAGAGGGTGACTTAGAGGAGAGATGTGATTCTTTATCAAGGATAAAGGACCATTGGAAATGTTAGGACATGCCACAGACAGAAACAGTTGTACCAGCTGGGTAACTTGGAGTCAGGAATGCATTGCGGGTTAGAAGGCAGTTTTTGAGGGCTGGGCTGATACACACATTACGTTGCTGGGAACTGAACATCCATGGATACACATCCCATTGAAAAGACAGGCGGGTGGGAAGAGCGGGTGGGATAGCTCTGCTCGTAAAGAATAAACGTCAATCCTTAGCTAGGGATGATCAGGAAGATGTAGAATCCTTGTGGGTAGGGTTAAGGAACTGCAAGGATAAAATGACCCTGTTGGACATTATATAGAGGCCTACAAATCGTAGTCAAGATGTAGGCTACAAATTATATGAGGAGATACAATCAGCATGTAAGGAAATAATAAGCAATATTACAGTGGTCATGAGAGATTTCAATATGCAGGTAAACTGGGAAAATCAGGTTGGTACTGGACCCCAAGAGATGGAATTTGTAGAGTGCCTACGGGATGGCTTCTTAGAGCTACTTGTTGTCGAGCCTTCTAGGAAAAAGATAAATCTGTTGACAATTGCATAAGTGCTGCTCACCCCATCAGCAAGCTCCAGCTCCCCATGTTTTGTTTTACAAGCAGGGTTCCTTCATTTATCAGTAGGGTAAAGCACCAGAAACATCCCACCTTCACTTCACTTCACTTTGATTTGGTTTGATTTGGTTTTGTTTTGTTTATTATTGTCACGTGTACTGAGGTACAATGGAAAACTTTTGTTTGCGTGCTATCCAGTCAAAGAAATTATATCAGTGCACATGGATACAATCAAGTGTTATAAACCAACAGAGTAAAATTAATGGGAATTAAACATTCAATTCTTTCGATTTGGCATAGAAATTCACGACAA
Source organism: Okamejei kenojei (assembly GCA_035221665.1). Taxonomy (NCBI): domain Eukaryota; kingdom Metazoa; phylum Chordata; class Chondrichthyes; order Rajiformes; family Rajidae; genus Okamejei; species Okamejei kenojei. The sequence goes on along the minus strand of CM069145.1, from coordinate 8,994,324 downwards.
AGTGAGATTTAAAAATCATGTTATTTTGTGAATTCTTGTGTGAATGGGATCAGTTTGTTATTTGGATACTTTGGCTATTTAAACATTTATTTTTAGCCTTATCTTAAGAATCGGATAGATGTTTAGATCTAGTAATTGAATGTAGATGAATTTAATTGATTTGATGACAATGATGAATATGAATTATTTATTGGGTATTTACTCTTTGTTTTAACGTTACAATAATATTAAAGTTCTGATCTTGAGACTATCACATTTTTGAATTTTCAAGGCAGTCTGGGTGTTTATTACTATTTCTGTCACAATGATTAATTTTGTAATTAGCTACTTAATTAGGTAATTAACTAATTATATACTTTAACTTCAGGCCATCCAAGGAAGATGTATCATATTTGTTTCAGAATGTTTCAATCTATAATAACTGAAAATTTCATCCAGTTCTCTTAATTTTTAAGAAAGTTATGGGCTTTTATGTCAATTGAGTGTCCTCGATCAGAGCTTTTATGTTCAGTTAATGGAAAAGCAATTGGGAACAAGATGCTAATTTCCGAGTATGAAAATGACCATAACTTTTTTTAATACTGAAGATACGAAAGTGAATTAGGTGTCAAATTAAAGTTATTTTTATGCTTTATCTGATGGGATAAATTACAGGCTTGATTCTTAAAATCTCAAAATGTTGTAACATTCCTACAATGAGGCAGATGGGAGTAACGACTATCTGACGAGAGGACCACTCTGTTGCCTGATGACAGCTGGGAAAAATGTGTTCCTGGGCAAAGCTTCCATATAAATACACTTTAAAACTGAAATATATAATGTCATTAACCACTTTTCCTCTCATCTATCACTTTCCACTCTGTGAGCATGGACAAGTGGGCATTTTACCAGATTTTTAGCATCAATTAACTGTTTAACAGGAAGTGCAAGAGCAAAGTGATTCACATTCTAATGTTTTCCTCATCTCTTGTGGAGGATCTTCGCCTGTGCTTGACACTTGCCAGATGGCAACCAAGATTTTACCAAGTGATGAATTACAGAACAAAACTGCATTGCAACATTATATTGCAAAGCAGCCTAATTACTAATGCCTTGCCACATAATCTACTTAAATAAAATATTTTCTGTATGCAAGAATAGACTCTATGGTATTCTGTACCTTTTCACTATATTCCATAAGTCAATGGGACCTTAATGTCTTGTTAATGTTGTAAAAAATACAGTTGATGAGTTTTTCCCCACTGTGGAATAATTTCAAATACATGGTAAATGGTAGGGAATTGAGGAATGCTGTGGAACAGAGGGATCTAGGAATAACTGTGCATAGTTCCCTGAAGGTGGAATCGCATGTAGATAGGGTGGTAAAGAAAGCCTTTGGTGTGCTGGCCTTTATAAATCAGATCATTGAATATAGGAGTAGGGAAGTAATGTTAAAATTGTACAAGGCATTGGTAAGACCAATTCTGGAGTATGGTGTACAATTTTGGTCGACTAATTATAGGAAGGATGTCAACAAAATAGGGAGAGTACAGAGGTGATTTACTAGAATGTTGCCAGGGTTCCAGCAAATATGTTACAGAGAAAGGTTGAACAAGTTAGGTCTTTATTCTTTGGAGCGCAGAAGGTTAAGGGGGGGACTTGATTGAGGTCTTTAAAATGACAGAGTTGACGTGGATACGTTTTTCCCATTGAGGGTAGGGAAGATTCAAACAAGAGGGCATGACATGAGAATTAAGGGACAGAAGTTTAGGGGTAACGTGATGGGGAACTTCTTTACTCAGAGGGTGGTGGCTGTGTGGAATGAGCTTCCAGCAGAAGTGGTGGAGGCAGGATCGATTTTAACATTTAAAAGTAAAGTGGATAGGTATATGGACGTGAAGGGAATGGTGGGGTACGGTCTGAGTGCAGGTAGATGGGACTAGGGGAAAACAAATGGTCGGCATGGACTGGAAGGGCCGAGAGGGCCTGTTTCCGTGCTGTAATTGTTATATGGTTATATGGTTAATTTCCATTGTTTCCAAATCAGCATAATTTCATTTTCAAATTATTGGATGCATTAAACCCCAGTTTTTATTTAACAATATGCAAAATCAACTTAAATTCCATGTGTCAACAAATTGCAAAAGACATTTTGGAAGGTTGTATATTTCCCTGTATTTCCCTCCACACTAACAATTAATTCCAGGTGCTATATACTCTGATTATACAAATGGAAACACAAATAGTTAATGAAGCAGATCTGCCAGATCTTCATTATTACCTCTATAAAGGGAGATAACAAAAAAAAATCATCATCCTTTCTCACTGAAAACAATCTGCTTTCTGTTTTATTTGTATCTGGTGCAACCGGATCCAAAAATATGTTGCAAAAGACCAGGGAAGGTGGCGGTCAGCATCATTGTCCAATGACCACATATGTGCAATCTACCGGTCACTTTTAATCAGCCTGTGACTTCCTACATCATTGCTGTGCTTCCTGCCACATGAGCCTGAGCAGTGAAACTCATACATGCAATGCTGGAAATATCTCCATGTTGAAAATGTTTAAGACGGATATAGTTAAACTCGAGCAAGTGGAACAAGCTAAGGTGGACATCTTGGCCAGTATGGACGAGTTGGGCTGAAGGGCCTGCTTCCATGCTGTATGACTCTATGATTCTAATTGAATGATTTTGGATGCACCAAGTTGGCAGAAAGGATTCAGACCACCAAGCTACCAGCTTTTGTGATGCCTTCGAATATACGATATCCCAACGTTTAGGAAACAGTTAGACAGGTACATGGATAGGTCGGATTTGGATGGATATGGATCAAACGCGGGCAGGTGGGACTAATGTAGCTGGGACATGTTGGCCGGTGTGGACATGTCGAGCCGAAGGGCACTGTTTCCACACTGTATCACTCTATGACTCTATGAAATTGAAGACTATAAAATTTTGCAGGGAGGAATCCAACAGTAAAATAATTAAGATGTGGCAGGAGGTTTCCTACGATATTTGCAATAGGAGTCCAGCGGTCTACTTTGTTGATTCAATACTGAGAGAACTTTAATGGACTCAACACAGCAGAAATGGCAAATGCATTGGCACAATCAACACAATCGACCTCAAACCTGAGGTGAAACTCAAGCTCAGTTTAATGGGATCCATTTAAACTGGCAGTTCCAGTCAAACTGTGCCAGGCTGGCTTATTATAAATTAATGCACCAGATGCAGCACTTTATTTTGAGCTTGGCTATTCAACTCTAGCTCGACATGCTTCAGCAGTTTGGGAAGCAAAAATAAATTTAAAATTTTTGTCCTGAGGTCGGATTTAATATAGGTGTGGTCATCTCAGATTTTACTTCGGAGTCACGTGAGTGATTCCATGAAGAACCCCGTCCAGTCCGCATGCGCGTCATTACATCAGTTGCATTGGCGCAGACCGGCTGGGAGGAACACAGCTCCTCCAGCGGTAAGTTTGAAAAATCCTGCAGGTAAGTTTAAACTTATTTTTCAGGTTGTCCGTTGCAGGAAATCTTCCTCGAATTGATGGTTAAACGAGGTTTTATTCGGTGAGGGGTTTGTCGACCGCGGGTTATGCAAGCTACGGTCACGATAGACTGCTGGTGGCTGTTGGGCTTATTGTTCGAGTCACTGACAGGGAGGTCAGTGACTCCCGAGATGTGTTTTAAATATGGGCCGCGGGGTTCTCTAGACCGTGGGGATACCGGCTACGGTCTGCGGTAAAGTGTCGGACTTCTTGTTAGAGTCACTGACAGTAAGGTCAGCGACTCCCGAGGGTGTTCAGGGTGCAGACTGAGCGTGGTCGTCAGGTTACTACCCGACTCATTGAGGCAGGAACCCCGGCTTCGGCAACCCATATGAGTGAAACCATGTGGAGCCTGGCCCGGAGGGTCCCCTCTGTCATATATGTATGTCCTCACACGTGCATTATCCTGATATGGTGAGCCATATCAGGGCAGGTCATCAGGGGATTGTGGCAGCACCTGTTTTTTCAGGGCTGCTTAGCAATTCCCTCAGTGGAGAGGAGTACAAGGGGTCCATGTGTGACTGACTCCAACCCCAACCCAGAAAGTTAGACTTGTGGTTTATCCCTCTAATGTATCTATGGCAGTAGCATTTTCTGCTAATTCTGTGGAGGTTTCAGGTGTAGGTCCAAGCTGGCCTTCAAGGAGAACTTACAATTCACGCATCCCAGCAGTGCTGCCCTCCAAATTAAGGACGGGAATGCGACCTACTTCAGGGGCCTTTGGGCTTACCTCAAGACCACCGGTAACTATGCAGATACGTGAGTCTGGGTTCCTGTAACATTGGTTGTGAGGACCGGGTCCAGTGTATTTGGTTTTAGTATGGTCATGCAGTGCTCGCTTTCGCAGCACATATACTAAAATTGGAATGAAACACAGAAGCTAGAGTAGGCCTGTGCAAGGATGGCATGCAAATTTGGAAGCATTCAAAAGGGTAGACATTATAGTTGCCACTAGGTCACGTTGTGACTATCATACCAAGACAGATGATTATTATTTAATCCAATATTAGGAAATGGGAAGCCTTGTTGAGCTGTATTATCAGTCACCTGTGGGAGTTATACCAGGTGGCGCCATAGTAATTCTGCTCATTAAAGGGACTGTGCACGTTTTCTTCCCCAAGACGCCGGATTATTCATATTAAAAGTAAATATATCCCAGATTTAACTGGGATGGGCGTCTTCATTCACATAAATGTCTTTGCCTATGACAAATAACTGTTAAGTTTTGTTCCAGCATTTCCCACTATGTCTGATGTACGGGGGCCAGAGGTGCTCCAATTCTTCCCTATAGATGGCGTAGGCATTGGGAAACAGCACGACTTAGAGTCGCTCGCACGTGCAGCCTGTTTGGGGAAGGAGGATACCAGCAGAGCATCGATTTGCACGGCTAGTCCTGGCGGCTGCTGTAAGTAGCAACATGACAACCCCAACTCAGAGTGAGTGCCAAGCCTGGGGTATCAATGTCAGACAAGTGTGCGTCTCGTCGCAATCTAACAAAGCTCCATCTTAAGGTATGTCAGGAAGCAACACCTAGTAAAGGGTTGCAAAATTCCTCCCACTCAAGGGCTGGAGCGGTCGAGAGAGTGCTACTGGAGGATGCACATGTGCCTGAAACAACTCCTGTTTGCAGGGTTGCCATTCCTCCCACTTGGTGCACCACAGTGGTCGAGATAGTGCTAAAATACATGCACACATGCCTGAGGCGACACCTAGTAAAGGGTTGCCAACATTTCTCCCACTCAAATGGCGGAGTGGTCAAGTGAGTGCTACAGGAGTATGCACATAGGCCTGAAGCAACACCGGAAGGAACTGCAGACACTGGTTTAAACAGAAGATAGACACAAAATGCTGGAGTAACTCAGCTGGACAGGCAGCATTTCTGGAGAGAAGGAATGGGTGACGTTTTGGGTCGAGATCCTTCTTCAGACTTGTTAGAGATAAGGGAAACGAGAGATATAGATGATGATGTGGAGAGATAAAGAACAATGAATGAAATATATGGAAACAAATAATGATAAAGGAAACAGGCCATTGTAATGGGCCTGTCCCACTTAGGCAAATTTTTAGGCAACTACAGGCGACTAGGCTGTCGCCACATGGTCAGCGGGGTATCGCCTGTATGGTCGTAAGTAGTCTCCTCAGTCGCCCAAAGAGTCGTAGCATCTTTCTAGTCGCCTCTATATTTTCAACATGTTGAAAATGTTTCGGCGACAGTCGGCGACAGTCGGCGACAGTGGCTTTGATGCCAATGAGCGTAGCTTGACTTCTCCTCACGTAGGTGCTGACGTAGTTGTTGGTAGGTTAACGTAGGTTGTCGCCGGTGCTGATTTCGTTTTTTTTTGTTGTTAAAGTAATGCTTCTATTTCAAATTCTATGTCGAAGGGGGGTCCAGTCGCCGGTTTTTCAGGAACCTGTTATGACTGACAATCGCCGGCAGTCGCCTAAAAATAGCCTAAGTGGGACAGGCCCATAAGCTGTTTGTATGGTGAAAATGAGAAGCTAGTGCGAATTGGGTGGGGGAGGGATTGAGAGAGAGGGAATGCTGGGGCTACATGAAGTGAGAGAAATCAATATTCATAACACTGGGCTGTAAGTTACCCAAACGAAATATGAGATGCTGTTCCTCCAATTTGTGTTCAGCCTCACTCTGACAATGGAGGTGACCGAGGACAGAAAGGTCTGTGTTGGAATGGGAAGGAGAATTAAAGTGTCCAGCAACCGGGAGATCAGGTTGGTTCACACAGGCTGAGCGTTCCTTAAATTAAAGTATTTAATTTCCCACAAGACTGTCTGTTACCCTACATTACACCATAACTCCAAATACATAGTGTGGGAAGGAACTGCAGATGCTGGTTTAAATCGAAGATAGGCACAAAATGCTAGAATAACTCAGCGGGATAGGCAGCATCTCCGGAGAGAAGGAATGGGTGACGTTTCGGGTCGAGAACCTCCATCTGTCAGAAAGACAGATCGGTAGGTTTATACCAGGCATCTCATACAGCACAAGTGAGCAAGAGCAATAAAGGGAGATGAGATGAACAGCAGGGAATTTGGGACAAAGGTTACAGGGAACTCCAGGCTCTCTTCAGTTTGTCTTCTTTACATGTGCATGGTATCAAATTGCAGTGGCCACAAAGAACGTGTGATATGTAGGAAGGAACTGCAGATGCTGGTTTACACTGAATATAGACAAAGTGCTGGAATAGCTCAGCGGGACAGCATCTCTCGTTAGAAGGAATGGGTGACGTTTCGGGTCAAGACCCTTCTTCAGACGGGGAGTCAGGGGAGAGGGAGACACAGAGATATGGAAGGGTAAAGTGTGAAAATGAGACATCAAAGGAGATGCATTCAGGGAAAATGTAGAATTGCAACATTGTTAGCAAGGAGATAGCGACAATGAAGGTTACAGAAATAAAATGTAATCGGGGGACAGTCAGACTGGTCGGAGGACTAGGAAGGGGGAGAGATGGAGAGGGAGGGAAAGCAAGTTAGAGAAGTCAATATTCAAACCGCTGGGGTGCAAGATGCCCAAGCGAAATATGAGGAGCTGTTCCTCCAATTTGCGCTGGACCTCACTCTGACAGTGGAGGAGGCCCAGGATAGAAAGGTCGAGGAATGGGAGGGAGAGTTAGAGTGTTTGGCAACTGTGAAATCAGGTAGGTTTAGGCGGACTGAGTGGAGGTGTTCAGCAAAATGATTGGCCAGCCTGCGCGTGGTCTCGGAGATATATAGGAGTCCACACCTGGACCAGCGGATACTGTTGGTGCACTTGCTGATTGGATCGATCAGAGCTCCATCCAAAAGAATGCAACATTAGGAGTGCTGGTGTGGATTGGATTGATCAGAGCTCTACAGTGCAGATCATTAGTACAGCTGTCTAGAGTATAAAATTGTCAAAGTAACTTCTCATTGCAGAAACTGCAACAAAGTCTTCAGAGGGAGGGATGGAAACAGGGTTCACGGTTTCGTGGCTCATTACCTTGTATTGCCTTCTAATTTGATGCCATTTTCACACTTTGCTTTCCAGGTGAGTTCTGGGAAACTTCAGACATCCATGAACCCATGGTTAGCACTTTGTCTCTTTGCTGAAATTATAAAATCCTTCTGACAGCTGCAAAAACCATGATCATGTCTTTGTGATTAACTGATTATCCCTTTGAAATTGGTTATGGCACCTCTCCCAAAAGGATTAAATAAAGGCAATCTAATCCACTGCTATTAACTGTGGAAGTCTGCATGCTGGGCTCAGCTCCCCGACATGTCTTCAACTTCATGAGAGTCATCCCTTCCCAGAGTCTCCCAAACCGATGCCCTCTGAAATTAATGTTTCAGCATGTTTCCTTTCAATCAATTTTGATAAATGCACTAGGGGGCTCTCCAACAGTTCGTCAGTTGCACAATCATCTCAAAGTCATAATCTCTTGACTTGCAGGACCTGGAGATAATTATATTTGTGGCATGAAATATTATCATTTCCTCTGCTTAGCTAACATAAAATGCTGCAAATGTGATCCATGGCATTTCATGTGCATCCTGTTTGTCAAATTGTCATTCATGATCAATAACTCCAATAAACGAGTTAAAAGTGCGAGTTGATGCTTTGCCAATAAACACATTAGCATTTTTCCACGCTTTGCATTGGGTAAGTGAATCGCTCATTGAAATCACCAGTCTGCTATATTAGCGGCTTACTGCACTACAATCCCTGAGAAATGACTCTTTAATCTCACATTTCATTCTCAACTTCTTGTAATGAATTCCATGCACCAGACATTGTGCAAAACCATTTGCATGGTTTTAGGTTTTCTAAAATGCATGATGGTAATCATCTACAATCGCTGAATGAGTAATCTTTCTTTCCTGATTCTAAATCAATAAAATACGATTCATTCTTGACCATTTTAGAGTCAGTCTTACACTGGGAAAATGCAAGTTGACTTTTCTCTATAAACTATGGAGGGCTTTGTCATATTCAAGCATTTCGATGACATAAAAACTGCTGCATATCACTGACGACCAGATAGTTCAAAGATGCAAACTTCAAGCAGGGCTTCCTGACGTGCTGTCAGAAGGATTTTATAATTTCAGCAAAGAGACAAAGTGCTAACATCATACCGCAGAAGATCTTCAGATGATAATTGATTTCAAAAATGAATAACCGTTTGTCCTCAAATTAATTCCTTAGACTTAAAATCCCATGTCTGAAAGTGATTCAGGGCGCAGTTAAGAAAGTTGGTAAGTCAGCCAAGGTGTTGCACATCCACTTCACAGACACAGTCTCTGATGTATTGGCACTAAAATACCAGTCACTTGGATCAATGCCAACTGAGGCTTGCCAGAGATCAGCTTCCGAACAGCTACAGGGCAACTGAGGAATGGAACAAATATCTTGCTATCCTTGTGCTGTCAAGTCTTTAGATAGAAAAACACCCAAATTACCATGAAAAATTAGCACAATCTGCATTTTTTCTAGAGGGGGGTCACGGTGGCGCAGCATCAGCGCCAGTGACCCGGGTTTGATCCTAACTGCGGGTGCTGTCTGTACAGACTTTGTACGTTCTCTCTGTGAACGCGTGGGCTTTCTCTGAGATCTTCAGTTTCCTTCCATACTCCAAAGACGTGCAGGTTTGTAGGCTAATTGGTTTGGTATAAAACGTAAATTGTCCCTAATGTGCGCAGGATAGTGTCAGTGTGTGGGGATTGCTGGTCGGTGCAGACTCGGTGGGCCAAAGGGCCTGTTTCCACGCTGTATCTCTAAACTAAAGTAAATTGAAAACTAAGAAAGGACAATGGATTGTGTGCTGGATGCCTCTGTGATGTGTGTTGACAGCAGTGAGATTTCCTGTCAATAGTATGTACTTAGTAAATTAGCCTTCAGTCAGTGTCTCCAAAATCGGAACTGTCTTCTATGGTATCAGCTATGTTCATTCTTCACTACCAGTGTTCATCACTGGTGGAAAGGCTTACATCTCCTTTCATTTTGTTAATTATTCACTCTAAACTTTCATGTTCTGCAATGCATAAACTATTAATAGATTATTAAAGAAGTGTCTTTGAGCGTCTGTCTAGCTTATTCACTTTGGGTATATCTAAAGCAATGAATAAAAGTACAGCTGATATTTTCTAATAAGCATCAACTCCCATTGAATTCATGGAAGTTCACTGTTTCCCTGAGATACAATTAGAACTCGTTGGAAAATCACAGAAGCATAACATTTCTGTAATCATTTGACCTGCCTTGCATTGGGTTTCCATGCGGGGTGACAGAGTGACACAGTTCAAAGACCTACCACCAACCAGCTCCAAACATCCTGGTTTAATACTGACCTTGGGCACTGCTGCGTGGAGTTTGCATGTCCTCCCAAAATGGCATGGGATTCCTCAAGGTGATCCAGTTTCTCCCACATTTTAAAGACATAGGCGTTGGCAGATTAATTGGCCATTGTAAACAGCACCCAAGTGTGTGGTGGACTCTAATGCTGGGTGATGGGTATGTAGGAGAATAAAATGGGAGCAGTATAAAATATGTGCCTAATAGCCATCAGAGGAATGATATGTTTCTATATTGAAAGATCGATGATTCTATGTTTCAGGTACTTGCAAGGCATAAGTTGCCAGGACAAAGGGGCAGCACTGTGGCGCAGTGGTAGAGTTGCTGCCTTACAGCACCGGAGACCCGGAATTGATCCTGACTACGAGTGCTGTCTGTACAGAGTTTGTACGTTCTTCATGTGACCTGCATGGGTTTTCTCTGAGATCTTTGGTGTCCTCATACACTCCAAAGATGTACAGGTTTGTAGATTAATTGATATGGTATGAATGTAAATTGACCCTAGTGTGTGTAGGGTGGTATTAATGTGCGGGGATCGTTGGTCGGTGCGGACTCGGTGGGCTAAACTAAACTAAACTAAACTAAACCAAAAATAAACTAGACAGTAAATTTGGAGGATTCCTGAACTTTCTATTTCCTTGGTAGACACAAAATGCTGGAGTAACTCAGCGGGTGAGGCAGCATCTGTGGGAGAAGGAATTGGCAACGTTTCGGGTAGAGACCCTTCTTCCTATTTCCTTTGTTAACTTGGAATTTAGTTAATTAGAATCCTATGGTCCAATGTAAATGATATCTGCCAGCTTCCACTCTGAATGACAGGTCCGACCATCAGTAAGTGTGAGTTTGGATCAGTAAATCACTCATGTTTCCCAGTGAGATGGTCATGGCTTCAAATCCCTTCTAAAGAATTGAGATCAAAATCTAAGTTGATGCTGCGGTGTAGTCCTAGAATTAATTGGTTGTGCCTGACTGTTTGACTTCCTGAAGCATTGGAGTCCTTCTGTGATGAAGATGACAGAGAGCTGACGATACCACCATTGTTGGATGTACAGTGTAATGGGTAAACAATGAGTCAGAGAGAGATTGATAATCTGATTGAATGGTGCAAGAACAATGATCTTGTCCTTAACGTGAGCTCGTTATTGACTTCAGGCATGGAAAATCAAGGTTCCATGAACGTGTCTTCATTGACGACATGGCAATGGAGAGAGGCAACAGCTTGAGTTTCTGGGCATGCATATCCCTGAAGAACTGTCCTGGACCCAGCACATTGATGCCTCTACTTCCATCGATGATTAAAGAGATTCAGCATGCATGGCAATTTTAGGAGCTTACAGCCTTTGTCTTTCTCGACACTAAGGGCTGTGAGACTGACCAATGCTTTTCGAGGAGACTTGGGTGACAATTGTAGCGCATTGTATTAATGGTACACACAAAAGCCATGGAGCTACTGGTGAAGTAGCTTGTTCAGCAGGTAGTTAGACTGCCATTCAAATTGGTTGGTAAATAGAGATTTGGGCGCCATATCCGAGGAAGGATATGCTGGATCTGATGAGGGTCCAGAGGAGGTTTACCAGAATAATTCCAGGAATGAGTGGGTCAGCATATGATGAGCGTTTTACAGCACTGGGCCTCTACTCATTAGAGTTTAGAAGGTTGAGGGGGGACTTCATTGAAACTTTCAGAATAATGAAAGGCATAGATAGAGTAGATGTGGAAAGGATGATTCCTCTCGTGGGAGGGTCTAGGACCAGAAATCATAGTCTTTTAGAAAGGAGGTAAGGAGGAACTTCTTTAGTTAGAGGGTAGTTAATCTGTGGAACTCATTGCCACAGAAGGCTGTGGAGGCCAAGTCAGTGGATATTTTTAAGGCAGAGATAGACATAATTTTGATCAGAATGAGTATCAAGACAGGAAAATGGGGTAGGAGGCAGTGATCAGCCATGATTGAATGGTGGAGTGGACTCGATGGGCCGAATGGCCTAATTCTACTCTTATTACTTGTGAACGTGAACTTGTGAATTTTGTTTCCTTAGCATTGCTTTAGTAGCACTCATCCAGACATGAAGTATTGCATTGCCTACCTGATTAGGGCCTTGTAGATGGTGAAGGGGCTTTGGGAGAATAAGGTGAGAGCATCTCATCGCAGTTGCAGGCCTGCTTTTTCTGCCCATAGTACTAATGTGGATGATCCATTAAGTTTCAAGTAAGTCATCCTGTATGTTAATGGCATGGAATTTAGTGATGACAATGTCATTCAATTTTATGACCCTCGCTCAGTATTTTTAGAGTGTGAACATTACTTATCTGTTAACGCAAGCTGGTTGCCTTGGGCTTCTGCATTTTATGAGGACACTAAAAATTGCACTGAGGTAGCTAAACATAGTTGGGTTCAGGAAGGTTTTAGGTTTTAGCTTTATTTTTAGAGAGCTTGGAAACGGGCCATTTGGCCCATCAGATCCTCGGTGATCACCGATCACCCGTCCCTACTAGTTTTACGTTGCCCTACTTTCTTGTCCAGTCCCGGCACAATATGGGCAAAGTTACATGGATCAATTAATCTACAAACCGGCATGTCTTTGGGATGTGAGAGGTAACTGGTGCAAGTGTGAAAACGCACACCTCCAGATTCAGGGACAGTTTCTTCCCAGCTGTAGTCAGGCAACTGAATCATCCAATCACATCCAGACGGCAGCCCTGAACTACTATCTACTTCTATGTTACCCCTCAGACTATCCTTGATTAGACTTTGCTGGCTTTACCTTGCACCAATCGTTATTCCCTTCTCATGTATCTATGCACGGTGGTGCAGCAGTAGAGTTTCTGCCTTACGGCGAATGCAGCGCCGGAGATCCTGGTTCGATCCTGACTACGGGCGCTGTCTAAACGTTCTCCCCGTGACCTGCATGGGTTTCCTCAGAGATCTTTGATTACCTCCCACACTCCAAATACGTACAGGCATGTAGGTTAATTGGCTTGGTAAATGTAAAAATTGTCCGAAGTGTGTGTATGGGGATTGCTGGTCGGCGCGGACTTGGTGGGTCGAAGGGCATGTTTCCGTGCAGTTTCTCTAAACTAAATTAAACTAAACGGCTCAATTGTAATCATGTATTGTCTTTCTGCTGACTGGAAAGGACAAAGGACAAATGACAAAGGACATTTATTGTCACATATACCAATTGGTGTAGTGAAATTTGAGTTGCCATTTGCAGCACACCAATAAAAAATAAACAGCACATTATATAGCACGCAACAAAAGCTTTTCACTGCACCTCAGTACATGTGACAATAAACTAAACTGAACAGAACTGAACTGAACACCAGAAAAAAACCCACGTGGTCACAGGGAGATTGTGCAAACTCCACACAGACAACAGTCAAGGTCAGAATTGACCCCAGGTCTCTGGCGTTGTGAAGCAGCAGCTTTACCAGCTGTGCCATCTGTGATGTGGGGGCATTGCTTTGAGGAAGGTTTTAAGTACAGATGCTGAAAATATTTGCATTTCTTCGTACGTAGACTCATCTTTTCCAAGTTTGAAGATTTAGTGGCTGACATGTTGTGAGAAAGTTAAAATTGCTTTGGAACAACAGAGACATACTTAATTTGGAGGTACAAGCTCCCCCAGGTAATGTATGTTCTTCCTGTGTGCTAATAACATAGGAAGCCAGGCTGCCTTGCAGGATAATTGGATAAGGTGAGAAGTTGGAGCCAGCAATGAGATTTCGAAGGGTTAATGTTAACTTGACGAAGCATCATCACTGTATTTGGTTTGTATACCATATTTTTTAATCAAAAATAATTTAAATCAATTAGTTACAAGTAAAACAATATTTCTAATACAAAATACCCACCCCCATAACACAAAGTAAACCAAATATTCTTAAATATCAATATCACTGAAAATTAAACAACGATATTACAATCCTTGTCAAGGGTGCATTCCACCCCCCGTGGTCTCGGAAATCTTTCAGGGGGCTCGTGGACAGCGCGCAGTCCCCACCCTGGTGCGGACTTAACCTCGGAAGCCTTGTATACCATTGATGAAAAGTGAGAGAAAGGTAAAGATTTTCTTCTTTTCTAACAAATTCTTGAGAGGTATTGATGGGTGAGGTGATGCTCAGGAGATGGTGGCGACTTTCACGTTAAGATAGGTTCCAAGTGGCACGAGTAAACTCTACAGAATAACTAAGGAGTCAGAATGTCTTTCAAAACGGGGCTATGATCAGCCATGATCATATTGAATGGCGGTGCAGGCTCGAAGGGCTGAATGCCCTACTCCTGCACCTAATTGTCTATGTTTCTATGTTTCTAAAACCTCACTAAACCCCAAACCACATTGCAGCTAATGCTTTTCTGATGTGTACTCACTATTTTAAGAAGGAAAAAGTGGGAACTTATCAAGAGAAAATATCAGAAGTGGTGAAGAAAGTGTTCTCAATTTTGCATAAGTTGTCTAATATTCAGCTCTGCAAAACAGTAAACAGTTTAAAATATTCAGTTGCCAGCTCCTCAGAGATAATATTCAGGGATTATCCCTGACCCTGTTTTTAAATATTTATCTCATAAAAGCTGTTGGACACAATTCCAATGGGGCACACACAATCATGTCCTGAATAAGTATTTTCAGCACAGCAGTATTAAAGCTAATTTTTAATGACCTTTTACAACTGCAGGAAGCAGATTGGGCAAAATGGGCCTTTGATGTTGTTTGTTGCTTGGCACACAGAGAGAGGAGACCAGCAAAAGTGACGGCTCAACAGTGCTGTGGGAACTGTACAATACTGGTGAAATCGTTGTCTTATTGCGTCAACAGTGGGTGAAGATCAATGCAGAGGCTTGCTTTTTTTGTTAATTATTTATTCTTGCTTAAATATCATACCTGACATACAGCATTCAGATCCATTAAATTATGTCTGGAATTCAACCTTGATCCAAGCAAAATACGCTGCTGTGTATTGCTTGCCTGTTTGTAGCCCACCACCGTGACGGATACTCAGCACTTATACTCTAGTCTACCTCTACTTCCTTACAGGGCTTAGGAAGTTTGGCATGTCCCGTACAACTCTCACAGACTTCTACAGATGCCCCATAGAAAGCATTTTATCGGGATGCATCACAGCTTGGTTTGGGAACAACTCCATCCAAAACCGCTAGAAATTGCAGCAAATTGTGGACGCAGCCCAGACCATCACACAAACCAACCACCATTCTATTGACTCCATTTATACCTCAAGCTGCCTCAGCAAGACCAGCAACTCAAGGATGAGTCGCACCCTGGCCACTCCCTCTTCTCCCCTCTCCCATCAGGCAAAAGGTATAGAAGTGTGAAAGCGCACACGTCCAGGTTCAGGGACAGTTTCTCCCCAGCTGTTATCAGGCATCTGAATCATCCTACCACGACCAGAGAGCAGCGCTGAACTACTATCTACCTCATTGATGACCCTCAGACTATCCTTGATCGGACTTTGCTGGCTTCACCTTGCACTAAACGTTATTCCCATATCATGTATCTATACACTGTACCTGGCTCAGACATGTATTGTCTTTCTGCTGACTGGATAGCACACAACAAAAGCTTCAGCTCCTAGCAGCATGGTGCGCTGACAACAACTTGCCCCTTAACTCCAAGAAGACCAAGGAGCTCATTGTGGACTACAGAAGGTCTAGGGGCTGCACGCACACCCCCATCCATATTAACGGGACGGAGGTGGACATGTTTCCAGCTTCAGGTTTCTGGGGGTTAACATCTCTGATGACCTCTCTTGGACCCACAATACCTCAACACTGGTCAAGAAGCTCACCAGCGTCTCTTCTTCCTGAAGAGACTAAAGAAGGTCCATCTTTCTCCTCAGATTCTGGTGAACTTCTACCGCTGCGCCATCAAGAGCATCCTTACCAACTGTATCACAGTATGGTATGGCACTGGTCTGTCTCCGACCGGAAAGCACTGCAGAGGGTGGTGAAAACTGCCCAACGCACCACCGGTTCCTCACACCCCTCCATTGAGTCTGTCCAAAGCAAGCGATGTCTGCGAAGGGCGCGCAGCATCGTCAAGGACTGGTCTCACCCCAGCCACAGACTGTTTACCCTCCTCCCATCCGGGAGGCGCTACAGGTCCCTCCATTGCCAGATCAGCAGGTTCAGGAACAGCTTCTTCCCTGCGGCTGTTACACTACTTAACTCTGCACCTTGGTGACTGCTAGTCACCTCTCCCCCCCCCCCCCCCCCCCCCCCCCTCTCCCCTCCCCCCCCCCCAAGGACACTCCTTTCCCCCAGAAAAATTGCACTACTGATACTGTTTGTACATATATATATTTTACTGTTCATTATTCTATGATCGCTCTTCTGGGGGAGATGCTAACTGCATTTCGTTGTCTCTGTACTGTACACTACACAATGACAATTAAAGATTGAATTTAATTTAATTTAATTTTCACTGTACCTCGGTACACGTGACAATAAACTAAAATGAACTAAGCAATAGTTCATAGAATTCCTTATGGGCATTTCTGCTCGAATGGAATGGATGAATACCAGACCAGGCAAATTGTTGGCCTAAAAATATATTTTACATAGGGGACAATTCTGTGTGCTGATAATCAACGGTTCCATGCGCATCATTTTAAGTTTCTCATCCAACTCGTGATCAAATGAGAACTTACTTTTCCAAGCTGAGGAGCTCTCTGCCATGGGGTGATCTCTGTTATGGCATTGGTAGTGTGGAAATGAGTTCCTTCTAATGAGGAGGCAGTAAAAAAAAGGACTCGCCATGTTTGGCTCCTTAATCTTTTTCCAGTGCATGCTTGTGATCTATCTGGTAGAATAAACTTCTCATCAGACACTTACTCCACTTTCCAGATGTGCAAAGTTAAACATTAATAATTTTGGTAATGAAATCTAGATACACAACACTACATTGACACTGGATAGAAGGAATGGGTGACATTTTGGGTTTGAGACCCGAAACATCATCCATTCCTTCTTACCAGAGAGGCTGCCTGTCCAGCTGAGTTACTCCAGCATTTTGTGTCTATCTTCAGTGTAAACCAGCATCTGCAGTTCCTTCCTACTACATTGACACTCCAAAGCCTCTGTCAGACACCTTTAAACAATTTAGAGGCATGGAAGGGTAAGATTTCACATTTCTTATCTTACCCTTCCATATCCCTAAACTCCCTCTCCCCTGACTCTCAGTCTGAAGAAAGGTCTCAACCCAAAACGTCACCCATTCCTTCTCTCCAGAGATGTTGCCTATCCTAACTGTCTCAGCATTTTGTGTCTATCTTTGGTGTAAACATTGCATCTGCAGTTCCTTCCTACACCTTAAAACAATCATATTTTAAACCTGTTTCTTCATGTGCATCAGATTCCATCCAATGATCTGTCCATGTGAACTAGTCACAAGCCAAGTCCAGTTATATATTGTCATTGACATGTTTCTGCAGCGATATGATCTTACATATTAAATACACATATATTTTTTTTCATATACTGTGAAACGTAGCGTAGAATTACTTTTACTGCGACTTTCTTATTCACATCAGGAATCTAGTGAAAGTCACACTCCCAAGTCATGAAAACCTGTAAGAAAATATGATTTATACTCCATGCTTTGCGCTGCTTGATACTTCTCCTAGGTTGTAGAATACTAAAATTGAATTATTTTGCATCATATATATTTCCAAGGAAGAAAATTTGAAAAGATATTTGATATTGTTCCAAAAATAAAATACCATTTTTAAAGTATTGATTTGTAATCTAGTTTCCAAATCAATATTTTAACATTTAATTTTGTGGTACAAAATTTCCTCCTACATGTTCATACTTGTGTTATTGACAAAATACTTTTTTGATATTTTAGTTACTCATTTAAAGTGCAATTCCCCAGAACATTGCACTGTTAGTCCACTTTTTTTAATAAAGTCTTCAAGTAGTATGTAACTTTGAAACTTTCTGCACAGTTTTCCATTCCTTGTGCCAAGGTAGAGTCAGATCCTGGACTGAAATGGCTCTGATTTGGAGCTCACTCAAGGAGATGAAGGAACTTCAATGCACCATCTGTCCTTGAAGGTTTTAAGTTGGACTTGAAGGGATATGATGGAATAATAATACCTCTCAGGCTTATGGAGGTTGCTTTGCAGCAGGGTTGGCCTGATGAAATCCGAAAATCAACAGGTAGACAGAGTAGATAGACACAAAATGCTGGAGTAACTCAGAGGGACTGGCAGCGTCTCTGGAGAGAAGGAATGGGTGACCCTTTGGGTCGAGACCCTTTCAGACTGAAGGTCTTGACCCAAAACGTCACGCATTCCTCTTCAGAGATGCTGCCTGCCCCGCTGAGTTACTACAGCAATTTGTGTTCTTCTTAGGTGTAAAACAGAATCTGCAGTTCGTTCCTACACAGATAGACAGAGTATGCAGTTTGTGGGCAGCTGATGGAATCATTCAGCACCTTGTTCATTCTGCTATTATGCAAGACCTGCAATGAGGGCTGGAACTCTAGCAATCCATCTACTTGGAGCTCCAGGATCATCATTGCAACATGCTGAGCAAAGGTTGGCAGTTTGGGTCAATTCATGGTTCAGTGCCTGCAAAACGGAAAGCAGAAAATGGCGCATTTTAAGGTTCAGCCAATGACCTTGAATAAGGAAAAGTGAGTTAATCTTTTCTCTAAATCAGGTAAGGCCTGAATTTAATACCACTCCCCTTCCCTCAGAACAGGCACACTCGACCTTGATGGTTAACTCTGTTCAACTCTCTTCAGATACCGCCTGATCTGTTGAGTAGCATTTTCTGCGAGTGACATAGCAATTCTGCTTATCATGCTCTTGGCTTAGAGGATAAATGGTACAACATTTAGTGCAAGATAAAGTCCAATGAAGATAGACACTAAAAGCTGGAGTAACTCAGTGGGTCAAATAGCATCTCTGGAGAAAAGGATTAGGTGACGTTTCAGGTCGCGAGTTGTCTTCACTCTGGAGTCTGAAGAATGTCTGAAGTCTGAAGAAGGGACTCGACCCGAAATGTCACCTATTCCTTTTCTCCAGAAATACTGTCTGACCCGCTGAGTTACTCCGGCATTGTATGTCTATCTTTCGTTTAAAGCAGCATCTGCAGCTCCTCCCTAAAGTCCAATGAAGTCCAATTAAAGATATTTCTTCCTAGTTCGAAGATGATTGCATCTTAATTTTTCATCACTTGATGTCCATGCAGTAGAGAAACTCCATTTTGCTAGTATGTTTTTTTCTCATATAACTAATGTTTTCTTTTTTTCCACTTTAGTTTTTATTGCTTTTATGTATACACAAATAAAATACAAATATAACAACGAAACACACAACATTACAATGAAACGTACAACAGTGTAGCAGGGGGTTCAGTTTACAATTAATGATGCAGTATACAGAACTATTTTCATATTAAAACATTTTCCAATAACTTACATTATTGTCTATACAATTATACAGTGTTAATGTCTTTATTTCTATACCTAATCCATTTTTCCCATTTTCTGTTAAATTCGTCTTCTTTCACTCTTAGAGAATATGTCATTTTCTCCATGACAAATATTTCCTGTGCTATGTCTAACCATTGTCTAAGTCTGGGTGTGTCCGCTGCGAGCCAGTTTCTTGTAATGGCCTTTCTGCCAGCTGTGAGTAGGATTTTAACCAAGTAATGGTCTTCCTTCAGCACCACTGTAGTTATATTACCAGGTATAAAATGGAACACTTCTTGCAGACTATATATCCCAATACCTCCGTTAATTCTGAATTCACTCTGTCCCAAAATGGTTCTATTTTTGGGCAACTCCAGAAGACATGTGCATGGTTTGCGTCTGTTTGATCACATTGCCTCCAGCATGTTTGCTGCCTTAGAATTTGCTTGCTTTTGATGTTAGGCGTAATAAAGAAACAAATCAAATTTTTCCAATTAAATTCTCTCCAATTGGAGATAACTAATGTTTTCATCTAACATTGATGAACACTTGAAGAGGTTTTTACTAACCACAAAGCATAAACATTGACATATTAAGGATAGCTCTGCCAAACTGTGTTGACATTTTTTGGGAGCATGGTAGACAGGGAAACATCTATGGTTGTATACTGGTTACAATTAGGCATTTCAGAGGTTCAGAAAATAGGATTATTATAATAAATAAGTGCGCATAGTATTGAAGGTGATTGGTGACATCGGTCAATAGTTGGTTTGTTAGTAAGAGAGGGAGAGATTATAAATAAAAGGATTGTTCTCTGATTATTAGGAGGTGATACGCAGTGATCCACAGATGTCAGCGCTGAATTCCCATCTTATTAACTTTGGTAAATAAATCGAAAAGTTTATATTCAGTCAGCAGATGACTCCAAATTGGGAGGTACAGTTGCTTTGTTGAATAAGGAAAAATGAGTTCATCTTTTCTCTAAATCAGGTAAGGCCTGAATTTAATACCACTCCCCTTCCTTCAGAACAGGCACACTCAATGAACTGCACTCACAAGGAAAGGAAAGATGCCGGTTTATACCGAAGTGGATACAAAGTGCTGAATAACTCATTGGGTTAGGCAACATGTAGAGGAACCAACGAGAGAGCAGGCTATTTTAGACTGGGTTTTGAGTAATGAGGAAGGGGTAATTAGCCGTCTTGTTGTACGTGCCCCCTTGGGCAAGAGTGACCATAATATGGTTGAGTTCTTCATTAGGATGGAGAGTGACATTGTTAATTCAGAAACAATGGTTCTGAACTTAAAGAAAGGTAACTTTGAGGGTATGAGACGTGAATTGGCCAAGATTGACTGGCAATTAATTCTAAAAGGGTTGACGGTGGATATACAATGGAAGACATTTAAAGACTGCATGGATGAACTACAAAAATTGTTCATCCCAGTTTGGCAAAAGAATAAATCGGGGAAGGTAGTGCATCCGTGGATAACAAGGGAAATCAGGGATAGTATCAAAGCAAAGGATGATGCGTACAAAGTAGCCAGAAAAAGCAGCATACCAGAGGACTGGGAGAAATTCAGAGACCAGCAGAGGAGGACAAAGGGCTTAATTAGGAAAGGAAAAATAGATTATGAAAGAAAACTGGCAGGGAACATAAAAACTGACTGCAAAAGTTTTTATAGATATGTGAAAGAGAAAGAGGTTAGTTAAAACAAATGTAGGTCCCTTGCAGTCAGAAACAGGTGAGTTGATCATGGGGAACAAGGATATGGCGGACCAATTGAATAACTACTTTGGTTCCGTCTTCACTAAGGAAGACATAAATAATCTGCCTGAAATAGCAGGGGACTGTGGGTCAAAGGAGGAATTGAGTGAAATCCAGGTCAGTCGGGAAGTGGTGTTGGGTAAATTGAATAGATTAAAGGCCGATAAATCCCCAGGGCCAGATAGGCTGCATCCCAGAGTACTTAAGGAAGTAGCTCAGGAAATAGTGGATGCATTAGTGATAATCTTTCAAAACTCTTTAGATTCTGGAGTAGTTCCTGAGGATTGGCGGGTAGCAAATGTAACCCCTCTTTTTAAGAAGGGAGGGAGAGAGAAAACGGGGAATTACAGACCAGTTAGTCTAACATCGGTAGTGGGGAAACTGCTAGAGTCAGTTATTAAAGATGGGATAGCAGCACATTTGGAAAGTGGTGAAATCATTGGACAAAGTCAGCATGGATTTACAAAAGGTAAATCATGTCTGACGAATCTTGTGGAAATTTTCGAGGATGTAACTAGTAGCGTGGATAAGGGAGAACCAGTGGATGTGGTATATCTGGACTTCCAGAAGGCTTTCGACAAGGTCCCACATAAGAGATTAGTATACAAACTTAAAGCATACGGTATTAGGGGTTCAGTATTGATGTGGATAGAGAACTGGCTGGCAAACAGGAAGCAAAGAGTAGGAGTAAACGGGTCCTTTTCACAATGGCAGGCAGTAACTAGTGGGGTACCGCAGGGCTCAGTGCTGGGACCCCAGCTATTTACAATATATATTAATGATCTGGATGAGGGAATTGAAGGCAATATCTCCAAGTTTGCGGATGACACTAAGCTGGGGGGCAGTGTTCGCTGTGAGGAGGATGCTAGGAGACTGCAAGGTGACTTGGATAGGCTGGGTGAGTGGGCAAATGTTTGGCAGATGCAGTATAATGTGGATAAATGTGAGGTTATCCACTTTGGAGGCAAAAACAGGAAAGCAGACTATTATTTAAATGGTGGCCGATTAGGAAAAGGGGAGATGCAGCGAGACCTGGGTGTCATGGTACACCAGTCATTGAAAGTAGGAATGCAGGTGCAGCAGGCAGTGAAAAAAGCGAATGGTATGTTAGCTTTCATAGCAAAAGGATTTGAGTACAGGAGCAGGGAGGTTCTACTTCAGTTGTACAGGGTCTTGGTGAGACCACACCTGGAGTATTGCGTACAGTTTTGGTCTCCAAATCTGAGGAAGGATATTATTGCCATAGAGGGAGTGCAGAGAAGGTTCACCAGAATGATTCCTGGGATGTCAGGACTGTCTTATGAAGAAAGACTGGATAGACTCGGTTTATACTCTCTGGAATTTAGGAGATTGAGAGGGGATCTTATAGAAACTTACAAAATTCTTAAGGGGTTGGACAGGCTAGATGCAGGAAGATTGTTCCCGATGTTGGGGAAGTCCAGGACAAGGGGTCACAGCTTAAGGATAAGGGGGAAATCCTTTAAGACCGAGATGAGAAAGACTTTTTTCACACAGAGAGTGGTGAGTCTCTGGAACTCTCTGCCACAGAGGGTAGTTGAGGCCAGTTCATTGGCTATATTTAAGAGTGAGTTGGATGTGGCCCTTGTGGCTAAGGAGATCAGAGGGTATGGAGAGAAGGCAGGTACGGGATACTGAGTTGGATGATCAGCCATGATCATATTGAATGGTGGTGCAGGCTCGAAGGGCTGAATGGCCTACTCCTGCACCTAATTTCTATGTTTCTATGTTTCTACATCTATGGAGATAGAAGGATGGGTGACATTTCGGGTCAGGCCCTTCTTCAGACCAAAAGTAGAGGGGAGGGAACTGGAGGTAAGAAAAGGGTGGAACAAAGCGGGGATGGTAACAGATGATCAAGGAATGGTAAAGCCCACAATGGCCATTGTTGGCTGTGGAAGAGGTGATTGTGAAGGGTTATAAGGGTGTGACAGTGGAACCACTAGGACAACTAAGGTGGGGAGGGAGGGATAGAGGGAATGTAAGGTTTACTTGAAATTAGAGAAATCAATATTCATACCGCTGGGGCGTAAGCTGCCCAAATAATACATGAGGTGCTGTTCCTCCAATTGGCACGTGGCCTCACTCTGAGAGGGGAGGAGCCCAAGACAGGAAGGACAGTGTGGAAATGGGAAGGGAAATTAAAATGTCTGACAACTGGGAGATCAGGTAGGCCAAGGCGGACGGAGCATTCAGAGAATGATTACGCGGTCCGTGTTTGGTCTCACTGACATATAGGAGCCCCGACCTATATAGCACCTGATATAACACCTTTCCTTTTACGTCATTTCATTCTAGGCTGCAGGAACCAGACATTTCCAGAGAGCAGCAGCAATTCATTTGTACTTCTTCCAATTTACTTTACTGCATTTGGTGCTCATTATGTCTATATTTGGCTCCGTAGTCTGTTCAAATTAAGCCACTGTCAGATCAAAAAATGGCACCTCATGTTCTACCTAGGCATATTGTAGCCCATGGAACTCAATAATAAATTCAACAATTTCAGATAACCAGCCTCTGATGTAACTTCGAACATTGACCATGGAGAAGCAAGTCTTTCTAGATTTGCACAAGTTACAGTGGAAGCAGAACATTGTAATAGCCAAACCCAGCAGTCAACCATCAAGACTTAGATACAGCAGCTGTAGAAAGCATAATGACCTGAAGGGACACGGTCAGGAGATGCGTCTAGAATTTCCCACCAGACAATTAGTCATCGTCTGAAGAAAGGTCTCGACCCGAAACATCACCCATTCCTTCTAACCATAGATGCTGCCTGTCCCGCTGAATGACTCCAGCTTTTGTGTCTATCTTCAGTTTAAACCAGCATCTGCAGTTCCTTCCTACACAATAGTTCAAGCGTATGCATTTCACACCCCTCACACCTTTCGCTTCTAAGACCAAACCCTTGTGTATCTCTTCTTCCAGAGAGCTGGGACTTTGCCAGGAGTGATGGCTGCACTGGAGCATGTGCTGCATAAGCTGTAATGATGCTCTGGCTGATGTTGTGAGCAATAGCTCATTCTTTCTCTAAGCGGCAACTACAGTTTGGGCAACAGAGTCAGACATTTGCGAATGTTTGGGGATGAATTTTCAAGTAACTCTGTCAGTGCAAAGTGCTGACTTTAAGTGGCTGAAGAGATGTCCTGCTGCTTATTCTGCTCAATTTGGACCATGTCATAGTTGGAATTCAGTTCCATTTAAGTTCATGTAAATAAAGCATCATATATGCTCCTTTTCTCCGGAGTGGTTTTAATGCTACCATTGGGGAACATTTCTGGGCAACTGAATCTAAATTTACACGTGCAAATCAGAATATTAATTTGGTTAGTCCGATTTTCCAGCCAGTAGCAAAACAATGAAGATTATGAGGACTTTTTAAAAAAGTAATAAACGATTGTTTTTAAAGCCATGGGCTGAGAAACTTATTTACTCTGAATGGCGGCTTGAAGGGCCATTACACCAACCACAGATAAACACTAGAGCAAATCAGTAGCATCCGACAATTAGGCACAAAATGCTGGAGTAACTCTAGCAGCATCTCTGGAGAGAAGGAATAGGTGACATTTCGGGTCGAGATCCTTCTGAGAGTCAGGGGAATGGGAAATGAGAGATATAGACGGATATAGAGATTATATAGAACAAATAAATTAAAAATATGCAAAAAAAGTAACGATGATAAAGGAAACAGGCCGTTGTTAGCTGTGGGCTAGGTGAAAACAAGTTACAGGCAATGAGACTCAACAAGATGACCATGAAACTAGTCGCCCTACATAGCATCCGACAATTAACAGTTCAAACATTACTTGTTGTTCTTTGCATATTGTACTATTGCATTCAATGCAAAAGACCAAATCAGTTAAGTCCAAAGCATTCTGAGTTGGGTTTCTAACTCCAGGATCTTCACTGCACACTAATAAAAATGGCTGTTCTGAAAGAGTCGATTGACATACAAACCACATAACAATGTAATCAATGCCAAACCGGGGGGGACATTATTTTACTGAACAATTAGAGCTAAAATAAATGGAACAATCACTTTATAAATAATACATGCATGTTATGTAACATGCTTACAATATAATCATGCATTTTTAACGATTTCAAATTTGGTAATAAAAACTGCATTTTAATAAATCATGTATATATTTAATACTTAATGGTATCTAGAATTATGAGGAGTATCTATTTCAAAATTGCACAAGAATACAATTGTTTTCGTGAGAAATACTTAATAACTTACTAAAATAATTTGCATCTTTCTCTTCAGCTTGTTTTGGCTTTACGACAAATCTTTAATTTCTCATAAAAAGACGAAGAGGTAATGCTGATTTTTCTGCAGCACTAAAACCTTTAAATTCGTGATTGAATATTATAGAAATTCAATACTTTATGAGAAACAGAAAATGGTTTTACCATTACACCCAGCTGTGTTTCAGTTTGCAACAATATTTTAGTGGCTGATTGTCCTTCATGAACCGTATCAGTAGAAATGTAAATGTCAAAGGGTGGTACATTACAGATAATGAATCTGTTAATGGTTAAGACCAGGAAATACAGTATATCCATGCATATCAGTCATTACACATTTGTTCTAATTCTCATGTCCAGAGATTATACCCAACATCTGTATTCCTGGCCTTTTGGACTTTCTACCTCTCACTTACATGTTCTTCTCCCCCCACAGTGATCCATAAACTTGGATTGTAGATTTCTGTTCATGCTAACTGCACAACTGATGGGGTAACTCTTTCACTATCTACAAAACTCACCGAATTTCACTGAGGCCAAAGGAAAGAAAAGCGGTGGCCGTTTTAAAGCTTGGAGTTGGGGAGCAGGGTGGGGCAGGGATAGGTGTTATCTGTTCAGGCAGATTACCACCAAGATAGTAAAAATGAAAATCGCAACATATGAACAAGGAAACCATCAACAGAGGGAAGCCTCCAAAGCAAAGATGAAACAGTGAGAGAAATATTGTTTACATTTATAAACAATGTAAAACATCTTGTGTAAATTATTTAGATCCTTGCAATGTAGTCCATGACAAAGTGACAATACAAAAGTAAAAAATAATAATAATATATTTATTTATTAAGCACATTTAAAACAACTCGCATTCACCAAAGTGCTGTATAGACCAGAGCAGGTAGACACAAACAGAGCCAGGGCAAACAGGAGAGGCAAGAAGCGACGACAAACAGCCAAATACAGCGGCGCGGCCATCAACTTGTTATAGCCATACGAATAAAAAGAACACAATAAACGATAGAATTTATTGTGCTCTGACATAAAAAACGCTCTGACAAAAAAGCTCTGACATAGGATGAAAACAGAGGCGAAACTGGGTAGGTGAGAACAATTATGGTTGGAGATGCAGTACATCACACAGCTATGATGGATGATAGGAATATTGCTGTGGTCGGTGCACCTGATTTAACTGCTTTTCTTTTAAGATTTGCAAGAGTAAAGAGTCAAGTGTGTTTATTAGTCGTATACACTGGGTATGGAATAATGGTATTCTCACTTTCTGCAGCTTAACAGTCACATTAACGCAACAGCACAACAATACAATAATCAATATACTATAAATGATCAGTTATAGTAGATAACCAGACGATGAAAGTGTAAACCAAAATATGTAGAGCAACGTAAACAAAGTCCACAGTAGATTGTAGCTGAGGTAGGGTTGCGGTTAGGGATATGCTGGTGGTTCAAGAACTTAATGATTGGTGGGCAGAGGCTGTTCTTCAACCTTAGTTAATGGTTGACAGATTCCTCTTTCAAAGTCAAGTCAAAGTCAAAATAGTTTATTGTCATGTGTCCCTGACAGGACAATGAAATTCTTTCTTTGCATGGCACAACAGAACATAGTAGGCACTGACTACAATTATATACGTAAATACACACATGACTGAATAAATTGATAAAGTGCAAATAAACAGATGGAGGGGTATTAATGTTCAGAGTTTTGTTTAATGTTTAATGTTCCGAGCCAAGTTTAATAGCCTGATGGCTGTGGGGAAATGGCTGTTCCTGAACCGGGTCGTTGCAGTTCTCAGGCTCCTGTACCTTCTACCCGAAGGTAGCAGGGAGATGAGTGTGTGGCCAGGATGGTGTTTGTCTTTCATGATATTTGCAGGAAGGAACTACAGATGCCGGTTTAAACCGATGATCAACACAAAGTGCTGAGAGTCAGGGGAGAGGCTGCCAGAGGAGGTAGTTGAGGCCAGGACTATGGAACAAGCTGCCAGAGGAGGTAGTTGAGGCCAGGACTATCACAACATTTAAGAAACAGTTAGACAGGTACATGGATAGGACAGGTTTGGAGGGATATGGACCAAGTGCAGGCAGATGGGACTAGTGTAGCTGGGACATGTTGGCAGTAGGCAAGTTGGGCTGAAGGGCCTGTTTCCACACTGTATTGCTCTATGACTCTATACAGATATAAGGATGTGTAAGGGGTGAGAACGAAACATCAAAGTGGGTGGAGATCAAGGAAAATGTAGAATAGGTCATTGTTTGCGCTGGGCATCACACTGACAATGGACACTACCAACCAGGAGTTGTTTAGCTCAGTCCGCCTAAACCTACCTGATCTCCTGGTTGCTAAACACTATAACTCTCCCTCCCATTCCCACACTGACCTTTCTGTCCTGGGCCTCCAATGTCAGAGTGAGGCCCAGCACAAATTGAAGGAACAGCACCTCATATTTTGTTTGGGCAGTTTACAACCCAGCAGTATGAACATTGACTTCTCTAACCTCAAGTAACCCTTGCTTTCCCCTCTGTCTCCATCCTTCCCCGTTCACAGTTCTCCGACCAGTCTGACTGTCCCCGATTACATTTAACTTTGATTCCACACCATTTGATGTCTTGTTCTCACACATTACACGTCCTTATCTCTGTATCTCCCACTCCCCTGACTCAGTCTGAAGAAGGGTCTCAACCCAAAACGTCACCCATTCCTTCTCTCCAGAGATGATGCCTTTCCTGCTGAGTTACTCCAGTATTTTGTGTCTTTCATGATATTACCTTCCTTTTTGGAGGCAGCACTTGCTGATGATCCCTTCAATGGTGAGGAGATCAGTACCAGAATTCCCAGGAAGCATCTTGCCTTCTACAGTAAACACTATTATCACTCTGAACCAAGCCAGCCTGATCCTCAGTGATGTTCCTGTATGCAGCAGGGCCTTCAAGTGCTTAAGACGGAGGATCAAAACAAGCAGTGCCCACAAAACAGATGAATAAAACCTTGACAGCTGAATAAATAATAGAACCAGCTGAATTTTGCAAAATTCTGCCTATTATCCAGTTCAGTTCAGTTCTGTTTAGTTTATTGTCACATGTACCGAGGTATAGTAAAAGCTTTTGGTGCATGCTATCCCGTCAGCAGATAGACAATACATGATTACAATCGATCCATTTACTGTGTGTAGATACATGAAAAAGGAATAATCTTTCGTGCAAGGTAAAGTCAACAAAAACTGATTGAAGATGGTCCAAGAGTAACTCATTGGGACCCTCAGACTATCTTTGATCAGACTTTACTAGATTTATCTTGTACTAAACAGTACCCATGTAATTCCCATTATCATGTACCTGTACACTGTGAATGGCCTGATCGTAATGATGTATTATCTTTCCGCTGATGGGTTAGCACACAACAAAAGCTTTTCACTGTACCTCGGTACACGTGACAATAAACTAAACCAGTACTGTATCACACTGTTAAATGGCAAACCAATTATACAATTGCAGCCCTATTGCCAATAATATAGTGCAATGCAATCACATGCCGACATGCACCAAACTGTAAATAAGCTGCAGTGATAAATCAGTTGCCTACAGTATGATACCCATGGGTCTACAGCTAGATATGGATCTGGATCTGGACATAGACCCCAGACTGATTTGGCCCAGTGTGATCCTGTCTCCTGGCCCTTGCTGATCCCAGAGATCAGATATAGGAACTTGAGAGAAGCAACCTTACACCTTATACCTCGCAAGCCTTCTCCATCATACAATACAATGATGCCTGATCTAACCTAGACCTCTCCTCCACGCTCCTGCCTGTTCCCCATAACTCTTCACTTCCTCATAAACCAACAATCTGTCCACCTTGGCCGTGAATATATTCAATAACTCTACGAAGTGGGACCTGGTCCCATGTTCACATGGGAGTGCCGGTCCCCCAATGTAATATTCCACCTCTCCACCAATTCCAATATTAGTGGCCAGTGGGGGGGGGGGCTTTCTAGAGTGCTAGTATTGGGGTTGCGGGATGAAGGGACTGGTTTCCAGAAGGCTAGTATGCACATTGTGGGCCAAATGGATTCTTGGGGTGGCAGCTCAGTCACTCAAGCCTATTGTGCTAGTAGCTCATTCACGGCTGGTGGGCAAACAGTTGACATGGTTATTCCTTGAAATTCCATTTCAAGCAAGGTGCAAGGCCACCAAATTCAAGTGCAGTTTCTTACTACTTCAAGCAGGGTGCAAGGCCAGCGAATTCAAGTGCAGTTGCATACCACTTCAGGCAGGGTGCAAGGCCACCAAACTCAAGTTCAGTTTATTACCACTTCAAGCAGGGTGCAGGGCCACCAAAACTCAAGTGCACTTTCCTACCACTTCAAGCAGGGTGCAAGGCCACCAAATTCAAATGCAGTTTCATCCCACTTCAGGAAGGGTCCAAGTCCACCGAATTCAAGTGCAGTCTCATACCACTTCAAGCAGGGTGCAAGGCCACCATATTCAAGTGCAGTTTCCTACCACTTCAAGCAGGGTGCAAGGCAACCAAATTCAAGTGCAGTTTCCTACCACTTCAAGCAGGGTGCAAGGCCACCAAATTCAGGTGCAGTTTCATACAATTTCATGCAGGGTGCAAGGACACCACATTCAAATGCAGTTTCATACCATTTCATGTAGGGTGCAAGGCCACTACATTCAAATGTAGTTTCATACCATGTCAAGCAGGGTGAAACCACCATTAAACCACACAAAACATCACATAAACACCACACCCCTACACTTCCGGGTTTTATAATCCCTCCCCCCTCCCACCAGAAGGGGGGTGGCCTTCATAGCATGATTGACAGGAGAGAGATTCTCAACATTTTTAAACACTAATAACACTTTATTTTTAATTGATGGGAAGAATCCTCTGCACCTGATGAGCAGATGGGGACTCTGAGTAAGATGGCCAAAAATCAGCCATAAGTGGTAGTGTTTTATCTAAAATCAATATACAGAGCAAACTGGAAGTTGTCAAGTTTAAACTTTTAATGATTTGCCATTTCATACCAACCACCACCAACCATTTGCTGTGCTTCATTTCAAACCAACCACCACCGACCATTTTCTGAGCTATATTTCAAACCAACCACCACCAACCATTTGCCATGCTTTATTTCAAACCAACCACCACCAACCGTTTGCCGTGCTTTATTTCAAACCAACCACCACCAACCATTTGCTGTGCTTTTTCAAACCAACCACATTTTCATTTTCAAACCACATTATGGGCACTCAAGGTCAGTAAAACTATGCTCACAGTTTAGTAGATATGTGTTCAGTGAGAGGCCGGACCCTCTCTCTCCCCCAACTTGCAGAGACTGACTGAGGCACTCAACACTTCCGGGTTTTATAGTCCCTCAGGAAGGGCCGTGACTTTCAGGAGAGAGAATCTCAACATTTTTAACACACTAATAACCCTTTATTTTTCATCGATGGGAAAAATCCTCTTGTCCTGCGCAGCGGAGGGGGACTCTGAGTAAGATGGCCAGAAATCACAGTCGTAAGTGGCAGTGTTTTTTCTAAAATCAATATAAAGAACACCAGAAAGTGGTCAAGATCAGACTTTTAGTAATATAGACTAGACTAAGTGGGACCTGTTGGATCTCATGTTCACACAGGAGGTTTGCCCCCCCCAACGCAATATTCCACCTCTCTATCAATTCCAATATTGGTGGCTAGTGGGGGGGGGGGGGGGGGGGGGGGCTTTCTGGAGCACTAGTATGGGTATTGTGGGCTTAAGCAACTGGTTTCCAGAGGGCTAATATGGACATTGTGGGCCAAATGGATTATTGGGGTGACAGCTCAGTCACTTAAGCCTGATGTGCTGGCACCTCACTCACGGCTGGTGGGCTAGCAGTTGACTCACGGCAATTCCTTGAAATTCCCGTGCAAGGCCACCAAATTCAAATGCAGTTTCCTACCACTTCAAGCAGGGTGCAAGGCCACCGAATTCAAGTGCAGTTTTCTACTACTAGCAGCGTGCAAGGCCACCGAATTCAAATGCCGTTTCATGCCACTTCAAGCAGGGTGCAAGGCCACCAAATGCTGGTGCTGTTTAATGCCATTTCAAGCAGGATGCAAGGCCACCAATTTCAAGTGCAGTTTCATACCATTTCATGCAGGGTGCAAGGCCACCCAATTCAAATGCAGTTGCATACCATTTCATGCAGGGTGCAAGGCCACCACATTCAAATGCAGTTCCACACCATTTCAAGCAGGGTGAAACCACCATGAAACCACCATAAAACCACACAAAACACCACATAAACACCACACTCACAGTTCAGTAGACATTCAGTGTGTTCAGTTGATTCACAGCTCAGACAGAGTCACGACCACTCCCTCCCCATCTTGCAGAGACTGAGCCACACCCACTCTTTTGGGTTTTTTAATCCCTCCCACCGGAAGGGGCGTGGCCTTCACGGTGTGATTGACAGGAGAGAGATTCCCAACATCTTTTTAAACATTAATAACACTTTCCTTTTTCATTGATGGGAAGAATCCTCCGCACCTGCTTAGCGGAGGGGGACTGAGAAAGATGGCCAAAAATCATAGCTTTAAGTTGTAGTGATTTATCTAAAATCAATATACAGTGCATACAGGAAGTTGTCAAGTTACCACCAACAACCATTTGCAGTGCAGCATTTCAAAGCAGTTGCCACCACCAACAATCATTTGCAGTGCAGCATTTCAAAGCAGTTAGCACCACCACCATCAACCATTTGCAGTGCAGCATTTCAAAGCAGTTACCACCACCACCAACAACCATCTGAGTGCAGCATTTCAAAGCAGTTACCACCACCACCTACAACCATTTACAGTGCAGCATTTCAAAGCAGTTACCACCACCAACAGCCATTTGCAGTGCAGCATTTCAAAGCAGTTACCACCACCACCTACAACCATTTACAGTGCAGCATTTCAAAGCAGTTACCATCACCACCAACAACCATTTGCAGTGCAGCATTTCAAAGCAGTTAGCACCACCACCATCAACCATTTGCAGTGCAGCATTTCAAAGCAGTTACCACCACCACCAACAACCATCTGAGTGCAGCATTTCAAAGCAGTTACCACCACCACCTACAACCATTTACAGTGCAGCATTTCAAAGCAGTTACCACCACCAACAGCCATTTGCAGTGCAGCATTTCAAAGCAGTTGCCCCCACCAACAACCATTTGCAGTGCAGCATTTCAAAGCAGTTACCACCACCAACAAACATTTGGTGCAGCATTTCAAAGCAGTTACCACCACCAACAACCATTTGCAGTGCAGCTCTTCAACGCAGTTACCACTACCAACAACCATTTGCAGTGCAGCATTTCAAAGCAGTTAGCACCACCACCAACAACCATTTGCAGTGCAGCATTTCAAAGCCGTTACCACCACGAACAACCATTTGCAGTGCAGCACTTCAAAGCAGTTACCACCACCAACAAACATTTGAAGTGCAGCATTTCAAAGCAGTTACCACCACCAACAACCATTTGCAGTGCAGCTTTTCAACGCAGTTACCACTACCAACAGCCATTTGCAGTGCAGCATTTCAAAGCAGTTAGCACCACCAACAACCACTTGCAGTGCAGCATTTCAAATCAACCACATTTTCATTTTCAAACCACATTAAGGGCACACAGTTGAGTAGACGTGTTCAGTGTTATTCACAGCTCAGAGAGACATAATCCTCTCGCTTCCCCCATCTTGCAGAGTCTGAGTGAGGCACAACACCTCCGGGTTTTATAGTACCTCCCACCAGCAGGGGCAGCAGAGGGAATGTCAACATTTTTTAAACATTAATAACTCTTTTATTTTTCATCGATGGGAAAAATCCTCTTGTCCTGTGCTGCGAAGGAGGACTCTGAGTAAGATGGCCATAAATCACAGCCATAAGTGGCAGCATATTTTCAAAAATCATGAAACAGGAAAACAGGAAGTGGTCAAGGTCTTACTTTTGCTAATATATATACAGCCTCCAACTATCTGGAGTGGAAGATTCAAATGATTCATGGAAATGAAAGTAAATTCCATTTCCATCTTAAAAGGGTAACTGTTTAGTCTGAAATAGTTCTAGACTCATTCATGAGCAGAAACATCTATCAGCACCGACCATCACAAGCCCCAATAGAACCTTACCTGTTTCAATAACATTACTTTTCATTTTTCTAAACCCCAATGAGCAATGGTCCAACTGCCCATCTTTCTTCAATAGACAAATCCTTTTCATGTTTCACACCCCTTCTGTCCTTATCTCCTCATCTCACTCTTTTTGTATTTTCATCTCGGCCTTAGCTTATCCATCCATCACAACCTCCTCCCCCCCAATAGCCCACCGCCCCCTCCCCCCCCCCACCCCCGTTCCCCCTCACCTGTAGCCAGCTATCACTTTCCACACCTTGAAATGCCCCTACCTCTCTTCCATCTTTCTCACCCCTACTACAGTTAATCTGAAGAATGGTGCCGACCCGAAACATCACCTATCCATGTTCTCTAGAGATGCTGCCTGACTGTTGAGTTACTCCAGCTTTGGTCACTATGTTGGCGTAAAACCAGCATCTGCAGTTCCTTTTTTATTACAATTATGTTTGCCTGACCCGTTGAGTTACTCCAGCACTTTGTTTTTTTTTAATGGTTCCCTGGGTCTGATTTTCTAAATTTGACAGGATCAACATAATTTTGCACACCACTGTCATCAATTAGTCTCTGTTCTCAAGCTGAGCTTAAATAAAAGAGTTTAAAATGTTTATAGTGTGAGCAATTTGTAAATTGGTTGTTTCTCTGGGTTAATGATTTGTTAAGGACTTCTGCAATTCATACCAAATCAACAAACTAAAACTCTGCATGTGTTGTGTTTAATTTCTCATTGCCATTTGCAATAAATAGTCTAATTAAGAGCTGCCTTGGGCAAAAATAAAAGTCTGCGCATGAGAAAAAATGTATTTGCTATATCCTTCAATATGCAGGACATTACTGAAAATAATATACCATTGTGCCGGAAATGGAGACATTACAATAATGGTAAAGATTTTTTACTAAGTGTATCAAGATTCCATAATTTGATATTCATATAAAATGAAGAACGGCTCACACACACTTTCCTAAGCAGTGTAAAATATAAGAAATTCTTCTGCACCAAGTTATGGTTTGGTAATAAATCATAGATTGCATTCGCAAGAGTACGTGTCTCTCTCAAATGTCATTATTGCAGCATGTAATTTTAATGCCAAGTAATAGCAGAAGTATTATCCATTAAGTCAATGTCCCGAGGCGCTAAACTCAATGTACAAGCATTACAAATGAAGCTACAGATTGTGTAATAAAACTCATGATAATATTTCTAAACAGAAATAAATCAGATTCAGTTAAAATATCATAAATCACATCTTCTTATGGTTCTGAGCCTTTTATCAGGTATGATGTGTTTACAAGCACTATTTACATTTGATATCAAAGAAAGTTATACACTAAGGAACATTTTGCAGTTCATGATGTATTTCTCTTGGATGCATAATATATCTGTGGAAAATACAGCTACATATCCAGCATTAAAATTTGACGATACCTGCAGTACACTGGTAATTGTGACCTATTTTAAGACTGTCTAATCAGACATGATGAGAATGATGCTTTTCTGGATATTTCACTTGTAAAGTGGTGAGAAGGTGAGTCTACCTTCATTGTGAGACATCATCTTTGAAAAATTATTGAAGTTGCGTTCTACTCTGCCCTCCACGTTACATATGACTACAGTCTTTGAGTTAGTGCTGGGTGTATGGAACATGCTGCCAGAGGAGATAGTTGAGGCTGGGACTATCCCATCGTTTAAGAAACAGTTGGACAGGTACATGGATAGGACAGGTTTGGAGGGTTATGGACCAAGCGCAGGCAAGTGGGACTAGTGTAGCTGGGACATTGTTGGCCGGTGTGGGCAAGTTGGGCCAAAGGGCCTGTCTCCATGCTGTATCACTATAAGACTCTATGGTGCCCTTTTTGGTGCAATTATGGACATAATTTCAATTTCTCCCTTCCTCCTTTTTTTTACCGAAGGCAAGGTGGACCTTTGCTTTTCTTAAAATCTAGCAAGGACAGGGAATGACGGTGAGGTATATCTTCACTCCAGTGAGCATGGAATCATAACATGCAGAAGATTTTGATGCAGTGTCTGTGCCCACTAGAGGAGATGTTTATGGTTATAACACATTGAGCATGCCCTCAAGTAAAGGTTTGTGAATTATCGATCAGGAATAGCTGTATATTTGGCACATTCTCCGAGTTGCATTTGGTGCCCTCGGCAGTATCTCCAGGTGGGGCAGGTGGGGGGTACAATGCAATACGATAGAACTTTATTCATCCCCAGCGGGAAGTCAGAGGTACAGCCATGTATGCAATGGGGATGTGGATCTCATGGGTTTAAGTTCCAAAAGGAGATTGAATGTTCCACCAAACCAAATACTAAACGTAATGAAAAGCAAGAAGCTGGAGCTCCAGTCAAGATGTGCCTGATCTGATGTGGTCACTGCCTTCATGAGAATAGCCAGAAGTGCTTCCTCAAGTTTCATAACTCTATACAGACTTAGTCAAGACCTGGAAGACAAAGGAAGCTGAGCATAAATGAGTGCATGTACACGTCTGATGCTTCAGGTATCTAAAGTGTTGTCGGATATGTCTGAAGAGTGAAGGGCAGTGTGAAGGATGCAATAATGTGTAATGTGAACAAAATATTAACACATGGTCTCTCAAGCTTATTCTGTTGGTAGTGGTCGCAGTACAAATACTGAGAAATGTCTTTGGCCTTTACAGTTTGTGTAGTAGCATTAACTTTCTTGAAGCTCTCCATCCAGTAACTGATCTTGATTGAATGAATAAATGGATGAATGTCACGGTGAGATTCTTTGTTTACCTACACAAGCATAGAAAGAGTCGCCTCATACTGTACAGGGCACCAACAGATTTACAAAATCCCCCTTAGTTTCCGGATGCCCCCCCCCCACACCGGGACCCCCTTTGTTCTCTCAATGCCCCCCCCCTCCCCCCACATATTAGGTCCTTCTTTGTTCTTGTGTTGCGTCCGGCACCCGTCTGACCTCTGGCATCCTGTGTCGGCCCGTCCTCGACCACCGACCCTTAAATCAACCGCCAGCGCCCTTTCCCAACTGCTGGCACCAGTCCTTAACCATCACCTGATGGCATGGTGGCGCTGACCCTGAGTCTGGCCGTGTGGAGCAGCCACTCGGCCTCTCAAGGCCACGGTCTCCTGGAAACATTTGTCCCAGATATGCTGCATCTCCCAAGTCACCGTCTGAGTGCAAGACATTCCTCCTCCTATGGGCAATCTTCAACAAGACCTTCAGAACCACAGGGAAGGTTCGTAAAGATCTCCTTCTTCTACTAATCCAATCTGATGTATGAGATGTTTCGTCAGCCAGAGAACTCCAAGGACGGTTGGCTGGGGGTACGTGTAATGTTCCAGAAATGTGCTTCTGTTTAGAGCGTGCATGCATAAGATATACATCTTCAGGCTATGGCGTCCACGTAGATTTAAACCACGGATTAGTTATATATTTGCATGCTGAATCAGCAGTGGGCATGTTTTATTACCACAGATGTCATTTGGCATCTTTTGTAATTGTTCACCATAAATAATCTCCAATGTAGCAATATCAAAAATAGTCCATGATAGAATATGTAACTAATATATCACATTCTAGCATAACTTATTTCACCTTACTTCTTGTGCAGATATATTTTACTGCTACGACTGAAAAGAAAGCAGCCATTAATTTGATGAGGTTCATGCGTTATTTCTGTGCCTTGCTAACAACCAATGTACAAAGCAAAACTTGCTTCCACGAGCACATAAACCACAAGAATATTGTACATAACCACGGAATTATACACAGTGACAATGTTTAATTTTGAGAAGTTATACATTATATTTACAGCGTGAACTGGCTATGTTTAAATTAGCACGCATTTTGAGAAAAATGCCTGGTCTCATGGAAGGATTGTGGGGAATTCAATGCTAGATACTTTTATTCCAAACACAGAGAAGGCAAGATTTATACTGAGCTGGCACTGCTGTTATTTAAATAGATCTGTTCATCTGCGTGATGGCTTTGTTAGGCTCTGAACGATGCATTGATTTTTCACTGGAGGTGGTGCAGAATGAATTTACAAGGATGTTCCCAGGACAATAGTTATAAACATGAGGAATGATTAAATAAAGTTATGTTCTTTGGAACAGATGATGCTGAGTGGAAGGTAAATGGAATTCTATACATTTACGAGGGGTGCAGATAAAGTAAATGAGAAGGTCCTAAAATCGGAGGGCTAAGGCTTGTGCAAAGGTGTAAATAGCCAAAGTAATTGATGCAAGGATTAATGAAGAGCTGAGGGAATTATTTTTTACTTTGAGGATGGGTTGTGCCTGGAATTCACAGCCTGAATCCATACATTTATCTCCTCCCGCCTAGATTACTGCAACTCCCACCTAGATTACTGCATCAGCCAATCTTCCCTGTCCCGCCTGCAACTGGTCCGAAACGCTGCAGCGAGACTCCTGACGGGCACCCGTAAAAGGGATCACATCACCCCGATCCTGGCCTCTCTCCACTGGCTCTCTGTGCGGTTCCGAATAAATTTCAAGACCCTCCTCTTTGTCTACAAATCCCTCAATGGGCTTGCACCCACCTACATTAAAAGTCTTCTTACCCACTACACCACCTCCAGGTCCCTCAGATCGGCCGACTTGGGGCTGCTGAATGCCCCACAGGCTAGGCATAAGCTCAGGGGTGATCACGCCTTTGTGGAACAGCATCCCCCTCCCCATTAGAACTGCTCCCACCATCGACAAAAATGTATCTGTTCTCGCAAGCCTTTCCTGTCGTCCTCTGAGCGAGGGCTATTTGTATATATGTATGTAGCCTGCATGTGTACACTACTCTTATAACAAATGTAAAGCACTTTGGTCACCAAGAGTTGTTTTTTAAATGTGCTAAATAAATAAATGTGACTTGAAAAAATGTGACTTGACTGAATGGTTGGTGGGGGCAAATAACAGATTTACATTTAATAAGTGGATTTTCTCCGCGATCTCCAGTTTCCTCCCACACTCCAAAGTGTAGTGCAACGTATAGGGTTGTGGTTTAATTGGCTTGGTATAATTGTAAATTGTCCCTAGTGTGTATAGGATAGTGTAAGCGTGCAGGGATCGCCGGTCGGCGCAGACTCGGTGGGCCGAAGGGCCTTTTTCTGCGCTTTATCTCTAAACTAAACTAAACTAATCTAAAGTGCTTGGATACTTATATGAGATTCCATGACCTGCACGTTTA
This sequence comes from Okamejei kenojei, assembly GCA_035221665.1. Lineage (NCBI taxonomy): Eukaryota > Metazoa > Chordata > Chondrichthyes > Rajiformes > Rajidae > Okamejei > Okamejei kenojei. The sequence goes on along the minus strand of CM069145.1, from coordinate 8,955,620 downwards.
TGGATATTATGCAGGAAGATGGCATTAGATTCGGTAGATTTTGGTAACCGGCAGGGCAACGATGGGACAAATGGCTTAGTTCTGTACCCTAAATCTACTATAAATCAACCATCTTTACATCTTGTGAAAACTTGATTGTGCCAAGAAGAGACACAATGGAAGCATACACCATGCCATCGGTGTGTGAAATCAAGTCATTAAAATATGCAACTCATAATTACAAAACACTAAAATATTAATAGTTTATTTGTCAAAATATTAATTGTTTATTGTACTTTCAAACATTTTGGATCTATTATCTTGCTATATTTAATAGTGCTTTAAATGTGAAGGGTGATGATGCTGAATATTGAAACAAGACCCAATGTTCATATCGCATTTTGGGATCAAATGCAAAGGCAAGATATTGAACAATGTGTCATCACAAAAGATGGCCAAAGTCTTCTGATTTCATCATCTGACGACTGTGCTGTTCGATGCAAAATAAATCAAACTTCATTCAGCCACAGATAGACACAAAAAGCTGAAGTAACTCAGCAGGACAGGCAGCATCTCTGGAGAGAAGGAAAGGGTGACGTTTCGGGTCGAGACCCTTCTTCAGACTCTTTTCAGACACACACTGGAACTGTAAAGGGCTTGTCCCACTTAGGCGACTTTTTAGGCGAGTGCAGGAGACTCTGCGCTCGCCACATGATGGCCACATGGTCGCTGGTGGTCTCTGGTGAGTCTCCTTCATGGTCGTGGCCTCAGTATGGTCGCCGCAATTTTTTCAACATGTTGAAAATTTTTCTGTGACCAAAAATTGGTTGCCATAGAGAAAATCGATAATCTTGTAGTCGTAGGTGCAGTTGTAGTGGGGTTGCCATGTAATTGTGGGTCGTCGAGGTAGTTATAGGTAGTTTTAGTTAATCGCCTTTGCTGACCGGGCATTTTTATTGGCTCATTGGGGAAAAAAAAAATAAGCAGGCAATTTTGGAACCAAGGATAACCGACCAGTAATGTTAAATGTCCGCTGAACTTCACAGCTGTGTATCTCTGGCTTATTAAAAGTTGTCTGGCTTCTTAAAAGTGGCTCCACTCCTTCTCCCTCCCCCCCTCCCCTACCCCCCCCCACCTCTTTTAAAGAACCTACTGTACGCTGTGCTAGCCGTCTTAACCTCCCTGTTCATCGCGATATGTGTCTGTATCACCTTGCCTTTGCACCGTGTGAATTTCAGACATAGCTCCCGCCGCTTTCCCTGGCCCCCGCCTTTGCTGTGTGTGTGTGTGTGTGTGTGTGTGTGTGTGTGTGTGTGCACGCGTGCATGCGTGCGTGCGTGCGTGTGTGTGTTCCACTCTGACACTCGTCGTTCCAGTTCCCGGTTTTTCAGGTGAGTGCCGCAAACCTGACAGTTGCTGGCAGTCCGCTGAAAAATCGCCCATCTGGGACAGGCCCTTTAATTCACAGCATATGTGATGCACTTATGTGTATAGAAACACAGGATTAGCATCGTCCATTATACTGGTCCCATCTCAGTAAATGCACAAACATTAAAAGAGAAAATGAGTAAACTATTCTATTCTCCTCTCTATCTGAAAGGAATGAAATTAGAAACAAAGTGGAATATTAGATAATCAATAGAAACATGCGAAAAGTGTGAACTCAGATAAAACAATAAAATGAGTTGAGAGTGTTATGAGAACATGGAGTACAATAGATGCAATTAGTGCAAAAATAGAGAGAGACTTAGGATTGACCAGAAACCAGTCCATTGATCTAAGAAGGAACAGGACAGTGATTGCGTCACCAGCGCCTAATGTCAAGTGGACGGCGGCACGGTGGTGCAGCGGTAGAGTTGCTGCCGTACAGCGCCAGGATCCTCAGTTCGATCCTGACTATGGGTGCTGTCTGTATGTAGTTGGTATGTTCTCCCCGTGACCTGTTTAGGTTTTCTCTGGGAGCTGTGGTTTCCTCCCACATTCCAAAGACATATCGGTTTGTAGGTTAATTGGCCTGGTAAAAATTGTACAATTGTCCCCAGTGTATATAGGATAGTGTTAGTGTGCAGGAATCGCTGGTTAGCGCAGACTCGATGGGACAAAGGGCCATTGTCTGCACTGTATCTCTCAGCTAAACTAAATTAAACTAAACTAAGCTAAACCAAACCAAACCAAAGGAACAATCAGAGCCTTACTCACATTTTCATACGCCTGTGGATGTTAATGTGATGAAAAGGGATGGGATGAGTTCTGCAAAACCATCATTTGTCACATATCATTTAAGTTGAATGTCACCTTGAAGCAACACATGTGGTGGGTAAGTTTTGTTTTGTTTAGTTTAGAGATACAGCAGGGAAACAGGCCCTTCAGCCCACCGGGTCCGCGCCGACCAGTGATCCCAGTACATTAACACTTTCCTACACCCACCAGGGATAATCTTTACATTTACCAAGCCAATTAACCTACAAACCTGTATGCCTTGGGAGTGTGGGAGGAAACCGAAGATCTCGGAGAAAACCCACGCAGGTCACGGGGAGAACGTACAAACTCTGTACAGACAGCACACATAATCGGGATCGAACCCGGGTCTCCTGCGCTGGATTTGTTGTAAGGCAGCAACACTACCGCTGCACCACCGTGACTGCTTGTCATTTATACTAGCCTGTTGGGGAGAAACGAAACAAATAATCGGGAGCAAAATGGATAAAAAATATATTACATGCATTGTAATGGCAGAATAAGAACTATCTAAGAGCATTAAAGGACACATGAGAATGATTTAGAAAAAAGTAAGATTACCAACACACTGGGTTAGGTTTAATTGGTGAACATATGAATACACAAATTATTCTGGATAAAATTCAGTTGTGAGGAGTATTAAAATCTGAAAAGGCATGATATAAATGGATTAAATTTAGAAAGAACTATGCATTTATATACAATTCTAATTTATTGAGGAGATAAAAGAGAAAGGAAATTTTAACAAAGCACTAGAATGTGAAGTTCAAAAAACTTTCTGAAGATAGCTTCCAATGGAGAGAAGTTATGAATGGTCGGGAAAATGGTACAATTCTGAATATGGATCATTAGGGAAAAGCTATGAAGATTTTTAAGTAACTCAAAATGATAGAGCAATGGGATTTCGGTCCCAATGCTGAATCAAGGAAAAAGAAGTGAACAAATATGGCAAAACTAGGTCATAAGGTCATAGGTGATAGGAGCAGAATTATGCCATTCGGACCATCAAGTCTACTCCGTCATTCAATCATGGCTGATCTCTTTCCCTCCTAACCCCATTCTCCTGCCTTCTCCCCATAACCTCTGACACCCGTACTAATCAAGAATTTATCTATCTCTGCCTTAAAAATATCCATTGGCGGCCTCCAGGGCCTTCTGTGGCTAAGAATTCCACAGATTCACCACTGACTAAAGAAATTCTTTCCCATCTCCTTCATAGAGAAACGTCATTTAAATTCTGAGGCTGTGACCTCTAGTCCTAGACTCTCCCACTAGTGGAAGTATCCAAGCCTGTCACTATTCAGTACATTTCAATGTCCCCCCTCATTCTTCTAAACTCTAGCGAGTACAGGCCTAGTGCTATCAAACACTCATCATAGGTTAACCCACTCATTCCTCATGTCAGAGTGGATAGAATCAGGACCAATTTAACTGGGCAAAATGATCAGCAAACAGGACCAAAGATGAATAATAAGTAAATATCCAATGGATATCCAGTTGCGCCTTGCATTCTGTGAATGAATCTTCTTAATGGCACTGTACCCAATACAAATTAACAATATCCTGTGAGCTTACCCTGCCCATTAATTTGTATTTTCCTCAAGGAGCAATAACATTTGTCATTGTGATCTCTCTCCTGTAAACTATATCAGGCTCCTTTCAGATTTGTCTTATGCTAGATGATCCAGCATGGATAAGCACAACCTAAATGTCAGGGATAAAACATTACATGGGTGGGGAAATTGAATGACTAGGATTATTTCTACCATCACAAAGAAGATGTGAGAAAGAACTGCAGATGTTGGATAAAATCGAAGGTAGACACAAAATAATGGAGTAACTCAGCAGGTGAGGCAGCATCTAGGGAGAGAAGGAATGGGTTAGAAGGAACCACTCTGAAAAAGGGTCTCGACCCGAAACGTCACCCATTCTTTCTCTCCATAGATGCTGCCTGACTCGCCGAGTTACTCCCGCTTTTTGTGTCTACCATCGCAAAGAAGGTTATGGACTGTTGTCAGATGTAGACACAAGGAACTGCAGATGCTCAAATCTTGAACAAAAACACAAAGTGCAGGAGTAACTCAGTGGAGGAACTGCAGATACTGGAATCATAAGCAATGAGTTCCTCCAGCACTTTGTGTTTTTTGTTTAGTTTAATTTAGAGATACAGCGCGGAAACAGGCCATGCGGCCCACCGAGTCCGTGACGACCAATGATCCCCGCATGCTAACACTATCCTACATACACTCGGGATGATTTACATTTATATCAAGCCAATTAACCTACAAACCAGTACGTTTCTGGAGTGTGGAGGAAACCGGAGATCTTAGAGAAAACCCACGCAGGTCACGGGGAGAGCGTACAAACTCCATACAGCCAGCACCTGTGGTTGGGATCGAACCCGGGTCTCTGGTACTGTAAAGCAGTAGCTCTACAGCTACGCTACCGTGCCATCCTTTTGCCTATGAGCTGTTGTCATCAAAGTTTTAAAATTGAGAAGGTTCTTGAGAATATAAATGGGGAAAATTGTCTCCCCTGTTTGGGAAATTAGAGATGAGCGTTCTTCAATTTAAAATTAGTACTAAGGCAGCAGGATGGTAGGTTAGGAGAAATGTTGCAATGCAGCACAGAATTTTACTTCGGAGTCACGTGAGTGACTACGTGAAGAAGCCCCGCCAGGCGCATGCGCGTCATTACGTCTGTGCATGTCGCTCCGAACGAGCTGGAGAGCGCAGCTCCACCAGTGGTAAGTAGGAACTTCACAGGTAAGTGTTTTAAAAACTTTGCCTAGAAGTATATAAGCTCCGTAAAACTGGCTCGAGCAGTCAGTAGGAGTCGGTGGTATGGGGCGGTCAGGTAGGAGAGTTCACAGCAAACGTGGATCCAGCGATGCGGATTCGCAAATTAGATCGGGTCGGGAGATTAGAGAGGCAACGCTGGTTCCGATACCTGGTGCCGTTTTACGGACAGCCGTTATACCAGCTAGTGAACTTTCCACACCAGCTCCAGGGACTCAGGAGCCTGAGGCCACTGATAGCCATAGGAAAGCTAAAAGAAAGTCCATCAGACCCGTTTTGTCTGACGGGTCTGAAGAAGAAGGAGACTCCCCTCCGGATAATAAAAGAATGTGGGGGAGAATGCAAAACATGGAGAAGATACTCCAAACTTTGACTAACCAAGGGTCAAAGGCCCCATTGATTCCCCAGACAGCTGGTCAAGGAGGCCCATACGAGGGAGAATATGTGGATTATCAGCAAGGGGATTTCCTTCCAGCGCCTTGTATAGGACTGGAGGATGCCTCCCTACAGTATGACTTGGGAGAAGCAGGGCAGGATGAAGCTGACCCTGATTCTGGTGTCCCTGCTCATGTGCATACACCAGAGCACAAGAGCCATGCTCCGGGTGTCCCGGATATAGCAATGCGTTTTGCTATTCCGGAAGGGACTGGTGAGGCAATGGTCGAGTATCTTGCCAACAATATAAATTATTTGGTGTCTCACCAGCTCCACCAAACTATGCTGCAAGAGACTACTGGTAAATGTAAAACACCTGTCAATTGTGCATCACTCAAGGTATCTGGGCACCCATGAGTGCATCTATGAGGGGACAGGAGGTTCGGTTTCAATACATCCTCCAACTGGTGGCTGCAGCAATTATTGCATTTGGCAAAATGGTCAAAGGTACAATGATCATGCAAACCCAGAAAGGTATGTTGGCCCTTTTATGCAATGCATTTTTTTGAGGTGAATTGCATCAGGAAAATCGCCATCAGGCCAACACTAAATCAAAAGTTTGCTGCTTTATGTAAGGCGACTAATGTGCAAACACCTGAATTCCTATTTGGAGCAGACCTCGTCAAACAAATTCGGGAAATCGATGATGAGGCTAAGACAATTGGTTTAATGAAATCAAACATCTCAAGGCCACCTATACGAAAGCCTGGTTTAATGTACCGAAGATCGGATCCAGGTGCTGGGCCCAGCAGAGGGGAGGACAGTGGGGAAACGAGTTTACCCACCGAGACAGACCAGCTACAATCTCAATATGGGCAGACAGCAAACTTACAGGCCAACTGTAGAGGTACAGGGAATTTTTGTTAAGGATAACGTTTCTGGTGGACAACCTCCTATTGGAGGTAGATTACAATTGTTTTATAATGAATGGTGCTGCATAACGTCTGATATGTTTATATTAAATACTGTGTCAGGTGCTACCATTGAGTTTATCTCAGGAATAGATCCACCTCAACAGCACAAGCCTAATAAAATGTTGGTGTTTTCTGCTCCAGAGACTGAACAGGTAAACAATGAGATTAAGAATTTATGCCAAAAAGGAGTGATTGAGAGAACCATTAATCATCCTCAACAATTTGTGTCTAATATATTCCCCAGACCTAAAAAAGATGGGGGTTGTAGAGTAATTCTGGACCTCACTCACTTAAATTCTTCTGTTCTATATAGGCATTTTAAAATGGACACCTTCGTTACTGCTAAACAGCTGTTATCACAAGGCTGTTATATGGCAACTATTGATTTGCAAGATGCATATTATTCAGTGCCAATTCATGCTCATTATCGCAGGTACTTGAAATTTAATTGGATGGGACAGGTGTGGCAATACAAAGCATTGCCTAATGGATTAAGTTCAGCCCCTAGGCTATTTACAAAATTGGTAAAAACCTGCGCTGGGGCTATGAGGGCCCATAATCACATTGTCATGGCTTATTAAGATGATATCTTAATTATCAGCAACACTAAAGAGTCAGCTGAAGAGTCGGTTGCAGGAACCAAAAATGTGTTTGAAACATTGGGGTTTTTGGTCCATCCAACTTAGTCCAAGTTACAGACAACCCAAAATATTGAGTATTTGGGATTTCTTATTGATTCGGTTGATATGACAGTAACATTACCAACAGCCAAGGTTGTGGATATTGCTAATGTCTGTACTTGCCTCACACAAAAACTTTATCCGTCCATCCGAGAAGTCGCTAAGGTCATTGGGAAATTGGTAGTAGCTTTCCCTGCAGTACAGTTTGGACCTTTTATCAACATTTGCAAAGAGCAAGAGAGCAAGCACTAAAAGAGCATACAGGCCATTTTGATTGGATTATGCAGTTACCAACCACAGCCCTAGCAGAATTGCAGTGGTGGATTGTTAATGTTAGTCAAGCTACCAATAACATTTTGGTGCAAGAACCTTCAGTGATCTTACAGACTGATGTAAGCGTTCTCGGATGGGGGGCTGCAGACACCGTGTCTAGCTGTGGGGGTAGATGGAATGAACAAGAAGGTTTGATTCTCCACACACAAGGAATAAATGATTTGGAATTATTGGGGGCATTTTATGGGTTAAAGGCATATTGCTCCACAATGAATAATTTACATGTTCAACTCCAGATTGATAGCACCACAGCAGTGGCATATATTAATCATATGGGAGGAGCAAGATCAGTATCATGTGATAACTTGGCTAACCTCATGTGGCATTGGTGTATTTCAAGGAACATCTGGGTTTCAGCCATCTATCTATCAGGTTAGACTGTGGTGGCAGACCATAGGTCGCAAAAGTTTAACGACAATATTGAATGGATGTTGAATTCTGAAATTTTTCAAACAATTGTCACTCGATTTGGGTTGCCAGATATTGATCTGTTTGCATCCAGATTAAATCACCAGTTGCCTAAATATGTTTCATGGGAGCCAGATCCAGGAGCAGTACCCGTGGATGCATTGTCGTTACATTGGGGACACTCATTCTTTTATGCATTTCCTCCATTTTGTCTGATCATGAAATGCCTCACCAAAATAGAGCGTGACTCCGCCACAGGCGTTTTGGTGGTCCCAGATTGGCTAACACAACCATGGTTCCCATTAGTACTCAGAATGATGGCTCAGCCATTCATGATGATTCCCAGCTGCAATAACTTGTTGGTGCATCCGGTTACAGGAGAAAGTCACCCGTTACATGACAGTATTAATTTGCTGGTCTGCAGGTTCTGACCAGACCATTCCAAGGCATTCCGATTGCCGAACAGGACCATGGAGGTTATCACTGCAGCCTGGAGAAATAGCACTCAAAAACAATATGTGGTTCACATAAAGAAATGGGAGATGTTCTGTGTACAATCAAATATATCTTATACTGCAAGCATATGTGATGTGTTGGAGTTCCTTGCTAAGTTGCATTTTGATGAGCACTTGAGTTATAGTGCCATTAATAGTGCTCGGAGTGCTTTGTCCTATTTAGGACAGTCTTCAGAACAACAACCTATCGGGTCTCAACCGTTAGTATCCCGATTTATGAGAGGAATTTTTAACAAAAACCCTCCTAAACCTAGATATACTGAAATCTGGGATATTAGTTTAGTTCTCACACTGCTTTGGCAATGGGCTCCATTATCTGTGCAGAGATTAACTCTTAAAGTGGTTATGCTAATGGCACTGGTTTCACCCCAACGTGTACAAACATTACAATTGTTACGAATAGATTGCATGCAATTGTCTGTAGATGACATTGCATTTTATGTCTATGATTTAATCAAACAAACCAGGCCAGGAATGGAAGGAACCAAAGTGACCTTTAAAGCATATCCTGTTGACCAAATGTTATGTGTAGTTAAACACTTAAGCCAATATATTGAGTTAACAAGGAGTCTCAGAGGTTCTGAGACAGGACTGCTCATTAGTCACAAAAAGCCATATAAAAGAGTGTCAGTACAACTATTTCTGGATGGTTGAAACAGGTTCTCAATTATGCTGGAGTAGACACTCATGTATTTAAATCTCACTCCACCAGGGTGGCATCAACATCCGCAGCGAAGGCTCAGGACATGCCGCTAGACCAAATCCTCGCGGCCGCAGGATGGTCCAGAGAATCAACGTTTTCACAATTTTATGACAAACCTGTACAGACAGTGCCACGGTTTGGGCATGCTGTTTTGGGTTCAATATAATTCATTTGCTTTGTTTTATATCATTGTTTGTAATTTCCCCCTGGGACAGAGGAGTTATTACTTTTATTTGTTATTATTAAAAATAGTTATTGAATAATTCGAAGCAATGTTCAATATATTACTTATTCACTACTGTGTCAATCGAAGCAGATTGTCGTATGGAGTGCATCTACGGCATGAAAACACAGAGCTTTGAAATCTTCACGTAGTCACTCACGTGACTCCGAAGTAAAATAGTAAGATTAAATGAGAACTTTCGAGATTCTTATTTTATGAGGAGTTACGTTGAGGGATTACGTGCCCTCTAGTCCCACCCTCATAATCTAAGAGATCATCTGGTAGTTCTAGTCTTCTAAAAGCCTTACTATGTTACTTCGGCTATTTGTTTTCTGTGTTTTCACGCCGCTGCTTTGAAGTATGACGCGCATGCGCCTGGCGGGGCTTCTTCACGTAATCCCTCAACGTAACTCCTCATAAAATAAGGATCAAACTTCAAACTGGTAAGTTCTCATTTAATCTTACTATTCTCTGTCACGGGCTACTATTAACCTTTTAATAGAAAGATAGATAAACATTTGTGGCTGAGAGGTGAAGATGGAGTAATGTTGTAGGAAAATTGGTGCAGCAGTAGTTGCTGCCTTACAGCGCCAGAGACCCGGGTTCGATCCCGTCTACAGGTGCTGTCTGTATATAGTTGATACGTCTCCCTGTGACCGCGTGGGTTTTCTCTGGGATCTTCCCACTTTCCAAAGACATACAGTTTGTAGGTTAATTAGCTTGGTATAAATGTAAATGTTCCTAGTGTGTGTAGGATAGGATAGTGTGTAGGATAGTGTTAGATAGCGCCAAAAGGCCTGTTCCCACGCTGTATCTCTGAACTAAATTAATTCAAAGCAAATCCAATGAGCTGAAAAGCTTCTTTCAATGCACCAAAATGGCTTAACTGGAGGGGAAGATGGGAAGGGTGTACGTTGGATTTACGTTGGATTTTCCTGTTTCTCACCACTATCAAAACACTAACTTGAAGCACATCCTAATGTTCCTGCTACAGTAGAAATAGTGCCAGAGTTCACCACATTTGAATAACCAATTTAGCTTCAATTCCGTTGGAATAGGGGTTGCAGCGGGACAAGGAAAGAACTGTGCCGGAAATGTTATCACCCATGGGAAAAACTCTAAAATGTGTTGTGTGGAGGACACTCATCTGTTTGTCTTCCTGCCACTGGCGCATTGTTTATACCATATGTAGCCTGTGCAACAGCATATATGTAGAGAGGGGTCAATCTCGTTCACTTTTTCACTAGCACATGTTTAACCGCATGCATTTTTAGGAATCCTGCATAACCTCCTTCAAGCATCTGGCTGTATATAATGTCACAAAGAAAGAGGAAAAGACATTTCTAACCAAAGTTTGACATCTTCGTGTTGTGAAAGGGGCAAGCCTGAGCTCATGGCTCACCCTGATGCAGCCAGCAGCTTTGATGTGGTCTTGTTGAGTCTCGTCTGTAACTCGTTTTCACCTAGGCCACAGAAAACAATGGCCTATTTCCTTTATCATCGTTACTTTTACGCATATCTTTCATTCATTTCTTCGATATCTCTCGACATCACCATCTATATCTCTTGTTTCCCTTTCCCTTAACTCTCATGTCTGAAGAAGGGTCTCGACCCAAAACGTGGCCTATTCCTCCAGAGATGCTGTCTGACCTGCTGAGTTACTCCAGTTTTTTGTGTATATCTTAGATTTTATACAAAATCCTCTGGAATGGAAAAAAAAGCGGTACCAATTAATTATTTAATAATCTTTCAAATGATCGATGATTATTTTAGATAATGCCAATCTAGAGCGTGTCATGGATACTGTTTTATTAAATGTGGTACAGAATGATTTTGACAGTCATTTATGGGATATGTATAGGATATGGTAGTCACTGGCAATTGCTCTTGAGGAGACAGTGTTAATCTGCCTAATACTGTAGTTGCAGTTCTCCCAGTGGAGGAAATCCCAGATGTGAGCTCAAGATTTTAACCCTATTGATGAAGAAGTGTTAATTACATATACGTGTTTCAATTTCACAGGGGAGCTGACAATCAGATGTTGCATGGCTATTGACTTCACCTGCCATTTCCACTACCAGTGGCACGGTGGCGCAGCGGTGGAGTTGCTGCCTTACAGCGCCAGTGACCCGAGCTCGATCCTGACCACTGTTGCTGTCTGAACGGAGTTTGTACAATTTTATCAAAGGCAATTAACCTACAAACCTGTACGACTTTGGAGCGTGGGAGGAAACTGGAGCACCCGGAGAAAACCCGTGCCGTGACCTGCGTGGGTTTTCTCTGGTTGCTCCATTTTTCCCCCACACTTGAAAGGCGTACAGTCGTGTAGGTTAATTCACTCCGATAAGATTGTAAATTGTCCCTCGTATGTAGGAGAGTGCTAGTGTATTGGGGTAATCGCTGGTCGAAGTGGACTCGGTGGGCCGAAGGGCCTGCTTTCACGCTGTATCTCTAAACTAAACTAAACTAAACCTCCACACGTAGTTGCATCTCAACACTCTTACTTTCCAAGCGTATTGATTGTATATCGGAAATTAGATTCCACTCCAGCTTTTCCAGCCTCTTGCAGTTTTAGCAGGTGGAGTGAAGATCCTGGTGTTTCAGGCCTCATGGTCTACAATGCCCTAATTAGCTTGTGAAGTCATTGGAAGGTAATTGCTGAGAAAGTAATCTCTGGTTGTGATGGGTGGAAGAGCACATTGCAGTTTGCCTCTGACATTCATTCGGCTGGCATTGACTAGATTATGTGTTAGGTGTCACTGATTTGAGAAAAAATTCCAGGCAAAGCGTTTGCATGAGATTATTAGCAAACAAAGAATGTTGCACTTTGATTTCAATACAGTTCAATAGAGTATCCCACAAATTGTTTTTCTACAGAAATGTTGCTTTGGCCTTCAAAATCATCTGTGGCACCTTATCAGCATCCATTGATTCCATTTTACCAGAGCAACAGAGCACTTTGGACTTAATCATGAAAGAAAGACTTTCCTTCCCCAAGAGGAAGCGATTGAAATTTCTATTTCCCAGATAATTTTCTTGCAACATTATAAAAATAGCCAAGTTAATTGTTACATTTGGAACTGGTTGTGCTGCTGCAATTCATTTCACCTGCAATTGTTAAAAATAAAAAGGCCATCAAAGGAAAAACTGTCATCTCATTCTTTGGTTTTATTGACCCACAGATGAAAGGGCACTTGTGAAGAAGAATTATATCCAGTGTTTTACAGCACTAACCCAGAATTAAAGCATGCACCAAAATGGTTGCTGAGCAGGCAACGCGCATGAGTTCCTCACAGACTGACAGCAGTTCATGTATGCTCTTTTGTTGTGCTATTTCTGAGGCAAGTTACAAAGATGGAAGATGGAAAAAGGACGAAGACGGTAAAAGTAAAGGGCCTGTCCGACGATGCGAGTTTACCCAAGAGATCTCTCGAGTTAAAAAAAAATTCTAACACGTGGTACTTCTTCATGAGTATTTTTTTACTCTTGGAAATTTTTACAGTGTTGAAAAAGCATCATGAGTTTCACGAGCTTACCGCGTTTCCCAAAATACCTGCTGTTAGCGTTACAAGCCGCTACGAGACGTCCTCGAGCTCTGACGTACCCGCTACTTACATTCTATGTACTTACCACGAGGTACCACAAGTTAGTCGGGAGAGCTCTTGGGTAAACTCGCATCGTGGGATAGGCCCTTTATTTGCCTTCCATCAGAGTGGGGAATGTGACGTAGCCGTTAAACAAGATGTGCTGGTGGGGACTCAGAGGGATTCCCGTGAGTGCAGTGATCTCGGTGTTTTGCAGGGACATGGCTCCATGAGGACATCCCGGAGTCTAGTGCGACTGTGGACGTCTTTCTGACTGTTCGGGCAGACAGGGACTGCAGAGAGAGTGACAGCGGTCGGTACAACTCTGGTCACATCACAGTGAAGGAGCGGGTGTGTGGCCCGGACATTGAACTGATGGCTGTGGACCTCTGCTTATGCTGTGTGCCCTGGGGATTCTCACATGCCACTGTAGTGGCTGTTTATGTTTAATTTTTATGTACAGTGCATTCAGAAAGTATTCAGACTCCTTCACTTTTCCACATTTTGTTACGTAGCAGCCTTATTTTAAAATGGTTGAATTTTTTTTTTGTTTAATCATCAATCTAGATACAATACACCAGATTGAAGAAGCGAAAACTGGTGTTTAGAAATTTTTACAAAGTAGTTAAAAATAAACAATTGAAATATCACATTTACATAAGTATTCAGACCCTTTGCTATGACACCCAAAATTGAGCTTCAGCTCATCGTGTTTCCATTGATTGTCCTTGAGATGTTTCTACAACTTGATTGGAGTCCACCAGTGGTAAATTAAATTGATTGGACATGATTTGGAAAGGCACACACCTGTCCATATAAGGTCCCACAGTTGACAGTGCATGTCAGAACAAAAACCAAGCCATGAAGATGAAGGAATTGTCCGTAGACCTCTGAGACATGATTGTGTCGAGACACAGATCTAGGGAAGGGTATAAAACAATTTCTGCAGCATTGCAGGTCCCAAAGAGCACAGTGGCCTCCGTCATTCTTAACTGGAAGAACTTTGGAATGACCAGGACTTTTCATAGAGCTGGCCGCCCGGCCAAACTGAGCAATCAGGGGAGGAGGGCCTTGGTCAGCGAGGTGACCACGAACGTGATGGTCACTCTGACAGAGATCCAATGTTCCTCTGTGGAGATGGGAGAATCTTCCAGAAGGACAACTATATCTGCAGTACTCCACCAATCAGGCCTTTATGGTAGAGTGGCCAGACGGAAGCCACTCCTCAGTAAAAGGCACATGACAACTGCTTGGAGCTGGCCAAAAGGCATGAGAAATAAGATTCTTTGGTCAGATGAAACCAAGATTGAACTCTTTGGCCTGAATGCCCAGTGTCACGTCTAGAGGAAACCAGGCACCGCTCATCACCTGGCCAATACCATACCTACGGTGAAGCATGGTGGTGGCAGCATCACGCTGTGGGGATGTTTTTCAGCAGCAGGAACTGGGAGAATAGTCAGGATCGAGGGAAAGATGAACGGAGCAAAGTAAAGAGAAATCCTCGATGAAAACCTGCTCCAGAGTGTTCTGGACCTCAGGCTGGGGCGGAGGTTCACCTTCCAACAGGACAACAACCCTAAGCACACAGCCAAGACAACGCAGGAGTGACTTTGTGGCAAGTCTGCGATTGTCCTTGAGTGGCCCAGCTAGAGCCCGGACTTGAACCTGATCGAACATCTCTGGAGGGACCTGAAAATAGCTGTGCATCGACGCTCGCCATCCAACCTGACAGAGCTTGAAAGGGTCTGCAGAGAAGAATTGGTATACCTGTATTACCCAAATACAGGTGTGCCAAGCTTGTAGCGTCATACCCAAGAAGACTTGAGGCTGTAATCATTGCCAAAGGTGCCTCAACAAAGTACTGAGTGAAGGGTCTGAATACTTATGTAAATGTGATATTTCAGTTATTTTAATTACTTTGCAAAAATTTCTAAACACCTGTTTTCTTTTTTTTATTATGGGGTATTGTGTGGAGATTGATGATTTAAAAAAAAGAGAATTTAATCCATTTTAGAATAAGGCTGTAATGTAACAAAATGTGGAAAAGGTTAAGGGGTCTAAATACTTCCTGAATGCACTGTAGTTTTGTATCTTGTTGCTTTTGTGGTATGACCATTGGACCATTGAGATGGAGTTGTCAACAAAACATTATTCATTGACTGGCTGATGTAATAATGAATCTATGGCTATACCACATAATGATAGACAACAGACAATTGACAATAGGTGTAGGAGTAGGCCATTCAGCCCCTCAAGCCAGCTCCGCCATTCAATGTGATCATGGCTGATCGTCCACAATCAACAATAATCATAATAATCTGATAAGCATTGTTCTTAAAAATAATCATTCTACAATTCTTGAGCATAGGAGGATGAGGGGTGATCTTATACAGGTGTATAAAATCATGAGAGGAATAGGTCAGGAAGATGCATAAAGTCTCTTGCCCAGAGTAGGTGAATCGAGGACCAGAGGATATAGGTTTAAGGTGAAGAGGAAATTATTTAATAGGAATCTGAGGGGTAACTTTTTCACACAAAGGGTGGTGGGTGCACGGAACGAGCTGTCGGAAGAGGTAGATTAGACAGGGACTATCCCAACGTTTAACAGTTAGACAGGTACATGGATAGGACCGGTTTGGAGTGATATTTGCCAAACACAGGCAAGTGGGACGTGCAGATGGGACATATTGGGTGTAGACAAAAAATGCTGGAGAAACTCAGCGGGTGAGGCAGCATCCAAGGAGAGAATGAATAGGCTGTAGCGGCACCATACGTGGTGAATAAAGGTGAGACGTCAGGCCGGTTCAAAGTGTTGTTTATTCAGCAGTGACATGTTAAGTTGGTGCGCTAACCATATTACAATGTTGCTGTAGCTGAGCGAGGATGTACTCTTGGGCTCAGCTACCTGTTGACTCCCTTGGGTCTCGATGTGAGAGAAATTAAGTACCAGGACACTCCCTCTAGCCCATGACGTCATGTGCTCGCCCTCATATCTCCTGACGAGGGTTCGAGCATAAGTGGGCCATGTTGAGGCTGACGCCACAAGGCAATGTTTCAGGTCGAGACCCTTCTTCACCATATTGGGTGGTGTGGGCAAGTTGGACCGAAGGGTCCTATTTCTACACTGTTATGACTCCTTGCAGGAGGTTACAACGATGTTGCTTACTTTATTTTACGGGGAGCAGGTGTGTTACATCTGCATAGTATATGAGGTCATAGATTCATACTCCTAAAGTAAGGAATCTCACCAAATCATCACCTATCCACAAATAATAAATAGTATCATTTGCTATTTGCAAGTTAAACATTCACATCCTTCTGAAGTCATCAATTATAAATTCAACTGAATATTCTGTGGAATTCTCTGCCTCAGAGGGTGGTGGAGGCAAGTTTCTCTGGATGCTTTAAAGTGAGAGCTGGATAGGGCTCGCAAAAATAGCAATCAGGAGATATGGGGAGAAGGCAGGAACAGGGTACTGATTGGGGATGATCAGCTATGATCACATTGAATGGCGGTGCTGGCTCAAAGGGCCAAATGGCCTACTCCTGCACCTATTGTCTATTGTCTATAATATTAGTTTAACCTCTGACATCTCCACTGTAAAGGTGCCTCTGTGTAACCCCGTAATATCCACTCTTCAATCCTGATGGATTCCTCTCTTGTTAGCATGGATATTATCCACATGCTTGTGGGTCTCAGGTGTCAAGTAAATACCCAAGTAAATACTGATTGAGAACCTGATCCTATATGATCTGTCCAGCAATATCACAGCCAATCCTGTGATCAAAACCAGGCTTACCCTTTACATCAGATTCTCAATCTGTATTTACTTGGGTATTACGTACATGTATCAATTATTCAACATCAGCCTTTCAATGTCTGTTTGACCCTCTGCTACATATTGTTGTGACACAAGGAACTGTAGAAGCCCGTTTGCAAAAAAAGACAAGTGCTGGAGTAACTCAGCAGGTCATGATATGTGATGTTTTGGGTTGGAACTCTGATTGTGGTGGAGGGGGAAGTTGGAAGAGAGGTGGGGGCAGGACAAAGCCTGGCAAGTGATAGGTGGATACAGGTGCGTGGGGAGGTTGATAGGCAGATGGTTGGACAAAGGCCAGAGATGAAAAGACAATAAATGTGAGATAGTGATCGAAGAGGTGCAAAGTCAGTGAAGGCTAATAGGTTGAAGGGGATGAGGGGAGAGGAATGGGAGAAAAGGATGCTGCAAATCCAGCATTTCCCCATGGCTTTGATTAGTCCTTTTGCATACCTTTCATTAATTTGTTATTTGTACCTCTACAGATCTCTAGTTTCCCTCTCCCCTGATTCTCAGTCTGAAGAAGGGTCTTGAAACCAAAACGGCACCTATTCTTTTTCTCCAGGAATGCTGCCTGACCCATTCAGTTACTCCAGACTTTTGTGTCTACCTTTGGTGTAAACCAGCATCTGCAGTTCCTTCCTACACATCAGTCTGAATTTTCACTACATCAGTGATTTCCAGTTGACCCTGCTTTAAAGAGCGTAACATTGAATTTCTTCTGCAGGTTTTGAACCAATGTGATTTTCACAATAAGGCCCAATATTTTTGGGACTCTGCACAATTATCTCTTACCATGACCACTGCTCCTGAATGGCCATCTACCAACAGGTTTACTGTTGAATGAGAGATGGGTAAATATACTGAGCACCGTGCAGAACAATCAGCCTGACGAGACATTATATGTGGACAAACTGGAATGTGGTTGGGTCCAATACCAAGATAGAAGGATAATTCTCCAAGATATATGGAACAATAGAATATAAGGAACAATGCAGGACCCGGTGTGGGGGACCGTCATGAGGGAGGGGGAGATCAAAGGGGGGACCAGGCGTGGATACTTTATAACTTGTTTGGTGGCGCCCTCTATGTGGCAACTAGTTGCATACCTTGGGTATGTAAGCAAAGAATTTCACTGTGACTTGTCACATGTGACAATAATTTATTAATTCTTTCATTTTAAATAGATCTGGCTCATCTTTGTAAGGTGCACATATTGTTCTACTGACGGACTCGAGGCAACTTTTCAGGTTGGAATGGGCTTTTCATTTATGTTAGAACAGTCCTCTGGCAGGCAGAACTTCAGTTTTGAACCCTTCTCTGTTCCCTTGGTAGATAATTACCCTGGAATATTGCGGCAAAGTTCTCGTTTGTGCACTGCCCACTGCTCATGCACAAACAACCAGTGATTCTGCAAATAACCTTAAAACTGTGTTTCACTAAAGTTGGGTTACATGTAGCGCTAACCCTCATTTGGATTTCTGGAAAGAAAATTATGAAACTGGGCGAAAAATGTGTTAACAGCAGGGCTATAGAAGTGAGTCATGACACACAGCTCTATGTTCTTTCCTCAATGACCACAGGGCAGTTGTAGATGAGGCTGCCATTTAGATGAGGGATAACATGGGAGAGACAGGACATGGTAATCTCCTGTGTGGGGGAGTGTTTCTCAGTTATAATAGACACAAAATGCTGGAGTAACTCAGCGGGACAGGCAGCATCTCTGGAGGGAAGGAATGGGTGAGAACTCTCAGTCTGAAAAAGGGTCATGACCCGAAACGTCACTCATTCCTTCTCCCCAGAGATGCCGCCTGTCCCGGTGAGTTACTCCAGCATTTTGTGTCTATCTTCTCATTTCTATCTTGAGCGATGGACCCCTTATCTTTTACTCTATGATCCCTAGCTGAGGAAACTCTCTGATGTTAATGGACATCTTCACTGCATCGAAAAGTGTGAACCTTGAATTCCTTTGTTGTTGGCCATCATCTGCAGTTCCTTCCTACACCGGGTTTCTCATTTTAGTTTCCTCCATTTGCGTCAAACCATTCAGAGTGCTGGGCTGATCAAGGGTCCTCTGATCAGGCCTGCACAAATAAATAGGAGGATAAAAAAAACAAATGGGCTATGAATAGTAACGATTAAAAAACAAATGCTGGCAGATTCCTTGTGCAGAATATTGGCGCCACTATACAGAACGTTTTATTGTCATCCCACTGTTCATCACTGCACAAAGACGTCTTGGTTCTTTGTGGTTACGTTAGTGCATCTTTTTAACCACAAAAGTCATAGGCTGCATCTGAAAAGGTTTAACTTATGCCAACATGGCAGGAAACAGGTTGTGCACGATTTGCAACATCTGCAGGCATTTGAGCAAAGAACATCTGCACTAGAGTGAATCATGTTTTAGATGTGCCCATTTCAGACCTCCACTGGGGACAATTTGGCAGTGAAATTTCCCCATTTCCAACAGAAAAGATGGTTGGTTCAACCTACGATGGGTAGAAAAGCTATTATGTGCAATTTTTGTTCTTGAAAACCAGGCACAGATTTATTCAATAGTTAGGCTGACACGTGCAGTGTGGTCTGTACTTCGTTTAGAGATATAGCGCAGAAACAGGCGCTTTGGCCCAGCGAGTCCGCGCCGACCAGCGATCCCCACACTCTAACACGATCCTACACGCACTAGGGATAATTTACAACATACAAAAGTCAATTAACCTACAAATCTGTCCCATCTTTGGAGTGTGGGAGGATACTGGAGCTCCCGGAGAAAACCCACGCAGGTCATGGGGGAGAACGAACAAATTCTGTACAGACAAGAACCCATAGTCAGGATCAAATCCAGGTATCTGATGCTGTAAGGCAGCAACTCTACTGCTGCACCACCGGGCAGCCTTATACTGTACTATTCTTAGATATATGCACTCTCAAAAATGAATGGGTTCTCAGATTAAAGAACAGTACATAGCATTTTAAAAGCATTGCACCACATAAGATCATTTCTGGCCCGAGCATGTGATCCGTGTGTGTATCCTGATAATGGGATTAGATTTAGCGATGACTGCATAAGCAGCCAGTTCCTACTTTGTACACAGATGGGTAACGAATACTCGATGTTACCCATATCATGACTTAAATATCTGAGTTAATGTATTACAGGGAAGCTATTAACAGAATGAGGAACGTTGTGATCATGATGGAATTGTGTTATTTACTAAACCTATGGTAAAATAGTCATTACTGCATTAAAAATAACTCTTAATTTTGTGTTTGCAGAATTTCAATGTTTTGTTTCATCCTCAAGAAATTGCCATAATTTAAATCGTCTAAACAGATAATCTTAACAAAGCTGCACCATGAAGTGCATTCCATAATCTCCTGTTACAGCAGGAGCATAGAAACATAGAAAATAGGTGCAGGTGGAGGCCATTCGGCCCTTCGAGCCAGCACCGCCATTCATTGTGATCATGGCTGATCATCCACAATCAGTAACTCGTGCCTGCCTTCGCCCCATATCCCTTGATTCCGCTAGCCCCAAGAGCTCTATCTAACTCTCTTTTAAATTCATCCAGTGAATTGGCCTCCACTGCCTTCTGAGGCAGAGAATTCCACAAATTCACAACTCTCTAGGTGAAAATGTTTTTTCTCATCTCAGTTTGAAATGAGCTCCCATTTATTCTTAGACTGTGACCCTTGGTTCTGGACTCCCCCAACATTGGGAACATTTTTCCTGCATCTAGCTTGTCCAGTCCTTTTATAATTTTATATATTTCCTCTCATCCTTCTAAATTACAGTGAATACAAACCCAGTCTTTCCAATCTTTCATCATATCAAAGTCCCGACATACCGGGGATTAACCTCGTGAACCTACACTGCACTCTCTCAATAGCAAGGATGTCCTTCCTCAAATTAGGAGATCAAAACTGCACACAATACTCCAGATAGGGTCTCGCTAGGGCCTTGTACAACTGCAGAAGGACCTCTTTACTCCTGTACTCAAAGCCTCTCGTTATGAAGGCCAACATGCCATTAGCTTTCTTCACTGCCTGCTGTACCTGCATGTTTACTTCCAGTGACTGGTGTACAAGGACCCCCAGGTCTCATTGCACTTCCCTTTTTCCTAATCTGACACCATTGAGATAATAATCTGCCTCCTTGTTCTTGCCGCCAACTTTGTTTATTTTCAAGTAACTAAAAGGTTACGGTTTGACAAAAATTTCTAGCACCATTTCCGTTCTCTTGCTGTCATTTCCTTGACTAGGCAGGGGTTTTTTTTCAGTACTTTCATCAAAACTTCTTATTTCAACTCGTTCCCCAGTAAGATGAAAATACGACCCGGGACAGGAATCTCCAGGGTGTAATCCGTCTCTAATGATATGAATCTTGCAGGAAAAGTCCCAGCACTCCAGTGCAGGAGACTAATGCCTAATGTTTAAGCACTCCACATTGACAGCGTTCACTGAGGAAGATTGAACTGAGGTCTCCTCGGTGACGACAGAACAGGCTTATGAATTTGCCATACTCCGCGGAGACAGCGATGCATCTTCACTGAAAGAGGAGGAAGATACACATTCGACGCTGCCCAGCATCTCCTGCAACGTGGTAAGACTTGGGAGAAAATTCCGCACTGTAAAGAATCCACCAAAAGCAACCGTGCACAAGGGAAATAACCCACATTCCATGCCCACTAACTGCTGCCAGTCAATGTGCTCTCCAAGTACTACTTGTCTGCATCAAACCTACAATCAGCTTTACAGCTGTCACTGTGTCTCATGCATATTTATATCTCAGCAGGGCATACTTTTCAAGATGCAACATATAGTTGAAAGCCTCTTCTTATCATTTCAAATATCTGATAATTGCAGTGGGATTGAAGTGAACATTGCAGTGTTTCGCTGGTACCCAGCTTAAAGTAAATGCTGGATATGTGACTGCGTATGCATTCTGTCAGCTTACAGCATCTCATAGAATAGAGAAAAAGAGATGGGGCAACTTATTTCCCCCATGTTCAGGCTTACTGCCACCCTTCAGCGCTCTGTTGTCCCCATGTCCTTATACTAGTGTTAGCATCGAAATATTTAAGAATACACACCATTCTTAAATAGGATAGGAGTAGAATTAGGCCATTCGGCCCATCAAGTCTACTCCGCCATTCAATCATGGCTGATCTATCTCTCCCTCCTAACCCCATTCTCCTGCCTTCTTCCCATAACCCCGTGCTAATCAAGAATCTATCTATCTCTACCTTAAAAATATCCATTGACTTGGCCTTCACAGCCTTCTGTGGCAAATAATTCCACAGATTCACCACCCTCTGACTAAAGAAATTCCTCCTCCTCTCCTTCATAAAGGAATGTCCTATAATTCTGAGCCTATGACCTCCAGTGCCAGACTCTCACCTGCCACTGAGTCTCATGTTGTAGCTTTCTAATGTATAAAAACACGGGCAAGCTGGTGCAGTGTTGGAGTTGCTGCCTTACAGTGCTTGCAGCGCTGGAGACTCTGGTTTGATCCCGACGACGGGTGCTGTCTGTATGGAGTGTGTTTGTTCGCCCTGTGACCGCATGGGTTTTCTCAGAGATCTTCGGTTTCCTCCCACACTCCAAATATGTACAGGTATGGAGGTTAATTGGCTTGGTGTATGTGTAAATTATCCCTAGTGTGTGTAGGATAGTGTTAATGTGTGGGGATCACTAGTCGGTGCAGACTCGGTGGGGGCGAAGGGCCTGTTTCCTGCTTTTGTATAATCTGTGGGAGAGCGTGCAGTTTTGCACATTTCAGGCTCTGGTGGGAAGGTTTAGGGAACCAGCTGTCTTTCATTTGTGCTGTTTACTTAATTGTAGGGTTGGAACGGCAGCTTGTTAACACCGTCAGTGACCCGGAGCAAGGCAGAGCCATGCGGCATTCATATCCTCCTCATCAACATTTGCCAGCACTGATTCAGGGAGAAGCAGTTAAAAAACAAAAAAGCAGCACAGCTGAGATAAACTGTATTGTGAGGGAAAGCAAGAGGATTCCTCACAGAGGGGCAGGAATCTCCTGGCTTACGAGTGAACCATCTGTACTGCAGAAGGAGATCATTGGTTCCTAATGGTGGAGTTGACACCAACAATCCCACAGATCCACTCAGCCCTATGTCTTCCCTTTCCTCAAGCATTCAGTCATTGAAGAAAATCTCTTTCCTTTAATTTCTCCCATCCTCCAGCAGCTGACCAATAACCCTTAGCTTCCACATGAATGCTGCAATGCCAGCTTCACCAGCACCTCTGTTGACTCCATTGGTGCCTCTGATTTTCGTCTCTATCCACTCACAAAATGGGAATGTTGCAGACAAGGAACACGAATGTCCCTCTAATTATCGACTGGCAAAGCCAAAGTCATTGCCTTCACATTCAATTCCTCGGCTACCAAACCCTTCCCTCTTGCTGGCCACCGTCAGAGGTATTGCAACTGTTCTGTGTGACTCCGAGCTGAGTTACCAACCCATTATCCTTGCCATCACCAAGAATTTAACCTGCAGTACATATCCCCACATCTTCATTATTCTTGCTTCTGGAATTGACTCATTCAGTATTATGCACTTTCTGGATTCCTGGACTCATCGACTGTCCTGTTGGTAGATACAAAATGCTGGAGTATCTCAGCGGGTGAGGCAGCATCTATGGAGGGAAGGAATGGGCGGTGTGTTCTTATCCTAGCCTGCACCAGCTCCAAGTCACTCTCTGCACCTGTGCCCACTGATTCACTTTGGTTCCTAGTCAGGCAACACCCTTGTTTTAAAATACGTACTCTTGCTTTCAAATTCCTTCATGATTCATGTAACTTCCTTCTGCCTCATCCCTCTCTAAAATCTCAGTGTTCCTCTAATCTTGTCCTTCTTTCTTTTCCTGGCTCCATAATTGAAGGCATGCCTTCAGCTGTCTAGGCCGAAGCTCTCCCATCTAAATCTTCCCATTTCTCTTCACCTCTACCACCTTTAGATCAGTCTTAAAATCTAATCTGAGCAAGATTTTGGCTGGCTGGCTGTATCTGTTTTAAATGAATCAACATCAACTTCTGTTTGATATTTGACCCTGGCTCTAAAGCCTCGTGCTAATATGAATTTAGTTTAGTTTGGTTTAGAGATTCAGCACAGAAACAGGCCCTTCGGCCCATCCAGTCCACGCAAACTGCCATCCCCGAACACTAGCACATTCCTACACACTCAGGACAATTTGTACTGAAGCCAATTAACCTAGAAACATGTACCTCTATGGAATGTGGGGGGAAACCTGAGCACCCAGGGAAAACCCACGCAGTCACGGAATGAATGTACAAACTCCGTACAGACAGCACCCATAGTAAGGATCGAACTGTTCGCCCAAACCACCCATTGTCACGATCTCTGGCACAGTAAGGCAGCAACTCTAACACTGCGCCACCGTGCAGCCCCATATTGTTAACATGAGAGCAGTATCAACTACCACGGCAGCACCAGGCTTTAAGAAATCTGCTGTAGTAAATGTTAAGATATTGGCTACCAAATGTATACAAGGAGCAGATTTTACTTCAGAGTCACGTGAGTGATTCCGTGAAGAACCCCGCCAGTCCACATGCGCGTCATTACGTCTTTTCGCATGGCTCAGCGACTGACTGGCAGGCGCAACGGTCCTGCCAGCGGTAAGTTTTGTATTTCTTACCAGGTTCACTTTTCTCTTGCAGGAACCTCTTCTTATACAGGTTTCCTGCTGGATATTGTCTCAAAGTCCGGCGAGCTGCAGGGAAACCGGCTTGGGCTGTGGGGAGACTCCGGTCAGAACCGCGGAATCGCGGGAGCCGGCGGCCGTCGGGTTCACGACTCCAGTCGCTCCCACAAATCTGTGGTCCCCAGGGCATGGGGTATAACCAACAATAAAGCGGCCAGGCCTATGGACTCGGGACGATTCGGGACTGGTGGGTTCCCCTCCGATGATGATTAACATTTTGCGCTAATGGAGAGGATGTTCCACCAAGACACACTCCAACAGGAGGAGTAGTGTCAGCGCCGGCCTATGGGAGAGCCCGTGCCAGCAGCGCCTATTCAGGGCTGCTTAATGTCTCCCTCTTGGAGGAGGAGAGCATATGGGGCCAGAATTATTCTGCCACCGAGTATGTTCCATTCTGGTATACATCTGTTGGAGAGGCCATATCAGCGCAGGTACCCTCAGTGGCCTGAGCCAGCACCTGTTCAGGGCTGCCCACGATCTCCCCCTTTATGGAGTGGAGTGTGAATGGTCAGTAGGTAACTGACTTAAAATTCTAATGTATGTCCGTGGATCATAGTGGAGCACATGTGTATGGGTTCAAGGCAATCCTCGCAGATGAAGGTGTTGCTGCCAGAAGAGTTGGTTACCAGCCGTTGGCAGAATACCTGGAAGGGGTCAGAGTTCCCCAGAGCTCACACTACAAGTGCCGGCAGTGAACAGAGCTCTAGCTGCCGAATCTTCTATTCAGGTAAGATCTATTCAACAGGCAAAACCTGGATGAGGGATCAAAACCTGTCTGACCAAATCAACGATGAGCAAAGCTTCATCGGTTCGGCGACAACACACTCCACGCCTCCATTGGCACTAAGCGGTTCACTGAAGCTATGGCAGCGTGAAAACTGGACAGACGTTCCACGCACCCCACCAGTCCTACTCTATAACCAGGCAGGTAGGTGGGTCCGGCACTTCCGAAGCATGGGGTAAGTGGACCACTTACAAGTTGGTAATTTTACACTTGTTTGTACAACACATGTATGGTTAAGGCATTGTCACCTAACCATGTAAAACTGCACAATACTAACATTCCAAGCAGGTTTGGAATTAGGGCCAGTATTTTCTTTTAAGGCAGGCTCAGTATTATGGCCAGGATCGCATCCAGACAGGATCGAAATATGGCCAGTTGTCTTTCACAGCAGGCTTAGAATTATGGCCAGAGTTGCCTTTAGAGGCAGGTTCGGAATTATGAGGTAGGCTCATTATTATGGCCAGGATTGTCTTCCAAGACAGGCTCGGAAATCGGGCCAGAGTTGTCATTCCAGGCAGACATGGAATTATGGCAGACATGGCCGTTCATTGTTAAGATGGAGAAGGTCGTGTAACACGTATGTGCAGTATAAACTTTCAAAATACAAAACTTCGTTACTGACTAACAACTGATTTTCATAAGGATCTCAAAGATACATTCTATTCAGTTCCCATTTACAGGGATCACCGGAGACATTTGAAATTATCAGGAGAATGATAACAGTAATGATAATTTGCTAATGATGAGGCAATGATAACAGTAATAATAACAGTAAAACATTGCAAGATGGGCTCATTTATTTACCCAGGTATTTATTAAATTACTAAAATCGGTGCTTCGGCTACTCAGAGTTCAAACTTGTTATGTTTAGTTTGGATAATATTCTAACGCTCTATTTTGCAAAAATCAATTGTTCAGCCTCAACCTATATTTGAGAAATTCCAAGATGGGAAGGGCTTTGTAGGATCCCTCATCCATCCAGTTAAAATTAAGTAGTTACAAATAGACTGGTTGGTCATTGGGATTTACCTTCAACTATTAATTAGCCTGTGATTCCGCCCTGGGACAAGCAATTGGAGTTAATGGGAACCTGTAATAACCCTGTTGTTATAAGCAGCCTTCTATTCATCAAGAGTAATTGGCAATATAGTAGCTGTGCTCCAGCTGTGAAAGTAGCAACCTCTCAAGTGTTAACAGACCTATGCTATTACCAGCTGAAGCTAATAAAGTCATAATGATGGATGAACACTATTCAGCATTGCTCCACTAGTTTGGTCAGTAAAAACTCAGGTATATTACAAACTGATGCAAAGTGATCTAAGGTGGAAAGTTGCGAATGTCATCTCTAGATCGGAGGTGGAGGAGATTTATATCAGTTGCCAATTCTTCAGTTATTGCTATCAACTATCTATAGATCCTAGGTGCATTATATAGGTAAAGGGTTATGGAGCAAATATGCATAATCTGCATGCTCAACTTCAGGTTGATACACAATAGTGGTGGAATATGTAAAGTAAAAGTAAAGTATCCTTTATTGTCATTCAGACCTTTTGGTCTGAACGAAATTTAGTTACCTTGCAGTCAAAACATATAATAAAAAACAAAACACACAATAAACACATATTTAACATCCACCACAGTGAGTTCACCAGACACGTCCTCACTGTGGTGGAAGGCAAAAGTCTTAAAGTCTTTGTCTTCTTCCCTCCTTGTTCTCCCTCTGCGCTGAGGCGATCCAGGCCTCCGATGTTGTCGTCCACTAGGCCCGCGGCCGAGCCTCCGAAGCCGGGCTGCCGCCACCGCCATCACCGGAACGCTGGAACACTGCCACAGATCTGAAGCAGGGTCCGCTGCTGGAATGCTGGAGCCCCGCAGCTCTGAAGCCGGGTCGCCGCTGGAGCACCGCAGCTCTGATGCCGGGTCGCCGCTGGAACGCTGGAGCCCCGCAGCTCTGAAGCCGGGTTGCCGCTGGAACGCCACTGGAGCACCGCAGCTCTGAAGCTGGGTCGCTGCGGGAACACTGGAGCCCCGCAGATCTGAAGCCGGGTCGCCGTTGGAACGCCGCTGGAGCACCACAGCTCTGAAACCGGGTCACCGCCGCTGCTGGAGCACCGCAGCTCTGAAGCTGGGTCGCCGCCGCCACAGCTCCGAGGCCACCAGCTCCACCATTAGGCCTCAGTACAGACGGAGACGGTGACGAGGGACATGACAAGAAAAGTCGCATCCCCCGAAGGGAGAGACTAAAACCCTGTTTCTCCCACCCTCCCCCACACATACACAGCCTAATAAACCAAAATTCGAACTAAAACAGACACAAGAAGACAAAAGGAAAATAAAAAAAACAGACGGACTGCAGGTGAGCCGCAGCTGCCACGCAGCACCGCCACTTCCGGACAGCGCCGCCACTTTAATATGTTAGTCACATGGGTGCAATCAAGTAAAAGCATCCTGTACTAATATACATAATCTCATTTGCCACTGGTGTATCACCAAGTACAGATCAATGACAACACAGAATGAGTGTTGGATCACAAAGTATTTATGAAATTATGGTTCGATGGAACACCGAATATTGATGTGATGTTTCATGCTTATTCACCGGCTGCAAAACTATGTGGCATAACAGTGGCGAGAGATACATTATCGCTACAAGAAGCAGGTATGTTCGTTATGTCTTCCTCCATTTTGCCCATCGGTCGGATCTTGAAATAAAGTCAGCAAGATTCTGCTTAGGCTTTCGTACTGGCTGAGTGGACAATGCAGCCTTGATTCCTGTTTGTCAGGATTATTAATACAACGTTATACAGTTATTCTAAAAGTAAAGTTTTGCTGGTCAGCCTGTGGCTCGGAAAACCAGCCTCTGCAGGATAAAATCACTTTATTCTTTTGCAGATTCTGAGTAGACTGCTCCTACGGCTTGGGTTGTCACACCGACCCATGTATGTGCTCACTGCAGAGGGCAGGGATAGCATCCCAAAATAGCAGTACAGTTCTTCTCCAGGAGATGGGAAGAGATTTGTTTAATGCTATGTTACATTTAATATGGTACAGATACTGATGACTTGAAGTTCATTTTCCAATAGATCTTTGACAATTATTGAGTTATAAGGCCATCAGTTGTGCTTAATTGGATCCACTCTGTCGGGCTCACCCCGGATATCGAGTTTGTAAAGGATCATTAACACAAGTTTCCCCAGGAGAAATACAGGGCAGTATGGGATACTGACATTGTGCTGGCATTGCTTCGCAGGAGGCTCCAGCTACATCCTAGCTTTGGCCGTTTCATAAGGTGGTTATCCTCATGGCACTGGTCTCAGTGCAATGGGTCCAGTCACTACATAATTGCAACTGGACAGGATGGGTACATCTGGAAATAATATTATATTTGTGTTTTAGTTAAGCAGAGCAGAAGGGGAGACAGGTCCAAAACTAGTTTCATGACACATTCAGTTATGTGAGGTCACACATTTACAACAATATGTCAAGGTCACCAAGAGCCTGGAGGCTCTGAACTAGCAATGTTGTTAGTTCCAAAATGCTTTATAAGAAGGTGTCAGTTCAGACCATCCCCAGGCGGTGAAGCAGGGTTTTGTTTATATAGGAGTAGATACAGATTAAATCACTCCACCAGGGCTGCTAAAACATCAGTAGCAAGGGTTATTTATGTTCTTCTTATGAAAGCCCTTCGAATAGTTTCTTACAAACATAGAAACAAAGAAAATAGGTGCAGGAGCAGGCCATTTGATCCTTGTAGCCCGCACCGCCAATCATTGTGATCATGGCTGATCATCCACAATCAGTAACCCGTGCCTGCCTTCTACCCATAGCCATTGATTCCACTAGCCCCTAGAGCTCTATCTCTCTCTTGAATTCATCCAGTGAATCGGCCTTCACTGCTTTCTGTGGCAGAGAATTCCACAAATTCGCAACTGTCTGGGTGAAAAAGTTTTTTCTCATGTCAGTTTTAAATGGCCTCCCCTTTATTCTTAACAAAACATGCAGATTTTCATAGAATGGCCTAATGAACTTCATAATGCAAATCTACCAACCTCTAGTCTGTGCGTTATCCACTGCAAGGGAAATAATGTAGGGAGACATAAACTGCCCTAATCCTGCCTTGGCTGCAAGCCATTCATACCAATAACTCATCCACATAGATATCATGAATAAGATGATTTATCTAACTCTCCCAACCTAGCCCTCTTATTACAAAATGAATGGAGACATGGGCCAATCCAAGTGGATGATGTCCAGTAGACTACTCACCTTGGAACACAAGAGAAACAATGGCAAACGGAACAACAACCCGTTGCCTGCAAACTAACGGGTTTGCTGCTCGCTGTAAGTCTCAAACTGGGCGACTGATATTTTTAATTAAGTCATCCTGTCTTTACAGCGGCAGCTTTACCCGTTGTTCTTCCTCTTCTGGGCATGTTGCACATCCCGTCTGCCTGAAAAGATCATGACTGTACCATCGGCAGATGTGGGGGGTCAGCAGAAGGAGCGCAGGTTATGAATTACTCTCATGTGTCGTTTCACTCCTGTTGCTGGCAGGCGACGTTTCCTCTACAAGTGCAGAAGAACTTGGCTGTGTCTTATCCTCCTCTGCTCAGCGCCCGTTACCTATATTCGTGTCCCGGCTGTTAGAGTTGATGACGTGTCTCAGTAATGGGCCTGTCCCACTTAGGCGACTCTTTAGGCGACTGCCAGGGACTAGTAATGGGTGTCCCTGGCAGTCGGTGAAATCCATAATGGATTTCACCTACGACACCTGGCGACAACCTACGACAGCACACACGACAACCTACGGCAACCTATGACAACCTACGACAGCAAAGATTGTCGCACTGTCGCCGAGAAATGTTCAACATTCAATTTGTGTCAGTCACCTGTAGTCGCCCAAAAAATCGTCCAAGTGGGACAGGTCCATAAGGCTGCACCTTGTGCTTGGGGGACATCCTGTTATGGTTGAATAACTGAGAATAGGTGCAAGCTAATGTGGTTATGAGTCTTGTAACAGATGCAAATGCATGAGATCGAGATGAACCTGTGAATATTCGACATGTCCTTGTCTAGAAGAGTATGCAGAGCATTTAGCTGCGCCTGAATCTAGTGGTATATTTGGAAGTACATAACACTTGATAATACATTCATTGACTTTGACTAAACCTTTGAGGTAAATGTACTCTTTGTGGTGTTTCAACCAAGCTGACCCTTAAGATTGCAAGCAGATGCTGCCTGTCCGGCTGAGTTACTCCAGCATTTTGTGTCTATCTTCGGTTTAAAGCAGCATCTGCAGTTCCTGCCTACATTTAACATTGACTGTATAGCTTCAGGTTTATTATTGTCACATGTACTGAGGTACAGTGAAAAGCTTTGGTTTATATCCAATCATATCAGTATATACGTATCCAATAAAAGGACTGTGTTAGGAACCTGGAGCAGCAGTTCGATGACCTCCGTCTGGTCAGGGAGAGTGAGGAGGTCATAGAGAGGAGCTACAGGGAGGTAGTCACTCCCAAACCACAGGAGGCAGACAAGTGGGTCACAGTTAGGAAGGGCAAGGGGCAGAGGCAGGGGCTAGAGAGTACCCCTGTGACCGTACACCTGGAAAATAGGTACTCGGGTTTGAGTACGATTGAAGGGGGCAGCAACAACGGCCGGTCCTCCAGCACAGAGACAGGCCCTGATGCTCAGAAGGGTAACAAAAAGAGGAGGGCAATTGTAATAGGGGACTCTATAGTTAGGGGGTCGGATAGGCGATTCTGTGGACGCAGTCGGGAGACCCAGATGGTAGTTTGCCTCCCTGGTGCCAGGGTCTCGCATGTGTCAGAACGTGTCCAAAAGATTCTAATAAGGGAGGGAGAGGAGCCTGATGTTGTGGTACACATAGGTACCAATGACATAGGCAGAAAAAGTGACGAGGTCCTGAAGGGAGAATTTAGGGAGTTGGGGGGAAAGTTAAGGAGAAGGACCAAAAGGGTAACGATTTCAGGATTACTGCCTGTGCCGCGTGACAGTGATAGTAGGAATGAAATTAGGTGGAGGATAAATGCGTGGCTGAGGGACTGGTGCAGTGGGCAGGGATTCAAGTTTCTTGATCACTGGGACCTCTTTTGGGGAAGGCATGATCTGTACACAAAGGACGGGTTGCACTTGAGCCCGAGGGGGACCAATATCCTGGCAGGGAGATTTGCAAAGGCTACTGGGGAGACTTTAAACTAGAAAGGCTGGGGGGAGGGACTCGGGTAGAGGGGGCTAGGGGTCAGGGTGTGGGCCAAGAGGCAGAGAAGGGAAGAACTCGGATCCAAAATGTAGGCGAGAAAAATGAAAAAGATAATAGACAGAGAATAAGGGATGGTGGGTTTCTAAAATGTGTATATTTTAATGCTAGGAGCATTGTAAGTAAGGTGGACGAACTTAGAGCCTGGATTAACACCTGGAAATATGATGTTGTGGCAATCAGTGAAACATGGTTTGCAGGAGGGCTGTGATTGGAAACTAAATATTCCAGGATGTCGTTGCTTCAGGTGTGATAGAATTGGAGGGACCAGAGGGGGAGGTGTTGCATTGCTTGTCAGAGAAGATATTACAGCAGTGCTTTGGCAGGATAGATTAGAGGGCTCGTCTAGGGAGGCTATTTGGGTGGAACTGAGAAGTGGGAACGGTGTAGCAACACTTTTAGGGGTGTATTATAGACCGCCAAATGGGGAGCGTGGATTGGAAGAGCAAATATGTAAGGAGATAGCAGATATTAGTAGTAAGCACAAGGTAGTGATTGTGGGAGATTTCAATTTTCCAAAAATAGACTAGGAAACACATTCTGTAAATGGGCTGGATGGTTTGGAGTTTGTAAAATGTGTGCAGGATAGTTTTTTGCAGCAGTACATAGAGGTATCGACCAGAGAAGGGGCAGTGCTGGACCTCCTGTTAGGAAATGAGACAGGTCAGGTGACGGAGGTATGCGTTGGTGAGCACTTCGCGACCAGTGATCACAATACCATTAGTTTCAATATAATTATGGAGAGAGTCAGAACTGGACCTAGGGTGGAGATTTTTGATTGGAGAAAGGCTAACTTTGAGGGAATGCGTAAGGATTTTAAAGGAGTGAATTGGGACACTTTGTTTCATTGGAAGGATGTAGAAGAGAAATGGAGGACATTTAAAGGGGAAATTGTAAGAGTACAGAATCTTTATGTCCCTGTTAGGTTGAAAGGAAATAGTAAAAATTGGAAAGAGCCATGTTTTCAAGGGAAATTGGACACTTGTTTCGAAAAAAGAGAGATATCTACAATAATTATAGGAGGCATGGAGTAAATGAGGTGCTAGAGGAGTATAAAGAATGTAAAAAGAATCTTAAGAAAGAAATTAGGAAGGCTAAAAGAACATATGAGGTTGCTTTGGCAAGAAAGGTGAAAGTAAACCCAAAGGGTTTCTACAGCTATATTAATAGCAAAAGGATAACGAGGGATAACATTGGACCATTAGGGAACCAGAATGGACAGCTATCTACAGAGCCAAAAGATATGGGGGAGATATTGAACAATTTATTTTCTTCGGTATTCACCAAGGAGAAGGATATTGAACTCTGAGTTAAGGGGAAAAAGTAAAGTAGCTATGGAATCTATGAGATTCAAAGAGGAGGAAGTACTGACACTTTTGAAAAATATAAAAGTGGATAAGTCTCCAGGTCCTGACAGGATATTCCCTAGGACATTGAGGGAAGTTAGTGTAGAAATAGCAGGAGCTATGACAGAAATATTTCAAATGTCATTAGAAACGGGAATAGTGCCGGAGGATTGGCGTACTGTGCATGTTGTTCCATTGTTTAAAAAGGGTTCAAAGAATAAACCTAGCAATTATAGACCTATTAGTTTGATGTCAGTGGTGGGCAAATTAATGGAAAGGATACTTAGAGATAATATATATAAGCATCTGGATTAACAGGGTCTGATCAGGAACAGTCAACATAGATTTGTGCCTGGAAGGTCATGTTTGACAAACCTTCTTGAATTTTTTGAAGCGGTAACTAGGGAAATTGATGAGGGTAAAGCAGTGGATGTTGTCTATATGGATTTCAGTAAGGCCTTTGACAAGGTTCCCCATGGAAGGTTGGTTAAGAAGGTTCAATCTTTGGGTGTTAATGGCAGAGTAGCAAGATGGATTCAACAGTGGCTGAATGGGAGATGTCAGAGAGTAATGGTGGATGGCTGTTTGTCAGGTTGGAAGCCGGTGACCAGTGGGTGCCTCAGGGATCTGTGTTGGGTCCACTGTTGTTTGTCATGTACATCAATGATCTGGATGATGGGGTGGAAAATTGGATAAGTAAGTATGCAGATGATACTAAGATAGGTGGTGTTGTGGATAATGAAGTAGATTTTCAAAGTCTACAGAGAGATTTGGGCCATTTGGAAAAGTGGGCTGAAAGATGGCAGACGGAGTTTAATGCTGATAAGTGTGAAGTGCTACATCTTGGCAGGACAAATCAAAATAGGACGTACATGGTAAATGGTAGGGAATTGAGGAATGCTGTGGAACAGAGGGATCTAGGAATAACTGTGCATAGTTCCCTGAAGGTGGAATCGCATGTAGATAGGGTGGTAAAGAAAGCCTTTGGTGTGCTGGCCTTTATAAATCAGAGCATTGAATATAAGAGTAGGGAAGTAATGTTAAAATTGTACAAGGCATTGGTAAGACCAATTCTGGAGTATGGTGTACAATTTTGGTCGCCTAGTTATAGGAAGGATGTCAACAAAATAGAGAGAGTACAGAGGAGATTTACTAGAATGTTGCCAGGGTTCCAGCAACTATGTTACAGAGAAAGGTTGAACAAGTTAGGTCTTTATTCTTTGGAGCACAGAAGGTTAAGGGGGGACTTGATTGAGGCCTTTAAAATGATGAAAGGGATAGACAGAGTTGATGTGGATATGTTTTTTCCCATTGAGGGTAGGGAAGATTCAAACAAGAGGGCATGACATGAGAATTAAGGAACAGAGGTTTCGGGGTAATGTGAGGGGGAACTTCTTTACTCAGAGGGTGGTGGCTGTGTGGAATGAGCTTCCAGCAGAAGTGGTGGAGGTAGGATCGATTTTAACATTTAAGAGTAAAGTGGATAGGTATATGGACGTGAAGGGAATGCAGGGGTATGGTCTGAGTGCAGGTAGATGGGACTAGGGGAAAACAAATGGTCGGCATGGACTGGAAGGGCCGAGAGGGCCTGTTTCCGTGCTGAAATTGTTATATGGTTATATGGTTAATTTCCATGTTCCATGGTTAATTGTTATATGGTTAATATATACATAAATGTAATCAAGTAAAACTCAAGTACAATACAAATATATTTCATTCACATGTAACTCCCAGTTCAGATTAAGTTTCCAAATACCTGCTGCATCTACCGTGTAACTGTCCTTTAAGGGCAGCACTACATTTAGTTTAGCTTAGTTCAGTTTAGAATTACAGCACGGAGACAGGCCTATTTGGCCCACCGAGCCCGCACTGACCAGCGATCCCCGCGCATTAACACTGTCCTACATAGGGATAATTTACACTTATATCAAGCCAATTAACCTACAAACCTGTACGTTTTTTGAGTGTGGTAAGAAACCGAAAATCTCGGAGAAAAGTCACGCAGTCACGGGGAGAACTGACAAACTCCGTGCAGACAGCACCCGTGGTTGGGATCGAACCCGGGTCTCCGGCGCTGTAAGGCAGCAACTCTACCGCTGTGCCACCGTGCCACTGCCAACAACAACTAGCCCGGTGTTGCAAGTTAAGTGCAGCCACTCAGAAATATTGTCATCTCAGGTTATGTGCAGCAATCATGGAATTCATCGGACACAGGAAGTTGGCAAGAGTTGATTATGCCATCTGATCCCTGTACTTGAGTCCAGCAGCTCTCCATTCTTACACAAGTAAGGAGGTGCAGTTGAAGAGAAGTCAGTGGTTACAGCAAGTCATAACCAAATCAATTGCTTCTCAAATCTTGGGCTTATGAATAGTCTGTTATTAATCTCTTGCCCTGTTAACCAGCATCTAGTGATTAATAGATGTCACACTTATCAATGTAACTTTCCAAACTGCTTTAATTTTTGAGTGGGAAGGAAGGATGTTGGTTGAAACTGAAGATAGACACAAGAAGCTGGAGAAACTCAGCGGGTCAGACAGCATCTCTGGAGAATAGGAATAGGTGATGTTTTGGATCGAGACCCTTCTTTAGATTGAAAGTCAGGGGAAAGGAGAACAAGAGATATAGATGGTGATATAGAGAGCTATAGAACAAATGCATGCAAAAAAGTAACAATGATCAAGGAAACAGGCCATTGTTAGCTGTGGGCTAGGTGAAAACAAGTTACAGACAATGAGACTCAACAAGACGACTTTGAGCTAGTCCAGTGACGTGTGGGGGAGGGACACAGAGAGAGGGGATGCAAGGGGTACTTGAAGTTAAATAAATCAATATTATACTGAGTTGCAAGCTGCCCAAGCTTTTTGAGCATATTGATTAAAAGTTTCTTCCCTCTTGCTTGACAATCTCAGTTCAGGATCAACTTTGGTACGTTATTTAATGCTATTATGTGGAGTCAGGTAATATGCATAAATGGTTCCATAGATTTAGTGGTCTCAGAATATCTTTATACTGATGGAATGTCGTTATATTTCGTGGTCTTAGAATAATATACCTCATTATAAGTGCACTCTATTTCCAGCATGAACAACTTATTCCGAGCAAACTTGTAGCCCAGAAGACGATTTGAGCTTGATTCAGTACAATATCACATCATCAAGAATCAACCTGTGGGAACCTTGCCTTTGATAGGCAAACACACACGTACAGTATATCCTTCGGCAAACATTACAACCATCACTCAGATCAGGACTTGCAGGTAGTGAACTATTCCGTCTTTAATTAAAAATGTCAACAATATGTCTTATGGAAACTGCCTGTTCAGTCCTATTCATATGGCCGTATGATAGATGAAAGTAGTTTTGAACGGCACGGTTACATGCCGTTGGATGTTACTAAACATTTTGGGCGGCATGGTGGCACAGCGGTAGAGTTGCTGCTTTAAGGGCCTGAGCCACTGCGACGACCTAATTTGTCAGTTTGGAAGAGTTTGCCGTCAACCCATACTCATGGTCGACAACGAGGTCCTAGAAGGTCTTTGTAACTCTCCTTCATGCTCGAGGGTAGTCCCCGCGTAATCGAGGCCTCAGCTAGGTCGCGGCGTTTTTTTTCAACATGCTGAAAAATGCCCACAAGCAAAAAAAAGGTCACCATGGAAAAAATCGATATTTTGTTACTCGTGGGTTTAGTCGAGGTAGGTCACAGTAGGTCGTAATGCTACCGAAGGCAATCGTAGCTAATCGAAGGTAGTCGAAGGTAAAGCTCGTTAAGGAAAGTAAACCGACCGGTAATGTTAAATGCCCGCTAAACTTTATTAAAAGTTGTCTGGCTTCTTAAAAGTGTCTTCACTCCTTCTCCCCCCCTTCTCTTCCCTTCTCTCCCCCACCCCTCTCTGCACTCTCTAAAGGACTTACCGTAACTGTGCCAGCTGTCTTTCACCTTCCTGTTCATCGCGGGTGTGAATTTCGGACAGCGCTCCCCCGCTTTCCCTGCCCCCCGCCTTTGCGATGTGTTTGTGTGTGTGCAGACGGTTGATCCGGCTCATGGTTTCATCGCTGACGGTCGATCCAGCTTGAGGTTTTTCAGGCGAGTGCCCTCGAGCTTGAAGGTCGAAGAGAGTCGCTAAAAAGTCGCATTAGTGGGACAGGCCCTTTACGGGGCCAGCGATCCGTGTCCAAGTTGGGCTGAAGGACCTGTTTCCATGCTGTATCACTCTATGACTAAGTCAACAACTACTCATTGCAACAGGTTAAAATAGATGATGTACAGAGGATAAAATGCAGAGTGAAGTTAATGTTGCCAATGTAGAAAACAAATAGAAAAGTTAAGTATTTTTAAATTGTGAGAAAACAAAAAAAATGGTGTTCAAAATGTGTCCTTTTGTATATGAATCACGTAAATTTAGTACCTTGCTGGTACAAGGAGTAATTAGAAATGCAAATGGTATGCTAGCCTTCATTGCAAGAGGATTTATCTACAGGAATGTAACTGTTTACAAATATTATATACAGCATTGATGAGGCTGTGCCTGGCAGAATATGCACATGTCTCGTCTCACTACCTAAGGGAAGATATATATGGGAGAGAGAGTGCAATGAAGTTTCACCAGGTTGATTCCTATGCAGAGAGATTAAGAAGATTGGGCCTGTACTCTCCTGAGTTCAGTATAATGAGAGATGTTGGCATTGCAACAAACTATATTCTATCAGCTTGACAGGGGAGGTGCTGAGATGATAGTTCCCTGGCCTGATATGCCGAGTGAAAGGAATCACTGGCTCAAAATTATTGGTTGGCTTTGGAGAACTCAGATGAGGAGAAATGTCTTCATCCTGTGGGTACTGAGTATTTGAAATGTTTGAAATCCAACTAGATGTCTGGTCACTGAGTAAATATGAGACCGCTGATGGAAGAAAGACAGAAATGTGTTATACACACACACACACACACACACACACACACACACACACATCACCCCGTCTGAAGAAGGGTCTAGACCCGAAACGTCACCCATTCCTTCTCTCCAGAGATGCTGCCTGTTCCGCTGAGTTACTCCAGCATTTTGTGTCTATCTTGGGTTTAAACAAGGATCTGCAGTCCCTTCCTACTCAGACAGTTGATGGATGTTTGCATTTTAAGTGATAAATGCATGAAGGAAGTGCGAAGATACAAGATCAGCCATAATCTCATTGAACGGGGCTAAAGGCCCATCACTGCTTTTGATTCTTTACCTTCTCATGATCATTGATAACCTGCACACTACCCAGCTGGGTTTTGCCAGGAATATGCTTTCCCATATCGCATCATATCTCTTGGTATCAAGGCAGCATTTGATCAGGTAAAGCATCAGAGAGCCCTTGCTCAACATAAATCAGTGGGCTTCAAGAGGTAAACACTTCATTTTAATTCATTCCTCCTGATATCAATAACTATCTGAGAGCACTGGATACAGTAGTGATTCTGTAACACCCAAACTATTGTCCTCAAGTACTCATTAACTGCTCCATACTGTTAAAGCACCAGCATCCACAGAATATCACGGAATACCATGTATGCCCCATCCACAAATAGGTGCAAAAATTCAATGCAACCTATTACCATCCACTATCAATGAGAGGTAAGAACACATGAACGTAAGAAAAAGGACCAGAAGTAGGTCTCTCTGCTCTGCGTTTGGCCCCCCATTCAATATCATCGTGACTGATCTACTTCAGCCTTGTTCCACCTTCTGAACAAGTTCCCCTTTGCCTTCGATCCTCTAATCCATAAATGCATCCACCTCCTTTCCGCAGAGACCGCTCCCTCCATAACCCTTTCTGCAGAGACCGCTCCCTCCGTAACCCTTTCTGCAGAGACCGCTCCCTCCGTAACTTCCTGGTCAATTCGTCTCTTCCCACCCAAATCACCCCCTCTCCTGGCACTTTCCCTCGCAACCGCAAGGGACTTGCCACTACCTCCCCCCTTACCTCCCCCCTTGACTCCATCCAAGGACCCAAGCAATCTTTCCAGGTGAGGCAGTGGTTCACCTGGACCTCCTCCAACCTCATCTATTACATCTGCTGCTATAGGTGTCAGCTGTTCTACATCGGTGAGACCAAGCGTAGGCTTGGCGATCGCTTCGCCCAACACCTCTGCTCGGTCCGCAATAACCAACCTGATCTCCCGGTTGCTCAGCACTTTTACTCCCCCTCCCATTCCGAATCCTGACCTTTCTGACCTGGGCCTTCTCCATGGCCAGAGTGAGGCCCACCGTAAATTGGAGGAGCAGCACCTCATATTTCACTTGTGCAGTATGAACATTGACTTCTCCAATTTTAGGTAGTCCCTGCTTTCCCCTCCTCTTCCCAGCTCTCCCACAGCCCACTGTCTCTGCCTCTTCCTTTCTTGTTCCCGCTCCCCCCACATCAGTCTGAAGAAGGGTCTCGACCCGAAACGTCATCTATTTCCTTCGCTCCATAGATGCTGCCTCACCCATTGAGTTTCTCCAGCATTTTTGCCTACCTTCGATTTTCCAGCATCTGCAGTTCCTTCTTAAATACCTCCGCTCTAAATACTTCTAATGATCCAGTTTCTACAACTCCCTCAAGCAGGGAATTCCAGCGATTCACCACTCTAGAATTTCACCACTATTTTTTATTGCATACCTCATTTTAAACATCGTTATCGTCAGAATATGTCCCTCTTTGGAGATTCTTCCATCAATGAAATCATCCGGAATCTTGACTTCTACCCTGTATTGCCTCCTTGGATCTTATGTTTCAGTAAGATCAATTGTCATTCTTTTGGTCATTAGTGATAAGTGATAGTAGAATGGCTTTCACCCAGAGAGTTATGAATCTGTGTAATTCTCTGCCACAGAGGCAGTGGAGGCAAATTCACTAAGGAGAGTTAGATTTAGCTCTTAGGACTAAGGGAATCGAGGGATATGGGGAAAAAGCCGGAACGGGGTACTGATTTTAGATGATCAGCCATGATCATATTGAATGGCAGTGCTGCCTCGAAGGGCCGAATGGCCTACTCCTGCACCTATTTTCTATGTTTCTACATTTCTAATTAGGCCAAGCGAGCCATCAAGTCTAATCCGTCATTCATTCATGGCTGATCTATCTCTCGCTCCTAACCCCATTCTCCTGCCTTCTCCACATAACCCCTGACACCAATGATACTAATCAAAAATCTATCTATCTCTGCCTTAAAAATATCCACTGTCTTGGTCTCAACAGCCTTCCATGGCAAAGAATTCCATTTTTAAAACTCTAAAGATATGGAAGCTGGCACTTATTCATCTAAAACCTGCCATCTGATGTCTCGCGATATAAGAAACTGCAGATGCTGGAATCTTAAGCAAAAAATAAATGGCTGGAAGAACTCAGTGAGTCAGACAGCATCTGTGGAGGGAATGGACAGACAAAATTTTACATCAGGACCC
Organism: Okamejei kenojei; assembly: GCA_035221665.1. Classification (NCBI taxonomy): domain Eukaryota; kingdom Metazoa; phylum Chordata; class Chondrichthyes; order Rajiformes; family Rajidae; genus Okamejei; species Okamejei kenojei. The sequence goes on along the minus strand of CM069145.1, from coordinate 8,915,409 downwards.
TTCTTCAGACTGATGGAGAAGTGGGGAGAAAGCTGGAACAGAGAGCAAGGGCTTAGCAAAGCCTGACAAGTGATATGCAGGTAAAGGTTGGGGCGGTGTGACTGGCAGATAGGTGCAGTAAGTGACATAGGCTGGAGACGAAAAGGAGGCAAAGGGATGTCAGATACCAAAATAAGACAAGGAGTGAAATGTAAAGCCAAAGTAGGGATATCGGTGGAAGAGACAGGAAGTAGGGGAAAGACTAAAAATTATAAAGAGGAGTCTCGACCTGAAACGTCATCCATTCCTTCTCTCCAGAGATGCGGCCTGTCCCGCTGAGTTACTCCAGCATATTGTGTCTGTCTTCAGTGCGAACCAGCATGTGCAGTTCATTCCAACATAAAAATGAATTATTTGACTCAGGGATGGGGATAAGCATAAGGAAGATGGGAGATGAGCAAGATGATTAGGATGATGGGAGATAGTGGGAGAAATGTGTGCCCACCAGGGTAGGGGGCAGGGTAAAGAGAGGGAGCGTTTGGAAAGGGTCTTAATTGAAATTGCAAAATTCAAAGCTCATACGATGGGGTGTGAGCTACTCAAGTCATGAGGTGCTGCTGCTCCAGCCACAGACAGAGAGGTTGGTTTCCCATTCCCTTACTGACCTTCCTGTGCTTGGGGTCCTCCACTGCTAGTGTGAGGTCACACGCAAACCAGAAGAACAGCACTTCATATTCCGCTTGCGTAGCTGACATCCCAACAGTGTGAACATTAAATTCTCCAATTTCAAGTAATACCCACAACCCCGCCCCTTACACCCGTATTCTCATCACCATGTACACATATTCCCCCTACCATCTCATACCACCTGTCATCCTGTTTCTTCTGTATGCTCATCTCCCACCTCAAATCATATAATTCCCGTTTAACCCCCCCGTTGGGATTTTACTTCGGAGTCACGTGAGTGACTACGTGAAGAAAGCTGTCCCCACGCATGACGTCATTACATCTGACGCATTGCGCAACGACCAACTGGCAGGCGCGTCGCTCCTTCCAGCGGGTAAGTTTAAAAGGTCCATGTTTTTTACTACCGCAGTAGTATTGTCAATCTGAAGTTGGACATGCACATGATGTCTGTCGGTACAAAAAGCTTTTAACCCATAGAGTGCACCCAACAACTAAATAGTTAATACCGTGTGATTGAAGCATGGATGCTTCCTGCAGGTCCCATCTGCCACCGCAGCTTAAAACAGTATCCGTAGCACCCCAACTGAGTGCACTGGCATTAGTCTGCAGGATAATTGATGGTGTATTGACTATAATAGTGCCAGAGCAGCACTGAATATTGGCTATCTACCATTGTAACTCAGTTAGAGCGTCAGCTGATAGCTGCATGGGTCTATCGAAATTATCTCTCTGAAGTTTAAGTGCCTGTTCCTTTACACGCTGTAAATTTTGGTAGTGCAAAGGCCCGAATTGAGCAGCTGGGAATGCTGCCACTAATTTCCCAATTACCCGAGCCACATGTCTAATAGATGAGTGATTATCAACAATGAGTTTCCTGCAAGTTTCTATTAAGTCTAATTGTTTGCCCTGAGACAGAGTCACTGACATGAGTACTGAGTTAATGGTGAACCCCAAATAGTCAACTATCTAAGATGGCACCAATTTAGACTTAACTGGATGAATAATGAATCGAATCTTTTCAAAAATAAGTTTTGTAGCTGCCACAGATGATTCAGCTAATTCAAGCATGGATGCTTCCTGCAGGTCCCAATGACTAAAATGTCGTCCAAATATGCCATGACAATATGAGGCAGAATCAGGGAAATACATACACAAATTTTCCACCACAATGTAGCAAGAATGCATCCACCGCTGCTGCCCCTGGGTCTGGCTCCCAAGACACATACATTGGCAACTGATGATTAAGCCGTGAAGCAAACAGATCAATATCTGGCACACCATAACGAAGGACAATATCATTGAAAACTTTGTGATTTAACATCCATTCTTTGTTATCATTGAACTCTCGTGACCTGGTGTCTGCCACTGTGTAATACTTTCCTGGTAAATAGATAGCTGAAACCCAGATGTTTCTTGCAATACACCAGTGCCAGAGAAGATTGGACAACCTATCACAGGATACCGACTTACTGCCACCCATGTGATCAATGTACGCTACCGCAGTAGTACCAGGTCACGGTGGATGCATTCTTGCTACATTGTGGTGGAAAATTTGTGTATGTATTTCCCTGATTCTGCCTCATTACCCGACGTGTGGCTAAGATCCAGCAAGATTCCGCCACTGGTATTCTGTTAGTGCCAGACTGGCCTGCTCAGCATTGGTTCCCTCTGGTGCTAGCTTTAATAGTAAGATTAAACGAGAATTTACCAGTTCAAAGTTTGATCCTTATTTTATGAGGAGTGACGTTGAGGGATTACGTGAAGAAGCCCCGACAGGCGCATGCGCGTCATATTTCAAAGCAGCGGCGTGAAAACACAGAAAACAAATAGCCGAAGTAACATAGTAAGGCTCCTAGAAGACTAGAACTACCAGATGATCTCTTAGATTATGAGGGTGGGAGCAGAGGGCACGTAATCCCTCAATGTCACTCCTCATAAAATAAGGATCAAACTTCGAACTTGGTAAGTTCTCGTTTAATCTTACTATTTTACTTCAGAGTCACGTGAGTGACTACGTGAAGATTTCAAAGCTCTGTGTTTGCATGCCGCAGATGCACTCCATACGACAAGCTGCTTCGGTTGACACAGTAGTAAAATAAAGAAGATATTGAACATTGCATGAATAATTCAATAACGATTTTAATAATAACAAACAGAGTAATGACCCCTCTGTCCCAGGGGGAAATTACAAAAAATAATTGATATAATCAAAGCAATAAAATTAAATGGAACCTAAAACAGCAGGCCCAAACCGTGGCACTGGCTGAACAGGTTTATCATAAAAACGAGAAAAAGTTGACTCTCTAGACCACCCTGCGGCCGCGAGGATTTGATCTAGCGGCACGTCCTGAGCCTTCGCCGCGGATGTAGACACCGACCTCGTGGAGTGAGATTTAAACACATCAGTGTCAATTTCCGCAGAACTGAGAACCTGTTTCAACCATCTAGAAATAGTTTGTACTGACACTTGCTTATATGGCTTTTTGTGACTAATGAGCAGTCCTGTCTCAGAACCTCTCAGACACCTTGTTAACGCAATATATTGGGTTAAATGTTTAGCTACACATAACAGTTGGTCAACAGGATATGCTTTAAACGTCACCTTGATTCCTGACCTTCCTGGTCTACTTTGTTTGATTAAATCACAGACATAAAATGTAATATAATCTTGAGAGGAATGCATATAATCTATTCTTAACAAGTGTAATGGTTGTACATGTTGTGCTGAAACCAACGCCATTAACATAACCACTTTAAGAGTCAATTTTTGCAAAGATAATGACGCAATTGGAGCCCATTGCCGAAGCAGTGTGAGAACTATACTGATATCCCAGATTGCTGTGTATCTGGGTTGAGGTGGGTTTTTGTTAAAAATTCCTCTCATAAACCGGGATACCAATGGATGAGACCCAATAGGTTGTCGTGCTGAAGACTGCCCTAAATAAGAGGACAAAGCACTGCGAGCAGTGTTAATAGCACTATAACTAAGGTGCTCATCAAACTGTAAATTAGCAAGGAACTCCACACATCACGTATGCTAGCAGTATCATACGATATATTAGATTGTACACAGAACAGTTCCCATTTCTTAATGTGCACGAGGTATTGGTTTTTAGTGCTAGTTCTCCAGCCTGCACTCATAACCTCCATGGTCCCGTTTGATCATCCAAGCCCTTGGAATGGTCTGGTCAGAACCTGCAGACCAACAAATTGATACGGTCATGTAATGGGTGACTTTCTCCTGTAACCGGATGCACCAACAAATTACTGCCGCTGGGAATCCTCATGAATGGCTGTGCCATCATTCTCAGTACCAATGGGAATCATGATTGTGTTGGCCAATCTGGGACCACCAAAACACCTGTGGCGGAGTCACGCTCTATTTTGGTGAGACATTTCGCAATCAGGCAGAATGGAGGAAACGCATAAAAGAATGAGTGTCCCCAGTGTAACGAGAACGCATCCACAGCTACTGCACCTGGATCTGGCTCCCAGGAGACATATTTAGGCAACTGGTGATTCAGTCAGGATGCAAAGAGATCAACATCCGGCAATCCAAATCTAGTAACAATGGTTTGAAATATGCTGACATTCAACATCCATTCTATATTGTCATTAAACTTTCTTGACCTATGTTCTACTACCACATTATCTATACCTGGTAGATAGATGGCTGTAACCCAGATGTTCCGTGAAATACACTAATGCCAGATAGTATTAGCCAAGTTATCACATAACACAGATCTAGCTCCTCCCATATGATTAATATATGCCACAGCTGAGGTGTTCTCAATCTGGAGTTGAACGTGTAAATCAGACATTGTGGAGAAATATGCTTTTAACCCATAAAAAGCACCCAATAATTCCAGATAATTAATACCATGTGTGTGAAGAAGCAAGTCCTCTTGCTCAGTCCATCTACCCCCACAGCTAGACTCTGTGTCTGTAGCTCCCCCATCCGAGAGCGCTAACATCAGTCTGTAAAATCACTGAAGGTTCGTCCACCAAAATGTGATTGGTGGCTTGGCTAACATGAACAATCCACCACTGCAATTCTGCCAGAGCCGTGGTGGGTAACTGCATAAGCCGATCAAAATGGCCTGCATTGTGTTTCAATGCTTGTTCTCTTGCTCTTTGCAAATGTTGATAATGCAAAGGCCCGAACTGTACTGCAGGAAAGGCTGCTACCAATTTCCCAATGACCTTTGCAACGTCTCGGATGGAAGGATAAAGGTTTTGTGTAATACCAATAGAGACATTAACAATATCTACTAGCTTGGCTGCTGGTAATGTAACTGTCATATGAACTGAATCAAGAAGCCAAATACTCAATCTGTTGGGTTGGCTGTAACTTGGACTTAAGTGGATTGACCAACAATCCCAATGATTCAGAGAGATTCTTGGTTGCTGTAACTGAGTCTTCAGCTGACTCTTTAGTGTTGTCGACAATTAAGATATCATCTAAATAGGCCATGACAATGTGATTGTGGGCCCTCAATTGCCCCAGCACAGGTTTCAGCAATTTAGTAAATGACCTAGGGGCAGAACTTAATCCATTAGGCAATGCTCTATATTGCCACAGCTGTCCTATCCAAATAAATTTCAAGTACCTGCGATAATCAACCTGAATTGGCACCGAATAATAAGCATCTTGTAAATCAATGGTGGCCATATCTTTTTCAATCACACCTTTACAAATTCTGAATCTCCACATTGACTTGCTCAGTCTCCTGAACAGAAAACAGCAACACTTTACAAGGCTTATGCTGGTGAGGTGGATCTATCCCTGAGATAAACTCAATGGTGGACCCCGACACAGTATTTAGTAGAAACATATCAGACGTTATACAGCACCATTGCTTATAAAACAATTGTAATCAACCTCCAATAGGAGGTTGCACACCAGAATTTGTAACCTGAACACAAGTCCCTGTACCTCTGCCGGTGGATTGGAAGACTGTTGTCTGGCTGTGTTGGGGTTATAGGCAACCTGACATGGTGGATACCCTCGTTGCCACCCTGGCCTCCCTCTGCTGGGCCCAGCACCCGGATCCGACCTCTGGTAAACGACCCCCGGCCTCCGAATAAACTGGCTAGCTGTGGCCGGCTTCATTAGCCCAATGGTTTTCGCCTCCTCGTCAATATCCCGGATTTGTTTTACGAGATCAGAACCAAAGAGGAGTTCAGGCAAGTGGACATTGGTCGCCTTACAGAGCGCAGCAAATTTTTGGTTCAGGGTCGGCCTGATGGCAATTTTCCGAATGCAATTGATCTCGAAAAAGACGTTACAGATCATACCCAACATGTCTATATGTAACTGAGTTAACATGGTCCCTCGGACCACGGTGCCAAATGCAGTGATCGTAGCCGCCACCAATTTGAGGACATGCTGATAACGAACCTCCTGCCCCCTCATGGAAGGACTCATGGGTTCCCATATAGCTGGGTTCACCATTGGCACTTTTATCGATGCACAGTTTACAGGTGTTTTATATTTATTACTTGTCTCTTGCATGACCGATTGTTGTAGCTGGTGAGAAACTAAGTAATTGATATTAGTTGCTAGGTAGTCCTCCATCGCCTCACCAGTTCCCTCCGGAATAGCAAAAGTCATTGCTATGTCCGGTACACCCGGAGCAAGGCTCTTGTGCTCTGGTGTTTGCACATAAGCAGGGACACCAGACATAGGGTCAGCTGCATCCTGCCCCGCATCTCCCATTTGATAATCAAGGGAGGCACCCCACAGTGCTATAATAGGCGCTGGAAGGAATTCCCCATGCCGGTATTCAAGGTAATCCTCTTCATAAGGGCCCTGCTGCTCAACTGCTTGAGGAATCACTGTGGCCTTAGCCCCTTGCTGTATTAGAACCTGAGCATATTTTCCATTTGCTGCATTCTGCCCCACAGCTTTTTATTAACTGGGGGAGAATCACCACCATCATCAGAGTCATCAGACAATACTGGCCTGTTGGTTTTCCTTTTGGCCTTCCTGTGACTCTCAGCAGCCACAGCCTGTTGAGTTTCAGGCACTGTCCTGGAACCACTTTCAACAGGTGCTACCGGTGAAACGGCACCCGGTATCGGAACCGGAGGTCCCGTTGTTATCTCCCGACCCGATCGAGAATGCGACTCTTCGCTAGAGTGCACCCTCCGTCTGGACCGATCCATCTCCAACTCCAACTGACTTCGCGAGCCAGCTTTACGGAGCTAAATACCCTGCAGGAAAAGTTGTTTAAACACTTACCTGCAAAGTTTCTACTTACCCGCTGGTGGAGCTGTGCCCTCCAGCCCGTTCAGTGTGCGACATGCACAGACGTAATGATGCGCACGCGCCTGGCAGGGCTTCTTCACGTAGTCATTCACGTGACTCCGAAGTAAAATCACACAGCCCTTTATGCTCATGCCCAAGAGCAGAAATCTGCTGGTCACCCAGTGACAGGGCATAGCCACCCTCTTCATGACCATATTAATTGTTGGTTTGCAGATTCTGAGGAGACCGTTCCTGGGGCTCGGGCTTTCAGAGCGTTCCGTTGATGTCATCACTGCGGCCTGGAGGAAGAGCACTCAGAAACAATATACTTCTCACATAAAAAAATGGGAGATGTACTGTTCCCGCTCTCACATTTCATACCACACAGCTACAATTACTAATGTCCTGGAGTTTCTATCGTCACCCTATCACGATAGTAAACTGAGTTATAGTGCCATTAACAGTGCCCGCAGTGCTCTGTCCAATTATTTACAGTTGGGGTCAGCACATCACACGGTAGGGTCCCACCCTCTAATAACTAAATTTATGAAGGGCGTTTTTAATTCTACTCCACCTAGACCCAGGTACACTCCTATTTGGGATATCAGCGTGGTCCTCACGCTGCTCCATCAGTGGGCTCCAGTTTCATCTTTGTCCCTACACCATCTGACATTAAAAGTAGTTATGCTCATGGCCCTGGCCTCAGCACAATGGGTCCAAACACTTCACAAACTTAGACTGGACAGTATGAGTTTGTCCGGCAATAATGTCACCTTTTTCATTAGGGACCTCATCAAACAGTAAACCTCACAAACAGGTTACAGTGCAGACCATCTCTAGATGGATCAAACAGGTTCTGGCGTATGCAGGTGTGGACACTGACATTTTTAAACCTCATTCCACCAGGGCTGCGTCAACATCAGCAGCAAGGGACATGGACGTTCCACTTGACCAAATTCTAGCGACTGCGGGATGGTCGAAAGAGAGGACGTACCAGAGGTTTTATAATAAGCCTGTCGCCAGATCTGGTGGTTTTGCTGACTCTGTTTTAAGTTCTGTTTCACAGTTTCCCCCTGGGTGAGAGGGGTCACTGTTTGTTTTTCTTTTCTGTTATTAAACCGTTACTATTGTTAAAACATGTCATGTTTGAATGCATTAATTTTCTCACTCGTCCTTGTCAATTGATGCAGCTGTGACGCGTGGGCTCGTTCCTCGGCATGAAATCACAGACCTTAAAAGTCTTCACGTAGTCACTCACGTGACTGCGAAGTAAAATAGTAAGATTAAATGAGAATTTACCAGTTCGAAGTTTGATCGTTATTTTATGAGTAGTTATGATGAGGGACTACGTGCTCTCCGCTCCCTACCCTCGTAATTTGACGATCAACTGGTAGTTCTAGTCATCTATAATCTTACTATGTTAGTTCAACTGCTGTTATCTGTGACTTCACACCGTTGCTTTGAAGATTGACACGCATGCGTGGGGACGGCCTTCTTCACGTAATCCCACATCGTAACTCCTCATAAAATAACATTCAAACTTCGAACTGGTAAGTTCTTGTTTAATCTTACTATTCTTCAGCACTCACATAGTAGCCTGCAGCCAACTTAACAATGAAGAGTTATCACAAGTTACGACAAATACTCGTTTTGAATAACATGAATAAAAATTGGTAATTCCAGGCGGTTAGTTGGGTTTCCAGAACACTGTTGACAAGGACTTTCATCATTCTAAGATATTATTAAAATCCACAAGTAATCAAGTTGAATCTGATAAATAAAACTGGGAAACATGTATTCTCTTGTGAAACCCAACATCACTCAAGAGAAGATGTAAGTCCATCTTGCTGACAATAATCAAATAAAACCAAAATCACAAGTTCAGGATGGACAAAGAATGAAGTCAACATTTTTCTGAATAATTCAGATCTGTTACAATTGGAAAGACAAGGCAAAGCAAAATTCATCAGAGAATTTGTAACCAAATATTATGTATTGGGGAGGTATAAGCAATCTTCAATGACTTAAGAAGAATCATTGCATTGTTTTTTTTGACAGCAGGTTAATTAATGTCAACATGACAAATCATATTATCGGACAAATTACTAGAAAATTACAACATTCCAAAAAAAAACTATGATTTTACAAAATAGCATTTAAAACTTATATAGTGTTCAACCAAATCCTGTCCCACCCACCCACCATTGTAGGATTTGTTTGGTATCTGTCTGGGTGCTAAAGAGCTACCAAGACAAGCTTAATCCTTTGCCGTAACTTTTACACTGACCTCATCCATCATGATAAATGTGCCTTAAAATAGTGAGCACACACAATGATAAAGGACAACAATGGGGACAAGGAATGGTATTAACTCGGCATTGTGAGACATCTTCTGCATTAGTGCCTGCCTTCACCCCACCACTATAATTGCACACGAGTTTTGTGCATCACTCAGTCGCCATCTTATTTGTTATCACTGACTTTTCCCATTTACCGTGGGCTCCAAATAATTGCATGTTGGCTGTCCGGAAAGAAAATAAATTGTCATACATTTGGGAGAGTTCATTAAAATCTAATGCAATCCTCATCAGAAAATACTTGACTGTTTTACAGGTCTTGAGTGCATTCTGAGTTCGCTTAATAACATCTCTGGAGCCGTAGCAAGAGCATCCTGTGAGCTTGTCAGACTATTCCATCACCATTCAGAGTGTAATCTAATGCCCAGTGCCCACCACTGGAAGGTCTATTAGTTTGATGAGCACAAGAGGACAGTGACATTGCTCTGGTCAAATCTAGCTGTATTTCTACTTGGCTGCTAACACACTCAAGTTGTCAACTTTAAATTATGTCTAATTATAATTCAGACAGAATCTCCTTAAAACGTAACTACTTAAGCAAACAAAAAAATGTAATCTGTTGTGTTTCATTTTACCGTATTTTTGTCATAGAGACCATGGTTGTCGAGTAACATCCTTTTCTCTTGGCTGCAATATCTTCTTAAATCGCGTTCAAATTGCTGCATGAATAACAAAATAAAATTAATGTCACATTAGCCTTTCAGAAAATTGATAAAGTCAATTCACTCTCTTGGCATGAAGCTGTTTATCGGGTTATTAAAACATCGCAGTGCGGTCTCAGCAGCTACTTATTGACCAACTTGTTAACCAGCTTGAGTGGAAATGATACGGTGCGGACGTCAACCGTGTTGAAGTTTGAGACAGAATATATTCTTTTGATGCATTTGGTTGTACTGATCAGGACTGAACTTTTAGGCCATTGTCTTTACGAAAATATACTGTGCGAACTTTCATTCTGCTGGATGGAATGGATATCTTTGTTTCACTGTGATTTACAGCATCTCAATATGTCTGTAAACAAACTAAAATTGATTTCTCGCAACTTTTTCACTAAATGCTCTTTGAATCTATCAATACTGCTAACGATGATAATACTGTAACTGTTGGTAGACAAAAGTGCTGGAGAAACTCAGCGGGTGCAGCAGCATCTATGGAGCGAAGGAAATAGGCAACGTTTCAGGCCGAAACCCTTCTTCAGACTGATGTAGGGTGGGGTGTGGGGGGGCGGGGAGAGGAAAGGAGAAAGGAAGAGGAGGAGCCCGAGCTGAGAAGGGGAGGAGACAACAAGGGTGCAAACTGCCCAAGCGGAATATGAGGTGCTGCTCCTCCAATTTCCAGTGGTGCTCACTCTGGCCATGGAGGAGGCCCAGGAACAAAAAGGTCAGATTCAGAATGGGAGGGGGAGTTGAAGTGCTGAGCCACAGGGAGATCTGGTTGATTAATGCGGACCGAGCGGAGGTGTTCGGCGAAACGATCATCGAGCCTACGCTTGGTCTCACCGATGTAGATCAGCTGACATCTAGAGCAGCGGATGCAATAGATGAGGTTGGAGGAGATGCAGGTGAACCTCTGTCACACCTGGAACGACTGCGTGGGTCCTTGAATGGAGTCGAGGGGGGAAGTAAAGCGACAAATCTAGCATCTCTTGCGGTTGCAAGGGAAACTGTTGTATATTCAACACTTGACCCATACCATTTAGAGTTGGAACATCATCAGACAAATATCTATTGTAAACCAGCATGTTAAATATTCTTCACCATAATGTCTGGTAATTATTATTAAACACAGAAACCCCTGTAGGCCTGAATTGGATAGCTCCTGAAAATGAGTACAGAGAGTTCAATGCACAATTAACTCCTTGGTTCCTTACATGCCGTGCACCATTATCCTGCCACCTGCCCAATTTCATAATTTCTCCAAGCAGTTAATATTAACCATGCTGTTAAATGCCTGTGTGCCTTGGCCGGGGACCGAAGACTGTGAGCAGTTTGTACTACAGATACCCTGAAGCACATGAAGCCAGTTTACAGATGTTGAGTGCAATTTGTGCTGCGGCAGCAGTCGGCAGCAAAAGTAATCGCAGAAATCATTCTAAAGGAGACAAAAATGTTGGAGAAACTCAGCGGGTGAGGCAGCATCTATGGAGCGAAGGAATAGGTGACGTTTCGGGTCGAGATCCTTCTTCAGACTGCTGTGGGGAGGGGCTGGAAAAAGAAAGGAAGAGGAGGAGGCAGTAGGCTGTAGGAGTAGTGGGAAGGGGAAGGGAAGGAGGGAGACAGCAAGGACTACCTGAAATTGGAGAAGTCAATGTTCATACCGCTGGGGTGCAAACTACCCAAGCAAAATATGAGGACCGCTCCTCCAATTTGCGATGGGACTCACCCTGGCCATGGAGGAGGCCCAGGACAGAAAGGTCGGATTCGAAATAGGAGGGGGAGTTGAAGTTCTGAGCCACCAGGAGATCAGGTTGATTATTGCAAACTGAGCGGAGGTGTTGGGCAAAGCGATCGCCAAGCTTGCGCTTGGTCTCACCGATGTAGAGCAGTTGACACCTGGAGCAGAGAAGTCAATGTTCATTCTGATCTGAATAGACTGGCAAACATAACGGGAGCTTTTCAGATGCTACAGTGGAGCCTTTGTGGACCAGGAAGAGATCCTCCAGATAAACCCCACAAAGATAATGAAGACATTTAAATGTGAGTGCCATTGTCAAAAGCCAAGTCTTGAGGACCTGGATGGAACACGGCAGGAAGTTCAATGACTTGCCAAGCTCAGTGATGGGAGATTCAGATGCCACATGAGGTCAGCCGCAGCAGTGAAGATAGACACAAAGTGCTGGATTAACTCAGCAGGACAGGCAGCATCTATGGAGAGAAGGAATAGGTGACATTTCAGGTCGAGACCCTTCTTCAGACAGAGAGTCGGGGGAAAGAGAAACGAGAGAGATATAGACGGTGATATTTCTGTACATCACCATCTACTGTATATCTCCCGTTTCCCTTCCCCCCCCTTCCCCCAGCTCTCAGTCTGGAGAAGGGGCTTGACCCGTAACGTCACCCATTCCTTTTCTCCAGAGATGCTGCCTGTCCTACTGAGTTACTCCAACTCTTTGTGTCTAGCTTCAGTTTAAACCAGCATCTGCAGTTTCCTCCTGACCTCTGACTGTTCACTGTCCGACAATATCATATCGCTCAACTCTCAACAGAGGTAATCAAGGACAAACGTGACTAGTAAACGGGACTTGGTGCAAGTCAGAATCAGCAGCAGATGAGATCAAGCAAAGTGAAGCACTTCCAGAAGGCAACACAATACCCTTCAAGGCAATAGAAGATGGATAATGTGCTGGCATTGTGTACAATGTCTAAACCCCCTGCATGCGCTTTGCTATACTTCAGCCGTGCTGTCAGCGGATAGACTATTTTATCCAGTTTCCAGGACTAATTTTGTTGCAGCAGCTCCAGTCCATTGGCACAATAGGATGCTGCAGAATGAAATCATTGTGACTGCTTCCCGGGTATTGGGTGAATTCCTGGATGATCTGCTGCCTGTGGTCTGTTGCCAGACAGAGAAACAACTTCTTGTTGCCGATGGAACATTTCAGAATTTATGGGCATCTGCAAAGAGCAGAAGAACTATCAATTAGATCTGCACAGAGGAGAAGGAAGCTGGCTGTCCTGGCAAAGGCACGGATACATTGCACTTGCTGTGAAATGTGGACATCTCTCTTTAAATATACAACTTAAATTACACTCTCTCCCCTACCTCTCAATGCAACAATGTGAGAAAACATGCAAATCGTTGGACATACCTACAACTTCTGGAGCCTGTGTTGGTGCCACGGGGGCGCCCGGAGAGGACCCGGCAGCGTTAGTAGAGAGGTCGGTGCAGCGACCGATGAAGGCGCCGGTCAACGGACGAGGATGGACCACGTGGGAGTGAGGACGCCGATTCCGAGGGGAGGAATAGAGGTGGACCCGTGTTGGGGGGACCACCGTGAGGGAGGGGGAGGGGGAGATGAAGGTGGACCTGGTGCAGGATACTTTATAACTTTGGTGGCACCCCTTATGTGGCGACTATTTACATACCGTGGGTATGCAAGCAAAGAATTTCACTGACTTGCCATGTGTGACAATAAAGTATTCATTCATTCATTCATTCATGTTTGCTTGCGTCCCGAATCACCTGAATAGAGACCGGAATCCTTGCCCAACTCTAAAGTTGCAATCATGTTTGCAGCAGTTGGGGAGATTTCAGTGAGGATGGTTTTTTATTTAGTGTAGATGTCTCATTTAATGTTCCTCGTTGGTTCAAACAGGAGATTTGATCTCTTACCACTTTAGGCAGACATAGGTGTCTGAAAAATCTCTTCTCCTCATCCACTGCCTTTAGCAGCTTGCGCTGGTCTATTTCCCTTTATTCAATCTTGCAGTAATGGCCCTGTCTCACTGTGCGACTTGACCCACGAGGTACCCCGAGTGAGAGACTCGTGGTTGTGCACGATATCCCAAGTTGATGTTCAAGTGTTTGAACCGAGTTCCCACGGGTATGCTATACTGCGATGTTCCAAGTTCGTCTCCCGTTTACTCTTGAGCTGACAAAGTTCGTCTCCCGTTAACTCTTGAGCTGACAACATCTCCTGAAATGTGACACAGTGTTTCTAACAGGAGTGACTTGATACACACAAATAGACTGGATGGGCTCAACAGGTCAAGTGTCATAATGAAATATGAGGCATTCTGCGGTTCGTCCGTGCGCTTGTTCACGCTGGATATCGGGGCCAGATCTCGCTTTCAAAGTTCATGGTAGAAAACGAGAGGGGATATGAGATGAAGCTTTTGTAGTGAAGAAATGGGTAATTGTGATTGGCTGCATATTTGGCCCATGTGCATTTCTTTACCAAATTCCTAGCATAAGCAGCCCTGCCCGGATCTGTCAGTACCAGTAGTGTGAGAACAGGTGGGGACGGGCGGGCAGGCAGCAAGCGGCGGGGACGTTGGCCAGGAGTGGGGGCATCATGTACACATTAGCCAGCTCACCTCATACATGTTGGACACATACATGTGGTGTCCACAAATACACAGACTGTACGTTTACTTGTGTGTGTCTGTCAATGTCTGCGAGTTAAAATACCACTACAGAACTAACAACATATTTGTAGAGGCAGCGGGTCGGCCAAGCCCGGCTCCCCACCACCGGGATAGACACCAACTACTGGAGCAAACTCAGCGGGATCTCTGGAGAAGTCTGAAGTAAGGTCTCGACCCAAAAATCTCACCCATCCCCATCTCTCCAGAGATGCTGCCTGTCCCTCGGAGTTACTCCAGCATTGTGTGTGTCTATCTCCGGTGTAAACCAGCATCTGCAGTTCCTTCCCAACCCCACACTCTCGGCCCCGGGGGGGGGGTGGATGGAGCATCACACGTGGACACATCCCACCACCACCCCAGACTTGCCCCTCCGGCAGGTCTTTAAAACCGCGTCCTCATGAGACAGAGTGACGAATACGAAGCCACGGTGGCAGGCGCCTCAGTAATAAAGGACAAGTGGCAGATCATCGCAGAAAGGCCGAGATAGAACACAAAATGCTGGAGTAACTTGGCGGGACAGGCCGCATCTCTGGAGAGAAGGAATGGGTGGCATTTCGGGTAAGTCTGAAGAAGGGTCTCGACTCCATTCCTTCTCTCCATAGATGCTGTCTGGTCCGCTGAGTTACTCCAGCATTTTGTGTCTATCTTTGGTTCAGTCTTTACTCGAGCAAAAGAACAGATTATTAAAGTTCCCACGGTAGACTCACGAGACACTAAGATAAACGCACGGGCCACTACGTTATTACAACGAGTTTAAATGTTTCCATTTTTAACTTGAACAGTTAATTTGACTCGTGGAAAAAATCAAACATGTTTGATTTTTTTCACGAGTTAACAAGTTTCCCGAGTACCTGCCGTTAGCGCCACGAGTCGATAAGTTGCTCGTGCGAGTTCCGACGTTCCCGCTACGTGATCACCACGAGTGAAAACTCGGGGTCACTCGTGGGCCAACTCGCACAGTGAGACAGGGGTTTAATGCTGTTAAGCAAGGAGAGCAAACCTATGTCTGGAGTCAATCGATTTATACACAAGCCTTGAAGTCAGAACAAAGCACCTTCAGCACTAGACCTGCCACTTTCTGCAGGATTTCATAAATTTAAAGAATAATTGAAACACTATCAGCATTGTAGTTACCTCTAGTAGAAAACAGTTAACTATTATTTGCAAGATTGAATCTTTAACAGGCATTGTTGAAGTGCCGACGTATTCAGCAGTGCAAAGTTAAGAGATGGCATCAGATGGAGGATTGTAAAATAGTGAAGATCGATGTCAAAAATTGCAGCAGGTTCTTGAACGGTTGGCCAAGTTGGCTGTAGAATAAGAAGATTAAACGAGCTTACCAGTTTGAAGTTTGATCTTTACTTAATGAGACGTTACGATGAGGGATTATGTGAAGAAGCCCACCAGCGCACATGTGCGTCAACCTTCAAAGCAGCGGTGTGAAATCACAGAAACCAGTTGCTGAACTGATTATAGGAAGATTCGAGAAACTAGAACTACCAGCTGACCTTTATGAGAAGAGGGTTGGGAGTGGAGGGCACGTAATCCCTCATCGTAACTTCACATAAAATAAAGATCAAACTTCAAACTGGTAAGTTCTCGTTTAATCTTCCTATTTTACTACAAAGTCACGTGAGTGACTACGTGAAGACCTTAAAGCTCTGTGATTTCATGCCGCGAACACGAGTTGACCAGAAATGATTGAAAAGATAATGCATTCAGACATGACAGATTTAAAACATGCTGATGCTTTTAATAAACAAATGATAATAAAAATAATAGTGCCCCTCACATCCGGGAGCAAATTATAGAACAGAACTTAAAATTGAGTTGGCAAACAACCCCGGCCTGGCAATCGGTTTATTATAAAAAAGTTTGCTCATTCGACCATCTTGCAGTCGCTAGGATGTGGTCCAGCGGACCCGCCATAAACCTTGCTGCTGATGTTGTTGCAGCCCTGGTGGAGTGAGATTTAAAAAGATCAGTGTACACTCCTGCACTACCCAATACACGTCTTAACCATGAAAATAAAACATTATATTGTTGGTAGATGTAACCATTCTGTCCAGCCACAGCTTATGCAATGACTGGACCCGTTGCGCCGAAACCAGCGCCATGAGCATAACAACTTTTTATGTGAGCTTGACTAAAGACAAGGATGTAGCTGGAGCCCACCGGCGAAGCAGCGCTAGCACAATGTTAACATCATATACCTCCGCGTACCTGGGCCTGGGGGGGATTTGTGTTAAAGGTACCCTTCATAAACCTGGATATCAGCGGGTGAGACCCGACAGAGTGGTGTCCCGATCCCAGCAACAAGTATGATGACAAGGCACTTTTGGCACAATTAATGGCACTATTACTCAATCTTTCGTCAAAGAATAATTTTGAGAGAATCTCCAAGATGTCAGTTATACGTGCCGTATCATACGTTATGTCAGACTGCAAACAAAACTTTTCCCTTCTCCTGATGTAAGAGATGTACTGCTTCTTGGTACTATCCCTCCAAGCTGCAGTGATCACGTCTACAGTTCAGTCTGACAATCCGAGCCCCAGGAAAGGTCTTCTTAAAGGCTGCAACTCAATAAATTGATTCGATCATGCAGCGTGTGGCCTTCCCGGGTTCCGGGATGAACCAGCAAATTTTTGCATTGGGAAACAACCATATAAGGTTCTGTTACCATTCCCAATATCAATGGGAACCATGGCTGCATAGGCCAGTCAGGCACTACCAAAATGCCTGAAGCGGAATCTTGCTGGATTTTTTGCAAGCACAGACTGATGGAGGGATTGCATAAAAGAACATTCCTCCCCAGTGTAGCGAGAATGCATCTATCGCCACTGTCCCAGGGTCTGGCTCCCATGCAACATAGTTTGGTAACTTGTGATTGAGCCTAGATGCAAACAAATCGATATCCGGTGTTCCATACCGAGCAACAATGTCATTAAATACTTTATGATCCAACATCCAATCTGTGTTGTCATTGAATTTTCGTGACCTGGTTTCTGCCACCATATTAAACTTACCTGGCAAATAGGTAGCTGAAATCCAAATGCTTCTTTCAATACACCAGTGCCAAATGAGGTTAGCTAATTTATCACCAGATACTGACTTGATTCCACCCATGTGATTAATATATGCCACTGCTGTAGTGTTGTCAATCTGAAGTTGAACATGCAAATTATGCATATTCCCACAATAAGCTTTTAACCCATAGAATGCCCCCAGCATCTCTTGGTAGTTAATACCATGTAACTGAAGAATTGATGACTCATGCACATCCCATCTGCCACCGCAACTAGTGATGGTATTAGCAGCTCCCCATCCTTGAGCACTAGCATCAGTTTGTAATATAACTGAAGGTTTACTGACCAAAATGTTACTGGAGCAATGCCGAATATTGGTCGTCCACCATTGTAGTTCTGATATAGCTTCAGCTGGTAATAGCATAAGTCTGTTAAAATGACCTAAATGGTATTTTAGTGCTTGCTCCTTTGCACGTTGTAAATTCTGATAAAGCAAAGGCCCAAATTGTACAGCTGGAAAGCCATTAATTTGCCAATTACACTAGCCACCTGTCGAATGGAAGGCTGCTCCATAATAACAAGGTTGTTACAGGCTTCTATTAACTCCAATCTCTTGCCCATGGGCAGAGTCACAGACATATGGATAGAGTTAATGGTAAATCCCAATTAGTTAATCACTCTAGTTGGTATCAACTGGATGGATGAGAAACCGCAATTTCTCAAATGTGAGTTTCGTGGCTGAAACAGCTAATTTAGCTAATTTCAGCGTTTTCCCTATGATTAGAATATCATCCAGATATGCCATAACAATGTGTTTTTGAGCTCTAAGTAGCCCGGTTTCAATAATTTGGTAAACAATTTGGGGCCTGAAGTTAACCCATTAGGCAATGCTTTAAACTGGCACAGTTGCCCCTTCCAGCTAAATTTCAAATATCTCTGGTGATCCCTGTGAATGGGCACCAAATAGTATGCATCTTTGAGATCGATGCATGCCATAAAGTATCCTTTGGAAATCAGCTGTTTGGCAGTAACCACGTTTTCCATTTTGAAATGTCCACACTGCACATAAGAGTTACGTTTTGTTAAATCAAGGGTGATTCGACACCCTCCATCTTTCTTTTTTCTGGGGAATATATTAGAGATGAATTGGTGATGTTCATGACTCGACCTCGATTACCCCTTTTGTGTATAATGTGTGAATTTCAGCTTGTATATCCAAGCCTTCCTTTTGGGAATGAACAAACGTCCGGCTTGATGTATGCTGTGTGGGTGGCAATGAATTGGGAAGAAATTCAATTTGGAACCCTTGTATACTGTGCAGTATAAACGGATCTGATATTATCCAATGCCATTCATGCAAAAACAAGTGTAATCTACCACCAATGACGTTCTTCCGAAAACAGTTTATTTCGAAATGTGCGTTGCACATCAATGCCAGGGCATCCTGCTGGATCTGATAAGGGTCCCTCATCCACAGATCTGGCAAATGCCGTAATGCCTAATGCCAGCAATTTTAAGATTCTTTGGAGTTTCATCTCCTGGGCTTTGATGCCCCCTCCAATGTATCCCCAGATAGAGCTGTTCACTGCCGGTACTTTCAGGGACGCACAACTTATAGGTGTATGTAGTTGTTTCCACCATCACCTGTTCCTGCAATTGGTGCGACGTGAGGTAGTTTATGCTGACAGCTAGCTCTTCCTGCAGCGGCTCCTCTGTTTGGGAGGGTACTGCGAACCTTGATGCCATGGCAGGCAATTCCGGAACCTCACGTATGTTGTGCATCCCGGAATGTTCCCCAGACATACCTCTGAATTCGTAGTCAGTCCAATACTGACCCCGTACGCTCCCCTCCTCAGAATGGGAGACATTATGCAACCCTGGACCAGGTGCTGCCGCAGGCCCCCGAGGAGACCTGCGCTGATATGTTTCCATTTCACGGAGCATATCATGATGGAGCATTCTTTCCATAAGGTGCTCCATCCAGGATAAACGCACAAAGACGTTATCCATGACTGTAGGAGGCGACTCCTCCTGGCCTGACTCGTCTGAGCAAACAGGCCTGTCAGACTTCCTTTTGGCTTTCCCCCCTTTTGGGGTTGCCAAGGTGCTTAGGGCCAGCACCAAGTCTGAAGTTGCTGACCGCACTGAGAGGGACTCGGACGGTGAAACCGCCGGCCACCGGCTACCCGCACTCCCGCGGTCCTCCGTAGCCGGTTTCCACGGTCTGGATTTCGCCCTGTATTCCATATCCACAGTAAACTCTGTAAAAGAGATTTCCCAACCAAAAAATACGACCACAGAATAAGTTTGAAACTTACCTGCAGGGTTTTAAACTTACCGCAGGAGGAGCGACGCTTCTCCCAGCCAATTGTGCGCCATGCGTCAGACGTATTGACGCACATGCGGGCTGGCGGGCTTCTTCACCTAGCCACTCACGTGACTTAGAAGTAAAATGGTTGATCGAATTTAATACAGAGAAATGCAAGGTCGTGCATTTTGGAAAGTCTAACATGGGCAGGACCTACAAAGTGAATGGTTGGGCTCTGGGGAGTGATGTAGATCAGAGGGGTATTGGAGTGCAGGTACATACCTTCTTGAAGGTGGCATCACAGATAGATAGGGTGGTCAAAAAGGTTTTTTGTCTCATTGGCCTTTATCAGTCAAAGTATTGAATATAGAAGATGGGAGGTCATGTTGTAATTGTATAAGATGTTGGTGAGGCCATGTTTTGAGTATTGCGTTCAGTGCTGGGCGCCATGTTATAGGAAAGAGTTTGTCAAATTGGAAAGATACAGAGAAGATTTACGAGGATGTTGCCTGGACTAGAGAGTCTGAGCTATAGGGAGAGGACGAGCAGGGTGGGACTTTATTCTTTGGAGAACATGAGGATGATGGGTGATCTTATCGAAGAATATCAAAACATGAGAAGTATAGATCAGGTAGATGCACAGAATCTCTTGCCCAGAGAAGGGGAATAGAAAACCAGAGAACATAGGTTTAAGGTGAAGAGGGAAAGATTTAATAGAAATCTGTGGGGTAATTTTTTCACACAGAGGGTGATGGGTATACGGAACAAACTGCCTGAGGAGGTAGTTGAAGGAAGTACTATTGCAACTTTTAAGAAACATTTAGACAGGTACATCAAAAGTATAAGTTCAGAGAGATATGAGCTAAACACATGGCAGGTGGAACTGGTGTAGCTGGGATATATTGGCCGGTGTGGGTAAGTTGGGCCGAAGGGCCTGTTTCCACACTGTATGAATCTATGACTCTATTGCTTCATTGACATTGACAGTGTTCTACAGTAATTGATCTTATGGTGTCCT
Source organism: Okamejei kenojei (assembly GCA_035221665.1). Lineage (NCBI taxonomy): Eukaryota > Metazoa > Chordata > Chondrichthyes > Rajiformes > Rajidae > Okamejei > Okamejei kenojei. The sequence continues at coordinate 8,894,696 of CM069145.1, read as the reverse complement.
TCCTGAGTCATAGAGTCATACTGCGTGCCCATCAGTCCAACTTGCCCACACTGACCAATATGTCCCAATTGCACTAGTCCAACCAGGCTGCATTTGACCCATTTCCCTCTAAACCTATTATTTTGATGTACCTGTCGAAACGTTTCTTAAACTTTGCAACAGTGTCTGCGTCAACTACCTCCTCCGGCTGCTCATTCCATCTACCCACCACTCTTTGTGTGAAAAGGTTACCCTCAGGTTCCTATTAAAACTATCCTCCCTCACCATAAATCTATGTCCTCTATTCCTTGATTCCCCTACTCTGGGCAGGAGACTCTCTGTGTGTTTACTCGATCTATTCCTCTCATAATTTGTGCACCTCTATAAGATCACCCCCTCATACTCCTGTGCTCCAAGGAACAGAGTCCAAGATTCTGCTCCCTTTAACTCAGGCCCTTGAGTCCTGGCATCATCCTTGTAAATCTTCTCTGGAACCTTTCCAGCTTGACAACATCCTTCGTATAACATGGTGGCCAAAAATTGAAGTGAATACTCTAAATGCAGCCTCACCAACGTCTTATATAATGGCAACATGACCGCCCAACTCCTACATCCTTTTTATACTTACTTTGACAATAGACAATAGACAATAGGTGCAGGAGTAGGCCATTCGGTCCTTCAAGCCAGCAACGCCATTAAATGGCTGATCATCCCCAAAAAGTACCCCTTCCTGCCTTCTCCCCATATCCCCTGACGTTGCTATCTTTAAGAGCCCTATCTAGCCCTCTCTTGAGAACCAGCCTCCACCACCATCTGAGGCAGATATCTGCATATATCTAGAACTAGACTAAGTGGGACCCATTGAATCCCATGTTCACACGGGAGGGCTGGTCCCTGACGAATAATTCCACCTCTCACCCAATTCCAATATTGTTGGCCAGTGGGGAGGGGGGGGGGGGGGTCTGCAGCGCTAGTATGGGTATTGCGGGCTGAAGGGTCTGGTTTCCAGAGGGTTAATATGTACATTGTGGGCCTAATGGATTCTTGGGCTGGTAGCGCAGTAACTCAAGGCTGGTGTACTGGCAGCTCACTCACTCATGGCTGGTGGGCTGGCAGTTGACTCACGGCTCTTCTTTGAAATTCCATTCCAAGCAGGGTGCAAGGCCACCAAATTCAAATGCAGTTTCATACCACTTCAAGCAGGATGCAAGGCCACCAATTCAATGCAGTTTAATACCACTTCAAGCAGGGTGCATGGCCACCAAATTCAAGTGCAGTTTCAAAACACTTCAAGTAGGGTGCAAGGCCACCAAATTGAGGTGCAGTTTCATTCCAGTTCAAGCAGGGTGCAAGGCCACCAAATTCAAGTGCTGTTTCATACCATTTCAAGCAGGGTGCAAGGCCATCAAATTCAAATGCAGTTTCATACCACTTCAAACACAGTGCAAGGCCACCAAATTCAACTGCAGTTTCTTACCATTTCAAGCTGGGTGCAAGACCACCAAATTCAAGTGCAGTTTCATACTTTTCAAGCTTGGTACAAGGCCACCAAATGTAAGTGCAGTTTCATACCACTTCAAGCAGGGTGCAAGGCCACTAAATTCAAGTACAGTTTCATACCATTTCAAGCAGGGTGCAAGGCCACCAAATTCAAGTGCAGTTTCATACCATTTCAAGCAGTGCAAAGCCACCAAATTCAAGAGCAGTTTCATACCATTTCAAGCAGGGTGCAAGGCCACCAAATGCATGTGCAGTTTCATACCATTTCAAGCAGGGTGCAAGGCCACCAAATTTAAGTGCAGTTTCATACCATTTCAAGCAGTGCAAAGCTACCAAATTCAAGTGCAGTTTCATACCACTTCAAGCACAGTGCAAGGCCACCACATTCAAGTGCAGATTCATACCATTTCAACCAGGGTGCAAGGCCACCAAATTGAAGTGCAGTTTCATACCATTTTGAGCAGGGTGCAAGGCCACTAAATTCAAATGCAGTTTCATACCACTTCAAGCACAGTGCAAGACCACCAAATTCAAGTGCAGTTTCATACTACTTCAAGCAGGGTGCAAGGCCACCAAATTCAAGTGCAGTTTCATACCACTTCAAGCTGGGTGCAAGGCCAGCAAATTCAATTGCAGTTTCATACAATTGCAAGCAGGGTGTAAGACCACAAAATTCTTCTGCAGTTTCATACCATTTCAAGCAGGGTGCAAGGCCACCAAATTAAAGTGCAGTTTCATACCATTTCAAGCAGTGTGCAAGGCCACCAAATTCAAGTGCAGTTTCATACCATTTCAAGCAGGGTGCAAGACCACTAAATTTAAGTGCAGTTTCATACCATTTCATGCAGGGTGCAAGGCCATAAAATTCAAGTGGCGTTTCATACCACTTCAAGCATGGTGCAAGGCCACCAAATTCAAGTGCAGTTTCATACCATTTCATGCTGGGTGCAAGGCCACCAAATTAATGTGCAGTTTCATACCATTTCAAGTAGGGTGCAAGGCCACCAAATTCAAATGCAGTTTCATACCGCTTCAAGCACAGTGCAAGGCCACCAAATTCAAGTGCAGTTTCATACCATTTCAAGCAGGGTGCAAGGCCACCAAAATTCAAGTGCAGTTTCATACCATTTCAAGCAGTGCAAAGCCACCAAATTCAAGTGCAGTTTCATACCATTTCAAGCAGGGTGCAAGGCCACCAAATTCAAATGCAGTATCGCACCATTTGAAGCAGAGTGCTATGCCACAAAATTCAAATGCCATTTCATACAATTTCAAGCAGGGTGTAAGGCCACCAAATTCAAATGCCATTTCATACCATTTCAAGCAGGGTGAAACCACTATAAAACACCACAAAACTACATAAAACCACATATAAACCTCATAAATCCACTCTAACAGTTCGGTGGACTTTCAGTGTGTTCAGTTGACTCACAGCTCAGACTGAGAGTTGTGACCACTCCCTCCCCATCTTGCAGAGACTGAGCCATGTCCACACTTCCAGGTTTTATAGTCCGTCCCCCCTCCCACCGGAAGGTGCGTGGCCTTCATGGCGGTGATTGACAGGAGAGAGAATCTCAACATTTTTTAAACATTAATAACTCTTTTATTTTTCATTGATGAGAAAAATCCTCTGCACCTGATGAGTGGAGCGGGACTTGAGTAAGATGGCCAAAAACCAGAGCCGTAAGTGGTAGCGTTTTATCTAAAATCAATATACAGTGCAAACAGGAAGTTGTCAAGTTTAGACTTTTAATTATATTGATATTAACTGCTTGAGCATTGATGCAAGCTGCCATTCTTGCCACAAAGTGGGCACCATTTTGGAACAGAATCTACACCTGTCGCCCCCAACAAAATTTGAGATACTTAATCATATTTACACTGCTAATCTCCCATATTGAGGGCTGCTATACTTGAAAACATAATTAAAATAACTGGACTACTGTGATTTCCTTTGATTCCTTGAGATATATAATTAACACTTTTTTTTTTCATTGATTGTTGCAATGCACTTATTCTGAACTCAGCTAAAACCAGTTATGAATCCTAAAAACACTGTTAATGTATTGATGAATTGTTGGATGAAATTCTTGGACCGAGTAGAAAGTGTATGTTTCAAAAGCTCTGCAGCAATTATAAGTTCAAACTGCAGCAGATGCTATGGATAAGGCAGCATAACAGCAGTCCACAAACAAAAACACAACTGCAACAAGAACAGATGCTCATTAAATCAATGCTGGTGCTTACTGGAAAAAAAACAAAGTCTTGGGAAATTTAGGTTTCTCTGCCAGAGGACAAGTGACAGATTTCACACATGCAAAGAAATGCTCCAATAACCCGACTTCAATAATTGGTAAATAACTCTGCATTTTAACTTTGGATAATAACGACAGTCTTGAATGAATTAGAGTTCGCCGGTACGGGATACAGTGTATGAAGCTTTGTTGCAGTTATTACTGTTGCCAAATGTCAACTGAAATTACTATGTGCCTCCCATATGCTCCAATAACCCGACTTCAATAATTGGTAAATAACTCTGCATTTTAACTTTGGATAATAACGACAGTCTTGAATGAACTAGAGTTCGCCGGTACGGAATACAGTGTATGAAGCTTTGTTGCAGTTATTACTGTTGCCAAATGTCAACTGAAATTACTATGTGCCTCCCATTAGTGAGGAGATTTCGCTGAAGTGCTGGCAAGTTCTTGTGGTATTACCATAGTTACAAATTAAGGAAAAGTGATTTGACCTGAAGTACTTATTCCAGTAGATGTTACATGGAAATTTATCTTCAGTAAATCATCGTGACTTTTGACCAGGCCGAGTGAAATTTTCCATCAGTGACTCCATTTTGAGGAGTAGTCACCTACGCATGGGAAGACTTTAATTATACCAACTCTTGCACATTATTTGATTTTCCTCTGTGTAGATGTGTGTAGCAGTCAAAGATAATCAATGTAGTTGAGAAGATGCAATTGAATGGACAATAGCACAATTGGCTTTTATTACTAATAGACTTCCCACAATGCTGAAAATAAATTTGTTTAATTCTTAAGATAGACACAAAATGCTGGAGTAACTCAGCGGGACAGGCAGCATATCTGGATAGAAGGAATGGGTGATGTTTCGGGTCGAGACCCTACTTCAGACTGTCTGAAGAAGGGTCTCGACCTGTATCGTCACCCATTCCTTCTATTCAGAGATGCTCTCTGTCCCGCTGAGTTACTCCAGCATTTTGTGGCTATCTTCGGTGTAAACCAGCATCTGCAGTTCCCTCCTACACATTTTTGTTTAATTCTTCCTTGGTTTATCTTCCCTTTCATTTGATGGAATTAACTGTTCAGTAAAGGTGGATAGTGATTTATGTTCCGATCCCATTGATGGGAGCCAGTAGTTTCCAGAAACTTTGAGGTGGAACGTGGAAAAAGAGCATCATCTGTAACCTTCTGATCTTGTGCAACGGCAGAGTCAGTACAAGTGGTGAGGGACTGTTATAAACAAAGATGTTGCACAAATTCTTCATTCCCCTTTTGGCTCTTCAAAGTTCTTATGTTACTTCTTTGCTAAAGCATCTGGTGACAAGTATTGCATTTGACGCCAGCACTATTTCACATGATGTCCCAGCGTTTGCAAATTTGGACTAATTTTCAACATCTCTTTCCTTCCTTGATTCCTTCCCCCTGGTCAGCCATTCAAATCTTGGATTCTTTAATTGAATCCATCCTATCAAGTCCCTTATAATATTCAGCGTATTTTAGAGCACTGCACACCTGAGCAGACTCTTCCAATCTTAGAAGAACTACATCAGCACACTGAGCAGTTAGTGCAGGATCAGTATGGAAATTATGTCATTCAGCAGGTTCTGGAAAAAAAGAATCTGAGGAAGGGTTTTGGCCCGAAACGTTGCCTATTTCCTTCACTCCATAGATGCTGCTGCACCTGGTGAGTTTCTCCAGCACTTTTGTCTACCCATCAAGTCCCTATTGCCACCACAGCTCTTACAAAAACCACAAATAACTTCCTACGTTATTTGCAGTAAAGATAATCTATCCATCCTGGAGGCATAGAGTGCTATGGCGTGGAAACAAACCCTTTGGCCCAACTTGCCCACACCGACCAACATGTCACAGCTACACGTCCCACCTGCACACGTTTGGCCTATATCCCTCCAAACCTGTCCTATCCATGTTTAACTGTTTCTTCAGTGTTAGGATAGTCCCCGACACAACTAATTCCTCTGGCAACTTATTCCATACCTCCACCACCCTCTGTGTGAAAAAGGTCCCCCTCAGGTTCCTGTTAAATCTTTTTCCCTTCATCTTAAACCTATGTTCTCTGGTCCTCGATTCCCCATCTCTGGGCAAGAGACTCTATGCATCTACCCAATCTAATCCTCTCATGATTTTATACAGATAGATAAAGTGGTCAGAAAGGCTTTTGGCACTTTGGCCTTCATCAGTCAGAGTATAGAGATAGAAATTGTGAGGTCATGTTGCAGTTGTATAAAATGTTGGTGAGACCGCATTTGGAATATTGTGTTCAGTTCTGGGCACCATGTTATAGGAAATATATTGTCAAGTATTTTACCCAGAGGACCAGAGGACATAGGTTCAAGGTGAAGGGGAAAAGATATAATAGGAATCCGAGAGGAAACTTTTTCACACCGTATGGTGTGTGTATGGAACAAGCTGCCAGAGGAGGTAGTTGAGGCTGGGACTATCCCATCATTTAAGAAACAGTTGTACAGGTACATGGATAGGACAGGTTTGGAGGGCTATGGACCAAGCGCAGGCAAGTGGGACTAGGGTAGCTGGGATATTGTTGGCTGGTGTGGGCGAATTTGGCCTGTTTCCACATTGTATTAATCTATGACTAGGACTCTGTGACCTCTATAAGATCACCTGTCATCCTCCTGCGCTCTAAGGAATAGAGTCCCAGCCTACTCAACCTCTCCCTATAGCTCACACCATCGAGTCCTGACAACATCTTCTTCATTTATTTACACAGTTGCCCCAACTATCATCTTTGGTTGTCTTTCCACAGTCACATGCTGCACTCATTTGTTTAATAATGCAGGTACAGGAAACTTTAAATTAAAGCAAACATGCTGAGTATATTTGTAGGTCAGGCAGCATCTGTGGACAGTCAATCAGCATTTATATTTCAGGTTGATAAAACTTCATCAGAATAGACCTGATGACTTCTAATAATAGTTTCAACCTGAAATTATTTTTCTCTTTTTACAAATGCTGCCTAACATATTGAATATTCCCAGGATTTTCTCTCCAATTTTGTTCATGCAGTCATTGCTAAAGAAATCACTTAGAATGACTTCCCTTCTGCCAGTGTATACCAAGGATGATTGTTGGATGTTATCCTCTATCCTGCCCATAAGCTATAGCAACATTCAAGGCCATTGCACCAGTGTTCACATGTGGAGAGATGACTTACCACTCATTGCTACCTGCCTTGGCCCATCCACTACGTATCTCAGCAGGTTTCACAAACTTCATGCCACAGTTGTTACATATCCATGTTGTCAGTATTTCCACCTGTTTCCACCTCTGTGAGACAGACTAGCTTGCATAACAGGTTAGCTGAATGGCAAAAAAGGAAGCTTTTTCTGGTTGGCTGCCAGTGACTAAAGGAGTTCCGCAGGGCTTGTTGCTGGGGCCTCTACTCTTCACGTTGTATATTAATGATTTGGATGAGGGGACTGAAGGCTTTATGGCCAGGTTTGCGGATGATACGAAATAGGTGGAAGGGCAGGTAGTGGAGAGAAAGCAGGGACTCTGCAGAAGGACTTGAACAGGTTGGGAGAGTGGGCAGAGAAGTGGCAAATGGAATACAGTGTAGCAAATTGTGGAGTCATGCATTTTGGTTGTTGGAATAAAGGCATAGACTATTTTCTAAATGGGGAGAGAATCCAGAAATCAGAGGTGTAAGGGGACTGGAAGAGCTGGTGCAGGATTTCCAAAAAGTTAGTCTGCAAGTCGAATCAGTAGTAAAGAAAGCAAACCCAATGTTAGCATTTATTTCAAGAGGCCTTGTATACAAAAAACAGGGATTGTAATGCCGAGGCTCTATAAGGGGATGGTAAGGCCGCATTTGGAATGTTGTGAGCGATTTTGGGCACCCATTCTGAGGAAGGATGTGCTGGCTCTGGAGGGAGTCCAGAGGAGGTTTACAAGAATGATCCCAGGAATGAATAGGTTAACCTATGATGGTTTGTCGGCACTGGGCCTGTACTCGCTGGAGTTTAGAAGAATGAGGGGGGACGTCATTGAAACATGCAGAATAGTGAAAGGCCTGGATCGAGTGGATGTGGAGAGGATGTTTCCACTAGTGGGAGTGTCTGGGACTAGAGGCCATCGCCTCAGAATTAAAGGACTTTCTTTTAGGAAGGAGATGGGGTAAAATTTCTAGTCAGAGGATGGTGAATCTGTGTAATTCTTTGCCACAGAAGGTTGTGGAAGCCAGGTCAGTGGATATTTTAAGACAAAGATAGATAGATTCCTGATTAGTACAGGTGTCAGAGTTTATGGGGAGAAGGCATGAGAATGGGATTAGGAGGGAGAGATAGATCAGCTATGATTGAATGGCGGAGTAGACTTGATGGGCCAAATGGACTAAGTCTACTCCTATCATTGACCTTGTGATCTTATGACCTTTATTATTATTTTTTATCGCTTTTTGAGCAGGTTGGCACTTACTGTCCATCTTCAGTTGTCTTCAGTGTTCTTATTGACCAGCTCCACCCTGTTTCACATCTTCTGATCCCTGGAGACTTGACAATGCTTTGTCACCTCTAAGCTTTACTGCTCCAACACATTTCCAGGCCCTCATTCAGTTGTCCACATATGTGAAACCTTCCAATGCTCTGTTGCCTGTGTTGTCTCTTGCACCATGCTTCTTTTCCGGACACTTCTAACCTTGCCAACCTTACTTGTATCCCATTAGAGCCTCGCATCTCCCAATCTCTGTAATCACCTATACACTTACATCAAGATATCTGTGCCCCTTCACATAGAAACATAGAAACATAGAAAATAGGTGCAGGAGTAGGCCATTCGGCCCTTCGAGCCTGCACCACCATTCAATATGATCATGGCTGACCATCCAACTCAGTATCCTGTACCTGCCTTCTCTCCATACCCCCTGATCCCTTTAGCCACAAGGGCCACATCTAAATCTGGCCTAAAACTTATTTGTTAACAATAGGTGACCATATCTTTAGTTGTCAACGTCTGAAGCTCTGGGATTCCCTCTGTGAAACCCATTCACTTATCTTGTCCTTCAGTGTAGTTATTAAAACCTCTCTTTGATCATGCTCTGTCACACACTTCATATTCGTCTCATGCGGCTAATTCTGATTGATAGCAATTCTGTAAAGCACTTGTGAAGATTTTCTAATGCTAATACAATTTCTTGAAAATTCAAGTATGTCTTCAAATAGCTGGCTTGTGTATGACCAGCAGAACCATCTCCTTAACTGCCTGATGAATCTATTATTTCTGTCTCTGTTGATTTTTAAAGTCAATCTAGAAACTTACTGATGAAACTTAATGGTGCAACGGGATTGCAAGAAATAGTCTGAGGTTTAATGTGAGGAGCTGGAAAAAGCATAGATACTTGATAATTACATGTGGTCAGCAGATTTTGGGGCAGGGAGTGGTATCAAAGATAGGATTTTGCCTAAATTCAGAGATTGTTGATTGGTATTGAGGGGATGACAAAATTGCTCATTATTTATTGGAATGGGTCTGATAAAATTATGCAGCTCCATTTTGACCCACAAGTAGAGCTTCATGTATAGAAAGATCCAACCTTTTATTGTTTAAGAAGGAACTGTAGATGCTGGAAAAATCGAAAGTAGACAAAAAATGCTGGAGAAACTCAGCGGGTGAGGCAGCATCTATGGAGAGAAGGAATAGACGTTTCAGGTCGAGACCCTTCTTCAGACTGATCCTTCAACCTTTTATTGTTGGATCCAGGGAAACCAGAACCATGCTGATTAAAGCGAAAGTACATCATTAAAATGGAAGCAAGCAACTTACATCCAAGGTGTAAATAACGGATGCACTTCCACCTATATAATGATGAAACCCTAAATGATGATACCTCTGCATCACTTCCCTCAATCATTCCCCATGGTAGTCTTATTTGACTGTTCACCTGCAGATCATTTATTGACATTGAAGACTCGTCATCATTTTTCTTGCAGGGAAGTATCAGGTCAAATCAGTCGGATGAAACTCAGCGGCAGGAAGAAATCCACAGTCCGCAGAGCATCAGCACCCTACGGGATGTGGCAGAAGTTTCAGGCAACAGTCCAAGACGCAACCAGGCACATCGTAAAGTGGAGAACATGCAAGGACGTAAGCCATTGGTGAAATGGCCAAAGTCTAACAGCAAGGAGTGGGAAATCATCAATGCAGATGTGAGCTTAATCTTAAGTGGAATCAAGGAATCAGCAGAAAAGAAGTTGAAGAAGATGGGTGATCTAGTCTACAGCTATGGAAAGGAGAGATTTGGTGAAAAAGAACAACTCAGCAGGAAAGATAGGCCTCCTCCCCCCAAGTCCCGTCGTCTCCAGGAAATCCAACAACTTGTTAAAGAAAGAAGAAGCCTGAGGAAGGTGTGGAAAATAGCAACAGCAGAAGAAAGGGAGGGCATCAATCTCCTTCAAAAGCACCTAAAACAGAGGCTCTCGAAGCTGTGCAGGCATTTTCACAAAAGAAAAAAGCGTATCCCTGAATGCGTCAAAAAAGGAGGTTGAAGGACACATCAGAACCATCCACACTGATGAGTTAAAAGATGAACCGTTTTTTGTCCCCGCTGACATGCCACCAATCTCATCCCCAAAACATCAATTTGACATCAGCCCTCCCAAGCTGAGTGAGGTAAAAGAAGTAGTGAGGAAGGCAAGAACTGCCTCTGCACCAGGCCCTAATGGTGTTCCGTATTGTGTCTACAAGAATGCCCCAGATATTCTGAAATTCCTCTGGAGGAACATGAGGGTTGCGTGGGAAAAGGAAGTTATCCCCAAAGCCTGGCGAAGAGCAGGGGGAGTCCTGATCCCAAAAGAAAAAAATTCTTCCGCCATCGAACAGTTTCGGCAAATAAACCTTCTTAACATAGAGGGCAAGATCTTTTTCAGTGTGGTGGCAAAAAGACTTACAAAGTATCTGAAACAAAACCATTTCATTGATACGTCAATCCAAAAGGCTGGCATAGAAGGCTTCTCGGGATGCCTTGAACATACCAGCGTCATATGGCATCAAATCCAGACTGCTAAGAAAGAACAAAAGAATCTGCATGTCTTGTTCCTCGATCTGGCCAACGCCTATGGATCAGTTCCTCATTCGCTACTGTGGACTGCTTTTGGATTCTTTCAGGTGCCGGCAATAATAACAAATCTGATAAAAAACTATTTCCAGGATCTGCAATTTTGTCTCACAACATCAGACTTTACCACAGCGTGGAAACCACTGGAAGTAGGCATCATGGCGGGGTGCACCATCTCCCCATTGACCTTCACTATGGCAATGGAGCTCATTATCAGAGCATCAAAATGGGTTGTGGGAGGAAAGCGGTTACAGTGTGGTCAGCGATTGCCACTGGTACGAGCCTATATGGATGATATAACAACACTAACAACAACTATCCCCTGCACCAAGAGACTTCTGGAAAAAATTCATCAAAACATCACATGGGCAAGGATAAAGATTAAACCCAGCAAGTGCAGAAGCATCTCCATTGCCAAAGGTCAAGTCAAGGATCAAAGATTTCATATTAACGGAATACCTGTTGCAACTGTTTCAGAAATGCCAGTGAAGAGTTTGGGCCGATGGTATGATGCAAAGCTCAAGGATACCGAGCAATTTGAACAACTGAAAAAGGATACCATCATGCACATAGCTCGCATCAACAAGACCTTGCTACCAGGAAAACTCAAGCTGTGGTGCTTCCAATTTGGCATACTAGCAAGAATCATGTGACCTTTAACTATGTATGAAATCCCCATCAACAAAGTGGAAAAGCTGGAAAGAATGATCAGCACACATGTGAAACAGTGGCTTGGACTTCCACGATGCTTAAGTGCTGTCGGACTGTACAGGAGTGGCAAATTGGAATTATCCATTACAGGACTTGTGGAAGAGTTCAAATGCACTAAAGCAAGGTTGGTCATGACCCTCACTGAATCTGAACATACTGTTATTCGAACATTGGCCCCCCGTGTGGCAACGGGGAGGAAGTGGACCCCATCTGAAGCCGTTCAGAGTGCGAAGTCTACTCGTCATTTCTGGGATATGGTTGGCCAAGTCCAACACAGGAGAGCCGGGCTCGGGCTCGTCCCAAAAGCTCCTCAATGGCACAAGGCAACATCAGTGCAGAAAAGACGGCTCGTGGTGGAGGAGGTGAGAAGACGGGAAGAGGCAGAGCGACACGCCAAGGCCGTCTCAATGGCCAGGCAAGGCCAATGGACTAACTAGGAGAGTCTGGAAAAGAGGAAACTCAGCTGGCGTAAAATATGGCAAATGGAAGAATCTTGACTAAGTTTTGTCATCAAAGCCACTTATGATGTTCTTCCATCACCGCAGAACCTGAAGCAGTGGTTCGGAGAAGACCCCACTTGCTCCCTTTGCCAAGCACCTGGATCACTAAGGCACATTTTAACAGGATGCACTATGAGCCTCGGCCAAGGGCGTTACACTTGGCGGCATAACCAAGTTCTCAGACAACTGGCATCAATCCTTGAACAGAGGCGAACGATCACAAATGCTCCCCCACCAACATCGGCAGGAAATGTCCACTTCACAACATTTGTACCAGCAGGCCAACCTCCAGAGCACCAGATAACATCAATGGATGCAAGCATTCTGCAGCCTGCTCAGGATTGGAAAATGGAAGTGGACTTAGAAAGAAGGCCTGTGTTTCCATCAGACATTGTGGTTACAGCACTCCGGCCAGACATGGTCCTGTGGTCCACAACAGCCAAGTTGGCATATGTTGTGGAATTGACAGTTCCATGGGAAGATGGTGTTGAAGAAGCTTATGAGAGGAAAAAAAACAAGTACTCTGAACTGGCAACTGAAGCTTCCCGGAATGGCTGGAAGACCAAGATTCTCCCTGTGGGATGCAGGGGATTTGTTGCTTCATCTATGACCAGGCTATTAAAGAAAATGGGGGTGAGGGGTCGCTGCCTTCAACAAGCAATCAAATCATTATCAAATTCTGTGGAAAAAAGCAGCAATTGGATCTGGATCAAAAGGAGAGACAACAATTGGGCTGCAAGATGAATACAGGAGGGTATGGAATTGAGGGGGGTGTAACTGGGACGCCAGGTATCACCATTGAGCCCTCTGGAGATGTTGTCGGCTTATCAATGAATCGTCAAAGAAGGAGAGTGCCCACCTGATGACCCCGATGACATACCTACCCTACCTTTCACCACTCCAATCCCACTGCAAATAGCAAGAGTGCCGACTTATTACAGGGATAGAAACATCAAGTCCTATTAGCTCTACTATTGATATTTAATATCTGAACCTACTCTTTATTGAGTCATAGTTGAATACATTCTCATTCAAGAAAACAAGAGATTATTTTGCAGTCTCTATATTAGTGGCCACTTGGAATGGGACAGAACATAGAACAGTACAGAAGATAGACACAAAAAGCTGGAGTATCTCAGCGGACCAGGCAGCATCTCCGGAGAGAAGGAATGGGTAATGTTTCGGGTCAAGACCCTTCTTCAGACCCGAAACGTCACCCATTCCTTCTCTCCATAGATGCTGCCTGTTCTGCTGAGTTACTCCAGGTTTTTGTGTTTATCTTCGGTTTAAAGCAGCATCTGCAGTTCCTTCCCACATAGAACAGTACAGTGCAAGAACAGGCCCTTCTGATCACAAAGTTTGTGCCGAACATGATGTCAAGTTAAACTGATCTCATGTGTAGGAACTGCAGATGCTCGTTTAAATCAAAGATAGACACAAAAAGCTGGAGTAACTCAGTGGGGGGACAGTCAGCATCTCTGGAGAGAAGGAATGGGTGATATTTCAGGTTGATTAGTCTGAAGAAGTATTTTGACCTGAAACGTCACCCATTCCTTAAACTGATCTCATCTACCTGTACATGATCCATATCCCTCTATTCCCTGCACTTCCACATGCCTATCTAAAGCCTCTTAAATGCCACTGTCGTATCTGCCTCCACCAGGAGTGGTGTTGAGGTGGGACTGGATCCATCATCGTGCACACACAAGTGTATTCCAGATTTATATTCATAATCTCTAAAAAAAAATTCTACGTAAGAGATTTTTTTTACTGTTCTCCATTAGTAACAGTGGTTATACAAAGAGTTAACACACATAAATATAAACATATATATATTTGTGTTTAAGATTTTCAAAATGATCGCCAAGCCTACGCTTGGTCTTACCGATGTAGAGCAGCCGACATCTAGAGCAGCGGATGCAATAGATGAGGTTGGAGGAGGTGCAGGTGAACTTCTGCCGCACCTCGAACGACTGCTTGCGTCGAGGGGGGAGGTAAAGCGACAAGTGTAGCATCTCTTGCGGTTGCAAGGGAAAGTGCCCGGGGAGGGGGTGGTGTGTGTGGGAAGGGAAAAATGGAGGAGCAGCACCTCATATTCCGCTTGGGCAGTTTACACCCCAGCGGCATGAAAATTGACTTCTCCAATTTTCGGTAGCCCATATTGTCTCCTCCCCTTCTCAGCTCTCCCTCAACCCTCTGGCTCCTCCTCTTCTTTTCTTCTTCCCCCCCACCCTACATCAGTCTGAAGAAGGGTTTTGGCCTGAAATGTTGCCTATTTCCTTCGCTCCATAGATGCTGCCGCACCCGCTGAGTTTCTCCAGCGCTTTTGTCTACCTCATATATAATATATATACATTTATACATACATTTATATATATATATATATATATATATATATATATATATATGATATACTTACATACATATATATATATATCTGAATATAACCTGTTTTCCCTTGTCCACCCAGCCAAGCTAAACTCTGCATTAGTGATTTACAGCTACCTCTGCCTGCTGCTACAGAAGCTCCTTTGACGCTCGAGGTGCCAGTAATGCTACATGGGAATTTAACATTAAATTAAGCAGCACCACAGCTCTAAGCTTTCAAAGACAGGAATCCATTATTTCACACCTATGGTATAAATATATCTACCTTAATCTCTGACATCAAATGTTGTTTAGATTATGCAGGAATTTCTGGTTGGACTTTTCTTCGACACCATGAATGCTGAAGTATGGAACGTCAGTGAAAATAAAGATAAAACTAAGCTGTTTTAATTTAGAGACCTGTCCCCAGTGAATCATAGATGCCATTCCCCTCACACCCCCTCTAAATACACAAACCCTGTGGATTCAGACAGCAACCCCCTTAGTACACTTTGTGCTGAATTCAGAGTTCCATTAGAGTTAATTGCTTTTTTTTTAGATCACGCTGCAAGAATGCATTGGCCTCATTCCTGCCCCCAAAATTATTATAATTGAGCAGATCGGTCCACTGTTATTATGACTTTAGCAGCTCCGCTCTTCACTGGTTGAGTACCCATTTACAAAGGGCAGCCGCAAGCCCAGGCGCGATTATTTGCTGAACAATGCTACTTCAAGCCTGATTGTCCGATTTGTGGAATTTGTATTCACTCTGCCATTTTGCCAAAGTGAAGCTAATGTTTTAGGGCAAACATGTTTTCTCTTCCGCTGTCTTCCATGTTCACCACGTATCTGTGTTGCATGTCTGGTGAGGGCAGTCTTGTCAGCACGGGTTGAAATTCATGACTTTATTTTCCGTATTGCCATGATCACGGTGAATGGCGGTGCTGGCTCCAAGGGCTCAAAGGGCCGAAGGGCCGAATGGCCTATTCCTGCACCTATTGTCTATTGTATTTAGTTAACGTATTCCCTTATCTATTATTGTCCAGGATTTGATGGAAGATGAAAATTGTAGAGTCATACGTTTGCAACAGCAAAGACCACTCAGTCTATCAGTAATCTACTACCGTCCTGTCGCACTGATACCAGTCATCATGAAGTGCTTTGAGCGACTAGTCAAAATTCACATCTGCTCCTCTTCTATTTGCGTATAGACCAAATAGGGCCACAGACGATGCCATCGCCATGGCAACACACACTGCGCTCACCCACCCGGACAAAGGGAATACATATGTGAGAATGCTCTTCATTGACTACAGCTCGGCATTCAACACCATCATTTCCTCAAAACTCGTCCCCAAGCTCCTATGTCCTGGACTGGAGACCTCCATCTGCGGCTGGATATTCGACTTCCTGACGGGCAGGCCCCAGGCAGTGAGAATCGGCAGCCACACCTCTTCCTCACTGATCCACAGCGCAGGCGCACCACTGTGCTGTGTGCTCAGTCCTCTCCTGTACTCCCTGTTCACGCACGACTGTACTGCCAAGCACAGCTCAAACATCATCCTAAAGTTTGCTGAGAAACACGACCATCCTGGGCCTCATCATAGACAACAATGAGATGGCCTACAGAGAGAAGGTAAGGGCGCCAAACACCTGGTGCCAGGAAAATAACCTCGCTCTCAATGGCAGCGAAACTAAAGAGATGATCATGGACTACAGGAGACAACAGGGGAGTGGACACCTCCCCATCCACATCGGTGATGCTGAGGTTGAAACGGTCAGCAGCTTCAAGTTCCTCGATGTGCACATCACTGAGGACCTCTCCTGGACACGGACACAATAACAAAGAAAGCCCGCCAGCGGCTCTTTTTCCTGAGAAGACCGAGGAAGGTTGGCATGAACGCCAGCATCCTCAGAAACTTCTACATTTGCACCATCAAGAGTCTGCTGACGGGCTGCATCACAGTCTGGTACGGGAACTGTTCTGCCCACAGCCGCAAATCACTACAGAGAGTGGTGAAGGCGGCACAGCACATCACTGGCAACTGTCTCCCGGCCATTCAGGACATTTTCCACCAGCGGTGCCTGCAGAAGGCACACAGCATCATCAAGGACCACAGCCACCAGCACGCAGATTGTTCTCCTTGTTACCATCAGGCAGACGATACAGGAGCATGGCTGCCCGTACCACCAGACTTAAGAACAGTTTTACCATCAGGCCATCAGGCTTCTGAACGCATAAACACATTTCATCATATATGTGGATTATTTTATTATTGTCTTTTTACCTTACCAACGTGACTTTTATCTTATTTTATCCTTATTATTGTTGAGGTGACCCGTTGTCTTGTCAAACACATTTCTTTTTACCGTTGACCCTGTGTTAACGTACATATAACAAATAAAACTGAATTGAATTGAATTGAAACAGTTCTATGCTATCTTCCAAAAGAACATTCCTATCAGCCCCACCCCCTCACTCCTTTCTCACAGCCCTGCAAATTATCATTCAAATGTTTTTTTCAATACTCCTTTAAGGCACTGATTGATTCCGTTTCCATCCTTTACAGACAGTGAGTTATGGATCATAACTACTCTCTCAATAAACATGTGTTTCCTCCAGCATATTGGCCCAAAACTGTAACTCTATGTATCCCCGGTGACAGGGTTTTGATGGTACATATATTATCATCATCAGCTAGGAACACCCAGTCTCCCTCTGAGGTCTTCCACATCAGAGATGCTAGTCTTCAGCAAATTTGATCTAGTTTACATAATGTCTAGAAAAAACACTATGTCTGCGGGATTTATCTGAGATATTGAATGGCGAATATTTAGGTGCATTAGGTTGCCCAGGTACACTTTCAGTGCAGGTGGATCAATGATCATTTTTATCATAGGCCGCTGCTACAAAACTCATTTATAGTTTAGTTTAGTTTAGAAATACAGCGCGGAAACAGGCCCTTCGGCCCACCGGCTCCCCGCACATTAACACTGTCCTACACCCACTAGGGACAGTTTTTACATTTACCAAGCCAATTAACCTACAAACCTGTACGTCTTTGGAGTATGGGAGGAATCCGAAGATCTCGGAGAAAAGCCACGCAGGTCACGGGGAGAACGTACAAACTCTGTACAGACAGCACCCGTAGACGGGATCGAACCCGGGTCTCCGGTGCTGCAAGCACTGTAAGGCAGCAACTCTACCGCTGCGCCACCGTGACAATGTCCAATGGAACATACACAGGGAATCATTGGGTTGCAATCAGATGAGGATGAGGATGAAGATGAGGATGGGCTGGGGAGGTCTTGGACTGATATTGGAAAGTGGAGTCATCAGGACAAGATGGCATCAGCCAGGCTAGGCAGTGGTAGATAGGAACCTGGCTGGTATGTAGAGGATTATCATGTAGATGGTAGATAGACACAAAATGCTGGAGTTACTCAACGGGACAGGCAGCATCTCCGGAGAGAAGCACGTTTCGGGTCGAGACCCTTCTTCAGTCTTTTGTGTCTATTTTCAATTTAAGCCAGCATCTGCAGTTCTTTCCTACTCATGCAGGTGGTTGCTGCTTGTGGTTGGGGAAGGAGAGGGCAGTATGGGGGATGTCGCCAATCAGGGAGGCTGGCGTTTGATGTAGTGTGGGGGCTGGCGGATGACTGTTGATGTTGAAGGGCAGTTGTACAGATCTGTGGGGAAGGCTTGAGCCAAAGAGTTGAGATGGGAGGGAGGGAGGGAGCGAGGGAGGGAGGAAGGAAGGAAGATGAAAATCAAGGAAGTGGTTCATTGAATAACATGAATGCTCCATATCTGGTCACCTGTGCTTTACTGTGCCACACACACAAAGGATCCATTGAGAAGTTCATCGAGTTCATTATCATTCCCCAATTGCTCTTCAGTTTGATTTTTCTGAATCATATAGTGCACCAAAATGTAATGTTAGACACTCTAATTTCCCAGGCATACGGATCCCAAAGAAAAATCCAGGATGCCGTGATTAAGACAGGTGCTACAGACCTAGCGGTAATTCTATCCAAGGTGTGTTAAATTGCCCAGGTGTGTCCCATAAACAGAAACCTGAACAAATCCAACCTGGCAAATGATACCCCGATCAGTGACCTCTCAAGCACCAGCAAATTGGTGGCAGGGATTGTTGATGCTGCTATCAAGAAGCAGATGGTCTTCAATATCCTGATCAATGATTTCAATTTGGATTCCACTACAATCACATGGGTCCAAACATCATTAACGTCTTAGCCAGGACAACGGAGCAGAATTCCAAACGGGAGATGAGGCAAGGCAAGGCTGATGATAGGAGGAGAAATAAGCCATTCGGCCCATCAAGTCTACTCTACCATTCAATCATGGTTGACCTATTTCTCCCTCCTAACACCATTCCCCTGCCTTCTCCCCATAACCCCTGATGCCCATACTAATCAAGAATCTATCTGCCTTAAAAATATCCATTGACTTGGCCTCCACGACCTTCTGTGTCAAAGAATCCTACAGATTCACCACCTTCTGACAAAATAAATTCCTCCTCATCTCCTTCCTGAAGGAACGTCCTTTAATTCTGAGGCTATGACCTCTAGTACTAGAAGTTCCCATTAGTGGAAACCAGCCCTCATGATTAAGGCAGCTTTTGACCAAAATAAAAATCAAGAGCTATAAACTTTGTGTCAAAATGCAATAACGTTTGAGTAAAATATTAGTCTAAAATTACAGTTATGGTTAGATGTGGCTCACATATTTGATCACAATTCTGTTACCTGCAATTTGAACTAATATTTGAAAAAGTACAGCTAAAGTTGAATAATAATGTGCAGTGTACCATTAATAACAATTCATTAAACTTAGTTGGTTAAGTTATGTATCTTTGCTGGCATTTAGTGAGAATGTGCATTAAAAGAACAGTTTCCAAACTGTGCCATGACATTGTTATTGCGGCAGTAGGTACTTTGCAGACTAGTTACTGCTTGTTTGATTTCTATGATTTTAATTGATCCTCAGTGGCTGAGGTCATCAAAGATCTTTAGTTTCTCTTTGGCGTTCTGAAGAATGCTCCTGGTATCAGTTTTATTTTTAATTAAAATGAATCACATTTGTCCTTCTATGTGATAAGTGCAAATTTAGAAGCTGATAACCAGGTAGCAGAATGCAAGATGTTGAAGCAATTATGAAACTGAATCTACCCTGCTACAGCATTATGTAATCTGAGGCACTTCAATTTGGTATGATGAGCTTTTTCATGGTTGATGGTTAAAATATAAGCTTAATATATATAGACTGCAACCTTCATGCCAAGTGGCAGCAAAGAGTGACTTTTAAATAAATTATAGTTTTATTAAGTTAGTGATAAATGTTACCTTTTTCGTGCTGAGCATTGGTCCTACTGTTAATGTAGAAGTAACCAGCGGAAGAGAAACCAGAATTTGTCTTCTATTTCTATTGTTCACAAATATAGGCCATTACTGCTAACTTAATGAATAATTTGTGAAGAAAATGACATTTTATATTTCCTTGCTTATTTTTGTTCTTATTTTGCTTGCCAATATCTTCGCCACTAACAAGTAACAAACTGCTTCAGTAAACAATGATGTTACCTTTTATGGGTTACCAGACAACGACAAAGTTATAAGATGGCTAGAATCGGCTGAAAGATGGATCACACAAGTGCATACCATGTCATCACTCAAGGACTACAAGTCCCAAAGCAATCAAGGACTTGAACATGTCTGTACTTCATCCCTTGACCATCTGTTATGCTGCACAATATATATCTTCTCCTTTGTTGCCTTTGTAAAATAAAAGTGAGCCAAAAATAGTGTCAAGGTGAACTGACTGGACAATCATTATACCTGGCAAATGTCCCAATTTTTGTAGCAATCTTCTACTTTTTGAAGCTATTTTGTGCCTTAAACAAAAGGATGCAACTTGGAAAATTCTGGAGTATCTGCTCAGTGGACCATAACTGTTGGCAGGAACTCAACCTAAATGACCACTGCAATAATTTCCAAGTGCCTCGGAGATTTTCAATTCACTGCACGACACTATATTTGCGATGTTTGTTATGCACTTACAAGCAATCCTCTGTGCTTTGGCTAACTGACTGAGAGTGAAGCAAGAGGAAAAGCAGAACTGTGAAGAGACAAAGAAGAAATATTCACAAAGGCTAATACAACATGGAAAAAGGAAACAATGATTGGAATCATTGCCAAATGAATGGAGGCATAGAGAAAAAGGAGCTAAATAGTTTGCAAAAATACACAAATCTATAAAATGGAATGAAGCCAGGGATTTCAAAATGAAATAGAAGTGGGCCTAGAAATAGAAAGAAAGAATTACGTAGTATTTTGTGAATATGCAGCAGTTTAGTTGCCACATGGAAGGCAACAGATATATTGGAATTCCACTGACTGCAATTTACCCTGCAAGCAATGCATTATCTTAGGGCGACAGCAGTCACCCAACTCTCTATAATCGTAGAGACGAACTGTTGGAACTTCCTACCATGGGAGTATCATCACCTCACAGGTTCGAACATAGAATAGAATAGAATGCCTTTTATTGTCATTCAAACAGACAAGGTTTGAACAAAATTTCATTCCAACAGTCATGACATTACAAAAAAAACCAACACACACACTTAACACAATTTACACAAACATCCATCACAGTGAATCTCCAATACCTCCTCACTGTGATGGAAGGCAAAAGTCTTATCTCTTCCCTTTGTTCTTCTCCCGTGGTCCAGCAGTCCAACTGCAGTGTCGAGGTGACTGGGGCTCCCGATGTTAAAGCCCCCGGCAGGCGATGGTAAGTCCAGCGGCCATTTAAGCCGCGCCAGGCGATGTTAGGCCCCGATCCGAGTCATTTAAACCCCGCAATTCCAGAGGGAGATGTTGTCATTGCGGGAGCTCCGAAAAGCGGTCTCCCACCAGGGACCTGCGAGCTCCCGATGTTCCTGTCCAGCGGGCCTGGAGCCTGGGGCCGGAGCCTCCGAAGCCCCAAAGTCGGGTCGCAGCGGCGTGCCACCACAGCTTTCCCCATTGCGAAGTCGGCTAGCACTGCGAGTCCGCAGGCCCTCAGGCCGCCGCCGGCTCCTCGATGTTAGGCCCAGCGACATCGGAGACCCGACAGGGAAAAAGTCGGGTCCCCGTACATTGAAGAGATTAAACCCTTCCCCCCCCCCCCCCCCACACATATAAACAGCTAAAAAATAATAAAAATTAGAACCAAAAACATACATCTAACGGGACAAAAAATTAAAAAAAGACAGACGGACTGCAGTCGAGCCGCTGCCGTTAGGCGCCCGCCACACTCCAGTCCGAGCTGATAAGCCGGCTTAACATCAAAACACCAAAAGCTGGCTTAACATCAGTTCCAGAGGACAATTAAGAATGGGCATTAAATGTGGGCATTGTAAGTGGCATTGTTATCCTCAGAGTGAAGAAAAAGATCAGATTTGTGGAAAAAGGCCCTTCGATCCAACATCCATGCTGACTAAGATTCCCATCCATGCTTGTCCAATTTGGCCCATATTCCTCTAAACATTTCCATGTATCTGGCCAAATGTCTTTTAAATGTTAAAGAAGGAACTGCAGATGCTGGAAAATCGAGGGTGCACAAAAGGCTGGAGAAACTCAGCGGGTCAGGAGCATCTAAGGAGCGAAGGAGATAGGCAACGTTTCGGGCCGAAACCCTTCTTCAGACTGATGGGAGGTGGGGGGTGGGGGGGGGGGGGCAGGGAGAAGAAAGGAAAAAGGAGGAGGAGGAGCCCGAGGGCTGAGGGAGAGGTGGGAAGGGGAGGAGACAGCAAGGGTTAACAGAATTGAGAAAATGTTGTTATAGTACCTGCCTTAGCTAACCATCTTCACTGTCTACAATACCACATGTTTTAGAATAATCTGCAAAATTACTAATCACACTTAATACATTCTCATCCAAATCATTAATATAGATAACAAAAAGAAATGAGTCCAACATTGATCCCTGAGACACACCAATAGTCACAGTGCTCCAGACCGAAAAACATCCTTTCACGACTATCCTCTATCTCCATCATTAAAGGCAATATTTATTCAGTTAGATCCTGGATCCCCCGCAATATAATCTTCCACAGCAGCCTTCCCTGTGAAACCTTATCAAAGGTCATAAAGTTACAAGCCCATATTAACTACATTCATGGCCCTGTCCTCATCAACTTTCTTGGACATCGGGAATGAATTAACGTAGAGAATGATTGCAAAAATAGTGCAATGGAATATAAGCTCAAATAAAGGGTCTGCAAGCAAAACAAGTAAAATAACTGAGATATAGTGTGAAAGATACATCTTCTAGATGCGCTGGGACACATCCTCAGTGATGTGACCTGGGATCATCGGGTGTTTCGGGTCTCACAACATCAGACACCCTCGCCCAGGCGACCCAGCCGGGGTTGATCAGGCCCTGACTTACCTCCCAGCAGCAGCCGCCCACGGATCAGCCCTCTTAATCCTTCGCCACCCAGAGGCTTTCTCTGCGGCTTCGCTTGCGGATTGAATGGCCCTCTTCTTTGCCAGCCTCGTAATGCCCAACTGGTTGAGGACTTTGCAGAGTGAGTGTCCTGCAAAGCCTCTGCACCCACCTCTATGGGCTCATAGTATGTCTTCCAGTCGCTGTCCTGGCACATCTCCACCAGTCCTGGTACTTTGCGCATTTCTTCTCATTAGCCTCTTCTATACGCTCTTCCCGGGGCACTGTCAGTTCCAGAATGATCAGCTGTTTTGGCACTTCGGAGGTGATGATCATGTCTGGCCGGAGTGATGTTGCTGTGATGTGCTGTGGAAATTTCAGCTGTTTGCCCAGATCGACGTGCAGCTGCCAGTCAGTGACTGTGTAGAGGAGGCCCGTCCTTGTTTTTGGTTGTGGTCGGGGCTTCTCCCCAGCTTTGACAAAATTGATTGATTTATTTGGGGCATGGTGGTATTTGCTGTTACCGATGGCAGCAGCAACCGCCTTGAGCACCTGGTCATGGCGCCACCAATAGCGACCTTCCCCAAGGGACTTTGGGCAGTTGCTGAGGAGATGTTCTAATGGTCCTCTTCCAGAGCAAAGTGGGCAGGAAGGTGTCTCACTCTTGCACCAGACGTGGAGGTTTGCTGGGCTTGGTAGGGCATTGTAGACAGCTTGGACAAGGAAAATATCTTCACTAATTATTTTATGAGATTTTTTTCTCGAGTCATCCTATTCAAATTCTTAAACTACAAGACAAAACAACTGCCAAGATTGTAAGCTGATGACTTATTCCTAAGTCTCTCTGTGCTGCTCTGAATCAAATGTTGATGAGAAAACCTGCAAGTATCTCTTGTTCTGATTTGCAAGGGTTGATTTCCAGCTACCCAGTATTCACAGTTAAAAATAAGGAAACCTAACTATTCATGACCACTCACAAAATTGACTGGATTTAATGTCTGTCTAAAGTGGAAGAAAGCCATTATAATGTATGCAAATTATGGAACTATTAGCTCAAAAAGTTACTAATGCAATTTTATCTTGACCTTCAGCTACTTTGACTGCCTGCTTGGCGGAATCCATGCGGCAATTGAATTTACACATCAGCTTAGATTATCTAACACTCATTTTTTTTAGTAGAGAGGACCACAGAGAAATATGAGGTGTTGCATTTTGGGAAGTCTAACATGGGCAGGACCTACACGGTGAATGGCAGGGCTCTCGAGAGTGTTGTAGAGCAGAGGAATATAGGAGTACAGGTGCATGGTTCCTTGAACGTCAAGTCGCAGGTAGATAAGGTGGTCAAAAAGGCTTTTGGTACATTAGCCTTCATCAGTCAGATTATTGCGCATAGAAGTTGGGAGGTCATGTTGCAGTTGTATAAGGCATTGGTGAGACCACATTTAGTGTATTGTGTTCAGTTCTGGGCACCGTGTTATAGGAAAGATGTTGACAAGCTGGAAAGGGTACAGAGAAGATTTACAAGGATGTTGGCATGATGATCCCCAACTGTAAACCTTCCCACTCATGATAGACCCAAAATGCTGGAGTAATTGAGTAATTCTAAAAGAAGAAACATCACCCACACCTTCTCTTCAGAGATGCTGCCTGTCCCGCTGAGTTACTAAAGCATTTTGTGTCTATCTTTGGTGTACACATTTTCCACTCACGAAGCAGATTTTCAGCAAAAATCCTCACCATGTACCTAATGGGGAAAATCACCCCACTGCCTGGTAGTTTTCCACTTTCCTCAGGGTAAGTAAAAAAAAGACAGCATTTAAATGAGACTCCGTGGTTTAAAATATCTGAGGCCACTCAACACCACTGATAGACCAGAAATTAGCACCCTGAGACATTTGCCAATTGGTAACATTTATCTTTGTCAATCTACCTCACTGTAACCATTTGTCCATTTATTTTCTCAATAACTACACCAATGGTACAGAAGTCACCACCCTTAACCGTAACTCTCAAATGTGTGGAAAAATTAGAAAAATTATTCATCTTGACAATATCCACTGATCCATCTATACTGGCAAAGCACACTGTAAAGAGATAATAGTGATCATAGGGTCATAGAGTTATACAGTGTGGATACCGGCCCTTCAGCCCATCTCGCCCACACTGGCCAACAATGTCCCAGCTACATTAGTCCCATTTGCCTGTGCTTGGTCCATATCCCTCCAAACCTGTCCCATCCATGTACCTGTCTGACTGTTTCTTAAACGATAGGATAGTCCCAGCCTCAACTACCTCCTCTGGCAGCTTTTTCCATACACCCACCACTCTTTGGTGTGAAAAAATTACCCCTCGGATTCCTATTAAATCTTTTCCCCTTCACCTTGAACGTATGTCCTCTGGTCCTCGATTCCCCTAATCTGGGCAAGAGGCTCTGTGCAGCTACCCGATCTATTCCTCTCATGATTTTGTACACCTCTATAAGACCTCCCCCTCATCCTCCTCCACTTTATGGAATAGAGACCCAGCCTACTCAATCTCTCCCTATAGCTCACACCCTCTAGTCCTGGCAACATCCTCATAAATCTTTTCTGAACCCTTTCAAGCTTG
The DNA here is from genome assembly GCA_035221665.1 of Okamejei kenojei. Taxonomy (NCBI): domain Eukaryota; kingdom Metazoa; phylum Chordata; class Chondrichthyes; order Rajiformes; family Rajidae; genus Okamejei; species Okamejei kenojei. The sequence goes on along the minus strand of CM069145.1, from coordinate 8,869,229 downwards.
ACAATATATTTCCTATTACATGGTGCCCAGAACTGAACACAGTATTCTAAATGTGGTCTCACCAATGTTTTATACAACTGCAACATGACCTCACAACTTCTATACTCAATACTCTGACTGATGAAGGCCAAAGTACAAAAAGCCTTTTTGACCATCTTATCTACCTGCGACTCGACCTTCAAAGAACCATGCACCTGTACTCCTAGATCCCTCCGCTCTACAGCACTCCCTAGTGGCCAACCATTTACTGTGTAGGTCCTGCCCTTGTTCGACGTTCCAAAATGCAACCTCACACTTCTCTGTATTAAATTCCATCAACCATTCCTCCACCCACCTGGCCAATCGATCCAGATCCTGCTGCAATCGTTCACAACCATCTTCGCGATCATAAATTCAGAAGAACCAGGTGTGATGTAGAAATGCAACTTAATTTGCATGCATTGAGATTCTGTGGTGCAAATTAAACTGACACTATTCTTTAGAAAGTTAAGTGCAAAAAGTTGTAAAATTTGATTTCTGTCTTCTATATAATTTTAAATTGTTAGAGTAATAATTATTAAAAAATAATGTCAGCCAGCTATGTCAGTGGAATGTCTGCGCAAGATTTATTTTATTCTTTGGCCAAAGTACTATGTAGGTGTAGATTAGATGTGCCTGGCTGCATTTCAATTATTTGCATCAAATTATTCAATGTGACTGTCTGTCCTAAATGGATTTTCACTGCTCTTTCAATCCATATTTAGGTGGTCAAAATACAGATTTACATCAATTTGCTTTGCCTACACGTTACCGTTCACAGATTCGCAGAATGGTTACACATAGGGGAGGTCATTCAGCCTCTTGGATCTGTACTCGCTACATATAAGAACAGTCCAGTTTATCCCGCTCCTCCATTCTGTCCCCATACCCATGCACTTTATTTCCTTTCAGATACTTTAGACTTTAGACTTTAGACTTTAGACTTTAGGGATAGAGCACGGAAACAGGCCCTTCAACCCACCGAGGGGCTAGTGGAATCAAGGGATATGGGGAGAAGGCAGGCACGGGTTATTGATTGGGGACGATCAGCCATGATCACAATGAATGGTGGTGCTGGCTCGAAGGGCCGAATGACCTCCTCCTGCACCTATTTTCTATGTTTCTATGTTTCTATGAGTCCGCGCCAACCAATGATCACCCTGTACACTAACCTGCGCACCAGGGACAATTTAACAATTCTTACCGAAGGCAATTAACCTACAAACCTGGACGACTTTGGAATGCGAGAAGTAATCAGTGCACCCAGAAAAGACCCACAGGGAGAATGTACGGACTCCGCACAGACAATACTCTTAGTCAGGATTGAAGTTGGGTCTCTGGCGCTGTAAGGCAGCAACTCGACCTTTGCACCACTGTGTCACCCCGTATTTTGAATGTTAATACTTATTTGGATTGTGAACATTGAAACTACCTCCACCACCAACTTTGAACATTTATTCCAGAGCCTGACTATTCACTCCATATACAAAATGCTCTTCATTGCGTTTTTGGTTCTTTTGTCAAACACTTTGTCTCTATGGCCTATAGTTCTTGTTTTATCCACTTTGTTTCGGTGCAAAATGATAGTAAATGGCATTATCTGAACACCTCAAAATCATCTCTGTTTTACTTCTCTAGTTTATCCACATAACTGAACTCCTTTATCCCAGGAATAATTGTTAGTAAATCTGTTCTGCTCCCTCAAAAGCATCAAGACTCATGAGAATTAAGAGGGTTAAAAATCAAGTCGAAACAAAGAACTGCAGATTAATCTGTATTTTTGACCACCTTATCTGGTTACTATGCAGAAGGCCACACAAAGTGCTGGAGCAACTCAGCAGGTCAGGCAGCATCTCTGGAGAATATGGATAGGCGATGCAGCGGGTCAAAGCCCTTCATCAGCCCGAAGAAGTGCTGCAACCCGATACATGACCATTGCATGTTCTCCATTGCATGCTGCCTGACCTGCTGAGCTGCACCAACATTGTGTGACATTTTATGTATTAACCAGCATCTGCACTACTTTGTTTCTACTCTTGAGCTGAGCGGAGAGCTAACAAGATCACATATGCCTTCACACTGTTGAGCAAGTATGATGCTCGCAACAGGACATAATGGATAATAGAGAATAGGTGCAGGAATAGGCCATTCGGCCGTTTGAGCCAGCACCGCCATTCAATGTGATCGTGGCTGGTCATCCACAATCAGTACCTCGTTCCTGCCTTCTCTCCATATCTCCTGACTCTGCTATCTTTAAGAGCCCTATCAAGCTCTCTCTTGAAAGTATCCAGAGAGCCGGCCTCCACCGCCCTCTGAGGCAGGGAATTCCACACTCACAACTCTCTGTGTGAAAAAGTGTTTCCTCATCTCCATTCTAAATGACTTACCCCTTATTCTTAAACTGTGGCCCCTGGTACTGGACGCCCCCAACATCGGGAACATGTTTCTTGCCTCTAGCGTGTCCAAACCCTTAATAATCTTATAAATCTCATCCTTCTAAATTCCAGAGTGTTCAAGTCCAGCCGCTCCATTCTCTCAGCATATGACAGTTCTGCAATCCCAGGAATTAATCTTGTGAACCTACACTGCACTCCCTCAATAGCAAAAATGTCCTTCCTCAAATTAGGGGTCCAAAAATGCACACAATACTCCAGGTGTGTTCTCACTAGGGTCATGCACAACTGCAGAAGGAGCTCTTTGCTCCTACACTCAACTCCTCTTGTTATGTAAGCCAAAATGCCATTCGCTTTCTTCACTGCCTGCTGCACCTGCATGCTTACTTTCATTGACTGATGAACAAGGACCCCCAGATCCCGTTGTACTTCCCCTTTTCCCAACTTGACACCATTTAGATAATAATCTGCCTTCCTGTTTTTGCTACCAAAGTGGATAACCTCACATTTATCCACATTAAACTGCATCTGCCATGCATCTGCCCACTCACCCAACCTATCCAAGACACCCTGTATTCTCATAGCATCACAGTTCACATTGCCACCCAGCTGTGTCATTCTCACAGTTCACATTGCCACCCAGCTTTGTGTCATCTGCAGATTTGCTAATGTTACTTTGAATCCCATCATCTAAATCATTGATGTATATTGTAAATAGCTGCGGTCCCAGCACCGAGCCTTGTGGTACCCCACTAGTCAATGCCTGCCATTCTGAAAGGGACCCGTTAATCCCTACTCTTTGTTTCCTGTCTGCCAACCAATTTTCTATCCATCTCAGCACTCTACCCCCAATACCATGTGCCCTCATTTTGCCCACTAATCTCCTATGTGGGACCTTATGAAATTTTTTTCTGAAAGTTCAGGTATACTACATCCACTGGCTCTCTCTTGTCCATTTTCCTGGTTACATCCTCAAAAAATTCCAGAAGATTAGTCAAGCATGATTTCCCCTTTGTAAATCCATGCTGATTTGGACCGATCCTGTTACTGCTATCCAAATGTGCTACTATTTTATCAGCCTTCAGTCCCATCAGTCTACCCAACACCATTTCCTGCCTAATGTGGATTTCCTTCAGTTCCTCTGTCACCCCAGATCCTCTGGCCACTAGTACATCAGGAAGATTGTTTGTGTCCTCCTTAGTGAAGAAATCTGCCATTTCCTTGTTCCCCATAATAATTCACCCTTTTCGGTCTTCAAGGGTACCACTTTGGTCCTAACTAATTTTTTCCTCTTCACATACCTAGAGAAGCTTTTACTATCCTGCTTTCTATTCTTGGCTAGCTTACCTTCGTTCCTCATCTTTTCTCCCCATATTGTCTTTGTGGTTATCTTCTGTTGTTCTTTAAACATTACCCAATCCTCTTACTTCCCGCTCAACTTTGCTATGTTGCACTTCTTCTCTTTTATTTTTATACTGTCTCTGATGTCCCTTGTCAGCCACGGTCGCCCCTTACTCCACTTAGAATCTTTCTTCCTCTTTGGAATGAACTGATCCTGCACCTTCTGTATTATTCTCAGAAATACCTGCCGTTGTTGTTGCACTTTCATCCCTGCTAGGGTATCTTTCTAGTCAACTTTGGCCAGCTCCTCCCTCATGGCTCCATAGTCCCCTTTGTTCAACTATAACACTGACACCTCCGATCTACCCTTCTCCCTCCCCAATTGCAGATTAAAACTTACCATAATATGGCCACTACCTCCTAATGGCTCCTTAAACCTCAAGTTCCCTTATCAAATCTGGTTGATTACATAACACTAAATCCAGAATTGCCTTCTCCCTGGTAGGCTCCAGTACAAGCTGCTCTATGAATCCATCACGGAGGCACTCCACAAACTTCCTTTCTTGGGATCCAGTACCAACCTGATTTTCCTAGCCCAGTCTACCTGCATGTTGAAATCTCCCAGAACAACTGTAGCATTACCTTTACGATGCTAACCTTTACGATGCTAAATTACCTTTATAATGTTCTACTTCTGGCCAAACCAACTTTTTTTTATGAAGGTTCAGAATGATTTGTTTTTGTTCTTTTACCTTATGCCTCTAATAATGCATTTGTATCCACTTTCTTTACCTGCCTGCCATTTTTCAATGCCTTGTGCACGTATACCATCCCCCCCCACCCCCTCCTCCAATTTCTCTGATCTTGTACCCCTTTTTCCATTTGACCCTCCAACTTATATTTCCTCTTTACATCCTTCACATTTCTCAGCATTAACATTCACTGCCACCTACCCTCACATTGCACCAGCCTGTCCATATTTAATTGAAATGTATCTCTCTCCCACTCATAATTTGTTATATTTATCTTTCTGGTTTTTTTTTTTGCATCATCTGTTAATTGTGCCTGTACAGTCAAATCCAAATCATTGGTAGATGTTAAAAAAAAACAGTGATCCGAATACTGAGACGAAATCTCATGCCTTAATGACTACAGTCCAGTGGGCTTGACATCCACCATAATGGAATCTTTCAAGATAAGGGCACTCATTAACCCCAGTCTACCAAGCAGCCTTCATCCACTACCGCCACAACAGGTCCACGGCTGATGCCACTCATCCCTAGAACACCTGAATAGGTAGGACACCTGGGTCAGACTCCTAGTCATTGATTATAGCTCTGCTTTCAATACCATTATCACATCCAAGCTCATCTCTAACCTTGTGGAACTCGGAGTCAGAATTCCCCTCTGCCGCTGGACCCTGGACTTCCTGACCCACGGACCACAATCAGTGAGGATGGGTGACAAATTAATGACCTCTTCCTCAATGTCAGCAAGTCAAAGGAGATTGTGATTGAGTTTAGGAAGCGAAGCAGAACGCATAGCCCAGTCTAAGTTGATGGCACCGAAGTAGAGATGGTCAAAAACTTCAATTTTCTTGGTATAAATATCAGCAGCAATTTGTCCTGGACCACACACAGCAAAGCTATGGCAAAGATAGCACACCAACGCCTCTACTACCTAAGAAGGCTCAGGATGTTTGGCAGATATCCAACAGGTGCGCTGGAGGGAGCATTTTATCGGGATGCATCACACAACCTGGTTTGGGAACAGCTCCATCCAAGACTCCAAGAAATTGCAGAGAGTTGTGGACGCAGCCCAGACCATCACACAAACCAACCCCCCTTCCATTGATTCCAACTACACCAGGCAGCCTCAGCATAATCAAGGACCAGTCTCACAATGGTAGCCCCTTCCTCTCCCCTCTCTTCTCAGGGAATAGGTACAGAAGTTTGAAAATGCATACCTCCAGAATCAGGGACACTTTCTTCTCAGATGTTATCAGGGAACTGAATGGTTTTCTTATCAGCTAGAGTGCGGTCCTGACCTCCCATCTACTTCATTGATGATCTTTGAACTCTCTTTAATCAGACTTTTCTCGGATTTCAATGTTATATCTTTGCTCTAAATGTTGTAGCCTTTATCCTTTATCTGCTGTGCAGGGGGCTTGATTGTATTCATGTATAGCCTTTCTTTGACTGAATAGCACTCAAACAAAAGCTTTTCACTGTAACTTTGTACATTACGTTAATAAACTAAACTAAACTACACTAAACTATACACCTGAGTTATAGGGAGAGGTTGAGTAGGCTGGGACTCTACTCCTTTGGAGCGCAGGAGGATGAGGGGTGATCTTATGTAGGTGTATAAAATCATGAGAGGAATAGATCAGGTAGATGCACGGTCTCTTGCTCAGTGTACGTGAACCAGAGGACATAGGTTTTAGGTGAAGTGGAAACGATTTAATAGGAATCTGAGGGGTAATTTTTTCACACAAAGGGTGGTGGGTGTATGGAATGAGCTGCCTAAGGAGGTAGTTGAGGCAGGGACTATCCCAACGTTGAGGAAACAGTTAGACAGGTACATGGACAGGACAGGTTTAGAGGGATATGGACCAAACGCGGGCAGGTGGGACTAGTGTAGCTGGGACATTTTGGCCAGTATGGGCAAGTTGGGCCGAAGGGCCTGTTTGCTGCTGTATCTATGCACGCTGCACTGTATGACTCGATGACCTGGGAGACACCACAGTCGACTGTCCTTGCTCAACCCTCAGAGTGCTTATACAATCCACTGAGCAGTTCCAAAACCAGTTCTGCAATGGTAGACTTTCCTATCTTTAAGCTTATTCTTGCTTTCTCATTTTCTTCCCCTTATTGCTACTATGTTCTATTTCCGATCAGCCAATTTTCTATCCCTGCTGCTACAACCCCTTTTATTCCACAATCTACAATGATAATGACAGGTCCATTACGTGGCCACTTATCAAATGCCTTTTGGCACTCCATGTACTCTACAACAACAATATTCACGCCATTGATTTTCTCTGTAACATTTTCAAAAATTCTATCACGTTAGCTCAACACGAATTGCCTTTTAACAAATGCATGTTGGCTTTCATCATTCACTCCAGTCTAAGCCAAGCTGTTAATTCTGTCCCTGATTATTCTTCATATAACATCTTATGACCGATGAAATTGATTGATCTATAGTACGTTGTGTAGGAGTTTGAAAAATATCATCCACTTTGGTTGGACACAAAATGCTGGAGCAACTCAGCGGGACAGGCAGCTTCTCTGCAGAGAAGGAATGGGTGACGTTTTGGTTCAAGACCCTTCTTCAGACTGGTCTCCCCAGACATAAGTCTGAAGAAGGGTCTCGCCCTGAAACGTAACCCATTCCTTCTCTCCAGACATGCTACATGTCCCGCTGAGTTACTCCAGCATTTTGTGTCTATCTTCGGTTTAAACCAGCATCTGCAGTTCCTTCCTACACATAATCCACTTTCGGTGTCAGGATTTAGGGTGAGGAGCTAGCTGGAACAAAGTAAACCTTGAGATGTGATATGTTTCCTGAGCCATTAATAGATTTATTGAGTGTGATATGAGTCTACTTGTGTCCTGTTGGTTAAAGCGAGATGGGTATCTATTTCATTGTTTATAGCTTTAAAATGCAACATAACAAGATGTCTACTCACTCTCGAACCACTCCATCCTAACAGTGCGTAGGCAAACTGCTGAGAGGGCACAATAACCAGATCCACACGGATAGCCTTCCAGCCTTTAATCATCATCTTGTTTTCGTCTTCTGTTCCCTTATCAGTCAGCCTCACTGCAGACCCCGAGGCCAGGCCGTGGTCTCTCTTGTCCACAAGTCTTTTGTCTAATTTTAGAATCAGAAAGCATTTTTGGAAATGATCCATGGCATCATATTTTCTGCTGGGTAGCTGTCTCTTTTCCATAGTGGCCTCCACAACATCTCTGAACAGAAGCAAGCCCTGAGAACGGCAGGAATTATGTGTGAGTGAATTATTGATAAAAACACAAAGCAGTTATTCAAAGATAAAATTGTCCAATTTATAAAGCAGCACATCGCAAATATAAAGAAAGTGATATCTGCCTATGACCTTCAGATTAACATCTTTACAGCTACTGTCAAGCTAGTGGAATTCAATTTTTCTCCTTTAGGCTTCTGACAGCTCACGTTATTTGCAAAATAGTTAGGAAAGAAATGGCTTTGTAAGGACACTCCAAATGACAAATCTCATCTCCCACACAGGAGGCCAGTGCTGCCATATCAAGCCACCCTAATTGCTAATGCTAAACCTTTTCAAGATGTTATTTCTTATGACAAGGTTACAATGCAAAAAGTCAACCTGTGCTTCCTTCACTTTATCATTGGTTCCCAGCCCTCTGGAGAGCTGTCAGAATCTGAACAGTCTGCAAAAGGCATTGTTTTTACAGCACTGTAGTTGTACAAAGGATACAGTTGTCAGACTACTGATCAAATACAAAATATATAAGGAAAAGTTAAGATAACATAATAATATTTATTTTCTTATATTTATAATAAATATAAGAAAATAAATTTATATATATATATATATATATATAATATATTATTATGTTATCTTAATATTTTTATAACGTATTAGAAATGTTCCTTACATTATTGAGGATGTGAGATTATATGATAGTGCAGTGATCACTGAATTCTCTATAATTAAATGCAAATCATTTTTCAGTAATGCTCCTGGAAGGAATGGTATCCGAATCATTAATAGTTCGTGCCTGGAGATTGAACTGAGCAGGGATTGAAATAGATTATCTTTGAGTTTGCTTTTCCTCAGAGCTCTGGAAAGCATTTTAGGATGGTGGGGCGGGGGGGCGGTTCCACACCACGGTGCCATATAAACAAAATTTGCTGTTCTGGCGAGATCCTATTGAAGGCCTTGCCCGGGCTTAAAAATGATACGTCAGATGTATTCCTTGTGCAGTATAAATTCAATGAACTGTGATCGACAATTTCTTCAGTTAATATTGCAGCCATGAATGACTAAGTCATTTAAGGGCCTGTCCCAATGTACGTGGTAATTCAAGAGCTCTCCCGAGTTTTAAAAAAATCAATCTCGTGGTAAGCACGTAGAATGTACGTAGCGGGTACGTCGGAGCTCGGGACGTCTCTTAGCGGCTCGTAACACTAACGGCAGGTAGTCGGGAAGCGCGGTAAGCTCGTGAAAACTCGTGAAGATTTTTCAACATGTTGAAAAATGTCCACGAGAGCCCCGAGTACCTACGAGCGGCCATTACCATAAATCTCCGAGTTCGAATCAGGGCAAACTCGGGAGAACTCTTGAATTAGCTCGTACAGTGGGACAGCCCCATAAGAATGTTTGAGGCTGCGATGGATTTTTCCTGTAGCGTAGAATCAAGGGTTATGGGGAACAGAGCTGCCAAATGAGTTGAAGTAATTGAACAGCTCAGCCATGGTTGTAAAGAATGGTGGAGCAGGTTCAACAGTACTTCAACTCTTCTACTCTTGTTTCATGTGCTCATAGGTCTTAAAGCATCCTGACAGCCGGAGTGAACATAGACAACAGTGAAGGAGAACGATGGAGGGACTTATAATGTAATGATTGCTGAAAATAAATAAATAGTGGACGATAAAATAACTTCAATTTGATGATAATAGTAAATTCTTTACATTCATGATCTGTGGCTTTGACTTTAACCCCACCTGCCCAGCAAGAGGATGGTCTGTTGACATTTTGTGATATTAGCCTATTAAACTATTCCTGGCATCAACTCCTCATTATACACAGGTGATTAAGGGTGGTGGGTGTATGGAACGAGCTGCCAGAGGAGGTAGTTGAGGCAGGGACTACCACAACGTTCAAGAACAAATTAGGTACATGGGTAGGACAGGTTTAGAGGAATATAGGCCAGTGGGAAGGTAGGACTAGTGTAGCTGGGATATGCTGGCCAGTGTGGGCGAGTTGGGCTGAAGGGCCAGTTTCCACACTATATGACTATGACTATCCATGACTAATGTGTCCGTTCAGAGACAAAAGTGTGTCTTGTGAATACAGTCAAATAGGACACCAATGACATCTGCATGGTATTTCAAGAGAATCTAAAGGGCCTGTCGCACTAGGGCATCATTAGCGTGTCATTTACGCTACATCATCTACGCGTCACGACCCACGACACGCGCGCATGGTGTGCATTACACGTGCATGGCGCATGGTGACGCGTGGTGATGTAAGCAGTGATGCGCGGTTGTGCGCGGCGTCCCAGGATTTTGGGATTCACGCAATCTTCGCGTGATGTGCAAATGACGCCCAAGTGGGACAGGGCCTTAAGTTTTGCCCAGCAACATGCAGCTAGGTATATCCCGCTCCTCTATATCCCGTAACTCTGCTCTCACTCCTCATCCCCCCACTCATAACAAGGGCAGAGTCCCTCTTGTCCTCACCTTCCACCATACCAGCCGTCACATACAACACGTAATCGTCCGACATTTTCACCACCTCCAATGGGATCTCACCACTGACCACATCTTCCCATCTACTTTCCTTTTGGTTTTCCGCAGAGACTGCTCCCTCCATAGGTCCCTGGTCAATACGTCCCACCCACCCAAACCACCGCCTCCCATGGCACTTTCCCTTGCAACTGCTGGAAATGCTACACTTGTCATTTTACCTCTCCCCTCGACTTCATCCAAGGACCCAAGCAGTCTTTTCAGGTGAGGCAGAGGTTCACCTGCACCTCCTTCAACCTCATCTATTGCATCCGCTGTTCCAGGTGTCAACTCCTCTACATCGGTGAGACCAAGCGTAGGCTTGGCGATCGCTTCACCCAACACCTCCGCTCAGTTCACAATAACCAACCTGATCTCCCAGTGGCTCAGCACTTCAACTCCCCCTCCCATTCCGAATCCGACCTTTCTGTCCTGGGCCTCCTCCATGGCCAGAGTGAGTCCCACCGCAAATTGGAGGAGCAGCACCTCATATTTCACTTGGGTAGTTTACACCCCAGTGGTATGAACATTGACTTCTCCAATTTCAGGCAGTCTTTGCTCTCTCCCTCCTTTCCCTCCATTCCCAGCTCCCTCACAGCCCACTGTCTCCGCCTCTTTCAATCTTTTTCCCGACCCCCCCCCCCCCCCACAACATCAGTCTGAAGAAGGGTCTCGACCCGAAACGTCGCCGATTCATTTGCTCCATAGATGCTGCCTCAACCACTGAGTTCCTCCAGCATTTTTGTCTACCTTTGATTTTTCCAGCATCTGCAGTTCTTTCTTAAACAGGATAGCTGGTATAATCAGCTTCATAACTTGCAACTAAAAACCAAAACAAAAAAGATTATCCCCAAATCATTAAGATCTACCCAAAAGAAATCTGATAAAATATTATCTCCTGAAGTGTTAATTATGTTAAATATTTTCTTCCCATGTTTTTATTTTGATTGACCCGAAACGTCACCTATTCCTTTTCTCCAGAGATGCTGTCTGACCCGCTGAGTTACTCCAGCTTTTTGGGTCTATCTTATTTTTTAGTTTGATTTTTATATTTGATTGAGATCCAAGTGCCACGTGAGTGAATCCGTGAAGCCCGCCAGTCCGCATGCGCGTCATTTTACGCTGACTGGCAGGCGCGCTGCTCCTACCAGCGGTAAGTTGAAACTTGCAAGGTAAGTTTAAACTTATTTCTAGGTTTGTTTTTTGTGTTGCAGGAAGCTCCTCATAGAGTTTGTCTGCTGGATTCAGGACGAAGTTGGACGGGCCGCGTGGAACCGGTTAGGGACCGTGGGGAGATCCAGGTCCGGACCACGGTAGCGCGGGTAGCCACGGCCGTTGGGTTCGCTTCACAAGTCGCTGACAAGGAGGTCAGCAACACCCAGGAGGGGAGTGCGAGTGGGGGTTCCCCAAGAAAGGGTCTAGACCAAGTGAAAGTTGGTCTCGCTACCCCAGTCGCTGACTATGGGGTCAGCAGCTCACAGACCGCCATGGTCCCCCCAGAAAAAGGGGTTAGACTGGCAGTAAGCCGGTCTCGCTACCCCAGTCGCTGACAATGGGGTCAGCAGCTCACAGACCGCCATGGTTCCCACAGAAAAGGGGTCAAACCACAGGAAGCCGGTCAGGCCTTGGGACTTGGGTGAGTCGGGCCAGGAGGGTTCCCCTCCCTCTATGGGTAGTGTCTGCGGATGCCTAAACCCCACATGGAGCACCTGATGGAGAGGTTGCTCCAAAGAGATTTGCTCCAAAGAAGAGAGCTATCTGAGCCCGGGTATTATGGAAAACCCGCTGGCAGCGGCACCTCTCAGGGCTGCACACTGTCTCCCTCTCTGAGGAGGGGAGCATTCAGGGTCAGTTTCAGTCTGGCCCAGAGCAATATCCTGATATAGGTCCGAAGGGCCATGTCAGCACAGGTGTCCTCAGGGGCCTGCGGCAGCACCTGTCTCAGGGCTGTCTACGAGTCTCCCTCTCGGTGGAGGGGAGTGCGAGGATATACTCACAAGCGAAGAGGCAGAAAACCCGGAAGGGGCCCGATTTTCCCTCACGCTACAAATACCGGCAGTTAATAGAGCTATCAAATGAAACCAGCCGCCGAATCTTCTCTTCAGGTAAGACTTATCCAACAGGTATACCTGGATGAAGAAGCAAGCTTCATTGAATCGGCGACGACACCCCCATGCCTCATCGGCAGTAAGCAGTTCACTGAAGCTGATGGCCGCTTGAAAGCTGGGCAGAGGTCTGTCAGGCCAAGGTCCAAGCGGGTCTCAGGAAATATGGAATTCACATACACTACCATTCCTACTCTCCAATCAAGGATGGGAATAGAACCCACATCAGGGGCCTTTGGGCTTACCATAAGACCACCGGTAACCATGGAGGTAGGTGGGTCTGGTTCTTCCGAAACATGGGGTAAGTGGACCATTTACAAGTTGGTAATAATTACACATTTTTTATGTACAAATGACAAGGATAACACGAGATTCAGATCAGTTATACTAAAATAATAACATGTTATTATTACACAGTTTTTACAAGGGTACCAAGCATGGCTTGGAATTGGGGCCAGAGTTGTCTTTCGAGGCAGGTTCAGTATTACGGCCAAGATTGCCTTCCGCGACAAGCTCAGTAATATGGCCAGAGTTGTCTTTCGAGGCAGGCTCTGGATTACGGCCAGGATTGCCTTCCGCGACAAGCTTGGTAATATGGCCAGAGTTGTCTTTCGAGGCAGGCTCAGAATTACGGCCGGAGCAGTTTTTCAAGGCAGGCCCAGTAGTATGGCCAGAGTTGTCTTTCGAAGCAGGCCCAGCAGTATGGCCAGGATTACCTTTCGAGACAGGCTCGGGAATCTGGCCAGAGTTGTCATTCAAGGCAGGCATGGAATTATGGCAGGCGTGGCCTGTTCATTGTGAAAGATGTCCGTTCATAATTGATTTAACTCCCATGTGCAACATAGATTTTTCAGTATAATTAATTTTGTTACTGTTTAACTACTGATTTCCTTAGGATCTTTATCGCATGCATCGATCTCAAAGATGCATACTATTCAGGTCCCATTCACAGGGATCACCGGAGACATTTGAAATTGATCTGGATGATATTTCTAATGCTGTGTTTTTGCTTAAATCAACTGTTTCAGCTGCAACTATATTTGAGGATTTGAGGTTCCTCAGCCATTCAGTCAAATTTAAGTTGATACCAACTAGAGTTATTGATTATCGGATTTACCTTTAACTATTAATTTATCTGTGACTCCACCCTGGGGCAACAGATTGGAATCAATAGAAGCTGTAACAACCTTGTTATCAAGCAGTCTTTTATTCATCAAGTGTAATTGGCAATATAGCAGCTGTGTTTCAGCTGTGCAATTGGGCCTTTGCATTATCAGAACTTTCAATGTGCAAGTAGTAACCTCTCAAGTGCCATATAAGTAATTGTTAACAGACCTATGCTATTACCAGCTGAAGCTACCAAAGTCACAATGGTGGTCGAACTATATTTAGCATTGCTCCGTCAAATAATCTTCAGTTATATTACTAACAGATGCTAGTGCTCAAAGGTGGAAAATTACGAATGCCATCTCTAGTAACGAAGGCGGATGGGATTTGCATGAATCACCAATTCTTCAGTTATTGGTATCAACTACCTATAGACACTAGGTGCATACTATGGGTTAAAGGGTTATTGTGCAAATATGCAAAATCTGCATGCTCAGTTTCCAAGTTGATACACTGTGGTGGTGGCATATGTTAGCCACATGGGTGCAATCAAGTCAAAGTATCCTGACATAATTTAAACAACCTTTTTGGCGCTGGTGTATCATCACGTAAAATCAATGACAACATAGAATGGATGTTGGTTCACAAAGTATTTTATGATATTATGGCTCGATCGCACCCAATATCGATATGTTTGCATACAGGCTCATTCATCAATTGCAAAAACATGTGGCATCACAGTGGCGAGAGATACTTTCTCGCTACATGGGGGAGGAATGTTCTTTTATGTGGTTTCTCCATTTTGCCTCATCAGTGGGGTCTTGCAATAATTCAGCAAGATCCCATTTCAGGGTTCTCGTACTGTCTGACTGGCCTACGCAGCCATGTTCCCGCAGAACCTCTAAACATAAACTTTGCTGGTTCAGCCTGAGAATCTTACAAATCTGAGAAGATGTCAGAATCCAACTGCCAGCACCAAAAAAGCAGTACTTGCCTCTCAAGGAGATGGGGAGCGTTTTCTGTTTAAAATGTTATTTACATATAATACGGCATGGACACTGACATCTTGTTCATTTTCTAATGGGTCCTTGACAAAAAATTCTCCCATTAACTGTGCCCAACGTGGCATATTTGCTGCAGAGTGGATTCACCCTCTGATGTCCCGTTATTAAGGGTTCTCCAGGCCCAAGTACACGGTACTATGCATATTGACATTGTGTTAACATTTCTTCACCATGGGCTTCCAGCTATATCTTCATATATTTTTCGTCTCCTCATAGTAGTTAAAAGTCATTACATAAATTGACTGACAGGAAGGTTACTTACACCCTAATATTTCATGTGTCCCTCAAACTAGTTCTTTACCCCATCTGGGTCAAGGTCATCAGCCTTAGAGGCTCTCATACAAGCTATACAACAACAAAAAAAACTCATAAGAAGGTATCAGTTCCGACCATCTCCAGGTGGTTAATAACAGAGCAGATACTAAATTTCTAATCTCATCCCCCATGGCTGCTACAACATCAGCAGCAAGGGTTATGTACGGTCCTCTGGACCACATCCAGGATGGTCTACTGAACGAGGTGTCCAACATTTTATTTATTCCATTGCCAGACCAGGGGTATTTGCCAACTCTATTTTAGATTCTATTTTATAGTTTCCCCTCGGATGAGAGGGGTTACTGTTATTATATTTGTTCATTTATCAGCATCAGCATGTTTCAATCTATGTCATGTCTGTATGCATCATGAGTGTTTCCCTTATCTGTGGTCAATTGATGCAGTTGTGCTTGTG
This sequence comes from Okamejei kenojei, assembly GCA_035221665.1. Lineage (NCBI taxonomy): Eukaryota > Metazoa > Chordata > Chondrichthyes > Rajiformes > Rajidae > Okamejei > Okamejei kenojei. The sequence goes on along the minus strand of CM069145.1, from coordinate 8,853,955 downwards.
TGGGCTCGTTTTTTCCACTGCATGAAATCACAGAGCTTCAAAATCTTCACGGAATCACTAACGTGACTCCAAGTAATATAGTAAGATTAAATGAGAACTTACCAGTTTGAAGTTTGATCTTTATTTTATGAGGAGTTACGATGAGGGATTACGTGCCCTCCTGCTCCCAACCCTCGTATCATAAAGGTTATCTGGTAGTTCTAGTTTTCTCTAATCTTACTATGTCACTTCAACTACTATTATCTGTGATTTCACACCGCTGCTTTGAAGATTGACGCGCATGCGGACTGGCAGGCTTCACGTAATCCCTCATCGTAACTCCTCAAAAAAATAAAGATCAAACTTCAAACTGGTAAATTCTCATTTAATCTTACTATTATAAAGAATGATTTCCTGGGATGATTACGAACCTCCAGTTTCCTTCCTTCTGACGTATCCTTGTTACTGATGCTCGTTATGCCTTTCCCAAGAAGGAATTCATTTTGGATGAATAGTAATTTAGAAGAAGGGAAGTAACTCCAGCCTCCATGGGTCAAGAGACTCCTCTGTTAGAAGAGAACAAATGAAGACCGATGCCAATACTAGGGGTCATGAATGAATTTTGTAGATGTTTCTGGGGAACAGCGTGAGTTTCGGTAGCATGGTTTGCAGCCTGCTGCAGCAGAACAGCGTGTGGAGAAAACGGTGAACAAGGTCTGGCTGTCAGAATTGTAATAACCCTCAAGTTTTCCATTATGGGCTCTCTCCAGAGTATAATGTGGCCTCCTCATACCTCCCAAATATTAATGCTTGTGTCACAATTGCTCTCCCAGGCATGATAAATAGTACATTACCCAAGTGTTAAATACTAAAATACAGAACCAGGCAGCTCTGGGATTGCATGTAGACAAAAATGCTGGAGAAACTCAGCATCTATGGAGCAGAGGAAATAGGCAATGTTTTGGGCCGAAATCCTTCTTCAGACGAAACATTGCCTATTTCCCTCACTCCATAGATGCTGCCTCACCCGCTGAGTTTCTCCAGAATTTTTGTCTACCTTCGATTTTCCAGCATCTGCAGTTCCTTCTTAAAGCTCTGGGATTGCTCTGGCTTTCCTTCCATCCAGTGAACAATGAACAATGAACAAACAATATTATGTATCGAAAGATGAGCCAGCAGCTTGAACAGGAAATGCTTGCAAATGGCTTTATTAGTCTTCCAAAGCTAGTTACACTCATTACTAAAAAGATAATAGTAGTCTGCTGCAGGTCCACTGGCAACCACCATGATTGTTCAGTTTAGTTTAGAGATGCAGCGCAGAAACAGGCCCTCCGGCCCACCGAGTCTGCGCCGACCAGCGAACCCTTCACGCTACCACAATCCCGTACACTAGGAAACATTTACAATTTATAATTTTACTGAAGCCAATTAACCTACAAACCTGTACATCTTTGGAGCACCCATAAAAACCCCACACGGTCCCAAGGAGAACTTTCAAACTCCGAACGGCACCCATGGTCAGGATCGAACCTGCTGTGCCGCTGTGCTTGCTACTAGGCCCACATCCACTGACCTCATGTTTCTAGTTTTCCACTACCGTTGGATTATCTATTATGGTTTATTTTATTTTAGTTTAGTTTAGAGATACAGCACGGAAACAGGCCATTCGGTCCACCGCATCCACGCCAACCAGCGATCCCCGCACACTAACACTTTCCTACACACCAGGGACAATTTACATTTATACCAAACCAATTAACCTACAAACCTGTAGGTCTTTGGAGTGTGGGAGGAAACCAAAGATCTCGGAGAAAACCCACGCGGTCACAGGGAGAACTCCGTACAGACAGCACCCGTAGTCATGATCGAACCTGGGTCTCCGACACTATAAGCGCTGTAAGGCAGCAACTCTACCGCTGCGCCACCGTGCTGACCAGATGTACATGGTGCCTATATCTTTGAAGCTAGTCATCCAATTCACAGTTCAACAGTAACTTGATAACATAGCTGTAACAAAAAGTATTAATTGACCAATATGGAAATATGCCTCAAAGGATGATTGGATTTCTAAAAACAATATAGTTTTGATTTATTTTGTGACTAGGTGATTAAACTGCAGTGAACTTCATCAATTCTATTTTTTGTACAAGTTTTGGCACAGTCACCAGAAGATTTGTGCTGCAACTTTGTGAGCTCCAGACATGTTTATAGCCGGGTGATCAAGCCTCTGAGGGCCTAGTTACAGGTTAGATATTTTGGATTCTATCCTTGTTTGTTCCAGTTGAATGCTAGCATAATGATGAGCATTGGCTGCTGGAGGGTTGGTAAATGAGTGACAGAAAGTAGCAATATATAGATATGCAAGTATAATACCAATTTTTAACAATTCCCCAAAACCTCCAAAGACTGTGGGCAATTTCCTTTGTTGCAAAAGTCTGCCTGTAACTTCTGCTGAGATACACTGCAGAATACTGAAGTGATGTGAGGAAACACTGCACCGATTGAGGAAAGATTCCACCAGTCTTTCAACCATAATGTGAAAACCTCATAATGAGTTTGGTTGTCCATTTTTATATTCCTCACTAGTTTGCCCTCATATTTTATCTTCTCTCTCTCTATACTTTCTTTATTGTTCTCCTTTGCTGAGTTATGAATTTATCCTAGTTTTCAGATCTTTGTGAACATTTGCCTCCTTATATCCCTTCACAAGTTCACAAGCTGTAGGAGTAGAATTAGGCCATTCGGCCCATCAAGTCTACGCCGCCATTCAATCATGGTTGATCTCTGCCTCCTAATCCCATTTCCTGCCTTCCCCCATAACCCTTGACACCCGTTCTAATCAAGAACTTCAACGTAATATCCTCATTATCATCCATAGTTAACCAAGGTTGATTCATATCTCCCTTGGAACATTTTCTCCTGATGGGATATATTGTTGCTGAGTGTCATGTATTCGCTCCTTAAATGTTTCCTGCTTCCTGTCCTGTGTTGTCTTCCGTTGTTCTTGCTAATCTGTTTGTTCAGTCTACTTTCCATTGTAATTCTCTTTATTGCAGTTAAACACATTTGCTTCCAATCCAATTTTCTTGCTCGCAAACAGAATGCAAAAAATCTGTCAAATGATCATCATTGCATCCCAAGGGATCCTTACCCTAAGATCATTAATTGAAGGTACCTCAGTCATTATTACCAGATGCAGATCCTGTTCTCTATTTCATCCCATAACATATCTCTCCGGGAAACTAGCCGAATACACTCTATGATTTGGTTCTCACAGGTATTCATTCCAACTTGACTAACCCAATCCCTATGAGGACTAAACATATCTATTGCTTAATAATTACCTAACTATAGCATTGTGCTTTTAATACACACATTTATTGTTTTATATGCTATCCTAATGCATGACTTCACGTTGTGATCTGTACACTACAGGTTTTTCATTTCCTTGCTATTTTTTATCTCCACACAAATGTTGCCTGGATCACTCTGAGCCCATGTCATCGCTCACAGCTCATCTTATTTCATCTGTTTTAACAGTGCTACCTCACCATCTATTTATTGCCACCAATCCTTAAAACACACATATCCCTGTATTATAATTCCCAGTTTGACCCCTTGTGTAATCGGGTGGTGCCGCGCGCGGCAGCCTCGCCAGATGTTTGTCTGTCATTTCACTGTTTTTATTATTTTTCGTGTGTCAAAAGTATGGTTTTGGAGGTTTCATATTCTTTATTATGTGGGGGGTGAAGGGGGAAATCGTTTTCTCAGTCAATTCCTGGTCGAGGATGCCTCTTTTTCTCCGAGTCGCATCTTCGCTCCTCCCTCGCGGCCTACCAACTGGATCGGTGCAGCCTTTCCTGCCGGAGACCGGCCAGAGCTTTAGCAGCGGCGCAGCGCTGGATTCCATCGGGGAGCGGGCGATGCCTTACCGGGGATTGCCTGTGTTGGAGCTCCGGATTGTTGGGCCTGCTGCTTTAACACTGTGGAGCTTCCAGCTGTGGGCGGCGCTGACTTTAACATCGCGGAGCCCTGGGATCTTTTGCCGAGGATCGCCGGCGTTGAATCTGCGTCCAGCTCGGCCTGTGGACTTCGGAAGCCACGGTCTCCGGTAGGAAGCGGCCGATTCGGAAACTCCAAGCCACTGAGTGTGTTATTCCGTTCTGACGTAGGAGTTCCGATCATCCCGGCAAGAGGGCCTGAAACATTGAGCCGTAGCGGCGACTGCGGAGGGTTCAAAGGCAACGACTACGGTGAACAAAGAAGAAGTTGACTGAAATTTATTGCCTTCCCTCACAGTGGAAAACATTGATTCTGCTATGTGGGGATGTTTATGTTAAATTCTATCGTATATTGTGTTATTTTTATTCGTATGGCTGTATGGTAACTCAAATCTCACTGCACCAATTGTTGCATGTGACAATAAATGTAACTTGACTTGAATTTACAACCACGTCCATTATTTAAGTTCATTCTGCCTTGTCTCCAGTGCCTGCATATCATCTTCATCCTGTTAACAATCTTTGCATAGTTCCTCCATGCATGATGGTATTTAGTTTAGAAATAGAACTTCCTTTCTACCCAACAAAATCTTCAGAGAATGCTTAATGGACATAGGTCTATGACTCATTTTGGTTTTAAATATATATTGTCACATTAGGTAGATTTTTGGCTGACCTGCAGTAATTTGTACTCAGAAAATGGAATGGTTTCCTAGTGTGCCAGTGTGCTGGGTGGGAAACCATTTCTTGCATTTCGAATGAAACCTGGCGAGTAATACACCCAAGCCTGACTTCTGAGCCAATAGATTATATTGCTGCACTTGCACTCAAAAGCAGCCTGGAAATAATATCTGGAGACTAAATTATCAACTGCTGCCACCCTCTGTCCTAATTGGTCTTGAAGTTCTGAATTGTCTTATATGTGTACGTCATCATCATCGGCGGTAACTCGAAACATGTATGCCTGTCCTCTATATGGAGGGCGCCTGTGCGTGACTTTGTTTAACGTGGGGAGACTGGTGCACAGGCAGCCACCACACGGCCCTTGACAGATCTGGGTCAGTGGCGGAATTTCACATACGAGGGAGATAAGATCAGTATTTACCGAGATTATCCTGTGGCGGTCTCCAGGAAGAGAACGTTGTTTAAAGAGACAAAAAGAATACTGAAGGATGTGAAGGATCTGAAGTATGGTCTGATGTACCCGGCTGCACTAGGAATTACCTACAATAAGAATGAACATATCTTCACCAACCCTGCGGATGCATTGGAGTACGCCCAGAAGATCAAGAACCTGCCTGCTGACTGAATATTATCTACAAAATGAATGACACCAACGAACAATGTAACTTTGTAAGATCGGATGGAACTAAGGACCTGTTATAGCTAAGGACAATCGAAACTGAAGAAGGATGCTGAATGGAGCCTTTCCCATGGACGTTACATTCATAGCTACTATTATAATACTTTTAATATAAACAATTAACAAATACTAATATCACTGCATGGTATTTTTAATAATTATTACTAATGGTCACTAATTATTTACAATTGAATTACTTAGAATTAGCTAAACGGTAATTATGAGTGCGGTTGGATTTAAAGTTTGATTTCACTTCTCTTCCTTTATTTATTTATTTATTTTTAAAAAAATAATAATATATATTTGATTAATGGAATTTGAATACTTTAGAACCTAAAACCCACCCCCGGATCAAACCAAAATGGTATTCCTCATATAACCCGAGACGATTATTCAATATTATATACTCAAAAAGAAGTAGTAACAAAGATCTAGAAATTATTTTGTTAGATGCTGAGAAAGCTTTTGACCAGGTGGAATGGCCCTATTTATTTTCGGTTATGGACATTTTTCAATTGGGCGAGAATTTTAGTACATGGGTAAAACTTTTATATACTAATCCAACAGCTAGAATATCAACAAATCAAATGTTATCAATTAAATTTAACTTATCATCTCGAGGCTGTAGACAAGGATGTCCGTTATCCCTGCTATTATTTACACTTGTAATAGAACCGTTAACACAAAGTGTGAGGTCCCATCCTGAAATATATGGGTATAAAACTAAAGATACTGAAAATAAAATCTCCTTATATGCAGACGATGTATTAATTTACATCACAAAACCTGAAGTTAATATCCCTAACTTATTAAATTTAATAACTCAATATGGCTCGTTTTCAGGATACAGAATTAATTGGAATAAAAGTGAAATCATGCCAATAATGGAAAGTAATCCACATATATTACAACAATTCCCTTTTAAAATAGCAAATGAAAAACTCAAATATCTTGGAATTTATGTAACAAAGAGATATACTTCTTTATTTAAATCTAATTTTCCGCCATTATTGAACAAATTACATAAGAATATTTTATATTGGAAAACATTACCTATTTCAATGTTGGGTAGAATTAATGCGATAAAAATGATTTTTCTCCTGCAATTATTGTACCTCTTTCAATTAATCCCGATATAGGAGGGGGAGGAGCGACACCCGACCGGTAAGTTTTAAAATCCAGCGCGGGGCTTGTTTTTTCAGAGGCCCACAGGAGCTTGCCGAAATCCATAACATTCCATTTGGAGAAGTGGGTTTTTTTTTGAGGAAGCCGCTGATTGGTGGGAAGTGGACCAGGGTAAGCAGCTGATTGGCAGTCAGATCCCAGCAGTTTGTTGTGTACTTTATATTGTATCCTGTGTAAGGGGGGCAGTATGAAGGCCAGGACAGTGTACTGTTCTGGATGTCAGATGTGGGAGGTCAGGGAATCTGATAGCCCTCCAGACATCCACATCTGCGCCAGGTGTGTTGAGATGGGGCTCCTAAAGGACTGTGTTAGGAACCTGGAGCAGCAGCTCGATGACCTCCGTCTGGTCAGGGAGAGTGAGGAGGTCATAGAGAGGAGCTACAGGGAGGTAGTCACTCCCAAACCACGGGAGGCAGACAAGTGGGTCACAGTTAGGAAGGGCAAGGGGCAGAGGCAGGGGCTAGAGAGTACCCCTGTGACCGTACACCTGGAAAATAGGTACTCGGGTTTGAGTACGATTGGAGGGGACAGCCTAGCTGGGGGCAGCAACAGCGGCCGGGCCTCCGGCACAGAGACCGGACCTGATGCTCAGAAGTGGTAACAAAAAGAGGAGGGCAATTGTAATAGGGGACTCTATAGTTAGGGGGTCGGATAGGCAATTCTGGTAGACGCAGTCGGGAGACCCGGATGGTAGTTTGCCTCCCTGGTGCCAGGGTCTCGCATGTGTCAGAACGTGTCCAGAGAAAAGATTCTGATCATGACCGCCAAATGGGGAGCGTGAATTGGAAGAGCAAATATGTAAGGAGAATAGCAGATTATTAAGTAGTAAGAAACACACAAGTTTGTAAAATGTGTGCAGATAGTTTTTTGCAGCAGTACATAGAGGTATCGACCAGAGAAGGGGCAGTGCTGGACCTCCTGTTAGGAAATGAGGCAGGTCAGGTGACGGAGGTATGCGTTGGTGAGCACTTCGGGACCAGTGATCACAATACCATTAGTTTTCAATATAATTATGGAGAGAGTCAGAACTGGACCTAGGGTAGAGATTTTTGATTGGAGAAAGGCTAACTTTGAGGGAATGCGTAAGGATTTTAAAGGAGTGAATTGGGACACTTTGTTTCATGGGAAGGATGTAGAAGAGAAATGGAGGACATTTAAAGGGGAATTGTAAGAGTACAGAATCTTTATGTCCCTGTTAGGTTGAAAGGAAATAGTAAAAATTGGAAAGAGCCATGGTTTTCAAGGGAAATTGGACACTTGTTTCGAAAAAAGAGAGATATCTACAATAATTATAGGAGGCATGGAGTAAATGAGGTGCTAGAGGAGTATAAAGAATGTAAAAATAATCTTAAGAAAGAAATTAGGAAGGCTAAAAGAAGATATGAGGTTGCTTTGGCAAGAAAGGTGAAAGTAAACCCAAAGGGTTTAAATAGCAGGAGCTATGACAGAAATATTTCAAATGTCATTAGAAACGGGAATAGTGCCGGAGGATTGGCGTACTGCGCATGTTGTTCCATTGTTTAAAAAGGGTTCAAAGAATAAACCTAGCAATTATAGACCTATTAGTTTGACGTCAGTGGTGGGCAAATTAATGGAAAGGATACTTAGAGATAATATATATAAGCATCTGGATAAACAGGGTCTGATCAGGAACAGTCAACATGGATTTGTGCCTGGAAGGTCATGTTTGACAAACCTTCTTGAATTTTTTGAAGCGGTAACTAGGGAAAATTGATGAGGGTAAAGCAGTGGATGTTGTCTGTATGGCTTTCCAGTAAGGCCTTTGACAAGGTTCCCCATGGAAGGTTGGTTAAGAAGGTTCAATCTTTGGGTGTTAATGGCGGAGTAGCAAGATGGATTCAACAGTGGCTGAATGGAGATGTCAGAGAGTAATGGTGGATGACTGTTTGTCAGGTTAGAAGCCGGTGACCAGTGGGGTTGCCTCAGGGATCTGTGTTGGGTCCACTGTTGTTTGTCATGTACATCAATGATCTGGATGATGGGGTGGAAAATTGGATAAGTAAGTATGCAGATGATACTAAGATAGGTGGTGTTGTGGATAATGAAGTAGATTTTTCAAAGTCTACAGAGAGATTTGGGACATTTGGAAAAGTGGGCTGAAAGATGGCAGATGGAGTTTAATGCTGATAAGTGTGAAGTGCTACATCTTGGCAGGGCAAATCAAAATAGGACGTACATGGTAAATGGTAGGGAAATTGAGGAATGCTGTAGAACAGAGGGATCTAGGAATAACTGTGCATAGTTCCCTGAAGGTGGAATCGCATGTAGATAGGTGGTAAAGAAAGCCTTTGTTGTGCTGGCCTTTATAAATCAGAGCATTGAATATAGGAGGCATTAGTACAATTTTGTTTGCCTAGTTATAGGAAGGATGTCAACAAAATAGAGAGAAACCAGAGGAGATTTACTAGAATGTTGCCAGGGTTCCAGCAACTATGTTACAGAGAAAGGTTGAACAAGTTAGGTCTTTATTCTTTGGAGCGCAGAAGGTTAAGGGGGGACTTGATTGAGGTCTTTAAAATGATGAAAGGGATAGACAGAGTTGACGTGGATACGTTTTTTTTCCCATTGAGGGTAGGGAAGATTCAAACAAGAGGGCATGACATGAGAATTAAGGGACAGAGGTTTCGGGGTAATGTGAGGGGGAACTTCTTTACTCAGAGGGTGGTGGCTGTGTGGAATGAGCTTCCAGCAGAAGTGGTGGAGGCAGGATCGATTATAACATTTAAGAGTAAAGTGGATAGGTATATGGACGTGAAGGGAATGGAGGGGTATGGTCTGAGTGCAGGTAGATGGGACTAGGGGAAAACAAATGGTCGGCACGGACTGGAAGGGCCGAGAGGGCCTGTTTCCGTGCTGTAATTGTTATATGGTTATATGTTATATGGTTCTTCCCATTGAGGTAGGGAAGATTCAAACAAGAGGGCATGACTTGAGAATTAAGGGACAGAAGTTTCGGGGTAACGTGAGGGGGAACTTCTTTACTCAGAGGGTGGTGGCTGTGTGGAATGAGCTTCCAGCAGAAGCGGTGGAGGCAGGATCGATTTTAACATTTAAGACTAAAGTGGATAGGTATATGGATGTGAAGGGAATGGAGGGGTATGGTCTGAGTGCAGGTAGATGGGACTAGGGGAAAACAAATGGTCGGCACGGACTGGAAGGGCCGAGAGGGCCTGTTTCCGTGCTGTAATTGTTATATGGTTATATGGTTATATGGTTATATATCTCTCAAATTTTTTTTTTTAAGAAGGTTGACTCTATAGTCACCAACTTTATCTGGGATTATAAGAACTACAGAATAAATAAAAAAACATTTATGTAAATCTAAAATAAATGGAGGTATAGCACTACCGAATTTTATGTTTTATTACTGGGCAGTTAATATTAAAAATATGAATTTTTGGTTGGAGGAACTGGACAAACAACCAGATTGGTTAAAAATGGAAAAGGAAGATTGTTTGCCCTTTGAAATTGGGTTGATTTGCTATTACTAAATTAAGCAAAAAAAAACCTATAAAGAAAACCCTATAATAGACAGTGGAATACACATTTGGAAACAATTAAAGAAAACACTAAAATTGGATTGTTTACCACTATCTCTCCCCATTGTAAACAATGCTACATTTAAACCCTCAATGATGGATAAAGTTTTTTACAATGGAAAAATCAAGGAATTACTAAGATGGGCGATCTCTATAGGAAAAGTTCCTTTCTTTCATTTCAGGAATTACAACAAGTTTGTGGGCTTCATTCAAAAGACTACTTTAGATATCTACAAATTAGAGACTATGCTAAGTCAAATACACAGGACTATAGAAATAGAAAGACAGAAATTCTTGATGAATGTTTGAATAAACACCCGAACACAGAAAAATTGATATCTTATATTTATAATATTTTATTAGATAATGATGCACCCACGACGGAAATATATAGCCAATCATGGGAAAACGAACTAGGTCAAATAATAAGACAAGAAATATGGGATGAAATCTTACAACATATACATCACTGTTCGTTAAATGCTAGGCATTCTTTAATACAATTTAAAGTATTACATAGATTGCACTATTCGAAAACCAAATTAAACAGAATTTTCCCATGCGCATCCCCTATCTGTGATAAATGTCAACACTTAGAGGCTAATCTAATGCACACATTTGTAAGCTGTATAAAACATTAATAATTTTTGGACGGAAATATAGAGGATGCCTGTGCGTGACTTTGTTTAACGTGGGGAGACTGGTGCACCGACAGCCACCACATGGTCCTTGACAGAACTGGGTCAGGATCCAGTGGCATGGAATCCAAGACGACAGGGGACCTTTATCTGCTACAGCCTTCATCCACCTTCCCAGCCATAGTGACGCTCCACTAAGGTCAGCCATCATCCTTTCTCTGTTCCACCATTGAGGTCTTGGTTGGATTGCTCTTTGTCAGGGACCTCCCCCTCGACCTTACCGCCATGGGTGACCCTACCAGGAGCATAGCTCCAGACGGCATCGCTCTCAGGATCACACAAGCTTCTCCACTACCACAAGGTGACCCTGCTTCTCACCCCCAGAATCATGTTCCTGAAAATATAGGTGACCGCAGCCCTCATGGGTTATGAATTCCTAAGATTTAAGATCTTCTCAATGCTCTAGTTTACTCTCGTTCCACTCATGATCGGTCGACCTCCTATTTTTAGACTGTGAGGCCGAGGTACAGAGATCCCGTCAGGGGGAAATATCTTCCCGTCTGAAGAAGAGTCTCAACCCGAAACGCCACCCATTCCTTCTTTCCACAGACACTACCTGTCCCGCTGAGTTACTCCAGCATTTGTTGTCTATATTCAGGGTAAACCAGCATCTGCAGTTCCTTCCTACACTCTTCCCAATTTTCCTCTATGTCGAGCCCTGTTTTAAATTGCCATTCTTCTCAACTCTAGTCTGATTAATGACCTCAGCCCAAGAATCAATCTGGAGAACCTTTACTGTAAATCCTAGATCACACATATACTCTTCCAAAAATATTCTCTCTGCAGATCTTTGTATCATTGTATTTCATCCTTGTATCAAAGACAGAACTCTAGCTGTGGTCTCCCCAGCCCCTGACACTTCATGAAGTCATCTATGAACAAAGGTTCCAAAAAGAGATTTTACTTCGGAGTGACGTGAGTGATTCCGTGAAGAACCCGGCAGTGTGCATATGTCAGTACGTCAGCCGCATTGGCGCATGGAGGCTGTGAGGAACTAAGCTCCTCCAGCGGTAAGTATTTAGACTCCAGGCAAGTGGCAAAAAACTTAGCTGGAGTAAAAAAGTCTGTTTGCTGTGGTGCCATTTTTTCCTATCTGTCGTTAGCACCATGGACAAAACGGGGAAGGGGAAGCGGCGAGCCACAGCCAGCCACGGGAGTACGGGCTGTGAATGGCTGCCACATACGCCTGTACAGTCGCTGGCAAAAAGCATAGCAACTGCAGACTTCATGGTGCTACACAGCACAGAGCCAGCGCCAGCCGGGCGCAAGGCAACTCATAAGTCTGCTAGGCCCACGGAGTTGGGGGAAGATTCCCCACCGGGGCTGGATAGTGTGTTTGAACGACTATCCCAAATTGAGCAACTGTTGCATACACTGCGGCAGCAGGGCACACTCCAGCAGGAGGAGTGTCAGCGCCACTCAGAACAAGAGGCGCCAGCAGCAACAGGGCTGCTTGATAGCTCCCTCATGGATGATGAGGCGTGTGCGATGGGTCAGCTTAGTTCTGACCCCGACTCTGATGGTGAGGTTGAGCCAGGGGAAGAAAGGGATTTGCCAGATGTTCCACCTCTGGCAGCACCATTTGCTGTCCCATCAGAGTCAGGAGAGCCGCTGGGAGAAGAGCTGGCCTCCACAATCAACTACATGGTGTCCCATCAGCTCCAGGTGCTTACCATGGATGAAACTGCTAAGAAGCATGAGACTCCAAGGAACTGCGCTTTATTAAAAGTTCCAACAGTAAACCAAATAATATGGGGTCAGATGAGAGTGGGCACGCGTACCCAAGAAATAAAAATGCAGAGGATTTTAAAGCTATTGGGCTCGGGAATCACAGCGTTCGCAAGAAACAATGGATGGAGGGCATGTGTCGAGGACACACCAAGAGGCAATAGGGTTGCTGTGCAGCGCCCATTTTGAAATAGACTGTCTCAGAAAAAGGGCTATTCGGCCCACCATAAACCCAAGGTTCACCGCACTCTGCAAACCCACCAATGTCCAGCCACCCAACCTACGTTTTGGAGAAGACCTCGCAAAACGGGTCAAAACGTTGACTGTGGAGGCAAAAACGGTGGGCCTGATCAAAACGACAATGACCGTCATGGCCTGTAAAGAGGAGATATCCTTACAGGTACACTGCAGTTTCTGGGTTTACACCAGGAACAAGCCGGCCGTCGACACAGGGGCGCGGTTGGCGCCCTGCGGTGGGATCAGGAGCAACCATGGGGTTTCCTGCCAGGAACTGGGGACAGTCACCAAGGAGGTAGGTGGGCCTGGTTCTCATGGGAACATATTAAGTATAACTCAGCCAAAAATTGGGGGTAGATTAGATCTATTCTATGAAGAATGGAAGCAACTTACCTCAGATCCATTTATTATGAGTGTTATTCAAGGGTTTCAGATTGAGTTCGATCCAAATGGGGATTTACCTCTCCAGCATGTTCCTAGCAGAACACTCAATTTTTCACAAACAGAAGTAATGGAGGTTCAGGCTGAACTTGAAAATTTATGTAACAAAGGAGTAATTGAGAGGACAGTTCATCAAGTCCATCAATCTGTGTCAAATATTTTTCCCCGACCAAAAAAGGACGGAGGATGTAGAATTATTTTGGATCTAACTAATCTAAATCCTATTGTACAGTATAGATGCTTCAAAATACTGCCAAACAACTGATTTCCAGAGGTTGTTATATGGTAACCATAGATCTGAAAGATGCATATTACTCAGTGTCTGTTCATTTGGAGCAGAGAAACTATTTAAAATTTACTTGGATTCAACAATTATGGCAATTCAAGGCACTGCCTAATGGGTTAACTTCAGCTCCTAGAATATTCACTAAATTGTTAAAACTAGTACTGGGGCTACTTAGAGCTCCGGGCCATGTAATTATGGCTTATCTGGATGATATCTTAATTATAGGACCAAACAAGTGAATTAGCTGAAGCATCTGTGGCAGTTGTTAAATTCACACTTGAAAAATTAGGGTTTGTCATTCATTTAGGGAAGTCTAAATTAACACCACTTACAACAATTGACTATTTGGGTTTCACAATTGATTCACTTAAAATGGTAGTGACTCTGCCCAGGGAAAAAAAGGGTGGAGCTTATTGATGGTTGCATGAAACTTTTAAAAGAGCAAGAACTTTCAATCAGACAGGTGACCAGTCTGCTTGAAAAATTAGTGGCAACGTTTCCAGCAGTTCAGTATGGGCCTTTGCACTACCAGCACTTACAGAGGGCAAAGGAACAGGCATTCAGGATACATCGGGCCATTATTGTAGGCCCATGCAGTTATCAGCAGATGCTGTTACTGATCTGCAGTGGTGGATTCAGCATGTCTCCAGTAGTTTCTGCACAGTGGTGCTTGAACAACCTTCCATGGTCTTACAGACTGATGTCAGTGCACTCAGGTGGGGTGCCACTGATACGAGCTCAAGCTGTGGGGGCAGATGGTGTATAGAAGAAGCATTGCTTCTGCAGACATGGGGAATTAACTACTTAGAGCTTTTGGGGGCTTTTTATGGGCCCAAGGCTTATTGTTCTAACACAATTAGTCTGCATGTTCAGCTTCAAATTGACAACACTACGGCAGTGGCGTATGTCAATCACATGGGTGGTATCAAGTCGCTATCTTGTGACAAACTGGCAAACCAAATCTGGACCTGGTGTATTGACAATAACATTTGGTTTTCAGCTATTTATCTACCAGGTAGATTCAATATAGTAGCAGACACCAGATCACGGAAATTCCATGACAACACAGAGTGGATGTTGAATCAGGACGTATTCAATTATATAATTGTCAAATATGGAAGGTCAGATGTCGACTTGTTCGCATCCAGACTAAACCACCAGCTACCTAAATATGTGTCACGGGAATCAGATCCTGGGGCAGTAGCAATTGATGCTTTCTCGCTGCTTTTGGGTGGTATGTTTTTATATGCATTTCCGCCATTCTGCCTCATAAATCGATGTCTGCTGAAAATCAAGCAGGATGCCGCTTCAGGGGTGCTGGTGATACCCGACTGGCATACTCAGCCGTGGTACCCTTTGATATTGCAGTTGATGACACAGCCCCTGATGGCTGTTCCCAAACGAAGGGGTTTACTGGTGCATCCGGTAACTGGCGAATGCCATCCGTTATATCCGTATTGATTTGTTAATTTGCAGATTTTTAGAAGGCGATATCTGGGGGGCGGATTGTCTGGTCGAACTGTGGACATGCTCACTGTAGCTTGGAGAAGGAGTACTCAAAAGCAGTATATTTCTTATGTAAAAAAATGGGAAGTTTTCTGTGTACAAAATAATATTGACTATTGTACAGCAGGTATTTCGCATGTTCTAGAATTCCTGTCAACACTCTACTATGATAAAGGGCTGAGTTATAGTGCAATCAATTCAGCCAGAAGTGCTTTGTCATCGTATTTATTGACAGGATCAGACGAACATCCTATTGGGTCTCACCCTCTCGTTGTTCGATTGATGAAAGGAATTTTTAACTCCAGACCCCCTAAACCTAGATATATGGCAATCTGGGATATAAGCGTGGTCCTCAGGCTACATCAGTGGGTCCCTGTCACGTCTCTGTCTTTGGCCAAAATCACCATGAAGGTGGTCATGCTCATGGCATTGGTATCAGCACAGCGAGTACAGACATTACAAAAACTACAGCTAGATAGATTGGAAAAAGCTGCAGACAATGTTATGTTCTACATTTCCTCAAACAAAGCAGGCCAGGTGTGACAGGGTTCAAGATTGTGTTTTCAGCATATCCCACGAATCCATCCCTATGTGTAAAGACACATTTGATGCAATACATTGCAGCTACAGGGGCCTTACGTACCATGCAAACAGGGTTGTTTATCAGTTACAAAAAGCCACGTAAGAGAGTGTCAGTTCAGACTATCTCGAGGTGGTTGAAACAAGTCTTGGTTGATGCAGGTATTAACATTGATGTGTTCACATCTCATTCCACTAGGGCAGCAGCTACGTCGGTGGCCAGGGCGATGGACATGCCCATCGACCAAATTTTGGCAGCCGCCGGGTGGTCAAATGAGTTGATGTTTCAAAACTTCTACCATCGGCCGATTGCCGATCCGGGGCTGTTTGCCAATACTATTTTAAGTTCTGTTTAAAGTTCCCTCTGGGTTAGAGGGGTACTGTTGTTTTTGTTATTTCAAATAAAAATTGTTACTGCATTTAAATGCAATGTCAACACTAATGCATTATTTCTCATCTGAGTCAATCAATGCAGTGAGAAGCCGGGATTTGAATCTGCGGCATGAAATCACAAAGCTACAAACCCTTCACGGAATCACTCACGTGACTCCGAAGTAACATGGTAAGATTAAATGAGAACTTACCAGTTTGAAGTTTGATCTTTATTTTATGAGGAGTTACGTTGGTGATTACGTGCCCTCCACGCCCAACCCTCTCTCATAAAGGTCATCTGGTAGTTCTCAAGTTGCTCATCTTACTATGTCACTTCGATAATTATTATTTGTGATTTCATAATGCTACTTTGAAGATTGACGCGCGTGCGCACTGGTGGGGTTCTTCACGTAATCACCAACGTAACTCCTCATAAAATAAAGATCAAACTTCAAACTGGTAAGTTCTCATTTAATCTTACTATTAATCGTCAGTTGATGTTTAAAATGTGGTGCTTTTTCTATTATTAGATATTTTTCAATTTATGTGAATTTAATAATTAAGTTAATTGCATCATAGAGCCCCTTGGTCTGATTTGCCCAAGATGCCCCATCTAAGTTACTTCAATTTGCACATGTTTTGCCCATCTCTTTATCAACCTTTCCTATCCATGTACTGTACATGATCAAGTGGTTTTTTTTTTAAATTCTGTAATATTACCTGCCTCAATTTATATGCCCACCAACCTCACAGTAAAAAAGGTGCCTTTCAGGTTCCTACCCTCTCAACTTAAACCTATGTCCTCTAGTTTATGCCTACATCACAAATTGTGCCTAGCATGGCTAACCATCTACCGACTTCCGTAGTCGATGTAAAAAAAAAACTTGACTAGCTCCATGCTCTCTTTAAATTGAAATTTCCATAAAAATATTTTACCGGGGGGGGTGGGAAACATTTTAGGTTCCAAAGTATTCAAATTCCATTAGTCAAATATATTTTAAAATGTATTTTTTTTAAAAAGGGAAGAGAAATCAAACTTTAAATCCAACCGCACTCATAATTACCGTTTAGCTAATTCTAAGTAATTCAATTGTAAGTAATTAGTAACCATTAGTAATAATTATTAATAGTACCACGCAGTGATATTAGTATTTGTTAGTTATTTATGTTAATAGTATTTTAATAGTAGCTATGAGTGTAACGTCCATGGGAAAGGCCTTATTCAGCATCCTTCTTCAGTTTCGATTGTCCTTAGGTATAACAGGTCCTTAGTTCCATCCGATCGTACAAAATTACATAGTTCGTTGGCGTAATTTATTTTGTAGATAATATTCATGTTCATTCTTATTGGAGGTAATTCTTAGTGTAGCCGGTTACATCAGACCATACTTCAGATCCTTCACATCTTTCAGTATTCTTTTTGTCTCTTTAAACAACGCTCTCTTCCTGGAGACCTCCACAGGATGATCTCAGTAAATACTGATCTTATCTCCCTCGTATGTGAGATTCCTGGTGCGGACAATTTTTTTCATCATCTCCTCCAGTACATGGTCATATTGCACCTTTACTATCATTTGTCTTGGTGGGGCATCCGCCCGTGGGCAACGTCTCATCACTCTGTGTGCTCGAGCTAGCAGAGGCATTTGGTCCAGATTTAAGACTTTTTGCAGTAAGTCTGCAGCGAATTCGCGAGGATCTCGTTTCTCCTCTCTCCCTTCTTGAATGCCGATGATTCTTAAGTTCTGACGCATCTGACGTCCTTCCAGTTCAGTGCATTTTTTAGTTATTTTGCTCAGTAGCTCTGATAAGCGTTGGTTTTCTCTGATAAGCTGTTTTGTTGTTTCAGCACTTGTTGAAGCAATCTCCTCTAGATTGTTTATGGCTATAGCCTGTTGATTCAGTGGTTCCTCACAGGCTCCAGCGAGACTCCACCAAGTGATTTTAACATCCATCTCCACATCCATCTCTGTTATTTGCTGGTTCAGCTTTGCTTCTGTTTCATTCTTCCATTTTTTCCGATAATTCAAGGACGGTGGAGTTAATTTCTTCCTTCATTTCCAACTTAAACTCCTTAAACTCTTCCTTGAAATTTTGAATTTCTTCTTTAACATTCACTCTCTTTAGTTCTTCCTTTAGTTCTTCCTTTATACTTTTAATTTCCTGAGTTAGAAAAATCCGAAGATCTTCTATCTCAGATTTTTTAGGCTTTGGTTTCTTCGAGACATCTTCCTGGGACAACGTTGTACCTGAGCCCGAGGCTTCAGTCGGGCCTTATTCTTCCGGTGCTGTTTTTTGCCTGACAACCCATTTCGGTAGCTTGGGAGGGGTATGCTGCATAGACATACCAGGGTCATGCGCCTGATGACGTCACTCACGCGTTGCAGACAGCCGGCGCAGAAACAGCAGGTAGTTCCGTTATTCCCCCGTTTGTAGCGATTCTTTCATGGAGCTAGCTGGCGCTGGTCTCTAGCCCTCCATACTGCCACCGGAAGTCCCCGATCCACATTTTTGAAGACTACTGTCCCGAGATAGCTGAACAATGCTTCGCATACCGAGACGTTATGAAGGAGCTGTACAACCTGGGTCTCAAACCCTCCCTTCATTATCCGGCCAAGCTGTTCATCACGGCCGGGGAAGGAAAGAGGCGACGGTTAACATCTCCCGAGGACGTTCAGGATTTCATTTCATCTTACCGTGAACGCAGACCGGGACCCACAGATGACTGACTTCGCTCGGTACGTCTACATCCGAGTGGCACAGGGGCCCGGTTAACCTACGGTCACATTCTGGGCTAACTTTAGCTCATAACTTTAGCCTGACTGCTCTTAGCAACTAGCCAAACCTAGCGCTCGGCCTTGCTGATTATACTAGACCCCTGTCCTGAAATACAGGGGCTTGCAAAAGTATTCATACCCCTTGAACTTTTCCACATTTTGTCACATTACAACCACAAACGTAAATGTATTTTATTGTGATTTTATTTGATAGACCAACACAAAGTGGTGCATAATTGTGAAGTGGAAGGAAAATGATACATGG
Source organism: Okamejei kenojei (assembly GCA_035221665.1). Classification (NCBI taxonomy): domain Eukaryota; kingdom Metazoa; phylum Chordata; class Chondrichthyes; order Rajiformes; family Rajidae; genus Okamejei; species Okamejei kenojei. The sequence continues at coordinate 8,834,981 of CM069145.1, read as the reverse complement.
TTTCCAAATGTTATTACAAATAAAAAACTGAAAAGTGTGGTGTGCAAAAGTATTCAGCCCCCCTGAGTCAATACTTTGTAGAACCACCTTTCGCTGCAATTACAGCTGCAAGTCTTTTGGGGTATGTCTCTACCAGCTTTGCACATCTAGAGACTGAAATTTTTGCCCATTCTTCTTTTCAAAATAGCTCAAGCTCAGTCAGATTGGATGGAGAGCATCTGTGAACAGCAATTTTCAAGTCTTGCCAGAGATTCTCAATTGGATTTAGGTCTGCACTTTGACTGGGCCATTCTAACACATGAATATGCTTTGATCTAAACCATTCCGTTGTAGCTCTGGCTGTATGTTTAGGGTCATTGTCCTGCTGGAAGGTGAACCTCTGCCCCAGTCTCAAGTCTTTTGCAGACTCTAACAGGTTTTCTTCCAAGATTGCCCTGTATGTGGCTCCATCCATCTTCCCATCAACTCTGACCAGCTTCCCTGTCACTGCTGAAGAAAAGCATCCCCACAGCATGATGCTGCCACCACCATGTTTCACAGTGGGGATGGTGTGTTCAGGGTGATGTGCAATGTTAGTTTTCCGCCACACATAGCGTTTTGCATTTAGGCTAAAAACTTCAATTTTGGTCTCATCAGACCAGAACACCTTCCTCCACATGTTTGTTGTGTCTCCCAAATGGCTTGTGGCAAATTGCAAACGGAACTTCTTATGGCTTTGTTTCAACAATGGCTTTCCTCTTGCCACTCTTCCATAAAGACCCGATTTGTGGAGTGCACGACTAATAGTTGTCCTGTGGACAGATTCTCCCACCTGAGCTGTGGATCTCTGCAGCTCCTCCAGAGTTACCATGGACCTCTTGGCTGCTTCTCTGATCAATGCTCTCCTTGCCTGGCCTGTCAGTTTAGGTGGACGGCCATGTCTTGGTAGGTTTGCAGTTGTGCCATACTCTTTCCATTTTCGGATGATGGATTGAACAGTTCTCCGTGAGATATTCAAAGCTTGGGATATTTTTTATAACCTAACCCTGCTTTAAACATCTCCACACCTTTATCCCTGACCTGTCTGGTGTGTTCCTTGGGCTTCATGATGCTGTTTGTTCACTAATATTCTCTAACAAACCTCTGAGGCTTTCACAGAACAGTTATATTTATACTGAGATTAGATTACACACAAGTGGACTCTATTTACTAATTAGGTGACTTTCTGAAGGCAATTGGTTGCACTGGATTTTATTTAGGGGTATCAGAGTAAAGGGGGCTGAATACTTTTGCATGCCACACTTTTCAGTTTTTTATTTGTAATAAAATTTGAAAACTATGTATCATTTTCCTTCCACTTCACAATTATGCACCACTTTGTGCTGTTCATCACTGGTTCATCACTGTCTCTGGAACTCTCTGCCACAGAGGGTAGTTGAGGCCAGTTCATTGGCTATATTTAAGAGTGAGTTGGATGTGGCCCTTGTGGCTAAGGGGATCAGAGGGTATGGAGAGAAGGCAGGTACGGGATACTGAGTTGGATGATCAGCCATGATCATATTGAATGGCGGTGCAGGCTCGAAGGGCTGAATGGCCTACTCCTGCACCTAATTTCTATGTTTCTATGTTTCTATCACATAAAATCTCAATAAAATACATTTACGTTTGTGGTTGTAACATGACAAAATGTGGAAAAGTTCAAGGGATATGAATACTTTTGCAAGCCACTGTATATGAGGCCGGTAAGAACTCACCACGATTCATGACTATGTTATACCAACTTTTCCTTATTTTTATGTGTAATCATACTTGAAAGGCTCTTCCCTTGCACATGCTATAAAATTGGGCTTAAGGGACCCACTTTGTGGTTCGTGATCTGATCTCTGCCTTCTTGTTTTTAGCAGCTGGCTGCTAACATTGCCAGCATTTGATCGGTTTGTTTACACTAGTCTTCATAGCGGACTGTCTGGGACTGATAAGAACTCATTATAGTCAAGGCTGTGTTACACCAATTAGTTCTTACAGCGTTTTTGTTTAATACTTAATTGATGTTGTTCTGCCCTGCGCTTTAATCCAAGAACCCAGTTTGCAACTTGCTAATCTCTCTAACGCTAACTCTTTCTTTATACCTTGTCAACTTTAAGTCATACTATGTTATACCAAAGGAAGCTATTCTTGTTTCACTTATACGTTGGCTTACTTATTTAGTATCACCATTTTGTTAATTTGCTTTGTCTTATTATTACTATCATCACTACTATTATTACCATTAGTGTTAGCAATGTCATTGGTAGCACAACTACCATGGCTATTATTTTAACTTTGTATTCATTCATTTATGTTTATTTTACTTTATTTCTATTTTCTATTTTTTAAATTATTATTATTATTGTTATCATTACTATATTTATTTCATTTTATGTTACTTTACTGACATTGAGCGGTTTTGTTGCTTTGGGAGGTGAAATATTGGGAGTTAAGATCGGACAACTCCATGCGGATGCGAGGACAACGTACCTTGGTGCAATGGGCACTCAAGGTTCGGTTGGGACATTGGGGATCTCAGGCCCAGGGACTCAGGTTTGAAAGATGGCTAAGTGATGTGTCCCAATTGTTTGTTGTGTGTGTACGTATGTATGTATCTTTTATTTGTTTATTTATTTATGTTTAACTTTTAAAAAAATTATTATTATTTATTTATTTTTAATTTATTTTATACTTCTTCCCCCCCCCCCCCCCCCCACCCACACCCCCATTCTTTGCAGCTGGCTTCGATGCGCTCTTCCGTCTCAACTTGCAGTACTACAGCGCTCTGCCCACTCGCTTGGATATAGCTAAATATGGCCAACACAAACGACATTCTTGGATTTGTCTTGTGGAACGTGAGGGGGGTGGGGGGTCCTACTAAGACTGATAGGATCTTGGCCCACTTGCAACAGCTTAAGGGCGATATATTTTTTATTCAAGAGACCCACCTTCGCAACAGAGAGGTAACACGGCTTAAGAGAGGCTGGATTAGCCACTTATTTCATTCGAAATTTAATGATAGGGCTAGGGGTGCTGCTATCCTGATTCGTAAAAACGTTATGTTCGAACCACAGAAAACTGTGGAGGATCCTGCTGGCCGCTTTGTCATGGTTTCTGGCAAACTGCAAGACACACCTGTCATATTGGCCAGTATTTACGGTCCCAACTGGGATGACAGCTCATTTGTAACCAAATATTTTACATCTCTCCCAAACATTGAAAATCACCACATCATTGTGGGTGGAGATTTTAATCTGGTCCAAGACCCTATACTGGACAGATCTTCGAACAAAGCCTCTACTTTAACTAAATCAGGTAGGACTTTGCATGCTTTTGCCAAACAACTTGGGCTCACAGACCCATGGAGATATACATTTCCCACGACTAAATTATTTTCATTTTTTTCCCACGTGCACAGCACCTATACCCGTATAGACTTCTTCCTCTTAGATAACGGACTGCTCTCCAAAATCAAATCCAGCGAGTATCGTAGTATCGTGATATCAGATCACGCTGCGACTTCCCTCGATCTCCACTTTCGTAAACGAACTAACCCCTTTAAACAGTGGAGGTTCAACTCCTCATTAGTAGCAGAGGCTCACTACAAGCTATTCTTGCACTCCCAAATCATTTTATATATTGAGCTGAATGACTCGCCGGACATAGAAAGAGGTACACTCTGGGAAGCTTCAAAAGCCTATATTAGGGGCCAACTTATCTCTTTTGTCTCCAACCTGAAAAGAGCTGAGATGTCCCAAATGGCAGACCTGTTACGAAAAATAAAGGACATTGATGACAAATATGCTTCTGACCCAGACCCTAATTTTTATAAAGAATGCCTTAGGTTACAAACAGACTTTGACCTCACGGCTACTAATAAAGCCAAGCTATGACTGCTTGAATCTAGGCAACACTTTTTTGAATCTGGGGATAAAGCTGGGAAGTTTCTGGCCTATCAGGCCAGAACCGAGGCGACTCCACGGCTAATTCCAGCCATTAGATCTAGCTTAGGGGAGATCCACACTGATCCTCTTAGAATTAATGAAGCATTTGCTAAATTCTACGCTGAACTATACGCTTCCGATTGTCCTCCCACTGCAGATGACATGCTCCGTAGTATGATGTTTCCCCGAATTGACGATGAAGCCACGAGAGACTTGGGTGGTCCCATAACTGTTGCTGAGGTCCAAGCAGCCATCACATCATTGCAAAGCGGCAAGTCGCCCGGCCCTGACAGCTTCACTGTAGAATATTACAAAGCTTTCCCTGCTCTCCTCGCACCTGTCCTGAGAGATATGTACAATGAGGCGTTTCTACATCGTCGCCTACCGCCCACCTTGTCGTGGGCTACTATTTCCCTAATTCTTAAAAAAGGAGAAAGATCCCCTGCTTTGTAGTAACTACAGACCAATTTCACTCCTGAATGTGGACCTCAAAATCCTCTCAAAAGTCCTTGCGCTCCGTCTTCAACAAGTGACGCCCTCTATTATCTCGTTAGATCATACAAGGTGCATGCCAGGCCGACAGTCCTCCCACAATACTAGGCGTCTCCTTAACATCATCCATTCACCAAGTAGTGAGACCCCGGAGATAGTGGTCTTCCTCGACGCCGAAAAAGCTTTGGACAGGGTCGAGTGGAGGTACCTATATGAGGCGATGGACAGGTTTGGCCTTGGCAATAGTTTCATTCTTTGGGTCAGTTTGTTATACTCGTCCCCGGTGGCCTCAGTACAAACAAACGACACCCTGTCGCCCCACTTCCCCCTTCGGAGAGGTACCAGGCAGGGTTGCCCATTATCACCACTCCTGTTGCTGTTGCGATAGAACCCTTCGCAGTTTGGTTACGCTCAGAGAACGGCTTTAAAGGTATTACACGGTTTGACACAACTCATAAAGTCTCATTGTATGCGGATGACCTGCTTCTGTACATCTCAAATCCAGTCAGCTCTCTCCCTGTGATTACGAATATTTTAGAACGGTTCGGTGCGTACTCTGGTTATAAACTTAACTGCCAAAAAAGTGAGCTATTACCGATTAACTCATTGGCTAAGCAGCTCCCTCGCTCTTTAACCTCGTTTAAATGGGCGGAGGACGGGTTTCGCTACCTCGGCGTTTTTATCACAACACCTATATCTGATATGTTCCACACAAACTTCCTGCCTCTGGTTGAGAAAGCTGAAAGAGACTTTGACCGCTGGTCAGTTTTATCATTATCCCTCGCGGCCCGGATAAATCTGGTCAAGATGGTCGTCCTACCTAAATTCCTGTATCTTTTCCAGCACGTCCCTATACCTATCACTAAATCTTTTTTTGATAAATTAGAAAGGAGAATATCTAAATTTTTATGGGGTAGCAAACCGGCTAGAATTCGAAAGACAATACTACAGTCTCCTAAGGGTGACGGCGGTTTGGCACTTCCTGACTTTAGGCAATACTATTGGGCAGCTAACTTGCAAAAAATCCAGTATTGGATGAATGATGATTGCGACCACCTACCTGGGTACACATGGAAAAGGCGAGATCACGTCACCCGTTGCGGTCTGTTCTATGCTCCAAACTCGCTATTTCTTCAACATCTGTGGGTGCAGGCCCAATTGCTTCCCTCTCGCTCAAGATATGGAGTCAACTCAGGAAAAACTTTGGTTTACAAGGCTCTTCCATCTTGACCCCACTGCTTAAAAATCACATCTTTAAACCTTCAAGTACAGACTCCGCATTCAAAACCTGGCATAGTAATGGTATCAGTAGTATCAAAAACCTATACAAGGATGGCATTTTTTCGTCCTTTGCGGAGCTTTCGTCCAACTACAGCCTCCCAAACTCCCACCTTTTCCGTTTTTTTCCAGATTAGGGATTTTGTGAAGAAGACATTCCCTCACTTCCCAAATCGCCCCCCTGAAACCCTGACCGATTCCATCCTAGCTCTAGATCCCAACCGGAAGAAATGCATCTCTTTTTTGTATAACTTGTTAGGGTTGGTAACATTGAATCCTCATTCCTCATTAAAAGCTGCATGGGAGGGCGAGCTGAATATGAAACTAACAGACCAGCAATGGGACTCTGCCTTGGATCTGATCCATTCTTCCTCCATATGTGCCCGTCATGGCCTAATCCAATGCAAAGTCCTTCACAAAGTCGACTACACAAATGCAAGATTATCTAGAATATACCCCGCTGTCAAGGACACCTGCAACAGATGTAATCAATCCCCTGCCAACATTAGCCATATGTTTTGGTCTTGCCCTAAGCTGGCAGCCTTTTGGAGGAGTGCTTTCGCCGTGATAAGCAGAGCCTATGGCCAGACTATTCCTCCAAACCCACTTTCAGCTATTTTTGGTATTACTCCCAACACCAACTTCTCTGTTGCGTTGAAGTGGGTCCTGGCTTTTACAACCTTGTTAGCCCGGAGACTGATCTTGCTTAACTGGAGGCTTACCTGTCCCCCGACACACGCCCGCTGGATTAAGGAGGTGCTCTACAATTTAAAGCTTGAAAAACTTAGGTTTTCTCTCAAAGGCTCTACCAAGACATTCCTAGATACATGGAACCCTTTCCTGGAACTTGTTAACTCTCTCAACTTGTTTCTGGACTCGGAAGAGGACTGAGTGCCTTCTATCACTGCTCTGTCTTATTGCAGCTGTCTTATTGCTCCCCTCAGCCACCCCCCCCCCCCCCCCCCCCCCACCTCCCCAACACCTTTTTTTTTGTTTTTTGTTTGTACATTTTGTTTCGTTATCGTATTTGTGTAGATGCATACATATGTGAGTGTTGTTTGTCCCCGTTTGGCTCCGACCTGATTCGGGTGGATTGAGGGGGGGGGGGGGGGGGTGTAAGGATAAGGGCTTTGAGGGTCACTTACATACTGTTGCACAATTATGTCCTGACTATCACTGTCTGTTATCATTGTATGTATGCAAATTGCTGCAAATTCAAATAAAAAGATTTAAATAATCATTGCATCATTGCAATTGCTTCCTGAACATTTGAATATCTCCGATGATCGCTGTAAATGGGAACCTCTTACGAAAATCAGTCAGTAACGAAGTTTCCTATTCGGAAAGTTTATACTGCACATGCGAGTTAAACGACCTTCTCCATCTTTCATAATGAATAGGCCACGCCTGCCATCATTTCACGTGTGCCTCCAGCGCCAATTCTGGCTCGATTTCCGAGCCTTGTCTTAAAAGACAATGCTGGCCATAATACTGAGTCTAGCTCATAGTTCTGAGCCTGCCTGTAAAGGCAACTCTGGCGATAATTCTGAGCCTGCCCTGAAAGACAATGCTGGCCTCAAAGGCAATCCTTGCAGTTTTACATGGTTAGATGCCGCTAAGTAGCTGTCTTAACCTTTTGTGTATTGCACAACCAAGTGTAAATATTACCCACATGTAAGTCATAGAATCATAGAAAATAGGTGCAGGAGTAGACCATTCGGCCCTTCGAGCCTGCACCGCCATTCAATATGATCATGGCTGTTCATCCAACTCGGTATCCTGTACCTGCCTTCTCTCCATACCCCCTGATCCCTTTAGCCACAAGGGCCACATCTAACTCCCTCTTAAATATAGCCAATGAACTGGCCTCAACTACCTTCTGTGGCAGAGAATTTCACAGACTCACCAGTCTTTGTGTGAAAAAAGATCTTCTCATCTCGGTCCCCTTATCCTTAAACTGTGACCCCTTGTTCTGGAGTTCCCCAACAACGGGAACAATCTTCCTGCATCTAGCCTGTCCAACCCCTTAAGAATTTTGTAAGTCTCTATAAGATCCCCCCTCAATCTCCTAAATTCCAGCGAGTATAAGCCGAGTCTATCCAGCCTTTCTTCAAATGGAAGTTCTGCCATCCCAGGAATCAGTCTGGTGAACCTTATCAGTACTCCCTCTATGGCAAGAATGTCTTTCCTCAGATTAAGAGACCAAAACTGTACGCAATACTCCAGGTGTGGCCTCACCAAGACCCTGTACAACTGTAGAACCTCCCTGCTCTTGTACTCAAATCCTTTTGCTATGAATGCCAACGTACCATTTGCTTTCTTCACTGCCTGCTGCACCTGCATGCCTACCTTCAATGACTGGTGTACCATGACACCCAGGTCTCGTTGCATCTCCCCTTTTCCTAATAAGCCACCATTCAGATAATAGTCTACCCTCCTGTTTTTGTCGGCAAAGTGGATAACCTCACATTTATCCACATTATACTGCATCTGCCATGCATTTGCCCACTCACCCAACCTATCCAAGTCACCTTGCAGCCTCCTAGCATCCTCTTCACAGCTAAAACTGCCCCCAAGCTTCATGTCATCCGCAAACTTGGAGATGTTGCATTCAATTCCCTCATCCAGATCATTAATATATATTGTAAATAGCTGGGGTCCCAGCACTGAGGCTTGCGGTACCCCACTAGTCACTGCCTGCCATTCTGAAAATGATCCGTTTACTACTATTCTTTGCTTCCTGTCTGCCAGCCAGTTCTCTATCCACATCAATACTGAACCCCCAATACCGTGTGCTTTAAGTTTGTATGCTAATCTCTTATGTGGGACCTTGTCGAAAGCCTTCTGAAAGTCCAGATATAACACATCCACAGGTTCTCCCTTATCCACTCTACTAATTACATCCTCAAAAAATTCTATAAGATTCGTCAGACATGATTTACCTTTCATAAATCCATGCTGACTTTGTCCAATGATTTCACCGCTTTCCAAATGTGCTGCTATCCCATCTTTAATAACTGACTCTAGCAGTTTCCCCACTACCGATGTTAGACTAACTGGTCTGTAATTCCCCGTTTTCTCTCTCCCTCCCTTTTTAAAAAGTGGGGTTACATTAGCTACCTTCCAATCCTCAGGAACGACTCCAGAATCTAAAGAGTTTTTAAAAATTATCACTAATGCATCCACTATTTCTGGGGCTACTTCCTTAAGTACTCTGGGATGCAGCCTATCTGGTCCTGGGGATTTATCGGCCTTTAATCCATTCAGTTTACCTAACACCACTTCCCGGCTAACCTGCATTTCACTCAGTTCCTCCATATCATTTGACCCTCGGTCCCCTGCTATTTCCGGCAGATTATTTATGTCTTCCTTTGTGAAGACAGAACCAAAGTAGTTATTCAATTGGTCTGCCATGTCCTTGTTCCCCATGATCAATTCACCAGTTTCTGACTGCAAGGTACCTACATTTGTTTTAACTAACCTTTTTCTCTTCACATATCTATAAAAACTTTTGCAGTCCGTTTTTATGTTTCCTGCCAGTTTTCTTTCATAATCTATTTTCCTTTTCCTAATTAAGCACTTTGTCCTCCTCTGCTGGACTCTGAATTTCTCCCAGTCCTCTGGTAGGCTGCTTTTTCTGGCTAATTTGTATGCTTCATCTTTAGTTTTGATACTTTCCCTAATTTCCATTGTTATCCACGGATGCACTACCTTCCCTGATTTATTCTTTTGCCAAACTGGGATGAACAATTGTTGTAGTTCATCCATGCAGTCTTTAAATGCCTTCCATTGCATATCCACCTTCAACCCTTTAAGAATCACTGCCAGTCTATCTTGGCCAATTTACGTCTCATACCCTCAAAGTTACCTTTCTTTAAGTTCAGAACCCTTGTTTCTGAATTAACAATGTCACTCTCCATCCTAATGAAGAACTCAACCATATTATGGTCACTCTTGCCCACGGGGCCACGCACAACAAGACTGCTAACTAACCCTTCCTCATTACTCAGTACCCAGTCTAGAATAGCCTGCTCTCTCGTTGGTTCCTCTACATGTTGGTTTAGAAAACTATCCCGCATACATTCCAAGAAATCCTCTTCCTCAGCACCCCTGCCAATTTGATTCACCCAATCTATATGTAGATTGAAGTCACCCATTATAACTGTTTTTACCCTTGTTGCACGCATTTCTAATTTCATGTTTGATGCCATCCCCAACTCCACTACTACTGTTAGGTGGCCTGTACTCAACTCCCACTAGCGTTTTCTGCCCCTTAGTGTTTTGCAGCTCTACCCATATCGATTCCACATCCTCCAAGCTAATGTCATTCCTTTCTATTGCGTTAATTTCCTCTCTAACCAGCAACGCTACCCCACCTCCTTTTCCTCTCTGTCTATCCCTCCTGAATATTGAATATCCCTGGATGTTCAGCTCCCAGCCTTGGTCACCCTGGAGCCATGTCTCCGTGATCCCAACTATATCATAATCATTAATAGCTATCTACACATTCAACTCATCCACCTTATTATGAATGCTCCTTGCATTGAGACACAAAGCCTTCAGGCTTGTTTTTACAACACTCTTCCCCCCTATACAATTATGTTGAAAAGTGGCCCTTTTTGATTTTTGCCCTGGATTTTTCTGCCTGCCACTTCTACTTTTCACCTTGCTACCTATTGCTTCTACCCTCATTTTACATCCCTCTGTCTCTCTGCTCAAGCTCCCATCCCCCTGCCACATTAGTTTAAATCCTCCCTGACAGCACTAGCAAATCCTCCCTGACAGCACTAGCAAACACTCCCCCAAGGACATTGGTTCCCTTCAAGCCTAGGTGCAGTCTGTCCTGTTTGTACTGGTCCCACCTCCCCCAGAACTGGTTCCAATGCCCGGGAAATTTGAATCCCTCCCCCTTGCACCATATTTCAAGCCATGTATTCACCTGCAATATCCTCCTATTTCTACTGTGACTAGCACGTGGCACTGGTAGGAGTCCAGAGATTATTACCTTTGAGGTCCTACTTTTAAGTTTATCTCCTTGCTCCCTAAATTCGCCTTGCCTTACCCATGTTTCGGAAGTGCCAGACCAACCTATCTGCCTGGTTACCTCATAGAATAGGGTGCGTGGAACCTCTGCCCAGCTTTCATGCTGCCTCTAGCTTCAGTGTACTGCTTACTGCCAATGAAGGCGTAGGGTGCGTTGTCACCGAAACGATGAAGCTTTGCTCGTCGTTGGCCTTGATTGGTCCGACAGCTTTTGCTTCGTCCTCCAGGTTTTGCCTGTTGAATAGGCCTTACCCGAATAGAAGATTCGACGACTGGCTTCAATATACCCCTGATAGCACTGTTCACTGCCAGCACACATGGCTCCAGTATGTTCCACAAGCATCTTCAGATTTTATAGCCCTGAAACCGGTGCTGCCGCAGGACCCTGAGGATGCCTGCACTGATATAGCCCTTCCAACGGACCTATACCAGGATGGAACATTTTTGATCTGATTCTGTTGGGATGGCAACCTTGCTGCCAGGAATGGTACCTCTGACATGTGCCCTTCATCCCTTGGGATATGCTCCACGGCTATACCCTCAGACTCGGCGTCAGAATTACACTGACCCGGCACGCTCTCCCCCTTCAAGCAGCCCTGTCCCAGGCTCTCCCATATGCCGGTGCTACTACAGATTCGGCGTCAGATTTACACTGACCCAGCATGGTCTCCTTCTCGAAGAGGGAGACATGAAGCAGCCCTGTCCCAGGCGCTGCTGGCACGGGCTCTCCCATAGGCCTGCGCTGTTACAGATGCGGCGTCAGTATTACAGTGACCCGGCATGGTCTCCTCCTCCGAGCGAGGGACATGAAGCAGCCCTGTGCCAGGCGCTGCTGGCGCGACCTCTCCCATAGGCCAGCGTTGCCACCACTCCTGCTGTTGGAGCGTATGCTTTAATGGAGGGGAAACCTCTCAGCCTGACTCTTCCGTAGGTCTGCTGATTTATCAGTAAGTCTACCCCATGTCCGGGGGACCATTGTGTCTGTGAGCCGCTGATCGTCATCCTGCTGGATTTTGCAGCAGTCTGACCCTCTAGTCAGTGACTGGGATCACGAGCCCGACATCCGCCGACTATCCGCTTCCGCGGTGCAAAGCGGGGTCTCCCCACACCCCATAGCCGGTTCACTTGCCGGACCCTGCGGCAATATTCAGCAGGAAACCTCTGCAAAAAAGAGGTTCCTGCAAGAATTAAAACCTGGTAAGAAATACAAACTTACCTGCAGGTTTAAACTTACCGCTGGCAGGTGCAACGCCATACGAATGACGTTAATGACGCGCATGCGGCCTCACGGGGTCTTCTTCATGTAGTCACTCACGTGACTCCGAAGTAAAATCAGGCCCTGTCTATCCAAAGCATATATCCCTCAGAATCCCCACCAGTAATGGGCCTGCCCCACTTAGGTGATTTTTTAGGCGACTACAGGCGACTAGGCTGTCTCCACATGGTCGCCGGTGGTCAACGGGGTGTCGCCTGTATGGTCGTGAATAGTCTCCTCAGTCACCCAACGAGTCATAGCATCTTTCTGGTCTGCACTGGATTTTCAACATGTTGAAATTCTTTCGGCGACAGTGGCAACCGTGGGTTTGACGCCAATGAGCGTAGCTTGATGTAGGTGCTGTCGTAGGTTGTCGCCAGATTAACATAGGTTATCGCCAGGATGTCGTAGGTTGTCGCCAGGTGACGTAGGTTGTTGCCGGTGCTGACTTCGGTGAATTCCATTGTCGTATTCGCCGGCAGTCGCCTAAAAAAATCGTCTGACCGCGCCAGTTTTCCGGCGACCTGCTACGACTATGACAGCTGCCGGCAGTCGCATAAAATTTGCCTAAGTGAGACAGGCCCATAAGTTCCTATCACAGATGTTAGGCTCTCTGGTCTCTAGCTCCCAGGCTTCTCCTTGCAGCCATCTTAAATAGAGGCATAAGATTAGCCATCCTCCAGTCACCTGTCTAACGATGATTCATACATCTCAGACACTGGCTGCTGCAATTTCTTCTCTAGCTACCCACAGTGTCCTCAGATATATCTGATCAGGCCCACGAGATGTACGCACCTTCATATGCCTTAAGATGTCCACCATCCCTTGAGCATTATATGGGCTGTCCTCAAGACATCGCTGTTATCTGTCCCAAGTTCCCTAGTCTTCATGTCTTTTTCCAATGTGAAGACAGAAATACCCATTGAGGTCCTTGCCCATCTCATAGATCTGCACACATTCATGAGTCTGAAGAAGGGTCTCGACCCAAAAGTCACCTATTCCTTCGCTCCATAGATGCTGCCACACCTGCTGAGTTTCTCCAGCATTTTTGTCTCCCTTCCCTTTAATGTACTTTTATATCTTGTTCATTTATCTTCCATTGCAATCTCTCGCACTGTACCTCAGTACACATGAAAATAGTAAACCTGAATCTAGACCTGAACATTTTTCCCTCCTGATTTCCTTCTTTGATTTGCTCCTCTGTCCCCCCAGAGCATATTTATTATCAGAGTAGGGTAAATTCTTACAAGTTGCAAAGAAAAGGTCAAAGCATCTACAATGTTCAGCCAAAAGCATTAAATAATCCATATTGTTTTTCTCCTGAGATCTTCACCGTGGCAGAAGCCAATCTCCATCCAATGCATTCAGTCCATATGATATCATGGGAGCAATGGATATAGCAAATGTTGTGGGACTACACAACATCCCCATTGTAGTACAGAAGATCTCTGCATCAGAAATAGCAGAATAATAGCCCTGTCCCATGGTGCGAGTTCATTCCAAGAGCTCTCCCGAGTTAAAAAATAAAAAAACTCATGGTAAGCACGGAGAATGAACGTAGCGGGTACGTCGGAGCTCGGGGACGTCTCCTAGCGTTAACGGCAGGTACTGGGGAAGACTCGCTAACAGCAGGTAAGCACGGGAAGACTCGTGAAGATTTTTCAACATGAAAAATGTCCACGAGAGCCCCGAGTACCGACTAGTGGCAATTACTGTAAATCTCCGAGTTCGAATCAGGGCAAACTCGGGAGAACTCTTGGAATGAACTCGTACCGTGGGACAGGGGTTTAACTAGCCAATCTGATCCAATTCAGCTGCAACACCGATATCTACCTCACAAGGTAGAAACACCCAACATGTGTAACTTAGTCACAAAAAGCAGAACAAATCCATTACAACTCATTGAATTGGTCAATCCTCAATCATCAGTAGGAGAGTCTAGGACCACAGGTCTTAGCCTCAGAATTAAAGGAGGTTCCTTTAGGAAGAAGATGAGGAGGAATTATTTTAGTCAGAGTGTGGTGAATCTGTGAAACTCATTGCCACAGACTGCTTTGGAGGCCAAATGAATGGATATTTTTAAGGCAGAGATAGATTCTTGATTAGTGAGGGTGACAGACGTTATGGGGTGAAATCAGGAGAATGGGGTTAAGAGGGAAAGATAAAGCAGCCAAACAGCCTAATTCTGCTCCTATGACTTATGAGCTAATGAACATTAAGGTTTCAAGGTCAGTTTATTGTCACATGTATCAATTAAGGTACAGTGAAATTCGAGTTCCCATACTGCCATACTAAGTGAAAAGCAACAAGACAAAAGCAAGCAGCAACCACATAAAAGTTAACATAAACATCCACCACAGTGGATTCCACATCAGCCGAGTGATGTCACAGAAGCAACACCAACTCGTCAATAACTCACTCACCATTGACCAGTTTATGTTGAGCCTGGATTGTTAAGACACAGGACTGCGGATGCTCGAATCTGGAGCAAAAAAACAAACAGCTAGGGAAACTCTACGGGTCAGGCAGCATCTGTGGGAGAAAGACATTTGTCGACGTTTCAGTTTGAAACTCTGCTTTGGGAGTGGTGCAGAGCCTTGATCTGAAACGTCAACCTTCCCCACCACAAACGCTGCCTCACCCACGGAGTTCCTCCAACAGTTTGTATTAAGCTCCAACAGCTCAACATTGGCCCAAACTGGGACCAAATAGCTTCATTGTAAAAGTGAGATGAGAGCAACTCCCTTGATATCAAGGTAGCAGATGAACATTTACAACTTCAAAGTTTCTGATAAAACTCCAGGCAATGAGCATCACAGGGAAAAACATCATAAATAGCATAGTGCTCCATGGACAGGAAGGTGGCTGTGGTTGTCTGACATTAATCATCCCTGCTCTAGGGTAGTTTCTAAAAGCCCTGTCCCATGGTACGAGTTCATTCCAAGAGCTCTCCCGAGTTTAAAAAAACTGAAACTCGTAGTAAGCACAGAGAATGAACGTAGCGGGTACGTCGGAGTTCGGGGACATCTCTTAGTGGCTTGTAACGCTAACGGCAGGTACTCGGGAAGATTTGCTAATGGCAGGTAAGCACGGGAAGACTCGTGAAGATTTTTCAACATTGAAAAATGTCTACAAGAGCCCCGAGTCCTGACGAGTGCCGATTACCGTAAATCTCCGAGTTAAATCAGGGCAAACTCGGGAGAACTCTTGGAATGAACTCGTACCGTGGGGAATGGCTTTAAAGGTCCAAAATCTACACTTGCTTCTTCAGTGACCTTCCTTCCATTAAAAGGCCAGTAGTGGACATTTGGCTAAAGTCAATTCCATTCACAACTCTTCGAGGGTGGAACAAAGGCGGACCCGGCCTGGGGAGACTGCCATGAAGGGGAGGGGGATGAAGGGGGGGGAGGGAGGGAGGGAGGGAGGGAGGGAGAACAAAAGAACAAAGGTGGACATGGCACGGGATACTTTGTTACTTTGTCGGCTCTCTTTATGGGGTGACTATTGCTTACCTTGGACATGCAAGCAAAGAATTTCACTGTGACTTGTCATATGTGACAATAAAATATTAATTCATTCAGCCAATGAAGCAGCCCATGCATGTATTCAGCAAGATCCAGGCACCATTTAGACAAGTAACATTGATGCCACAAGGCAGTGACTATCTCCAGTAGGTTCCCCAGACAATGAATACCATGGCTCCGTGGGCAGAGCGGAGGTGAGGGTTCCTGCTGCAGTTGACTCACCTCCTGACACCAACTCCAACCCCTATGCTCTTACCACCAGTAGAAGGTGAGAAGAATGATCGAACACTTAACTGGATGGGTAACAACAATCTCCAAGAAGCTCAAAACCATCCTAAACAAAGCTGATGATTGGCACCCATAAATATCCCTGTTTAGCCCTTGTGAGAGTAACGCACAGCATCTACAGTGTGTACTGTATAAAACAATGCCCTACAGATACTGCCCTGGGCTACTTTGACAGCACTTCCCAACCCCATGAATTCTACCACCAAGAAGGGCAAGCACAGTAGCTACATGGGATCACGACCCCCTCCAAGTCATACGCCATCCATCATCATCATCATCCTTGAAAACATCAATGGGCACAGTGCCTTACAATGGCATATACGACAGTGATCGCAACTTCTACTGAAGTGTGGATGGCCGTTGGCTCACGAGGAGCTCATCCGCCCTTTTACAGGTCTTGCTTTTAGTCCTGCATGGGGTCCACAGCCCCCTCCTCACCTGGCAAACCAGGTGGGGGGGGGGACGGTTTAGCGCCGACTATCTGACCATGGAGCAGGTAGCACGGGATTACATGGTACCCGTGGCGGGGCGAGCCAGATTTTATTACGCCATCCAAATTTTGCTAATGTTGCGAATCTTTCATTGTACCTGGCCTTCATCCTCAAACACTCTAATCTTCAGCACTGAAGGAGTTCCTTAAGCAGAAGAGCTGCTGGAGTTTATGAAGTGGCTCGCTCTCGCCTTCTCAAAGACAATTGGCAATGGGTAATACACGCATACCTTGCCCGCAATGCCCAGATCCCCAAAAATGAATTTAAAAAATGCAATAGGTGATACCTACCTGACGGTCCAGCTTACTGATGGCTTTGTGAAGGAGACCTTCTTCATTCCCTTCCTCTAGGCAGCTGATCAGAAGGTCTACATCATGGCCAACCTCTTTACCTCTGTAACAAAAAAAAAGAGATTGGAAATTAAGAACTATGAGTGGGTTTGGTATATATTTTTTGCATAAATAATGTGTGATAGGCAATAAAATAATGCAAAGCAGATAATCAAAACCATGGACATGATTGAGATTTAATAATTCAAATATTTTGCTGTAGGACATAAGTACATAAAAAAGAGAAGTTAAATATTTCAATATTGCTGCCTGAAGCAACGTCTACTGCACAAATAACAAATGGAGTAACTTTAAATTCACAGCTCAGAAGAATAAACAACAAGAAACTATTACATTGAGTTAAATCATTTTGTGTGAGCTGGTAATTTATCAGTGAAACAGTGAAGAATTACGAAGCACAGCCAATGCTTTGAAAATGGGGAGATTCTGTCTTTCATCCAAACTGTATACGGGTCTAGATTTGCAACTGACGTGGGAGGAGTGATATTACTTGCCATAAATCTGATTCTGATATCTCTTAAAAGCATCAGGAATATCAGCAATGTACTAAAGATTAACAAGCTGTGCTGTCTGCTTTTCCGTAAGCTATGTCACAAAACTGAAATGATTAAATAATATAGTGCCATGCAATTCAATGCCTCTGACTACCTGACAATGATAAAGAAAGCATTATCAAGAGCGAAACAAAAATCAATAATGTTGATCCAACTGTTTCGCTATTTTCAAAAATGTTGAAATTAAGTAGATTATTTGGACCAGTTGAATGGATGGCCATTGCATGAACCCATCTATCATTATTTTGACTGTTTTTATGGTTGATAAGCTTATAAATGTATTCATTGAATTGCCGAGTTACCAAGTAATGCTAAGTATTCACAAAACAGAAGCCGTGCTCTGACCCAACACATCTCTGCTTGTGTAGGAAGGAACTGCAGGTGCTGGTTTAAACCGACGACAGACACAAAAAGCTGGAGTAACTCAGCGGGTCAATGTGTCCCAGCTACGCTAGTCCCACTAATCCTTCCATTATGATTAGCTTCATTCCCACCAATCCCATGGGAATGTGGCATCCTCAAGATCTTTACAAAATGCTGGGGTAACTCAGCAGGACAGGCAGCATCTCTAGAGAGAAGGAATGAGTGACCTTTCGGGTCGAGACGTCTGAAGAAGAGTCTTCCTGAAGAAGGGTCTCGACCCAAAACGTCACCCATTCCTTCTCGCCAGAAATGCTGCCTGTCCCACTGAGTTACTCCAGCATTTTGTGTCTATTTTAGGTGTAAACCAGCATCTGCCGTTCCTCCCTGCACACATCCTCAAGATCTTTGTGGCTTCCTCTGATCAAGGGGGCACCTCGATCACTCAATGCTTTTTGACCTTAATGTTGAAAAGAGGAAGCCACAAAGAACTTGATGATGTGTGCAGGAAGGAACTGCAAATGCGTGTTCGGCCTTGTCTGCTATAACAATTTGCAATGGGACAGGCCATCGATAAACTACCCCCCTGACCAATTTAACTCCAGGGACCAAGTAACTTTTGGTCTCGGACAGTAAATGCACACGGGAAGACTGAGTTGTTACGGGGTATGCCTGTACTTTTTGAGGATTTATTTTGTAATTACTACTTTATCTACATTGCCGTGTGATTGAATAATACAATGGCAAGCTGGGGACATGACTTATGATATCATGCAAGCTATTGCAATTCCCTCCAGTTAAATACTCATTAACTGTCTGAAATAATCTCATTTAGAAAACCATGGCAGGTGAAATGAGGTTTCAAATCAACTATGGCTCCTGTTACTATTTAAAAATTACTCAGCAACCTGACTAAGAGAGTTGAGTATAACAGTGATACTGAGTAAAATAGTAGGAGTACTTTCAATCTTTGCAATGGTCTTTTCAGTGGCCACCTGTCTGGAATGTAAACACTTCTAAATAACTATTTGCCCAACTAAATTCTGCAAGGAATGCTCTCACCGGAGCCCTGAACTAATGACATCCAGTATTTCTCCCAAGATAATTATTGTGCAGATGCATATCGGGAGCTTAATTACATTTAGTTTTTTTTAGTTTTGAGATACCAGCGCAGAAACAGGCTCTTTGGCCGACCGAGTCCGCACCAACCAGTGATCCCCACACATCAACACCATCCTACACATAATAGGGACAATTTTACAATATACGAAGCCAATGAACCTACAAACCTGTACGCCTTTGGAGTGTGGAAGGAAACCGAAGATCTCGGAGAAAACCCAGGTGGTCACAGGGAGAACGTACAAACTATGCACAGACACCACCCGTAGTTGGGATGGAGCCCGTATCTCCGGCGCTGAAAGTGCTGCTGCTTCACTGTGCTGCCCATAAGAGCAATGAAGAGCAATGTAGTTCTCCCCATGCTATGAGACTGCTCAACTCTTGAACTCTTAGACACAACCGTGCAGTCGCCTGGAGGAAGGCATGGGATGAAGCCACCACTGTTAATAACATTTCTGACCCAACAATGAAAATAGTAGTTAGTTTTGCTCTACCACAGAAAATGTGGACATATCCAAATGGATCAAATTCAAAGTGGCTATTTGATCTTCCATTAGGTTTCGCTGATCACTAGACATTGTTAAGATAAATTCTCTTTCCTCAAGCTTCTTCTTTAGTTTGCACCCCAGCGGGATGAACATTGACTTCTCTAACTTCAAATAGCCCTTGCTTTCCCTCTCTCTCCATCCCCTCCCCCTTCCCAGTTCTCCCACCAGTGTTACTGTCTCCGACTATATTCTATCTCTGCCCTGCCCACTCCCCTGACATCAGTCTGAAGAAGGATCTCGACCCGAAACGTCACCCATTCCTTCTCTCCACAGTTGCTGCCTGTCCCGCTGAGTTATTCCAGCATTTTGGGTCTACCTTCTCTTTCCTCAAGACTATTCAACTGGTAAATTAATCTCAAATGGGACAACAGTATTGCTTTAAACAAGACTTTCCAAAGAAGAAGAACAATTACTTTATTTCATTAATTTCAAACACTTATTTGCTGCCTGTGCCTTTCTGATACTTGCTGGTTATTTAATGACTTAATTTGCTCTGTGGCTTGAAACTGTCACCATACATCAAATATTAATGCACATGTCATATCCTTATTCACCAAAAACCAGCTAATCATGACATGATCTCGCCCTTGGCACTCTTGCTCTCCCAAGCATCTTGAGTGAACTTGCCAATTCCCATCTTCTCAAGCAGATCTATACCAAAGTCAGGTGTTCCCACCCAATCATTCATCAATCAGAGTGTATTCCTGCTGGCAGGGGTCCTCCCCAATTCTGAAAGGCAGACAAATCTCAAGTCACATCCCTTTGTATTGGGGAATTTTTTGTTAATTATTAGTTAATATCTTGATATACTGTAGCATCTTACATATTCTGTATTCATTCATCTTTAGATAAGTGTAAATATAAACAATGCACCATTTTAATACTAGTTTGGAGGTCTATTTTGATTTAGGAGACAAGACAAGAGGGGTAGCACGGTGGCGCAGCAAAAGAGATGCTGCCTTACACGCTAGAGACCCGTGTTCGATCGTAACCACTGGTGCTGTCTGTACAGAGTTTGTACATTCTCCCCGTGACCTGCGTGGGTTTTCTCCGGGTGCTCTGGTTTCCTCCCACATTCCAATGATGTGCAGGTTTGTAGGTTAATTGGATACGGTTAAAAAAAAAGTAAATTGTCCCTAGTGTGTGTAGGATAGTGTTAGTGTGCGGGGATCACTAATTGGTGCAGACTTGGTGGGCCGAAGGGCCTGTTTCTGCGCTGTATGTCTATACTAAACTAAACATCCTCATTGTAACATCTCCATTTTTAGAGACCAAATCCCTCTTATTAAATAACCCTTTTGCCTCAATTGCAGATAACATTATGTTCTTATATTTGATGAAATAACATCGTATTCCGTTTGATGGGCCATCTGGATCATTTTCTTAATATGGTTTCTAATTTCTGTTCACAAACCTATTTATCTGCACTGAGTTTAAAGTGCCATCTGCAAGCTATTTCTATTTTCCATATGATATGGGAAGATTGCTTAGGAGTTTCACTATGTAATGTAGAAGTCAAAATCCATTCCTTGCATATATAATGGTTCATATTTTCTTCTTGTTAAGACAGCACATCGCCCACAGTCAGAAGTACGTAAAGATCACATTTTAAAGGCAAAGTTAGTGATTTTATACTTTCCACTTCCATTTTACTACAAGGAGTAGTGGTCAGTTCAAGAGCTAACAGCAAGCTCATTAAGATTGAAGTGTTCTGTTGCAACTCAAGCTGTTGCCTATCTGTTCATTTAGGTAAAGGCAATACGAGAAGTTTTCTTTTGTAAGTTTACCATAGTTCATCAAATTTCTTAGCATACAAAAAAATACTAGGTAGAGTTAGTGAAATGGCAAAGTAACACCTTTTTTTGAAGTAAAAATGTTGATTTTTGAAAATCTTACTCTTCCTTCTTATACAGTAACTTAATATACTATTATTTATTTATACATAAATAATAACCAGTTGTATGCAATAAAGGGAAAGTACAGCTTGTCACACAGAATATACATCATTAGATTTCCTCATAAGTAAAAATATTGAAACATTGCACCATTTATGCCAACTATTATCAAAAATACTCCACAGGAAATAGAAAACATTCAGCATCAAACAGTCTTGCAAGCGTGTCTGTCTCCAATTATTTTTGAAGGTAGAGTCAATGGAAAGGAATTATCAAGCAAAGAGAGGAAAAGATTTAAGGTGTGCACTAAGTATCCTTGTAGAAACGCATCATTCACGCTGCCTTCTGGAACTGAAGATAGACACGAAATGCTGGAGTAACTCAGCAGGACAGGCAGCATCCCAGGAGAAGGAATAGGTGCAGCCCAAGTCTTTGTACTAGCTTCAGAGTCTTGTTGAGTCTCATTGTCTGTAACTCATTTTCACATGTCTCTTCATAAGCAGTGGAGGGAGTGCACCATCTTACAAACCACCTTGCAGACAAACCCAGTTGGCCATCAGTTGTCCATCTGTGAAGGAGTCTGCATTCTCCACATTGGCAACCTTTGCCATCTCAGACTCCAGAAACTGTAGTAAGTCATCCTTGGAACATCACCCATTCCTCTCTCTAGAGGTGCTGCCTGTCCCGCTGAGTTACTCCAGCATTTTGCGTCTACCTTCGATTGAAGCCAACATCTGCATTCTTTCCTACACACTTGGACCCCGAGAGTTCATCTGAAAAAGCTAAGACCTCACGGTCATATTAATTGACAATTCTTACAACAAAAAACGGTAGGGATGCAAATTTGGTCCACAAATGCACTGCAAACATCAACACTCACCCATAAATAATGCAAACAAAATCAATGAAATTATTGTTTTTACAACGCTGCAAGCTGCGTGGAGGTTCAGTGTAAAACTGTGTAGAACAGTAACATTGCTATACCAAAACTATAATAACAACATCAAATTTGTACATTTTCAGGAAAGTTAATTCATAACCATAAGCTGAAAATAAATCACTAATTCTGCCTGCTTGAAAGGAGACAGAAATGACAGAATTAAGATTCAATGCATTGTTATTTCTCTTCTCCATCTGTCTCCATATAATTTTTTGCCTATTTTTTTCAAAAAGCTATCACCCTTCAATAATCTCCTTTCCAGGATATTAAAGATGTAAGTGAGTCAACTTAGTTTTAATCAAACTCATGTAACATCATCAAAATGAAATCCCAAAGAAGCAACCAGTTTAGTTTAGAGATACAGCACGGAAACAGGCCCTTCGGCCCACCAAGTCCCCACACCTTAACATTATCCTACACGACGCACAAGGGACAATTTACATTTACACCAAGCCAAATAGTCCGCAAACCTGTACGTCTTTGGAGTGTGGGAGGAAACCAAAGATATCAGAGAAAACCCGCATGGTCATGGGGAGAATGTACACCGGTGGTCGGGATCGAACCCGGGTCTCTGGCGCAGTTAGCACTGTAAGACAGCAAATCTACCACTGCACCACTGTGCCGCCCACAGTGTTGGTTTGAGATTCACAGATTCAGACAGTCTGACACTTTTAGGAGAATACTGCTTTCATGTTATCTTCAAATATTCACCTAAGTTCCAAGAATTACAATTTTATTTATTATTGTCTACGCGAAGAATTACTTTAAAAATTGTCCATTGCAAATATGTGATTTCATTACAGCCCTTTTCTTGTGCTTCTTTGCGAGTATCTCTGAAAAATAAAATATTTTGAACTCAATCCTCTATTATATTCAATGGCTGAAAAGGGATCCTATGAAGGCATGAAATCCAATAGTAAAAGCAATTATCGGTCAGAGTTTGTTGCCAACATGCCAGGTATATCACTGTAAGCTTAACTAAATCTCAAGGCAAGGTTAGACAATCCTGCATGTAAAGGGAATTGCAGCACTCAAGAGAGCTGATTAAACTATGCAAAGGAGACAGCTAAGTCAGTTTGCATGCATCTTGCAAAGAAAAAAAACATTTTTTGATTAACACTATCTGCCTCTAGATTTTGAGGTAATTCTCTAGAGTGGAATGTATGGCAAAAATTTCAGTTCAGCCAATTGTTTTCATTCTGTAACTCCCCTCATTGTGGAGAATTAACTTCACTGGAATATCTGGCTATTTCCCTCTCTAGTTTAGTTTAGAGATACAGCGCGGAAACAGGCCCTTTGGTCTACCGAATTCGCACTAATCAGTGATCCCCGCACATTAACACACACTAGTCCTGAGACCTCTTTTTCCTCAATGTATAGCATGTGTTTAGTTTAATTTAGTTTAGAGATTCAGCACGGAAACAGGCCCTTCAGCCTACTGAGTCCGCATCGATCAGCGATATCCATACATTAATACTACGCTACACACACAGGGGACCATTTTTTACTTATACCAAGCCAATTAACCTACAAACCTGTACATCTTTGGAGTGTGAGGGGAAACCGAAAATCTCGGAGAAAATCCACATGGTCACAGAGAGAACGTGCAAACTCCATTGAGACAGCACCCGTAGTCGGGATCGAACCTGGGACTCCGGCACTGTAATAACTGTTAGGCAGCGACTCTACCGCTGCGCCACTGTTCCACCCAGTACCTCAACAGTATCTCATTAAACATAAGCAGTATATAAGCAGCATCTCATTAAACATTTGTGCCTCCTGCCTATTAGAACCATATAAGTTCATATGTTTATGGATTCTAGGCGTAGAATAAGGCCATTTGGCCCATCAAGTCTGCTTCACCATTCAATCATGACTGAACTATCTTTCCCTCTCAACCCCATTCTCCTGCCTTCACCACATAACCCTTACTAATCAAGAATCTCCTCCTTGCACTTCCTCCCACCCTTCCTCTTGCAAATACACTATTCCCTATTCTCGATTTCTCCATTTCTGCCTATCTGCTCCCAAGATGACACTTTCCATTCTAGGATATCTGAGATAACATCGTACTTCAGAAAATGTGGTTTCCCCCCTGCTGTCATTGATGGATCCCTCACCTACATCTCTCCTCTGTGTCCCAAAGTAATGCTCTTGCTCCCCCTCTCCCTAGACCAAACAAGGCTAGAGATCCCTTGCTCCTCACCTTTCACCTCACCAGTCTCCACACCCATCACCCAGAACGACTTCTTATCGATTCCACACACAAGATTAGAATTTGTTCAGCCAGACCTGAACACACTTCTCGGCATCTGCAAACAATGGTGTCTGTCTTGTCGCTTCTTGTGCGTGGTGGTGGAAAGATTGGTGGAAACAGGGCCGCGACGTGAACACTCTTTCCTTGACTGAACTGAACACAATATTCTAAATGCGGTCTCACCAACATCTTATACAACTGCAACATGACCTCCCAACTTCTATACTCAATACTGTCTGATGAAGGCCAAAGTGCCAAAAGCCTATTTGATCATCTTATCTACCTGCGACTCGACCTTCAAGGAACCATGCACCTGTACTCCTAGATCCTTCTGCTCTACAACACTACCCAGACATTTACTGTGCAGGTCCCTGCCCTTGATCGACGTCCCAAAATGCAACACCTCACACTTCTCTGTATTAAATTCCACTAACAATTCCTCCGCCCACCTGGCCAATCGATCCAGATCCTGCTGCAATTGTTCACAACCATCTTCAATATCTGCAAAACCACTAACTTTTGTATCATCAGCAAACTTGCGAATCTTGCCCTGTATGTTCTCATCCAAATTATTGATGTAGATGACGATCAGTAACGGGCCCAGCACCGAACCCTGAGATAGACCACTAGTCACAGGCCTCTATTCTGAGAAGCAACCTTCCACCATCACCCTCTGCTTCGTTCCATGGAGCCAATTTGCTATTCATTCAGCTATCTCTTCTTGGATCTCATGCGATCTAACTTTCCAGAGCAGTCTACCATGTGGAACCTTGTCGAACGCCTTACTGAAATCCATGTACACAACATCTACAGTGCCTTCATCAACCATGCAACAACATGGTCGAATTTGGGGTACTGGAAGCGGTTAGCAAGCCCACCGAGTGGGTCTCCACCATGGTTGCCACGCTATTTATAGTCGCGTCTTCAAAAAATCAATCAGATTTATGAGACACGACCTCCCACGTACAAAACCATGCTGACTATCCCTAATCAGCCCTTGCCCATCCAAATGCCTGTATGATCCTATCCCTTAGAAAACTCTCCAGTAACTTACCAACTACAGATGGTAAGCTCACGGGCCTATAGTTCCCAGCATTTTCCCTGCAGCCCTTCTTGAAAAAAGGTACATTTGCCACCCTCCAGTCTTCCGGCACAAAGGGATATTGTTAGGGTAAATAAGTGGGCAAAGATCTAAAAAAAATGAGTATATAATGCAGAAAAATGGAAAGTTATCGAGTTTGGCAGAGGAAAAATAAAAGGGAAACACATTGTGAAAATGTAAGAGATTGCAGAGCTCTGAGAAGGAGGGGGATTCCATATCCTTGTGCATGATTCCTCAAAGGCTACTATGTAGTCACGGCAAGTAATTCGGAAAGTTAAAGGAATATAATAATTTACTGCTCGGTAGATCAAAAACAAAAGGAGAGAAGTCATGGTTCAGTTGGAGGGAACAGGATGAGATCACATCTGGGGTCCTGTGTACAATGTTGGTCTCCTTATTTATCAAAGAATGTTAACGCATTGGGAGCATCTTGCAAAAGATTTATTTGACAAACACCAGAAGTAGGCAGGTTGTCTTATGAGGAAAGGTTGGACAGACTACGCTTGAGTCCATTGGCGTTTAGATGAGTAAGAAGTGGTGATTGAAAAATACAGGACAGTTGAGAGATCTTTAGTTTAGTTTATAGATACAGCACGGAAACAGGCCCTTCGGCCCACCTAGTCCGCACCGACCAGCGATCCCTGCACATTAACACTATCCTACACACGCTAGGGACAAATTACACTTATACCAAGCCAATTAACCTACAAACCTCTACATCTTTGGAGTGTGGGAGGAAACCGAAGATCTCGGAGAAAACGTACGCGGTCACGGGGAGGACGTACAAACTCCTTACAGACAGCACCTGTAGTCGGGATTAAACCCGTGTCTCTGAAAGCGCTGTACAGCAGAAACCCTACAGCTGCGCCACTGTGCCACCCTAACAGAGTGGATGTCGATAGAGTTGGTGAGACTATGACCAGGGATCACTGCTAAAAATAAGGATCTCCCACTTGATAGACTAAACTCTGTCTCTCAGAGGACAGTGGAATCATATCTTTGAATATTGATAACTCAGGGAGTGAAATGTGACTTTAGGTGGAAGGTAATGCAGAATTAAAGTTGCACCTTTAATTACAAAAATCTGCCATTAAATTATTAAACGAGAGAGCAGGTTTGAGAGACTGAGTCCTACACCTGCTCTTAATTCATATGCTCCATAAAATGCTCCATACAAATGATGGCATGAGCTACTGAAAGCCTTGTGGCTGCTTAAGGGCCTGTCCCACTACACGAGGCAATTCAAGAGTTCTCCCGAGTTCTCCCACGATTCGAGCTTGTGTAATGTATGTAGCGGTTACGTCGGAGCTTGTGGATGTCACGTAGCAGCTCGTAACACTAACAGCAGGTACTCGTGAAACGCGGTAAGTTCATGAAGTTTTTTCAACAGTTCGGAGAGTGTCCACGAGAGCCCTGAGTACCTTTGAATGGCTATTACCATAATTCTCCGAGTTCGAATCAGGGGAAACTCGGGAGAACTCTTGAATTACCTCGTACAGTGGGACAGGCCCTTTTGCTCTTTTGACAACTGCAAACATAGTTAATACAGATCTCACTTCATTTTCTGTCTTAGCTGCTGATATTTTAATGTACATAATCTCCAATATGTACTTAAAATTTCCAACACAAAAAACATTGTAAGTCTCATATATTTCTTCATTTCGAAGTTTGAATTTCAGATCCGATTGATTATTAGGACTGGTTGTTACAATCCCTAAGATTTCACTACAATTGACATTCTTGGGTATGACCACCAGGTGAATTTTGCTAACAATCAGACGCATCTTCAGTTGTGTACCTCAACGTCACCGGGTGTTTCGGCCTTTTATCACAAGACACCATCAGTCGAGGCAGGCCCACCACAGGTTGATCAGACCTGGGTGTGTGTCTTATTGTTAGCCTCTAGATGGTCACGTGGCAGCCCAGACAGCATCTTTCCTCTTCAGCCACAGCCAGTGACTGCTCTGTTCGGCGGCATTGGCAAGTTCTTTTATTGCCCTCCTTTGTGCCTGCCCTTTGACTCCTACTTCCCTCAGGAGCCTTGCGGTGGAACTGGCTACAAAGCCCCTGCACCCCACCTCCACTGGACACAACCTTACCCTCCAACCCCTCTCCTCTGCCTCTGCTGCAAGGTTTGAATATAAAAGCTTTTTCCTTTCATAAGCCTCGTCCACAGCCTCCTCCCATGGGACCGTCAGCTCAATGGTGAAAACACAGCGACAGGAGTTGGACCAGAGAATGAGGTCTGGTCGCAGGTTGGTAACTGCGAATTATGATGACCTATTTCAGCATATCTGGCTAAGTACACTTGCCTGTAATGTATAACGTCCAGTGTGTTACTTTGAGCACCGAGTTTAACTGCTCACAAAGGTGATTATGTAGGTTTACACAAGGTTGTAAATGCATCTGCACCGAGCTGAACCTCAAAACAAATATAATGTTGCTTAGTGAATGATAACATGTGCACTTCTTGTGCTTGTTAACAATTCACTCCAAGTTCAGTATAACACATAAAAATCTTTCTGAAAGCATTTATTCCCTTTTAATGGATAAAATCCTCCTAAACCAAACAGTATCAATCTGGAAGCTCACACATAAAAATGCTTTAAACAACCATTTCCATTTCTGAAAGACAATCAGCCAGTGACATTGATATAAAACAGAGACATTCCAGCACTTAATTATTTAAAGAATCATTCAAAGAACAGTTTGTCAACTTCGCATAAAATTCAGAGATAAAATGGGTATAAAAGTCAGAGGAATTACTGTAGGGAAGGTAAACTCAAAGTCTTATTTGTTGTATTGCCAATGCAGATGGAACACATCCAGACCAAGACATCAAATGTAACACAAATTAAAGAAAGATATAAAATAAAATAAAATCATTCTCAGAGATGTGGAATATGAAATAAGTAATGCAATTTCTCTCAGGTTTCCTGGAGTTCAAGCAACTATCAAGATAAAATTAATGCGACTTTATAACAGTTATTGCTTGTCATTGCCTGCTGATAAGCCAAATGCAAAAAGGAGGGCATAGAGATTAAAAGTAGAAAAATGCTTATGACAAATGCTTATGACATCTTAGCCAATATATATCAATGCCCAAAGAATGAGTTAGCAATTCCATCAATATCTATCTCCTGCTATTTATTCCAGCATATCATATTCCATTTTGGCATTTTCAAGCCTGAAGTCATATTCAACTGAATAGCATCCCACCTTTTTGTTCAATGTATTTTTGTTAAATATCATTTTTTGTTGTTTTTAGCTACTTAACATAGATGCTGCCAAAAATGATACACGACAACTTATAATCCCATAGCAAGAGAAGAGTGTTGGTGGAATACCAACCTACTTTTAGGCAGTGATATTTACACGCCAAGGCAAAGGGCTTGCATGTGCTGGGGTAACACAGCGGGTCAGGCAACATCGCTGGAGAACATGGAAAGATGACGTTTCGGGTTTCCATTGTTGTTGTTAATCTTCATGCTCTCCTGTCATTTGGAAAACCAATCCAGTACATGTAGGAAGAACTGTTATAAAGATAGACGCGTTATGAATTTTATCCTGGTTGAAGTTTGAACTCCAGAAGATTTTGCAAAAGTTATACTGGACCTAATTTAAATTC
The DNA here is from genome assembly GCA_035221665.1 of Okamejei kenojei. Taxonomy (NCBI): domain Eukaryota; kingdom Metazoa; phylum Chordata; class Chondrichthyes; order Rajiformes; family Rajidae; genus Okamejei; species Okamejei kenojei. The sequence goes on along the minus strand of CM069145.1, from coordinate 8,805,907 downwards.
CAGGAGCAATGTATCTTCTTAAAATAAAATTATTAGATTTTATAAAATATCTACATCCTATTTTTTGCCTTAGACCAGAATTTATCATCAAAATTATAATCTTGACCTGAGACTTCTTTTTCTTCAATGTATAGCTTGTGTTTAGTTTAGTTTAGTTAAATTTAGTGATACAGAGGGGAAACAGGCACTCAGTCCACTGAGTCCACACCGATCAGCGATCCCCGCACATTAACACTACCCTACACACTGGAGACAGTTTTACATTTATATCAAGCCAATTAACCTATAAACCTGTTTGTCTTTGGAGTGTGGGAGGAAACCGAGGATCTCGGAGAAATCCTATGCAGGTCACGGGGAGAAAGTACAAACTCCGTACAGACTGCACCCGTAGTCAGGATTGAACCCACGTCTCTGGTGCTGTAAAGCAGCGACTCTACCGCTGTGTCTCCGTGCCAACCACATGTGCTGTGATCATTTTACAGAATTCTGGCTAGATACCATTGCGGTTCCTATAGTAGAATAACTTGGCTATAAACTAGTTCTACAGCACAGCAGTTGAGATAATGTCTTCCCACTATCATTTCATGCATCTCGTGCTCTTTGCCATTTCTTTAAATCACAGACAGTGAATTAGTTTGGCTGAGGACTGACTGGTGAGATGGCTGAAAACCCCAGGACAAAGCAATGTCTTTGCCAATCCTCTCCACAATTACTTGTGTAGTTATGTTTGATGATATTGTAAATAACAGCAGAAAGATTTTGAAGGAGAGAGATTAACAAAGTAAATTAAAGATATTCTCACTTAAGAGGAAACCCTGCAACGTCAATATGTGAAGCAGAGGTCGAGTGTTTCATAATGTTGTCAAGCTGGAAAGGGTAGAGAGAATATTTACAAGGATGTTGCCAGGATTCGAGGGTGTGAGCTATAGGGAGAGGTTGAGTAGGCTGGGACTCTATTCCCTGGAGCGCAAGAGAATGAGGGTTGATCGTATCGAGGTGTATAAAATAAAGTGAGGAATAGATCGGGTAGATGTACAGAGTCTGTCGCCCAGAGTAGGTGAATCGTGGACCAGAGGACACAGGTTTAAGGTGAAGGGGAAAAGATTTCATAGGAATCTGAGGGATAACCTTTTCACACAAAGGGTGGTGGGTGTATGGAACAAGCTGCCAGAGGAGGTTGTTGAGGCTGGCACTATCTCAATGTTTAAGAAACAGTTAGGCAGATACATGGATAGGACAAGTTCGGAGGGATATGGACCAAGCACAGGCAGGTGGGGCTAGTGCAGCTGGGCCATGTTGGCCGGTGTGGGTAAGTTGAGCCGAAGGCCTATTTCCACACTCTATCACTCTATGACTCTTGATCTCATCTTGTTTACTAATGTTCTTCAGAGATGAAAATATGCTGTCCTTACCTGGTCTGCTCTGGTCTGGTCTGCATGTGACTCCAGCCACATATCAATGCACCTGCACCCTAACCGCCTTCTTAGTTCAGGGTAATTCGGATGCACAATAAATGCACACAAAAATCTGTAGCCTCCTTTTGCTCTGGTATTTTATTTAATTCCCATGTTTTATTATTGTATAATGTTTTATGTGTCATTCTTAATTGTCACCGTAGGTCATGTTGTCATTTGCGAGCAGAGCACCAAGGCAAATTCCTTGTATGTGTACATACTTGCCAAATAAACTTATTCATCCACATCCCATGAAAAAATGTCAACATAAAATATTACAAAGAAGGCTTTCATTTGTAGAAAGTCTTTCATGATCCTACAAAAACCATTGAAATACTTTTCAAATGTGGTTGGCAATGGAGCAGCTATTTCCCAGAAAAAGCAATAATAAGGTCATAAGTGATCGGAGTCTTTCTCCTGGACATCCAGTGGTGCTGTTGCTAGCTGCCTCCGCCCACTGTCTGGCTGTATTTTTTTCATTTGTTATATTTATAGTGTGTTTTTTTGTTTTTTAGGGTTTTTTTTGGTATTTTATGTGGGGGGATGCGGGTAGGGTAAGGGGGGAACCATCCTTCAGTCGCTTCCTGGCGTGGATGCGGCTATTATCCGAGTCGCATCCTCGCTCCCCCCCTCGCGGCCTATCAGCTGGATTGGCGCGGTCTTTCCTGCCGGGGCCCGGATCAGAGCTTCAGCAGTGGCAGTGAGGCGCTGGAAACATCGCGGAGTGGGCAAGGCCTTCCTGGGAGCTCCCGACACGGAGCTCCCAACGCGGGCAGTGCTGACTTTAATATCGCAGAGTCCTGGGACCCTTTGCCGGGGGTCGCCAGCACGAATCTCCGCCCAGTCAACATCGGGAGCCGTGGATTCCGGTCGAAGGTGGCTGACGAGAGTTTCCCGGCGAGAGGGCCTGACCATCGGGCCACCCATAGCCGCGACTACGGGATGCTCGGGAGGCCCCGACCACGGGTGAACATTGGGGAACATCGGCGAGGAGGTTGACTGGACTCTGGTTCCTTCCCTCACAGTGGGGAACTTTGGTGCTGCTGTGGGGATGTTTGTGTTGTGGACTACAGTGTTCTGTGTTTTGTGGAGGTTTTTGTATGATTGTAAGAGGAAAATAATTTTGTTGTCTCTTCATTGAAGACAATGACAATAAATTAAAACAAATCAAATCAAAATAGAATTAGGTCATTTGGCCCATCAAGTTTACTCCGCCATTCAATCATGGCTGATCTAGCTCACCCTCCTAACCTCATTCTCCTGTCTTCTCCCCATAACCCCTTACACCCATACTAATGAAAGTGATCATAATCATACTTTATTAGCCAAATATGTTTTGCAACATATATGGAATTTGATTTGCCATATAGTCATACCAATAAAAAGCAACAGAACACACAGAATATATTTTAACATAAACATCCACCACAGTGACTCCTTCACATTCCTCACTGTGATGGAAGGCGAAAAAAAGTTAAATCTCTCCCTTCTTTGTCCTCCAGCGGTCAGGGGCCTCTCACCTTCTGTTAACGGGATGATCTTACTCCCGTAGCCAGCGACGGGCCTCCTTGTCGGGGTGATCAAGCTCCTGCATAGGGGCGGAATCTCAGCTCCCCCACGCCGGGCGATCTACCTCAGGTCGGGCTAATCAAACGTCGTGCGGCTTTTGGAGCTTCCTGACGCAACCCGAGACTGCGAGCTACTTGATATTAAAGTCCGCAGGACGTGGTTGGAGCGTCGATCCAAGGCATCGGCTCCGATGGTAAGTCCACATCCTCCCGGTGGGGCTCAATGTCAGTCCCAAGCAAGGATGCAGCTCCATGATGTTAGGCCGCAGAGCGACCAGAGATGCAATCCGGAAAACAATCTCTGGCAAAGTAAGAGATTGGAAAAAAGTTTCCCCCGATCCCCTCCCCCACCCCCCACATACAACAAACCAGAGAACATTAACACAAACTTTTAAAACACACTAAAAATAACAAAAAAAAAAACAGATAATAAGCAGATTATCTGTAAAAGAGGTGCTGAATGAGGAACAGATGTGGACAAATGTGAAGTTCCTTTGCTTCCAAATCTGTTCTTTTTTAATTCCGTTACTTTGTGAATATCCCAGGATCTATTTTTAAGCATTAGTGCCATATTATACAATAGACAAATAGGCAACTGTGTAGCCAGACACAGTGCAAACGCTCTCCAAGTTTGCGGACAACACCATCATTGTTGGAGAAATCACAGATGGTGACGAGTCAGAGTATAGAAGTTAGATTGATCAACTGACAAATTGCCAGCACAACACCTGGCTCTCAATATCAGTAAAAACCAAGGAAATGATTGTGGACTTTGGAGACAAAGGATATAAACCTGTCTATATCGATGGAACAATGGTGGAGAGAGTCAAAAGCTTCAAATTCCTGGGCGCACATTCTTCTAGATCTTTCCTGGACCCAGCACACATAAAGAAAATCTGAACGCCTCTACTTCCTGAGAAGATTACAGAGATTCGGTATGTCAGAGAGGACTCTCTTGAACTTCTACAGGTGTATATTGACTGGCTGCATCACGGCCTGGTTCAGCAACATGCCCAGGATGAAGAAGATTGCAAAAAGTTGTGAACACTGCCCCAGTCCATCACAGGTTCTGACCTCCCCATCATTGAAGGGATTTACAGGAGTAGCTGCCTCACAAAGGCAGCCAGCATCATCAAAGACCCACGCCACCCTGACCATATACGGATTTCACTCCAGCCATCAGGAAGAAGATATAGGAGCCTGAAAACTCCAGGTTCAGGAACAGCTTCTTCCCTGCAGTCATAAGGCTATTGAACACTGCAACCTCCAAATAAGTTCTGAGCTACATAGACTTGGGGGCATTGGTTTTGTCTTTTCGCACAATTATTGTTTGTTTGTTTGTTTGTTTGTTTTTATGTGTATCTGTGTGTATGTGCATATATGTATGTGTGTGTATGTGTACACACTGAACCTTTTTTACATTACATTGCTTACAGAGTACTATGCTTACATATTCTGTTGTGCTGCTGCAAGTAAGAATGTCATTGTTCTGTCGGGTACATTTGACAATAAAACACTCTCGACTCTCCTGGTTTCACATTCAGGCTGTGGTGAGAATATGGTAATAATCCTCCCAACCCATGCATAGTTTGCATTGGAAATCTGAAAACCATATAACCATATAACAATTACAGCACGGAGACAGGCCCTCTCGGCCCTTCCAGTCCGTGCCGACCTGGCATTGGAAATCTGAAAACATGTCATAAAGCAATATTTTTAAAGGTGCAATAAAATTATATTCATATTGCAAGCATGCAATTCAGCATCGAAGAGGTTAATACTACATATGAAGCAACAAACTTCACTTTCCACTGCTTATTGCTTTTTCCAGACAGAATTTATTGTGGTTGGAGACAACTCATCTATAGTGTAGATTAATGACCTTGTTTACTTGCTTCCAAAGCACTATCAAAAGATTATTAAATTGAAAGTGCAGAGACAGAGTAGAAACCATCATGAGACAGATGTGTCTAGAGATATCTGCAGCAAAGTGGACATTCCGCAGCAATTTGTAACACAAACTTTAGCTCCTTTAATTCTGCAAGAAGAGAGTTCACCCACCACTAGAGCACAGGATTAAAAGAAAGTTTTCCATATATACAGCCCGTTACTACGTTCACTGAAACATCTCAAACTACTTCAGCTGGAGTTCATTAATTTTGAAATAAAATCATTGCCATTCTTTACATTTTTAGTCATGCAGCTTGATGTGGGAGTGCTAACCCACACCAAAGAAGAAACCCTGTATATATTCACCCAGACTCCAGATGAAGAGGAGGGAGGGGAGAGGGGCGGTGATCGCTCCTATTTCAGCCAAAGCATAAACCCACTGTTGACAAACCAATGTGACATGGGATCATCGCTCCATGGAATCCGTTTAAGCCTGGGAATGATTTCTTTCATTGCTAAATAATTCAGCAGGGAAATACTCACAGGGAAAATGAGGCGCTTGCCAATGAAACTGAAGATAATTTACATTTAAAGTAAATGATCCAAAATTAATGCACCTATAACCAGGTTACCCATTCACACTCTCGCATTTATATCTAATCTGAGTTTAGAGACGGTGTATAGGCAAGTTATTTTATAACTTCAGTGAACCGGAAATAAAGTAATGCAGCGGGCCAGACAGCATCTCTAGAGAGAAGGAATGGGTGTCTTTTCTGGCCGAGACCCATTCCTTTTCTCCAGAGATGCTCACTGACCCACTGAGTTACTCCAGCAACTTGTATCAATGTCAGCATATTAATCTGGTCAAGTGGTCAATAAGGAGATACTAGCAGAAATCAGTACTGATGGGAGGATCACTAGCATTGTTGATACATGTATTGGCAGAACAGTAGCTAGTGGAGAATAGTAAGATGAAATAAGAACTTACCAGTTTGAAGTTTGATCTTTATTTTATGAGGAGTTACGATGAGGGATTACGTGAAGAACCCCGTACAGCCGTTGGTGCGTCAATCTTCAAAGCAGCGGAGTGAAATCACAGGTAACAATGTCTGAAGTATAATGGTAAGATAACAGAAGACTAGAACTACCAGATGATATTTATGAGGGTTGGGAGAGGAGGGCACGTAATCCTTCATCGTAACTCCTCATAAAATAAAGATCAAACTTCAAACTGGTAAGCTCGTTTAATCTTACTATTTTACTTCGGAGTCACGAGAGTGACTACGTGAAGACTTCAAAGCACTGTGATTTCATGCCGCAGACCCAAATCTGGCATTCACACTGCATCGAATGACTCAAAAAGTCGTTAATAATCAATAATGCATCAATCATAACATTGTTAAATGAATAACGGTTTATTTACAAATGAAACAATAACAACCCCTCTAACTCAGGGGGAAACTATAACAGAACTCAAAACAGAATCAGCAAACACCCCCAGCCTTGTAATCGGCTTATGGTAAAATTTTTGAAAGGTCAGCTCACTGGACCATCCTGCGGCCGTGAGGATATGGTCTATAGGCACATCCATCGCCCTTGTCGCGGACGTTGATGCTGCCCTGGTGGAATGAGATTTGAATTTATCTGTATCAATCCCAGCACTTCCCAGAACCTGCTTTAGCCACCTTGAAATTGTTTGCACCGACACTTTACTGTGTGTTTTTTTGTGGCTAATAAATAATGCAGACTCTGTTCCTCGTAGGGCCCTGGTGGCCTCAATGTAACGAGACAAATGTGATACTACACACAGGCGAGCATCTGTGGGGTATGCTGAAAACATAATTTTACATCCTGCCATGCATATTCTATTACGTTTGAGCAAATCATAGACATAAAAGTAATGGCATCTGCTGATACCTGCATTCTGTCTAGCCATAGCTTTTGCAATGTTTGCACCAACGCCATAAGCATGACCACCTTCATGGTTAGTTTGGCTAGAGATAGGCTTGCAACAGGAGCCCACTGGCGAAGAAGCATAAGAACTTCACTCACATTCCAAATACCGGCATACCTGGGTTTAGGAGGATTAGAATGGAAAACTCCCTTCATAAATCGAGAAGCTAACGGATGTGCCCCTACTGAATGTAACTCTGAATTCATGGGTAAATAAGAAGACAGAGTACTTCTGGCTGTATTGATCGCACTATAGCTTAATCTTTGATCAAAATAAAGAGTGGACAAGAACTCCAATATGTCTGGGATGCCTGCAGTTTGATATGAGATATTCTGCTGTAGACAGAATTGCTCCCACTTCCTTATCGAGGTGCTATACTGCTTCTGAGTACTATCCCTGCAGGCCAACGTGAGAACATCCACGGTACGATCAGACAGTCCTCTCCCCTGGTATGGCCTCCTTAAAATCTGCAAATTAACAGATCAATACGATCATGTAAAGGGTGTTGATCCTTAGTTACTGGATTTACCAGTAGCTTTTTATGTTTGGGAATAATCATGTGAGGCTGACTAGCCATTTGTAATATGAGAGGAAACCATGGTTCTGTAGGCCAATCCGGCACCACCAATACTCCTGAAGTGGAGTCCTGCATGATCTTTTGCAAGCATCTACTGATGAGAAAGAATGGAGGAAATGCATAAACAAACATTCCACCCCAATGTAGCGAGAATGCATCCACCGATGCTGCACCAGGATCTGGTTCCCATGAAACATATCTGGGCAATTGATGGTTTAGTCTAGATGCAAACAAGTCAATATCTGGCATTCCATACTGAGCAATCTCTTGATTAAATATGTCCTGATTTAACATCCATTCTATGTTATCATTGAATTGGCATGACCTAATGTCAGCTACTGTGTTGAATCTACCTGGTAAATATATTGCTGAAAGCCAGATATTTTGGTCAATGCACCAGCTCCAGATCTGATTAGCCAGTCTATCACAAGACTGTGACTTGACTCCACCCATGTAGTTTACATATGCCACTGTCGTAGTGTTGTCAATCTGAACCTGCACATGCAAGTCCTTCCTGGCAGAGCAATAAGCTTTAAGCCCATACCAGTTTCCCAACAGCTCTAAATAATTGATCCCTCTTAATTGAAGAAGGGATGTCTCATCAGTATTCCATCTGCCTCCAGAACTGGAAGACGTATCTGTAGCACCCCAACCCAGCGCACTTACATCAGTCTGTAATATTAAGGAAGGTGGTTCCACCAAAACCTCTCTAGAACTTTTTGAAACATTTATGATCCACCATTGAATGTCGGAAATTGCCCCAGCTGACAATTGCATAGGCTTGTCAAAATGGCCAACTTGTGTCCTCAGTGCCTGTTCTTTTGCTCGTTGTAATTGTTGATAATGCAGAGGTCCATACTGCACAGCTGGAAAAGCAGCCATCAATTTACCAATTAAACTGGCTACTTGTCTAATTGAAGGCCGTTGTTCCCTAAGGAGATTAACACATTCCTCAATTACCTGCTGCAATTTGTCCCTAAGCAAAGTTACTAACATGTGATTTGAATTAATGGTAAAACCCAAATAATCAATGATTTGAACTGGTGATAACTTGGATTTATCTGGATGAATGACGAGCCCTAATTGTTCAAAAGTGAGTTTAACAATTGAAACAGATGACTCAGCTACAGCACGAGTCTTCCCAACAATTAAAATATCGTCTAAGTAAGCCATTAACACATGCCCCTGAGCTCGGAGTAATCCTAGAACAGGTTTTAACAATTTAGTAAATAATCTAGGAGTTTAAGTTAACCCATTAGGCAATGCTTTGAATTGCCACAACTGAGTCATCCAGATAAATTTCAAATACCTCCTATCATCAGCATGAATAGACATTGAGTAATATGCATCCTTTAAATCAATGCTGGCCATATAACACTCTTTGGAAACGAGATGTTTGGCGTATAAAAAGTTTCCATTTTGAAATGCCTATAGCAAACAAATGAGTTCAAACTTGTCAGATCCAAAATAATTCTACATCCCCCAGTCTTTTTAGACCTAGGAAAAATACTTGACACAAACTGATGATTTTGACGAACTGACTTCTCAATCACCCCTTTTTAGCCGTCTCATCCATGGCCAATTCCTGCAGCTGGTGAGAGAGCATATACTGTATTGCTGAAGCCAATTCATCCCCTAAAGGCTCTCCTGCCTCTATAAGCACTGTAAATATTTCTGCTATATTTGGGATAATTTCAAGCTCCACTCCCTTGTGGCTCTCCTCAACCACTGACTCGGCGTCAGCAAACTGCACCGGTATAACCTCCTCCTCAAAGGTAGGATATTCTTGCAGCCCTATTATAGGTGCTGCGAGCACAGGCTCTCCACTAGCCTGGCGTGGGCACCACTCCTCCTCACGGAGTTTGTCCCTGTCGAGCATCTTCTGCAATAAGACCTCCACCTGGGAGAGCCGTGAGCAAACGGTCTCTCCTTTTGAGGATAAAACCTCCAGGCCCGACTCTGGGTCCACGGGCATATTTGATTTTCCAGTAGCCTTACGCCCTACCGGCATGGCTATGCTGCTCACAGGCAGCGGGTCCGGTGTCGCTAGCTCCATTGCTGGTGTCGGACTTGGTGTGCTAAGCGGGCCTCCGCTAACAATACTATCCTGGTCATCGACCCTTTTTGCTGTGGAACGCCTTGCCGACACCTTCTTCACTTTCTGTAACATTTCTAATGGTGTATCCACAACCGCTGCAACAGAAAATGAATGCTAGAAAAGTTTGAAAACTTACCTTCTGTTTTAAACTTACCGCTTGGAGGAGTGCTGCTGCTCCAACCGGCCGACTACACAAAAGCTCCGAAGTAAAATCAAGGGCCTGTCCCACTTAGACAAATTTTTAGGTGAATGCCGGCGACTAGACTGTTGCCACATGGTTGCCGGGGTGTCACCTGTATGGCCGTGAGTAGTCTCCTCAGTCGTCCAAAGAGGCGTAGCATCTTTCTGGTTGCTGCTGGATTTTTAACGTTGAAACATTTTCGGAGACAGTCGGCGACAGTGGGTTTGATGCCAATGAGTGTAGCTTGACTACTCCTGACGTAGGTGCTGTCGTAGTTGTCGCCAGGTTAACGTAGGTTGTCGTCAGGTGACGTAGGTTGTCGCCAGGTGCTGACTTGGTTTTTTTTGTTGTTAAAGTGATGATTCTATTTCAAATTTTATGTCGAATGGGGGTCCAGTTGCCAGTTTTTCAGCGACCTGCTATGACTAGGACATTGCCGGCAGTCACCAAAAAATAGTTTATGTGGAACAAGCCCTTCAGGTGAAGGTTATTAGTTCAGCGCTTGATGAAGATATGACGAAAACTTGATGAAAACAGTTAATTTATCATGGGATTTCAAAGACTGTAATTAGAGGTTGGGCAAGATTCACTGAGAGGCAGATAAATGTACTGTGAAAGACAAAGGACTGCATTCATCTCCTTAACTATTGGGCCTGGGTAGTACCCTGAATAATTCTCTCAAGTGTCTGACCTGCTCCGATACCCAGGTCATACATGCATGGTCAAAAATCCCAGAAGTTTTATCGAGGCATGAGTTGAAATCATCGTACATTTCCAGGCTCATCGGCATATAACCACATCAGATGACAAAGGCCATGGGAGGAAAATGGCAATCTTTAATCACATAGTGGAAAAAAATATGCTATTACTCAGTTTTAAATTAGTTCCTTCACAGCCTGTGCAATGGTGTGAACAGGGGAATGATAGAAGCTGGCCATAAGTACATGAAGTTAAAAGATATCTATATATTACTAAAACTTTCATCTTGTTAGTTTGTTTGGTTGTTTGTTTATTTGGTTGGTTGGTTGTTTGTTTGCGAGTACATGATTTCCCCAAACTCTGCAAAAACGGTACACAATAGCGCTACAATGTTTGGCCCACATTACTCACCATGGTCCTGGGGTGTGCATTAGCTAAGTTTTGTTCAGATTGATGGTATATTTTACGTTATTGACATTTTAAACTTCACAAAAAAACACTTTACAAAACCACTTTTCCACTTGCCCTGCCCGTCAGCTGCCTTCGACATTATAATGACGTCACAATGGGATCCCGAATTTAATTTGCATTAAAAAAAATCATGATTTTCATTCACATTGATTAATCTGGGTCCCACGTATGGGGAGCTCCGACGCCACCTCCCACACATGGGGTCCATTAATTGGCTCCGACCTCCCGCACAACGCCCAATTGCTCCGGGTCCCACGTGGGGGGAGGGGCAACACTGACCCCCCCCCTGCCTCAAGTGCAACTGCGTCGCCGACGTGGTGGAGAACACAGGGCCGCTGATGGTTTACATAGAAATCCTATGGGGAATGTTGAGGTAGGGAGTGGGGATAGAGGGAGAGGAGGGCAGTGGGGGGTGTGAGGAGGGAGTGGGGGTGGGGTAGAGGAGGTGAGGTGAGGAGTGGGGGAGGAGGGGGATAGAGGGAGAGGAGGGGGTAGGGAGCGGAGAGGGGTTATGGAGGGGGTAGGGAGTGGCTGAAGATAGGGAAAAGAAGAGGAGGGGGAGGGAGTGCTGGGGGATGAGGGGGATGGAGGAGGAGAGGGGTAGGAAGAGGGATGGTGAGGTAATAGAGGAGGGGAGGGGGAAGAGTGTGGAGGGGAGGGAGGGGGGGTGGGGGAGGAAGCAGAGGAGGGTTGGTGGTGGGTGTGGAGAGGCAGGATAATGAAGGAGGGAAATAGAAGACTGAAGAGGGAGAGTGAGATGCGTTCACACTGACCTTATAGTTATAAGTTATTGCCATTTTATACTTTAGGAACATTGCAGTCGTGCTCCCACTTGCCGTCCTTGCCTGCGCAGTTGGGGGAGGGTTGCCGTCACCCACGTCACACGGGGATCTCAACTATTTTAACATCATCTGATAACTTGCTAATCGTGCCTTGGACATTCTCATCCAAATCATTGAAACTAGACACTCAAGTTACCGATTGCTAAGGCACACCACCAGTCACAGGCCTCCAGTCCAAAGATCGACCTTCCACCACCACCCTCGGCTTCCTCCCATGAAGCCACAGAGGATTTTTTTTGGTACTGATATATTAGCCAGAAGTACCAACCAGTATCTGACATTTTTAGAATCAAATGCTCCATGCACATCGAGTGAATCTGTGAGTGCCAGAGGTCGGACCGGCCCACGGTGGATGGCAGTAGCTGGTCCAGGACGTACCGCTGAGAGAACAAAGAGGGAACACTGGGACTACATTGAGCACTTTGCAACTTTGATGGTGCCATATGCATGGCACCTCTTTGCATACTTTGTGTATAGTACGCAAAAGGAAGAATTTCACTGGGACATGTCACGTGTGATAATAGAATATCATTCATTCATTCACTCACATGATTGTTTTGTTGAACTGCCTAGTAACTTGAGTGCGTAGTGTTTCGGTTCTGAGTTTTACATGGTATAATTTCTATATGTAAAAAGAAACTTGAATGATAAGTAACAGATCAATAACTGATACTGTAAGTTGCAACTGTAACTAACTGATAAGTTACTGATAAGTTACCATACAAAAACTTCAAATGTCCCTGGCACAGTGACGCGGTAGAGTGCCTTACAGCGCTAGAGTTGCTGCCTTACAGCGCCAGAGACACGGGTTCGATCCTGACTATGGGTGCTGTCTGTATGGAGTTTTACATTCTCCCCGTGACCCGCGTAGGTTTTCTCCGAGATCTTCGGTTTCCTCCCACACGCCAAAGACGTATAGGTTTGTAGGTTAATTGGCCTGGTATAAGCGTAAATTGTCCATAGTGTGTGTACGATAGTGTTAATGCACGTCGGTGCGGACACGGTGTTTCAGCACTGTTTCTCTAACAAAAAAACAAAGCATGCTTACTGGCTTCAGGGCGAATCAGTCACAGATGACAAGTTCTCTGTGTCTTAGTTATGGATGCAAAAACTGTTGCCCACAATCCACACATGTAGAAGAAGGCTTCCACTGTTTCTGGGAAGCCTGCATTATAGCAGATTAAAAGCACCTTCTTGAATAGGTATCAGGCTAACTTTGAAAAAAAGTCTCAGGTAGGTGTCTTTTAAAGCATTTATTTATGGTGTCTCCTTTGAGTCAGGCTCCCCTTCTGTCCAAAGCACTGATCTATAGCCCCTCACAGGCTCATCAACCTTGTCCAGTCACTAACACATTGCATTAAGCCATCTGATGCATTCTGAACACCAACACCATCCCTGACACGCAACTCCCTCCCTGACCATAAATACTGTGGCAGAGGTTGAGTATATAGGGAGAGGTTGAGTAAGCGGACTCTACTCCTTGGAACGCAGGAGGATGAGGGATGATCTTATGTAGATGTATAAGATCATGAGAGGAATAGATCGGGTAGATGCAGAAAGTAGGTGAATCGAGGACCAGAGGAAATAGGTTTAAGATGAAGGGGAAAAGATTTAATAGGAATCTGAGGGGTAACTTTTTCACACAAAGGGTGGTTGTTGAATGGTACAAGCTGCCAGAGGAGGTAGTTGAGGCAGAAAATATCCCAACATTTAAGAAACAGTTAGACAGGTATATGGATAGGGCAGGTTTGGCGGGATATGAACCAAATGCTAGCAGGCGGGACAAGTGTAACTGGGACATGTTGGCCGGTGTGGGCAAGTTGGATAGAAAGGCCTGTTTCCACATTTATTACTCGATGACCCTCCCCAAATCTCCCAAATCCTCCCTCCTTAACATTCAACACCATCCCCAAACATCAACACACTCTCCAACCACAACAACCACCGTTCCTGACACTCAAAACCATCACATTCACCCTCCCAGACACCCTCCCAGTAGCTGCCTAAAGTATAAAATGGCAATAACTTGACACACCCTCCCTGACCACCCATACCAGCCCTGACCACCCACACCTTCCCTGACCACCTACACCCTGACCACCCACACTCCCCTTGACTACCCACACCCTCCCTGACCACCCACACCCACCCTGACAACCCACACCCTGACCACCCACACCCTGACCACCCACACCCTTCCCTGACCACCCACACCCTCCCTGACCACCCACACCCTCCCTGACCACCCACACCCCCACCCACACTCATCTGACCACCCACACCCTCCCTGACCAACCACACCAGCCCTGACCACCCACACCCTTCCCTGACCACCCACACCCTCCCTGACCACCGCACACCTCTTGACCACCCCACACCCTCCCTGACCACCCACACCCTCCCTGACTACCCACACTCTCCCTGACCACCCACACCCTCCCTGACCACCCACACCCTCCCTGACCACGCACACCCTCTGTGACCACCCACACCCTCACCACCCACACTCGTCTTGACCATCACACCCTCCCTGACCGCCCACACCCTCCCTGACTACCCCACACCCTCCCTGACCACCTACACCCTGACCACCCACACTCTCCCTGACCACCCACACCAGCCATGACCACCCACACCCACCCGGACCACCCACACCCACCCGGACCACCCACACCAGCCTGACCACCCACATCCTCCCTGACCACCCACACCTTGACCACGCACACCTGCCCTGACCACCCACACTCTCCCTGACGACCCACACCCTGACCACCCACACCCGCCCTGACCACCCACACTCTCCCTGACAACCCACATCCTGACCACCCACACCCTCCCTGACCACTTACACTCCCTGACCACCCACACCCTGACCACCCACACCCTCCCTGACCACCCACACCCTCCCTGCCTGACCACCCACACCCTGACCACCCACACCCTGACCACCCACACCCTGACCACCCACACCCTGACCACCCACACCCTCCCTGACCACCCACACCCTCCCTGACCACCCACACCCTGACCACCCACACCCTCCCTGACCACCCACACCCTCCCTGACCACCCACACCCTGACCACCCACACCCTCCCTGACCACCCCACACCCTGACCACCCACACCCTGACCACCCGCACCCTGACCACCCACACCCTCCCTGACCACCCACAACCTCCCTGACCACCCACACCTGCCCTGACCACCCACACCCTCCCTGACCACCCACACCCTCCCTGACCATCCACACCCTGACCATCCACACCCTGACCACCCACAACCTCCCTGACCACCCACACCCACCCTGACCACCAGCACACTATCAGCATCGTCCCTGACCACAATTCAATTTAGTTAAGTTTAGTTTAGCGATACAGCACAGAAACACGACTTCGGCCCACCAAGTCCGCGCCGATCAGTGATCCCCGCACACTTACACTATCCTACACACACTAGTGACAATTTACAATTATACCAAGCCAATTGACAAATCTGTACATCTTTGGAGTGTGGGAGGAAACTGGAGGTCCCGGAGAAAGCCCACGCAGGTCACGTGAAGAACGTACAAATACCGTACAGACAAGCACCCGTAGACAGGATCAAACCCGGGTCTCTGGTGCTATAAAGCAGCAACTCTACCGCTGCGCCACCGTGCCTCCCATGCAATATCCCGTTGATGCTGGTTCTATAACATGGCACTGTTACATTGACTGCAGGCCCAGGTGATTACAAGAGGAGGTAGTTACCCTCTTCTTATAATTTGTCATTTCCCTGGCATTGAATGAGCTCTTGTTTGTCCGCCTCCTCCCCAGGTGGAAAGATCACAAAGGTGTTCATCACATCCCATGTTTCTACAAAGTTAATTAAGTCGTAGGAAAACATTCAATGCTGCTACTACTCGCAACAAAATTTGTATATCCAGTAGCCGATCATCAAACATATTTTGAACACATCTGACCCTGCAACAATGAAATATAATAATAATAATAATATCTTTTATTGTCATTACACATAAGTGCAACGAGATTTGGTTTGCAACTTCCATCCGATGTCATAACTTAATCGACAAATAAAATTTAGGTTTAAATAACCCGAGAACAAGGTTTGTAAAAATGAACATTAGACCAGTAAAATCAACACAGACTAAAGTGCGAGGCCGGGGGAGACAGTCCATGGGGTGGGGGGGTACTCAGCAGGGCCGGTTCAGAGCCGCTATAGCTCTGGGAATGAAGCTGTTTCTGAGTCTGGTGGTGCGGGCGTAGAAGGCCTTGTAACGTCTGCCGGAAGGGAGTAGTTCAAACAGTCCATTACAAGGGTGAGAGGAGTCTTTATGTATGCTGACGGCCTTCCTGAGGCACCGTGTGTGGTAGATGCCCTCCAAGGCTGGTAGCGGTGTCCCAATAATCTGTTGCGCTCTGTGGACAAAGCGCTGAAGAGCTCTCCTCTCCGCCTCCATGCAGCTGAGATACCACACAGAGATGCCATACGTTAGTATGCTCTCTGTGGTGCAGCGGTAGAAGGTTGTCAGCAGCTGTTGGGGCAGACCAGTCCGTTTCAATGTTCTTAGGAAGAACAGTCGTTGCTGTGCCTTTTTGACCAGCGCAGTGGTGTTGGTGGACCATGTGAGGTCCTCTGAGATGTGAGTGCCCAGAAACTTGAAGCTGGACACTCTCTCCACACTGTCTCCGTAGATGGAGATTGGGGCGTATTCCCCAATGTGGAGGACGGCTCTGCACAGGCAAATGTAACGGCTACCTAAATTAGATATATGCATGGACACGAAAGGCTGAAGTCAATCAGCGGGTCAGAACAGCATCGGTGGAGAAAAGGAATGGGTGAAGTTGCAGATCGAGACCATTCTTCGGAGATGCTGTCCTACCCGCTGATTTACTCCAGCTTTTTGTGTCTACCTTCAGTTTAAACCAGCATCTGCTGTTCCTTCCTACAAATTATATATATATTTTAGACAATACATCTGAGAGCAGTCGGTGCACAATATATTCATGAAGGAGACCTGACCAATATATTCATGAAGGAAACATCTCTGCCTACACTGGGGAGACTTTAAACTAGAAAGGCTGGGGGGAGGGACTCGGGTAGAGGGGGCTAGAGGTCAGGGTGTGGGGCAAGAGGCAGAGAAGGGAAGCACTCGGACCCAAAATGTAGGCGAAAAAGATAATAGACAGAGAATAAGGCATGGTGGATTTCTAAAATGTGTATATTTTAATGCTAGGAGCATTGTAAGTAAGGTGGATGAACTTAGAGCCTGGATTGACACCTGGAAATGTGATGTTGTGGCAATCAGTGAAACATGGTTGCAGGAGGGCTGTGATTGGAAACTAAATATTCCAGGATTTCGTTGCTTCAGGTGTGATAGAATTGGAGGGACCAGAGCGGGAGGTGTTGCATTGCTTGTCAGAGAAGATATTACAGCAGTGCTTTGGCAGGATAGATTAGAGGGCTCATCTAGGGAGGCTATTTGGGTGGAACTGAAAAGTGGGAACGGTGTAGCAACACTTTTAGGGGTGTACTATAGACCGCCAAATGGGGAGCGAGAATTGGAAGAGCAAATATGTAAGGAGATAGCAGATATTAGTAGTAAGCACAAGGTAGTGATTGTGGGAGATTTCAATTTTCCAAAAATAAACTGGGAAACACATTCTGTAAATGGGCTGGATGGTTTGGAGTTTGTAAAATGTGTGCAGGATAGTTTTTTTGCAGCAGTACATAGAGGTATCGACCAGAGAAGGGGCAGTGCTGGACCTCCTGTTAGGAAATGAGGCAGCTCAGGTGACGGAGGTATGCGTTGGTGAGCACTTCGGGACCAGTGATCACAATACCATTAGTTTCAAAATAATTATGGAGAGAGTCAGAACTGGACCTAGGGTGGAGATTTTTGATTGGAGAAAGGCTAACTTTGAGGGAATGCGTAAGGATTTTAAAGGAGTGAATTGGGACACTTTGTTTCATGGGAAGGATGTAGAAGAGAAATGGAGGACATTTAAAGGGGAAATTGTAAGAGTACAGAATCTTTATGTCCCTGATAGGTTGAAAGGAAATAGTAAAAATTGGAAAGAGCCATGGGTTTCAAGGGAAATTGGACACTTGTTTCGAAAAAAGAGAGATATCTACAATAATTATAGGAGGCATGGAGTAAATGAGGTGCTAGAGGAGTATAAAGAATGTAAAAAGAATCTTAAGAAAGAAATTAGGAAGGCTAAAAGAAGATATGAGGTTGCTTTGGCAAGAAAGGTGAAAGTAAACCCAAAGGGTTTCTACAGCTATATTAATAGCAAAAGGATAACGAGGGATAAAATTGGACCATTAGAGAACCAGAATGGACAGCTATCTGCAGAGCCAAAAGAGATGGGGGAGATATTGAACAATTTATTTTCTTCGGTATTCACCAAGGAGAAGGATATTGAACTCTGTGAGGTAAGGGAAAAAAGTAGAGTAGCTATGGAAACTATGAGATTCAAAGAGGAGGAAGTACTGACACTTTTGAAAAATATAAAAGTGGATAAGTCTCCAGGTCCTGACAGGATATTCCCTAGGATACTGAGGGAAGTTAGTGTAGAAATAGCAGGAGCTATGACAGAAATATTTCAAATGTCATTAGAAACGGGAATAGTGCCGGAGGATTGGCGTACTGCGCATGTTGTTCCATTGTTTAAAAAGGATTCAAAGAATAAACCTAGCAATTATAGACCTATTAGTTTGACGTCAGTGGTGGGCAAATTAATGGAAAGGATACTAAGAGATAATATATATAAGCATCTGGATAAACAGGGTCTGATCAGGAACAGTCAACATGGATTTGTGCCTGGAAGGTCATGTTTGACAAACCTTCTTGAATTTTTTGAAGCGGTAACTAGGGAAATTGATGAGGAGTGGATGTTGTCTGTATGGATTTCAGTAAGGCCTTTGACAAGGTTCCCCATGGAAGGTTGGTTAAGAAGGTTCAATCTTTGGGTGTTAATGACGGAGTAGCAAGATGGATTCAACAGTGGCTGAATGGGAGTAGTCAGAGAGTAATGGTGGATGGCTGTTTGTCAGGTTGGAAGCCGGTGACCAGTGGGGTGCCTCAGGGATCTGTGTTGGGTCCACTGTTGTTTGTCATGTACATCAATGATCTGGATGATGGGGTGGAAAATTGGATAAGTAAGTATGCAGATGATACTAAGATAGGTGGTGTTGTGGATAATGAAGTAGATGTTCAAAGTCTACAGAGAGATTTGGGCCATTTGGAAAAGTGGGCTGAAAGATGGCAGATGGAGTTTAATGCTGTTAAGTGTGAAGTGCTACGTCTTGGCAGGACAAATCAAAATAGGACGTACATGGTAAATGGTAGGGAATTGAGGAATGCTGTGGAACAGAGGGATCTAGGAATAACTGTGTATAGTTCCCTGAAGGTGGAATCGCATGTAGATAGGGTGGTAAAGAAAGCCTTTGGTGTGCTGGCCCTTATAAATCAGAGCATTGAATATAGGAGTAGGGAAGTAATGTTAAAATTGTACAAGGCATTGGTAAGACCAATTCTGGAGTATGGTGTACAATTTTGGTCGCCTAATTATAGGAAGGATGTCAACAAAATAGAGAGAGTACAGAGGAGATTTACTAGAATGTTGCCAGGGATCCAGCAACTATGTTACAGAGAAAGGTTGAACAAGTTAGGTCTTTATTCTTTGGAGCGCAGAAGGTTAAGGGGGGACTTGATTGAGGTCTTTAAAATGATGAAAGGGATAGACAGAGTTGACCTGGATAAGTTTTTCCCATTGAGGGTAGGGAAGATTCCAACAAGAGGGCATGACATGAGAATTAAGGGACAGAAGTTTAGGGGTAACGTGAGGGGGAACTTCTTTACTCAGAGGGTGGTGGCTGTGTGGAATGAGCTTCCAGCAGAAGTGGTGGAGGCAGGATCGATTTTAACATTTAAAAGTAAAGTGGATAGGTATATGGACGTGAAGGGAATGGAGGGGTATGGTCTGACGGCAGGTAGATGGGACTAGGGGAAAACAAATGGTCGGCATGGACTGGAAGGGCCGACAGGGCCTGTTTCCGTGCTGTAATTGTTATATGGTTATATGGTTACACTGGCTTACACTGAGGCTACTTTGAGCACAGTGTGAAACTAAATTAGCTTTTATATAGTTTTGCCTAAAAAAAACGTAACAAAACGCTTATACTAAGTGCTTGGGTAAAACGTCCAACTACCTGCACCAGTACTCTCATGTTGAAAAAATATCCATTGCAGTGTCAAATAATTTTTTTGCTCTTGGGACCTGGGTTCCATTTGAGCCAAAACTCAAGCAATAAAATTCTCCTTTTGCTGACAACTGTTCTGTCCCTAAGTGGAGCCAATTTGAAAAGTCTGCTTTCGTTTCTTAACAGGCCTGAATTTACTGCAAAAACTGCTAGTATTTCAGCGCTAATTGGCTGCCTTCTTTGGAAAGCATAGAAAGATGCCTGACATGGGAAATGGAAATGCACAATCTCAACTTTACCTTGATATGCAGAAATTTCACTCAAAGTGCAAAGCCTAGGGAAAATCATGTCAGTGATGACTGAAAACTCACTTTTAATGCCTTTATAATGTGATCTCAGCCTCACTGCACAATGGTCGGACAGTGATGTGACATTTACAGTGTAACAGCAGATTAAAAGGCGGCACGCTGACGAGGCGGTAGAGTTGCTGCCTTACAGCGCATAGCACGCCGGACACCCTGAATAATCTCCACTCCTTGGTTAATGTCACACAAAGGCTTGTTTTTATTGCCATGCCTAGTTCTCCCCAATACTCAGGACTCAATTTGGATATTTTATAAACGTGCCTAAACCATTTCACCATTTACAGACAGTTTGATTGCTCCTACCTTTCTCTCAATATATCCTAAAATAACTGATTAGAGATGTAGGAAGGAACTGCAGATGCTGCTTTAAACTGAAGATAGACACAAAGTGCTGTAGTAACTCAGGCAGCATCTCCGAATAGAAGGAATAGGTGATGTTTCGGGTCAAGACGCCTCTTCAGTCTCCCATTCCTTCTCTCCAGAGATGCTGCCTGTCCCGCTGAGTTACTCTGACATTTTGTGTCCATTAACTGAGAAGAGGGTTGGCTGATTTAGAATACATTGTATTTCCAAACTTTACTTTAGACTTTAGAGATGCAGCGTGGAAACAGGCCCTTCGGCTCACTGAGTCCATGCTGACCATTGATCACCCGTACACTAACACTATCGTACACGCTAGGGATAATTTTACCAAAACCACTAAACCTACGAGCCTGCACGACTTTGGAGTGTGGGAGGAAACCGCAGCACCCGGAGAAAACCCATGCAGTCACAGGGAGATCGTACAAACTCCATACAGATATCACCAGTAGTCAGGATCGAAGCTGGGTCTCTGGCGCTGTAAGGCAACAACTCTACCGCTTGCAAAAGATACAAGGAATGTCAGAATCAGTTTCCTTGGCCAGTTAGGACTTGAGTCAGTGTTAATCAGAAATAGTAAGATTAAATGAGAACTTACCAGTTTGAAGTTTGATCTTTATTTTACGAGGAGTTACGATGAGGGATTACGTGAAGACCCCGCCAGCACGCATGCGCGGCATTATTCAAAGCAGCGGTGTGAAATCACAGATACCAGAGTTGACTAACATAGTAAGATAAGAGAACTAGCATACCAGTTGACCTTTGTAATAGAGGGTTTGGGAGCGGAGGGCACGTAATCCCTCATCGTAACTCCTCATAAAATAAAGATCAAACTTCAAACTGGTAAGTTCTCATTTAATCTTACTATTTTACTTCGGAGTCAAGTGAGTGACTACGTGAAGATTTCAAAGCTCTGTGATTTAATGCCCTGGAACGAGTCCATGCTCACACACTGCCATTACGAGAAATGGAGGAGTATGTTAACGTATTTCAGACATGAAACTGTGCTGAAAAACAAAAGGTATTTATTCCACAATACCAAACAATAATGCCCCTACATCGGGGAAATTATAAAACAGAACTCAATATTTTTTCCGCAAACGTCTCAGGTGCGGCCACGGGTTTATTGTAAAACCACTGAAAGGTTTTTTCATTACTCCAACCTGCTGTTGCAAGGATGTGGTCCATTGGAACTTCCATCATCCTTGCTGCTGATGTGGATGCAGCCCTGGTGGAGTGAGATTTAAACACGTTAGTGTCCACCCCCGCTGCACCCAACACCCCGCTGGACCCGTTGTGCCATTACGAGTGCCATCAGCATGACCATTTTGTAGGTCAGTTTATCCAATGAAAGACCCGTTATTGGTGCCCACCCTCGGAGCATGGTTAATACAATGCTGATATCCCTGCAAGTAAGTCTGGGAATACATGGGCCTGGGGGGATTTGAATTAAATATTCCCCTCATTAATTTTGACACCAAAGGGTGAGATCCCACTGCAAGGTGATCGCACCCTCACCCAAGATAGTTAGATAGGACACTCCTGGCACAGTTGATGGCACTGTAGCTCAAAGCCTCATCAAAATGAAGGCTTGCCAGTGATGGTGGCTGTGCCATATGTGATGTTCGTTTTAGAGCAAAACACCTCCCATTTCTTCACGTATCTGAGATATTGTCTTCTGGTGGACTCCCTGCACGATGCTGTGATGACATTGATTGTTTGGTCAGAGAGTCCATAATCCAGAAGTGGCCTTTTCAAATCCTGCAAACCAACAGGTTTATCCGGTCATGGCACGGGTGACTCTCCCCTGTCACAGGGTGTACCAATAGACTCGGACATTTATTTATTGGGATGCAAGGTTCTGTGGCCATGTCTTGTAACACAGGGAACCATGGTTGAGTAGGCCAGTCGGGAACAACCAGAATACCCAATGCCGAGTCTTGTCTAATTTTTTGCAAGACCCGACTGATGAGGCAGAAGGGGGGAAATGCATAGAAAAACAAATCCCCCCAGTGTAGCGAGAAAGCGTCCATCGCTACTGCCCCAGGGTCTGGTTCCCATGCAACATATGTTGATATTTGGTGATTGAGTCTGGATGCAAAAAGGTCGATATCAGGTGTTCCGTACCGATTTACAATATCGGCAAACACTTTGCGGTCCAACATCCATTCGGTGTTGTCATTAAATTTGCGTGACCTGGTGTCCACCACTGTATTTAGCCTACCTGGAAGGTAAGTGGCTGATATCCAAATGCTCCTTTCTATGCACCAGTGCCAGATTGTATTGACCAATTCGTCACAGGATATCAACTTTATTCCACCCATAAGATTGATATAAGCCACCACAGTGGTATTGTCAATCTGTAAACGTACGTGCAGATGGTGCATGTCCGAACAGTAAGCTCAGAGTCCATGAAATGCTCCCAGCATTTCTAGATAATTAATTCCTAGTGCCGGGAGTAAAGTTAATTCATGTGCACTCCATCTACCACCACAACTGGAGGTGGTATTAGTTGCTCCCCAACCTTTTGCGCTGGCATCAGTTTGTAGTATAACCGAGGGATTTATGATAGTGATGGCGTTAGAGCAATGTCGTGCATTGTCTATCCACCATTGTAATTCTAATTTTGCTTTCCCTGGTAATTGAATTGGCCTGTCAAAATGGCCGCATGGTGCTTGAGAGCTGCTATTTTTGCCCTTTGTAGGTTTTGGTAATGTAGTGGGCCAAATTGTGTGGCTGGAAAGGCAGCCACTAACTTTGGTACCGAATAGTATGCATCCTTTAGGTCGATGCAAGTCATGAAGTACCTATTGGAAATTAGTTGTTTGGCCGTGACAAAGGTTTCCATTTTGAAATGGACATACTGCACGAATGTATTCAGTTCAGTCAAATCTATGATGATGCGGCATCCGCCGTCTTTTTTATTTTTAGTGAAAATGTTCATATACGAACTCATGAGACTCCCTTTTAGTTTTTTCAATTACCCCTTTTGAATTTAGTCTTAGAAGTTCAGCATGACCTTCTGTCTTTTCTTTCTGTGAAAGTACAAATTTTCAACTAGGCGTATGCTGAACAGGGGAAGGGAGTTTGTGAACAAATTCAATTTTATATCCCTGAATACTTTCCAGTATGAAAGGATCAGTAGTTAAAGTGCTCCATGCATCCCGAAACAAGTGCAACTTTCCACCAACCCGTGAGGAGTCTAGACATGCGATGTTCATGAGGCAACCAGACCCACCTACCTCCATGGTTACCGGCAGTGCTGCGTTGGTTGCCTCTGTCCTTGTTTCTTGTGGTGTGGAGGCGCTGTGGTGAGGGGGTGGTGCATCTTCCAAGAAGGCCGTGCTGGGCCATGGTCTAAAAAAGACCGCTTAGCAGGTTGTCCGGCCTTCGAGCTTTCACCAGCAGGTGGTCTATCGCCGTAGCGTTGTCTGCTGGTGGATGCATAGGGGTGCTGCCGCCACTGGTATTGGGACTTGGTGGCAGCCGGCACCTTTATCATGCCAATAGCTTTCGCCTCCTCGTCGAGGTCTTTGACCTGTTTCGGCAGGTTGTCCCCAAAGAGCAATGTTGGCGGCTGTGCACTGCTGGGTCTGCACTACCCCGCAAACATGGGGTTGAGTGCAGGCTGGATGACGCTCTTCCTGTAACTGTTGATCTCATATTGAGCGTTACATAGAAGAGCTAGCGCGTCCTGCAGCTCCTCCGGCATATCAACTCCATCCACTGTTCTGGCAACGGCCGTATTCCCAGCAGCCAGCAGTTTAAGGATCTTTTGGAGTTTGACTTCTTGGCTCCTTATTCCAGGTTACCCCAAATGGGGTTGTTAACAGCAGGCATATTGAGGGAGATGCAATTCTTCGGAGCTGGGTATGATTGATGGCTTGTTCTTGTAGTTGGTTTGTCGCCATGTAATTTATACTGGCTGCCAACTTAGGATGTAACGGCAGCCCTTTTTGGGTAGGTAATGCAAATTTAGTGACCATACCCAAAAGCTCCTCTTCTGGCACCTCTAGCATTGTCGTATCTTCAGCCATGCCCCATCTTCAGAGTCAGCCCAGTTCTGACTCCTAATGCTCCCCTGCGAAGAGGGTGAGACATTTGGCAGTCCTGAAAAGGATGCTGCCGTGGGACTGCTAGGAGACCCACTGTGACTCTGCCCCTGATGTAGCAGGTCACGCTGGAGCAATTGCTCCACCATCCATTCCATGCGGGACAGTCGACCGTCGTAGCTTCCCGCGAGCGGGGTGTCCTCCTGTCCGGACTCAGCCGAGTCAGCGGACCTGCCGGACTTCTGGGTGGATTTGCCGCCAGCCCCAGGAGCACCTGTGGCCTATAGCGGCGTGAAGTCGGGGGCTGCGGTATGAACCAGCAGCTCAGGAGAACTCGGACGCCGCTGGCTGCCTCCTTCCTCAGCAGCAACTTTAGTAGCGGCTCTTCTTGACTTTCTGGACTCCATGGTGCACTCTGTAAAACAACAGCACACAGAGCCAACAAACGACCTCAGAATGGTAAGTACTTACCTGCGGGCCGTTTTTAAACTTACGCTGGAGGAGCGGGCTCCTCCTGCCTGTCGCTTCGCAATGCGTTCGACGATAGGTCGCGCATGCGTGCTGGTGGGGTCTTCACGTTGTCACTCACGTGACTCCGAAGTAAAATTACGTGGTTAGCAGTCATTTATGCAAACAAGAACTAATCTTAAATCTAGAACAAAGGTGGATGCATGAATACGTATCATTGACTGGAGAAAGCCAACTCTCGGTACAGTCTGTGGGGTGACTGTGTTCCCAGCAAAGCTATTTGAATCTGCAGAGGAGTTAATGTCAGAGAATTCCTCCTGTTACAAATGTAAAATTCCGCAGATCGATTTGCCCACACAACAATGTTGAAATTGAAACTGTATTTAATCACCTGTTATTATCCCAGTGCTTAAAGAGTATAAATCTTCAATGTACATTGAATACCAGCCTCTAACTCACCTCTCCCTCCCACTTCTACATACTGACCATGTTCCCTCTATACTCTCTGTTTTGATATTGGGTCCAACCCAAAACCATGTCCATCCCGTTGCCTCTGCAGAGGCTGCTTTAAATATTGAGTTCCTCTGTCAGTTTATTTTTCACTTTGAGTTCAGTTCGTTTCTACTGAGCGATTCTTCCAGAATGCCAGCTTGGTCTGCGAAATGTAGACTTTGTATGTCTACAACTCCAGTCTCTGTGGCTCATTTAAAGTCACAACAAGGTTCACCGTGCTAAATGTCTGTTCCAATGACTCCACATTTAAAATGACTGAGTTTACAATGGGGTTTACATCAGCCAGAAACAATGTTAAATGGGTGATGTTGCTTTAGCTACAAATTATACACCTCTCCTGATTTTCTTTGTCATTAATTTTATTCCAATCCAGAACTGAACATGAGATTTCACTGCATAATATATAATGTCATGTACTTTTATGCTGGGAGACTGTGTTACTGCTAAAATTGCAAGCAATGTGACAGAGGTATTTTTACCTTGCTGCATTAAATATAATTCTAATGCATGAAATGTGTAGTGGACATATACGACGAGTGTGCTAGTTGGGTAGACTGGAATAAACGACATTTCAGCAGTTCTCCACATCCCTTCCTGATTCAGTTAGATTTAGTTACAGTTTGTTTCAGTTAGTCTGATGAAGGGTCCTGACCCAAAACGTCACCTATTCCTTCTCTCCAGAGATGCTGCCTGACCCGCTGAGTTACTCCAGCATTTTGTGTCTATCTTCAGTTAGAATAAGAACCACAAGTGCATTTGCAAATCGGCCACAAGGATGTGAAGAATTGAAGGACAGAGGTAAAAAAAGAAAAATGAACCAAGCCAAATCTTATCCAAACACAAACCGCTTTGGAGATAATGGAGAAGTTTGAGACACCGACGGCATATCAGTGCATGGCAGTGCCAGATCACGAGTACCAGCAAAAGTGTAGAAAGGAAAGCAGATCAGTTAGAACTCTGCATGAAGAGAGAGAACTGATCAGCTGAGAAGATCATGAATGAATACTTCAGATGAGGACTTGGACCATTCACGTGGAGAACAGAAAGTTGGAGGAACAGCACCTCATGTTCCTCTTAGGCAGCTTACACCCCAGCGGTAAGATTTCTCTAACTTCAATTAATCCTTGTATCCACTCTCTCTCCGTCCCTCCCACACCCCAGTCATTGTACTTGTTTTACTGTCATCCTGTTGAGTTCCTCTGTCTGTTTACTCACTATCATCTATCCCACTATCATCTATTCCATACAGCCAACAATAACCTATTGTGTGCCCCATAATTTATTGATTATCGGTGCTTATTATATATCTTCCATTCATTTCTCCTAAGTACCATCTATATCTCTCATTCCCCTATCCCCTGAATCTCAGTCTGAAGAAGGGTCTCAACCTGAAACGTCACCTATCCCTTTTCTCCAGAGATGCTGCCTGACCCGCTGAGTTACTCCAGCTTTTGTGACTATCTTCACAAAGTTTTCATGTTTCTTTATGATTAATTATGCTATTGGAACACCATGCAGTTAGGATAAGAAGTCAAACATTCATCATATTCTCAAATCTTGGCATTGTTTAATGTTTGATACCCAATATTCATTTTCCATTGATGATCATAGTGAAAACTAAAGCAGCATGGTCATAGCCTCCAACCACTGAAACATAAGTGGCGGCACTGCGTGGCAGCTGCGGCTCACCTGCAGTCCGTCTGTTTTTTTCTTTATTTTTCTTCTCGTGTCTGTTTTAGTTGGAATTTTTGGTTTGTTAGGTTGTGTTTGTGTGTGTTGGGGGGGGGGGAAGGTGGGAGAAACAAGGTTTTGGTCTCACCCTTTGGGGGGGTGCGACCTTTTCATGTCGTGTCCCCCGTCACCGTCTCCGTCTGTGCTGAGGCCTAATGGCGGAGCTGGCGGCCTCGGAGCTGTGGCGAGCGTTCAGAGCTCCAGCGGCGGCAGCGGCACGGCTTCAGAGCTCCGGTGCTCCAGCGGCGGCAGCGGCATGGCATCAGGGCTCCGGTGATCCAGCGGTGTTCCAGTGGTGCTCCAGCGGCGGCCCAGCTTCAGAGCTCCGGTGCTCCAGCGGTTGCTCCAGCAGCGTTCCAGCGGTGCTCCAGCGGTGGCCCGGCTTCAGAGCTCCGGTGCTCCAGCAGCGTTCCAGCAGTGCTCCAGCGGTGGCCCGGCTTCAGAGCTCCGGTGCTCCAGCGTTCCAGCAGTAGACCATTAAAAAAAATACGAGATAGGTAGATCTCTCCTAGTCTTTCTTTTCTTTACTTTCTCCTTTTCTTTCAATCTTTTAACTTCTCATCTCTATCCTTTATTTCTTTTGCTTTCTGTTTCTACTCGTTTGACTATCTATTCCGACACTCTTTATTTCTTTTTTCTCTCACTGTTCTTTTATTATTAAATCAAAAGTATGAAGTTGTACAAGAATGGAAATATGTATGTATGTATTAGGTACTCAATTGTACAAAAATAAACAAACAAAAAAAAAAAGGTAAATAGTAGTTAAGCACTGCTCTCTGGTTGTGGTAGGATGATTCAGTTGCCTAATAACAGCTGGGAAGAAACTGTCGCTGAATCTGGTGGTGTGCGTGAAATTTCTTTCATGAAATATAAATCACAGAAAAGGGCTATTGAAACCAAGTATTCTTGATGTAACGTTACCATATAAACATATGTAGTTCATGTAGTATTAGGTGTGTACCTTTTAGGAAATGCTACATATGATTAACTGCTCAATATAAGAAGCCAGAGGAAGAGACACAAAACGTTTGTCCATTCCTTCCACAGATGCCACCTTACTCAATGAGCTTCTCCTACACTTTGAGTTTTGATTAACTGTCATTGATCAATTGTTTTAGTTTGAAACTTGCGAGAAGCTGCCTGTCTCTGTGGAGGAATACTGCCTGGCACTCAGTAAGTACTTTTGTTTAATCAAATACTTTTGACTGCAACTTGAATGTAATTAGATATCCTCGAGTATCTGAGAGAATGAATGATATAGGATAACGAGACATGATGTCACAAAGGAAGCTGCCGTGCCTGGATCTGGACACCGAGCATTGGGCATCATGTTGCACAAATGAGATATCACATGGAACGATCAAACAACAGATTGTACGATTCATTTGAGAGTGTGCCTTATGGGGCAAATAAAAAGATTTCTGCACGGGAATTTGGTCTGAGGAATAGACATCAGGCAACTGAACTATCCTACGGTAGACAAAATGCTGGAGTAACCTTGTGGATGAGGCGGCATCTCTGGAGAGAAGGAATGGACGACCTATCGGGTCGAGACCCTTCTTCAGACTGCACCATCCTACCACAACTAGAGAGCATTATCTACCTCATTGGAGACCATCAGACTATCTTTGATCGGACTTTACTTGACTATATCTAGCGTGAAACGTTATTCACGTATTCCCTTTATCATGTATCTGTACACTGTGGATGGCTCAATTGTAATCATGTATTGTCTTTCCGCTGACTGGTTAGCACGCAACAAAAGATTTTCACTGCACCTTAGTACAAGTGACAAGAAACTAAACTCATATCGCTGTACCTCGGTACACGTGACAATAAACTAAACTAAACGACCTGTGACGCCACTTTCAAGGAACTATGCACGTGTACCTAGATGCCTCTGCTCTACAACATGTCCCAATGTCCTCCCCATACCCCTGATGTGGAAGGACACTCCTTCAACCCAATTGTCTAGAAGCCTCTCTGCCATAATAAAGCAAGGAGTGTGTTCTAGACAATTGGGTTGATCTTACCTATTTTTGTTTTTAATTGTTAGAAGAGGAATATACATAATTAGCTTAGTCAATATTAATTGCGAATCACATTAAGAAATACAGCAGAAATGTATCAGATGTTCATCGGGACCCTGATAAGTCTGAAGGGCCCAGAGCTGAAAACAAAACGTTGCCTATCCATGTTCTCCAGGGATGCTGCCTGACTCACTGAGTTACTCCAGTACTTTGTGTCTGTATTTCTTTTCTCATGACTAACTTACCTTGAAATCTAAAAAATAATTAGAATTCCTCTTTTTCTTTCTGAAATAACCATCTAGTTTATTTCAGGGCTGCAATAATAGCTCTCTTCAGCAATCTGCAACCCTCTGTATAGTGCATCAAGTATCTTGGGAAGATTGTAGCTTAGCATTGGAATGATGCTAGTGCTGATGAAGAAAGATGAGGCTAATGGAAAAATCAACAGCCCTGAAATGCACCATTTCAAGTGAAAAGCCACTTACCCAAAAGATGCATTTCTTCTCTGCCTGTAATGTCCTCTCATTATATATTTTTACAAAGGACCAATAATCGAGGTCATATAGCTTCTATCAAACACAATAAGCTGCAAAGGACTTCCGAACAAATAATGCTAATGAACAATAGCATATTGTCTGAAAAAGGATGCAGACCCAAAATGTTCATTGCTCTTTACAGATGCTGGCTGACCCTCAGAGTTCCTCCAGTGCTTTGCTTTTTGTTGAAGAATAGCCAAATGATTGGAATATGAATATGAATAAAGACACAGGGAAAGCATGACAGTTTTATAAGAAAAAAATAAGGTTAAAGGAATAAAGATTATACAGGGAAGCAAAAGGCTGTTCGAGTGTAAGGAAGTTCTAAAAGTCATGTTGCCAGACAATAAGTAAGCCCAGAAGCAAAAAAGCACTGGATGTAGTTCTAGAGGGGACACATAGTGCGACTGCAGGTGCTGGAACCTGTTGAAATAAAAAGTGTGCAGAAGGATATTAGCGAGTTATCTATGATATGAGGGGAATGGAATTGCTGACATAGCAGGTCAAAACCCTACATCAGGCTCTCAATCTGCAATGTCACACATCCTATACCAACACGGATGCTGCCCGACCGGCTGAGTACCTCAATCAAGTCATCTTTTTGCTTCAGATCTAGAGGGATGAAATTGAAAATCAGGGAAGATATTCTAAACTTGTAGCATTTCTGTAGTTCTAGTGTTCACAATCTATAAAAATTATAGGAGCCACTGGTAAGGAGGAGAAGCATAAATTATTGTAAAGAAGATGTACAGTTTGGAAAGGATACATTTCTAGAGAAGTAGAGAAAAGTCTGAAAAATGACAGCTTTTATTTACTCCCAGAATGCACAATTTTTACTAAACCCGTTTTCCCCAAGACTCTGCCAAGACTATTCAAAATACACTATTTGTCTTTTCTAGAACTGTGCTTCCCCATTACCAGCAATACGACGTTATACATGTGAATTGCCCATGATCTACCATGGTGGTTGCCAGTGTCATCTTCTTCACTGTCGTGTGCAGGGGCAGCAGGGCGAAGATCACAGACATCAACAGAATTAACTAGCTCATCAGGAAGGCTGGCTCCGTCCTGGGGGTGGAGTTGGAGATGGTCTTGGAGGGGAGGATGCTCCTCAAACTGTGGAGCATCTTGGACACTACAGTTCACCCCCTCCATGACACACTGGTCAACCTGAGGAGCACCTTCAGCAACAGACTGGTTCCACCAAGATGCAGCACAGAACGCCACAGGAGATCCTTTTTGCTATCAAACTGTACAACTCCTCCCCCTTCTGTCGTGGGGTAGACTGACTCCCCTCCCCTTCCCTTCCCCTCCCTCCCGATCTTTGCACATCCCCAATCCTGGACTTTCCTCTGGTCACTTTAATTTCATGTTTCATGTATCTAGTTGTGTTTTATGACTGTTGGCAGACCAATTTCCCTCCTGGGATGAAGTTCTATCGTATCGTACCGTATCATACGGAGGTTGTGATCAATATGTCCCTCGAGTTACTGGCATCACGACCATTCCCGACTGCTTCTGCCAGTCTCTGCCACATCTCAATGTTTGATGTTCACTTTTGCATTAATAGCATCCACACTCTGATCTAAGAGGATAAAACTTCATCTACTCTACCTTCAGCTTCAGCTGGAATGGGCATGGACTGTATTGCTGACTGCCCCTGAATGCAAACAAATATTTAGGACTATTGCCCACAGAGACCTCACCAACAACCCGCAACCAAGAGTAGCTGGCTGTAGCGCTGGAGACTTTCCTTTGCCCCCCTTATAAAAAGAGCCTACCTCTGAAATCCAATCAACCAGCCTTGATTAAAATGTTTTCAGAAAATATCCTCTTCAATGTGAGATGTATGCCTCCGATAGATGCTGCCTCACCCGCTGAGTTTCTCCAGCATTTTTGTCTCACTTCAAAGTGAGTGTATGTTTTAGATTGTACTTCCTTAAGATATACCTATGTATATCATAGGACTTTAACTTAACTTAGAGTCTTGCACTGAATTCAGGGATGTAATTCTATGCGCATATCATACAAGGCTTGCCTTAAATCCTATCAGGCACTGTCAATGTATCAGACACTGAGAGAAGGTATCAGTAGTTGTTTCATTGCTCACCAAATCTCTCTGACTCTGCAGCACTCTCCCATCCCTGCAGCATCTACTCACGCACAACATCACTCTTCTGCATCCAAAGGTCTGTCACGTGTTTAAGGATGTGAACTAGACTCAAAACTACACCTGCGATGCTGCATGCTGAGAACTGTGAAAACTGACAACTCTTCTCCCATCAGGCAAACGGTATAGAAGTGTGAAAACGCACACCACCAGATTCACGGACAGTTTCTGCCCAGCTGTTATCAGGCAACTGAATCATCCTACCACAACCAGAGAGCAGTCCTGAACAACTAAATAACTCATTGGTGACCCTCGGACTATCCTTGATCGGATTTTGCTGGCATTACCTTGCACTAAAGGTTATTCCCTTATCATGTATCTATACACTGTAAATGACTCGATTGTAATCAAGTATTGTCTTTCTGCTGACTGGTTAGCACGCAACAATAGCATATCACTGTACCTCAGTATATGTTACAATAATCTAAACTAAATTGTATCAATAGAAAAGGCTGTGCTGGAAAGGACAGTTTCAGCATGTGTGCACCACTCTTGTGTGGACCTCACAATTATCTATATTGCTAAAAGTCTTAGCTTAACCACTTTTGGCCCATTGTGGTGTGATTTCTGAGAGAACGCCGCCACCTATGGCCGTCATTTTTGGCCAGCTCGCTCAGAGCCCCCCTCTGCCTTCCTGGACCATAAATTTTCCATCGATGAAAAATTAGAGAGGTATTAAAGTTTTTTAAAAATTCACCATTCTCTCTGCTGCCCTTGCTGGAGGGAGGGGGAGGGACTATAAAACCAGGAAGTGGTGTGCCCCACTCAGTCTCTGCAAGATGGAGTAAGCCAGAGGGTAGCGTCTCTCTGAGCTCTGAATAGCACTGAACACATGTCTACTCAACTGTGAGTGCCCTTAATGTGGTTTGCAAATGAAAATATGGTTGGTTTGAAGTAAAAAGGAACTACTGCCAATGGTGGCTTGGGTGCTTTGTGTTGAAGTTAAAAGGCACTACTGCCAATGGTGTTTTTAGTGTTTAAAAAATGTTGAGAATATCTCTCCTGTCAATCGCGCCATGAAGGCCACACCTTTTCCGGTGGGAAGGGGAGGGGTTATAAAACCCGGAAGTGTGGGTGTGGCTCAGTCTCTGCATGATGGGGGAGGGAGAGGTCACGACTCTACCTGTGCTGTGAATCAACTGAATGTCCACTTCTTCTTCTTCTTGCATTTGCCATGCACAGCCTGAGGTTGTAAGACAACTTGTTCTGTTTGATCTTCTGTTTGTGCACGCCAGGTTGATTGTATTCGTCAAAACAGGGTGGACCATGTGAAGGTTGCAATCTCCCACCCCGAATGTCTACTGAACCGTGAGTTTTGTGTTTTGTGTGGTTTTGTGGTGGTTTTATGGTGGTTTCACCCTGCTTGAAATGGTATGAAACTGCATTTGAATGTGGTGGCGTTGCGTCCTGCATGAAATGGTATGAAACTGCACTTGAATTTGGTGGCCTTGGATCCAGCTTGAAGTGGTATGAAACTGCACTCGAATTTGGTGGCTTTGCACCCTGCTTAAAGTGGTATTTAACTGCACTTGAATTCGGTGGCCTTGCACCCTGCTTGAAGTGGTAGGAAACTGCACTTGAATTCGGTGGCCTTGCACCTGCTCAAAGTGGTAGGAAACTGCACTTGAATTTGGTGGCCTTGCACCCTGCTTGAAGTGGTAGGAAACTGCTATTGAATTTGGTGGCTTTGCACCCCACTTGAAATGGTAGGAAAATGTATTTGAATTTGGTGGCTTTGCACCCTGCTTGAAATGGAATTTCAAGGAATAGCCATGAGTCAACTGCCAGCCCACCAGCTGTGAGTGAGCTGCCAGCACATCAGGCTTGAGGGATTGAGCTGCCACCCAAAGAACCCATACCAGTGCTCCAGAAAGCCCCCCCCCCCACTGGCCACCAATATTGGAATTGGTGGAGAGGTGGAATATTGCGTTGGGGGACCAGCCCTCCCGTGTGAACATGGGACCCATTGGGTCCCACTTAGTCTAGTAAATTTATACAAATGGCTTTGGAGACACAGAATATCTTTTCAATGTCTCCAAAATGCAAAGAACCATTTCTAGGACTCAACACCAACAGGAAGTGCAGGTACCACCTTAAAGACCATAACATAGACTCCTGCTTCAGTCGCCCCACTGTGACCACTTAGAATGGTCAGTCACCAAAAGGATCAATTTGAAGTCTTTCCTTGTTCTAGCAGTGTGTCTACAGTGGATTTGATGCCTCTAGTTCTGTCCCTCAATGTACGACATTCTCTTCCTCTAAGCAATATGGAGAAAACCTTAATTAAATGTACATTACAATTCAACATGGGGTGGGAGATTGCAAGCTTCACATGGTCATCCCTGTTTCGACTAATGCTATCAACCCGACGTGCATATACAAATAGATCAAATAGAACAAGTTGACTTTACAACTTTAGGCTGTGCATGCCATATACAAGAAGAAGAATTCAAGATGATCTGTCATCAAGTTAGAAGGCAAAAGTAATTGTTCCATAACTCAGGAGACTGTGCAATTAGCAAAATGATTTCTGCCAAAAATATGAGAAATAAAAATCTACACATTGGTTGGAAGGTAAGACGCATCTTTGTTAAATGCAAACCTCAGCCACTTTAAAAGTATACATGTGTCCCTCTTGATAACACCATTAGCATTGCCATTTACAGAGTAGACTTCACCCGAGCTTTGCTGATATTGTGAACAGCAAGGAAATGATTAAAAGGAATACAAACCACTCTTCTGTCAGGTCAGACCTGCACACTGAATAGGATACTGACTAGAAAATAAAATAAATAAATACAGGACATATTTGCAAAAACCATCCATCTGTTATCATGGACAGTTGAAGAGTAAGCAAATAAAAAGAAATACCGGGATTCCTAATCACAATTACTAAGAGATTGGGAGTTCTGCTAAAATTAAGATCCTGATTTTCACAAGGATTGATCTTTCTTGTTTTTATTTTAACCCCAATTCTATCCCTGTTTCTCTAGTAGATCTCCAGGTACATTGACTTTTTCCTGTATCAGTAAAAGATGAGTGTGGTCTTGGCAGTATCCGGGGCCCGGTGCATGTCTGAAGAGGAAGGTTTGTAGATGGTTGTTAATAAGAAATGATAGGAACAATCATAATAATTGTTGCATACAATAATAAATATGACTTAATACATCAAAAAGGAAAGGGATTAAAAGCCAGTATATAATGTAGTGTAGGAAGGAACTGCAGATGCTGGTTTAAACCGAAGTAAACACAAAATGCTGGAGTAATGCAGCATCTCTGGAGAGAAGGAATGGGTGAAGTTTCGGGTCGAGCCCCTTCTTCAGACTAGAAATAATAAATAGTATATAATATAGGCAAGGTCATAAGTTATAGGAGCAGAATTAGGCCATTCGGCCCATCAAGTCTACTCCACCATTCAATCATGGCCGATCTATCTTTCCCTCTCCAACCCCATTCTCTTGCCTTCTTCCCAAAACCCCTGACAACATTGCTAATCAAAAATCCGTCAAGCTCCGCCTTAAAAATATCCATTGAGTTTGAATTCCAATGAATTCCACAGACTCATCACGCTCTGACTAAAATTCCTCCTCATCTCCTTTCTAAAGGTATATCCTTTTATTCTGAGGCTATGGCCTCTGGTCCTAGACTCTGCCATGAGTGGAAACATCCTCTCCACATTCACTCTATCCAGGCCTTTTACTATTCGGTAAGTTTCAACAAGGACCCCCCTCATGCTTTGTGCTGCGCTTGCAGTCATGTCGTCACGAATGGGGCCTAATCATGCCGGAGTTCTTGCCTGCCTTCTTTAAATTCTAGTGAAGAGAGCTGTCCTTCCTCTCCTTGTCAAATGGGGATTCCAGAAAGGGTGAAATTATATATATTTCAAATCATTGGGAGGAAAATGTAAACGACTACTGAGTTAAACTTCTTCGCAAGAAAGCCATTTACCTCTTTGGAAATAAGAATTATGATAACGTGGATTTGTCTGGGGCCTCCCCAAGCATCCTGTTGGCCATCAGATTGGCACAGCACCACAACGACATCCCAGTTAATGGCTGGGTTGGGAGAGTAAAGGGCCTGTCCCACTTACGCGTCCTTGGCATGCAAATTACGCAACTTCGTGGTTGCGTTGCGGCGTATGGGCATCGTATGGCCGCGCGGGGCTGGCCCCACTTAGAATCACGGAGGGGTAAGTAGTTGTGCGCGACATCACGCTGGCTCGGATATTTTTGTAGTGAACAAAATCTTCGTGAGCCAACGGCCTGTCGCGGAACTGACAGCCAAAGTGGGACAGGCCCAAGACCTTGGCGCGATGCAACGTGTCACCTCTAACAGCAGCAGAAGCAGGCAGATGATTGCCGAGCTCAGCCTGGGGCTCACGCCCATTGCGGTCCGGATCAGCCATCACTCCTACTCCCAGAGCGGGGCCAAGAAATTGAAGATAGACACAAAATGCAGGAATAACTCAGCAGGACCGGCAGCATCTCTGGAGAGAAGCAATGGGTGACGTTTCGGGTCAATACACTTCTTTTCAGACTGAAGAAGACTCGACACGAAACGTCACCCATTGCTTCTCTCCAGATAAGCTGCCGATCCTGCTGAGTTATTCCTGCTTCGTATCCATCCTCAAATGACGTCACGCGATCCAGACGGCTGTGCGTATGCATGTAATCGCGCCCGACCTTCGCAGGGCCATCGCGGCTCAATACAACCACGAGGTCGCGTAATTTGCGTGCCAAGGACACGTAAGTGGGACAAGCCCTTTACAATCGAACCTCGTACAGCTTTCATTGGCACTGCTCTCTCACTCTGGGAGATTAAAATAAATTAGCATGGCAAAGGCATTACCTCAACATATGAAGGTAATGGAGAGAGGTCCCAGCCAGATGTGGTTATACACTGGCTGATGACCTTCATTAGCATGTTGCATGCTAATTAAGATTGCTTCTCAAAGGAATGGAACAATTGGCATGGATAATAACGACAATGGAATAATGCAGAGGCCAATTCATAGCTAACAAACAAGCAGGAAATAAACTCACAATTTTCTTTCCAGCACCATTTTTACTAGCATCGATGATGTACCTCAACATTAAATATATCCCACTAACAGTATTAGTAGTTATGTACATTGGGAAAGGAAACAGCTGAGCTGTAATTAATCCCAACGAATAATTGAATAAAGGGCTTAAGTATTTGAAAGAATCAGGCCATCAGTTGTGAGGTGCTCTCGGGGCTGCTGTAGTTGACGCAAGTGTGGCCCGTTCCCCACTCCTCTGCCTCAGTGATCACCCAGGCTGACATAAGATCATAGGTGCAGGAGTAGGCCATTCGGCCCTTCGATCCAGCACCGCCATTCAATATGATCATGGCTGATCCTCCAAAATCAGTATCTGTTCCTGCTTTCACCCCATATTCCTTGATTCCATTATTGATACCCTGTCTTCCAGTTCACCTGGGGTTCAAAGGTGGAGCGGTTCAAAGGGTTACGACGCACAAGGCAACATACAATGCAGACTACGATTTCATTGAATCACAGTCTCAGAGTCTTTATGATGTTTTGACACAGTACTTGTGCTAAAGTCAATGATTCACCACGTATTGTAGGAATATCATACATCACCTGTATTAACAATATTGTTGCATCCAGGCTTTTGTCAGAAGCATCACAGATGAACCCCTCTTGAGCAACATTGGTCGTAGTATCCATACCAACTGAGCATAATGGGCCTGTCCCACTTACGCAACTTTTTCAGCAACTGCTGGCACCCGTCATAGGTCATTGCAGGTCGCCGAAAGTTTTCAACATGTTGAAAATCCAGTGGGGGAGTTCGATTGGAAAATTAAAATTAGAGTATTTAGTGTTGGCAAGATACAGTAACACCTCAAATTTATGCTGGAGACAATGTGGGAAGATCGGAGATCACACACATATTTTTTGGGATTGTCCCATATTCTACCAATACTGGAGAGACATCCAGGTAGAGATTAAATTAATTCTGGGAGTGGATCTACCTTTGGAACCGGCTTGTTTTATATTAGGAGATACTCCAGCAGCAACAGATATTCAAAATCAGAAATATTTGCTTGGGGTGATGCTGTTGATTGTTAAAAGGATGATAAAAGTGCTACGGATAAAGGAAATGCCACCAATGTTCAACAGATGGCGAGGAAAGATTGAAAAATATATACTTGATGGAGAAAGTATAACTGCTAAAACTCCAGTTGAGGACCGATGCCTTTAATATTATATGGAAACCGGTATTATTACAAATGCCAAGATTGATTAAGGATATGAATGGATGAACTTGCTATGGTGCCTGAGAGAATAAGATACCTTCTATGATAGAATGTTAAGGTGAGGAGGGGTCTGATGTATGCAAATAGGGGTTAGGTGATTTGTATTTTGTCATTTTGCGATTATTTTTTGTGTGTCTCTTTGTTCTGTCTGTATGTGTATTTTGTTATGTCAATAAATGTTGAGTTCAAAAAAAGAAAATCCAGCGGCGACCAGAAAGACGCTACGACTCTTTGGGCGATTGAAGAGACTACTCACGACCATACTGGCGAGCATGTCGCGGGGTGAAGCCTGCATGATCATGAGTAGTTGCCCAGACAGTCGTACCTTGTTCTGGTCGCGGCTGGACGACCTATGACGGGTGCCGGCAGTCGCCAAAAAAGTTGCGACAGGCCCATAGGTGACACATCTGACATGGCAGCTTATCTCACCATTCTCCCATTCTCTAGGATTAGGCGTCAGTGCTGATAGTGGAGAATTTCCCTCAGACTTTCACAAGGGTTTCCCGACCCCATATTCTGATGTCCTGTCTCCACATTTACAATGTATAAAATCATTAGAGGAATAGATCGGGTAGATGCACAGAGTCTTTTGCCCAGTGTAGGTTAATCAAGAACCAGAGGACATAGGTTCAAGATAAAGGGGAAAAGTATTTCATAGGTATCTGAGGGGTAACCTTTTCGCACAAAGGGTGGTGGGTGTGTGGAATGAGCTGCCAGAGGAGGTAGTTGAGGCTGGGACTATCCCAATGTTTAAGAAACAGTTAGACAGATACATGGATAGGACAGGCTTGGAGGGATATGGGCCAAATGCAGGCAGGTAGGACGAGTTTAGCTGGGACATGTTAGCCGGTGTGGGCAAGTTGGGCTGAAGGGCCTCTTTCCACACTCTATGACTCTTTGACAATCTGTCAGGAAATCTCAGTGAATGAAGTCTATCATGCAGACTGAATCTGTTCTCCATATGGTTTGTGTTGTTGCCACAGATTCATTGAACACAGAATGCAGAACAATACCGCACAAGAACAGGTTCTTCGACTTACAATGTGTCAGCCAAAGATGCTGCCAAGTGCATCACTTATCTATCTGTACTTAATCCATATCCCTCCATTTCCTGAATATCCATATGTCTACCCAACAATCTTTTAAATGCCACTAAGGTATCTTGCTTCAAACACCACCACTATAAAGCTGCATGATGACTTCCTAACTCATACTCACTGCTCCAACCAATGACATCAAGCATACAATATGCCTTCTTAATCATTCTATCTACTCTCAGTGAGTTATGGACAGACCCAATGATCCCTCTATCCAGTACATCAATGCTGTTAAGTGGCAGGTGATTCATTGTATCTTTTCCCCTTACATTTGAACAAAATTGTATATTTTCTCCTTACAATTCCTGTTTTAAGTACCTCTCCCCCACTTTCCATTCCAAAGAGGTTGGATGAGATAATTAATATTTCAGCAGGAGTAAATCCCATTGTGGAAAATAACACTCTCCCTGGGCTTAGGAAAATGCTGCAATAAATTGATGTATCATGATGAAGTTTGATTGACCTAATTGCCTCTTAAATACCTCATTTACCATGCAAACTTACTTTGCAGTTTTGCCGCTTGAAGCTGAGTGGTAAGAAGACATAAACAACATTTTATTCCATTCATTGGTTAAAATAGAACAATCTCAACTGCAACTCTAGGCAGCTACTCTACCGCTGCTTCACTGGTGGGTGGATTGTGGTGAAACAGAGTTATGTCTTCATTCAGACTTCTGACCAAATCTGCCATCAATTTAAAGTGTAGTTATGCACTTGATTCCAAACAGGCTGCAGCTATATCCATTTGATAACAATAATTGTGTGGGTGGCATGGTGATGCAGCTGTAGAGTTGTTACTTTACAGCGCCAGGTACCTGGGTTCAATCCTGACTACGGGTGCTATCTGTACGGAGTTTGTACGTTCTCCTCGTGACCTGCGAGTGTTTTCTCCCAGATCTTCGATTTCCTCCCAGACTCCAAAGACATACAGGTTTGTAAGTTAATTGGCTTGGTATAAATGTAAAATTGTCCCTTGTGTGCAGGGTTGTGTTAATATGCTGGTCGGCATGGACTCGGTGGGCCAAAGGACCTGTTTCCTCGCTGTATCTTTAAACTAAACTAAACAGGCAAATCAATGCCATCGCCAGTACAGAAATCTGTATTCTACAGATGGTAGTCTCAACAAGGTAACTAATGAAGCATCTTGTTTCGATACACTGCGCTTAGCATCATTGTTTCACTGGGCCAAAAGGATGGCCTACCTCTGCGTTATTGATCTTACTATTTCACAACAGCAGGCTAACTCCCAGAAAGGCCAACAATGGCCTGTGGCCATTAACTAGTGTGAAAGGTCCTCCATGCAAGGGTCAGTAAAATCTTGTAACAGCATTTGTAATCATCAATGTCAATTTCTCAATTGGAGTGTACTGTTACCACATTTGGTCAATACTCATAATGTATATTTATTGGGCTTCTCTCGCTCTGATGATGACTTCAATTTTCTCTGCTGCATTCCCTTTCCTAGTCTTGAAAATCTTAAATACATTTTGCACAAAAAATCACTGCTGCAATTGCCTTGATGCAGTCTTTTTGTAATATTTCCCCAAGTAAGTTCACTTGCAGGTTTTCTTCCTCTACAGATTGCAAATAGAATGTCATCTCAACTGCGCAAACAATTGCCCGTCATCTACTGCTCCGCTAAGCGTAACTTTAAGGTCTCTGTGAAGCCAGAAACCCTTAATCACCTTGGATAGAAACATAGAAACATAGAAACATAGACAATAGGTGCAGGAGCAGGCCATTCGGCCCTTCGAGCCTGCACCGCCATTCAATATGATCATGGCTGATCATCCAACTCAGTATCCTGTACCTGCCTTCTCTCCATACCCCCTGCTCCCTTCAGCCACAAGGGCCACATCCAACTCCCTCTTAAATATGGCCAACAAACTGGCCTCAACTACCTTCTGTGGCAGAAAATTCCACAGATTCACCACTCTCTGTTGAAAAACCATTTTCTCATCTCGGTCCTAAAAGACTTTCCCCTTATCCTTGAACTGTGACCCCTTGTCCTGGACTTCCCCAACATCGGGAAAAATCTTCCTGCATCTAGCCTGTCCAACCCCTTAAGAATTTTGTAAGTCTCTATGTGGTCACCCCTCAATCTTCTAAATTCCAGCGAGTACAAGCCAAGTCTATCCAGTCTTTCTTCATATGGAAGTCGTGCCATCCCAGGAATCAGTCTGGTGAACCTTCTCTGTACTCCCTCTATGGCAAGAATGTCTTTCCTCAGATTAGGAGACCAAAACTGTACGCAATACTCCAGGTGTGGCCTCACCAAGACCCTGTACAACTGCAGTAGAACCTCCCTGCTCTTGTACTCAAATCCTTTTGCTATGAATGCCAACATACCATTTGCTTTCCACGACTTCAGCCAGTTACACTTACAATGCTTTTGTTCCTCAGCTGTTTTTCCACCTGACTTTTCAATACTGAGGTACGATGCAATATGGTACGATACAATAAAACTTTATTTATCCCAGGAGGGAAATTGATCTGCCAACAATCATGAACACAAGATACATGAAACATGAAATGAAAGTGGCAAGTAGAAAGGATTGGGGATGTGCAAAGATTGGGGAGGTTTGGGGGGGGGGGAAGTATGAGGGGGGGGGCAGTCCACCCCATGACAGTCCACCCCAGTCCACCCCATTAAGAAGGGTATCCTGTGGCATTCTGTACAGCCTCTTGGTGGAACCAGTCTGTTGCTGAAGGTGCTCCTCAGGTTGACCAGTGTGTCATGGAGGGGTGAATTGTATTGTCCAAGATGCTCCGCAGTTTGAGGAGCATCCTCCCCTCCAAGACCATCTCCCATGAATCCAACTCCGCACCCAGGACAGAGCCAGCCTTCTTGATGTGCTTGGTAATCCTATTGGCGTCTGCGGCCTTTGCCCTGCTACCCAGGTTTACAGTAGCTTTGCTTG
Source organism: Okamejei kenojei (assembly GCA_035221665.1). Lineage (NCBI taxonomy): Eukaryota > Metazoa > Chordata > Chondrichthyes > Rajiformes > Rajidae > Okamejei > Okamejei kenojei. Next base: position 8,763,424 of record CM069145.1, on the reverse strand, counting down.
GCATCCGCTTTTACATGGATTTGAGTGGGACCCTACCTAAACTGGGACAGTTACAGTCAAGCCAGACAAAACTACAGAAACTTAATGTTCACTGATATAAATTGTGATTCATTTATAAAAGTCAGTAGAAATATTTATTTTTTAGGAGAAATCAACCTAAAACTACACAAAAGGTTTTAGTTTTTTTTAAACTTGAATCTTGCCTGCAGAATATTGATGATACTATATTTTTTGCAAACCACATCCCTTAGTCCACTGCTCCAATCTAGTTCAGTTTATAGGAGCTGCTTCGGGAAGAGGTGAAGTTGGGATTCAGGGCTGGAAAGGCTAATGGCAAGCCATGGGAATGGGCTAAACGGGAGCTAGACCCGAAGAAGAGCTGAGATGGAATCCTAACACATTGAAAGTGGCCTAGAGGGAAGCCAGAAACCTAGGGTGTAGCCGAGGTGGGATGGCTGATAGAGAACATCAGGGGGAGAGGAATGCACAACTGCTGCAGTATTACAGCTTGTATCTGTGTGAGTTTTTTATTCTCCCTTGTTGCCTGTGAGATCAGCAAGGGAGGATCGTCCTATCCGTTTCCTGCATGAAATTCATCAACCATTCCTCAGTCCACTTGTTAGATCATTAGATCATTGATCAATGTTAGATCATTCCCTTCGTTATCATCTCAGGTTTGCTCAATAATAGCCCTGATACTTCATGATGTATGAATGTTTCCATTCCATTCTTGACCATTTCAGCCAGTGTCTTTGTAGGTTAGATCGCATGGGATCCAAGGAGAGATAGCTGAATGGATAGTAAATTGGCTTCATGGAAGGCAGCAGAGGGTGATGGTGGAAGGTTGCTTCTCGGACTGGAGGCCTGTGACTAGCGGTGAGCCTCAGGGGTCGGTGCTGGGCCTGTTACTGTTTGTCATCTGCATCGATGATTTGGATGAGAACATACACAACAAGATTAGCAGGCTTGCAGAGGATACAAAAGTTAGTGGTTTTACAGATAGTGAAGATGTTTGTGAAAAATTGCAGCAGGGTCTTGATCAATTGGCCAAGTGGGCTGAGGAATCGTTGATGGATTTAAGGTAGAAAATGGATAGGACAGTTTTGAGGGATATGGACCAAATGCTGGCAGGTGGGACCAATGTAGCTGGGACAAGTTGGTCAGTGTGGGCAAGTTGGGCCAAAATCATCTGGTTTGAAATCATCTACAATTATAATTGGCAGGCTTGCATTTTGCACATTGTAGAGCACTACTCACTGCACTTTCCCTCATATTCTCAGGGACTTGCATGAAAAAATTTCCAATTTCTATCTTAATGCACCATTCTATTATTTTTGTCATTGTGCCAACATTCATAATGCCTTTATAATTAATTTTTACCCTAATTTGAAATTGCTGCTTTTATTTTTCATCATCTTTTGTATCTATGAAATGTTGAGTGAATTACTGCCTGCCATATTCACCAAAATATTGTAAGGACCTTCTTTCTGTGGTTTAACCTAGTAATTGTTTGCCTTCCATTGAGACATTGCTTGACTGTCACTGTTCAGACTTGATTTGCTTGGTTTAGCTTTGCATACAGCGGTTGTGTGCCCGTGCTTCGTACAATTAAAATATTTGGCAGCTCTAAACTGACATAATGGTGCTGATTGATTCCCATTGCAAATATAGGGATGTAATGCTGAAGCTCTATAAGGTGCTGGTCAGGACGCATTTGGAATATTGCGAGCAATTTTGGGCACCATATTAGAGGAAAAATGTGCTGGCTCTGGAGAGGGTCCAGAGGAGGTTTACAAGAATGATCCCAGGAATGAGTGAATTAACATATGATGAGCATTTGACGGCACTGGGCCTGTACTCACTGGAATTTAGAAGGATTTAGGGGGACCTCATTGAAACTTGCTGAATAGTGAAAGGCTTGGATACAGTGCGTGTGGAAAGGAAATTTTCACTAGTGGGAAAGTTTAGGACTAGAGGTTATAGCTTCAGAATTAAGGGACGTTCCTTTAGGAAGGAGATGAGGAGACATTTATTTAGAGTATGGTGAATCTGTGGAATTCTTTGCCACAGAAGGCTGTGGAGGCCAAGTCAATGGATATTTTTTGGGCAGAGATAGATTCTTGATTAGTACGGGTGTCAGGGGTAATGGGGAGAAGGCAGAAGAATGCGGTTAGGAGGGAGAGATAGATCAGTCATGATTGAATGGCAGAGTAGACTTGATGGGTGAATGGTCTAATTCTGCTCCTATCACTTATGACCTTATAGTAAAGCTTGCAGCCAAAATTTCTCTTCATACCAACTGCAGTCACACTCATGTGACCCAGACTCGAGAAACAGAGCTTCTACCATTATTCCTGTATTTGGTCTGCGTTCATCATTTGCACTAAATATTTATTTCACCCAAAATTCCAATGCATTTGAGGCCACATCTACACATATAATTAACTTGCAAGTCAATTCCAATGTCGAATCCCAAGTGTTCAGTAACTTGTACTGAATGTGCACATTCATTAGTCTACACCCAAACTCAACCCAAAGCAAGCAAATCAGAAATATTCAAAAGACAATGCTGCATGATATCTTCCACAACAATTATATACCTGTAGGTCACATCTTTTCCATTTGCTTCTGGTTATGTATTCCAAACTAATAATCGATGAGCCATAACTTCCTACAATCTCTGTCAGTACTGGGCTGAAATGATTTTGTGCTTCTTTGTTATTTGGTTAAAACATTACATTGAATATGAGTGAATTTTCGGCCTTGACAAAATATCTGGCAGTATTTCTACTGAACATATGTCTTCATGCACTTACCCATACCCTCATTCCAAACACCTTCATGCTCTATTTTAATAATAGTATTTTTGGGAAAAAACATTTGCACCCCTTTGATGAATGAATTGAATGACTCCTGTGCCTTGTCACAAGCACCCCTGGAGGATCGGCCCCACGACTGCTTGGAGTCAGCAAATTGAGCGATGTTCCAAGACCCGACAGCAGACCTCTATGAATATTAGTTTAATTTAGTTTAGTTTATTGTCACGTGTACTGAGGTACAGTGAAAAGCTTTTGTTGCGTGCTAACCAGACAGCGGAAAGACAACACATGATTACAAAGCGCCATCCGCAGCGTACAGATACACGATAACCACATTTAGTGCAAGATAACACCAGTAAAGTCTAATCCAAGATAGTCTGAGGGTCTCCAATGAGGTAGATAGGAGTTCAGCACTGCTCTCTAGTTACAAGGTTGTTTTCAACTTCATAAGAAAATGTGTGGAGCAGTGTGTTCCCACCAAAAGCATCCGCACGTTCCCGGGCTGGAAGCCTTGGATAAACCAGGTGTACAATCTACTGAGGACCAGATCTCGGGCATTCAAGTCTAGTAATGTAGATTCATATCGGAGCTCAATGTACGACCGCACTCTAAATTGGAGGATGAGATGATCATTTGGCAGCTGTGGCAGAGCTTGCAACGCCATCACTTCTGACAAGGTGAAGCCAAGTAGCAGCTCGAGCTAGAACAAGGCACCACTCCCCGACAAGCTCAATGTGATCAATGCTTGCATTGAAAGGGAGAAAACCAATGTGCCTTCTTGTGCCCCCATAGCTCCTGATGGAATTGTAATAGTAAGATTAAACGAGAACTTACCAGTTCGAAGTTTGATCGTTATTTTATGAGGAGTAACGATGAGGGATTACGTGAAGAACCCCGCTTGGCGCTGGAAACGGCATACTTCAAAGCAGCGGCATGAAAAACACAGAACACAAATAGCCGGAGTAAGATAGTAAGGCTCATCATAGATTTAGAACTACCAGATGATCATTTATTTTATGAGGGTGGGGAGTGGAGGGCACGTAATCCCTCATCCGTTACTTCTCATAAAATAAGGATCAAAACTTCGAACTGGTAAGTTCTCGTTTAAATCTTACTATTTACTTCGGAGTCACGTGAGTGACTACGTGAAGAGTTGGAAGCTTTCTGTGTTTTTCGTGTCGTGGAATTTTATTCCATACGACAGTAACGGCTCATTTAACACAATAACGAGCGAATAACACCATTTTCCCCATAACATTGCCTCAAGTTATGTGATAAATTATTTTACATTATAAAAAATGAAATAATGCCCTTTCCATTCAAAGGCAAGTTTATCACAAATACCAATTGATATATATATTTTTATGGCATGACAAAGCAACAATTAAATTGAGAACCGAACATTGCGTGTCTAAATCTGACACCATGACTGGTTCCCTTATTACTTTAACAGTAATCTACAGCCTCCTGCGGCCTTGCATCTTTGCTCGAGTGGCTCATCCTGTGCCATTTCCTGTGAATGTATTTTCCTCATTAACAAGTGATTTCCACCTTTCAGTGTCTAGTTCCTACTGAATGTATCCAATTTTTAACCATCTAGAAATACATTCCTCTATAACCATCAGTTTTTTACTGAACCCAATGTGGTTTTGGTGTGTAATAAGCAGTCTCATTGACACAGAGACTCTTACCTACTGCAACATTTTCATCAATGTTCACACACACACACACACACACACACACAACTTAAAGCCGGCAGGATATGCTTATAGGTTTACCTTCGTTTCAGGTCTTCTTGGTGTGCTTTGTTTGATAGATTCAAAACATATATGATAATGCAATTTGTATCCACATGCAATTATAACGTAACATTTGCAAATGTTTGCACTCTTATATTGATACTAAAGTTATCAGAATTATTATTTTCAATGTTTAAGTTTTTTGAATCATAGGTAGAGTTAGAGTCCATTTCTTAAGGCATTTCAAGATTATTTATCTCCTCCTTTATATTTTTTACAATTTTGGACAGATTATATATATATAAATATATATATATGATATATATATATATATATTTATTAATATTTACATATATATCCCTTTCCATATTGGGATATTATGAATGCATCTGATAACTTCTTGGTTAATATATTGTCCGTTTATAAGACGGTAACACTCTGAGCCCTATAAATTGGCTCTATCAATTAGATACATAGAAAATGCAATCCACAAGGAATTCACATATATCTAATATGATAAAATAACTTTACTGTATATACAGACCCTCCAATTTCTTATAACAAAATATTGTTTTTTAGACTTATTTCTGCAAATTGCAGGTATAACACTTCTTTATACATAATTATTTTATTGATATATTGTTATATTGGTTAACATTCATAGACTTCTTTGACCATCAGCTGTTGTGATGGTCTGGTCAACCTGTAGATAGTCCAAATTCATATTTTCATGTCATGGAGGTTTTTTTGTACAACAATAAATTACTGCAGGGTTTCTCAAACCTGGAGATCCCAGTGGGTGCAGCAGCATCCAAAGAGCGAAGGGAAACAGGCAACGACCTAGGTCGAGACCCCTTTTTTGACTTCAATAAATTGCTACCACTATGAATCATCACTAGCAGTTCAAAATCACACAATATTTATGAAACCATAAAGGACCCGTTTTAGGCCACCAAAATGCCTCTGGCAGTGTCCCGCTACATTTTCATCAGACACTGCCCTATTAACAAAAAGTGAGGAACACAAAGAAATATTTCCCTCATGTAATTGGGAGAAAGCATCCACCTTCACTGCTCTTGGTTTACCCACAAGAAATATTCGAAAGATCGGTGATTTAATCTGTATGCAATCAGATTAATCGTAAGTAATCCATATTAATGATAATATGTTTTTTCTCCCAAATTTGTTATCTTCCGATACCATTGTCTCTTCCTTAGAGATAAACAGGTGGACTAAACTTTAAAATATGCCACATCTGTTTACTTAGATAATCCCATGATTGTTATTTGACTTATCTTGTGACCCAAAAGAAACATTTGAAAGATCAGTGATTTAATCTGTATACAACCAGATTAATCGTAAGTAATGTAAAATAATGACAATATGTTTTTCTCCCAAATTTGACCATTGTTAACATATGCCACAGCCGTGGTATTGTTATCTTGATACGACATGGACAGTTCCATAATAAAACAATTGATCTTTTTTAATCCATAACTCCTTATACTTCAACAATTAATACGAATGTTTGGAAAATTACTTAGGACAAACCATTTATGTTCGCCTGGTATTATTGTCTGCAGTCCGAACAAGAGACATATCAATTATTGTTATAAGAATAGATAATATTCTTATCTTTACCCAAACATTCACAGAAGCTGTACATCATCTGTAACACTTGCTTCAGTTTGCAACAGCTGTTAATCTTATAGTTGAAGAGCTTATGAACCTTTTTTACATTACTTTAATAATGATAACGTATCATTTGATATTTTGCATAAGCCTCTTCACAAGGCATACATATTCTTATAAGCTTCTGTATTCCTTCTTTTGGAACTTTATTTATTTTTTACCTAATCCTAATGGAGGGACAAAGTATGTCAACAACAATTAGACATATTTGTATCATGGAACAATTTTCCCCCTCTCTTTATGGTGCTTGAATTACTTCTAAATTCAGAATAGTAATTTATAAATATTTTATTAATGCCTGAGCATATGCTTTATGTAATGGGTCAGGTCCTTACCTTTCACCAGGTTTGTAATGGCAGGCACTAATTTGCAGCTGCTCTTATCTCTTCCAATTTAAATGTAATCGAGATAACCCATGACCATGACCTTATTAGTGCAAGTGCTGATCTTTTATCAGTATAATTGTTCCTTCAGTATTCGGTTTAACAACCTTGAACTGATCGATTGTTTGGACAATGTTTTAACTTGCACAGCTTGAGCCACTTTAATTAATTTCAAGCACCTGTAATATTGATTAACACTTTGTTAATCACAACAGTTTTTTCCATGTTCTAGATGTTTCCATTTTCTTACACTGTGAAAGTGTAAATATAATGATGTTTTGTATGGTTTATACCATGAAATCTTTACACTGAGGTAATTTTATAATATACATGTACGTACCCCTTCTTATTAAAATTACTTTTGAGTGCAAACCTGAAATCAATTTTTAAAGTTTTCTTATACAGGTGAACCAATCCTTCCTTAGTTATATTGGTTAACAATCATAATACACCTGTAATCCCCCATAATTGGAGATTTCATGAACTTATTTTGTAACCAGATGTTTGCACCTTTTCAACGTACTTCAAGCCTTCTTTCCCCAATTATATAGGTTTAGATAAGGCTATGTTTGGTTATACCACTTCTGCCTTTGTTTTGATCCATTATCAAATTCTTTCATTGGATCATAGTTTTTTCACCGCAAGTTAAAAGAATCTTTGCCTTTGTTTTGATCCATTATCAAAATTTTTCATTGGATCATAGTTTTTCTCCCCAAAGTTTTAAAGATCAGTAGTCTGTTCTTTTGTAATTAATATATTTGATTTATCATAAGGCAGGTTTATTCTATAATAATCAGGAGTTTAATATCCTGATTTGTATTGATCTGCAAACCTATAGTGCAGATTCGGTAAATTATATATTTCTTCCCATTGAGCTCCACAACTGATGGCAATTTTATTTTATTTTGAAAGTATTACTTATTTGCACCATTTTGAAATACTTTGAAATTGTATTTCTTATATCTCATATTATTTGAGACATGGATATTTATAAACGTATTTACCGTTGATATTTTAATAAAACATAAAAGTTTTTATCGTATTCTTGAAGTTGGTGAGATACCATATAATTAATGTTGGCAGCTAGGTTTTCTTTCATAGCCTCACCACTTCCTTTAGATATAGCAAAATCTTTTGCTATCTCAGGCACATCTGGCCTCACTTTTTTATTTGTGGTGTGCATTTATAATTCACATCACCACTGCAGGGTCTGTCTTTTGCAGCCCTGATCCACTTGGAATTATATCCAAAGAGACTTCCTCCACCCTTAAACCAGGGTTCAATTCTCAATTTGGCACATAGCCATATTTTGTATATTCAAGCCCCTCAGGGTCTTTTTTTTGGGCTGTTTTGGGTACTGTGACCCTTGTCTCTTTTTATATTTTGGAGTACTTTCTCCATATCGCGATTTTTATTAACTTTTTTAAAGTACAGCCTTTCTGTCTTTCAAAATTCCCTGCCAAAAGATTGTGGAGCATTTTTTACCTCTCTACCGTATTTTTAACGGTACCAGTATCGGAACCGGCCCCGTAATTAATCTCTCGTCCCGATCGCTGGGTATTCCCCTGGGACGTTCTTTTTAAAACTCCGTTATTTAACAGAGTATATCTGTTCAATTTAAACTTTTTAGTTTGTTTTTAAAACCTTTAAAATCCTGGTTTCCACCAGGCACGGAGTTTTCCAGTCCTAAAAATTTTTTTCAACAGCACTTACCTGCCGGTTCCGAACCTACCGCTGTCGAGGAGCTGTCTGTGCAGCTCCTGCTTCTGCCGTCAGCGTCGACGTAATGCCGTTTCCAGCGCCAGGCGGGGTTCTTCACGTAGTCACTCACGTGACTCCGAAGTAAAATCTCAGTCACCGAGGTCAATGTCAGAAGATCCTTCTGACACCTGATGATGTTCTTGAAATCAGTACCGACCAACAGCCTGGAAATGTTGCAAACACCTTCAACCTCTCATTATCTGGAATGGGCATGCAAGTAAACTAAAGTCCGAGGTTACCACCCGCTATAAAAGGGCATCAATAATACCAGTGCCCAAGAAGCATAAGGTAACGTGACTGTTACTGACTATCGCACGTGGTGATGAAATGCTTTGAGAGGTTGGGTATGACACATATCAACTCTTACTATAGCAAGGACCTGGACTCACTACAATTAGTGGCACAGCGGTAGAGTTGCTGCCTTACAGATCTTGCAGCGCCAGAGACCCGGGTTCAATCCCGACTATGGCTGCTGTCTGTACGGAGTTTGTACTTTCTCCCCGTGACCTGTGTGGGTTTTCTCCGAGATCTTCAGTTTCCTCCCACACTCCAAAGAAGTCCAGGTATGTCGGTTAGTTGGCTTGGTAAATGTAAAAATTGTCCCTAGTGGGTGTAGGATAGTGTTAATATGTGGTAGTCGCTGGTCGGCGCGGACCCGGTGGGCCGAAGGGCATGTTTCCGTGCTGTATCTCTAAAAAAAATTAGCCTACGTCAACAGTAGATCAATGGGGGATTGGTTCTCCACTGTGCACTAGACCACAAGGACAATAAGAAAAGGTTGGTGTTCATCAGCATTCAACACCGTCATCCGCTCCAAACATGTTATCAAACTCAGGGAACTGGACTCTCTACTCATCCCTATGCAACCGGATCCTCAACGTCCTCTTTGGCAGATCAAAGGCTGGTAATTGCATACATTTGGCAACACCACCTGTCAGGAAATGTGATTAATTAGAATAACACAAAATTAAAAATGTTTCTGCAATGGCAGAGGGATTGCAGAGGAATGAAAGCACCTCTGACACCTTTACATTAGGAAGTGAACATACAATCAACATTATCTTGACTATTGTCTTATATAAAATGAAAAGGTCACTTATTCTTATTCACAAGAAGGTCATTATTTTGTGGCCACAGGTGAATTTGTAAAACATAATTGACACGACCACGCAAATTTCTGCTAACCAGTCTCATGAGAAGAAAAACAAAACTATAAATAGCAATGAACTAACACTGAGGAACATGCCTGAGGAACATTGGCACAAGAATAATAAATGGAACTAAATACAATCTAATTGAACAGTGATGTGATGGGCCTGTCCCACTTAGGCTATTTTTTAGGTGACTTCAGGTGACTAGGCTGTCGCCACATGGTCGCCGGGGTATCGCCTGGATGGTCGTGAGTCGTCTCCTCAGTCGCCCAAAGAGTCGTGGCGTCTTTCTGGTCGCCGCTGGATTTTCAACATGTTGAAAAATCTTCCGAGACAATCGGCGACAGTGGGTTTGATGCCAATGAGCTTCTCCTGACGTAGGTGCTGTCGTAGTTGTCGCCAGGTGACGTAGGTTGTCACCAGGTGACATAGGTTGTCACCGGCGCTGACTTCGTATTTTGTTGTTATTAAAGTAATGATTTTATTTCACATTTTATGGCGAAGGGGGGTCCAGTCGCCGGTTTTTCGGCGACCTGCTACAACTATAACGGTCGCCAGCAGTCACCCAAACATAGCGTAAGTGGGACAGGGCCTTGAGCGAAGTAGAGGATGAAGTTGAATAATGAGCAGAATTTAGAAGCAAAGAACTGCAGATGCTCATTTATACCAAAGATAGACACAAAGTACTGGATTATCTCAGCAGATCAGGCAGCATTTCTGGAGGAATAGGATAGGTGACATTTTGGGTCAGGGCACTTCTTCAGACTGGACGTCACCTATCCTTTTTCTCCAGAAATGCTGCCTGACCCGCTGAATTACTCCAGCCCTTTGTGTCTATCAATGAGCAGCATTGGTTGTGCAAATGGAGCCTGTGGATATATCTTGCAATAATACAGTATTGTATATAATTGTAAATAAAATCAAAGTATAATGTATTGTATCTTACTTCCAGTTGTCACAATTTTGATGTCCGTTTTTTATAAATGATTAAGTCGTAAGCGAAATATTATGTGAATTCAACACACTGATTGCACATTCTGGGCCCTGGCCTTAGGATCTAGCTTTGGCCTTCTACGTTCCACAGAATGCATCCAAATAGTGATTTTACTTTGGAGTGACTGACTACGTGAAGAACCCCGTCCAGCCGCACGTGCGTCATTACGTCAGACGCATTGGTGCAGGTCGGCCAGTTGGAGCAGCAGAGCTCCTCCAAGCGGTAAATTTAAAACCTCAAGGTAAGTTTAAAACTTTTCCTGTGGTCGCTTTCTGCATTTGCGGTAGCGTTTACACCGTTGACAAGATGCAGAAAGTAAAAAAGGTGACGGCGAGGCGATCCAGAGTAGGAAGTTTGGAGGACCGCGAGAATGCGGGTAGCGGATGCCCGCCTAGCTTACCGAGACGGTCGCCAGCAAGGGGGCTAGCGACACCAGATCCCCTGTCTGTGAGCAGCGTTGCCACGCCAGTAGGGCGCAAAGTTATAACAAAATCTACTAGGCCCATTGACCAAGAGTCGGGCCTGGAGGTTTCACTTCCGCAAGGAGAGACCGTTTGCTCACGGCTCTCCCAGATCGAGGTCCTACTGCAAAGGATGCTCGATAGGGACGCACTCCGGGAGGAGGAGTGGTGTCCACGCCAGGCTGTTGGAGAGCCTGTGCCAGCAGCGCCTGGATTACCCACTCATGGAGGAGGAGGGTATACCGGCTCAGGAGTATACTGATGCCGAGTCAGTGGCTGGTCAGAGCCAAAAGGATGAAGAGCAACAAGAGCTAATACCTAACAAAGCTGAAAAATTTTGCAATCCCCAGAGAAGCAGGGGAACCATTAGGGGAAGAGTTGGCAGCTGCTATTCAGTATATGCTCTCCCATCAGCTTCAAGAGCTGGCAATGGATGAGGTTGCTAACAAATATGAAGCCCCAGTTAACTGTGGGTTATTGAAGGTACCAATGGTTAACCATCTTATATGGACACAATTGGGGGTCACAGTGAGGGCGCAAGAGTTAAAATTCCAGAAAGTGCTCAAGTTGCTCTCAGCAGGACTCACTATGTTTGCAAGAACAGTGGACAAGGGGCACATGACAGAAGCCCATCAGGATGCGCTGGGGCTCCTGTGCAGTGCATATTTCGAAATGAATAGTTTACGAAGGAGTGCCATACGCCCAGCCATCAATCCAAAACTTTCTGCACTATGCAAACCAATCAGCGAACAACCGCCTAACCTTTTGTTTGGGGAGGGCCTCACAAAGCGAGTCAAGGAACTGCACGAGGAGGCAAAAACCGTAGGCCTCATTAAAACAAGTGGCAAAACAGGCAAGAGGGTTTTCCCCTATCGACGGGGTACTATGACAGACTGGTTATAGTCTGGTGGAGACTGGTGAAGTGACGAGCCGTTCAGTCTCAAACACACGCAGCTGGCAGCCTGCCACAGGCACAAGGGGAAGGACGAATTTCCCTGCGAGGGGCCGGGGGCAACAAGTACTGTCAGGACATGCACAGGTGAGATATTTTGCTCCTAAGGAATACAAATTAAGTGAGAAAGATGTTCAAATTGGGGGCAGATTATACTTGTTTCTCAAACAATGGCAGGAGATAACATCAGATTCATTTATACTGGGCAGTATAGAGGGGGTTAAAATTGAATTTTACCCTACTGTGTGTCCACCCATTCAGCATGTTCCACGTCGAACACTTATATTTTCACAAGACGAGAATATGCAGATGCAGGAAGAACTTAACATATTAGACAAAAAAGGGGTCAGTGAGAAGTCAGTTCGTCAATTCCGTCAGTTTGTGTCAAATATTTTTCCTAGGTCTAAAAAGACTGGGGGATGTAGAATCATTCTGGACCTGACGAGCTTGAACCCATTTGTACACTATAGGCATTTCAAAATGGAAACTTTTTCTACTGCTAAACAGCTGGTTTCCAAAGGGTGTTATATGGCCAGCATAGATCTGAAAGATACATATTACTTGGTGTCTGTTCATTGTGATGATAGGAGATATTTGAAATTTACCTGGATGAATCAGTTATGGCAATTCAAAGCATTGCCTAATGGATTAACCTCAGCCCCTAGATTGTTTACCAAATTGTTTAAACCTGTTCTAGGACTACTCCAAGCTCAGGGGCATGTTGTAATGGCCTATTTGGATGATATCTTAATTATCAGGAAGACTCGGAATGCAGCTGAATCATCTGTTTCAGTTGTTAAACTCACTTTTGTGCAATTGGGTCATCATTCATCCAGATAAATCCAAATTATCACCAGTTATAATTATTGATTACTTGGGCTTTACCATTAATTCAGATCACATGCTAGTGACTCTACCCAGGGACAAAAGGCAGCAGTTAATTGAAGGTTGTATCAACCTCCTTAGTGAGCAACGACCTTCAATTAGACAGGTATCCAGTTTTAATTGGAAAATTGGTGGCTGCTTTCCCAGCTGTGCAGTTTGGACCTCTGCATTATCAACATTTACAACGAGCAAAAGAACAGGCACTGAGGACAGGCCCATGGGATTGTCAATGGAAGCTATTTCAGAAATACAATGGTGGATCACAAATGTCGCAAAAGGTTCCAGGGAAGTTTTGGTTGATCCACCTTCTATAGTCTTACAGACAAATGTTCGTGCTCTAGGTTGGGGTGCTACGGATATGTCCTCCAGTTGTGGAGGCAGATGGAATAGTGATGAGACATCCCTTCTGCAATTGAGAGGGATCAATTATTTAGAGCTTTTGGGAACTTTTTATGGGCTTAAAGCTTATTGATCTGCCAGGAGTCACTTGCATGTGCAGGTTCAAATTGACAACACTACAGCAGTGGCATATGTCAATCACATGTGTGGAATCAAGTCGGAATCTTGTGACAGATTGGCTAATCATATCTGGGGCTGGTGCATTGACAAAAACATCTGGCTTTCAGCAATCTATTTACCAGGTAGATTCAACATAGTGGCAGACACAAGGTCAATGATAACATAGAATGGATGTTAAATCAGGACATATTTAATCAGGTGGTTGCTTGATATGGAATGTCAGATATTTATTTGTTTACATCTAGTTTACATCTAGGCTGCACCGTCAGTTGCCCAAATATGTTTTGTGGGAACCAGACCTTGGCGCAGCAGTGGTCAATGCATTCTCGCTGCATTGGGGTGGAATGTTTTTATATGCATTTCCCCCATTCTGCCTCATCAGTCGATGCCTGCAAAAAATCAAGCAGGACTCCGCTTCAGGATAGACTGGCCTACCCAGCCATGGTTCCCTCTCGTATTGCAGATGGCTACTCAGCCTCATATGATTGTTCTCAAACATAAAAATCTACTGGTGAACCCAGTAACTGGCGATCAACATCCTTTACATGATCATATTGATCTGTTCATTTGCAGATTCTAAGAAGGCCATACCTGGGGAGAGGACTGTCTGATCGCACCGTGGATGTTCTCACATTGGCCTGCAGGGATAGTACCCAGAAGCAGTACATCACCTCGATAAGAAAGTGGGAGGTATTCTGCTTACAGCAGAATATCTCATATCAAACTGTAGGCATCCCAGACGTGCTGGAGTTCTTGTCCACTCTCTATTCCGATCAAAAATTAAGCTATAGTGCGATCAATACAGCCAGAAGTGCTCTGTCTTCTTATTTGCCCATGGTTTCAGAGTTACATTCAATAGGGACACATCCGTTAGTCTCTAGATTTATGAAGGGAGTTTTTAATTCTTCTCCTCCTAGACCCAGGTATTCGGGTATCTAGAATGTAAGTGAAGTTCTTATGCTCCTTCGCCAGTGGACTCCTGTTACAGTCCTATCTCTAGCCAAACTAACCATGAAGGTGGTCATGCTTATGGTGTTGGTATCAGCCCAACGTGTGCAGACATTGCAGAAGCTACGGCTAGACAGAATGCAGGTATCGGCAGATGCCATCACTTTTTATGTTTATGATCTGCTCAAACATAGGCATGACAGGATGTAAGATTGTTTTTTCAGCATACTCCAAAGATGCTCGTCTGTGTGCAGTGTCATATTTGTCCCATTACATTGAGGCTACCAGAGTCCTAAGAGGAACAGAATCAGCATTAATTATTAGCCACAAAAAAACACACAGTAAGGTGTCGGTGAAAACAATTTCAAGGTGGCTAAAGCAGGTTCTGGGAAGTGCTGGGATTGATACTGATAAATTTAAATCTCATTCCACGAGGGCGGCATCAACTTCCGCGGCAAGGGCGATGGTCGTGCCTATAGATCATATCCTCGCGGCCGCAGGATGGTCCAGTGAGCTGACCTTCCAATTGCAAGGCTGGGGGTATTTGCTGAGTTTGTTTTAAGTTCGGTTATATAGTTCCCCCCTGAGATAGAGGGGTTGCTATTGTTTTTCTTTGCAATAAACCGTTAATTCATTTTAACAATGTTATGATGATGCATTATTGATTATTTAATTATGTTTAGTCAATCAATGCAGTGAAAGGCCGGATTTGAATCTGCGGCATGAAATCACAGAGCTTTGAAATCTTCACGTAGTCAATCACGTGACTCCGAAGTAAAATAGTAAGATTAAATGAGAACTTACCAGTTTGAAGTTTGATCTTTAATTTATGAGGAGTTACGATGAGGCACTACGTGCCCTCCGCTCCCAACCCTCATAAATATAATCTGGTAGTTCTAGTCTTCTGTTATCTTACTATTATACTTCAGTCACTATTACCTGTGATTTCACACCGCTGCTTTGAAGATTGACGCACGTGCGGCTGGACGTGGTTCTTCACGTAGTCCCTCATCGTAACTCCGCATAAAATAAAGATCAAACTTCAAACTGGTAAGCTCGTTTAATCTTACTATTTAATTCCATACCAAGTCTGAAACTTCTCATATTCAGTATAAAGAAAAATGCAAAATCAAAACAATGGCTACTGCACGATAACATGATACATCCATCCAATGTATTGCAATACGGTGGTGATACAGTGGCTTAGCAGTAGAGTTGCTGCCGTAAGGGCCAGTCCCACTTGGCCGTCATTTGCGCGCCAATTACGCGACCTCCAAAAATGTGGTCTTCGCGATGTGATGTAAGGGTAGCGTGTGGGTAGCACGGGAAGGGCGCATAGAGAGGCATGGAGGAGTGTGGAGTTGCGTGCGGTATCGCGCAGCGCTCCAGGATTTCATGCTGTACGAAATCCTCGCGCGCCACCTGCATGACGTATCGCACACGTATGCTGACGCATTGGGTATGCACGCTGACACATTGGCGTCGCATGCTGGCGTCCCGACGTCTCACGTGTATCGCGTGGTGACACATGGTTACGTCACCGTGATGACATGTGATTTGTGTGCGACATATGACTCGTAAAGGAGGCGCAAATGACTGCCAAGTGGGACAGGCCCTTTACAGTGACAGAGATCCGGGTTCCATCCTGGATTTTACGGGTGCTGTCTGTATGGAGTTTGTACGTTCTCCCTGTGTGTGGGTTTTCTCTGGTTGCTCCAGTTTCCTCCCACTCTCCAAAGAGTTTGTAAGTTAATTGGCTTCGGTAAAATTGTAAATTGACCCCAGTGTGTAGAATAGTGTTCGTGTGCGGAGATCGCTGGTTGGAGCAGACGCGGTGGGCCGAAGGGCCTGTTTCCACACTGTATCTGTAAACTAAACTAAACTAAATACCTTTTCTACTGAAAGCCTCACGTTTTCTAAAAAGCTTGGGTGTAGAAATAAAGATGCTTAATTTTTGAAGAGCTCTCGGGAGAAATTGGATGGAATTCGATGATAATCTACAGGAAAGGGGAAAGAAAACGTCTAGCTTCTTTAATTACATTTCTGTAAAGGTTTGGCCATTTGGGGCATGAGATTGGAATAAGCATCACAGAATTGCAGGGATAATGTTTTACTCAGAAAATTAAATTTTACCATTAAAAAATCAGCAGTAGACATCATTTTGTTGAATGCTGTAATTATGTTGACTATAACAAAAAACTATTCTCTTTAGCTTTAAAAGGCTTTTAAAATTATGATGTGTCAGACTAAGGGTCAAATTACAAAACCGTTCCTGAACTAAACTATTACCTGCCTTGTCTAAGTGCATTTATAATCTTTATGAACCGATGTGATGGAGAAAACACAAAATAAAAAAATCAGACTATCATGATTTGGCATTGTTCATCACCTTTATTTTGTGTTCGACAAATATTTGGAAACTAAAGAAAGGAATAATGGTGTCAAATGTGAGAATGAAAGAGGATTTGGGACACAGTGAAAGAGAAAGAAGCAAGGGGGAGGATCATGTATCTGCATTCCTCTAATGTATCATTATATTCCTGCATATAATATACTTTATTTACAAAGAAAATCAAGCTAATTGCCTTAGTTATGTTTTTTGTGGAAAGTAAACTACAAGGCAAACATTTTAATTTCCAATACCAAGAAGACATATATTGAAAATTGCTCAATGGATATATTTTGTCATTCTAATAGGGTGGCACAGGTGGTGAAGCTGCTGCCTCACTACATCAGGGACTCGGGTTCCATCCTGATCTTGGATGCTGTCCATGTGGAGTTTGCATGTTCGCCCTTGGACTGCATGGTTTTCTTCCGGGTGCACTGATTTCCTCCCACTTCCCAAAGATGTGCGGGCTTGTAGGTCAATTGGGCCTCTGTAAATTGCCTCTTGTGTGCAGGATGTGGGTGCACAGTTGGGATAAAATAGTATTAGTGTGAATGGGTGTCCAATGGTTGGTGTGGGCCAAAGGGCCTGATTCCATGTCTGTCTGTCACGCAAACTGGCAGAACACCTAATATTCTGCTTGGGTAGCTTGCAATCCAATGGTATAGTAAGTAAGTAAGTAAGTTTATTGGCCAAGTATTCACATACAAGGAATTTGCCTTGGTGCTCCACCCACAAGTAACAACATGACATACAGTTACGAATGACTCAGAAAACACTAAACATTAATAATAATAAAACATTAATGATAAAACACCATTGATCAAGCATGTGAACCACCAAAATACCAGATCAAAGGGAGGCCACAGATATTGAAATCTCAATTATAGGTAACTACATAACACGCCCCCTCTCCCTTCTTCCCCCATATAACCACCACCCCCCCGCCCTTTTATTTACCCTGCCTCTCCGCTTTGCCCCATCTGAACTCACACATATTTCTCCCTTCCCCCTTTCCTTCCACCGAGCTTCAAAATTCACAACTGGGAAACTGCTGATGTGGGAAATCAGCATGACTAAGGCAGGTGTGAGCTGGAAGTCGGTCTGGATGGTGATAAACTCAAGTTGAGTGGACAGAATAGGCTAGACATAGGCAGAGAGCGAGGAAGGACTGCCGGTTTGAATTCCATTTATTTTAACAAAAAAGACCTGATGGGTAAATCAGTTGAACACAGAGTGTGGATCAGTACGTGCAACTGGGACGTTGTATCCAATACAGAAACCTGGTTAAGAGAGGTATGGGACCGGGGACTGTTAATGTTGCAGGGGACTGATGCCACAGGAGAGGTAGAGGTGGGTGTAAAAGAGTAGCGGGCTGTTGCTTTATTGATCGAGGAAGCCATGTCCGTGGTCAGAGATGGCCTTACAGATGGTTCGTCCAGTGAGGCTAGATGGGTGGAGCTGAGAAATAAGAAAGGAAGGATCACCTTGTTGGAGTGTACTACAGGCCCCCAAATAGTCCGTGGGAATTAACAGATCAAATATGCCAGGATGTTGCAAGACATCAAGCTTGAAAGGGTTCAGAAAAGATTTACGAGGATGTTGCCAGGACTAGAGGGTGTGAGCTATAGGCAGAGGTTGAGTACGCTGGGTCTCTATTCCATGGAGCGTAGGAGGATGAGGGGAGATCTTATAGAGGTGTACAAAATCATGAGAGGAATAGATCGGGTAGATGCATAGAGGCCTTTACCCAGAGTAGGGGAATCAAGGACCAGAGGACATAGGTTCAAGGTGAAGGGGAAAAGATTTAATAGGAATCCAATGGGTAACTTTATCACACAAAGGGTGGTGGGCTAGGGAACGGACTGCCAGAGGAGGTAGTTGAGGCTGGGACTATCCCATCGTTTAAGAAACAGTTGTACAGGTACATGGATAGGACAGGTTTGGAGGGTTTTGGTGCAAGCGCAGGCAAGTGGGCCTAGGGTAGCTGGGACATTGTTGGCCGGTGTGGGAGAGTTGGGCCGAAGGGCCTGTTTCCACACTGTATTACTCTATGACTTATATGACTAATAAGGTCGTCATAGGATTTGAACTTCCTCTATATTGACTAGGACTGTCATAGCACAAAAGGTTTAGATAGTGCAGTATTTGTCAAATGTCAGTATTTGTCAGGAAAGTTTCCTCAGACAATATGTAGAGGGCATTATATTGGAGCAAGTAATGCTTGATCAAGTCTCAGGAAATTGGGAGAGTCAAGTGGATGAGCCTTTTGGAACCAACAACCAAGTGCTGGCTCATGAGTTAGAATTCTAAATTGGGGCTAGGCCAACTTTCAAGGTATTAGATAGAAACTCGCTCAAGTTGCTTGAAGGAAAAGGAACATGCGGAAAGTGGGATGTTTTAAACGTGTGTTGACAAAAGTCCATGGCATGCATGTTTCTGTTAGAGTGAAAGGCAGGGCTGGCGGGTGTGAAGATGTTTGGATGATGAGAGAAATTGAGACTCTGGTCAAGAGTAAGAAGGAGACATGGGGTTTGTTTAGGTAGCTGGGATCATGTGCATCCCTGCAAGAGTTTCAGGAACTGAGGAGCTCGCTAAAAAAGGAAATCAGCAGGGCAAAAAGGGGACAGCAGATAGCTCTGGCAGACAATATTAAGGATAATCCCAAGAAATGTTATGTACATTAAAGGAAAAAGGATAACTAGGGAGACAATGAGATCTCTCAGGAATCAGAGCTGTGCAGAGTTTCAGATGGGCAAGGTCCACAATGAGTATGTTTCTTCTGTTTTTATCATGGAGAAAGACTTGAAGACTGGGGATCTTGATTGGGACAGTCAATGGGAGCATTTGAGGTCAGTTGGTGTTATGGTTAAGGAGGTGCTGAACGTCTTAACATGTATGAAGGTAGACAAATCTCCCAGCCATGATCAGATATATCCAAGGACATTTGTGGGAAGCCCCTAATTAAGAAGGGCTGCATGGAGAAGCCTGGGAACTATAAGGCAGAGAGTCCAACATCTGTGGTCAGAAATATACTAGAGAACATTCTGAGCGATTTGATAAACATGAATTTAGATGGACAAGGTTGATAAGGGATAGTCAGCACGGTTTTGTACGGGGAGATCGTGCCTCGCGAGTCTGATTGAGTTATTTGAAGATGTGGCCAAAAAGGGTGATGAGGGCAGAGCTGTAGACATGTATATAGATTTCAGCAAGGCATTTGATGTTTCTGCATGGTGCACTGCTGTGGAAGGTTAGATCACCTGGGATCCAAGGAGACCTTGCTGACAGGATAGAAAAATTGGCTTCATTGAAGGAAGCAGAGGATCATGGTGGAAGGTTTTATTTTCAGACTCAAGGCCTGTGACCAGTGGTGTACCTCAGGGTTCAGTGCTGGGACATTGCTGTTTATCATCTATACCAATGATGTGTATGAGATCGTACAAGGCATGATTGAGGCAAGACATGATTAGTACATTTGCTTACTAAAGTGGTAATATTGTGGATAGTGAACATGGATGTCAAAAATTGCAGCATGATCTTGATCAGTTGGGCAGGTGGGCTGAGGAATGGTTGATGGAGTTTTATGGAGAAGTGCGAGGTGTTGCATTTTGGGAAGTTTAACAAGGGAAGGACCCACACAGTGAACGGCAGGGCTGTGGAGAGTGTTGTAGAGCAGAGGGATCTAGTGTTGTAGAGCAGAGGGATCTAGGAGTGCAGGTATATAATTTCTTGAAAGTGGCGTCACAGGTAAAGATAGCTTTTGGCAAATTGGCCTTCATCAGTCAGAGTAATGAGTATAGAAATTGGGAGGTCATGGTACAAAAGTGTGCATGAGACATTGGTGAGGCCATATTTGGTGCATTGTGTGCAGTTTTGATCAGTGTCACTGTTGATAAACTGGAATGGGTGCAGAAAAGATTTACAAGGATGTTTCCAGGACTCGAGCGCCTGAGCTATAGGGAGAGGCTGGGTAGGCTAGAACATTATTCCTTGGGGCACAGGAGGATCAGGGGTGATATTATAGAGGTGTTTAAGATCATGTAATAAATAGAGCCTTTTACCTAGAGTAGGGCAATCAAGAACCAGAGGACGTAGGCACAAGGTGAGGAGGGAAAGAATTAATAGGAACCAAAGGGGCAAATATTTTTATACAAATTGTAGTAGGTATATGGAACGAACTGCCAGAGGAGGTAATTGGGGCACCATAAAACCACAATGTTTAAAAAACATTTGGATAAGGACAAGGCTTTTGTTACCTGAATAATAGGACAGGTCTGGAGGGATATGGGTCAAACACAGGTAGATGGGAAAAATGTAGATGGAGCATGTTGGTCGGCGTGAGCAAGTCGGGCTGAAGGGCTTGTTTCCACACTGTATGACTCCCCACTTATCTTTCATCTCTGGCCTTTATCCAACCATCTGCCTATCAATGAACTCTCCACACCTGTGTTGGTCTAGGTTCAGCCACATTTTTTCATGTCCCGCCTCTCCTCCAGCTTTCCCTTTCAACCCCCCCCCTCCACCAGCTCCCACAATCAGCCTAAAGAAGGGTCCCAACCCAAAATGCCACCTATCTGTGTTCTCCTGAGCTGCAACTTGCACATTGCCTTGTGTGCTCCACACTATTTATAACTGATAAACATCTGCATTATGTACAACTGCTTTGTAACCACAGGCAATGCATCGAGAACTTGTGAACTGATATCTTGGCACCAGTCATAACTCACTGCACTAGCTTTATTTGACCAAGGACTCTTCATTTTTAGAAAAGAACTAGACCAAGTGCAGACCCGTTGGGTCTGTTCCTTCAACGCACAGTTGCGAGGGGAGGGGGTGGCCTGAGGCATCACACACACACAATAACCAACCTTTCACACACACATACAAGCTAACCACCCCTCACACACACACACTAACCACCCCCATTGATATTATATTAATATTATTAATTCACTCCTTTTACCCCATGCCCTGCCCTATCCACTCACATATAGCCCCCAATTCGCAGGCACGGAGGGGGAGACGGAGGCACAGAGAGGGAGACGAAGGCACAGAGAGGGAGACAGAGGCACAGAGAGGGAGACACAGAGGCACAGAGAGAGACACGGAGGCACAGAGAGAGACACGGAGGCACAGAGAGGGACACAGAGGCACACAGAGAGAGACACGGAGGCACACAGAGAGAGACACGGAGGCACAGAGAGAGACACACAGAGGCACAGAGAGAGACACAGAGGCACAGAGAGAGACACAGAGGCACAGAGAGAGACACGGAGGCACAGAGGGGGAGACACGGAGGCACAGAGGGGGAGACACGGAGGCACAGAGGGGGAGACACGGAGGCACAGAGAGGGACACAGAGGCACACAGAGAGGGTCACGGAGGCACACAGAGAGGGTCACGGAGGCACACAGAGAGGGTCACGGAGGCACACAGAGAGGGGCACGGAGGCACAGAGAAGGACACGGAGGCACAGAGAAGGACACGGAGGCACAGAGAAGGACACAGAGGCACAGAGAGGGGCACAGAGAGGGGCATGGAGGCACACAGAGAGGGGCACGGAGGCACAGAGAAGGACACGGAGGCACAGAGAAGGACACAGAGGCACACAGAGGCACACAGAGAGGGGCACGGAGCCACACAGAGAGGAGCACAAAGCCACACAGAGAGGGTCACGGAGGGACATGGAGGCACACACAGAGAGGGTAATGGAGGCACACAGAGAGGGACACACAGAGAGGGACACACAGAGAGGGACACAGAGGCAGGGGAACTTCCTGCCTTTTGGAGCTGGGGTTTCCGATTTGCGGCATTTTTTTGAGCGGGCGACCCTGCTGGTGCGAGCAGGGCGGTTGATCAAAAGCAGCAGATGGCCGGCCGATCGAGAGAGAGGGGGGAGAGAGAGAGAGAGGGGGGGAGAGAGCGAGGGGGGAGAGAGGGGAGGGGGAGAAAGGGTGGAGGGGAGAGAGGGGAGGGGAGAAGGGAGGGGGAAGAAGGGAGGGAGTAGAAGGATGGGGCCGCCCAGCAGCCGTCGGCCTCAGAATGAGCCTCAGCTCCATGGCCTCGCATCCTCGGCGCTTCAGACCCCGAGTACGGGGAGGGGGGGTGGTTGGAGCGGGCAGAGTGGGCAGGCGGAGTGGGCGGGCATGATCCCGAGTCCACCAGATGGGACGGCGAAAAGCAGCAGGGGGTACCAGCCAATCTGTGGCTTCCGCCAGCGTTACAGAGCCAGGCCGGGGGGGGGGAGAGGGATAGTGGTGGAGAGCCGGGCGGCAGTAGCCGTTATCGTCATGCGGGGCACGCAATAAGAATGTGGCCAGCGGGAGGCGAAAAAATGACTGAATGGGGTGGGGGGGGTGATTGAAAGTGCGATCACAGCGTCTTCGTGAATAGAGAGCGGGTGGCGGTGCCACAAGCATAAGGGCATTGTGACGTCGGCACCCGCTGATTCAAAGAATTTAGTAGGTTTTGTGAAGGATTTTATTAAAAATGTGTACAGAAAAATGACTAAATTTAATAAGGAGTGGATTTGCGAATGTAAAAGGTAAAAATCTCGGCGCTTTTGCGTCTGGTTTTTGCGGAGTAACAAATCAAAGGCAAAATCAAAGGCAAAATGAAAAATGACATACACCCACACACACACAGAGTTTCAAAAGTATATAGATACTAGACTAAGTGGGACCCGTTGGGTCCCATGTTAACATCGGAGGGCTGGTCCCCCAACGCAATATTCCACCTCTCTACCAATTCTAATATTGATGGCCAGTTGGGGGGGGGGGGGGCTTTCTGGAGCGCTAGTATGGGTATTGAGGGCTGAAGGGACTGGTTTCCAGAGAGCTAGTATGGACATTGTGGGCCAAATGGATTCTTTGGGTGACAGCTCAGTCACTCAAGCCTGATGTGCTGGCAGCTCACTCACGGCTGGTG
The DNA here is from genome assembly GCA_035221665.1 of Okamejei kenojei. Taxonomy (NCBI): domain Eukaryota; kingdom Metazoa; phylum Chordata; class Chondrichthyes; order Rajiformes; family Rajidae; genus Okamejei; species Okamejei kenojei. Next base: position 8,739,804 of record CM069145.1, on the reverse strand, counting down.
GGCGAGCAGTTGACTCACGGCTATTCCTTGAAATTCCATTTCAAGCAGGGTGCAAGGCCACCAAATTCAAATGCAGTTTCCTACCATTTCAAGCAGGGTGCAAGGCCACCAAATTCAAGTGCAGTTTCTTACCACTTCAAGCAGGGTGCAAGGCCACCAAATTAAATTGCAGTTTCATACCACTTCAAGCAGAATGCAAGGCCACCAAATTCAGTTGCAGTTTCCTACCACATCAAGCAGGGTGCAAGGTCACCGAATTCAAGTGCAGTTTCATACCACTTCAAGCAGGGTGCAAGGCCACCAAATTCATGTGCAGTTTCCTACCACTTCAAGCAGGGTGCAGGGCGAGCGAACTCAAGTGCACTTTCCTACCACTTCAAGCAGGGTGCAGGGCCACCACTCAAGTGCAGTTTCATGCCACTTCAAGCAGGGTGCAAGGCCACCAAATCCAAGTGTATTTTCCGACCACTTCAAGCAGGGTGCAAGACCACCAAATTCAAGTGCAGTTTCATACCATTTCATGTAGGGTGCAAGATCACCAAATTCAAATGCAGTTTCATACCATTTCAAGCAGGGTGAAACTACCATAAACCACCATAAAACCACACAAAACACGCATAAACACCACACTCACAGTTCAGTAGACATTCAGTGATTTCAGTTGATTCACAGCTCAGACAGAGTCGTGACCTCTCCCTCCCCCATCTTGCAGAGACTGAGCCACACCCACACTTCTGGGTTTTATAATCACTACCCCCTCCCACCGGAAGGGGCGTAGCTTTCATGGCGTGATTGACAGGAGAGAGATTCTCAACATTTAACACTAATAACACTTTTATTTTTCATTGATGGGAAGAATCCTCTGCACCTGATGAGCGGAGGGGGGCTGAGTAAGATGGCCAAAAATCACAGCCGTAAGTGGTAGCGTTTTATCTAAAATCAATATACAGTGCAAACAGGATGTTGTCAAGTTACCACCACCAACAACCGTTTGCAGTGCAGCATTTCAAAGCCGTTGCCACCACCAACAACCGTTTGCAGTGCAGCATTTCAAAGTAGTTACTACCACCAACAACCATTTTCAATGCAACCACATTTTCATTTTCAAACCACATTAAGGGCACTCACAGTTGAGTAGACATGTATTCAGTGTTATGCTCCGAGAGACGTGAGCAAGGGTCTCGCTTCCTCCATCTTGACTCTCGCTTCCTCCATCAAGACTCTCGCTTCCTCCATCTTGCACAGACTGAGTGCGGCACAACACTTCCGGGTTTTATAGTTCCTTTCCCCTCCCACCAGCAGGGGCAACAGCGAGAATGTCAACATTTTTTAAACATTAATAACTCTTTTATTTTTCATCGATAGGAACATTCTTATTGTCCTGCGCAGCGGATGGGGACTGAGTAAGATGGCCAACAATCATAGCCGTTTTTTCAAAAATCATGAAACAGGAAAACAGGAAGTGGTCAAGGTCTTACTTTTAGTAATATACATATTGTCCAACTGGCATTGCTCATGAAACCAATAAAGAATCTGCGCACAGCACCACAGGAATCCGCAGACTGCCACGAAGAACATCATTAAACAAACAAGGCTTTAGTCACCTGAATTAAATTAGAGGACCTTGATTACCCTCAACCATTCACCAGCACTATTAAACTCTCAAACACTTCCTATTGAACCATAACAAGGAGTGGCATGGCAGCGCAGCGGTAGACTTGCGGCCTTACAGTGCTTACAGCACCAGAGACCCGGGTTCAATCCCGACTGCGGGTGCTGTCTGTACGGAGTTTGGACGTTCTCCCCATGACCGCATGGGTTTCCTTCGAGATCTTCGGTTTCCTCCCACACACCAAAGACGTACAGGTTTGTAGGCTAATTGGCTTGGTATAAATGTAAATTGTCCCTAGCGTATGGTAGTTGTCAGTGTGTGGGGATCTCTGGTCGGACTCAGTGGGCCGAAGGGCCTGTTTCCACGTTCCACGCGACACCCAGCTATTTAATTTGGGAGGTCTGAAGAAGGGTCTCGACCCGAAACGTCACCCATTCCTTCACTCCATAGATGCTGCCTCACCCGTTGAGTTTCTCCAGCATTTTTGGTCTTCCTTCTTTTATTTAACTTGGGAGAAACAAGATGCTGTAGATGCAGGGTGTTGACCCGAACATCCATCTCTTTGCTACCACAGCGACTGTCTGACCCACAAAAAGTTTGATTTTTGATTCAACCATGGTATTTTCCTCAGGACCCTCCTCCCTTATCCACCTTGTAGCAAGTTGGTGGAAATGGATCACTTCAACTATGTGTGTCAGTAAGCATCCAACCCATTCCATTTTCACCATGTATTCATGCTGGGCCAGTGTATAACAAAACCCACCGGCGACACACTGTTTTGCTCCAATTAATCACGTCTCCACTTCCTATTCAAAGCATCCTGCGTTGAAGAATTATTTTCAGTGACTCACTAGAAGTGCCTGTCACCAAGCAGGCAGCCCTGTGTTCTGTTTGTGCAATATCTAAGAACAGATCGATGGTTTGAATCCCAAGGGCATTAGTTACTGCCAATGACACGAGAAATAAGTGCCCTAACAAAACTACTCAAAAATAATTAAGTTGAAATCAAGGCTCCAGAAAATCCGAGCAATGCCCACTCTCCCAGGAGACATGTAGCAGAGAAACGGCTCGCACTCGTTTAAAATTCATGATTTGTTAAAACAATGCCAGAAGGAAGTCTAAATTTTAAATTGAGGTGAGGCTCGTGGAGTGGGAGAGAGCGCAAGGCAGGCACAGAACACAAAGAAGAGAACGAAAATAAAGACTACAAACTCAGGGCCAACCAGCAGAAAGAAACTGACTCTTGGGAAATCGAGCAGTGGTTGTTCCAGAATGTTTCAACTGATATTGCAAGGATGGTTTGCTGTCACATGTGATGACATTGCACTATTTCACAAAGCAGCTGGCTGGCCCAGTAGTCTGACCAGAGTCACAGGTTCAATACTTACCTCTGCCGCTGTCTGAGTGAAGCTTGTCCTTTCTCCCCATCACCACTTGTTTCTGCTCATTGGCTACTGGCTCATTATCTGCGTGCTCCACATAATTTATCATTGACAAACGCTTCCTCCCTCTGCAACTGATCTGTAACCATGGGCTGAGCACCGAGCACTTGCAAACTGATATCCTGGTCCTTGCCACAACTCTTTCTGTGACAACCTTTACTGTATTCTGGTTTCTCGAATGCCACCCACAGTGAAAAAACAGGCTGGGATGTTCATTTGCTATTGTAAATTACCCCTTAATGAAGATAAGTGATAAAATGATCAAAAAGCACCTGAGAAGGAATATGTTTAATTTTGTTTAGTTTAGAGATACAGCGCGGAAGTAGGCCCTTCGGCCCACCAAGTCCACACGGACCAGCGATCCTCACACATAAACACAATCCTACACGTATTAGGGACAGTTTACATTTATAGCAAGCCAATTAACGTACAAACCTGCACGTCATTGGAGTGTGGGAGAAAATTGAAGATCTCGGAAAAAACCCACGCAGATCACTGGGAGAACGTACAAACTCCGTACAGACAACCCCCGTTGTCAGGATCGAACCCGGGTCTCTAGCACTGCAAGGCAGCAACTCTACCGTTACCCCACCAAGGCCGCCCAAGGTGTTGGACTAAAAATAAAATGGACTGATGGGAACTCTGCTTGTAGCTGACATCAACTGGATAGGTTGAACCACCTACCCTTGTGTCATAATAAGCAGGGCATTTAATGCAGAAACAGTTGTCAGCTATTTGGTATGGCGAGCTAATGATCATCACCCTTCAAGATTCAAAGCATGCCCAGACATTTTCACACGAGATGTGAGAGAGGACAGGGGAGTTACCTCATGCCATGACCAATATTTAGGTTCCAATCAAGATCACTAAAACAGATCACTCCAGCATGCAAGACTTTTTGCTGGACTAGGAGGAAGTGGCCGAGGTGTAAAGCCCCTGACACACTTACGTGTCCTTGGCACGCTAATTACGTGACCTCGTGGTCACGTTGAGGCACGACAGTCCCGCGAAGGTCACGCGTGACTTCATGCGTCTGCACAGCCGTTTGGAGCGCGTGACGTCATTTGAAAATGGACACAAAATGCCGGAGTAACTCAGAGGGACCGGCAGCATCTCTGGAGAGAAGGAATGGGTGATGTTTCGGGTCGAGACCCTTCTTCAATCTGAAAGAAGGGTCTTGACCCGAAACATCTTCCATTCGCGATCGTTTGCCTGCTTCTGCTGCTGTTGGAGGTGAGACATTTCATTGTATCAGGGTCTTGGGCCTGTCCCACTTTGGCCGTCAGTTATGCGACAGGCCGGTGGCGCGCAAAGATTTAATTCGCAGCAACATTTTAGAGCGCCGCGCGATACCACGCGCAACTCCATACCCCTCCACGCTTCTCAGTGGGATCGGCCCAGCGCGGCCACACTATGCCCGTGTGCCTCAACGCGATGACGAGGTCGCGTAATTTGCATGCCAAATTACTCGTAAGTGGGACAGGGCCTTTACGTACTTCAGTTCACTGTCCAAGACAATAGTGCAGGAAGAATTTCCTCCATTTTACAATCTAAGTCAAAGTTAGTGCTTTTGTCAGTTATGGACCTGTCCCATTTATGAAACTTTTTCGGCGACAGCCGGCACCTGTCATAGGTCGTTACAGGTCGCCGAAAATGTTCAACATGTTGAAATTCCAGCGGCGACCAGAACAAGGTACACCTCTTTGGGCAACTACTCACGACCATACAGGCTTCACCCCGCGACATGTCACCAGGGTGTCGCCTGTATGGTCGTGAGTAGTCTCCTCAGTTGCCGAAAGAGTCGTAGCGTCTTTCTGGTCGCCGCTGAATATTTAACATGTTGAAAATTTTCGCCGACGTGCAACGACCTATGACGGGTGCTGGAAGTCGCCGAAAATGTTGTGTAGGTGGGACAGGCCCATTAGAAGTGTATCTCACCTTTATTGCCTTGAAGCACAGGCAGTCACATTGATCATATCTCTGAGACGCCACCTCACACACTGACACATACCCCACCTCTGCAGCTATCTCCTCAACTCTCCTATACTCCTCACAACTTTCAACCTTCTCATTAACTCACATATCATACACTCACACACATTGAACAAAGGACATGCAGACAAAGAGCCATGACGCTTCCTGGCCGGCACCTCCTCGTATTCCCTCCAGTCTACCTTTAAGGAATGAGTGTGTTGTGTGATAAGACTTTGATGCATCACTGCACCAGACATTGCAGTCTAGTTGTGAGTTATTGCCTTCAGTTAAAGGCATATGTTTTATAGCTACTTCACTTGGTTTGCTTATGCAACTATATCACAAAGGAATCTATTGATAATACATTCTTATCAAGATTGGGATTTGATGCCTCAAGAGTAGCAAAGCAATGTTATAGCATGAAGAAAATAGAGAACAAGGTTCTTCACATAAAGCAGCAACATTGGCCAGCAGTAGAATCGTTGGTTACGTCAGTAAGCTCCAAAGGTATGAGCAGATTCATCCAAGATGGACACAAAATGCTGGAGCACCTCAGCGGGTCAGGCAGCATCTCTGGAGAGAAGAAATGGGTGACGTTTCTGGTCGAGACTCTTCTTCAGACCCTGGTTTTGACCTGAAACATCACCTATTCCTTCTCTCCAGAGATGCTGACTGCCCCACTGAAGTACTCCAGCATTTTGTGTCTATCTTTGGATGAATCTGCTCATACCTTTGGAGCTTACTGGCGCAAACCAGCATCTGCAGTTCCTTCCTACGCAGCAGATTCATCCATCCTGCTTACACATGATACACAAGTCAAATTATATTGTCAGGCTCTGCGTGTAGATTGTAGAACAGAGAAATGCAGTCATATACAAGAAGAAAGAGATGATACTGTTGCTGGTAGTCGGCTGGAAACAGAAGAGGCAGTCCACGTTTCACATGAGGACATAGCATAAACTTTGAAGGAATATTCTGGTCCAGCACTGTCAGAGATTTACGAGTGTCTCAAATTTGGAGTGTGAAAATAAGGTTCAGAAGAAATGCATGAGCAGGCTAATTACAAATAAAACACAAAGTACGTGCTATAGCTCCAGGATAAGCGCTCTACTAAGAAAACCAAGCCCAAAGCCAAAGTATTATCTAACTAAATACACCAATTTACAATAAATTACTCCATATGCAAAAAAAAACCCAGCTACCTGCATATTAACTCTCTTTTAAAAAATATTAATCCTATGGATGCAAGTATATCATTGGGGTTATCAAGTGGGCACCTCCCTTCATTGGTGTTTAATTGAGTTAGGCCTACAACACCTCAGGAAGGCTCAACAGTTGGTTGTGGACACTCACACACTCTCACTCTCACTCTCACTCTCACTCTCTCTCTCACTCTCTCTCTCACTCTCTCTCTCCCTCTCTCTCTCCCTCTCTCTCTCTCTCTCTCACTCTCTCTCACTCTCTCTCCATATACCACCGGTATCTATTAAATAAAGGAAGCTGCAGCCAATTACCTCACTCTAACAAATGCTAAATACCTGCATCTTATCTTCCACCAATCCAAGCCCATCATTAAACTTGTAACACCACAAATATCATCCTTGCATAAGACCAGGATACACTTACACAGACTACAATTACAAAGAAATACACAAACTGCATATCATACATTTCCTTTCTGCCCCGAACAGACACTATTTCTTCTGCACCAGATCCACCTACTGCCTTGCTCTGTTGCCTCATTTGCTTTACAGCCTGACGCAAGCTCTGTCCGCGGGTTCCTAGCTTTCCAAATAGCGACATGGTCGATCTCGCTATGAAACGTCTACAACCCACCTCTACCGCACTTTTCATGCTCCCCATCCTCGCTGCTCAACTTCTGCTGCAAACTCTACATATCTAAGCCTTTTCCTTTCATAAGCTTTAGCCACTAAGTTCTCCCAAGGCACCGTCAGTTCTATAAAATACACTATCTGCTGACTAACTGACCATAACACTATATCAGGCCTCAAACTAGTACTAATTATTCCCTGCAGAACAGCAAGCTTTCCTCCTAAATCTACCCGCATCTCCCAATCACAGGTTCCCCGTAACTGGCCTGACTCATACCTGTCTGAAAACTTCCCTCCTCTACCTTTCTCCCACTCACGGACAAAATAAATTGCTACACTCCCAGTCCTGATGCTACTGAATCCATCTGTACTCTCCTCCTCTCAATTGCTGCAGCTATGCACTTCAATACCTGGTTAGCCACCAGGTATACTGACCCTGAGAAAGACTAGTCCTACATCCTCACAAAATATGCCTCAACGTTGCCACCCCTGAACACAAGGGACTCCTACCCACTATTTGAGGTTCTGCGGTGATGGCAACACATCATGAATAGCCCTTATAAGGAAACTTACATGACCCGCCTCCATACACCACAGGTCCCTCCAGCTATACCTCTTTTCTGCACCTTCCCAATTCATCCGCTGTCCCTGCTTAACCTGAGCTACTGCCCTTAGACATCTCACTGCTCTACAACCAATGTCAGATAGCTGATAATATAATTTTATGTATGTAAATTCTTGGGTTCCCAGGGATTTATTCAATTTTACAGTGCAACATATATACTGTAATTCTGAATGCCTCTTTAAGAATTGAACATGCCATATGGTATGTCTTTGATTTCTCGTTGTACCAGACACTGTTGTTTAGCTGAGTGTTATTGCCGTCAATAAACTACGATCTGTTCACAGCACCATCTCTGTTTATTTGCTAATGCAAGCAGCAACGCTAAAAAACCCACAGACGCTCCTCCTCTTGCACACACCATACAAGTCGGCACATCCACCCATACAACTCAAAGCCAACCAGACAGATTGTAACTATTCGATATTGGCAGTTGTGTTGGATGCTAGATACAGGAAAAATGTTCCCGATGTTGGGGGAGTCCAGAACCAGGGGTCACAGTGTAAGAATAAGAGGTCGGCCATTTAGGACTAGAATGAGGAAAGATTTTTTCACCCAGTGAGTTGTGAATCTGTGGAATTCTCGGCCACAGAAGGCAGTGGAGGCCAATTCACTGGATGTTTTCGAGAGAGTTGGATTTAGCTCTTAGGGCTAAAGGAATCAAGGGATTTGGGTAAAAAGCAGGAACAGGGTACTGATTTTGGATGATCAGCCATGATCATATTGAATGGCGGTGCTGGCTCAAAGGGCCGAATGGCCTACTCCTGCACCTAGTTTCTATATTTCTATGTGTAAGTACAGCAAAAATAGGTGCGATATGCTGGAGTAACTCAGCTGGTCAGATCGCATCTCTGGAGAAAATGGATAGGTGACATTTGGGGTCAAGACCCTTCTTCAGACTGATTGTAGTAGGGACAGTAGGGGAAAAAACAGGGAAAAAACAGGACAAAATTACAACACCTGTCCCAGTAAAGTGAAGAGATATCCTTGCAGATAGGAGCCTATATGATGCTTTACTTACGTTAACTTAAACGGAACTGAATTCCAGTGATGACATGATCCAAATTGAGCAGAGTAAGCAGCAGGATATCTCTTCAGCCACTTAAAGTCAGCACTTTCCACTGACAGAGTTACTTGAAAATTCATCCCCAAACGTTACCAAATGTCCGACTCTGTTGCCCAAACTGTAGTTGCCACTTAGAGAAAGAATGAGCTTTTGCTCACTGCATCAGTCAGAGCATCATTACCAGCACATGCTCCAGTGCAGCCATCACTCCTGGCAAAGTCCCAGCTCTCTGGAAGAAGAGATACACAAGGGTTTGGTCTTAGAAGCGAAAGGTGTGAGGGGTGTAAAATGTATATGCTTGAACTATTGTGTAGGAAAGAACTGCAGATCAGGGCCGTATTAACAGCATTAGAGGCCCCCGGGCAAAGCAGTGCACTGGGACCCCTACACATCCAGTTTCTTTATGCCGAATCAAATATGCCGTCATGCACTTGCGATGTTCTTCTCCGTTTTCATGTTCTACAATACATAGATTAGCATGGGGCCCCTAGGCTCATGGGGCGGGTGTTCGTTCGTGGGCTTTTAGTTAGTAATTAGCGCTCCTCGCGTCGACAGGAGCTGTATCCGTTAGCTAGACTAAGTATGCGTTTTTTCAAGCATTTGTTTGTGTTTTGTTAACAAAAACCATTTCGCTCAACCAGCCTGGTCTCACTCCAATATGCACCAAATATAGGCAAATGGGACTTATTCAGAACTTTTTTATTTAAAAAGGAACTGCAGATTCTGGACAATCGAAGGTAGACAAAAATGCTGGAGAAACTCAGCGGGTGAGGCAGCATTTTTGGAGCAAAGGAAATAGGCAATGTTTCGGGCCAAAACCCTGAAGAAAAAACGGTGCCTATTTCCTTCGCTCCATATAAGCTGCCTCACCCGCTCAGTTTCTCCAGCATTTTTGTCTACCTTGTTCAGAACTTGGTCGGCATGGATGAGTTCATCTGAAGCCCTCTGACTACATGACTCTAATTTCATGCAGCACTTGGAGTACAATAATCTTGAAGCCAGGGGTGTTGACATCCCCCAAGACTGTAGGTGATGGAGCAGGGTTCAGCTTCTTTCGAGGCAAGGGCATAGGCCATCCGAATTCTTCATGCCTCAGTGGCTGCTTCAGTCAGTACTCTGTTAGCTTGTTCTTTGGGAACCTATTCCTGTTCTGCCAGCTGACACCTAGGATCACACCACATGCATCAGGGAGAAGGCCGCAAAGATGTTGGAGGAGACCATCTTGTTAGTACAGAAGCTATAATGGCAGGTGAACAATCTGGCTCACAGTGGGGACACAACCTGTAATATGTCTGGACCCTAATAGAGTTCCACTTGCATTACAGAGCTCATAAGGGCACTCCAATCTCAGAACATCAGCAGATGGAAACAAAATGCTGGAGTAACTCAGCGGGACAGGCAGCATCTCTGGATAGAAGGAATGGGTAGCGTTTCGGGTCAAGACCCTTCTTCAGACTAAAAGTTAGGGGAGAGAGCAACACCGAGATAAGGGAGAGTAAAGAGCCTGTCCCATTAGGCAATTTTTGAGGCGATTGCCAGCGACTGTCATAGTCGTAGCAGGTTGCTGAAAAACCGGCGACTGGACTACTGGGCCTGTCCCACTCAGGCGATTTTGTAGACGACTGCTGGCGACTACGACTATGGAATTCGCAGAAGTCAGCACCGGCAACACCTACGTCATCCTGGCGACAACCTACGACAGCACCTCTATCAGGAGAAGACAAGCTATGACAAGACCACGGTCGCCGACTGTCGCCGAAAAGGTTTGAACATTTCAAAATCCAGCGACGACCAGAAAGACGCTACGACTCTTTGGGCGATTGAGGAGACTGCTCACGACCATACAGGCAACACCCCGGTGACCATATGGCAACAGCCTAGTCGCTGGCCTAACCTAAACAATTACCTAAGTGGGACAGGCCCTTGAGGTGTGAAAACGAAACATCAAAGGAGATGACGGTCAAGGAAAATGTAAAATCAATTATTGTTAGCTCGGAGAAGGTGACAACAAAGCATACAGAGCTAACATTGGTCTGGGGGACAGCCAGACTGGTTGCAGAGCTAGGATGGGGGAGGGCTAGAGAGAGAGGGAAAGCAAGGGTTACTTGAAGTTAGAGAAGTCAATATTCATACCGCTGGGGTGTAAGCTGCCCAAGTGAAATATGAGGTGCTGTGCATCTCTCCTCTTGGTGGAAGTGCTCACAAGCATTCTACAGCCCAAGTACCCCACACTCTGCCCTTCATCCAGCCACCGAGCCCATCCAGGCCCTCCCTGGACCTCCTCTGGTCCAGCTGAAAGGGTGATCTCTTCCATCAGCTTTTATGAGTCGGTGCCTTTTATTCTTTCAGATGTGGAATTCTCCACACCACCAGGGGGAAGCAGAGTCTTCCCCTGGACCTGACATTCAGTCAGTCATTTTTGGAAAGCCAGATTGGACAATAATGGCACGCAGATCTAGGCTTGAAGCTAAGTAAGTTAATCACCACAGAGTCACGCCAACTGGATGTGTAAGACAGTGTACACGCTGCCAGTATTCTGAGCAGAGGCATCAAGATTTTCTACACAGTCAAAGTTCAAATGTCTTCCTTGAAAATATAAGAAAATATTGTAGGTGATTTCTCCACAGAAGGTAAAATGTTTCCGTAGAATGGGCAGCCACCTTCATTTGTTCCACTTCCAGACTGGCAACGCAAGTAGATAGAGTGGTGAAGAAGGTATATGGCATGTAAACACAAAATGCTGGAGTAACTCAGTGGGACTGGCAACATCTCTGGAGAGAAGGAATGGGTGAGGTATCGGGTCGAGACGTCACCCATTCCTTCTCTCCAGAGATGTTGCCTGTCCCGCTGAGTTACTCCAGCATTTTGTGTCTACCTTCGATTTAAACCAACATCTGCAGTTCTCTCCTACACAAGGTATATGTTTGCCTTCATCAATTGCGGCATTGAATATGAGAGTCAGGAAGTCATGCTGCAGCTTTATTAAACTTTGGTTAGGTCAAAGTTGGGTTTGGTTTGGAGTACAGCGTGCAGTTCAGATCACCCCCATTACAAGAAGGATGTGGAGGCAGCGGCTTTGGAAAAAGTGCAGAAGAAGTTTACCGGAACATTGCCTGGAGTGGAGGGTATTAGCAATAAGGAGAAGATGGACAAACATGAATTGTTTCCCTATGGAATATCGAAGGCTAAAAGACCTGATAGAAGTTGATAACATTATAAGAGGCATAGATCGAGTAAACAGTCAGAACCTTTTACCAGTGGCTAAAGTTTAAAATAGATGTTTGGGACAATTTGTTTTTGCTTAGAAAGTGGTGATCCTGGCATGGGAAGTTGGGTTTGCTGGTAAGAGCAGATATGATAGTGGTGTTTAAGATGCTTTTAGATAGGCAAATGAATATGCAGGGAATGGATGAATGTGGACCAGATAGAAGCTGTGGAGATCAGGTAGCTTAGCATTATGTACAGCACAGACAGTGGAGGCTGAAGGGCCTGTTCCTGTGCTGTACTGTTCTATGTTTGATGTGCTATGATTGGGCCGACATGGTCTAATTCTACACAATGCCTTACATTTGGACGATGGACGGCATGACAGCAGAGAACGTTCGATATTTTTAAGTGTTCATCATCATTCTATGTCCATATGATTGTACAAATTATTATTTATATCATGGTGCTCAATGTGGTAATATTGATTTGTCGAGATCAAGGATTAACACACATTTCCCTTTCTCGCTGGTCTAACCGATAAAGGATTATTCAGGACTACTCCTCAGTAGGTGGACCAGTGCCGTGGTGATGTCGCCAAAAGTGTCACACACTTAGAGTTCTGGGTTTGGGCATTGCAGAGATAGGCAATTGTATGGATAATGTTCCCAGATCAGTAATGGAAGCTTTAATCAGTGCACTTTTCTGTAATAATGGAACCATTTGATTGCGGTGAATGATACTTCAGGGAATGCTGAGAAATCATTGTGATGATGTCGCTGCCACTGATGAAGCTTCCTCCGTTATACATTTCTTAACTTTGGAGCATTGTAGTGGGTGCATTACAGGCAGGAAATCATTTAAAAATCAAGAAATTCATTCCCTCTCATAACTTAGTCAGGCTGGAATAGCACCTGCACAATATTCTGTCCCTCAGTGAAGATAGGCGCAAATTGCTGGAGGAACTCAGTGGGACAGGCAGCATCTCTGGATAGAAGGAATGGGTGACGTTTCGGGTTCAGACTGAAGATGGGTCTCGACACCCATTCCTTCTATCCAGAGATGCTGCCTGCCCCGCTGAGTTACTCCAGCATTTTGTGTCTACCTTCGGTTTAAACCAGCATCTGCAGTTCCTTCCTACACATTGTGTCCCTCAGTAGCAGCTGGCCTACTTGGTGCAAATCCTGTGGCAGTTTGAGTGTAGACAGTGGTTATGGCTTTCAGAAGCAATGAGAGGTGAGCTAGGGTGGACGATTGCAACCTTCACGTGGTCCGCCCTGCTTCGACTAATGCAATCAACTCGACGTGCACAAACGGAAGATCAAATAGAACAAGTTGTCCAACAACTTTAGACTGTGCATGCCACATGAAGGAAGAAGAAGAGGAAGAAGAAGTGAGCTGCAGAGTAGGAATTATAGAGTAGGAAAGATTTTTTGGAATATTGGAAGCTGAATACCAACACAGTTGAGATGAGGGTGGTCCATTGTTTCCTCGTTTATTATATCCTTCCGTAGGCAATAGAGGGATATGGATTATGTGCAGGCAGATTTAATCAGTTCAGGTAGGTTAGGCATGAACATTGTGGGCCGAAGGGCCCATTCCTGTGCTGTGCTGGACTGTTTTATATTCTATGTTCTATGCTCAGCCATCACTTCCTGAGAGGTGACTTTTCACTAGATGTGCTGGCTCTGGAGAGGGCCCAGAGGAAGTTTACAAGAATGATCCCAGGAATGAGGAGGTTAACACATTGTCTGCATTAGGTGGTTCCTCCAATATCTGGGGGCTTTTGTGAATAAGCATCTTCATTGCACAGAGGATCTAGAACTGATTCTGTGACCAGAATACAAGGAATGAGCTCAGTGTTTGTGATAAAAATTAATTGCATAATGTGTAAAAGGAATCTAGTGCTCCTTTACCTAATCTCACATACATTTCAAATGTTTGTGCCATGGTGCCAGTACAACAGCCTAGCCTTTAACGGAATCAAAGGATATGGGGAGAAAGTAGGAACAGGGTGCTGATTCCAGATGATCAGCCATGATCATATCGAATTGCAGTGCTGGCTCGAAGGGCCGAATGGCCTACTCCTGCACCTATTTTCTATGTTTCTACATTTCTATGTTAACATCAGCAAGACAAAAAAGTTGGTTGTTGACTTAAGGAAGCGAGATAGTGAACACAACCCTATCCTCTACACTGGAGCTGCAGTAGAGGTAGTTGGCCATTTCAAGTTCATATGTATCCATATTAACAGCAACCTAACCTGGTCCCTTCACATTAACACAATGATTAAGAAAGCCCATCAGCGTATTTACTTTCTTGGGCATCTGAATAGATTTGGCACATCCATAAAGATTCTCTGGCACCACTACCGATGCCCTACGGAAAGTAGTTTGATGCAATGCATCTCAGCCTGATACAGCAACTGCTCTGCTCTTGCAGTGAGTGGTGAACACAGCCTCGTCCATCAAAGGCTCGATACTTCATTCTATCCTGAAGATAGACACAAAAAGCTTGGTCAGACAGAATCTCTGGGGAAAAGGAATAGGTGAAGTTTCGGGTCGAGACCCTTCTTCAGGGTCTGCAGTTCCTTCCTACACTTCTGGGAGAAGCTAGAAGAGGAAGTAGATATAGGAACTTGAAATCATAGTTTTCCAACATTCCCCACTGTTGTTAGATTCCTAAAACAATTCCTAAAAGGTGCTGGCAAATACACTTAAAGGGCCTGTCCCACATGGCGATTTTTTCGGCGACTGCCAGCGTCATTGACTGACGTATCAGGTCGCCGAGAGATTTTGAACATTTCAAAATCCAGCGGCGACAAAAAAATGTTGCCACACTTGAGGAGACACCGCACGCCAATACGTCGTGTTTTTCACCGCAACCTTTTCGGTGACCTGATACTTCAGTCAATGATGCCGACAGTCGCCAAAAAAATCACCATGTCGGACAGGCCCTTAACTCTATTTCATTTGGTTATTTCATTATTGTACTTTAATTTTTTTTCTACTAATTTGGATTGCACTACAATCTTGTACCTTTCTGCTATTTTGCCCATTATTGTACATATTATTGTATTTGGCATTTTTCTATGCATACAGTTTACTCCACAGGCTTCGTGTGAACAAGAAATGTTACGGCAGCCTAGCGTATTTGACAATAAACTCATCTAAATCAAATGAAGAAATAATATAAACTAAGACTTTTGTTTCTACATTACTCTTCAAGACCTTAGGAGATCCCAGAGCACTCAACAAGCAGTGGAGTACTTCTGTTGTGTATTCATTGTAATGTAGAACCAGTTCATAAGTGATAGGAGTAGAATTAGGCCATTCAGCCCATCAAGCCTACTCTGGCATTCAATCATGGCTGATCTATCTCTCCCTCCTAACCCCATTCTCCTGCCTTCTCCCCATAACACCTGACACCTGAAGTAATCAAGAATCTACCCATCACTGCCTTAAAAATATTAATTGACTTGGCCTCAACATCCTTCTGTGGCAAAGAATTCCACAGATTCACCATCCTCAGACTAACAAAACTCCTCATTTTCTTCCTAAAGGAACGTCCTTTAATTGTGAGGCAATGACCTCTTGTCCTGGACTCTTGCACCAGTGGAAACATCCTCTTCACATCCACTCTATCCAGGCCTTTCACTGTACACACACAGCAAAGTGATAATGACCAGTAAGTTTGTTTAATCAATACTGACTGGAATAATGTCTCTGCTCTTATTTGTCAAGGTTCCATAGATCTTTTATGTGAATGGAGCGAAACATCACAGGGATTGAGTCTCGATGCAGGGATTACAACGGGAGAGCAACCGAGTGCCTGGGACATCAGATCTGCGTTTGGGAGAGGATTGTGAGCTCAACCTGGAATAGAGGGGAAGTAGGAACAAGGAACTGCAGATACTGGTTTACACAAAAGGACACAAAGGAAGTTCCCAACCCAAAAACATCACCTCTTCATGTTCTGCAGAGATGCTGCCTGACCCGTTGGGTTACTGCTGTCCTTTTCTGGAATAGAGTGATTTGTGCATGTGGTTCATGATACCCCAGCCAGGAGAAACATCAACATTTAGGGGCAGCACGGTGGTGCAGTGGTAGAGTTGCTGCTTTACAGCACCAGGGACCAGGATTCGATCCTGACTACGGGTGCTGTCTGTGCAGAGTTTGTACGTTCTCTTTGTGACCGTGTGGGTTTTCTCTGGGTGATCCGGTTTCCAAAGATGTGCAGTTTTGTAGGTCAGCATGGATTTACGAAAGATAAATCATGTCTGACGAATCTTATAGAATTTTTTGAGGATGTAACTAGGGAGAACCAGTGGATGTGCTATATCCGGACTTTCAGAAGGCTTTCGACAAGGTCCCACACAAGACATTAGTATACAGACTTAAAGCACACGGTATTGGCGGTTCAGTATTGATGTGGATAGAGAACTGGCTGGCAGACAGGAAGCAAAGAGTAGGAGTGAACGGGTCCTTTTCAGGATGGCAGGCAGTGACAGTGCTGGGACCCCAGCTATTTACAATATATATTAATGATTTGGACGAGGGAATTGAATGCAACATCTCCAAGTTTGCGGATGACACGAAGCTGGGGGCAGTGTTAGCTGTGAGGAGGATGCTAGGAGGCTGCAAGGTGACTTGGATAGGCTTGGTGAGTGGGCAAATGCATGGCAGATGCAGTATAATGTGGATAAATGTGAGGTTATCCACTTTGGTGGCAAAAACAGGAAGGTAGACTATTATTTGAATGGTGGCCGATTAGGAAAAGGGGAGATGCAACGAGACCTGGGTGTCATGGTACACCAGTCATTGAAAGTAGGCATGCAGGTGCAGCAGGCAATGAAGAAAGCGAATGGTATGTTAGCATTCATAGCAAAAGGATTTGAGTATAGGAGCAGGGTGGTTCTACTGCAGTTGTACAGGGTCTTGGTGAGACCACACCTGGAGTATTGCGTACAGTTTTGGTCTCCAAATCTGAGGAAAGACATTCTTGCCGTAGAGGGAGTACAGAGAAGGTTCACCAGACTGATTCCTGGGATGTCAGGACTTTCATATGAAGAAAGACTGGATAGACTCGGCTTGTACTCGCTAGAATTTAAAAGATTGAGGGGGGATCTTATAGAAACTTACAAAATTCTTAAGGGGTTGGACAGGCTAGATGCAGGAAGATTGTTCCCAATGTTGGGGAAGTCCAGGATAAGGGGTCACAGTTTAAGGATAAGGGGGAAATCTTTTAGGACCAAAATGAGAAAAACATTTTTCACACAGAGAGTGGTGAATCTGTGGAATTCTCTGCCACAGAAGGTAATTGAGGCCAGTTCATTGGCTATATTTAAGAGGGAGTTAGATGTGGCCCTTGTGGCTAAAGGGATCAGGGGGTATGGAGAGAAAGCAGGTAAGGGATACTGAGTTGGATGATCAGCCACGATCATATTGAATGGCGGTTCAGGCTCAAAGGGCCGAATGGCCTACTCCTGCACCTACTTTCTATGTTTCTAAGTTAATTGTCTTTGGTAAATTTGTCCCTACTGTGTAGGATAGAAATACTGCATTGGTGAACGCTGGTCGACGCAGACTCAGTGAGCCGATGGACCTGTATTCTAAACTAATCTGAATTTCATATCTTGTCAGGTCCTGTAAGATCTTTGTATAACTCAATGAGCTCCCCTCTCATTCTTTCAAATTCAAGGGGACATAGGCCCAATATCAACACAAGCAAGAAATATCTGTTTAGAATTTTAGGGTATTATTATTTGGCAGAGAAATCACTACAATTATACGCCATTGCAAGAAAACAAATTTCAAACATGCAGCACAGAAGAAAGAGCAGTATAAGAGTCTGAAGAAGGGTTTCAACCCGGAACGTTGCCTATTTCCTTCGCTCCATAGATGCTGCCTCACCCACTGAGTTTCTCCAGCATTTTTGTCTGCCTAATACAAACCTAAATTTCCAATTACATCAAAGTGGAGAAACAACATTGATTTTACTTCGGAGTCACGTGAGTGACTACGTGAATAGAAGCCCGTACAGCCGTTGGTGCGTCATGACGTCAGACGCTGGTGCAGTCGGGCGGTTGGAGCAGCAGCGCTCCTCCGAGCGGTAAGTTTAAACCGCGGGTTATACGAAGAGCTGGAGAATTTAGCGGGTGCAGCAGCATCTAAGGAGCGAGGGAGATGGGCGACGTTGCGGGTCGAGACCCTTCTTCATACTTCACCCTCGATTCTCCAGCATTTGCAGTTCTTCGTTAAACAAGTTTAAAGAGGTAAGGTTTTTTTTTTAAATTTTACCACATGTCATTTTCTGCGACGGTTTGGGGTTCTTAGAGAATGTTGCAGAAAGTGAAGAAGGTGTCGGCGAGGCGCTCCGGGGGTAGAAAGGAAAAGTGGCAGGAGAGTGTTGAGGATGGAGGCCCGTCTGGTACACCTGGTCCGGTGCTGGCTACACAGCCAGTGGTTGCAGACCCACTGCCGGGGGGCAGTGGAAGGCCACCCTACTGACAAGTCTCTGTGGCCCGTAAATGAGTCGGGCCTGGAGGTTATACCCTCCATGTGAGAGTCCGTTTGCTCACGGCTCTCCCACGTCGAGATTCTATTACAAAAGAATGCTCGACAGGGACCAGCTCCGTGGGGAGGAGTGGTGCCCAAGCCAGGCTGATGGAGAGCTTGTGCTAGCAGCACCTGTTTCAGGGCTGCAGAACTATCCTGCCTGTGAGGAGGATGTTCTATCAGTGCAGTTTGCTGACACTGATTCTATGCTGGGGGAGAGCAGTAAAGGTGTTCGGTTGTAGGTAATTCCGAACATTGCTGGGATGTTTGCTGAGTGTAGAGAGGCAGGAAAGGCGATTGATGTAGAATTGGCCGAAGCCATTCAGTATATGCTCTCCCACCAGTTACAGGAGCTAGCTATGGATGAAGTAGCAAAAAACTATAAAGCTCCTGTTAATTGTGATCTCCTGAAGGTATCGGTGGTTAATCACCAAATTTGGTCATAGATGGGTTTGCCTGCTAGGGCCCAGGAGATGAAGTTTAAAAAAGTGCTTAAACTGTTGTCAGCAGGTATTACAGTTGTGGTGAAAGTTATTGATACAAACGATATGGTTGAAGCACACCAGGATGAACTGGGACTCCTTTGTAATGCATTTTGAAATTAATAATATCGGGAGGGCCGCTATTAGGCCAGTGCTAACCCGAATTTGGCGAGTTGTGCAACCGACCAGTGTACCACCACGAAATCTGTTGTTTGGTGGTAACCTTGCAAAAAGGGTCAAAGACTGTCATGAGGTTGTTATAACCATGGCCCTCATTAAGCCAGCTGGAAGCAAGGCAAAAAAGGTTCTCTACAAGAAGTCGAGGACAACAAGGCCACAAGGAAAGATGCTGGTAAGGAATATAACATTGACAGACGATGAATTAACTGATGTTCCTGTTCAAATTGGGGAAGGTTAAAATTGTTTCTCAAACAATGGCAGCAGTTGACATCAGATTTGTTCATACTTAGTGTATTGAAGGGGTGAACAATTGGATTTTACTATAAGGACAGTCTACCTAATCAACATTTTCCTAGTCGTAAACTTATTTTTCAGATGAGGAAAATGTGCTTATTCAAGCAGAGATTCAGTCGTTACATAAGAAAGGGGTAATTGAGCCTTCTGTCTATCAAAGTCAACAATTTCTGTCAAGTATATTTCCCAGATCTAAAAAGACTGGGGGATGTAGAATTATTCTGGATTTATCGAATTTGAACAAATGTGTTTGTTATAGGCATTTCAAAATGGAGACCTTTACCACGGGCAAACATCTAGTGTCCAAAGGGTAGTATATGGCAACCATTGATTTAAAGAATGCGTATTACGCAGTGTCTATTCATGGTGATGATAGAAGATATTTGAAATTTATTTGGATGACTGAGCTGTGGCAATTCAGGACATTGCCGAATGGATTAACTTCAGCTCCTAGATTATTTACTAAATTGGTAAAACCTATGTTAGCATTACTTAGAGCTCAGGGGCATGTGATAATGGCCTATTTAGATGATATTCTGATTGTTGGAAAGACTCATGCTGAAACTCAATCATCAGTTTCAGTTGTTAAAATCACTTTTGAACAAATGGGATAAATCTAAATTATCACCAGTCCAAATTATTGATTACGGGTGTACACAAAAAGCTGGAGAAACTCAGCGGGTGCAGCAGCATCTAAGGAGCGAAGGAGATAGGTGACGTTTCGGGTCGAGACCCTTCTTCAGACTGGATTATTGATTGATCTGGGATTTACCATTAATTCCAATCACATGTTGGTAACTTTGCCCAGGGATAAATTGAATCAGTTAATTGAGGACTGTGTTAATCTCGTTGGAGAACAACGGCCTTCGATTAGACAAGTAGCCAGTTTTATTGGGAAGTTGTTGCAGCCTTTCCAGCTGTGCAGTATGGTCCTCTGCATTATCAACAATTACAACGATCAAAGGAACAGGCACTGAGAATACAAAGGGGCCATTTTTGATAGGCCTATGCAGTTGTCAGCTGGGGCGATTGCTGACATACAATGGTGGATAGTACATGTTTCAAAAAATTTAAGGAAGGTTTTGGTGGAATCGCCGTCACTGATATTACAGACTGATGTAAGTGCACTGGGTTGGGGTGCAACAGATATGTCTTCTAGTTGTGGAGGCAGATGGAATGTGGATGAGACATCACTTCCTCAATTAAGAGGGATTAATTATTTAGAGTTGTTGGGCACCTGGTATGGGCTCAAAGCTTATTGTTCTACAAGGAGGGATCTGCATGTGCAGGTCAGATTGACAACACCACAGCAGTGGCATATGTAAACCACATGGGTGGAGTTAAGTCACAGTCTTGTGATAGACTGGCTAACCAGATTTGGAGCTGGTGTATTGACCAAAATATTTCAGCACTTTATTTGCCAGGAAGAGGTCACGTCAGTTTAATGATAACATTGAATGGATGTTAAATCAGGATGTATTTAACCAAATGATTGATCAGTATGCATTGCCAGATATTGACTTGTTTGCATCTCAATTAAATCATCAGTTACCTAGATATGTTTCATGGTAACCAGATCCCGGGGCAGTAGCAGTGGATGCATTTTCGCTGCATTGGGGGAGGAATGTTTGTGTATGTATTTCCTCCATTCTGTCTCATCAGCAGATGTTTGCAAAAGATCAAGGAGGACTCCGCTTCAGGGGTATTGGTAGTGCCAGATTGGCCTACACGAGCATGGTTTCCCGTTGTATTACAAATGGCTAGGGAGCCTTACATGCTTATGCCCAAGAATAAAAATCTACTGGTAAATCCAGTCACTGGGGATCAACATCCTTTATATGATCGTATTGATCTGTTAATTTGCAGATTTTAAAGAGGCCATACCTGGGGAGAGGACTGTCTCATCGGACTGTGGATGTTCTCACGTCGGACTGCAGGGATAGTACACAGCGGCAATATATCACCTATATAAGGAAGTGGGAGCAATTCTGCCTACAGCAGAATATTGTATATCACACTGCAGGGATCACGGATGTATTAGAGTTTGTCAACTCTTTATTTTGACCAAAAAATTAAGTTACAGTGCGATTAATTCAGCCAGAAGTGCTCTGTCTTCTTATTTACCTAGGAATGCAGAATTGCATACAGTAGGGACACATCCGTTAGTTTCACGATTCATGAAGGGAGTTTTTCAATTTTAATCCTCCTAAACCCAGGTATGCCGGTATTTGGAATGTGAGTGAGGTTTTTATGGTTCTTTGCCAGTGGGCTCCGGTTACAAGCCTATCAGTAGCCAAATTATCTATGAAGGTGGTCATGCTTATGGCGTTGGTTTCAGCTCAACGTGTATAAATGTTGCAAAAGCTACGGCTAGATAGAATGCATGTGTCGGCTGATGCCATTATATTTTATGTCTATGATTTGCTTAAACATAATAAAAGAGGCATGACAGGATGTAAGATTGTGTTTTCAGCATACCCCGCAGATGATCGCTTCTGTGTAGTCTCACATTTATCTCGTTACATTGAGATTACTAAACCTCTGAGAGGAACAGAGTTGGCTTTGTTTATTAGTCACAAAAAACCACACAGTAAGGTGTCGGTGCAAACGATTTCAAGGTGGCTAAAGCAGGTCATGGCAAGTGCTGGAATTGATACTGATAAATTCAAATCTCATTCCACCAGGGCGGCATCAACTTCCGCGGCAAGGGCGATGGACTTGCCAATAGACCATGTCCTCGTGGCCGCAGGATGGTCCAGTGAGCTAACTTTTCAGAGGTTTTATCACAAGCCGATTTTAAGGCTTGGGGTGTTTGCTGATTCTGGTTCAGTACAGTTACACTTTTCCCCTGAGTTAGAGGGGTTTGTTATGATTTGTTTGTAAATAAACTGTTATTTCATTTAACAAATGTATTACTGATGCATGATTGATTGTTAACGACTTTTGAGTCAATCCAGGCAGTGTGAACGTCGGATTTGAGTCTGCGGCGTGAATTCAGTGCTTTGAAGTCTTCACGTAGTCACTCACGTGACTCCGAAGTAAAATAGTAAGATTAAACGAGAACTTACCAGTTTGAAGTTTGATCTTTATTTTATGAGGAGTCGAGTTGAGGGACTACGTGCCCTCCGCTCCCACCCTCATAGATCTCATCTGGTAGTTCTAGTTTTATCATCTTACCGTTATACTTCGGTCATTGTTAGCTGTGAATTCATTCCGCTGCTTTGAAGATTGACGCACCAACGGCTGTACGGGCTTCTATTCACGTAGTCCCTCAACTCGACTCCTCATAAAATAAAGATCAAACTTCAAACTGGTAAGTTCTCGTTTAATCTTACTATTTTCGTGGCTAGTGCCCAGAATGGGCACTTCAACACAATCTCCTGATTGAGAAGCTGGAGTGCTACCAAATCAGCCCGAGATGACATGTCATGTTCCTCTGATTAAGGTAGGACTCATTGGCCCAAAGGTAAGATAGTGAGAAGCTGTTCCCCATGGTTTTGGTATCTAAAACCAGAAGGCATAAGCAGAGGAATTAGCAACATGGAGGGGAGCTGTGGAAGATATTTCATTAATCGAAAGGGTGCTTGCAATCTGAGCTGCTGTGCCTGAGGGGTTGGTGAAGTTATGTACTCCAACACTGAGGAAGTGTCTCGACCAGAATCGTCACCCAATCGTTCTATGCCGTCTGTCCAGCTGAGTCACGCTACATTTAGTTTTTATCTTCAAGACTTAAGATAATCTGAATGAGCATTTGAATTTCCAAGGCATAATAGGCTACGGAGACATTGCGTGCGGCTGGTTTTTGCAGGTATAACTCCATGAACTTGAATCGAGGACCAGGGGACATGGATTTAAGGTGAAGGGGAAAAAATTTAATAGGAATCTGAGGGGTAACTTTTTCGCAAAAAGTGTGGTGGGGACATGGAACAAGCTGCCAGGGAAGATAGTTGAGGCTGAGACTATCCCAATGTTTAAGAAACAGTTAGACAGGTACATGGATAGGACAGGTTTGGAGGGATATGGAACCAAATGCAGGCATGTGGGACTAGTGTAGCTGGGACATGTTGTGGGCAAGTTGGGCCTGTGTTTGCCAATTTCAGTTGCTATCACTGGTGTTTGGTTCCCAGTAAGGACTCTTGTGATGAAAGCAATTTTAAATGTTAAATTAGAGCCTGTTTAGAAAAAGGCTGTCGGATGAAGGTGGGGTCAAACTAATGTACAGTTGCAACTCAGCGTGGTCAGAAAAAAATAATCTAATGGAGCCTTTAAATAGTCTGAAGGTGCAGTCCCAATTTAGCCCCTGCTTTGCAGAGATTTATTATGAATCACTCTTATCGTTATCAAACCTTTGACATTATTAAACTACTTCCTTGGCTGCAGCAATTTATTTTCCAACAGTTCCAAAGTTCAGTTTTGGTAAATATTTTATCAACAACTTGCCTTTAAAATATTTAAAATTCTTTCCGCATAACATCATGTTATGTTCTCTGAAAAGGCTTTCAATCTTAATAGAATCTTTTCATGTTTTTTTTCTATTCCAATCATTGGAAGTTAATTTTGACTAACTAAAGGTCAAATGGATTCATTTCTGGTCAGTAGATCATTTATTTTTTATGAATCAAACTGAAATCCAATTGAATAGATGAAATTGCTCTCAGAAGTAATTAAAATGCAAAAGTCTATCAACAATTAAATAGACTTTACATAATTGTCTGGCATTTACTTTCCAAATGCCTTCAGTAAGCACTTGGCTTGCTTAACAGTATCATTATTTGTTCAACTAAATATTACCTTACAAACTAAATTTTCCCTATTAGTAATATTTCTGTTGAGCACAAGAAAAACTAGATATCGGGCTTCAATATTTTCATAACTGTGATGAGGGCAGCCTGGTGGTGTCGCGGTGGAGCTATTGCCTTGCGGCGCCAGAGACACGGTTCGATCCTGACTACGGGTGCTGTCTGTACAGAGTTTGTACATTCTCCCCGTGACCTTTGTGGGTTTTCCCCGGGATCTTCGATTTCCTCTAAAGACGTGCAGGTTTGTAGGTTAATTGGCCTGGTATAAGTGTAAATTGTCCCTAATGCGTGTAGGGCAGTGTTAATGTGCGGGGATCGCTGGTCGGTGCGGACTCGTTGGGCCGAAGGGCCTGTTTCCACACTGTATCTCTAAACTAAACATAGTTTGTAAGCATTCATATTTTTAACGCATTTTTCTTTCTTTCTCCTTTGCTAATTAGAAGTCTTCCTCCACCTGAAATCCCAGCAGGATTATAAACTCTTGACCTCCATAAAATTGCTCTCAAACTAGACCGACCGCCTCTCCTTTCTTATGAAGCTGCACTCTGTGTTGCTGCCACTTTCTCCGGCAGCAACACTGAGATCATAACTGCTGCTTACGAGAGATTCTTGGGTTTAACCTTAAATCCGACCGACTTTGCTTCTGTAACACCACACTGCCATGAGGTATTTTTAGACTTCATTAAGTGCTTTCACAATATGCAATTCAGGATTTTTTTTTCACAGCAAACGCACATTTTTGCGAAAGTGGAATTGTAGTTACAGCCCTGCTTGCGGATTTGACAGCAAAGCATAACATATTCCCTGTTGTCTCTTTCACAAAACCAGAAAGATAGCAATTACTAGAGATTCTATTTGATCCTGATGTCTGTGATGCTAGGCTATGTGGTCCTGCTCATGACTTTTGCATATTATGATAACTGGTTACATTCATTAATTCAGTTTTTTTGCTGCCATACATCTCTTCAATAAATATTGAATATTTTTTCTGGAAGAACTGAAATGTCTGGCTTACTTTAAGATTGATGTCCTTGCATATTAAATGTCAGCAGATGAACATCGTCAACATATGACACTGTATTTTATATGACATTCTATCAGTAACTGTTGTCACAAATTGTCCAGATTATCTTCAATCGTGTCAAAAGTTTCCCACCATAATTATTCACTCTTGGTGGATCGATTAATTTTATTTTGGTATCCTGTACAAACATGCTGATCACAATATACCTAATGATCAATAACCTTTAAAATCTACCCATGCAGGAAGGAACTGAGAAGGGTCTCGACTCAAAACGTCACCCATTCCTTCTCTCCAGAGATGCTGCCTGAGCTACTCCAGCATTTTGTGTTGAAAATCTACCCAAGCTCAATAGATATTTGTTGGCATAAATATCCAGAACATATTTATGCCATATGCAAGGGTGTTTTGGTATGCAGGTTTATCAATGTTTGTTCTTAAATACCTTTCTATAGTTAGGTATCATTTTTCGGTTGTAAATTCTCGATATTCAAAAATTATAAAAAGCTGTTTTATGACCATTATTAAGTCTTACGAGTTGTTTCAAACCAGAAGTAAAATAGTACAGATGATAGAAATCAAAATAAAAGCAATACTCCAAAAGTTCCCAGTTCTGATCAGCTTTCAAAAGACCTGAACCATTACTTCTCTCTCCACAAATGCTGTCTGATCTGCTAAGTCTTTAGCACTGTTTTCTAATGTTAATTGCAGAACTTAGGTTAACATTTGCATGTTAGATAGACGTAAATTGCCAATTACTGAAGTTTATCTTTTCATTAAGGTTGTCATTGTGGAAACATATTATGGTAGTATTTCTGTACTCATATATGTGGAAACTGTTGTAATCGTTTTTTGATTATGACTGAAGCCAAACAATTTCATAGTATCTTCTAATTAAAAAGCAATCCCATGTGGACCTCAAACAGATAGTCTGGCAGTTATTATGGATTTTCAGTCTCCCACTGAAGACATCCTTTTGCATTCTAATGGGATGCAAACGTGGTCTGTGATGTTTGTTGACAATCATAGAAGTTGTGTTTATTTCCATGATAACATAAAAAGACATTACAACCAACAATTTTGTAATTAGAATTGTTTTTGGAATAATAATGACTTTTATATTTCCCTTCCACTATGAATGTCTATTCCTGCTTTTTCTGATGTTTTGAATATTTTGACAACTAGTTTTCCTTAAACTGTACATATCTGGGATGTTTACTGTGAATCAGGCATGGGTCTAATGTTGCAATGCTTAATGTCAACTGGGAATATCATTCAAACTAATCTACTTACTTGTAATGGTTAATAATTAGAGGGAGTTAGACAGGGAGTTACTCCAGCAATTTTGTGTCTGTCTTCAGACAGGTAGATGATTGTCTCCAGCATCTGTTTTGTTTTTGCAAAAAAAATCGCATGAATAACCAGAGGAACTGTTTCTTCTCATTTTACCGCAAGATTAAATTATGTTGATGATATTTCCTCAGAATAATAATTATCCATATGTCCCACCTTGGAGATATTCGGATTCTGCCGAAACATGCTGCTCAGAATATTGTCTTTCTTCCCTAATCCCTGAACAATCAAACAAACATGCTTCAGGCATTTTGATCAGCACTCTCACCTGTCTGAGTGCAGACACTGGAAAATCTCCACCAGCACAACATAATGTCCCCAAGTCACTTTATTTCCATTTTTGGCAACGCTATAGTATCAGCCATGGCTCATTGGGGTACCATTTTCCCATCTGAATGAAGAAAGGTGTTGATTGACGTCCCACTCCAGCAACAAGTGCAGGATATGAGCTGACACTCCGGTGCTGCACTGTGGGTTTGCATCCATCTTTTGGATGAGCTGTTAATTATGGGCAATTGAAGTCTTTAAATTGGCTGCTGGAGTTTCTACATTCCAACAGTAAATAGTAAGATTAAATGAGAATTTACCAGTTTGATGTTTGATCTTTATTTTATGAGGAGTTACGATGAGGGATTACGTGAAGACCCCGCCAGCATGCATGCGCGACATCCTTCAAAGCAGCGGTGTGAAATCACAGATAACAGAGTTGACTAACATAGTAAGATAAGAGAACTATCATACCAGTTGACTTTTATAATAGAGGGTTTGGGAGCGGAGGGCACGTAATCCCTCATCGTAACTCCTCATAAAATAAAGATCAAACTTCAAACTGGTAAGTTCTCATTTAATCTTACAATTTTACTTCGGAGTCATGTGGGTGACTACGTGAAGATTTCAAAGCTCTGTGATTTCATGCCCTGGAACGAGTCCATGCTCACACACTGCCATAATGACAAATGGAGGAAGTATGTTAACGTATTTCAGACATGAAACTGTGCTGAAAAACAAAAGAGTATTTATTTAACAATACCAAATAATAATACCCCTACATCGGGGAAATTATAATACAGAACTTAATATTCTGTTGGCAAACGTCTCAGGCATGGCCACAGGTTTATTATAAAACCGCTGAAAGGTTTTCTCATTTGTCCAACCCGCTGTTGCAAGGATGTGGTCCATTGGAACTTCCATCATCCTTGCCGCCGATGTGGATGCAGCCCTGGTGGAATGAGATTTAAACACGTTAGTGTCCACCCCCGCTGCACCCAATACCACCCTTAACCATCTTGAAATGGTTTACACTGTGATTCTGTGATGAGGACGTTTGTGACATAAGCAAAGCCCTCTCCTTGCCCCTGAGACACTTGGTGACCTCCATATAGTGTAAAAGGTGGGTCACTATACATAAACAGCTGTCTAAGGGGTAAGCCAGGAAATCCAACTTTCGGCCAGATGATCCAGGCCTGTCTTGTTTGAGTAACCCCTGTATAAAGAAAGTTACCTTTTTGTTGGTTATAACCATGGCGTCCATACTTAGCTTGTGTAGGGACTGGACCCATTGCACCATCACACGTGCCATCAGCATTACCATTTTGTAGGTCTATTTGTCCAATTAAAGGGCCGTTATTGGTGCCCACCCTCGGAGCATCATTAGTGCCGATATCCCAGGTCTGGGAATATCTAGGCCTGGGGGGATTTCAATTAAATATTCCCCTCATTAGTTTCGACACCAAAGGGTGAGACCCTACTGTAAGGTGATTGTAACCTTGCCCGAGATAATTGGATAGGCACTTCTGGCACAGTTGATGGCACTGTAGCTCAAACCTTCATCGAAATGAAGTCTCGCCAGGAACTCCAGCACTTCCGTGATGGTGGCTGTGTCATATGTGGTGTTTGTTTTGGTACAGAACACCTCCCATTTCTTCATGTAAGTGAGGTACTGTCTCCTGGTGGACTCCGTGCACAATGCTGTGATGATATTGATTGTTCGGTCCGAGAGTCCAAAATCCAGAAGTGGCCTTTTCAAACCCTGCAAACCAATAGGTTCATCCGGTCATGGCATAGGTGACTCTCCCCTGTCACAGGGTGTACCAATAAACTCAGCCGTTTAGGTATTGGAATGCACGGTTCTGAGACCATGTCTAGTTCCACAGGGAACTATGGTTGAATAGGCCAGTCGGGCACAACCAGAATACCCAATGCGGTGTTTTGTTTAATTTTTTGCAAGACCCGACTGATGAGGCAGAAAGGGGGAAATGCATAGAAAAACAAATCCCCCCAGTGTAGCGAGAAAGCGTCCATCACTACTGCCCCAGGGTCTGGTTCCCATGCAACATATGTTGATATTTGGTGATTAAGTCTGGATGCAAAAATGTCGATATCTGGTGTTCCATACCGATCTATAATATCGACAAACACTTTGCGGTCCAACATCCATTCGGTGTTGTCATTAAACGTGCGTGACCTGGTGTCCACCACTGTATTTAGCCTACCTGGAAGGTAAGTGGCTGATATCCAAATGCTCCTTTCTAGGCACCAGTGCCAGATTGTATTGACCAATTCGTCACAGGATATCGACTTTATTCCACCCATATGATTGATATAAGCCACCACAGTGGTATTATCAATTTGTAAGCGTACGTGCAGATGGTGCATGACCGAACAGTAAGCCCCGAGTCCATGAAATGCTCCCAGCATTTCTAAATAATTAATTCCCAGTGCCGGGAGTAGGGTTAATTCATGTGCATTCCATCTACCACCGCAACTGGAGGTGGTATTAGTTGCTCCCCAGCCTTGTGCGCTGGCATCAGTTTGTAGTATAACCGAGGGATTTGTGATTGTGATGGGGTTAGAGCAATGTCGAGCATTGTAATTCCAATTTTACTTTCCCTGGTAATTACATTGGCCTGTCAAAATGGCCCACATGGTGCTTGAGCGCTGCTATTTTTGCCCTTTGTAGGTTTTGGTAATGCAGTGGCCCAAATTGTGTGGCTGGGACAGCAGCCACAAGCTTCCCAATCACCCTGGCTACTTGCCGAATCGACAATTTCCTGATGCCAGTAAGGCTGTTGCATGCTTCTATCAAGTCTGACGCTTTGTTCCGTGGCAAAGTGACAGACATATGAACAGAGTCAATTGTGAATCCCAAATAGTGCATAGTGTTAGAAGGCATTGATTTTAATTTATCTGGGTGGATGATAAACCCCAGCTTTTGAAATAAGTGCTCAGTGGCTGAGACAGCCAATTTGGCCAGCTCCAAGGTTTTCCCCACGATTAAAATGTCATCGAGGTAAGCCATAATAATATGTTTTTGTTTTCTGAGACACGCTAAAGCTGGTTTTAATAATTTGGTAAACAGTCTGGGTGCTGATGATAATCCATTAGGCAGCGCTATATATCTGCGATGACCCTTGTCTATTGGTACTGAATAGTATGCATCCTTTAGGTCGATGCAAGCCATGAAGTACCTCTTGGAAACTAGTTGTTTGGCAGTGACAAAAGTTTCCATTTTGAAGTGGGCATACTGCACAAAAGTATTCAGTTCTGTCAAATCAATAATGACGCGGCATCCGCCGTCTTATTGATTTGAAAATGTTATTTTTAGTGAAAATGTTCGATACAAACTCATGAGACTCTCTTTTGGTTTTCTCAATTACCCCTTTTGAATGTGGTCTTAAGAATTCAGCTGTTGTAGCGTTGTCTGCTGGTGGATGCATAGGGGTGCTGCCGCCGCTGGTATGAAGACGGTGGCAGGCGGCACCTTAATCATGCCTATTGCCTTTGCCTCTTCATCGAGGTCTTTTACCTGTTTAGGCAGGTTGTCCCCGAATAGTAATGTTGGCGGCTGTGCACTGCTGGGTCTGCACAACCCCGCAAACTTGGGGTTCAGTGCAGGCCGGATGACACCCTTCCTGTATCTATTTATCTCATACTGAGTGTTACATAGGAGAGCTAGAGCATCCTGTAGCTCTTCCGGCATTTCCACTCCGTCCACTGACCTGGCAACGGCCGTAATTCCAGCAGCCAGTAGTTTAAGAATCTTCTGGAGCTTCACTTCCTGGCTCCTGATGCCAGGGCTCATGTTACCCCAAATGGGGTTGTTAACAGCAGGCACGTTGAGGGAGACACAATTCTCCGGAGCTAAGTATTTGGCTGCCGTGTCATTAATGGCTTGTTCTTGAAGTTGGTTTGTTGCCATGTAGTTGATACTGGCTGCCAACTTTGGATGCAACGGCAGCCCTTTTTGGGTAGGCATTGCAAATTTCGTGACCATTCCCAATAGCTCCTCTTCTGACACCCCTAGCATAGGTGTATCTTCAGCCACACTCCCCTCTTCAGAGTCAGCCCAGTTCTGACTCCTTATGCTCCCCTGCAAGGAGGGTGAGACATTTGGCAGCCCTGTAAAGGGTGCTGCCGTGGGTCTGCTAAGAGACCCACTGTGACCATACCCCTGCTGCAGCAGGTCACGTTGGAGCAACTGCTCCACCATCCACTCCATGCGGGATAGTCGAGCACTGTCGCTTCCCGCGGGCGAGGTGTCCTCCAGCCCGAACTCAGCCGAGTCAACGGACCTGTCCGACTTCCAGGTGGTTTTGCCGCCAGTCCGAGGAGCACCTGCGGGCTGTAGCGGCGTGAAGTCGGGGGCTACAGTTTGTATCAGCAGTTCTGGAGAACTCGACCGCTGCTGGCGGCCTCCTTCGCGGTCCTCAGCAGCAATCTTGGCAGCGGCTCGTTTGGACTTTGTCCTGGACTCCATGTTGGTGCGCTCTGTCATGCAAACAATACAGAGCTGACAACGACCTCAGGAATGGTAAGTACTTACCTGCGGGCCGTTTTTAAACTTACGCTGGAGGAGCGGCGCTGAAGCATGCGTGCTGGCGGGGTCGTCACGTAATCACTCACGTGACTCCGAAGTAAAATCAGATTCAGAAATGCATAATTTCTTACTGTATTTTGGTACACACTGAGTGCGAATAGCAGTCAATAAATGATAGAATTTGTTTGATTATTCATACATTTAAACACATTTTCTGCTTGGTAACGGGGAATGGTAAATCATAAGCTGGGAACAGGGGGTTTATTGAAGAACACAGTTTACTAGTGTGCTTTCCCAGCAAGTATCAGAAATGTTGAGAAAGAAGGAACAGCAGTCGCGGGTTTGCACACAAAAAAAAACACAATGTGCTGGAGTAACTCAGAAGGTCAGGCAGCATCTCTCGAGAACATGGATAGGTAAAGGTTTAGGTCGGGAGCTTTTTTTAGACTGAAGAAGGTACATGTGCAAAACATCACCTACAGTATCCATGTCCTCCAGAGTTGGTGCCTGACCCACCAAGTTGCTCCAGCACTTAATGTACTATCAATGGTCTGGTTTAACATGGTGATGTGTGCATGCAGGTGAACGTACATGGCAAACCACCACCCTATTCATACAGTATGTGGTCGATAGGGCTCTTAAAGATAGCGGACTCAGGGGATATGGGGAAAAGGCAGGAACGGGGTACTGAGTGGGAATGATTAGCCATGATCACATTGAATGGCGGTGCTGGCTCAAAGGGCCAAATGGCCTATTCCTGCACGTATTGTCTATTGTCTATTGATTACTAACCCACAAAACAGTTCAGGCCACACAAATAGTGGGTGGAATTTCCTTTCAGTTTTGACAATCGAATGAGTGTTATAGCATCACCCACCAAGTGCTCCTGTCCTTGTAAACGCTGACTTTGAAAAGCAGATGCTGATTTACACCAAAAATAGACACAAAATGCTGGAGTAACCCAGCGGGATAGGCAACATCTCTGGAGAGAGGGAGTGGGTAAAATTTTGGGTTAAGGCCTTTGTTCACCCATTCCTTCCCTGCAGAGATGCTGGCTGTCCCGTTGAGTTACTCCAGCATTTTGTCTCTGTTTTCAGTAGAATGGGTAACTGAGATAGGCAAAGGAAAGGTGGACATCCTGTAGTACACTGATACAGAAAAGCAATTTTCCCATCAAAGCAAAATATGCCATGGAAGTAGAACTTGGAATTCACATGGCGATCACAAATCCTTAAAAGGAACAGCAAGTGCCATGATCATTTAGTTCGCCCCAAAGCCCCTTGCCAGGGGGTGAATAGGAGGAGTGCGATGGGAACAGCAGCTCAAAGCTCATGGGAATTATTTGCCTCTTCACCCACTGCACAGTCCCCAACTACCTCACTATGCTGAGATTGGACTCCCGTGCCTAGCGGATATCAGGACTGGGTTCCTGTTGCCGATCCCACGCTGAGCCTGAGTCACTGTGGCAGGTGCAGTTCGGAGTCATTGTTTAGGAAAGGTTTAAATCGGTAGACACAAAATGCTGGGGTAACTCAGTGGGACAGGCAGCATCTCTGGAGAGAAGGAATGGGTGACGTTTCGGGTCAAGACCCTCTTCAGACCTAGGACTCATCCAATATTTGGACAGGTTGCCAGGCTGGGATTGCTGGACCCCAGTCAAAGTTCATATTGGCTCCCCAGCTCTCACCCAATGTTGGGTCTATGTCCTCGGGGCCCTATTTATTACTGATACTGGGATTCCAAAGCCCACCCAATGTTGAATATGTGCCTTGGGCCCACCCAATATTGAGAATGGGTCCCCAGGTCCTACACAATATTGAGACTGGGTTTCCAGGGCCCATCTGATGCCAGGTCTGGGTTTCCTGGGCCCACACAATGTTGCGATTGAGTCCCTTGGGCCCTCACAATGCCAATTTCCTTGAGGTCCAGCCAAATCCAGGGAGGCAGTGCAGTGTACTCACCAGGTTAATTCCCGGGATGGCGGGACTGACATATGATGAAAGAATGGATCGACTGGGTTTACAGTATATTCACTGGAATTTAGATGAGAGGGGATCTTATAGAAACATTTAAAATTCTTGTGGGAGGTGCAGCTGCTCTGATAACGGACCCGACCGTCCGAGTCACGGTGAATGGCATGGCCTTCTCTGCTAAGGTGGATACGGGGGCTGCTGCTAATGTTATGTCAACAAGCCTGTTCAGGAAGATAAGAAATAATGAGCCCGTTTCCACAGACAGTGCTGTTTTGCGTGCCTATGGGGGTGGCGTACTTGTTCCTGTGGGGAGGGCCACTCTCCACTGCAAGGTGCTGAAGACCTCTCGGCCCCTCTCTTTCTTCCTGCTAGACGGTAAATGTGACCCCCTGCTCGGCATGGAGGCCTGCCAGGACCTCAGATTGGTGTGCTTCCACAGTGTTGTCCACCTGGTAGAGGCACCCCTGAACCCGCTGGCCGAATTCCCGGACCGGTTTGACTCGAAGCTGGGGAAGTTGCCCTGCAGCTACAGGATTGCCCTCAATCCCGACATCACGCCGGTCGTCCGTCCCCCGCACCGCGTGTCCTTTGCCATGAGGGGCAAGGTCGAGTCTGCTCTTCGCGAGATGGTGGCCACAGGCATCCTGGAGCCAGTAACGGACTCCACCCGGTGGGCTTCTACTATGGTTGTCGCTGCGAAGAAAGACAAGAGCGAAATACAGATCCGCATCAACCCTAAGGACTTGAACTTGGCCATCAGGCGCCCACACGATCCCATGCGGACGGTGGAGGATGTTGCTGCACAGGTCGGCCCTGCCACCGTGTTCTCGGTTCTTGATGCCAAGAGTTTGTTCTGGCAGATACCTCTAGACGAGCGATCCTCGCACCTGATGACCTTCAGCACGCCCTTCGGCAGGTATCGCTTCCTCCGCATGCCGTTTGGGATCAACTCTGCCAGTGAGGTGTTCCAAAGGACCATGGAACAACTGTTTGCTGGACTTCCGTGTGCCATCATTGTCGACGACATCCTGGTTTATGGGAAGAATGTCGCTGAGCACGACCACCACCTTCGCCAGGTGCTGCAGCGGGCCCGGGAGGTCAACCTGAAGCTCAACCCGAAGAAGTGCCGATTCCGGGTCCCTGAGGTCACCTACGTGGGGCACGTCTTCACTGCATCGGGGCTGAAGCTCGACCCGCAGAAGACGGCCGCAATATCCGAGATGCCTGCACCTGCTGACGTGCCTGGCCTACAGCGCTTCTTGGGCATGGTCAACTACCCGGGAAAGTTCATCCCCGACCTGAGCGAACTGAGTGCCCCTCTGCGGGATCTGGTGAAAAAGGACACTGCCTGGGCCTGGTTCCCGCAACACCAGAAAGCATTTGACACCCTCAAATCTAAGCTGATCAGCATGCCAACGCTGAAGTACTTTGACCTCCAGCGCCCCATCGTTCTCACATGTGATGCATCTAAGTTTGGCCTCGAGGCCGCCTGCCTGCAGATCCATGACGGGGTGCAACTGTCTGTGTCCTACGCATCCCGCACGATGATGACCGCTGAACAACACTATGCCCAGATTGAGGAAGAGCTGCTGGCTGTTGTCTTTGCCTGCTCCAAATTCAAAGACTATATCCTGGGCAACTGCTTCACTGTCGAGACGGACCACCAGCCTCTGGTCACCATCCTCAACAAGCCGATACACATGGCCTCCTCCCGGCTCCAGCGCATGATGCTCCAGCTACAACGCCGCACTTTCACAGTGGTTTATCGCAAGGGCAAGGACATGTTTGTTGCTGACACGCTGTCTTGGGCGCCTCTCTCATCCACAACCCGACATCCGTACGAGACGTCCGATCTGATAGTCCTGGGCGTGAACTTCGTGCCCTCCAGTCAGTTGAAGTCCCTGGCCAAGCACACGGCGGCTGACGCTTCGCTACAGCAGCTGGCCGCGATCATCAAGCAGGCTGGCCAGACCGCCGTTCTTCCCTGCCGGCCGCAGCGGTGCCTTACTTCTTGGTTCGTGACGAGTTGGTGCTGCGTGATGGTGTGATTGTGAAGGGGCACAAGGTGGTGGTGCCCGCAGCACTACGAGAACAATACTTCGAAACCGCTCATTGTGGCCATCCCGGGGCCGAGGCGACCCTTGCAGTCGCTCAGAGCCAGTTTTTCTGGCCTGACATGCCTCGCTACTTCCGGGATAGGGTCTCCGCGTGCCCTACCTGTAACAGCCTCGCTCCACAGCAACAGCGGCAGCCGCTCCTGCAGCAGCCAGCTGCTGACCTGCCATGGTCTGCGCTAGCAACCGACATCTTCGAATGGCACGGAAAGCACTTCCTGATGCTTGTCGACTCTTACTCCAGCTGGTTTGAAGTTGACCAGCTCCACTCCCTCTCTTCCTCCGCGGTCATCGAGAAGTTGCGCCGCCACTTTGCCACCTTCGGGTCTCCGGCCAGCCTGCAGTCGGACAACGGCAGCCAGTTCACCAGTGCCGAATTCCGCGCTTTTGCCGAACGATGGAACTTTCGTCATTACACCAGCAGCCCGGAATACCCACAGAGCAATGGACTGGCCGAGCGCGCGGTCCGCAGTGCTAAAGGATTGTTGGAACGTTGCCGCCTATCCCGCTCCGACATCTACCTGGCCCTGCTGAACCTCTGCAACATCTCCCGCGACCATGCCCTGGGCTCCCCGGCTCAGCAACTCATGTCCCGAGTCACGAGGCCCATGGTCCCGGTGTCTCAGCAGTCCCTGTCCCCCTCCGTCTTTAAACCTGCCTTGGTCCTGAAACGCATTGCCCAAAAACACAGT
The DNA here is from genome assembly GCA_035221665.1 of Okamejei kenojei. Classification (NCBI taxonomy): domain Eukaryota; kingdom Metazoa; phylum Chordata; class Chondrichthyes; order Rajiformes; family Rajidae; genus Okamejei; species Okamejei kenojei. The sequence goes on along the minus strand of CM069145.1, from coordinate 8,703,771 downwards.
ATCCAGAAGCGTTCCCACGACAGGTCCTGCCGTGTCCTCCGCCCTCTTCTCCCCGGCCAGGTCGTCCGTATGAGGTCCACTTCTGGCCATTCCAAGCTGGCCGTGGTCGTCGGTTCTGCCGGTTCCCCTCGTTCGTACCTTGTCAACCATGATGGAAGGGTGTACCGCCGGTCCCACCAGCATCTCCGGCTCATGAACGAGCCTCTCCCTCCCCCGGCGGCTCCGTATGCCCCCCCGCTGCCACTGTCGCGGCCCAGTGCTTTGCCCGATCCTCTGGGGCCAACCCCCCCTCGTCCTCCTCCTGTCCGCCTCCCGGCTGCGGCTTTCTCCGGCTTCCTCGTCCTTCTCTTCGCCGTCCACCCCGATGCCTTCGTCGCCAAGGGGTTCTCCTGTCCGTAGCCCCCACCATGCCCCGGCGTCCCCGCTTGTTTCCGTCGGGGAAGGAGGTGATGGCAAGGTGCGGACCCGGTCTGGTCGCCTGGTCAGGCCGCCGGTCCGTTACAGCGATTACGTGTGATTCTGTATTCCTGTGCTTTACTGTTTGCATTTACCCTAGCGCATGAGACATGGTCGCCCTGTCACTCACTGTTTGTTTTGGTAGAGGAAGGATGTAGATGATATGTGTATACACCTTTAATTGATAGTGACGATGTCCATGCTAACCACCCCCCCACCAGTTAGTATAATTGTAACCCACACGCCCCTAGCTCGCTCTCTAGTGATCATGACAGACCACGTACAGCTAGGGCTATATATGATGTATGATTAATAAAGTAGTGAAGACCTTAAGGTGTCTGGCTAGATGCAGGAAAAATGTTCCCCATGTTGGGGGATTCCAGAACCAGGGAGTCACAGTTTAAGAATAAGGGGTAGGCCAATTAGGACCGAGATGAGGAAAAACTTTTTTTACCCAGAGAGTTGTGAATCTGTGGAATTCTCTGCCACAGAAGGCGGTAGAGGCCAATTGACTGGATGTTTTCAAGAGAGAGCTTGATATAGCTCTTAGGGCTAATGAAATCAGTGGATATGGGGAGAAAGCAGGAACAGGGTACTGATTTTGGATGATCAGCCATGATCATATTGAATGGTGGTGCTGGCACAAGGGAATGAATGGCCTACTCCTGCACCTATTTTCTATGTTTCTATGTTTCTAAATCTGGGACATGTCCTTGGGATACATCGAATGTCTATCTCTATCCTCAGAACTCACTGACAGGCACAGGTCTGTCATTGTACAGCACCAAAATACTGGGCACAAAATAATCACAGTACATCTCTGTTTAAGAAAGAACTGCATTTGCTAGAAAAATCGAAGGATCTCGCCAGATGCTGCTTCACCCACTGAGTTTCTCCAGCATTTTTGTCTGCCCACAGTACACCTCTCGATTACTGCATTGGTGGACTAGTGGGACAGCTACAGACTGGGGAACTATCTGTAACAGTGCAACACAGGAGTACAGTGCTGGTCGGCACAGGTCTGTCACTATATTATACTGGGTAGAGAATAGGTGGCCATTCACCTGTTACTGCATAACATTGGAATGACGAGACTCCCCGCCTACAAACAATAAATGAAGCAGGAGGATCTGGTACAGGGAGTTGTGAAATGCTGGTCAACGGACACGGATGGCATCTTACGCGACTGCTTTGAGCCAATGGACTGGTCCATATTCAGGGATTTCGCAGCCAACCAAACTGATTACGCCACTGCCGTGAATGTCTTCATCAGCAAATGTGTGGAAGATTGTGTGCCGACGAAGTTAATCCGAGTGTTCCCCAGCCAACCATGGATGAACCGCGAGGTACATTCCCAAGTCAAGGCCCAGGTCCGCTGCACACAAGTCAAACGATCCCAAGAGGTACAAGAAGGGCCGCTATGATCTCCGCAAAGCTATCAAGGATGCCAAGAAACAATACCGGGTCAGACTTGAATCCCAGTATAATCACTCGGACAATGGAGAATGTGGCAAGGTCTGAATACTATAACTGGCTGCAAAGCAAGGTCAGGCAACATTATTGGTGATAGTGCAACCCTCCCTGATGAACTGAATGCTTTTTAAGCTCGCTTTGTGCAGAAGGCCAACAGGGCGGTGACACCTGGCCCTTCAGATTCCAGTGGGCCTCTCCCCAGGGCGACTGTAGCAAAGGTTAGCAAAGGCCTTCCTGAGGGAAAACCCACGGAAAGCAACTGACCCAGACAGTTCCTGGCCGTGTGCTTAGTAGCTGCGCGGCCCAGCTAGTGGGAATATTCGCGGACATCTTTAATCTCTCCCTACTCCATTTGGAGATACCCAACTGCTTCAAGAAGACCGCCATCATCCCAGTGCCAAAGAAAAGCAAGAACTCGTGTCTAAACGACGACCATCCAGTGGCCTTGACATCTACTATCATGAAATGTTTTGAGAGCCTAGTTATGGAACACATTAAATCCAGCCTAACCAGCGGCCTTGACCCACTGCAGTTCACCTACCACCACCACAGGTCCATGGACAATGCCTTCGCCCTGGCCCTACACTCATACCTGGAACACCTGAAGAAGAGAGGCACATACATCAGAGACTACAGCTCTATATTCATAGACTACGGCTCTGCTTTTAAAACCATTATACCATCCTCATTAGCAAACTCACGGGACTTAGTGTCAGCTCTCATCTCTGCAACTGGAACTTCGACTTCCTGACCAACAGACCCCATTCAGTGAGGTTAGATGACAAATCATCCTCCACGATAATCCACTAGTGCACCACAAGGATGTGTTCTCAGCCCTCTTCGTTACTCCTTGTGCACCCACCACTGTGCAGCCATGTACAAACCTAATGCAACCTACAAATTCACAGACGGCACCACCATTGTGGGCCGGGTATCAAATAATGATGAGACGGAGTACAGGAAGGAGATTGTGAACCTCGTGTCCTGGTGTCAAGACGACAACCTTTCTCCCAATGTCAGCAAGACGAAGGAGACAGTAATCGACTTCAGGAAGTGAAGTGGTACACATGCCCCAGTTTGCGAATGCCCCAATAGAGATGGTCGAAAACTTCAAATTCCTAGGAGTCAATATCACCAGCAACTTCTGGACCACCCATATTGAAGCAATGACCAAGAAAGCACACCAATGCCTCTACTTCTTTGAAGGCTTAGGAAGTTTGATATGTCCCCAACAACTCTCACCAACCTCTACAGAAAGCATTTTATCAGGATGCATCGCAGCTTGGTTTGGGAACAGCTCCATCCAAGACCGCAAGAAATTACAGTGAATTGTGAATGCAGCCCAGACCATCACACAAACCACCCTCCCTTGCATTTACTCAATGTATACCTCGCGCTGCCTCGGCAACGCCAACGGCATAATCAAAGATGAGTTGAACCCTGGTCACTCCCTCTTCTCCCCTCTCCCATCAGGCAAAAGGTATAGAAGTGTGAAAACGCCCATCTCCAGATTCAGGGACAGTTTCTTCCCAGCATGCACCAAAAGCTTTTCACTGTTTGACAATAAACTAAACTGAACCGAACTGAACTTTTAAAACGTAACACTGAAGTACAATACTGTTATTGGAATGGGTTTATGATTGGTACGTACCAAAATACAGTGAAAAACTTTGTTTGTGTGCCATGCAGTCAAATCAAAGTAATCAAGCCATGCCCCCGACATCTGTCTGAAGAAGGGTCTCGACGGGGATGCTGCCTCACCCGCTGAGTTTCTCCAGCATTTTTTGTCTACATTGTTTGTTGGCCACGCGCAAATACAACAGGTCATGCAAAGAGGAAAATGCCTGAGTGCAGAATATGGGGTCACAGCAATTAAAGCATTACAGTTACAGAGGAAAAGTCCAAGGTCAGCAACGGCGGTAGGTTGTGAAATCAGGACAACACCCCAGCTGGTGGGCGGACTGTTCCGGAATCTGATAATAGTGGGGAAGAAGAAGTTTGCGCTTTCAACTTTTTGTAACTTCTACCCAATGGAAAATGGGAGAAGAGCGAACAGCCGGGGTGGAAAAGGAGCTGGAGTTAACGGTGTGGAGGCTGGTTTATGTGAAGTTCTAACCTACATCCAGAAATCTCAGCTATTTTTTGTAGGGTGGGGCAGAACTGTTACCAAACCAGGATCTTGTCCGTCGTGCATCTGTAGAACGTTCTCAGAAGATGAGAGGGAGTAACGCCCTTCCTTCAACTCCTTTAGATGCATTGAGTATGCACTGGAAAGTACTGCCAAATGCACCACCTCACATTGGATTCATGAGATAACATGGTGTTATCTGCAATCAAGAACATCACAGGCACAATTGACCAAACATTTGGTCAAATTCATCAAGTTACTGTGAAATTGACATTTTTTTCTTTTATACATCGTCTTATTTTGGACATTCAGATTCAAATACAATACAAATATTAAAATGTCCCTCCTCTAGTTCTACATGTCACTCATCATGTTCTTTTTTTGTAAGGTTCCACCATCTGCACTCTTTTGTCTTCTCTACCAATCACCTCCAGCCTTGGTTACCTTCTCTGCCTCTCTCTGTCCTATGTGATGCATCTACCAATCTACCCTTCCTTATCTGGATTCACCTATCACCTATCATTTGACAGATACCCCCCCCCCCCCCAACCCCTCCCCTCAGATCTTCCTACCAGCTATTTCCTCTATTTTATTAGGCTGCAGAAGGGTTCGACTCAAAACGTTGTCTGTAGGAAGGAACTGCAGATGCTGGTTTAAACCGAAGATAGACACAAAAAGCTGGAGTAACTCAGCGGGTCAGACAGCATTTCTGAACAAAAGGAAAAGGTGACATTTCGGATTGAGACCCTTCTTCAGACTGAGAGTCAGGGAAAGGGAAACGAGAGATATAGGTGGTGTTGTAGAGAAATAGAACAAATGTCTGAAAGATATGCAAAAAAGTGAGGATGATGAAGGAAACAGGTCATTGTTAGCTGTGTAACTAGGTGAAGACGAGTGCAGACAACCTGTTGCCAAACACTTTAATTCCCCATCCCATTCCCACACTGACTTTTCTGCCAATGAGACTCAATAAGACTACTTTGAAGCTGGCAACACTTGGGTGGGGGAGGGACGGAGAGAGAGGGGATTTCATGTTAGAGAAATCAAGAATCATACCACTGGGCTCTAAGCTGCCCAAGCGAAAAATATGAGATGCTGTTCCTCCAATTTTCATTTGGCAACGGACTATGGAGGAGGCCTAGGACAGAAAGGTCAGTGTGGGAATGGGAAGGGGAATTAATGTGTTTGCGAACTGGGAGTCACATTGTCAGTACTCGTTCTCACCTTGTACACAGCTAACAACAATAGCCTGTTTCTTTTATCATTGTTATTTATTTGTATATCTTTCATTCATCTGTTCTATATCTCTCTACATCACCGTCAATATCTCTCGTTTCCCTTTCCCCTGACTCTCATTCTCAAAAAAAATGTCTGTCCATTTTCCTGCTTGACCTGCTGAGTTCCTCCAGCAATGTGTTTTCTGTAAATGTTGACAGTGCTGGAAATACTCAGCAAGTCAGGTAACATTGTGTTGTGAGTAATGGAATTTGAATTTTAAAATGAAAACCTTTTGTCACAACTCAAAAGGTCATCAACTTGAAATGTTAACTGTGTTGTTTTTCTCTCCTCAGATGCTGAGTATTTCCAGCATGTTCTATTTCTATTTCAGACTTCCAGTTCATCCAGTGTTTTTCTTTTTAATCAGTAGAATTTTTTAATTTTTTTTTTTCGTTTTAGAGATACAGCATGGAAACAGGTCCTTTGGCCCACCAGGTCCACCATCGACCAACCTGTTAGGGTTAACAGTTCTCAGTTATCAGACTTTCTCATCCACTCCCTACACGTCAGGCCAATATGCAGAGGCCAATTAACCTACAAACCGACACATCCTTGGCTTGTGGGAGATAACTGGAGCGCCTGGAATCCCACACAGTCACAGGAACAACATGCATACTCTGCACAGGCAGCACCCAAGGTCAGGATGGAAACCAGGTCTTTGGCACTGCGCGGGGGCATCTCTACCAGCTGTGCCTCTGTACCACCCAAGTATTATTGATGTAATTTCAGATACAACAGTGTTCTGAAACATCCACAAACTGCTCATAAAAGTTAGTTCATTGTGGTTGGAAAAGTCTGCTAACTGCTCCCTATATATTCTGCTCTTCTGTAAGTCATGGCTTAAAATGGTTGCTTGTCTCTGATGACTGGAACATCTGCTGTGGATTGTGTCCATGTGTTGTTGGGCATGTGAGCGATGCTCAAGCAGAACTATACTTTCCAACCTTTTCTGGATCTACGCACCCCAGCTGTTCTGTGACTTCTGTGCATATTAATAGATTTTAATAAAGATGGTGTCTCAGATAATACATTCAAAATAATTTCAATTTTTCTCTCTTTCTGGAATAAATCATAGAATAATAAAACGAGTTAGCAATTACTATGCATTGCACTGGTGTTTCTAGCTGGCCAAGACGTGAATGTTTATGATGTGAATTTATATCAGTTGCACACATCATACAAAATGATGAAGTCAGACAGTTACTAGTACAACATGCAAGAGACTGAATCATGCTCTGATCAGTCACTCAGGCTGTGAACACAGAACCGAGTCTCCATTTACTTTAGTCAATATTCTGACCTCATTACACTTTTTGTGGCAGTCTATGAGGTGCTAGAATTTGTACTGGTTGCCAAAGCAACATATCCCTAACATTCCTGATCCAGCTTCTAAGATAGACAGAAAAAGCTGGAGTAACTCAGCGGGACAGGCAGCATCTATGGAGAGAAGGAATGGGTGACGTTTCGGGTAGAGGCTCTTCCTCGGACTAAAGAAGGGTCTTGACCCAAAACGTCACCCATGCCTTCCTTCTCTCCAGAGATGCTGCCTGTCCCGCTGAGTTACTCCAGCTTTTTGTGTTTATCTTCAGTTTAAACCAGCATCTGCAGTCCCTGCCTGCGCATTTCTAATGGATCCTAGTGCGTTCAGCTCCAGGAATAACCACAGTGCCGTAGGAAACCTTTCTGTTGATTCCTCCTCCTCTCCAAAGATACCATTGTTTCACATATTCCGAATCCAGTAACTTTCCATTCTCCAACCCATTTCAAGAATTCTCACACGAACTCACTCCTTTGTTCCAGCTGCAATGTTTTCAGTATTTAATTTCCCTCTTGAATTACAGCCAGTTCTCACTTAAACCTTGAAGCATGACAACACACATTCTCTTTCCACTGACTACCCACAGATTGGGAATTACATGTTACAAAATACTGAGGGGGAAGCACTGTTAAGTAACATATGTCTGCACGCTTCTGTGTATTAGAGACAAAACAGGGATGCACCGAGGGAACTACGATTTTCTGAGTTGCGCACTGTTGTTTAAAGGGGAACTTACAGTAAATTGAATGCATTAGGTTGAGTGGTGGTACATCAATTCTCCTGGCTTCATATGTGTAACTGCAGCTGCATCCTCTTGCTCTGCACCTCCATTCTGATCTGGCCTTGAGTTCAGGTCTTGGGATAACAAAGTTTTGCAGCACGCAGCAGATAGCGAATAGCCTGGAAGGCTGCTGGTGAGCTCAGCCATCTGAGGTACTGCTCCAAAATGCCCACTGGCATGAACAATAATGATCCTGCTAATTCCATGGGTCTTTTCATAGATGCTGTTGCTCTGTGCCTGTAGCCTTTGCCGGGCCTCATTAGTCAGCAGTGCCCCACTTTATTTCAGACCCACTATAGGTGTTCTGCATTGAACTGTCAGCAGAAAAACTGCGCGCACACACACACACACCATTTTGAAGACAGCATCAACAACCTCTTATTGTCAAAGGGAATTTTACTCATAAATATTTTAAGGATATTTTCATTCAATTTAGGGAGTTATTTTACTATATGCTCCGTGCCTTAAACAGCTGGAGCTGAAAACTTTGCAAGGAGGAGTAAAATAAACTGCTGAGAATCGGTAAAAGTTCAGGAAGGTCTGAAGAAGGGTCTCAACCCGAAACATCACCCATTCCTTAAAGCCAGAGATGCTGCCTGACCCGCTGAGTTACTCCAGCATTTTGTGTCTATCTTTGGTTTAATGTAGCATCTGCTGTTCCTTCCTACACATATTGAGTATAGAGGTTGGGAGGTCATGTTGCAGTTGTATAAGACGTTGGCGAGGCCGCGTTTAGAGTATAGTGTTCATTTCTGGGCACCGTGTTCTAGGAAAGATATTGTCAAGCTGGAAAGGGTACAGAGATAATGTACGAGGATGTTGCCAGGAGTAAAGGGTCTGAGCTACAGGGAGAGGTTGAGCAGGCTGGGACTCTATTTCTTGGAACACAGGAGGATGAGGGGTGATCTTATGGAGGTGTATAATATGTTGAGAGGAATAGATCGGGGTGATGCACAGAGTCTCTTGCCCAGAGTAGATGAATCGAGGACCAGAGGACATAGGTTTAAGGTGAAGGGGAAAAGATTTACGAGGAATCTGAGGGGTCATTCTTTCACACAATGGGTGGAACAAGCTACCAGAGGAGGTAGTTGAGGCTGGGACTATCCCAACGTTTAAGAAACAGTTAGAGAGGTACATGGATAGGACAGGTTTGGAGGGATATGGAGCAAACGTGGGAAGGTTGGACTAGTGTAGCTGGGACATGTTGACTGGTGTGCGCAAGTTGAGCCGAAGGGCCAGTTTCCACGCTGCATCTCTCTATGTCTCTAAGTATCTACTTGTTTCAGTTACAGTTCTTAAAGAATGCACACAATTCATGATAGCAATAGTGATGTAAATTAACCAGCAGATTCTTCATCATATTCACCATGTAAGACTCTGCCCCATGTTAGTTAACCATGGCCATAAAGTGATAGAATCACAAGTCCTAAACGACTGAAAAAGCTGTGAACTGAAATCCAGATATTGTAAATTATTTACCTCTTCTAGCCAAGGTATGATTCTTTCTGGAATACAGTTTCATATTTCTTTTATATTGACATCCTTCCTCTTTGTGCTTCGGAGAGGGAGGATTTGTGATGGTGAAAGAAGAGAAGGAGGAGAAAGTAAAGGTCCAGGTCAGTGAGCCAAGTGGATGGTCGGAATTTAAAACAATATCACATACCAAAACAATGCCGTTTTAGTTGGATAGACACAACATGTTGGAGTAACTCAATGGGTCAGACAACATCTGTGGAGAGAATGGATAGGTGACATCTTCCTCTTTTGTTGGTCTTTGTGCATTAAAAATGTGTTGTGCGGATGTTCTCATGCCTACGTACATGGTACAGATCTTCTCACCTCTCAAAAGGATGAGGTCATTTAATTTGGTGCTGCCAGTTCACGATTGCTTTCACTGAAGCATTGGTCTAGACAGAATTACCTGGGATTCCTGCTAATATTTCAACAGTTTCAATGTATTCGCTACGGCACAAATGAGGCCATAAAGCCCGTTGTGTCCATGCTAGCTTTCAGCAGAGAAAGTCAATCTGTTCCACCCCCCACCTCCCCACCCCCAAACCCTCCCTTCCTTATTTCCCCGTAGCCTTGAAACATATTCCGTCTCACACCCCCATCAGTACCTCTTTTTACTGATCTATACCAAAACATAATCCGTAGTAGCAAATATATCAACCGACACCTCTTTGGAATATGGGATGAAACCGGAGCACCCAGAGGAAGCAAAACACAGTTACAGGGACATTTCCTTGCAGTCTGTATCTGACCTTGATCCCTGGAGCTGTGAAACAGGAACACTAACCGCTGCATGACCCTTTTAATTCCTTTCATTGTATAATGTAAATGAAGGTGAAATGTTGTACTATTGATGATTAATAGTGAAGCATTCAATAAACTGTACTAATAACAATGCCAGTCATTTTATATGATATCACTGCTTGGTGCTGGATTCCAAATGGTAGTGTTGACATAAATCTACTATATAATTCACACCATTATAAACTGGAAATATGATCCAATATCCAAGTGTTGCATTATTTACCTTGATGCATTTTGCTTATATCTACAATCCTGACATTCTGGGCTCACTAAAAATATGGGAAACCTCCCCTCAAAAAAAAAATCATCATATGCTCAAAAGTAATGGGAATTATTTAATGTTTGAAATGTGATGAATTTAAATGCTGAAGTATTTTAATTAGTGTAAAGTTTAAGCTATGAAAGTCTGAATATTTTTACCATTTGTGGTGGATGTTCCGCTGTGTGGAGTTTATACCCTCTTATTGTGACTGTATGGCAAATGTTGCAAACATACTTGCTAATAAATTACTATTATGATTATGATTATTTGTAAAAGTAAAACTCTGATAAAACTGTAAATTAACATTCATGTTAACAATGGTTCTAAACCATGAAATAACTAGAAACAAGGAACTACAGATGATAGGAGTAGACTTAGGCAATTCGGCCCATCAAGTCTACTCCGCCATACAATCATGGCTGATCTATCTCACCTAACCCCATTCTCCTGCCTTCTCCCCATAACCTCTGATACCTGTACTAATCAAGAATCTATCTATCTCTACCTTAAAAATATCCACTGACTTGGCCTCCACAACCTTCTGTGGCAAAGAATTCTACAAATTCACCACCCTCTGACTAAAGTCGATCGTGTACTTGGTTACTTGATACGTGCACACGACACAAGGTTAATTCCGGGGATAGTGGGACTGTCATATGCTGAGAGAATAGAGCAGCTGGGCTTGTACACACTGGAATTTATAAGGATGAGAGGGGATCTCATAGAAGCATATAAGATTGTTAAGGGCTTGGACACACTAGAGGCAGGAAACATGTTCCCGATGTTGGGGGGGACCAAAACCAGGGGCCACAGTTTAAGAATAAGGAGCAAGCCATTTAGAATGGAGACGATGAAACACTTTTTCTCACAGAGAGTGGTGAGTCTGTGGAATTCTCTGCCTCAGAGGGTGATGGAGACAGGTTCTCTGGATGTTTTCAAGAGAGAGCTAGATAGGGCTCATAAAAATAGCAGAGTCAGGGGATATGGGGAGAAGGCAGGAACGGGGTACTGATTGGGGATGATCAGCCATGATCACATTGAATGGCGGTGCTGGCTCAAAGGGCCGAATGGCCTATTCCTGCACCTATTGTCTATTGTCTATTGTCTAAATAAATCTCTCTTCATCTTCTTCCTTAAATAACGTCCTTTAATTCTGAAGCTATGACCTCTAGTCCTAGACTCTTCCACTAGTGGAAACATCCTCTCACATCCACTCGATCCAAGCCTTTCACTTTTCTATATGTTTCAATGAGGTCCCCCCCTCGCTTTCCTAAACTCCAGTGAGTACAGGCCCAGTGCCGACAAACACTCATCATAGGTTAACCTACTCATTCGTGGGATCATTCTTATAAACAGATGTAAGCATATGCTTGTAGGCAGGTGCAGGTTTACAAAAAAAGACGCAGTACTGGAGTAACTCAACAGGTCAGGCAGCATCTCTGGAGAACATGGAGAGGTGATGTTTCGGGTCGGGACCCTTCTTCTACCCATGTTCTCCGGGGATGCTGACTGACCTGCTAAATTACTCCAGCACTTTGTGCATTTTTTGGGAAATAATCCAGTTGTGTACAATATGAACAGTAGTTTTTAAAATGATATGGGCAGGAACATTTAGCCCATTTATGAAAGACAACAATGCTATGTAATTATGTGTCTGCATACAGTGTACAAGCATGATACCAATGAAAGGCATCACATCTTACTGCCAAACATCTCCAATCCAAAAGATGTACATGGGAAATTCCTGGATTTGACCCAGGATCTCTGGTAATTAATGGATGATACCAAGACTTAGAAACATCAGGGCAAATTCCAGGTCACAATAGGTGGAAGCGTCCACCACCCAGAACATCCAGAGACATGAGAGCAGCTGATCTCCTCTGCCTAGTTCAGACTTTACACACGACCTGAAATGTCCTCAGTGTCACTGAGGTTCCCAATTATGCCTAAGAATGCAAAACAGCCAGCTGCTGAAATTAAAATTTGACATTCAAATATACATTCCAAAAATAAGAATCAAATCAGAACAAATAATACTTAAAACACTTGAAAAATAATAAAAATCATCATTACTTCAGAATGCACATCAACAAACAGGCAAGTACACGGTCAATCAGTGTAGGAAGGAACTGCAAGTGCTGGTTTACACCAAAGATAGATACAAAATACTGGAATAACTCAGTGGGACTCTGGAGAAAAGGAAAAGGTGATGTTTCGGGTCGAGACCCTTCTTCAGACTGAGAGTCGGGGGAGAGGGAAACTAGAGGTAAGAAAAGGTACAAAGAACAAAAGAATGAAAAGTATGAAAAGAACAAATCAAAGCGGCCAGATGACCAAGGCAATGTTGAGCCCACAATGGTCCATTGTTGCTGTGGGGAAGGTGATAACACAAATACATGAGAAACACAGGCCTTTCAAATGACTCTCAGCTTTCTTGTTCCATCTTCATACAAATGACTTTCAACAGCTGGAAGTAGCATTCTTAACCACAGTACATATTAAAATAATGTGTTAGAACATGATAGAGTTTCATCCATTTTACCCACCTTCTGAATCCTCCTGTTAAGGTCACCTTGGCATCAGGGGTACATTGTCTGACAATATCTCCGATTATTTGAATCACTGCTTCAGCTTCTGCTTTTCTTACAGCTTGTAGGATATCTTCATAGTACAAGAAGCCTGAGGAGTAGATAGCTTTGTTACACAAAGTTAAACCACAGTTAAGGCAGAAAGCTGAAAGTACAAATCTTTATGTTTTGCATCCAAAATAGCTTATCATTCCATCCCAGCTGCCAGAGTCTCACACTTTAGTTTAGTTCAGACATACAGCACGGAAACAGGCTCTTTGGCCCAGAGTCCATTCTGGCAGGCGATTCCATCACATTAATGCTATCCTACACACACTAGGGACAATATACAATTTTTACCAAGCCAATTAACCTACAAACCTGCACGTCTTTGGAGTGTGGGAAAAAACTAGAGCTCTCGAGAAAAACGCACGCAGGTCACTGGGAGAACGTACAAACTATGGACAAGCCAGGTCTCTGGCGCTGTAAGGCGGCAACTCTACCGCTGCACCACCGTGCCCCCCACACTAAACATAAATAGCACAAATAATAAGGTTGGTAGGTTAACTTTATGGGTACTGATTTATGATTCAGACAGAGACTCAAGAATTCTTGTTTACTTCGACAAATTCAGAAATTTCTAGTAAATTCATCATAGTACATTAGTCTGAGTGGTACCAGGTCTTATGCCAAAAATAGATTTCCAGTGAGATGGAACCTTTTCAGTAAACCATACATATAATTTAATTTTCAAGAAGGAACTGCAGATGCTGGAAAATCAAAGGTAGACAAAAAAATGCTGGAGAAATTCAGCGGGTGAGACAGCATCTATGGAGTGAAGGAAATAGGCAATGTTTTGGGTCGAAACCCTTCTTCAGACTCAGTGAAGGAATGTAGCCAATGTTTCGACCCGAAACGGTTCCTATTTCCTTCGCTCCATAGATGCTGCCTCGCCCGCTGAGTTTCTCCAGCATTTTTGCCTACATGTGATTTAATTTATCCAGTTTTGCATGAAACGTTTTCATCTTTAGAGAAGCAAGTATGCAGGGAATGTAAACTGAACTGCATGAATATGGCAGTGTTGGTCCATGCTTCAGATAATGGAGTCAAGCCAAAGGATATGCAATATCATGAGTTCACACTGAAGCCATTAAGTTTAAATGAGAGGGCATTATCTGCAGAGTCTCTATAGCATATATCAACTTTCAGCAACAATGCTAATGCCTCCTGCAGTCAAAGGTGTGGTAAATATTTAGCCACACAATGAGGTAATTATGGTTTGATCGGTTTGGTCGCAGTTGGTTATCTGACCCCCCCCCCCACTAGATATTCTGGCATTGCATGAGGTTTGTTGCTGAAGATCCAGGCAAGGACATGATTGAAGCTGGGAGGGCAGTAGGGTGACAGGTATTAGAGCAGCAGGAATTGCAGATGCCTCACAGCTCCTGCTACCAGGCTTTAATCCTGATCCTGGTGCTGTTTGTGTGGAGTTTGCATCTTCTGCCTGCGACCGCGTGGGTTTTCACCAAGTGCTCCAGCGTCCTCCCACTACCCAGAGATGTCCCGTGTAGGAAGGAACCGTAGATGTTGATTTAAACTGAAAATAGACACAAAAAGCTGGAGTAACTCAGCGGGACAGGCAGCATCTCTGCAGAGAAGGAATGGGTGATGTTTCGGGTCGAGACCCTTCTTCAATCAAAAATGTTCCGGTGGGTAGACTAACTGGGTACTGTAATTTACCCCTGAGTGGAAGTGGGTGGCAAGTGAATCAGTATGGTGTTAATTGGCATGGGAGAGAGAGAATAGGTTATTGGAAAATAAGCAGGGACTGGGTTTGATGGGGTTGGTCGGAGAGTCGACATTGACTTGATGTGGCAAATTGCTTCCTTTTATTTTGAGAGAAACAATATGAGAATATGTGCAGTTTCAGTTTAGTTTATTGTCGCGTGTACCGAGGTACAGCTGTTAACCATTTGCTTCTGATTGAAGTGTTCTTTCAAAAGTAGTGAAATCTATATTCCTGCAGATTCCCGTAACGCCATAACGCCATGCACAAATGCACGGGATACATCAGTGGGAACCGCAACAGGCCACCTTTCTCCACAGCACACTTCAGTGAATATAGCAGCAGGATTTAGGGTATAAGGTCATAAGTTCATAAGTGATAGGAGTAGAATTAGATCAATCGGCCCTTCAAGTCTACTCCGCCATTCATTCATGACTGATCTATCTCACCTTCCTAACCCCATTCTCCTGCCTTCTCCCCATAATCTCTGACATCTGTACTAATCAAAAATCAATCTATCTCTGCCTTAATAATATCCACTGACTTGGCATCTACAGCCTTCTATGGCAAAGAATTCCACAGATTCACCACCCTCTGACTAAAGAAATGTCTCCCCATCTCCTTTAGGTTTGGGCTTGGATCCCTGGATGGATCTCAAGGTGGTCATAGTGTTGCAACAGTCTCCAGAGAATTACACCATTGCCAACCACACGTACGTCTGCTGGTCATACACCAGGTAACACGGAGGTTTCATGTTATGGTTACAGCAGCACAAAGCCAAGATCAGTTAAATATTTCCAAAGTATATGGAACTGTGCCACATCTCTTCACTTCCTGATTTGATATCGATGGTCTGGGACTTTCCCCAAGAGCTTACAGCTGCACAATGTGGGGATGTTAAAATCCCTACGATGCGCTGGAATGTAAATCTCAAAAAGCAAAATGGTGCAGGGACTAAAAATCGGACTTGAAAAAGAAAAGCTGTAAATACTCAGACGTTTTGGCAGTATCAGCAGGAAGAGAAACATTTAATGGGCCTTTGAGAGGTAATGACCTTTGAGAGGTCATAAAAGTTCATGTGACCTTTGTTACAGGTTAATGATCTTTCATCAGAACTGAGTGAAATTGGAAACCAAACATGTGAAGGAAGGAGAGAATGGAGAAGAGAAAGGAATGAAGGAAAGGGAATGGAAAGTACAAAGGGAATTGGTATGAAAGGTTGGAGAACAAGCGATAGCGAAGATGATACCCGCTAGAGAGAGGGAGGTGAAGGCTTGTTCATTGTGGCTGGGCTGCCTGGAGGAAATGTAAAGACGAGGAGATGAATTAGAATAGAGAAGAGACCAGGAGAAACAATGCCAGAGCTGTGAGATACAAACTATGGCAGTTGCTGGAATTCTGAAGTAGAGGAAAATGCACAAAATACTCAGTTTGAAGACTTTTTTGTCAGAATGGGAAAGGCTGGAATATAACTCTCACCTCATTTGTCTAGGTAAAATGCCAGTTTTAGTAACATCTACAAGGAGCAGACTTCAATCTTTCCTCCATCCTCTTTAAGCTACAAAGAACAGTAAATACCATTTCAGGAAGGGGCTGGAAGTCTGATTTCTAAGTTTGGATGGCAACTCTATTACTTCCACATTGTCAGCCATTATTATAGCTGTCCAGCAGTTGGTTTTCATTCTCTCAAGTCTAGATTCAAATTTTGCCTTGCAATAAATAAAGATATTGGAGCTACATCTACAACTACATCTACAGAAGGAACTGTAGATGCCTGTTTACACCGAAGATACACACAAAATGCCGGAGTAATTCAGCATGACAGGCAGCATCTCTGGAGAGAAGGAATGGGTGACGTATCGGGTCAAGAGCCTTCTTCAGACTCTACAGTGTGTTCTGGGCTGGCCGTGTTTAAGGTCTATGGGCCACACCCAGAAATGGTTTCTTTGGTGAGGTAAAGGGCATGAGAGTGGTGGGCATGGATGAGTGCTGTAGTGATGAGGGAGATTGGGTCAACATTTCCTCACTCAATGGCAGTATGATTTATTTAAATAGGAGAAATTGAGTCAACTCTTTCAAAGTGGGCTACATTATTTCAGTGTGCAATAAATATTCTCCTTCAACTCTTTTGTTTAACATGAGATTTAAATGAAAGGGGATAGTCCCCGGTTGACCCAGGACCTGTCACCGCTGATTTCTACCCAGTTTGATAGTCAAGGAGTATCGCCTCCAGTTGCTGGAATTTTGTTGCCCAAATCAGTCAAATAACAAATGTTATATTCCACTATATTATAATATGAATATGTTTATTTCTATTGCTATCTCTTTTTCTTCAGTTGTTTAAAAAAAACTTATAATTTCCTACAGCAAGCGAGACCTGGGCTAATACCTGCATATTTCTATTGTTGATCTTTGCCGATGACCAAAGTCACTAAAAGCCCTGTCCCACTATACAAGTTCATTCAAGAGCTCTCCCAAGTTTGCCCTGATTCGAACTCGGAGATTTACGGTAATGACCGCTAGTCGGTACTCGGGGCTCTTGTGGACATTTTTCAACATGTTGAAAAATCTTCACGAGTCTTCCCGAGCTTACCGCGTTTCCCGAGTACCTGCCGTTGCATTACGAGCCGCTAAGGGATGTCCCTGAGCTCCGATGTACCCGCTACGTACATTCTACGTGCTTCCACAAGTTTGATTTTTTTTTTTAACTCGGGAGAGCTCTTGAATGAACTCATACAGTGGAACAGGGCTTTTAGTCTCTTTTAGGTGTCTGCTATTATTTAGTTTGAAGAATCATTTTAACCGAACTATGAACATCGGTGAGAAGGTAACAAATCATACGGTGCTGACTGATGTCTGGAGTTGACATCTTTGAAGTTACTGGCAATAGCTATTTTTTCTTTTATTATTAGTATTACGCCTTGTTATAATAATTTTCTATCAGAATATCCAATTAAATATTTATAATAATTGATTTGCTTTTATTTGGTCAAAGAATGACAAATTGAGTGTATTGTTAATTAATGAGCAAAGGAATCGTTACGTGATATTTTCTTGTTTTTATCAGATCTTTCTATGAATAAAGTCAACTAAACTATCAGAATACTGTGCTTTTGTTTGGTGAAATTGAAGGCTCGACATCAAATTAAAGCCAATATCAGAAAAGAAACATGAAGAGCTATTAGATCATATTATGTCCCTTGGTCTAGGAACATGTTATAGTCTGATATCATTCCATTTTTAATAGTCCTATATCATTCCATTTTTAAGTTTCTTCACAACTGTTATCAGCAACTGAACTGTCCTCTCACCAGCTGGTGCAGTCTTGACTTCCCATCTACCTCATTGAAGACCTTAGAACTATCTTTGATCGGACTTTATTTTGCACCTTTTATCCTTTATCTGTGCACTGTGGTTGGCTTGATTGTAATCATATACGGTCTTTTCTGTGACTGAATCACATGCAATAAAAACTGTATCGACGGCACATGTGATAATACAAAATAAACTAAAATGAAAGCTGTCATCCTGCACAAGATGTTAAACCTCATTAGTGTGAGCTCATTACAAGTTAAAAAAGATCTCAACCCTGAGCAGGTCGTCATTGTTTGAGGCCAACGCAGAAGAATGGTGCCAACAGCAGGATTCCAAACACCAAGAGCAAGCCCACTCCCACAGTAACACTGCTACTTATACACCAGCACATTATTGATCTCACTAAGTCTATTAATCCCAATGCCTACATGGAAGATGTTCTAGAGCAGGGAAACAGAGAGTGCGTAAAGAACTCTGATGTGTCCTTGCCAATATCCCAGCTCAATGTCAACTTCCGCAAGCCAGTCCTGGTGAAATAAGGCACAAGAGATACAGATGCTGGCTAGAATAGGTACAAAACATATTTACCTTTCGTTCCCCCTGCACCTGATTGTGCTAGCTCTTGCCCTCCCCCTCCCACACCCCATTATATTGGCTATCTCCCCTCTACTTTTTCAGTGTAGATGAAGCATCTCAAACTGCAATGTCAACCACCTTTGATTTCCCTCCAGAAATGCTGTCAGATCCATTGGGTTCCTCGAGCAGCTCTTCTGTTTTTGCTAATGTGAAAGGCCATTGAGATAAATGAGAAGAAAATAGGCCAATGTTTGAGACTCCACTAACATGACTAGGGAAGGGTGGCAGATGATGATTGAAGGAAATGGATGTGCAGGGAAAGCAGGGATGTGGATCGAGAGCAGGCAGAGGATATTAACCTGCTGCCATGTTTGCACAGACATTGCGGGTCGAAGGCCCTGTTTCTCGCCTATACTGTTCAATGTTCTATGAAAATTTGAATATAGGAGTAAATAGGTCCTTCTGCAGTTGTACAGGGCCCTGGTGAGACCACATCTGAAGTATTGAGTGAAGTTATGGTCTCCTAATTTGAGGAAGGACAACCTTGCTATTTGAGGCAGTGCAGCATGGGTTCACGAGGTTAATTCCCAGGATGGCGCGACTGTCATATGAGGAAAGATTGTAATTCACTGGAATTTAGAAGGATGAGAGGGCATCTTATAAAAATGTATAAAATTATAAAAAGACTGGACAAGCTAGATGCAGGAAAAAATTTCCCAATGTTGGGGGAGTCCAGAACCAGGGGCCACAGTTTAAGAATAAATGGGAGGCCATTTAAAACTGAGATGTGAAAAAGAGTTATGAATTTGTGGAATTCTCTGCCACAAAAGGCAGTAGAAGCCAATTCACTGAATGAATTTAAAAGAGAGTTAGATAAAGCTCTAGGGGCTAGCGGACTCAAGGGATATGGGGAGAAGGCAGGCACAGGTTACTGATTGCGGATGATCAGCCTTGATCACAATGAATCGATGGGCCAAATGGTCTTCTCCTGCACCTATTTTCTATGTTTCTATGAAAACAAAGGCAAACTCATAGCATCAGTTTATGACATTCTTGTGTCAAGATTAGGAAGGAAATTCAAAACCAACCTGCCACAATTCTCAACACACAGATGCATACTGCTGCAAATTTGAGCTGACCTTTGCCTTGGTGTCAACATATTAATCTCAATCCGTATAGAGGCAGGGAAGAAGCAAAGAGAGAATTGAAATAAACATAATCATTGGCGAGTATGGTTTTGCCCATTGTGTTAATACTGTGCACAATATATGTACAATTCACTGTTCCAAATATTACCTGCCCTCTGCATTTTGGTAAACGTGATATCCTTTCTTGCTTTTATTTCCTCCAAAGTCCGAAAGCCTAGTCCATACCACTTGTCAGCTGTCTTCACACCAACACCAAAGACACTGGTGAATAGCTGCAGTAAAATAATTTACATTGACTGGAGGTAATTGCTCTGTTAAGGTTCATAGCTCCATTATATACATTCTTATAAATGCTTCAAAATATCAAAAATAATGAAGTCTTAAGAATAAATATGCAAACTTTCTCAGGGAGGCTAATACTAACTGAAAAGAAATGGTTATTAACATGTTAACTCTGAGTCATACAAAATTAAATTTCAGAAGTTCTATAGTTTTATATACCATGTGCTCAGCTTCAATAAATTAGACATAAGAAGTATTAATTTTGCTGCAAATGTTTACCCTCCGTTGCTACTTTACCCATTACATAACATTATTCAGAAGATAGACTGAAAATGCTGGAGTAACTCTATGGGACAGGCAGCATCTCTGGATAGAAGGAATGGGTGATGTTTTGGGATGAGACCCTTCTTCAGACTGAGAATCAGGGGAGGGAGATAAGGACGGGTAAGGTGTGAAAACGAGACATCAAAAGAGATACAGCTCAAGAAAATGCAGAATATATCATTGTTAGCTATGAGAAGGTGACAACAAAGCAAACAGAGGTAAAATGTAAGCGGGGGGACAGTCAGACTGTTTGGAGCAAAGATCCTATAGCAAGCAAGATAGACCACTCGACGAAAAAGACGTAGTATGGTCGTGGGCAGATTCATGGGTCATTTTCGGCCCCATTTCCGTAACCGGCTTCTGTCTCTGCACCAAAGATCCCATAGCGGAGCAAAGATACTAGTGCGGAGACGGAAGCCGGTTACAGAAACATCCTTGTAAAAATAAAAGTTATTTGGTAAAAATCTTCTCCTCATTTTCAGAATTATAATTTATTAACACAAACTCTTCCCCCGCATCGTAGATTACACTGCGAGTCAGGTCGGGTCCACCTGGATGAAAAAAAGGCCCGCTCCATTGCGTACTACACGTCAGCCCATTGCATTTAGCAGGAGTGGTCTATCTTGCTCCGCTATAAGATCTTTGGTTTGGAGAACATTATTTATTACACTTTCAATCCTTAACACACTTTCTATAACACACGACCCATTTGTTACGCACATTCCTCCAGTGCCTACCAACACCTATTAGACATTCCAGTTGCCCACCTAACATGATATTCCTTTCCACTGATATCTCCAATGGGTTGCTGCCCTGCAACATGTTCATATTTCCCAGTACATTCTCTATAATCACTGTAAACAATTTGAACCTTGTGCTGTCGCCCATTGTCTAGTATTTACCTTTCTTGCTTTATACTTCTCATCGCATATCAAACTTTCAACCTTGGAGCAAACTCCTTCTTCCAGTAGTTCCTGTATGAACACATTAAATCAATTTTAATCAATAGCAAGCCATATAATTATGCTGGCAATTTTGAACCTTTGCAACACCATTTTTATTTTCTGCTGCATTTGAAAGATTGCCCTCGAGTTGTGTTTCCCTGGAGAAATGCCCAGTGTGACATGAGAAAGGGGAGCAGGGGGGCAGAGGGGGCAACTGAAGGCAATGGGCAATGAAAAAGATGGCACGTGATCGGATCCAGGTATTCGCCAATCTCCACCTCCTCCTGTGCTGTGCTCAAATGTGATGGGTGATAGTTAGTACACTGTGAATGGCTCGTTTGTAATTATGTTCCACTGTTAATGGCTCATTTGTAATTATGTTACACTGTAAATGGCTTGTTTATAATCTTGTATTGTCTTTCTGCAGACTGGTTAGCACGCAACAAAAGCTTTTCACTGTACCTCGGTACACGTGACAATAAACTAAACTGAACTGAACGGAGTTAATTTCCCTACTATTTCTCAATCTCATCATCGTCACTTACATCCTCTCATGCCTAACGATTCTTCGGGAAAGGATGACTGGACATTAATCCCCAAGATTCAGGAGTAAAGGGAGGAAGAAGCTGGTGCCCATTGAGTGGTGAACATGGCTCAGTAGCGACAGCCCACATGTTGAGTCACCCAGAACTAGGATGAGCCACCACCAATTTCATTTTCTCAAATTGTAAAGACAACTGGATGCACTCAAGCACCACAGTATTCTTCACAAAATGGATCAGAAGTGTGATCCAGTGCGTATGGCAAGCCAGATGATCTTACAAGAAAAAGGGGGTAAAACCAAGAATTGAGGAGTGGGTACCAAGTGCTAGCAGAGAGTTAATGAAATAGCGGAGTGTGAGGAAGTAGAGTGGCACAGATCATAGAGGCTTATTGTAGATCTCAGAAACAGGCTCTTCAGCCCACCCTCCCCATGCAGACGATCTAACATCCATCTATAGTAGTCCCATTTATCAGGACATGATCCATGGCTTCATATGCCATGGCATTTCAAGTGTTCACTTAGCTACTTTTCAAATGCTGTGTACCTGTTTCTTCAAGCAGTGTATCTTCAGTCTGAGGTGTGGAGGATTTGACGTAATTGATGTTAGGAGAAATGTGGGGTAGGAATTTGACAGTAGTTTGTTTTGGTTAAAGGTTAAAGGGGTTAGTATGTCAAAAGGATGAGTATGAAAGTTATACATTAAAAAGTTATAGAATATGATGATATCCACACTGAGCAAGAATGAAAGGATAAGCAAGGACAACATATTATTGTGTATAATGGAACTGCGGATGCTGGCTTACACCAAAGATAGACACAAAATGCTGGAGTAACTCAACAGGACAGGCGGCATCTCTGGAGAGAAGGAATAGGTGACGTTTCGGGTTGAGACCCTTCTTCAAACTGACAACATATTAATGTCAGCCCCGTCGACATGATCAAACTAAATAATTGAGAAAATATTGATATCAGTATTCATGCTCAGCATTTCAGAATTAAATATTAACAAATGGAGAGAAGACAAATGAAGATACAGTCCTCTTAAGATTATGTGGTTGACATGAAGAGGTTTGTAATATTCAATCTCTGTTCTAGCAGGGTCAACAACAATGACTTGTAGTGCTTTGTACAATGTTTCGTACCTCAATTATAACTCTTGCTTGGTCTCCAATACAGGGCAGACCCTCCAAGTCATTCATTCCAGTTATTGGATAAGGCAGTGATTTTAACACTGATGTTGCCCGTGAATATGCCACAAAGGAGCCAGCGTTTTCATCGAACTCGCAGTTTTCTGCCAAAAGCTCCAATGTATCCTGTAGGACAAATAGCAATACAGGACGATGAGCATTGCCATGTTGCAAGATATTAAATCTCAGACACTATATGCAGCTTACTATAACCAATATGATCACGTTGAATTTATGTGTTGATCCAATAAAACCTGTTGAATACATTTTTCCTTCCACGGTGGAGCAGCGGTAGAGTTGCTGCCTTATGCCCCTGTCCCACTTAGGAAACCTGAACGGAAACTTCTGGAGACTTTGCGCCCCACCCAAGGTTTCCATGCGGTTCCCGGAGGTTCCCGGAGGTTTTTGTCAGTCTCCCTAATGGTTGAAAGTGGTTTCCGCTTCTTCTATGTTCCGGCGATTATTTCAAAAAATTCAAAACCGGCCGCGACTAAAAATAGGTTGCCGTTTTAAAAGGTTGCAGGTAATGGAAGGTAAGACCTCGCTGGTGGAATAAAATTGGGTGAAAAAAAGGTCTTACCTTCCACTACCTGCAACCTCCGGCAACCACCTTCAACTAGCGTCGCAACCGGCTTCAACGAAAAAATTACCGATTTTTAAAGGTTTGTAGGCTAATTGGCTTGGTATGAATGTAAAACTGTCCCTAGTGTGTGTAGGGTAGTGTTAGTGTGCGCGGATCGATGGTCTGTGCGAACACAGTGGGCCGAAAGGCCTGTTTACATGCTGTATCTCTAAATTAAACTAAACTAAAATGTGTGCAAGTGTCAGCTTTGGATTTCAGATCAGTCGAAGAATGTAAAAAGTTTGAATGCATTTTACGAATCCATCCACAAGTATAATGATGTGAAATATCACAGTGATATTTTGATAATGCATTCATGTTTTTATGAAATAGACCACATAGTTAGAACAGGATCAAGTTCAGTTCTATAACAGGTTGGAACCTGATGCATTTTATCACTCCATCCGCCACAAATAATATTTTAGTCTCACTTCTCAAATCTTGGGAGCTTAACTTTCCAGACAAATAGATTTTCAGTAATCAGCATTTCAATAAAGCTTCACATCTGTCAGCTGCAGTTATAATTTATGTGAACATTTGAAATCACCTTTAAAATAACTTGAAGGTTATACACTGAACCAATTTGTGACGTTTTCCAAATCCAGTTTTCCAATGGGAATTCTCAATCTTATTCTAACATGTATTATTATCACCGGCATTTCTAATTTGTATATATTGTGACTTTAAGTTAGTAAAATGTCTTGAGGCACTTTGCAGCAGCTGGATCTAATGAAGTAAGTAACGTAATAAAATATTCACACCAAGTAACATAAGAAAATATTTTGACGGGTAATTGTAGAAGTTAACTTTAAATTAAGAAAACCAAAGAAGAGGGATTGCAAGGGTTAGTCTCAGTACAAAGTTGCAGGAATTAATAGGGAGAATGTGCTGGGCCTGATCATCTTTAGCTGTTCTGTCTTTCCTCTGTCAAAAGGGTGGCTTGTTGGTGAGTGCAGCTATGTTCCTGACTCCTGAGGAATGTAAGTCCATTCCTGCATCCAACAATGAGTGGACAGTGTTTGGACAAGGAAAGGACTATGCCCGTATTCCATAAGTGAATTAAAGAAAAAAGCTTCAAGTAAAATTCTGTGCAAATATTACAAAGATGATCTCCCACTGCTCCAAGAATGAATGCTGTTGGGTGGGGAATTCCAGGATTTAATCTCATGATGATAGAAAAAAAATTAAAACAGGATGATTTGAAAGGAACCTGCAGTTAGTGGTGCTCCTTGACATTCTCGTTCTTCTTGATGTTAAAGGTTACTGTTTGTTAAGCATGGTCGGAATGGCAGCAGATACTAAAGAGTGAAGGAACGTACCACCAGATTCAGGTGTAGGAAGGAACTGAAGATGCTGGTTTACACCGAAGATAGACACAGAATGCTGGAGTAACTCAGTGGGACGGGCAGCATCTCTGTATAGAAGGAATGTGCTGCCAGTCCCGCTGGGTTACTCCAGCATTTTGTGTCTATTTTTGATGTAAACCAGCATCTGCAGATCCTTCCTGCACATGGCGGCTTTAGACCATGCTGATCAACATGACCCTGGGTTCAGTGTCCTTCTTCTTGTGTGTGACTCATCTGGTACAGAGAAAGACTTTACCAGCATTAACGGCCAACTGCTGCCACAGGATGACAGGATGCGACAGAATTTCTCTGAAATTAAATGTTTTGAAGGCCCATGGCATTCACAGTCAAAAAGGCATTTATCATCCCAGCCTACAATGGACAATGGAGGCTACACAAGAGAGTTAAGTGTCAAAATGTGTAGTAAGGAACTGCAGATGCTGGTTTAAACAGAAGATAGACACAAAAAGCTGGAGTAACTCAGTGAGACAGGCAGCATCTCGAGAGAGAAGGAATGGGTGACCCTTCGAGAAGAAGGTTCTGGACTAAAAATGTCACCCATTCCTTCTCACCAGAGATGCTGCCTGTCCCGCTGAGTTACTCCAGCTTTTCATGCCTATCTTAGTGACAAAGGGCCTGTCCCACTTGGGCGACCTAATCCGCGAGTTCTGGCGAGTTTGCCCTTGACTCATACTCGCAGCATGGTCGACACAATGTCGTAGGAGGTCTTCGTAACTCTCCTTCGTGCTCGAGAGTGGTCTCCGCGTACTTGAGGCCTCGGCTAGGTCACGGCGTTTTTTTCAACAATAAAAAATGCCCGCGAGTAAAAAAAGGTCGGCATGGAAAAAATCTATACTTTTTTTTGTTTATTTTTGTTAGAAGTAAGTACAGTAGTGTGGTACTTGAGTACCTAATACATACATACATATTTCCATTCTTGTACAACTTCATACTTTTGATTTAATAATAAAAAAACAGTGAGAGAAAATAGAAATAAAGAGTGTCGGAATAGATAGTCAAGCGAGTAGAAACAGAAAGCAAAATAAATAAAGGATAGAGATGAGAAGTTAAAAGATTGAAAGAAAAGGAGAAAGTAAAGAAAAGAAAGATTAGGAGAGATCTACCTATCTCTTTTTTTTTTTAACCCATCCGTCATCCGGTTCTAAACCATTTAATTTCTAAGGGTATGTTATGTTGCACCGTATGCTTGTAAAAAGTTGATAAAAGGAGACCAAATCTTTAATAGGTCTACTTTTGGAGTATGGGATTCCTCCTACTATTCCTAGTAGGAGGAATCTCATTTCTTCAAGATGTAGCGTTTCAGACATACTTGAAATCCACATTTTGAATGTTGGCGTAGGTGCGTTTTTCCAAAATTTGAGTATAAGTTTTTTTGCTGTTATTAGACCGTAATTAAGAAAATCTTCTTGGAATATAGTTAGTTTACTTCCCTCTTCCATTGATCCAAAGATAATCTATACTTTTCTTACTGGTAGGTTTAGTCGTAGTAGGTCGTAGTAGGTCAGCATGTTAGTCGTAGGAATCGAGGGTAGTCGAAGCTAGTCCTAGATAGTCTTCATCTCAGTCGAAGGGAGGTCGAAGGGAGGTCGAAGGAGATCGAAGGAGGTCGTCTTCACTCTCCACTATTCGGTGTCCAATTTTCCCAAAGTTAGTCGTAGCTAATCGAAGCTAGTCTTCAACATGTCATTTTTTCAAACTCTTCTAAACTCGCCAATTATCTCGCCCAAGTGGGACAGTGCCTTAAGTGACCATTCTCTTTCCCAAATCCTATCATACTGAGCAAAATACCAAATTTTGGTTAGTTTAATGTTAAGTTTTGGATTAGACACTGTAAAAATGTAATTTATACCTCTTACATTTCCAAGCTAAATTAAATGATAGCAAAGCTTTTGTCATTAATTTCAAACCGCAAACATTTTGCAACATAAACCAGAACTCATTACTCTGCTAGCTACAAAAATTGGCTCTATAGCCTTGTTTTTCTCGCACTCCGGTGCCAATTCAGTACCAATATGGTGTCTGATTAGTATGGCATGAATCTCACAGCTGCTGTATTGCTAAGGGCATTAGCGTCCGCACAGCTAAAAGCTGCCAAATATATGTCGAGTAAACAGATCATGCCAAGGAGCTCAAGCTCAATGTTAACAAAATAAAGATTTGCATTTTTATTGCACCTTTCTAAACATCACAAAGCTTCTTCGACTTTTAAAATGTAGTCAGCACAGGACTCACAACAACAGTAAGTCTTCTCGCAGCAAACAGTAATGTAATAATGACCATGCAATGTTGACTGAGAGTAAATATTGTCCAGGTTACCGGAAATAATTTCCCCAGTCTTTATCAGAGACAGCAATGAGACTTGTTATATACCGATCGCACCCTCAGCTCCAGTTGATGGAGGCAGTATCATCAGCCTTCTATCAGCCTGGCAGCATAGATTTGTATGCTAAAGTTGAAGCCTCACTAAACCTTTAGTTTAGTTTAGTTTAGAGATAAAGAGCGGAAACAGGCCCTTCGGCCCACCTAGTCTGTACCGACCAGCTATTCCCGCACATTAACACTATCCTACGTACACTAGGGACAATTTTACATTTTCCTAAGCCAATTAACCTCCAATCCTGTACATCTTTGGAGTGCGGGAGGAAGCCAGAAGAAAACCCATGCAGGTCGCGGGGAGAACGTACAAACTCCGTACAGACAGCACCCGTGGTCAGGATCGAACCCGGGTCCCTGGCACTGTAAGGCAGCAACTCTACCGCTGCGCCAACCTGCCGCCCTGACAAGCCTCTCTGACAAGAGTGCATAGAGGTCAAAGAATCGCAGAGCACAAAACAGAGACAATGTGCAAACTCACGTGGACAGCACTGGAGGTCAGGATTGAAGCCATGTCACTGGCGCTGCGAGGCAGCAGTTCTACCAGCTGCTCCACCGTGTTTACCCACTGATCAACATTTCCTTTCACCTCGTAGCAGACCATCTATTCATTAGCTTATCCACATTTGCCCACAACCAATGCTCCCACCACTCACCTCCACCCCACCCTCCCCCCTCCACTGAGTTTAGTTTTTAGTTTAGAGATGGTCCCACAGCAGAAGCGTCCACGTCGCAGGTCTGGAAACTGGAAGTATCCTGAGCTAATTCTGCTACCACCATCATCTATTGCGACAAGTGACGGCTTCCACTGATTGTCACCGGGAGCTTGCGACGGATGATGACAGCAAGGTCAACATTTGTAACAAGATGGAACAAATAAGATGTTTAGAGATACAGCGCGGAAACAGGCCCTTCAGTCCAACGAGTCCACACTGACCAGTGATCCCTGCACATTAACACTATCCTACACACACTAAGGACAACTTATACCAAGTCAATTAACCTACATCCCTGTACTTTTTTGGAGTGTGGGAGGAAACCGAAGATCTCGGAGATAGCCCACACGGGTCACAGGGAAAACATACAAACTCCGTACAGACAGCACCCACACAGTACAAAATACCACATTGCCAGTGTCCTTTCAAGTCGCAGTGGCTATGAATATTTACTATGTTTGATTACAGCCAGGGTGGAGCTGAAGTTTATAACAACAGCCTGCCAATTCACCTTTGTCTGCAGACTGCCCTGTTCAGAGTAGTCTTGTCCTCCAGGGAGCTGATACATGAGCTATCTTACTGCATGCCCTGGCAGTGGTCACTTCTACCCAGTAACTTATCATGTTTGGAGATCACATCTAAGCAACTATCATTGAGCATTTCAATTGCCAAGGCATGGATGGCTACAGACCTATGCTGACTAATGCTACCTGCAGGTCAGCATGGACATGAAGGACAATAGGCCAATCTCTGTGCTGTGTGACTATGAATCTCTCCTACATAGAGTATCTGCATCTGAGCGGGTGGGTTCGAACAATAGACTGGGAAATGAAGACACAAGCAACTGTAGATGCTAGAATCTTGAGGGGAAAAAAACAAACTGCTGGAGGAAGTCAGCAAGTCAGGCAGCTTCTAACCAGGTTGAGAAATTAGATTTGTTCCTCTTTCGTAGCCAGGCTCCAGACAGGTGGAAGTTGTTGAGTCTTTGCAAGAAGGGCATAAAGGTTTGATTATTGTGAATACAGATCAAAAGTGAATGGTGGGCACTTATACCACCAACAGGGTTAGATGTTGGCATATCGCTGTTCTCAATGATAACCATGTATCCAGTGGTGTCCATCCCACTAACAGCCCGCACAGCTTTGTCCTGAAAACTGAGCTTATTGGACAGTGTTTTTTTCTCTGCTGTCAGAATGCTGTTGCTGGCATGATATCTGTGACACCACTTGATCCAAGGGAAGGGAAGAGTGTAAATGAATTTGTTACAGTGTGATATGTGCAAAATGTTATCCGTGGCTGAAAAAACAAGGAGTGTGCGTAAACTGTGAGATATGGATATGATTGTTTGAGTAATGGTAAGTATGCGACTTTGTGACAGGCTCTAGGATTTTAAATAGGATCCTGATTGATACAGATCATTGTGAAATGGCTAATGGAGATCTATATCATAGAGCAGAGTGTGAGCACTCTGGCGCATTTGTCAGGGATTTTCTAATGTATTCACTGACCTTGAGCACACATGTCAGGCTATTACATTGTATTCCCAACTCTGCATTCTAGACCTGAGTGCTTTGCTCCTTTGACTACACTCTTTAATCACTTGCTTCCACTGTTTCAGAATGAACCTGCCATTGGAAAATCAGCCTGCCCCCTCCAATCCCTGCTCTGCCATGGCTTGCTGCTACCTTGGTAAAGCTTTATACAGGAGCGTGCTGGGCACGACGAACATTTTTCATTCAGAAGGTGCAGACACAGCTGAACTCAATACAAGGTTTATTCAGCCACTGCAGGCAACTCCTGATGCAACTGGTGTTAATTTGTTAACCAGACTGGACATTGCATTGATGACACACACACACGGCGGCATGGTGGAGCAGCGGTAGAGTTGCTGCCTTACAGCACTTGCAGAGCCGGATACCCGGGTTCCATCCCGACTATGGGTGCTGTCTGTGTGGAGTTTGTACGTTCTCCCCCCGTGAATTGCGTCGGTTTTCTCCAAGATCTTCTGTTTCCTCTCACACTCCAAAGACGTGTAGGTTTGTAG
The DNA here is from genome assembly GCA_035221665.1 of Okamejei kenojei. Lineage (NCBI taxonomy): Eukaryota > Metazoa > Chordata > Chondrichthyes > Rajiformes > Rajidae > Okamejei > Okamejei kenojei. The sequence continues at coordinate 8,673,964 of CM069145.1, read as the reverse complement.
GTTATTTGGTAAATGTATAAATTGTCCCTAGTGTGTGATGGATAGAGTTGATGTGCGGGCATCACTGGTCGGCGCAGACCCGGTGGCCCGAAGGGCCTGTTTCCGAGCTGTATTTCTAAACTAAACTAAACAAAACAATGTAATGTCTGTTCCACCTTATGCCATTCTTGAATAGGTTAAACTGGTCAAAACACATGACCACAATTACAATAGTCACAATCCATTCTCTCCTTAAACTGTCTGACTTAAATTTCACATAGTGCTTGTCAGTCCTTAGTGACACTTAGTCCTTGGTTACCTTGTACTAAATATTATTCCCTTATCATGTATCTACACTGTGAATGGTTCGATTGTAATCATGTACTGTCTTTCTGCTGACTGGTTAGCACGCAACAAAAGCTTTTCACTGTACCTCGGTACACGTGACATTAAACTAAACTGAACTAGTCTAAAGTTCGAGCACCCTAGTGAAGCAATAGACAATAGACAATAGACAATAGGTGCAGGAGTAGGCCATTCGGCCCTTCAAGCCAACACCGCCATTCAATGTGATCATGGCTAATCATCCACAATCAGTACCCCGTTCCTGCCTTCTCCCCATATTCCCTAACTCCCCTATCTTCAATATCCCTATCTAGCTCTCTCATGAAAGTATCCAGAGAACCGGCCTCCACTGCTCTCAGAGGCAGAGAATCCCACAGACTCACAACTCTCTGTGTGAAAAAGTGTTTCCTCATCTCCGTTCTAAATGGCTTACCCTTAATTCTTAAACGGTGGCCCCTGGTTCTAGACTCCCCCATCATTGGGAACATGTTTACTGCCTCTAGCGAGGCCAAACCCTTAATAATCTTATATGTTTCAATAAGATTCCCTCTCATCCAGAGTACACAAGCCCAGCCGCTCCATTCTCTCAGCATATGACAGTCATATGACAGCCATGCCCGGAATTAACCTTGTGAACCTACGCTGCATTCCCTCAATAGCAAGAATGTCCTTCCTCAAATTTGGAGATCAAAACTGTACACAATACTCCAGGTGTGGTCTCACTAGGGCCTTGTACAACTGCAGAAGGACCTCTTTGCTCCTATACTCAACTCCTCTTGTTATAAAGGCCAACATGCCATCGCTTTCTTCACTGCCTGCTGTACCTGCATGCTTACTTTCATTGACTGATGAACAAGGACCCCCAGATCTCGTTGTACTTCCCTTTTTCCCAACTTGACACCATTTAGATAATAATCTTCCTTCCTGTTTTTGGTCCCAAAGTGGATAACCTCACATTTATGCACATTAAACTGCATCTGCCATGAATCTGCCCACTCACCCAACCTGTCCAAGTCACGCTGCATTCTCATAGCATCCTCCTCACAGTTCACACTGCCTTCCAGCTTTGTGTCATCTGCAAATTTGCTAATGTTACTTGTAATCCCTTCATCTAAATCATTAATATATATTGCAAATAGCTGCGGTCCCAGCACCGAGCCTTGCGGTACCTCACTAGTCAATGCCTGCCATTCTGAAAGGGACCGGTTAATCCCTACTCTTTGTTTCCTGTCCTGTCAATATCTGATGAATGTTGTAGCTAGTTCTGGCTACATGCAGTAAATTATAAGAGAACAGGAAGCAAACACTTGGCAATGCTCTCACATTGCAATGATTGTCCATGGGTCACATCATGCTTTTCTGGCTGGTTTATGCCACATTCCCATTCAGTCGCCAGTGTCTCTTAAATCTGAATTTCAACCAAGCTTATAAATTTAAAATGTTTATAATGTTTCTGCTATAGTAAAATTTGGATCAAATATATATTTATTTCTAATTTAGGCAGCATCACTATTTTATATCAATAAGGGCCATGTGCAAGTCTGGTTATTTGCGATGGTTTTGTGTATCTCTAGCTATTTGGGCAATATATTAAATTTATCATGCTTAAAAATGTAGTTTTCAGTTTAGTTTAGCGATACAGGGCGGAAACAGGCCCATCGGCCCACCGAGTCCACACCGTCCAGCGATCCCCGCACATTAACACTATCCTACACACACAAGGGACAATTGATAATCTTCACCAAAGCCAATTACAAGCCTATACGTCTCTGGAGTGTGGGAGGAAAGTGGAGCACCTGGAGAAAACCCATGCATGTCGTGGGGAGAACGTACAAACTCCATAAAGACAGCACCCATAGTCAGGATTGAACCCGGGTCCCTGGCCCTGTAAGGCAGCAACTCTACCGCTGCGCCACCATGCCTCCAGAGCCACCAAGCAACTAATGCAGTTGCTCTGGAAATATATTCTAAAACTTATTCCATGTGAAAAGAAATAAGATTTTTTTTTAAGTCAAAGATAATAATAGGAGTAGCTTGGCCCAAATAGTACTTACGGACTTCCTATTTTTTGGATAATGTTATACAGAGATGGATTTAACAATTATGCTCTCATGCCAATCACAGTATGACACAATCACAGACATGGTGCCCAGATTATGTTAAAATGAATAACTACAGTACTTTCCTTCCACAGAATTGAAAATGTTTTTCATCCTGTAGTTACGAAAGCTTTCATCGTTTATTTATTTTCAGAGGATAAAACAAAGCAGGAATTGATTGAAACCAAAGTGCATGTGATTTTATATAACATCTCTGATAGAATAGGACACAGGCAAATCATGGAAAATAGACCTCTCAAAGGCTGCTGACTGTTATAAGCACAATGACTAACATTTTGCCATTCTGCTTATTTCAATAATATTTTTTCCGCTGCTATTAACACCTGACATGATGAGCGACATTAAATTAAAGAATAGCAAGAAACGTCTGATCTAACAGCAGGTGCAGACTATTAAGCAGACATTTATTTTTCAATCCTGCCTCATTGCTATAAAAAACACACAGCTGGGTTCTTGGATTTTTGAGGTCACAACTCCAGCTGTGTCCAAAATGAAATCGCTTGTTCAAAAATATTTTCAAAAAGTAAATTCTCAGGGGTAGATGTTGTCTGGTGGATGGACTTTACAGTACCTATTCAATCCTCATTGTTAGTGGTGTTTTTACATCACCAAGCTTGCATAGTGCCCATTAAAACAGTGTGAAACACTCACACCAGCACCTGAGTGTTAAGCATTGTAATAGTCTAAAAAAAATGCTTCTTTATATAATGCTATGTTTCGGATGCTTCAGCCACACATGGCCTTAATTTCCTTTGTTTATTCTCAGCCTTAACCTACATAAATAGTCCAGACTAACAATTAAAAAAATGTCCTTTTCTGATGGTTGATAATTTCTTAGGAATCTTCGTCAGTTAAGTTGTAATATTTTCAGGCACTACCTTCCTCATAGTGTCTAATGCCATCCAATGGCATACAGTCGAGGATCTGAGACACAAAAACAAAAAATAAACTGTGGGAGGAGCTCAGTGGATCGAACAACACCTGTGGAGATAAAGGAATTGTTCATGTGATAGGAGCAGAATTAGACCATTCAGCCCATCAAGTTAACTCCACCATTCAATCATAGCTGATCTATTTCTCCTGCCTTCTCTCCAGAACCTCGGACACCTGTGCTAATCAAGAATCTATCTATCTCGGCCTTAAACATATCCACTGACTTGGCCTCCACAGCTTTCTGTTGCAATGAATTCCACAAATTCACCACCCTCTGGCTAAAGATAATCCACCTCATCCCCTTCCTAAAGGTCCTTTTATTCTGAGGCTATATACTCTGGTCCTAGACCCTCCCACTAGTGGAAACATCCTCTCCATAATCACTCTATCCAAGCATAGAAAACATAGAAACAAAGAAAATAGGTGCACGAGTAGGCCATTCGGCCCTTCGTGCCAGCGCCACCATTCAATGTAATCATCACTGATCATCCACAATCAGTACCTTTCACTTGGATTGTCAATGTTTCGGGTCAAGGCCCTGCATCAGGCCTAAGTGTGGAAAGGGAAAATAGCCAGTATCAAGGAGACCTAATGCAGGGTTTCCACCTGAAACATCAATCATTCCGTTCCCTGCTCACAGATGCTATCCAATTTGTTGTTGCACCAACAGTTTGTTTTATAAATCAATAATACAATGTCAACTCAAAAACTACCCCAGATCCGTAATGAGTGTTATGACAGAGGGAGGCTCGTAGAAGTCAAATAAGATTCATACAAATAAACTGAGAACTCCCACGAGTCAGGAAGAACAAAAACAAACCCACTGAGTCCAGAATAGGCTTTTGATAAGGTGCTGCACACGAGATAGCAGGACAAGATAGGTATCACAGCCAAGATACTAGCACGGATAGACGATTGGCTGTCTAGCAGAAGGCAAAAAAAGTGAGAACAAAGAGAAGCTTTTCTGTTGGCTCCCCTTGACGTGATATTCTGCAGGGGTCGGTGTTGGGTCCTCTACTTTTTCACTTTTTATGTTAATAATCAGGATGATGGAATTGGTGGCTTTGTGGCCAAGTTTGCAGATCATACGAAGACAGGTGGAGAAGATAATTGCGTTGAGGAAGCAGGGACTCTGCAGAAGGACTTGGACAGGTTAGGAGATTGGGCATAGAAGTGGCAGATGGAATACAGTACAGCAAGGTGTATGGTCATGCATTTTGGTAGAAAGAATAAAGGCATAGTCTATTGGCTAAATGTGGAGAGGATTCAGAAATTGGAGGTGCAAAGGGACTTGGGAGCACTGGTGCAGGATTCCCTAAAAGTTAATTTGCAGGCTGAGTTGGTAGTAAAGAAGGCAAATGCAATGTTAGCATTCATTTTGAGAGGAATAGAATAGAAAAATAAGAATGTAATGCTGAGGCTTTCTGAGGCGCTGGCCAGACTGCATTTGGAGTATAGTGAACAGTTTAGGACCCCATATCTGAGGAGGATATGCTGTTGTTGCAGAGGGTCCAGAGGGGGTTTACGATTATTTCTTGTTTACAAGGAGAAGGCAGAAGAATGGGGTTGAGAGACAAAAGTAGATAATTTCTGGCATAATTCTGCTCCTCTGTCTCCATGATCATAAGGTCATAAGGTCATAAATGATAGGAGCAGAATTAGGCCCATTAAGTGTGCTCCGCCATTCAATCATGGCTGATCTATCTCTCCCTCCTAACCCCATTCTCCCGCCCTCTCCACATAATCTCTGACACCTGTACTAATCAAGAATCGATCTCTCTGTCTTAAAAATATCCACTGACTTGGCCTCCACAGCCTTCTGTGGCAAAGAATTCCACAGATTCAACACTCTCTGACTAAAGAAATTCTTCCTCATCCCCTTCCTAAATGAACGTAGTTTAATTCTGAGACAATGACCTCTAGTCCTACACTCTCCCAATAGTGGCATCCGCTTAATTCATGCCTTTCATTATTCTGTATATTTCAATGAGGTCCCCCCTCATTCTTCTGTACTCCAGTGAGCACAGGCCCAGTGCCGTCAAACGATCATCATATGTTAACCTACTCATTCCTGGGATCATTCTTCTAAACCACCTCTCCAGGGCCAGAGCATCCTTCCTCCGATATGGTGCCCAAGATTGCTCACAATATTCCAAATGCAGCCTGACCAGCACCTTATAGAGCCTCAGCATTACATCCCTGTTTTTGCATACAAGCCCTCTTGAGTTTGCTTTCTTTACTGCCGATTCGACTTGCAGATTAACTTTTTGATAATCCTGCACCAGCACTCCCAAGTCCCTTTGCACCTCCGATTTCTGGATTCTATCCCCATTTAGCCAATAGTCTACACCTTTATTCCTACTAACAAAATGCATGACTCCACACTTTGCTGCACTATATTCCATCTGCCACTTCTCTGCACACTCTCCCAACCTGAACAATTACGGTCTTATGATCGTATGAAAAAGGAAACACAAAGAACAAACCATTGATCTATTTTTTAATTAATACCAAGACACCAAGGACAACCCCCTCTTGCTGTCCTTCAAAATAATGCCTGGGATCATTTATAAATACCTGTGGACAAACATGGGTAGATTGGACAGAAAGGTTGAAACTATTCACACTTGATTTCAATGTCTAAGGCAAGAGATTAGATATTCACCATATTCCACCGTAACCTAAATGTAACTGAACCATCCTACCAACTACTAGAGAGCCGTCCTGAGCTACTATCTACCTCATTGAAGACTGTTAGACTATCTTTGATCTACTGGATTTTATCTTGCACTAAACGTTACTCACGTTATTCCCTTTATATGTACAGTGGCTTGCAAAAGTATTCATACCCCTTGAACTTTTCCACATTTTGTCACGTTTCAATCACAAATGTAAATGTATTTTATTGGGATTTTATGTGATAGACCAACACAAAGTGGCGCATAATTGTGAAGTGGAAGGAAAATTATACATGGTTTTCAAATCGTTTTACAAATAAAATACTGAAAAGTGTGGCGTGCAAAAGTATTCAGCCCCCTTTACTCTGATACCCCTAAATAAAATCCAGTGCAACCAATTGCCTTCAGAAGTCACCTAATTAGTAAATAGAGTCCACTTGTGTGTAATCTAATCTCAGTATAAATACAGCTGTTCTGTGAAGGCCTCAGAGGTTTGTTAGAGAACATTACTGAACAAACAATGTTCCTTGGGCATCATGAAGCCCAAGGAACACACCAGACAGGTCAGGGATAAAGTTGTGGAGAGGTTTAAAGCAGGGTTAGGTTATAAAAAAATATCCCAAGCTTTGAACATCTCACGGAGCACTGTTCAATCCATCATCCGAAAATGGAAAGAGTATGGCACAACTGCAAACCTACCAAGACATGGCCGTCCACCTAAACTGACAGGTCGGGCAAGCAGAGCATTGATCAGAGAAGCAGCCAAGAGGCCCATGGTAACTCTGGAGGAGCTGCAGAGATCCACAGCTCAGGTGGGAGGATCTGTCCACATTAGTCTTGCACTCCACAAATTGGGCCTTTATGGAAGAGTGGCAAGAAGAAAACCATTGTTGAAATAAAGCCATAAGATGTCCCATTTGCAGTTTGCCACAAGCCATGTGGGGGACACAGCAAACATGTGGAGGAAGGTGCTCTGGTCTGATGAGACCAAAATTGAAGTTTTTGGCCTAAATGCAAAACGCAATGTGTGGTGGAAAACTAACACTGCACATCACCCTGAACACATCATCCCCACTGTGAAACATGGTGGTGGCAGCATCATGCTGTGGGGATGCTTTTCTTCAGCAGGGACAGGGAAGCTGATCAGAGTTGATGGGAAGATGGATGGAGCCAAATACAGGGCAATCTTGGAAGAAAACCAGTTAGAGTCTGCAAAAGACTTGAGACTGGGGCGGAGGTTCACCTTCCAGCAGGACAACGACCCTAAACATACAGCCAGAGCTACAATGGAATGGTTTATATCAAAGCATATTCATGTGTTAGAATGGCCCAGTCAAAGTCCAGACCTAAATCCAATTGAGAATCTCTGGCAAGACTTGAAAATTGCTGTTCACAGACGCTCTCCATCCAATCTGACTGAACTTGAGCTATTTTGCAAAGAAGAATGGGCAAAAATTTCTGACTCTTGATGTGCAAAGCTGGTAGAGACATACCCCAAAAGACTTGCAGCTGTAATTGTAGCGAAAGATGGTTCTACAAAGTATTGACTCAGGGGGGCTGAATACTTTTGCACGCCACACTTTTCAGTTTTTTATTTGTAAGAAAATTTGGAAATCATGTATCATTTTCCTTCCACTTCATAATTATGCACCACTTTGTGTTGGTCTATCACATAAAATCCCAATAAAATACATTTACGTTTGTGGTTGCAACGTGACAAAATGTGGAAAAGTTCAAGGGGTATGAATACTTTTGCAAGCCACTGTATCTGTACACTGTTAATGGCTCGATTGTAATCATGTATTGTCTTTCCACTGACTGGTTAGCACGCGACAAAAGCTTTATACTGTACCTCGGCACAGGCAACAGTAAACTAAACTCAAACTCAAATAGAAACCCCAGAGAAACAGTTTATATAATTGTTTAACATCAAAGTGAATGGTTATTCTCGCCACAGGTGAAAGTTGTCATTGAAACCTCATTGTAAAGGGCCTGTCCCACTTTCCCGAGTCATTCACGAATTCTCCCGAGTTTTCAAACTCGCAAAATGTTCATAACAAGTCCGTAGGAGGCCGTCGGAGTCCGTGGATATATCGTAGTGGTCCGTTATGCCAGCCGTAGGTATCGTAGTGGTCCGTTATGCCAGCCGTAGGTACTCGGGGCATCAGGTAAGTCGGGACGCTTTTTCAGCATGTTGAAAAATGTCCACAAGTAAAAATATAGCCCGGAGTACCTTCGTCTGGCAAAATGAGCCGCTACGATATATCCACTAACTCCTACGGCCTTCTACAGACTCGTTACGAACATTTTGCGAGTTTGAAAACTCGGGAGGATTCGTGAATAATTCAGAAGAATTCGTGAATAACTCGGGAAAGTGGGACAGGCCCTTAAGTCTACTTCCAAACTTCATTCTAACCAAATCAATGTAGCCTTTCTCTCTCACCGGTTTATCCAGCTTCCTCTTCAAACATCTGTGTGCTTCCTGCCTCAACTATTTCCTTTGGTGATGATTTCCACATTTTAACCACTCTATTGACGCAATAGTTTCTGCTGAATTCTTGGCCACTTTGACGCTCCATTTTAGAGCACGGTGAGCAAAATGGATCAGGCTTGGCATGGCCATTTAATAGCTGAACTTTCTTCCGACTCTTTACCGAATGCATTGTGAATCCAACCCACCCACACCTTGCAAATGCGTTGATGGTTCCAGGACCAAGAAATTACTTTCAGTTGCAGGAAATGATAACTGCATCAGTAGCTGCTGATGCCAACGTCTGATTCTGTTCTGCACTTTTCTTTTAGTTCCTTCCTTTTAAAACGCAAGGAGTGGGGAAGGAAGTGGTTCGCAGGATGGGCCCCCATGAAGTGAGTAGGGAGGGGTGGAGGTATGCATACGTGGGCCATTGTACAGTTATGTGCAAGGTCCGATTTATAATTGTAAACAGTCTTAATCAATCTTTTGGTCAAAACGAAGAATAGCATAATACAGCAAAATAGAAAAACTTGCACACTAAAACAAATTTGATGTGTAGAAAATGAACTGTAAATGCTGGTTTACACCAAAGATAGACACAAAATGCTGGAGTAACTTAACAGGACAGGCAGAATCTCTGGTGAGAAGGAATGGGTGACATTTCGAGTCCAGACCATTCTTCCCATCTGAAGAAAGGTCTCGACTCGAATTCTCACCCATTCCTTCTCCCCAGAGATTCCCTGTCCCCTGTCCCGCTGAGTTACTCCTGCATTTGGTCTTTCAAAATAAATTTGATCATCTATTTTGTTAGGTGCAATCTGTTACATTACAGCCACATTTAATGAAGCATATCTTCTTCATCTTGCATATGGCGTGCACAGCCTGAAGTTGTAGATCAAAGGTAGACATCCAGGCCAGGGCAGCATGTTACTGGGTGGATGGCTTTGATGCCACCAGGGAAAATCCTCAGTGGGCAGTCATTCACAATGTGTGGGATGGTCTGGTCTGGATGTCCGCAGTCATAAGCAGGGCTGTCTGTCTGTCAGGGCATGGAGGCTGCGGATTCTGTTCAGGGTTAGCCATTGCTTGCGACAGAGGTCAAATCCCAGTGGTTTCACTGTGGGATCTGTGATGACCTCTCCGTTGTTGGTGTTGGCATCTTTCCAGGCTCCGCGCCACTCAGTCTTGGAGTCAAAGTCTTCCAGGGATTTAACGGACGACCAGAAGGGTTTGCAGGACTTCAGGCGCATGTTGGGCAGATGGTTCAAGTCAGCATGGATGGGAAGGTCAGGGTTAGCCTCGATGGCGCACCATCTCGATTAAACATCCTCTTCCTTCTGCGTATGCTGGGAGGGGCGATATGAGAGAGGACAGCGAGCCACTGCAAAGGTGTTGACTTACGATTGATTGAAGCTTATCATGGAAAACCGTGTCCCAAGGCTTTACTATCAAGGGATTTCCAAGTTGGGAAACGGGTCAGGAATTTGTATCTTATTTTGGAAGTTTTTCATCCCAAAACCAGGATGTCGGAGTGCCTGGAGTCTTCTGTTGAGAAGCGAAAATTACCCTGGAAGAGGCTGCAGCTGAGGATCTAAGGGACAAGAGGATTGTAGTGAAGACACAGTGACATTTGTCAGGACAAAGGGCGATTGCAGATGGACAGTGGTTAATGGCAAATTAATGCAGTGGGAGCCCTTATTGGTGTATGAGCAAAGAGTCAAGGAAGAGTATTTGGGATGGTGTTTAAGGGACAATGGCATTTCAGTGATCACAGGGTTCAATGAAGACAGCTGAGCAGTGAGGGAGGGTTCTGTGATCACAAAGGAAATTGGCTACATGGCAGTGTCAGTGACCCAATGATCATGGAGGGTGTCAGAGAACAGAGACATGTCCGCGATATCAGGGTTGAGAACTCTGAGGAATGTCAGCGATGGTTGCAGTGGGGGTACAACTGAATTAATGATACCTGTCATCAATAAAGGAACAGTGATCATAGGGATGGGGTCAGTAATTACAAGAAGGCTTTGATTCTGGGGCCTGGGTTTGCCTGTCACACACTCCATCTACTGTCCCATGAATACCTTTTCCATCAATCAGTCCTTTAGCTCTCAGTTGCACTACTGAAAAATGAGAAACACCAAGGTATGTAGCCTTGATAAAACATTTTAATAAACAACCATCTTCCAGACTGCCTGTTGAGTTTGCAAGTCCTGGCCCACATCTATTAATTAATTAGAATCAACAGTTTGTTTTCTCTGCAACCTAAAAGCAATACCAATGGTTTCTAGATTAATACTGTGTGGAAACAGGCCCTTCAGCCTAACTTGCCCACAACATGTCCCAGCTACACTAGTCCCACCCGCCTGTGTTTGGCCCATATCCCTCCAAATCTGCCCTATCCATGTATCTGTCCATCCGTTTCGCAAACGTTGGGATAGTCCCAGCCTCAACTACCTCCTCTGGCAGTTTGTTTCTCCCTCCATAGATGCTGTTTGACCCAAGTATTCCCAGTGTTTTCTGTCTTTATTTCAGGTTATGCTGCTTGAAGAATATTTTATAAAGATGAACACTAATTTATAAATTACATTTATCCTATGCAGTTCTTCTTTAGTTTACTATACCTGGGATTTGGGGACATCCATGTAAATAATTCCACTTCTAAGCAGCAGCTGTTAAGCAAAGACAGCTGATTTTTGATTCAATATATACTGCATGTTTTTAACTGGAGAACATTATAGCAAACCCCTTTGGCTCCTGCAAATGGCGCTAAGGTATATTGAAATATAATTGGCTTGATGATTACTCAGAATAAAGAGAGAACCACAGAGAAAGTAGTATGATATCATCACCATGTCTGATCATGACATGTAAAAATGAGTGTAAAAAAAATTGCACCTTGCACTTGCTAAGGTAATATATTCACGACATTAATTGCTTACGTTGCTGATGGTTAATTCAATTATATATACAGAACATTTTCAAAAATACAATGACAGAAAGTTTTGCATTGAACATAAAATAAGGCATGGCATCCTGCGTTTTGATGATCATTAATCAGGAGATCATTAATTTGAAGGTTACTAATGTGATGTATTGACTCTTTGGAAGTTGTAAGTATTGACTCTTGAGATCTAGCTATTCCTTTGGTTTATGTTTCATTCGCAAGAAGATTGACTGTTTCTTATGCTGCCTGATCTGTTGTACATATGCAGATCTTTTTGTAAACTTTATTTCAGATTTCCGTCATCTGCAGTATTGTTGTTTTTGGAAGTGGAATAGTTTTTACAGTTCATGTGATCCAACTATTCTATAGCTGCATGTTGCTCCAACTTAATAATCATTCAAGGGTTGCCTGAAGAAGGGTCTCGACCTGAAACATCACCTACTCCTTTTCTCCAGAGATGCTGTCTGACCCGCTGAGTTACTCCAGCTTTTTGTGTCTATCTTCAGTTTAAACTAGCATCTGCAGTTCCTTCCTGCAAATAACTCCAAAGAGTTATATCACATCCCAGCTCAATAAATCTTCATTAGTGTCACTAATAATGACAGCAGTATTCTTCCTTTCCCAGTATTCAAGAGGGAGTTAGATTTAGCTCTGTGGGTTAACGGAATCAAGGGATATGGAGAGAAAGTAGTAACAGGGTACTGATTTTGGCTGTTCAGCCATGACCATATTGAATGCTCGAAAGTTCAAGTTACATTTATTGTCACATGCACCAATTGAATTACCATACAGCCATACAAATAAAAAGAACACAACACACGATAGAATTTAACATGAACATCCCACACAGCGGAATCAACGTTTCCCACTGTGAGGGAAGGAGATAAAGTTCAGTCATCTTCCTCTTTGTTCACCCGTGGTCGGGGCCTTTGAACCCTCCGCAGTCGCCGCTACGGCGGCCCGATGTTCAGGCCCTCTTGCCGGGATGATCGGAACTCCGATGTCGGAATGGATGAACACTCTCCAGTATAGAGTTTCCGAAACGGCCACTTCTTACCGGAGACCGCGGCTTCCAAACTCTACAGGCCAAGCTGGGCGGGGATTCAAGACTGGCGACCCCCGGCAAAAGATCCCAGGACTCTACGGTGTTAGAGTCAGCACCACCCGTGGTTAGAAGCTCCACAAACCACAGCTTCACGATGTTAAAGCAGCAGGCCCAACAGTCCGGAGCCTCAACACGGCGATCCCCGGTAAGGCATCGTCCCGCTCCACGATGGAATTCAGTGCTGCGCCGCTGCTGAAGCTCTGGCCGGTCCGGCAGGAATAGCCCCGCCAATCCAGATGGAAGGCCGCGGGGGGGGGGGGAATGGCCTACTCCTGCACCTAATTTCTAGGTTTCTGTGTTTCTATGGGTGGCCTGGAATACAGAGTAATCATCTTGGGGAGAATCAGTGCAACTCTTGAGAAACAAAAATGGGGGGTCTCAGCATTTAAGAAATTGGTGTGTGTGGGAGCAGGGTGGGGGGGGGGGGGGGGGTTGGGGTGTTCAGAAGAACAATTGTGGAAGGACTGGAATAGATCTTGGAGACAGTGAGAATTAAATTATTTCGCCTTCAAAAACATATGGCAAGGAAAAGTAACAGGGGTCAATGTGATGACCTTGCCCCACGGTACGAGTTCGTTCACCAGTTCTCCCGTGTTTGCCCTGATTCGAACTCAGAGATTTACGGTAATGACCACTTGTAGGTACTCGGGGCCCTCGTGGACATTTCTCAACATGTTGAAAAATCTTCACGAGTCTTCCCGAGCTTACAGCGTTTCCCGAGTACCTGCCGTTAGCGTTACGAGCCGCTAAGAGATGTCCCGAGCTCCGACGTACCCGCTACGTACATTCTACGTGCTTCCACGCGTTTGATTTTTTTTTTAAACTCGGGAGAGCTCTTGAATGAGCTCGTACAGTGGGCCATTAGTATACTGAGCAACAGAGATTTAACAATCTCACACGGTGCAGTCAGAGCCAATTAGTTGTTAGAGCGATACAGTGTGGAAACAGGCCCTCTGGCCCAACTTACCCACATCGCTAACTTGCTAACATGTGCCAGCTACACTAGTCCCACCTGCCAGCATTTGGTCCATATCCCTCCAAACATGTCCTGTCCATGTACCTGTCTATTTATTTCTTAAATGTTGGGATAGTCCCTGCCTCAATTACCTCCTCTGGCAGCTTGTTCCATACACCCACCACCCTTTGTGTGAAAAAGTTACCCCTCAGATTCCTATAAACAATATTTTCCCCTTGCATTTACAAATGTGATCGTCCACAAACTGCACCACTGCCCTCTTTCAGCGCTTAATTCATTCAGCGCAACAACATTAATCAATAAAGATTCGCATCTACTATTCTTGCTTTCAACTTAGCATCGAGCCGCATGCATTCAGCAATATTGAAGCCTTGTGCTCACACCGGAGACAACAAGATCCATTGCAGGGAAAGATGCGACCTTTTTGTTTCAATTGCCATGGACGGCACCGTCCAGATCATTTCTGAAAGGCCCATTGCTCAGTCACTAGCAGGGTTGAACACATCGATGATGAGCCTCTCAGCGTGCTTCAATCTTCCTCTTTCATACAACTTGCTTCAAGCTTTAGGCCACCAAAAAAAAAAACCTCAGCAGCAGCCTGAACGCTCACTGAATATAACAGAACATTTTCACAGATGGAATAGTACTCAAAATGTGTAGGATCACAGCGGGGACCAGGAGAATCAACCAGCAAATGAATAATTGATGATGTCTCCAGACAGTACTGGTAGGGGTTCTTTATGCCTTTGAAAGAACGTTCAACTCTGTGAGATTAAAAGACCAGGAAGCTCCAAATGATATCAAGCTTGCATCTAATCAGCTTCAAGGGCTGATTAATGTCATAATCGGACGTCCCTGCACTTCACAAACCTCTTAACAAACATGGCCTTCACCACTCTTTCAATTAAATATTGAGGCCGGCTTGGTTGTATTCACGGATTGTCTTTTCTTTTGACTGGATAGCATGCAAACATAAGCTTTTCACTGTATTTTGGAGCAAGTGACAATAATAAACTAAACTAAAAAACTAAATTGGTAGAATATTTTATTTTTGGACACAAATGTCCACCTTTAGTCAGAGGGTGGTGAATCTGTGGAATCTATTACCGCAGAAGGCTGTGGAGGCCAAGTCAATGGATATTTTTAAGGCAGAGATAGATAGATTCTTGATTCGTGCAGATGTCAGGGGTTATGGGGAGAAAGCGGGATAATGGGGTTCGGAGGGAGAGATAGAACAACCATGATTGAATGGCAAAGTAGACTTGATGGTCTGAATGTCCTAATACTGTTCCTATCACTTATGAAGTTATGAACCCTCATAGCAAGGACATCTTCCATCATGTTATGCAGCACTAGAATAGCAATGAATGCGAAAGGCTCAATTAAAACAGATGCTCTGGACCATTGGTGGAAGCAGAGATGGACACTAACATGAACTCTAGCCTCAGCCTGGCATAACACTTGACCATTATTATCGCAACAGAGGATCTCTCCTTGTTGAATGAGGAGTGTCGAAGTGCATAAGGGAACAGTGCCAAACACATGTAGACACAGTACACTGGAATATGAGGTACCAACCTGGTGCAATTGCAATGCATGATAACACAATTGCTAAAAATCAAAGCAGGATGTGACAGACAGACCTAATCAATGGATGTCTGCATTCCTGCCACATCAAGTTGTGAAAGGTAGCAGCAATTAAGATGCTAACAGGAGGGGTGGCTCCCTGAATGTCCCCATCATTGCCAATATTGAATCTCAGCATGTGAGTGCTGGAGGCAAAGCTGAAGCCTTCAGTCAGATGTGTCGAATTGTTGATCCATCTCAGCTTCCTTCTGAGATCCCCACAGTTGCTGAAGCTTATTTCTGCACTCCAGAACTAGTTGGGCACAAGCCTGGTCCTTATTGTCCTCTGGGACACTGGGACACTAAAGCGTTGGTGAGCTGAGCATAAAACAATTAAATGAAACATAAATGTATTCATTTATTTCTTGCCCAGAGTGGGGGAATCGAGGACCAGAGGACATAGGTTCAAGGTGAAGGAAAAGATTTAATAGGAAACTGAGGAGTAAGTTTTTCACACAAAGGGTGGTGGATGTATGGTACAAGCTGCCAGAGGAGGTATTTGAGGCAGGGGCTATCCCAATGTTTAAGAAACAGTTAGGCAGGTACATGTATAGGACAGGATTGGAGGGATATGGACCAAGAGCAGGCAGGGGTGATTAGTGTAGCTGAGATATGTTGGCCAGTGTGGGCAAGTTGGGCAGAAGGGCCTGTTTCCACATTGTATCACTCTATGACTCTATTCAATGTCATAGTAAATCCTGTCCAGTCCTTGTCCTTAGTTAGAGTCAAAGAGTCATAGAGTGATACAGTGTGGAAACAGGCCCTTCGGCCCAACTTGCCTACACCGACCAACATGTCCCAGTTACACTAGTCCCACCTGCCAGCATTTGGTCCATATTCATCCAAACCTGTCCTATCCATGTACCTGTCTAACTGCTTCTTTGTGTTGTCTCTGGTTTGTATATTTACATTGCGATGCTCCAAAGGTTCAACTTTCAACGATTACAACATTGGTCTTTGTGCCAAATGTAAGCGCCAATTTTTGGTCCTAATTTAGAACAGAAGACATAGAACAGTACGGCACCGGAACAGGCCCTTCGGCCCACGATGTCTGCGCCGAACATGTTGCCAAAATACCATGCATAAAACAAAATGACAGTGAGGATGTTTTTTAGAGGTCAATCATCCCAGCTCCATGACATTCTCAGGGCAGTGCATTGAGCTGACTACCTCCATCAGTTGAATCTTCCTTCCATTATAATCCAGCAAATGAAGCAGTCTATGACTGCGTGCACGAAAACCTAGCCAAATGTTTAGTTTAGGGATACAACGCGCAAACAGGCCCTTCGGCCCACCAAGTCTGCACCGACCAGCGATCCCCATACGTTAACATTAGCCCACTCACACTAAGGACAATTTTACACTTATACCAAGCCATTACCCTTCAAAATTGTACGTCTTTGGAGTGTGGAAGGAAACCGAAGATCTCGGAGAAAATCCACGGGGAGAATGTACAAACTCCGTACAGACAGCACCCGGAGTCGAGATCAAACCCGGGTCTCCGGCGCTGCAAGCGCTGTAAGGCAGCAACTCTACCGCTGCGCCACCGTGCCGCACATGTGGCAGGTAACATCTGCACCACAAGGGTAACTGAGAATGACAAGATCCGAGCAGAGAGAGTCTAATCATCAATGATTGACATTGCTTAATATTACCATCACCGAATACTGCACCACTAACATCCTGGTGCTCAGCTCACCTCAAACAGAAACTCAACTGGACCAGCCACGAACACAAGTCAAAGGCGGGGTATCCTGGAGCAAAAGACTCACCACTCCTCACCCTTAAGCCTTTCCACCATGACTTCAACTCCAGCAATGCTCATGAGGATCAACACCGTTTTTTGTTCAGGATTCCAGAATCTGCCCTCTGTTGTGTCACAATTCAGGACAAAGCAGTCTGCTTTGACAAAGAATACAATCGACAACATTCCAACCCATCCCTCTGGCACATCGTGCCAAGAGATTGTATCGCCCACAAAATGCACCAGTCACTAAAATAGGCCATTCTTTGTGCTGATATTGGTTTATATTTTTGACATGCATTCTGAGATACCGTGAATAATTTTGTGTGCTATCCAGTCACATCAAAGCATGCATGAGTACAACAGTGCAATGAGACAAATACCAGAGAGTAAAATGTAGTGTTATAATGTTATAGCTTTAAGAGAAAGTGCAATTAAAATATGCGGTAAGATGGGAGTTCAGTACAACGGCCCTTAATTATGTGAGATCGGTTCAGTGGCTTGATGACAGTGGGAAGAAGCTGTTCCCGAACCTAGTGATAGACACAAAATGCTGGAGTAATTCAGCAGGACAGGCAGCATCTCCGGAGAGAAGGAATGGGTTACATTTCGGGTCAAGACCCTGCTTCAGACTCTCTCCAGTGTAACCCAGCGTCTGCAGGAAAGAAACCAATATCAAAAGCAAACCTTACGAAATCGCTCCCTAGCTTCCACCAAAATGTCTCCTGCTGCACCAGAGGACCAAACACCCCCGACCACTGCTACACCACCATCAAGAAAGTCGATCGCTCTATCCCTCGCCCTCACTTCGGTAAATCCGACCACACTGCGGTGCTGCTTCTTCCTGCCTACAGACAGCAATTGAAGAGCGCACCCCCAGAGGTGAGGACAGTACAGAGCTGCTCAGGGGGGGCAGAGGAACAGCTCCAGGACTGTTTGGAGTCTGTAGACTGGGCAATGTTCAGGGACTCGGCAACGGACCTGAACGGACCACAGTCGTTACAGACTTCATAAAGAAATGTGTGGAGGACTGCATCCCTACAAAAAACCTTCCGAGTGTTTCCCAATCAGAAGCCTTGGATGAACTTTGAGATCCGCACTCTTCTGAAGACCAGACACCGGGCATTCATGTCTGATGATACAGTGGTCTACAAGAAGACTGGATACGGCCTTAGTAAGGCCATCAAAAAGGCCAAAAGGGACTTCTGCTCCAAGCTGGAGGATGAGACAGATGTTCGGAAGCTGGGGCGGGGCCTGAATGCAATCACCCCCTACAAGGCGAAATCAAGAGGTAGCTCGAATATCGGCTAAACATCACTCCCTGACGAGCTCAATGCGTTTTACGCATGCTTTGATAGGGAGAACACTGATGTGCCTTCTCGAGCCCCCATTCGCTGTGATGGTATTACAGTCACAGTCACAGAGGCCAACATCAGAAAATCCTTCAGAGGGGTGAACCCTCGAAAAGAGCCTGGACCTGATGACATACCCGGTTATGTTCTGAAAACCTGTGCGGACCAACTGGCTGGAGTTTTTACGGACATTTTCAACCTCTCACTTCTGAGGTCTGAGGTCCCCACCTGCTTTAAAAGGGTATCAATTATACCGGTGCCCAAGAAGACTAAGGTGACGTGCCTCAATGACTATCGACCAGTGGCACTAACATCTGTGATGATGAGGTGCTTTGCGAGGTTGATCATGGCGCAAATCAACTCCTACCTTGACAAAAACCTGGACCCACTGCAGTTCGCTTACCGCCACAACAGATCAACGGTGGATGAGATCTCGCTGGCTCTCCACTCCGCTCTGGACCACTTGGATAACAAAAACTCATATGTCAGGCTGTTATTCATTGATTACAGCTCGGCATTTAATACAATCATCCCCTCCAAACTGGTTTCCAAACTCGCAGACTGGGTTTCTGTGCATCCCTCTGCAATTGGATCCTCGACTTCCTCATTCACAGACCACAGACTGTTCTTATTGGTGGAAATGCGTCAGCCTTGATAACAATCAGCACGGGAGCACCTCAAGGCTGCGTGCTCAGCCCCTGCTGTACTCACTCTATACTCATGACTGCGTAGCCAGTCATAGTGCAAACTCCATCATCAAGTTCGCTGATTACACCACTGTTGTGGGACGTATCACTGATGGGGATGAGTCAGAGTATAGAAGAGAGACCGACCGACTGACCAAATGGAGCCAGCACAATAACCTGGCCCTTGACACCAGCAAAACCAAGGAACTGAATGTGGACTTTGGAAGGGGTAGGATGGGGACCCACAGTCCTGTTTATATCAACGGGTCAATGGTGGAGAGGGTCAAGAGTTTAAAATTCCTGGGCGTGCATATCTCTGAAGATCTCTCCTGATCCGAGAACACTGATGCAATTATAAAGAAAGCACGTCAGCGCCTCTACTTCCTGAGAAGATTACGGAGAGTCAGTATGTCAAGGAGGACTCTCTCAAACTTCTACAGGTGCACAGTAGAGAGCATGCAGACTGGTTGTATCGTGGCTTGGTTCGTCAACTTGAGCACCCAGGAGCGGAAAAGACTACAAAAAGTAGTAAACACTGCCCAGTCCATCATCGGCTCTGACCTCCCTACCATCGAGGGGATCTATCGCAGACACTGCCTTAAAAAGGCTGGCAGCATCATCAAGGACCCACAGCATCCTGGCCGCACACTAATTTCCCCGCTACCTCTGGTAGAAGGTACAGGAGCCTGAAGACTGCAATGTCCAGGTTCAGGAATAGCTACTTCCCCACAGCCATCAGACTATTACACTCAACTCAAACGAAACTGTGAACATTAATAGACCATTATCTGTTTATTTTCACTTTATCTGTTTATTTATTCATGTGTGTATATATTTATATAATGATCTGTTCTGTATTCATGCCTACTATATTCTGTTGTGCTGAATTTAGTTGTCCTATCTGGGACACATGACCATAAACTCTCTTGAATCTCTTGAATATAGAATCTACACATTTAATCTGCTCCACTGCAAAATCTCCTCAAGGCATGCCTACTTTGAAGAAGTTCTCCTCCTCTCTCCGACAAGTGTTCTGCAGTATGAAGAAGGGTCTGGACCCAAAACATCACCCATTTCTTCTTCTCTCCAGAGATGCTGCCTGTCCCGCTCAGTTACCCCAGCATTTAGTGTCTATCTTCAGTGTAAACCAGTAGCTTTAGTTCCTTCCTACACCTGAATCTGGTGGTACGTACCTTCATGCTTTTGTATTTGCTGCCGTTCCAACCATGCCTAACAAACACATGACCTTTAACATCAAGAAGAACGAGAATGTCAGGCAGCACCGCTAACTGCAGGTTCCTTTCAAATCATCCTGTTTTTAAAAATTGTCACCATTTCTTTATCATCGTGCGATCTAAATCCTGGAATTCCTCACCCAACAGCATTCTGGAAGGATCTTCACCAGAGGACTGCAGGAGTTCAAGACAGTGGCTCACTGTCCCACCGGCAATTAGGAATGAGTATAAATACTGGCATTGCCAGTGACACACTAATCGTGAAAAATGAAGACGGATCAAAACACTCAGGATGCCATTCTGGTATTTTAAAGGCCTCAATGCCACCAAAAAAGGAATTTGAGAATATAAATGCTTTCAGTTTCAGTTTAGTTTATTGTCACGTGTGGTAGAGGGAAACGTTTTTGTTGCGTGCTATCCAGTCAGCAGAAAGACTACAATTACAATCAAGCCATTTTCAGTGTATAATCAGTGCACAGTTTAAAAACAGCTTTTTTTTCCACGAGCAGTAGCTCTACTCAATAACCCAAAGTCTGTAGCCTCCTTTTCCTCTGGTATTTCAAGATCAAGAGAGAGATCAAGAGATTTTTATTGTCATGTGTCCCTGATAGGACAATGAAATTCTTGCTTTGCTTTAGCACACCAGAACATAGTAGGTATTTTATTTCATTCACATGTTTAAATTATAATGTTTGATTAATAATGTTTAATGTTTTATGTGTCATTCTTAATTGTTACTGTATTTCGTGCTGTTACTTGCGAGTGGAGCACCAACACAAATTCCTTGTATGTGAACATACTTGGCCAATAAACTTATTCATTCATTAATTCGTGATAAGGGAATAACGTTGAGTGCAAGGTAAAGCCAGCATAGTCCAATCAAGGTTATTCCTAGGATCACCAATGAGAAAGATAGTAGTTCACGACTGCTCTCTGGTTGTGGTAGGATGATTCAGTTGCCTGATAACAGCTGGGAAGAAACTGTCCCTGAATCTGGAGGTGTGCGTTTTCACACTTTTGTGAAAAGGAGTGTGGTACATATTTGGAAAGCCTTGGCTTTGACTGCTATAGTCTTTTTGAGGTGTGTGGAGCTGTCATCAGTCATTGCCTATTCACAGTGGAATCTGCCACCAGTCCTCCAATAAGGTAACAAATAACTTTTTTTTTACTCAAGTTGCTAATAGATGCCAATGTCAGAAATTAGTCAAAAACATCTTTGATGAGGTTTACCGTAAAAATCTTGTTTTTGTTGTCGAGAGTTGATTTCCTCTGACACGCATACTGAGAAACGTGTGTGCCTGATGATGCTGATGGTACATCTGACTGAAGCGGTTGTGTCTTCTGCACCTGAGGGACAGAAATGGAACTGAATCAAATTTGGTGTTAGTTCAAATAAAGGTGTCTAGTTTCTTATAGGACCCACTGAATTATTAACGTATGATACTGGCAACAAGTAATTGCAGACTTCACAGCAGTCATCAGCTGTGTTAATGAATTCATTCACTCAGCTAATGAATACTGTGAAGTCTGCATGTTGCTCACAACATTGTTCAAGAGTTAAAGATCCACAGTAATGCAGGAAATAATATGATTCTAACACTCGTCTCATGATTTTGTCTCTCAACGGTAATGTGAAAGAATCAAGGAATCGTTGTGGGATAATAGATAAAACACAGATGAAAAATAGAATTTTCACTTGCACTTTAGAAAAAATAGTCTTCCATCTCCTTCTAGCTTCTTCTTGTAACAGATATCACACAGTATAAAATAAGGCAGATGACTCCAAAGACCAAGGTGGCTTTTGTCAATAAATAATATGTGGAATCATGACGTTTTACCATCAGGGTTGGCCCTGAACTTAAGGCGCTTCGGTATGTATTCTGGAATCCAGCTGTATCTGTCTCTACATTGAAGTGTATCCTAGGAGACCTGGAACACTGTTGAGGGACTTTGAGCACCATGGTCTAATGAGATAAGGAGCACTGGGAATGTGACATATGTGGTGACTGTAAACCAAAAACATTAGAGACCCAGAAACAGTCCAAAGTGAAGAATCACAGCATGAAGTTAGATAGAAAGCACTGTGGAAGCAATAAGGCATTGTCGGGACTTTGTAAAATTGATTGGATGGTGACAAACAGCTGAAGAAAAGTTGAGCAACTTCAGTTCTGGGCACCATGTTATAGGAAAGATGTTGTCAAGCTGGAAAGGGTACAGAGAAGATTTACAAGGATGTTGCCAGGACTGGAGGGTCTGAGGGAGAGGTTGTATTCTGGGACTCTATTCCTTGGAGTGCAGGAGGATGAGGGGGTTGATCTTATAGAGGTGTATAAAATCATGATCGGGCAGAGTCGTTTGCCCAGAGTAGGTGAATCGAGGACCACAGGACATAGGTCCATGAGAAGGGGAAAAGATTTAATAGGATTCTAAGGGGTAACCTTTTCACCCAGAGGGTGGTGGGTGTATGGAACAAGCTGCCAGAGGAGATAGTTGAGACAGGGACTATCCCAACATTTAGGAAACAGTTAGACGAGGTACATAGATAGAACAGGTTTGGAGGGATATGGACCAAATGTGGGAGGGAGGGACTAGTGCAGCTGGGACATGTGGGCTGATGTGGGCAAGTTGGGCTGAAAGGCCTGTTTCCAGGCTGTATCACTCTATGACTATGACTTTATCTCTTTAAGAGTTAGAGAATGACTACGTTATTATCTCCCTCTTTATTCATCTGGCTCTGACTATATGGGAAAATATTCTGAAGAATTCAGAGGTATCCTTGCCTATTGCTGCCCAAGCATTACAACAGGAGGCTGTTGTTCTGCTAATAGGCTGGCCTGTGCTTAATATAATTTGAACTTTAGAAATAGATTAGGATAAAATAAAATACAGGAGGTTTCATTGTAATGTTAAATGCTTTAAATCATAGTCTCTAAAGCACCTGAGCATGTTTCAAGAATACAAAATGAGCTCTGTTAGTATAATTGTTCTTCTTAGCAAATCTTTTCCCATTGTCAGGAAGCATCTCACTGCTGCATATCATACTAGAATGTCTCAATTTATATTTAGAGTGATCTAAAATATAATTCTGAGTGCAGGTAGATGGGACTAGGGGAAAAGAAATGGTCGGCACGGACTGGAAGGGCCAAGAGGGCCTGTTTCCGTGCTGTAATTGTTATATGGTTTATATGGTTTAAAATCATAAAAGCAAAAAAAATCTTAGCAAATAAAGTTCAACAAATATTATTTTCATGTCATATTTCATTTTGACATTGTTTAGTTTAGTTTAGAGATACAGAGTGGAAACAGGCCCTGCGGCCCATCGAGTCCGCACCTACCAGCAATCCCTGCACATTAACATTATCCTACACACGCTTTTTACATTTACCAATTTACTTACATGCCTGTACATCTCTGTATACCGAAGATCTTGAAGAAAACTCACGCAGGTCACGGGAAGAATGTACAAACTCCGTATAGACAGCACCCGTAGTCGGGATCAAACCCAAGTCTCTGGTGCTACGCCACCATGATACCCTGCGTGCCACCATGCATGAGGCTATTCGGCCCATTAAGTCAACGACAGCTCTCCAACCAATCTCATTAATTCCCTTCTCTGAAATATTTCTCACTGGCCGATTGTCTCTTGATTAGCCCATTAACTCTCCCCTGAACCTTCTCTCATCCATGTGTCCTAGGGATAATTTATCGTACAAAATCAGCACACCAGCATGCCTTTGAGGATGCGGGAAGCAATTTCATTTATATTTTCTAATTCAAAGCAAGGATGGTTCCAAGATTCTGTTCAATAATTTTTAACCAGTTCATCATGAAATTTTACCTGAGAAATTAGTACCATTCAATCTGTCATTAGGCTCCCAATTTATACAATGAGCCAGTGAAAAATTAGGGAAGAATCTTAGCTGACGGGCTTTCTATTTTTAAACCGTCTTCACAATGAATTATAAAAAGATATCATACCATCGGTGCAACATCTTGGCTGCCAATCAAAATCAGCATGAACTATCATGGTACTAACTGAATTAAATAGCAATCAACACCTCCATCAGGTTTACATTGCCAATTAATCCTTGACAAGGTATAAACAAAGAGGTGGTTCGCCTGCCAAACAAAGCACTTGGCCTGCATCCTGCAGACACCACATAATTTTCACATCACTTCCCGAACAAAATAATTCCCATCTGATACAGTTAAAATTTAGAGATATTTTCCCAGTGTAACTTTCATTATTGGAATTTTAAAAATTGTGAAGTTCATACCCAACAACCCTTGAAAACAGTTGCAAGGATCCTGGGTTGTTTAAGAAGGAACTGCAGATGCTGGAAAATCGAAGGAAGACAAAAGTGCTGGAGAAACTCAGTGGGTGCAGCAGCATCTATGGAGCGAAGGAAATAGGCAACGTTTCGGGCCAAAACCCTTCTTCAGACTGAGTCATACCAGGTAACCATACTTCGGGCCAAAACGTTGCTTATTTCCCTTGCTCCATAGATGCTGCTGCACCCGCTGAGTTTCTCCAGGATCCTGGGTTGTCATGATCCATTGCCCATACAGCGCAGTTCAGAGATTATATCGACTGTGGTGCCTGGCTGATATAGTGATGTCTGTATCATGGCAATCCTTGAATCGATAGACACAAAAAGCTGGAGTAACTCAGCAGGACAGCCAGCATCTCTGGAGAGAAGGAATGGGTGATGTTTTGGGTCGACACCCTTCCTCAGACATCACATTATTCCTTGGGTGTGATATCAATAGGCCACTATCATTATTTACCGCACTCTTTAGTCTGAAGAAGTGTCCCGCCTCGAAATGTCATCTATCCATGTTCTCCAGAGATGCTGCCTGACCCGCTGAGATACTCCAGCACAATGTGTCTCTTTTTGTAAACCGAAATCTTGCAGTTCTTCATTTCCACACTTTTTAAAGATTGGTTGAAGTGATTAAAGGTCCATTGTGATAGCTGGAGGTTTTAGTAATTTTGGTGATGAAATGCAGTGCGCGAACCTGCCATACTGGTGTCTGTTTTGCCACAGGTAGTGTGGCATGGGTCTGTCGCGACGCTGGGCGAGTGAACCCAGTACAGAGTTACAGGAGATGTTGCGCAGGTTGAGCAAGTCTAGGGAAATGTCTGATCCTGCTCTGTGGGATCGTTCCATCACTTGTTCGGCATTCCTGAAAGACGTTCAGCCAACCCGTTTGACTGTGGGTTTTCGTGGCTATTGGTGCTATGACAAAAGTCCCAGTGTTTAGCAAAGTCTTTGAAGTACTGGCTGGTAAATTGACTGCCGTTGTTGGAAACTAGTTGATCGGTAGCCCCATGATCAGAGAAGTGTCGGGCCAGCTTCTGGACTACCGCTGCGGAGGTGAGGCTATGGAGTAGATCAATTTCAAACCATCCGGAGTACGAGCTGACTAAGACCAGGTATTGCTTGCCTTGCCAATCAAAAATGTCAGTTGCCACAGTGGACCATGGGAGGTCCGGAACCGGGTGTGAGAGAAGTGGCTGCATTGCTTGGTGTGGTGACAAACTGTTGCACACCGTACAGGACTCCAGAAGTGCCTGGCAGATCCAATGCCAGATTTATCAATAAATGTGGGAACTGTGATTTGCAAGTTTGCATTTGTGAACAATGCCCTGCTTTTGGATAGATTTGTCATTACTGTAGACACAGAAATCACTTTATCCGCTGCTATCGCTCGCATGGGAACAAAGTTGAGACAAAGCAATCTGTGCACCTGCTACAGCCAGAACCTTCCCACGTAACTCCAACAGCAATCCCTCTACCTAACGAGGATGTGCTGCCTGCTATTGATGGACTGAGTATCAACATACATTCCTTGTCAGAGTTGTCTTGTATACACGTCTTGTAACGGAGCGAATGTTATTGCTAAACTCGATACCGGAGCTTGTTGCAATGTCCTATCCTTATCTGAGCTCCACAGGATTCGGAATACAAACTACTGCTACGTTACTACCCTTTGGGGGAGGTGCGATGCACCTTGTTGGAAGAGTCATGTTACAGTGTCACCTAGCGTCACGTGTATACAATCTGAACTTCTTTATTGTCCGAGAGAGAGTGACTTCTCTGCTAGGCATTGATGCTTGCAATGACCAAGGCTTGGTCACCTTTGTACAGCGGTTCATCAACTGTCTCCCGCACATGGCTCCACTCAACAGTTTCTCTCACAATACAGAGATCTCTTTGACGACAAGCTTGGCAAGCTTCCCATCAAGTGCACAATCACGACTGACCCAGAGGCCATGCCAGTTGTCCGTCCTGCCCACTAGGTTCCCCATGCCATGCGGGATCGCATACAAAAATAGCTCAACAGGATGGAGGCTCTAGGTGTGATTGCTTCTGTTGTTGATCCATCGGACTGGGTCTCAACCACGGCCGTAGCAACCAAAAAGAACAAGGAAGAAATACGGATTTGTATCAATCCTAAAGATTTAAACACTGCCATTAAACAACCACACTATCTCAATTCTGACACCATGTTGTGTAATGAAACCCATACACAGGATAAACAACTCATAGCCTTGATTGTAACACAAGTAGAGGAAACATTACATGCTGTTGTCTCTGTAGTCAGCATCAAGCCTGACCATGAGATGGTGATGTACTATTATCAATAGCCCCGGGTCGGGATGAAGATCCGGACTGGACTACATATGGAATGTGCAGCATGCATAATATGTGTGGTGATAGATATAGTAAAGGCAGGCTAATATGGTTAATCTACAAGTAACTCAGCGGGACAGGCAGCATCTCTGTAGACAAGGAATAGGTGACATTAGGGGTCAAGACCCTTCATCAGATATCACATTTCGTCATCTTTACAGCCACTGGCAATGCAATACATGACCCACCATAAACATCAAGATGCAGTAGAGGGTACATTGCATTGCAACCTTGATGCAGACATCTGGAATCTTAGTCCATTGGTGTTCAAGAAGGAGTTGGCTCTTTGACCAATGTAGGTAGGCATATAATCCAGCTGAAATCTCTTCTCTCTTCTTGCCTTGTCTGCAACCGATTAACCTACAAACCCGCACCTTATTGGGATGTGGGAGGAAACCGGAGCACCTGGAGGATACCTGGGCAGTCACAGGGAGAGCATGCAAACTCCACACAGACAGCACCCGAGGTCGGGATCGAACCTGGATCCCTGGCGCTGTGAGGCGGCAACTCTACCGCTGTCCCACTGTGCCACCCTAAGACCTAATCAGTGCAGTTATGTGTGGGGGCAACTGGCAGGCAGGCTGTGTGGCAAGTAGCCAAAAAAAACCCACCTCAGCACTTATTTACAGATTTCAAACTTGAAGTAACCGCGGATAGCCCCAAAAGTGTATTGAATTCTAATGGCCCTGTGAGTGGGTATTTGGGGGAAAAAAAATCTGTCCTTAATGCTGCTCATATATGTTCGAATATGTTTCAAAGATGGTACATCCAATTAAAAGATGTCAAATCAGTATAACAAATTGGTACCTGCCACACTTCATGTCTAATAAGAATCAATTCGCTGTGTTTCACAACCCTAAAGGCAGTCGAAAATGTGGGCACTACCATGTTATAGTTTGCCCCATTACCTTTGTAAATATTGCATTAGTAAATAAATGTAGATGGGAGATTACTAGAGACCCAGCCAACCACTTAAGCACAGAATATGAGTTTTGCACACAAAACATTACACAGAAAAAAATCCCTTTTCAAAGAACATATTAGAACACATTTTTTGAGACAAGCCACAATTCATTAGGAAAGAGAGATTTAATGTCAGAATTTGGAATTAAGAATAGAACACGTCATCAATGGTTCTCAATTACACTGTCAGAATTTTCAATGAAAGTGACGTTAAACAAATATAAAATAGCAGGTACTGAATTCTGCTGCTCATTGGTAATTATATCAAATAAAATGAATTATCATTGAGCAGCAAGCTTGAATTTCACCACCAAAAAAAATGCGAATTTGTAATTTGGAGATTTGTCACTAAATGAATATGTACACCTTTACCAACTGTTAATGTATTTCTAAACAGTATGATATGCTTATATTAAGATTTGTTTATTTATGATTCAGCCAGGAACATTTTCATCAATTTTGGCTTGCTTGATTAGAGAACTCTGCACATAATACTTTGTTGTCTGCAGTGTATTTCATTTCTTCCATTATGTTTAAACTATGGGACTGGGATTTGTGGCACCAGATGGTTTGTGCAGTGAGGCAGACTAGAGTTGATAGCAGTTGTCTATATTTTTGGCATGAAGGCAGGCAGCCACTTGCATGAAGACGTCAACTTATTCATTTTAGAGCATGCTGGTTTCAGAAAAAAAAATGTTATCAGCTACTCAAAAATTCAGACTGCACTCCTGATTTTCCAAACAGCAGGAAAGAAACTTCACAATGGATATTTAATAAATTAAAAACTGCAAAAATAAAATTGTCAATTTGGTCAGCATATTCAGTCCTTTGCAGAATGTGACATATTTTTAAGGCAAATTCCAGCAAGACAAGGGTGTGATGTTTCCCCATGGCTGGGAAGAGAGTTTTTGGTACTTTACCCCTGCTTCAGATAGCAGTAGAGGAATCAACAGAAAAATCCCTGTCTCACGGCGCGAGTCGACCCACGAGTGACCGTGAGATTAAACTCGTGGTAATCATGTACAATTAACATAGCGGGAACGTCAGAACTCATGGATGTAACATAGCGACTCGTGGTGCTAACGGCAGGTACCCGTGAACATAGTTAACCCTTGCTAAATTTAAAACATGTTTAAGGTTTTCCACGAGTCCTTCCAGATTTACTGGAAGAAGTAATGAATACAAAGGCTGAATCACCAAACCTAATATCATATATATATAATATTATTCTAAACGCAGAAATACCAACAACAGAAGGCATCAGAAGAGACTGGGAAAAATAATTAAGTATAAACATTTCCAAAGAAAGGTCGGAAGAACATTTATTAAATGTGCATAAATGTTCAACTAACGTAAGACACACTTTAATACAATTTAAAATCTTACACAGATTATACTATTCAAAAACTAAAATAAGTAAACTTTTTCCCAATGTGTCACCTATTTGTGATAAATGTCAATGTCAAGAAGCTACTATAGCGCACTCATTTGTCTTTTGTACAAAAGTTCAAAAATTTTGGACTGAAATTTTTGACATTTTCACAAAATTATATAAAATAAAACTGACTCCAAAGGCAGACTGGATTATCTTTGGAACAACGGAAGGTAGCCATGAATTAAATGTGTTTCAAAATAATCTATTTGAATACGGCCTAATAACAGGAAAAAAGCTAATCTTAAAATTCTGGAAAAATGCTCCTATACCAACAGTTAATATGTGGATTTCAACTATGTTTGAAACACTACATCTGCAAGATATGAGACTCCAACTGGCAGGAAAATCAGACCATTTCTATAAGAAGTGGTCTGCATTTATAAATCTACTACAAGGATAAAGTGCAAGAGTACCTCAAAAAAGTACTGCCTTCGGGTCTTGGTAAAGGGGAACAAAAAACTGTGAAGTTGGTAGATTCCTTTTGCGCGATGTTTATAATAAAGTAACTGGCTTTTCTTTTTTCCTTCTCTCACTTTCCCTTTGTTTTCCTCTCCAGGGCCTATCTCTTAATCTCCTTTCTCTAACTCTTCTACCAAGGGTTCCCTTTCCCTCTGGCACGCTTTTTCACTTTCACAACTCTTTTTCACTTTCTCTACTTTCTCTGTTTCTATTTCTTTCTTTTTTCTTTTTTCTAAAGCCTTCAAAAATTATGGGGTACAATGATTGCAATGATGTAACTTACGGTACCTCTAATAAAAAAATAAAAAATAAAAAATAAAAAAAATAATTTAAAAAAAGGTTTTCCACGAGTCAAATTTACTCTTGAAGTTAAACATTGAAAAATTTAAACTCGTTGTAAGAACATAGTGGCAAGTGAGTTTACCGTAGTGACTCGTGACTCATGGGTTTGGCCCGAGTGCCAGAAGTGAAATGTTGAAGATTAGTCAGATCTTAATGGAAAATTTTCAGTGAAGGAGCAAAAAGTACTCACTGGGTATCTGAGAAACAGTGGCAAAAAGAATGAAGTATGCAGTGTGGGGAAAGCCGCATTGAGAGAGTTAATTAGTTCCCTTCAGAACCTTAACTTTTCACATTGAAACGGTGCCATGAATCCTTGTTAGATTAATGCATTTTTTATGGAGAAGCAGATATATGGGACAGGTGTCCCAGGATTTATATCTGACAAATTTTATGCGTTTATACAGGGGATTTTCTCAGGCATCACTTTCCACCCAGTCTGTCCGCGTTAAGGAGGCTTTCAGTTGTAAGCCCAGACTGTAGCCACTTGTGAAGTACATTTGATGCCCTGATGGTGAATAATTTCCTTTCAAGCGACAAGGTGCCACCTTGCTTTTCAAGGTGTGTAGGATATCCGTTGGTTCACACATCTGTAGGGCTCTGAAAACTTTGTTTCCCAGGGCTGGGGTGAGTGTGAAAGGGGTGCTTTCTGGGCTGATCTGCCCAATCAGCAATGTTTTGAGCTGCTGCTTTATAGAGAGACACACACTGCTATCCCTCTGGTCTATGGACCTTGCTGTCAGGGGGAGAAAATAACGTTAATGTTCAATTTATCTAATCTTTTTGTTGGAAGTTTACCAACTTTTTGATGAAAGATAAATTAAGGGAATAAAACAATCTTACTAGACGTAAAAAGCTGGAGTAACTCAGCCAATCCGGCAGCATCTCTGGAGAGAAGGGTCAAAACTTTTTTTCAGTCTGAAGAAGGGACTCGACCAGAAATGTCACCCATTCCTTCTCTCCAGAAATGCTGCATGTCCCGCTGAGTTACTCCAGCATTTTGTGTCTATCTTCGGTGTAAACCAGCATCTGCAGTTCTTCCCGATAAAAAAAACAGCCTATGATTGATGCCAGACCTTGAACAAATGCAGTTCAAATGGATTTCTGAATGCCATTTTGGACGGATTGTTTCTTGAAACAAACTGCTCTAAAAGTTTGAAGGAAGGAAATGCAGATACTAGTTTAAACCAAAGATAGACACAAAATGATGGACTAACTCAGCTGGACAGGCAGCATCTCTAGAGAAAAGAAATAGGTGATGTTTCGGGTCGAGATCGTTCTTCAGGCTGGGTCTTTTTATAGTGAAACAAAAACTGCATGACATCAGTCCATGTGATGATTTTTCCACACGTCGTGGGACGTTGTTGGCTCAAGAGTAACTCGGGAGTGGAACTTGATAACTCGGGAGACGAACTTGGAACATCACAGAAATGAGAAGTAAACGGCAAACTTAGACATACCCGTGGGACCTCGATTAAACTCTTGAACATAAACTTGGAATCTCGAACACAACCACGAGTTTGATTTTTCCTATCACTCTGGGTCACTCGTGGGTCGACTCGCACCGTGAAACAGGGACTTTATGGTACGAGCCTACCCACCTGCTTGTGTTGTTCCTTAGCTGCACCATTATTAGAGGGAAGTTAAATGAACACCAAGCCGTCAATCGTCCTGCACTGTTCAACTCTATGAGCAACTTGTTAATCTTGGTCTACCACAGATGTTAGACTCACTGGTCTGTAGTTCCCAGGCTTTTCCTTACAGCCTTCTTTAATAGAGGCACAACATTAGCCACCCTCCAGTCTCCCAGCACCTCACCCGTGTCTAATGATGATTCATATATCTCAGCCAGAGCACCTGCAATTTTTTCTTCTCTAGCTTCCCACTGTGTCCTTGTATATTTCTGATCAGGCCCAAGAGATTTATGTTGCTTCATATGCCTTGGGACATTCGCAATTTCCTCGACTGAGATACCGACTGTCCCCAGGACATTTCCACTAACTGTCCCTAGTTCCCCAGTCTTTATGTATTTCTCCATGATAAAAACAGAGGAGAAATACTCACTGAGAACCTTCCACACAGAGATGACCGCTTTTGTTTTCTGAGGGGTTGTATTCTCTCTCCAGTTACCCTCTTTCCTTTAATATTCATGCAATCTCTTTGGATTTGCCTTAGTAATATCTGTCAGCGCTATCTCATGCTCCTCGTTTGTCCTCCTGATTTCCTTCTTCAGCAAGCAGTTTCCAAAACTCCTCCAGGGATATATTCTTGAACCCAGCTACCTATACCTGTTCCCTGCCTCCATGTTTTTCCTGACCAGAGACTTAATGTCTCTCATCATCCAAATTGCCTTACTCCCACCTGCCTTGCTCTTCACTCTAACATGAACATGCCTGCCTTGAACTCTGGTCATCACACTTTTAAAAGCATCGCACTTCCTGGGCATTCCTTTGCCTACAAATAACTTACTACAAACAACTTGAGCAAATCCCTGTCAAACAACATCAAAGTCACAATTCAGAACTTGCAGGTCCACCCTGTATAAATCCATAACTATTTTAAATGGCCTGTCCCACTTATGTGTCCTTGGCATGTAAATTACGCGACCTCATGGTCGCGTTGAGGCGCAGGGGCATCGTATGGCCGTGCGGGTTCGGTCCCACTGAGAAGTGCGGAGGGGGTATGTAGTTGTGTGCAACATCGCGTGGGGCTCCGAAATTTTTGTAGTGAACAAAATCTTCGCACGCCAACGGCCTGTCGCATAACTGATGGCCAAAGTGGGACAGGCCCAAGACCCTGGTGCAATGCAACATCTCACCTTCAACAGCAGCAGAAGCAGGCAAACGATCGCCAAGCTCGGCCTGGGGCTCACGGCCGTTGCGGTCCGGATCCGCCCCCACTTCTACTCCCAGACCTGGACCAAGAAAATTGAAGATAGACACAAAATGCAGGAGTAACTCAGCGGGACCAGCAACATCTCTGGAGAGAAGCAATGGATGACGTTTCAAGTCAAGACCCTTCTTTTCAGACTGAAGAAGAATCTCGACATGAAACGTCACCCATTGCTTCTCTCCAGAGATGCTGCCGGTCCCGCTGAGTTACTCCTGCACTTTACGTCCATCTACAAATGACGTCATGTGCTCCAGACGGCTGTGCGGGTGCATGAAGTCTCGCGCGACCTTCGCGGGACCGTCGCGGCTCAACGCGACCACGAGGTCATGTAATTTGCGTGCCAAGGACACGTAAGTGGGACAGGCCCTTAAAGCTGATAGAACTGTGAGCACTAGTCCCAATGGAGTCGTGCTCATAGACACTTCAGTAACTTGCCCTGCCCAATTTCCGAAGAGTAGATCCAGCTTTGCCCACTCCCTTGTAGAGCCATCTACATATTGCACGAGGGAACTTTCCTGAACACATTTGACAAATTCCACCCTGCCTTAGCCCTTGACTCCATAACAGTCCCAGTCTATATTGGGAAAGTTAAAATCTCCACCAATGACCACATTATTTGTCTTGCAGCTGCCTGCATCCTCTTGCCACATTTGCTCTTCAAATTCCTGATGACTATTTGGGGGGTCAAGAGAGTCAAGAGTGTTTTATGTCCCAGATAGAACAATGACATTCTTACTTGCTGCAGCACAACAGAATATGCGAACATAGTATGATATGACAAAGGGACCCATCAATAATGTATCGCAGACTACTGCCGTGATATTCTCATCTGTCAATAAAGCAACACCCCCTCGTCTTTTACCCCCACCTCTGTCTCTTCTGTTGCACCTGTACCCTGGAACATTAGCTGATTGTCCAGCCCCTTTCTTAGTCAGGTTTCCGTAATGGTTACAACGGCCCAGTAGGACATACCCATTTACTCCCTGAGTTCATCCACTTTACCCGTCAGCCTCTTGCATTAAAATAAATGCAATTTAATCCAACCCAACTGTCCTCCCTTGCTCCATGTCGTGCCTATTCTGTCCACTGAACTCTTTCATCACAATCCACAATAACTTCCAACTTTTCTCCTGCCTCATTCCTGCTATGGATCCCCCCTGCCCCGCCAATCTAGTTTAAACCCATTTGTGTAGCACTAGCAAACCTGCCTGCCAGGATAATGGGTGCCCTCCAGTTCAACTGCAACCCATCCCTCTTGTACTGGTCACCTCTGACCCAGAATTGAATTGAATAAAAACATTTGAAATGAATAAATTTTATTAGCCAAGTATGTGTACATACAAGGAATTTGCCTTGGTGCTTTGCTCGCAAGTAACAACACGATATACAGTAGACAATTAAAAATAAAACGTTATAATTTAAACGTGTGAAGAATGAAATAAAATACCAGAGCAAAAGGAGGCTACAGACTTTTGGCTGTTGAGTAGAGCCACTGCTCATGGAAAAAAAATGGAAAAGGTGGAAGAAAGGTAGGGCAGGACAAAATCTGGCAAGTGATAGGTGGATACGGGTTTGGGAGGGTATTGATAGGTGGTTGGACAAAAGCTAGAGATGAAAAGAGAGAAGGTGTGAGACAAAAAGATAGAAGAGTGGTGAATTATGAAGTTAGAGCAGTGGTTCTTAACCTTTTTGGCCCCACGACCCCATCAGACATTCTTGGTCAGTACCGTCACCCTCGAAACAAAAATTGAAAAAGAAGCCCGATTTATTAAAACATGTCTGCCAATACTCAGTCAATGGGATGGCTCAAAGTCCTTCGCAGCCATCAGGCGATCAAAACGAGGACGAATGCTCATGTCAGCGTCAATCACAAGCCTATTGCGTGCCTTCATTTTCAGAGTTACCATAGTTGAGAATCCAGCCTCACAGTGATAGGTTGAGGGGGACTGGGCCAATATGGCCAGGGCCCTCTTCGAAAGAACAGGACAGTCCTTCACTTTCACCAAAACGTGGCGAGCTCTTGTTCCATGAAGTCACTCTTGAGCTGGGCATCTTCACAAATTCGGTAAAAATTCAACCTTCGCAGCCACGTCAGTATCGCTGATGACACCGTCTTCAACGGAAAAGGGTTTACGATCCACTCATCACGAGAACGGTCGTCCAGTCCAGGGAAGTAACGTTTGATGGATTCACTAATTGCCAGAAGGTGGGTTGAGATCTCCTCATGGAAGTGGCATTCAGCATCTGGCGTAGCATCCAGGAGAGTCGTTATCTCGCATGGGGGGAAATCCTGAGGGCGGGGGGGCCTGCCCCCCCAGTGTTTGGAGAGGTGGGGGACAATCCCCATCATGTATTGTGAAACATGTTGCAACAAAACCACCACCACAGCCTCCGAAATCAGCCAGCTCCGTGATGGCAAGTTCACAGGCTCTGCGACTGGAGCTCTCAAGGTCGATTCCAGTTGGAGGCCGCCAGCTCCTGGAATCTAGCAGCCCGGGACTAGCTGCAGGTCCCAGGTCGGCTCGCCTGCCCCGGGACTGGCTGTAGTGCCCAGGTCGCCTGCGTTCCCCGGGACTGGCTGTAGCACCCCGGTTGCCTGTGTGGTCCACAAATGGCTGCAGTTCCCAGGTCGCCTGCGTGCCCCGGGACGAACTGCAGTTCCCAGGTCGGCTCGCCTGCCTCGGGACTGGCTGCAGTTTCCAGGTCGCGAAAACTAATTGAAAAAAAATACGCCTGAGGGCCGGATGATTTTGGGTTACAGGCCGGATCCAGCCCGTGGGCCGTAGGTTGCCGACCCCTGTCCTAGATGTTAGGCCTCATTGTGTAAACCCCCCCCCCCCATGTTTTAAAAGCGATTTCCGCCCATGCAGGGAAGATAGTCGTGTCACCGTCCTGGACTCTTCTCTGGTAAAGGTGAATATTGCTACTGCATTGGGAGGTTTCCTTCAAATAACAGGTTCAAGGAATTCTCCTCGGAGAAGAAGTCAGCCAAGTAAGCGACCTTCATCATGAACAGTTCATCCTGCATCTTTTCATGAAACCTCGGATGTGGTTCACAATCTTTGCCACATCTGAAATCACTTCTCGAAGACAGGAGGGAGAGTCTTCATCGCTAAAGCATGGCGATGTATCACGCAGTGGGTGAAGGAGACATAAGGAGCGACATCCCTAAGTCTTTGACGCTGGATCTGCATCCGACCATGGAAGGTGCCCCATCTGTACACATCCCGACAAGGCGTTCCCAGCCAAGGTCATGTTTGATGAGGAAGCCTTATAGCATTCTGAACACATCTTCTCCCCGAGTGGTAGTGGCCAATGGCTCCAAGAACAGGTACACCTCCTTCATGGTTTCTCCGTCGAGATAACGAACGTAGACTAGCAGTTGGGAACATGAGGCAACATCTGTTGACTCGTCCAGTTGCAGTGAAAACACTGGACTGCTCTTCACAGCGCTCACTACTTGCAGCAGAATATCATTACTCATATCCGAGATTCGACTTTTGACTGTGTTATTCGAAAGGGAAATCTGCCTGAAATTGTTTGACTGCTGTTCCCCCAGCACCAACTTCACTGCTTCGAGAAGGCATGGCTTGATAAGCTCTTCACCGATGGTGTGAGGTTTCTTAGTCTGTGCAATTCGATAAGCTATCCGGTATGAAGCCTCCAGCGCGGCTTCATTTTGATGATTGCAGTGACCCGTTGAATCGATGTGAGAACCCTTGAGTGCGGCTTCTTTTCGTTTGAAATAGTCCACACCCTTCCTCGCCAGGTAGCTGTGACAAGACTCCAAATGGATCTTCAGTTTGCTGGGCTTCATGCTCTCGTGGCTCAAAACCTTGGCACAGATAACACATTGCGGCTTGACCACGGATTTTTGAACAATGCTTGTGAAGCCGAACTTGAGAAATGCATCACTATACGTGCGTGTCTTGGAAGACATGTTTCACAACACACACAGTAGCAATGTTACAAAATGTTGAGATTTTAAAAATCAAGTCTGTAATTTATCCCATCAGATAAAGCATAAAAAGAAGTTTAATTTGACACCTAATTCACTTTCATATCTTCAGTATTAAAACAGTTATGGCCATTTTCATACTCGGAAATTAGCATATTGTTCCCTATTGCTTTTCCATTGACTTAACACAAAAGTTGTGATCAAGGACAGTCAAAAGCCCATAACTTTCTTAAATATTAAGAGAACTGAAAGACATTTTCAGTTATTATAGATTGAAGCATTCTGAAACTAATATGAACCAATCTTACTTGGATGACCTGAAATTAAAGCATATAATTAGTTAGTTACCCAATTGTAGCTAATTACAAAATTCAATTACTAGATCTAAACATCTATCCATTTCTTAAGAAAATATTAACATTTTTTTAAAAGCCTAAGTGTCCATGCTGCCTGGAAAGTTGAAAATCTGGTGCCTGCAGTTTGGGTTACTACCTCGCCTTATGTGGCCACTAACCATGTATGACATCACCCTCACAAGAGTAGAGAAGAAAGAAAGAACAATCAGCTCTTTCGTGAGAAAGTGGTTAGGTGTTCCTCGGTGCCTGAGCAGCGTAGGCCTGTACGGTCAGGGGGTACTCCAGCTGCCTCTCTCTAGTCTCACAGAGTACAAGTGCACTAAAGTCAGTCTAGAGATGACCCTGGCAGAATCAAGGGACACTGTCATCCGAGCTGCTGCTCCAACCCCGGCAACGGGAAAGAAGTGGACGGCTAAGGATGCGGCACAGCAGGCAAAATCTGCTCTCCACCAAGGCGACATAGTAGGGCAAATCCAGCATGGAAGAAGTGGCTTGTGGCTTGGTGGAAAGCGACCTTGCTGGAACAAAGCATCATCACTGGAGCGCCGGACGTTGGTCGCGGCCGAGGTTCGCCGACAGGAGGAGTTGAGTAGGTGTACCAAGGCTGGGAGAGTGTGGAAAAGAGGAAGATCAGCTGGAAGGACATGTGGGAGATGGAGGCGAGCAGGATAAGTTTCCTCATTCAGGCAACCTATGATGTCCTTCCTAGCCCAAAAAATCTCAACCAATAGATGGGCGAAGATCCATCATTCAACACCAGCCACACTTAGGCACATTCTCACCGGGTGTAAAGTAAGCCTCTCCCAAGGACGGTACACCTGGAGACATACTCAAGTGCTCAAATGCCTGGCAGCGTCTCTGGAACGCAGGAGAACAGCCAACAATGCCTTGCCGCCCAGAACAACCAACCCAGTTAAGACAATTGCCTTTGTTAGGGGGGGGGGGAACAAAGGCAATGGAAAATTCCACCAAGGGCCAGGCTAGGACAGCTGGAGGCAGCCCGGGATTGGCAGATGCTGGTGGATGTGGACCAACTGCTTACAGTTCCATCAGAGATAGCCATCACCAACTTGAGGCCTGATCTTGTGCTCTGGTCGAACTGTCAGCGCATGGTGTACTTTGTGGAGCTCACAGTCCCTTGGGAGGATGCTGTGCAGGAAGCCTTCGAAAGAAAGAAACTGCGATATACAGAGCTTGCAGCGGAGGCAAAACAGCGGCGCTGGAGAGCTAAGATCTGCCCGGTAGAAGTTGGATGTCGAGGATTTGTGGCAACATCTACTTTAATACTGATGAAGGACCTGGGGATCAGCAGACAAGCCCTACGCCAGGCCATCAAAGAAACATCACGGGTGGCAGAGTGGAGTAGCCAGTGGCTCTGGCTGAAGAGGAAAGACCCCATTTGGTCTCCCAAATAACCGACTAGACAGATGCAGAGGGGGGTGGTTCTGGGACGCCAGAATGCACGGCTGAGCCTACTGGAGACGTCGTGGGTTCAATCAGCGAAACGTTGATGAAAGTAGGTGCCCACTTGATAACCCCAATGACGTGTCTGCCTAGCCTTTCCCAACATTGGAGGAGCATAGGTGAATGCAGAAGGCTCCCATCACCATCGGGAGTAAATTGATATTTGGCACCTTGGATTTTAACATCTAGTCCTGTGTATTTGCAAACAGTGTCCAAATAACATTCACACAAGAATTCACAATATAACATGATTTTTAAATCCAATTGTCATTAATTTATAGGCCAAATTGAAGGAATTTAGTGTTTAATGCCCGTAAATTAATGGCCATTTAAATCAGCTTGCGAGTGGGAATTTCTGGAACGCGATGGATTGGAACGTTGCGGTTGCGGTGAATTTAAACTCAATATCGGCAGGAAAAATACTACCGGTTCATATGGGGAATAAATCACCGTTTCGCAACATGAAATGTTGATTAAGGTCATCTAAACAAGCAGGTTTATATGAAATAATAAACAGCTTTCACTTAACTGTCCCCTACGTAAAATCCATCCCCGTTGTCGGCGTTCACGGCATTAGGAGCTAATTTTTATTTTACTGCAGCGCTGAAATAGTCGGGCAATTAATTTTTTTTTTTCATTTACCGGCAGTCGGAACGAATCGTTAGCAAAAGCTCGCACACCGAGAAAATATAATTCCGGATGGCAAGGGAAAACCGCATTTTAACCCCGCCCCCCCTCAAAGGCGCCAAAGTCACGCACACGGCCAGTGACAGAACTGCAGCGCCGCTGAAGGTAAGTTTTGTAACATACCTACACACAGTTCGTGTGCGTTTACGTAATCACATACACAAACAAAATACTGTGAATGCTATGAAGCTTTGTTCGGTTCGTAAAAATGGGCTCAACAAATTGATGTTATTTATGACCCCTTCATGACCCCCGGCAAAACCCCAAATTACCCCCTTGGGGGTCATGGCCCCCAGGTTAAGAACCACTGTTATAGACTGTTGGATTCAGATTCAATGTTAGCTTTCAAAACATAATTAGATATATGTTTAACGGAGAGAAACACTGCATAGAAACAGAGACAGAGCATGAGAAGGGGACTAACTGATTGTGCTTCAGGACAATCATTACGGCCTTGAAGGATTTAATGTCTACTATCGTGGTTACTATTTTATGACACAATTATTTAACATTAGAAACATTGAGGTTCTGGTTTGGAAACATTTTGATGAATTTAAAATTGAATTTTCTTGCATGAAATAGATGGTGGTGCATTCAGACATTCTTGCTGTAACAGATTTTGTCTCTAAATGCTTCCCATTTTACAGTACCATCGGCTGGTTGTGTTTATTGATAGCATATCATTTGTTTCACAGCATCCTTAATGATACTTTTAATATCTTTTATGAAATGTTATACTTATTCAAAGTAATATTAATGCCATAAATGAACAAAGGCACCGATGCACTTAACTATGAATGCGGGGCACCTCATTGTGTCTTGAAATGTACAATTTCATTGTGGAAGTATCTATTACTGGGATTTCTTCTTTGTCACGATCCTTTAACTACAAAAGGAAGACAAATCACAATCCTATAAAGTGAGTCTAATGAACATACAATAAGCTTACAAAGGAGTTACAAAGTAAAGCTTAATCTACTTAATTGTCTCAAGTGAATTGGGTAGATTTTGCGGCAAGCAGAGAATCGATGTTGGTGGTCATTAGTTTTACTTGCATTTACCCAGATGCCATTGACTTTAATTTTCCAAGGTGCCTTTGACATGCACAAGCCAAATGCTGTAAGAAGGGTCTCGACCCGAAACGTCACCTATTCCTTCACTCGATAGAGTTTCCTCACCCGCTGAGTTTCTCCGGCATTTTTGTCTACCTTTGATATAAGGTGCTGTCATTCTCATCTCAGACCTGGGATTCAGCTCTTTGGTCCAAATGAGAGAGAGTCAGTGGCAGGAGACAATATATGAGAAGATCTGGAACCAAGTAGCCCTAACAATATCAAAGTTTTAACTTGCTATAGGCCAGATTGTAATCATTAATGTCACCATTGGGGGTAGAAAAGTTTCACAAAGATTTTGGCCTGGATTGGAAACTTTAAGTTATCAGCGGAGATTGAGGCTTGTCCTTTTATCTCTGGAGTGAAGGTGGCTGAGAGATGATATGGTCGAGGTATATCAGAATTATGAGAGGCAGAATCCACTTTTACAGGTACATTTAATGCAAAAACACAACAAATAAAAATATAATAGGCAGTAATACAATAAATTATCAGTCACATTAGGTAACCAAACCATAATAATGTTGGCCAAAGTATGTCATGCAATCTACAGCAATCCCTGGTCGTTCATTGCTGAGATAGGGTTGGGGTTATGGTTGTGCAGATTGGTTCTCGTAATTGATGGAAATAAGCTATTCTTCAACATGGAGATAACAGTTCTTAAGCTCCTGTATCATCTTCCAGAGGCAACAGCGAGACGATGGAATGGCCAGGTTGATGTGGGTCTTTGATGATATATGCTCCCTTCTGAGACGGCCCTTCCTGTAGATCACTTTGATTGTTTAATCGATAATGTTTTATTATTAATGTTTAATGTTTTAAGTATCATTCTTAACTGTCACTGTATGTCATGTTGTCACTTGCGGGCGGAGCACCAAGGCAAATTCCTTGTATGTGAATACTTGGCCAATAAACGTATTCATTCATTCATTGTGGGGAGGATAATTCCTGTAATGTACCGGGCAATGGCCACTTCCTGCCGCCTCCTATGTTCCTGAACTTGCCCATGATTCAGTCAGTATGCTCGCTACCTGATACTTGTAGAAATTTGATTAAGTATTCAGCACCCGTGCTCAAACGTCCAAGGAACTAAGGGCATTGATGAGCGTTCTTTGTGATTGTATCACTGTACTGGGTCCAGGACAGATCTTCAGAGATGTGCAGAGATGTTCAGGAGGCTTTTTACTCTCTCCATCCTGTCCCATCGATGAAGAAAGGTTCATGGCCCCTTGGCCTGTGTCCGTTTCCCATGATAATGGTATATAACATTTGAGGACATTGGCGTGAGGTAAGAGGGGGTGAGGAGGGGGGAGGTTTCAAGGGATCTGAGGAGTAAACCTATGGCAAGTAGAGTAGTGGTTATCTAGAATCACTTGTCGGAGCAGGTGGTGGAGACAGGGACAGTAACAATATTTATGAGGCATCTTGGCAGGAATTTGAATTAGCAGCGCATCGTGGGACATGAAATTAATGCCGGCAAGAGGGATTAATGTTAACAAAAGACACAAATGCTGGAGTAACTCAACAGGTCATGCAGCATCTCTGGAGAACATGGATAGGTGTTGGAACATGGAAGGAATCTAAAAAGGCAATGCGGGAGAAAAGATGAAATACAAAGGTAAGCTAGCTAATAATATAAAAGAGGATAGCACGAGCTTCTTCAGTTGTATAACGAGTAAGAAAGAGGCAAGAGTAGACATTGGACCGCTGGAAAATGATGCAGGAGAAGTGATAATGGGGAATAAAGAAATGGCAGAGGATTTGAATAGCTTTTTTGCATCAATCTTCAAGGTGGATGACACCAGCAACGTGCCTGAAATTCAAGAGGGTCAGGGGGTGGAAGTTAGTGGAGTGGCTGTTACCACGGAGAAGGTGCTTGGGAAGCTGAAAAGAGCTGAAGGTGGATAAGTCACCTGGACCAGATAGACTGCACCCTAGGGTTCTGAAAGAGGTGGCTTTAGAGATTGTGGAGGCATTGATAGTGATATTTCGATAATCACTAGAGACAGGAGTGGTTCCAGATGATTTGAAAATAGTAAGATTAAATGAGAACTTACCAGTTCGAAGTTTGATCTGTATTTTATGAGGAGTTACGATGAGGGATTACGTGAAGACCCCGTCCAGCACGCATGCGCGACATTTCTTCAAAGCAGCGGTGTGGATTCACAGAAAAACACAACAATTGAAATAAATATAGTAAAGAAAAAATAAGAACTTAATTACCAGTTGATCTGTATAATAGAGAGTGGGAGCGGAGGGCACGTAATCCCTCATCGTAACTCCTCATAAAATACAGATCAAACTTCGAACTGGTAAGTTCTCATTTAATCTTACTATTTTACTTCGGAGTCACGTGAGTGACTACGTGAAGACTTCAAAGCTCTGTGAATCCGAACCGTGTACCAGCTCATGCTTCACTCACTGCCTGAAGACCTTAGAGGGAGGAAGCATGTTATACAATCAACAATAACCTGTTTGTGAACAAAAAAGGTTTATTAATAACAACAAAAAAACAGAGAGCTCCCCCGGGCTTAAATTAAATATTATCTGCAGACTCTAAAATTCTGTCTGCAAATGTAGCAGGCTCCGCCAGCGGCTTATTATAAAACCTTTG
The DNA here is from genome assembly GCA_035221665.1 of Okamejei kenojei. Lineage (NCBI taxonomy): Eukaryota > Metazoa > Chordata > Chondrichthyes > Rajiformes > Rajidae > Okamejei > Okamejei kenojei. Next base: position 8,630,791 of record CM069145.1, on the reverse strand, counting down.
GAAAGTTCTTTCCGAGGACCATCCTGCTCTGGCCAGAATATGGTCCATAGGCACATCCATTCGCCTAGCCGCCGACGTAGATGCAGCCCTGGTGGAATGAGATTTGTACACATTAGTATCGACTCCCGCGGACTTAAGCACCTGCTTGAGCCACCTTGAAATGGTTTGGCTCGTCACCTGACCATGAGGCTTCTTGTGGCTTATCCATAAGGCTTTTTCTCTCCCTCTTAAGTTATATGTTGTGTCTATGTAGTTGGCGAGATGGGTCTTGGCACACAACCGTGGGTCAGGTGAATATGCCCGGAACTCCATAACTGGAGGCGTGGTACCTGGTCTAGTTTGTTTGACCAGTCCCTGAATGTGAAATGTGATACAGTCCAATGACTCTGTCATGCTGTCCAGCCTCAGAAGGTGGAGGGACTGTACCCTTTGAGCTGACACTAGAGCCATGAGCATGACTGATTTCAGTGTAAGTTGTTCCAGAGTAAGTGACCTGGGTGGTGGCCATCCCCTAAGGTACGTCAGTACTATGCTGACATCCCAGATCTGAGTGTACCTAGGCCTAGGGGAATTGGTGTTAAAAATGCCCCTCATGATTTTGACCACTAGTGGATGGGACCCCAAAGTCAGTTTGTCCTGCTGCTGGAACCAAATAAGCTGACAACGCACTCCTGGCTGTATTAATGGCGCTGTAGCTGAGTCCTTCCCGATGTAATCCAACCAGAAACTCCACAACACTGGTGGCTGTAGCTGTAGTGTAGGTAGTTCCTGTTTTGGAGCAATACCGTTCCCATTTTCTTATATTGGTCAGGTATTGTCTCCTGGTGGACTCCCGGTGAGATGCGGTCATCATGTTGATGGCGTCCTCAGACAGTCCCAGGCCCAGTAGAGGTCTTTTTAGAATCTGCAAGCCAGGAGATTGACTCTGTCATGGCACGGGTGACTAATGCCTGACACTGGGTGGATTAATAACTGTCGACTGCTGGGGAATTCCAACGGTGTTTCAACAGCCATGTCGAAAGCCACTGGGAACCATAGCTGTGTAGGCCAGTCAGGTATTATCAAGATTCCTGAAGCGGAATCCAATTGAATCTTGCGTAATACCCGACTGATGAGGCAGAAGGGAAGAAAAGCATAAAAGAACATTTTCCCCCAATGCAGCGAGAATGCATCAACTGCTGCTGCCTCAAGGTCTGGTTCCCAAGCGACATACGTTGGTACCTGGTGATTCAGCCTGGATGCAAATAGATCGATATCTGGTGTGCCATATTGCTTTGTAATTTCAGCAAATACTTTGGGATTTAACATCCATTCGATGTTATCATTAAATCTACGTGACCTGGTGTCTGCCACTGTATTTTGCTTACCTGGTAGGTAAGTTGCTGATAACCAAATATGCCTTTTTAACACACCATTGCCAGATTAGGTTGGCCAAATTGTCACACGATATCGACTTTACACCATCCATGTGATTGATATAAGCCACCACCGTGGTATTATCTAGTTGCAACCGGACATGTGCATGATGCGTATTAGATGAATATGCTTTTAACCCATAAAACGCACCCAACATTTCTAAATAGTTGATACCCCATGTCTGTAGGCAAGATGATTCAAATTTATTCCATCTGCCCCCTGTGCTGGATTGCATGTTAGTTGCTCCCCAGCCCAAAGCACTGGCATCCGTTTGAATGGTTAATACTGGGTTGGTGATCATTATGGGACTGGAGCTGAGTCTTACGTTCCTTGCCCACCATTGTAACTCTGGAATGGATTCAGCAGTTAAACTCATAGCTCGGTCAAAGTGACCTGAGTTTTGCTTTAGTGCATGCACTTTAGCTCTTTGAAAATTTTGATAGTGCAAAGGCCCAAATTGTACGGCTGGAAAAGCTGCTACCATTTTGCCAATAACTCTAGCTACTTCCCGTATGGTTGGCTGATGTTTATTCATGAGTTTGTTGCATGATAGCGCCAATTCTGATGCTTTCCCCATCCGCAGAGTTACAATCATGCGAACAGTATCTATCGTAAATCCAAGATAGTCCATGGCAGTGGATGGTGTAAGATTGGATTTATCTGGATGTATGACAAACCCCAAAGTTTCAAACAAACGTTTGGTGGCTGCTACTGCCAGAATGGCTGTCTCCAAGGTTTTCCCTACTATTAAAATGTCGTCTAAATACGCCATGACTATATGCTTTTGTTTCCTCAATAATGCCAAGGCAGGTTTTAAGATTTTAGTGAACAACCTTGGAGCAGAGGTTAGCCCATTTGCTAAGGCTTTATATTGCCATAGCTGTTTCATCCAGATAAATTTTAAATATTTTCTTTTTTTTTTTTTTTTTAATTTATTTATTATAGAAACAAAATAACAACCAGTTACATTATATTTCAGTAGTAAATATACATAGTCCTAATAACTGATTCATACTAATAATATTATTTATACTGTATTATCCTTAGTTATAGATTTCAGAGTTATGTATTTTATATAATTAAAGATACATAATACTACTAATACATTCACAATATTAGCATTATACTCGTACTATTAGTAATTATCATTTTATTTCTAATTTTATTAAGTATAAGACCAAATTTTATGATATTATTGATACAAAAAGTTAGTACATCTTATATAATTCTTATTATTTCTTCCTAATGTTAACAATATTTATTTTATCGCTAAATTTAAAATTATTGTACCATTAAAAGCATATAATTTTATATAATTAAAAATATAAAATACTAGGAAATGCTAATAATACTAACAATGTTCTTATAAATCTAATGATATTTATATTCATTCTAATATTAAGCTAGTGTGTTTCTATATTATTTTTTTATTTTTTATTTAGATATAAGAAAATAGAGAAATTAGGAAATAGAATAAAGAATAAGAAGAGGTTTGATGGAGAATAAAATATTCGTCAATAATCCGTCCTTATAGATATATTCATGATTTATTATACGTATCTCTTCATCCACGCAAATGTCCAGGCCTCAGTCAGGTTCCCGCGCCGAACCATTACGACCCTGCAAATATTTAATATATGGAGACCAAATACATCTGAAGAGATCTAACCTATCCATAAGGACAAGCCTCAATCTCTCCAAATGAAGTGTCTCCGACATTTCTATATTCCACATTTTGATTGTTGGGAATGCAGGGCCTTTCCAAAATTTTAATATTAATTTTTTCCCAATTATTAAACCATAATCAATAAAAGTTCTTTGATTCGTTGTTATTAATTGGTCAGTTTCAATTATTCCAAGTATAATCAGCTTTGGGTCAGTGATTATATTTATATTAATAACAGTCGAGATTATTTTAAATATTTCCTTCCAGTATTCTACAATTTTTATGCAGTTAGTGAATGAATGTGTCAAATTTGCTTCTGAAATTTGACATTTGTCACATATTGGAGATATTTTTGGAAAAATATTATGTAATTTAGATTTAGAGTAATGTAATCTATGTAATATTTTAAACTGTATAAGAGAATGTTTAGCGTTTAATGAACAATAATGTATATGTTGTAAACTTTCATCCCATATTTCTGGTCTTATTATTTGGCCTAATTCCTTTTCCCAAGATTCTCTGTATATTTCTGTTGATGGAGTATCGTTTTCCAGTAAAATATTATATATATATGATATCATTTTTTCCATATTTGGATGTTTATTCAAACATTCATCTAAAATTTCTATTTTTCTATTTCTAAATTCATATATATTTACAGAGGCATAGTTTCTAATTTGTAAATATCTGAAATATTCTTTATTATGTAGCCCATAAATTTGTTGCAACTCTTGAAATGAAAGAAAAGTATTTTCCTTATAAAGATCACCCATCTTAGAAATTCCTTTATTTTTCCATTGTAAAAAAGCCTTATCCAAAATCGAAGGTTTAAACATAAAATTATTAACAATCTTAAGACTTATTGGTATAGATTTTAGTTTTAATGCTTTCTTTATTTGTTTCCATATGCGGATTCCATTTTCTATTATCGGATTTTCACTATAAACTTTCTTAGCTACATTAATATTAGCAAATATTATAGAGCTAATTTCTAATGGAGAACAATCTTCTTCTTCCATACTTAACCAATTTGGTTTATTATCTATTTCTCCTAACCAAAAATTCATGTTTTTAATATTAACTGCCCAGTAATAAAACATCAAGTTTGGTAACGCTAATCCTCCATTTATTTTAGACTTACATAAATGTTTTTTTATTTATTCTATGAATCTTATAATCCCAAATAAAATTCGTAATTAAAGAATCTACTTTTTAAAAAAAAAATTTTTGGAAGATATATCGGGATTAATTGAAATAAATATAATAATTGTGGAAGAAAAATCATTTTTATTGCATTAATTTTCCCTATCATCGAAATAGGTAAACTTTTCCAGTATGAAATATTCTTATTTAATTTATCTAGTAATGGGGGAAAATTAGATTTAAATAGAGAAATTAAATCTTTTTGTAACAAAAATCCCAAGATATTTAATATTTTCATTTGTTATCTTAAAAGGAAATTGTTGTAATATATGTAACTTATTCATTGTTATAGGCATAAGTTCACTTTTATTCCAATTAATACTGTATCCTGAAAGTGATCCGAATTCCGTTATTAGTTTTAACAAATTTCGAATACTTATTTCTGGTTGAGTGATATAAAGTAATACATCATCTGCATATAAGGAAATTTTATTCTTAGTATTTGCGGTATCATATCCATATATTTCCGGGTGTAGTCTTACCCTCTGAGCAAGTGGTTCTATTGCTAATGCAAACAATAAAGGTGATAAAGGGCAACCTTGCCTACAACCTCGTGATAAATTAAATTTAATTGATAACATTCGATTTGTTGTTATTCTAGCTATTGGATTTGCATATAATAATTTAATCCAAGTAATAAACTCCTCTCCTAATTTAAAAGCTTCCATCACCGAAAATAAATAGGGCCATTCCACTTGGTCAAAAGCCTTTTCTGCATCAAGCGAAATAACTACTAAATCTTTTTTATCACTTCTTTTCGAATATATAATATTAAACAATCGTCTTAGATTATATGAAGAATATCGTTTTGGTATAAATCCAGTTTGAAAATTTTGATAGTGCAAAGGCCCAAATTGTACGGCTGGAAAAGCTGCTACCATTTTGCCAATAACTCTAGCTACTTCCCGTATGGTTGGCTGATGTTTATTCATGAGTTTGTTGCATGATAGCGCCAATTCTGATGCTTTCCCCATCCGCAGAGTTACAATCATGCGAACAGTATCTATCGTAAATCCAAGATAGTCCATGGCAGTGGATGGTGTAAGATTGGATTTATCTGGATGTATGACAAACCCCAAAGTTTCAAACAAACGTTTGGTGGCTGCTACTGCCAGAATGGCTGTCTCCAAGGTTTTCCCTACTATTAAAATGTCGTCTAAAATACGCCATGACTATATGCTTTTGTTTCCTCAATAATGCCAAGGCAGGTTTTAAGATTTTAGTGAACAACCTTGGAGCAGAGGTTAGCCCATTTGCTAAGGCTTTATATTGCCATAGCTGTTTCATCCAGATAAATTTTAAATATTTTCGATGCTCCTTGTGTATGGGTACTGAGTAGTAGGCATCTTTTAAATCAATGCTTGCTAGAAAGTACCCTCTAGAAACCAATAGTCTGGCTGTTTCAAAAGTATCCATCTTGAAATGTATATACCTGACAGACTTGTTCAAAGTAGTTAAGTCAATGATGATGCATCGTCCACCATCTTTTTTGATTTTAGTGAAAATATTAGACACAAATTCCAAAGGTTCATGTTTTGTTCTTTCAATGACACCTTTAGCTTGTAACCTCATCAGTTCAGCTTGACCCTCTTGTTTCTCCTTGACTGAGAGGGTGAATACCCTTTTGGGCATATGCTGAACTGGTGGAAAAATTTTATGGACAAAGTCAATTTTGTAGCCATGAACGCTGCTGAGTATATACTTGTCATTAGTGATGGATTCCCATGCATCCAAAAACAAGTGCAATCTCCCCCCGTTAGTACAGAGCCCCTACTGCACATATGCTGAGAGGAACCAGACCCACCTACCTCCATGGTTATTGGTGCTTCTTCTGCCTCTTCGCTGGGCGATGAGGCGTCTGCTGGGCTGTAGAGGGTTGATGTTGATCTCGATGTTGTTGGGGGTGGCGCATTTTCCATGGGGTCCGCTCTGGGCCCTGGCCTAAAAAAGGCTTACGGGGAATGGTTGCGGACCCCGAGCTTTCACCAGTCCCATAGTGTGGTCGACGACTGGTGGACGCCATGGGGTACTGCCGCCTGGGTTTGTTGGGTCTGCTCGGTCCCAATCCTGCCCTCACGAGACCAAAGGTCTTGGATTCTTCTTCCAGGTCTTTCACCTTTTTTGGAAGGTCTTTCCCAAAGAGCAGAATAGGAGGTTCTGACCCCGGTGTTTTGCAAAGTCCCGCAAATTTAGGGTTGAGGGCAGGCTTGATAATTTCCTTTCGCAAATTATTTATTTCATATTGAGTGGTGCACAGCAGAGCTAATGTGTCTTGCTGATTTGTGGAGATGTCCGCACCATCAATGGACCGAGCACAAGATGTTATTCCTGCAGTCAGGAGTTTAAGGATCTTCTGGAGCTTCAACTCCAGGTTTCTGATGTTCTGCCCCAAATGTCCCCAAATTTGGCTATTGACAGCAGGTACATTCAAAGATGTACAATTTACTGGGGCTGTACATAGTTGAAGAGCCTCATTAACCACCTGTTCTTGTAGGGGTTTAGAGGACAGGTGGTTAATGCTGGCTGCAAGTTTCGGCTCTAATGGCCGACCCGCTTGTGGAATGGCCACGTAGCGGTTGACCACACCCAGCAGCTCTTCCTGTTCCTGTACACCCTGCGTACTCCCGATATCTTCAGCCAGTGACCCCTCTTCTTGACCAGCCCAGACCTGGTCGCCAATGCTGCCTTCAAAAGAAGGTGAAGCAATGGCCAGTGCCGTAAAAGGCACTGCGGGAGTGCCTGAGCTCCCTTGGCGAGTCTGCTGCTGCTCTCTCAGCAGATCTCGCTGGAGTAATTGCTCCATAAGCCGTTCCATGCGGCTTAGGCGGCTGCCTGTGTCGCTCTCGAGCGGTGAGGCATCTTCATCTGAATCGTCGGATACTACCGCCCGGTTCTGGCTGCAGGTACCTCCAGCCCGCTGCTCAGGCAGCACTAGCGGTGCTGGGCTCGGCTCGGTAGTTATACCCGCTGCCTCTTGCCCCCCCTCCAAAGAGCATTCCTCAACGGAGGACGAACGGGGGCGAGCTGCAGATTTCTTCCCTCTGGTCTTGCTCATTCTTTCTGGAAAACAAGCAGACCACAGAGAAAAAGACACACGGCCACGGTAAAGCTTACCTGTCGGCCCGACTTTTCAAATTGTAGCGGGAGCGCCTTGAACTCCCGTTCGTCGCGGGTGCACTGCATGAACGCTAAAGTGTCGCACATGCGTGCTGGACGGGGTCTTCACGTAGTCACTCATGTGACTCCGAAGTAAAATTGCCAAATTCTACCCCGCTGCACAAAAAGAGAGCAAGGCAGAATAGTGAGAACTATAGGCCGGTTAGTCTGACTTCAGTGATTGGTAAGGTTTTAGTCCATGAGGTTACAGAGTACTTAGAAGTTCACGATAAAATAGGCTGAAGTCAGCATGGCTTTGTGAAGGGGAGGTCTTGCCTGACACATTTGCTGGGATTCTCTGAAGAAGTAAATAGCAGGACAGACAAAGGAGAGTCAGTGGATATTGTTTATCTAGATTTTTAGAAAGGCTTTGATAAGGTGGCACATAGGAGACTGCTTAGGAAGATGAGAGCCCATGGTATCAAAGGGTAGATATGAGCATGGATAGCATGTTGGCTGGATGGCAGAAGACAAATAGTGGCATTAAAGGGGGCTTTTTCTGGATGGCAGTCAGTGACTAGCAGAGTTCCGCAGGGATCGTTGCTGGGCTCACTGCTCTTCACATTGTATATTAATGATTGAGGGGATTGAAGGCTTTGTGGCCAAGCTGGCGAATGATACGAAAATAGGTGGAGGGGCAAGTAGTGTAGAGAAAGCAGAAGGACCTTGACAGGTTGGGAGAGTGGGCAGATAAGAGGCAGATGGAATATAGTGTAGCAAAGTGTGGAGTCATGCATTTTGTTAGTAGGAATAAAGGCATAGACTATTGACTAAATGGGGGGTGAAATCCAGAAAATCGGATTATTTTAGAAGGTCGTTCTTTTAGGAAGGACATCAGGAGGAATCTCTTTGGTCAGAGGGTGGTGAATCTGTGGAATTCTTTGCCACAGAAGGCTGTGGAGGCCAAGTCAGTGGATACCTCATTGAAATGTACAGAATAATGAAAAGATTGGATGTGGAGACGATGTTTTCATTAGTGGGAGAGTCTTGGATTAGAGGTCATAGCCTCAGAATTAAAGGTCGTTCTTTTAGGAAGGAGATGAGGAGGAATTTCTTTAGTCAGAGGGTGGTGAATCTGCAGAATTCTTTGCCACAGAAGGCTGTGGAGGCCAAGTCAGTGGATATATTTAAGGCAGAGATAGATTGATTCTTGATTAGTACAAGTGTCAGAGGTTATGTGGAGAAGGCTGGAGAATGGGGTTAGGAGGGAATAGATGGATCAACCATGATTGAATGGTGGAGTAGACCTGATGGGCCGAATGGCCTAATTCTGCTCTTATTACATAAGATCTTATGAGTGATATAGACGGTGATACAGAAAGATATAGAACAAATGAATGATATGCAACAAAGTATTATAAATATCAATGTCAGTATCATCATGTGATTAATAATGGAAATATGTTGATGGCTTTAAAAGACTTAGAAGGGGGGGAAAAAATAAATTCACATTAGAGACCAGGAATCAGCTGTAAACTACAAACTACTCAAACTGAAGCGTGAAGAAATTGCTTTTAACGTGGAATACGGAATCATTTGCATCATCACTTGGGATGCTAGTAGCCGGGATCTAATCTGAGCTTCATTACTTCCAGAAGACAGAAGGGCTGAGTTTTGTTCAGAGGAAGAAAGCAAGAAATTATAGCTCATTTAGCCGAACATCTGTTGTCATGATGTTAGATAATTAAGAATAGAGCAACTGAACACCTTGAACATTTCCAGTTGATCAGGGTAAAACAGCATGGATTTGTGAAGGGTATGACATGCGAGACAAGCACGATGGAATCTTTTGCAGATGTTGTTATTAATTGATAATGTTGTTGATTTTTAGAAGTCGTACGGTGGCACAGTGGCGCGGGGATAGAGTTGCTGCCTTACAGCGCTTGCAGCACCAGGGACCCGGTTTCGATCCCGACCATGGGTGCTGTCTGTACGGAGTTTGTACGTTCTCCCCGTGACCTGCGTGGACTTTCTCCGAGATCCTCGCTTTCCTCCCACACTCCAAAGACGTACAGGTTTGTAGGTTAATTGGCTTGGTATAAATGTAAATTGTCCCTAGTGTGTGTAGGATAGTGCTGATGTGCAGGGATCGCTGGTCGGTGCGGACTCGGTGGGACGAAGAGCCTGTTACCGCTCTGCATCTCTAAAACTAAAAACGAAAACTAAATAAGAAACTCATAGCTAAAGTTACAAATCATAAAATAGAAGCCAAATTAGTGATTCATCTCAGAATTGCCTCAGCGGCAGGAGGCAAATGGAAAAATAACAGGTGGGATCTCAAAGTGGCAAAATGTGACTACACTGCAATTTGTGTTGGGGCTGCAACAATTCAACATGTTTGTAAATGATTATGGGATAGAAACCTACCTAGTCAAGTATGCACATTATAAACAGTGAAATTGAAAGTATTAAATTATAAAGCAAATTTAATAGATTACGTGGGTTACACAAAAAGCTGGAGAAACTCAGCGGGTGCAGCAGCATCTAAGGAGCGAAGGAGATAGGCGACGTTTCGGGTCGAGACCCTTCTTCAGACTGGTCAGGGATCAGGGAAACGAGAGATATAGACGGTGATGTGGAGAGATAAAGAACAATGAATGAAAGATATGCAAAAAAGTATCGATGATAAAGGGAACAAGCCATTGTAAGCTCTTTGTGGTGTGAAAATGAGAAGCTCGTGCGACTAGGGTGGGGGAGGGAGATAGAGATAGAGGGAATGCCAGGGCCCGAGGGCTGAGGGAGAGCTGGGAAGGGCAAGGGTTAACAGAATTGAGAAAATTCAATGTTCAAGCCCAAAGGATGCAGACTCCCCAAGCGGAATATGAGGTGCTGTTCCTCCAACTTGCGGTGTTGCTCACTCGGGCCGTGGAGGAGGCCCAGGACCGAGAGGTCGGATACAGAATGGGAGGGGTAGTTGAAGTGCTGAGCCACCGGGAGGTCGGGTTGGTTTTTGCAGACCGAGCGGAGGTGTTCGGCGAAACGATCGCCAAGCCTCCGCTTGTTCTCACCGATATAGATCATCTGGCATCTGGAGCAGCGGATGCAGTAGATGAGGTTGGAGGAGGTGCAGGTGAACCTCTGTCGGACCTGGAAGGACTGCTTGGGTCCCTGAAAGGAGTGGAGGGGGGAGGTGAAGGGACAAGTGTTGCATTTCTTGCGGTTGCAAGGGAAAGTGCCCGGGGAAGGGGTAGAGCGGGAGGGGAAGGAAGAATTGACAAGGGAGTTGCGGAGGCAGTGGTCTTTGCGGAAGGCAGACAGGGGGGGAGATGGGAAGATGTGGCGGGTGGAGGGGTCACGTTGGAGGTGGCGAAACTGGCGGAGGACTATGTGTCATATTTGCCGGCTGGTGGGGTGAAAGGTGAGGACCAGGGGGACTCTGCCTTGTTTGCGAGTGGGGGAATGGGGAGAGAGGGCAGTGTTGCGGGGTATGGAGGAGACCCTGGTGCGAGCCTCATCAATAGTGGGGGAGGGGAATCCCCGTTCTCTGAAGAATGAGGCCATTTGTGATGACCTGGTGTGAAACACCTCATCCTGGGAGCAGATGCGGCGTAGACGGAGGAATTGGGAATAGGGGATGGAGTCCTTACAGGAAGCAGGGTGGGAGGAAGAGTAGTCCAGGTAGCTGTGGGAGTCAGTTGGTTTGTAGTGGATGTCGGTCAGGAGTATATCCATTATCTCTGCCTGTTCGTGCCCCACCGAACACATGTCTACATACCTTGACGCCATCCTATCCCCCTTTGTTAAATCCCTCCCCACCTATGTTCAAGGCACCTCAGACACTCTCCGTCGGCTCCGTGCATTCCATTCTCCAGGCCCCCATCCTCTCATCTTTACCATGGACGTCCAGTCACTCTACACCTCCATCCCCCACCAGGATGGTCTCAAAGCCTGCAACACTTGTCCCTTCACCTCCCCCCTCCACTCCTTTCAGGGACCCAAGCAGTCCTTCCAGGTCCGACAGAGGTTCACCTGCACCTCCTCCAACCTCATCTACTGCATCCGTTGCTCCAGATGCCAGATGATCTATATCGGTGAGAACAAGCGGAGGCTTGGCGATCGTTTCGCTGAACACCTCCGCTCGGTCCGCAAAAACCAACCCAACCTCCCGGTGGCTCAGCACTTCAACTCCCCCTCCCATTCCGTATCCGACCTCTCGGTCCTGGGCCTCCTCCACGGCCAGAGTGAGCAACACCGCAAGTTGGAGGAACAGCACCTCATATTCCGCTTGGGGAGTCTGCATCCTTTGGGCTTGAACATTGAATTTTCTCAATTCTGTTAACCCTTGCTGTCTCCTCCCCTTCCCACCTCTCCCTCAGCCCTCGGGCCCTGGCATTCCCTCTATCTCTATCTCCCTCCCCCACCCTAGTCGCACTAGCTTCTCATTTTCACACCACAAACAGCTTACAATGGCTTGTTCCCTTTATCATCGATACTTTTTTGCATATCTTTCATTCATTGTTCTTTATCTCTCCACATCACCGTCTATATCTCTCGTTTCCCTGATCCCTGACCAGTCTGAAGAAGGGTTTCGACCTGAACCGTCGCCTATCTCCTTCGCTCCTTAGATGCTGCTGCACCCGCTGAGTTTCTCCAGCTTTTTGTGTAACCCTCGATTCTCCAACATCTGCAGTTCCTTCTTTAACACTTTAATAGATTACGTGTTCAGGCAAAATAAAATAAAATTGGATTTCAATGGAGATACATGTGGATTCATCCTAAGTACCTCAGAGAAAACTCCATATCTCCTGGTGGATGAGCAACCTGAAGCAGTGAAATTAAAAGCGAATTAAGGCTTCATGTAGAAAGATAACTGGGGAGTGGAAATAAGGAGCTGCAGATGCTGGTTTACCAAAAAGGTCACAAAGTATTGGAGTAACAGTGCGTCTGATAGCGTTTCTGGAGAACATGGAGAGGTGATGTTTTGTGTTGGGGCCCTTCTTTAGACTGATTTTGGGTAGGGGTTGACAAAGCTGGACGAGAAAAAGGGCAGGACAAAGCCTAAAAAGTAATGTGGATATTGGCGAGGTGGGGTCTTGATAGGTGGATGGTTGGACAAAGGCCAGAGATGATAAAACAGAAGGTGTGTGACAAAACGATTGTAGTTGCCAATTGTGAAGCGAGAGGAAGGAATGTGTGTGGAAGCGGAGGGGGAAGGAGATCTAGGTGAGAGTTCAGGTGGGGCAAGGGAAGGGGTGGGGAGGTGCAGGAGGGAGCGGCTTGGGGGAAGAAAGGAGAGGAGGAAGGTTATCAGTTACTTAAAATTGGAGAATTTAGTTCATACCATAGGGTTGTAAGCTACCCAAGCGGAATATATGGTACTGTTCCTCTAATTTACGCACGGCCTCAATGGAGGAGATGCAGGACAGATAGCGTGGGAATGGCAAGAGAAGTTAAAATGAATAGCAACTGGGAGATCCAGTAGGCCTTGGCAGATTGAGCGAAATGGTGGCCGGGTCTATGTTTGGTCTTGTTGATGTACAGGAGGCCTCATCGGGAACATCGGATGCAGTAGATGAGGTTAGAGGAGGTGCACGTGAACCTCTGTCTCACAGGGAAAGACTGCTGGGGTCTCTGGATGGGGGTAAGAGAGGAAGTATGGGGATAGATGTTACATCTCCTGCAATTGCAGGAAAAGTATCTAGGGAGGGGGTGGTTTAATTTAGTTTAGTTTAGTTTAGGCATACAGCACGGAAACAGGCCCTTGGTCTGCGCCGACCAGCGATCCCCGCACATTAACACTATCCTATGCCCACTAGGGACAATTTTTACATTTACCAATCCAATTAGCCTACATACCTATACGTCTTTGGAGTGTGGGAGGAAACCGAAGATCTCTGAGAAAAACTCACGCAGGTCACGGGGAGAACGTACAAACTCTGTACAGACAGCACCCATGGTCAGGATCGAACCCGGGTCTAAGGCGCTGCATTCGCTGTAAGGCAGCAACTCTATCGCTGCGCCACTGTGACCATCCGTGAAGGGATAAGTGGACTAAGGGGAGGGAGCGATCATCCCACCACAGCTCTCAGTCTTCTAGTAAACCAGCTCTGACAATCCATACGACCAAGTCACTGTTAATCCCATGCACCAAAACCTTCTGATCAGCCCACCCTGGGGAACTTTATCAAATGCCGAACAAAAATCCAGGTGAACAACATCCATCCCCCTCCCCTCATCAATTACCTTCATCACTTTTTCAAAACTCCAAGTTAGTAAGACAAGACCTGCTAGTATAAGGCCTGGTTAACTGTCCTAAATTAACCCGAAGATACACACAAAATGCTGGAGTAACTCAGCGGGATAGGCAGTATCTCTGGAGAGAAGGAATGGGCGGCATTTCGGGTCGAGACCCTTCTTCAGTCAGGAACCATTCTCTTTCTAATGGGAGTAAATTCTATCCTGAAGCATCCTCACCAATATCTTCCCTACCACTGACTTGGGTCGCACTGACCTATTATTCCTTGGATTCTCTCTACTTCCCTTCTTAAAGAAAGGAACAGCATTAGCTACTCTACCGTTTGTCAGAACCTCACGTGTGGCTAAAGAAGATGCAAAGATATTCGTCAAGACTCCCACAATCTACCCTCTTGCCCCTCTCAATAACATGGGGATTTATCCACCTTAATGATCTTCATGAACCCCAACACCTTCTCCCTCTTAATCTCAAAATGCCCTGCATATTAGTATTGTCCACACTGATCTCATTGTCCACTACGTCCTTCTCTTTGATGTAAAGCACCCGTTTAGTACCTTGCTAATATCACCGGACTCCAAGCGAAAAAAACCCTTCTTAATCCTTGAGTGGTTCTACCCTCACTCCGATTACCCTCATTTTAAGATTGGTGTCTTATTTTAAGATTACCTTCATTTTAAGATTAAGCTTTGGGATTTTCTTTAATCTGACTGGCCAAAGCTATTTTGTGGCCCCTTTTGGCTCTTTTCTAGTCACCTGCTTGAGTCTTCTTCTTCTTATCGAGTCCACACAGAAGATTAGAAGTTGTTCAGCCAGAGCTTCTCGGCATCTGCATACAATGGTGTCTGTCTTGTGCTTCTTGTGCGTGGTGGTGGAGGAACGATTGGTGGAAACAGGGCTGCAACATGAATGCTCTTTCCTCGACCCCACCTGTTTGAGTTATTTCCTCCTTTCTTTATATTCCATAAAAGGCCCTGAATGATTCCATCCTCCTCAACCACGCACGGACTTCCTTTTTCTTGTTGACCAAATTTACAACTTCTTTGGTCATCTTTATCCTTTGCCATCCTCATCCCTCCCTCTCACTGGAACAAGCCGGTTCTGAACTTTGATCAACTGGTCTTCAAACAGCTCCAACGTCATATGTATAGTTACCCAATACAAATGGATCCCAGTGTACCCTTACGAGCTCCTGCTGAATAAGGTTGTAGTTTTCATTACTCCAATTTCGTACTTACCTGCAAGGTCAAGCATTCTCTCTATTAAAAACAATCTTAAGTGTGATCTCTATCCCCAAAAAGCTCACCCACTGAAACACCAGTCACCTGGCCAGGCTCATTTTGCAACACAAGGTCCAATATATTCGCTTCTTGGGTTGGACTAACCATATAATGTTTCTAGAAACCCTCTTGAATGCACGTCACAAATTTGGCCGCATCTGATCCTTGGCACTGAGCAAGTCCCGGTCAACATTGGGGAAGTTAAAGTCACCTACTAGAACAATCCAGTTATTTTTGGCATCTTTCGGCAATCAGTCTACATAGCTGTTCCTCCCTCTCCCGCTTAAACATAGAAAAATAGGTGCAGGTGTAGGCCATTCGGACCGTCGAGCCAACTCCACCATTCAATATTGATCCTGGCTGATCATCTAAAATCAGTACTCCATTCCTGCTTTTTCCCCATATCCCTTGACTCCGTTAGCCCTAAGAGCTAAATCCAACTCTCTCTTGAAAACATCCAATGAATTGGCCTCCACTGCCTTCTGTAGCAGAGAATTCCACAGATTCACAACTCTCTGGGTGAAAAAGTTTTTCCTCATCTCAGTCCTAAATGGCCTACCTCTTATTCTTAAACTGTGACCCCTGGTTGTGGACTCCCCCAACATCGGGAACATTTTTCCTGCATCCAGCCTGTCCAATCCCTTAAGAATTTTATGTTTCTATAAGATATCCTCTCATCCTTCTAAATTCCAGTGAATACAAGCCCAGTCGACCCATTCTTTCATCATATGTCAGTCCCGCCATCCTGGGAATTGACCTGGTGAACCTACGCTGTACTCCCTCAATATAATATTAGAGTGTATGCACCTTTCTTATTTCTAAACTCTATCCATATTGCCTCTGTGGAAGAATCCTCTCGTATATCCTCACTGAATGCAGTGAAAATGTCGAAGATTAGTAGCACAAATCTTCCATCACTTGTGCCTCCCTCTTGATCACATCTGAAACACGAATCCCCAGAACATTGAGCTGTGAGTCATGGCCCTCTTGCAACTACATTTCCATAATGGCCACAACATCATTGTGTTGCATAACACCAAGCAATGATCCAGGCTCTAAGTTCATCAGCTTTCTCCACAATACCCCTTGCATTGAAATAATACACTTCAGCCCATCAGCATCACCATATTCCTTCACCCCTCCCTGACTGTCCCTCCTTTGAGACTTACTGGTCCTAACATATATCTTCCCATCACTCCTTTCAATTTCTGACCTACTATTCTGATTTTCACCACCCCCCTCGCCCGCATTTCCAGTTTAAACCCTACCGAGTAGTACTGGCGAACTTCCCTGTAAGAATAATGGTCTTCCTCCAGTTCACATGTTTATTGCTACCACCATCTTCAAATGTTTTGGCTGTATGACAATTGAGGCTGAAAGATTTATCAAAGTTAAAAGTAGTTGGATGAGCCAATAATATATCATAACCAAACAAGGCAACAGACCAGAAGTTAGGAGGTGGATCGAGGCAGAAAGCAATATATTGGATAATGTGCACCAGATATATTCCTCTTTGCCATAAATTTATGAATCTCCTTACTCTATGAATCATCATACACCTTAAAATATCCACTTAATTGAATAAGGGAAATGCAACTATTATATAAAAGATGTAAATCAATTATCTTTATTCTTATTAAAATGGAGAGTGCAGAATAACGTGATAAAACAATCATGCAGAATATTATATATCTCGTAGGGAAAGTAACTTTACCTGCAGTCTATGCCGTTCCTCTATGTCCACAGGTTTTCCAGCACCCATACTATCCGTAAACCAGGATATATCAAGTAAATTCAACTTGTCGGCCTCTAACATCTTCTGGGTTTGAATCCAGTCGCAAATCTCATTCCAGGAGTTATTCTCAGTTACAATATGTGTGACCGAATCACTGTCGAAATAAAATGGAAACAGTTAGAGTCATAGTGTCGAAACAGGTCCTTCGGCTCAAATTGCCCACAACATGTCCCAGCTACACTAGTCCCACCTGTCCGCGTTTGGTCCATATCCCTCCAAACCTGCCCTATCCATGTACCTGTCTAACTGCTTCTTAAATGTTGGGATAGTCCCAGCCTCAACTACCTCCTCTGGCAGCTTGTTCCATATACCCACCACCCTTTATGTGAAAAAGTTACCCCTCAGATTCCTATTAAATCTTTTCCCCTTCACCTTAAACCTATGTCCGTCCTCAATTCACCTATTCTGGACAAGAGACTCTGTGCATCTACCCAATCTATTCCTCTCATGATCTTATACATTTCTGTAAGTTAGAGTTTTATTTTATTTTGTGATCTTCAATTCAATATCTGTGAAACGTATCTCACAGGATAAAAAGTACAATTTCTTATTTCTGGAATTAAAAGTTGCTGAAGCATCACAAACAACCAGGAAGAATACCTGAGCTGCAGCCTGCATTCTGCACACAAGTCATGATTTTAATTTAGATGCGACTGTGCTATGCTAGAACTGAAAGAAATGATTGGATAATGTTGCAGCTTAATGCTCAGCGAAGATCCACATTTAGCAGATGATGGTTAAAAAAAATATTCAAATGGTTTATAATTAACATGAAGAAAAGCAGAATAATGGCAGACCAAGAAACCCGCTAAATATAATTTCTTGCTCATCAAGCAGAACAGTGCGGCACCTTCACTCAATTTTAGTTATGGAAACTTTATCTGAAAGGAAACAGAAATTAATGTTTATTTTCAGTGTTTGTTTATCTGTCTCTGCAGCCCAAATTACCAGCACTACTGCAGAGTAAACTGACTTCTATTTACAGGACAATGTTAACTAATGTCTCTTCACATTTCCCCAGTAGCAAGTAAAAGTCATTGCTTACTATTTCGCCATTTGCCTTCCTTTCTTGCAACCCTACTTTTGCTTTTTCACCCTCATCCACTTGTTATCATCACTGAATATCCTCTTTCATTTCGTAATTCTGTTTTGGCCCCTTTCACTCTCTCCCAAGTATGAATTACACATTTTTACCATCTTCTCCACCACATCAGTGTCTTTCACATATATACCATTATAATTGTACTCTCCACTTCCTTCAGCGAGATCTTGGAATAAACTGCAGGCAGAACCTCAGATCGCCAAAGACCAGCACTAAATTGATTTTCTAAAGGCCAATACAATGTTTTCTAAAGATAAATAATCAACAAATATCAAGGTCCAAGAAAACGTTTGACTGAATAGTTGTAGTTACCATAATATTTACAAAATAAAAATGATCACTTTGTTGTTATACAGAAAGCAGAGAGAGCTATAATAGTAGTTTCATGAAGGTGATCACAGTTCGAGATTCAGACAGTGGACTGGGTAACCACCAGGAGAGGGAGGTGGGTGGTTCAGGAGTACACTGTGGCTATCCCCCTCTCAAACAAGTGTCACCCGATGTCACCCATTCGGTGGAATGGTGGAATGGTGGTGGGATTAGAGCAGCCAGGTTGAAAAATAGCTGCAGCGGGAAGGGTGAGCAGCCCAAGACCATGGTCTCTATTGGTATCAACAACATAGGATAGGAAGAGAGATGAGGGCCTGCAAAGAGAATTGGGAGTGAGGCAGTAAATTGAAAAGCACAATGTCTAGGGTTGTAATTTGAGGATTACTCCCTGTGCCATGAGCTAGTGAGGCAAGGAATAGGAAGATGGTTCCAACAAACCTGTGGCTGATGCATAGGGAAAGGTTCCAAGTACATTGATCATTGAGTGCTCTTCTAGCCAAGATGGACAATTTGCACCTGAACTGGATGGACACCAACATCCTTGCGGGAAGATTTGCTGGCGCTACTTGGAAGTGTTTAAATTAGTCGAGCAGGAAGATGGGACCTAAAGTGATAGTATGGCAGATGAGCAAATAGAGTCTGATGTAGATGTTAATGTAAGTCCAATAGAGTGGACAAGGAGAAAGGAAGGTGTAATAAACAAACTGCAGTTATTTAAATTCAAGAACTAGGGACTTGGATTATGTAATGGCAATTTTAAACTTTTCCAATGTCCAACATATAATTGCCATTACTACACTGGCAGGGAGGAATGGAATTTACGCAATCGATAACAAAAACAAATCCTCCAGTCGTTCTTTCCAGCTTCATTGATTTTCATTGAAGTAGTTGTACAGACAAAAACTAAACATTCCAGATCAGCTCCATTCTCGTGCAAATCTTAGCTTTCAGTTCTTACTATCTGAACTGGTAAAAAACTGTATTCCTTCTCCCGTGCCGTCTCCAGTCAATCTGACTACTCTCTGTGGTTCCGCCTGCCTGATCCAATGTATGTCACGCCCATCTACATATCAAAAGTCCACCCCAAGCATACCAAATCATTCTGCAAGAAATATCTAGACACAGTAATAAAATATGCTTATAGTAACTATCCTAAGCAAGAATGGCTCCTACACACTGGCCCCTAATTGTTCTATGTATATTGCTACTATGTGGGACTGGAATGTGACAGCCATTATGTGGCTCAGTGAAGACCAGGACTGGCAAAACTACTGATATGATAGAGTTGCAGCTGGGAGAGGGGGGAGGGGGAGGGGGGGGGGATTTTATAAGGGCGGACATCAAAGCAGTGCTCAGAGACGATATTCTTGGTGTATCATCTAATGAGGCTATACAGTGGCTTACAAAAGTTTTCATACCCCTTGAACTTTTCCACATTTTGTCACGTTACAACCACAAACGTAAATGTATTTTATTGGGATTTTATGTGATAGACCAACACAAAGTGGTGCATAATTGTGAGGTGGGAGGAAAATAATACATGGTTTCCAAAGTTTATTACAAATAAAAAACTGAAAAGTGTGGCGTGCAAAAGTATTCAGCCCCCGAGTCAATACTTTGTAGAACCACCTTTCTCTGCAATTACAGCTGCAAGTCTTTTGGGGTATGTCTCTACCAGCTTTGCACATCTAGAGACTGAAATTTTTGCCCATCCTTCTTTGCAAAATAGCTCAAGCTCAGTCAGATTGGATGGAGAGCGTCTGTGAACAGCAATTTTCAAGTCTTGCCAGAGATTCTCAATTGGATTTAGGTCTGGACTGTGACTGGGCCATTCTAACACATGAATATGCTTTGATCTAAACCATTCCATTGTAGCTCTGGCTGTATGTTTAGGGTCGTTGTCCTGCTGGAAGATGAACCTCCGCCCCAGTCTCAAGTCTTTTGCAGACTCTAACAGGTTTTCTTCCAAGATTGCCCTGTATTTGGCTCCATCCATCTTCCCATCAACTCTGACCAGCTTCCCTGTCCCTGCTGAAGAAAAGCATCCCCACAGCATGATGCTGCCACCACCATGTTTCACAGTGGGGATGGTGTGTTCAGGGTGATGTGCAGTGTTAGTTTTCCGCCACACATAGCGTTTTGTATTTAGGCCAAAAACTTCAATTTTGGTCTCATCAGACCAGAGCACCTTCCTCCACATGTTTGCTGTGTCCCCCACATGGCTTATGGCAAACTGCAAACGGGACTTCTTATGGCTTTGTTTCAACAATGGCTTTCTTCTTGCCACTTTTCCATAAAGGCCCGATTTGTGGAGTGCACAACTAATAGTTGTCCTGTGGACAGATTCTCCCACCTGAGCTGTGGATCTCTGCAGCTCCCCCAGAGTTACCTTGGCTGCTTCTGTGATCAATGCTCTCCTTGCCGGGCCTGTCAGCTTAGGTGGACGGCCATGTCTTGGTAGGTTTGCAGTTGTGCCATACTCT
The DNA here is from genome assembly GCA_035221665.1 of Okamejei kenojei. Taxonomy (NCBI): domain Eukaryota; kingdom Metazoa; phylum Chordata; class Chondrichthyes; order Rajiformes; family Rajidae; genus Okamejei; species Okamejei kenojei. Next base: position 8,610,167 of record CM069145.1, on the reverse strand, counting down.
TTCCATTTTCGGATGATGGATTGAACAGTGCTCCGTGAGATGTTCAAAGCTTGGGATATTTTTTTATAATCTAACCCTGCTTTAAACTTCTCCGCAACTTTATCCCTGACCTGTCTGGTGTGTTCCATGGGCTTCATGATGCTGTTTGTTCACTAATGTTCTCTAACAAACCTCCGAGGCCTTCACAGAACAGCTGTATTTATACTGAGATTAGATTACACACAAGTGGACTCTATTTACTAATTAGGTGACTTCTGAAGGCAATTGGTTGCACTAGATTTTATTTAGGGGTATCAAAGGGGGCTGAATACTTTTGCACGCCACACTTTTCAGTTTTTTATTTGTAAAAAAAATTGGAAACCATGTATCATTTTCTTTCCACTTCACAATTATGACCACTTTGTGTTGGTCTATCACATAAAATCCCAATAAAATACATTTACGTTTGTGATTGTAACGTGACAAAATGTGGAAAAGTTCAAGGGGTATGAAAACTTTTGCAAGCCACTGTATGGATGGAACAAAAGAAAAAAGGGATGATTTCTTTGAAGGCATTGTATGATAGGACCTCCAATAGTTAGCAAGAATTAGAAGAGAAAATATGTAGAGAGCATGGATAGCTGTAAGAACAATAGGTTTGTAATTGTAGGTGATTTTAACTTTCCTCATATTGATGTGGAATCCATATAATGCACAGGGCTTGCACAAGGTGGAATTTCTCAAGTATGTGCAGGAAAGTTTTGCTAAACAACACACAGAGGTCCCTACTAGAGAGAGTGAAGCGCGGGACCTCTGAATAGGGATCAAGGCAGGGTAGTGATTGAAGTGTCATAGGGGAACATAATGGGTCCAGCGAACATAGTTGTTTTTTAATAATTATGGAAGTAGTTAGGACTAGTCCACAAGTTGAAGTCTGCAATTGGGCAAGACCAATTTTGAAGGTATTATGGCCCTGTCCACGGTACGAGTTAATTCCAAGAGCTCTCCCGAGTTTAAAAAAAATCAAACTCGTGGTAAGCACGGAGAATGAACGTACCGGGTACGTCGGAGCTCGGGGACGTCTCTTAGTGGCTCGTAACGCTAACGGCAGGTACTCGGGAAGACTCGCTAATGGCAGGTAAGCTCGGGAAGACTTGTGAAGATTTTTCAACAAGTTGAAAAATGTCCACGAGAGCCCCGAGTACCGACGAGCGGCCATTACCGTAAATCTCCGCGTTCGAATCAGGGCAAACTCGGGGATAACTCTTGGAATGAACACGTACAGTGACACAGGGCCATTAAAAAGGAACTTACAGAAGTTGACTAATAGATGCTGGTTAGAACATAGAACACAGAACACAGAACACAGAACACAGAACATAGAACACAGAACACAGAACAGACAGTCACGCGTCACCCATCACTGCCTATGCCACCACGTCACACCACGCACCATGCGTGCGTAATGCACGCGTGATGGGTAAATGATGTTGCGTCGTGCATCGTGACGGGTAAATGATGTCGCGTAAATGACGCGCAAATAATGCCCAAGTGGCACAGGCCCTTAAGGAGGATAAATCCCTTAGGTGTAGGAAGGAATTACAGAAGCTGGTTTACACCAAAGATAGACACAAAATGCTGGAATAACTCAGCGGGACAAGAAGCATCTCTGGATAAAGGATTGGGTGACGATTCGGGTCAAGACCCAGTCTGAAGAAGGGTCTCAACTCGAAATGTCAGCCATTCCTTCTATCCAGAGATGCTGCCTGTCCCGATCAATCCCCAAGGCCTGACTGAGTGTATCCTCAGATATTGTGGGAGTTAGGGAAGAAATCGCGGGGGGTCCAGCAGAGATATTTGCATCAACATTTTTAGCTATGGTAAGGTTCAGAAAAATGGAGGGTAGCTAAAGTTGTACCTCTATTTAGGAAGGGGTGCAAAGACTAGCCAGGTAACTATAGACAAATGAGCCTAGCATCAGTGGTGGGCATGTTGCTGGATGGGATTCAGAGGGACAACCAACTGGACACCAGGCTTGGTGAAAGGCATCAAAGGCCAATGCCGGAGAGATTAGAGGACAGTGTGCTGACAGCTGCCTGCATTGGCTCCGCTGTTGTTTATCACCCATGTGAGTAATTTGGATGACAATTTATTTAATTTTTAGTTTAGTTTAGTTTAGTTTAGAGATACAGCGAGGTAACAGGGCCTTCAGCCCCCCGAGTCTGCGCCAACCAGTGATCCCCATACCTTAACACTACCCTACACACATGAGGGACAATTTACATTCCTACCAAGTCAATGTGGAGGCAGGTACAATGAGAATAATTAAAAGACATTCACATAGCTACATGACTAGGAAAGGTTTAGAGGGAGATGTGCCAACTGCAGACAATTGGGAATTGCTGACCTATAAAACTTAGCTGGCATGGATGAGTTGGGCCAAAGGGTTTGTTTCGATGCTGAATTACTATGACTCAATTACATTGAAAGATAAAAGAAAAACATCTAATTAATATATCAGTCCTTCCCCCCAACATGTAGGTAAACAGAGTCTAGCAACCTGTCGTTACTGCTATGCTGCTATTGCATGAGCAAATTCATTATTTTTACATTATTTATTTTATATTTCAAATCCAAATATATAGTCTGGCATGGGAAACAAATTATACAATATTAGCAAATTATACTATTTTAAATGTACTAATATGTTCAAATACAGGGAATCCCCGACTTACATAATATGTGACGCGTAAACATGCAATTACGTAAGCATTCTTTAAGTCCATTGATGCCCGCATGTCAGAGCTGCCACTTGGTCTCTGCGGTGGAGCTCCCCCAATGGGCTCCACACGGAGCTCCCATGTGGTCTCCGTGTCAGACCTCTCTCGTGGTCTCTGCGATGGAGCTCCCATGTGGTCTCCACGTCAGAGCTCCCCCGTGATCTCTGCGATGGAGCTCCCATGTGGTCTCCGTGTTGAATAGCAAAATTATGCTTGCGCAGTAGCACTTCCGTTTCTGACTTACGTAAGATCTGACTTACACAAGAGTCCATGAGACACACACCTTTCATAAGTCGGGGAGCATCAATATATATTGGCTTTTAATTCCTTCTTTAAATGCAATCATTTATCTGATGTGGGCATAGCTGCCAGGAGCAGTGTTCATTTCAGATTCCTAATTGCCTTTGAGAAGGTGACGGTGAACCAGCTGCTTGAACCGCTATTGTCTTTGAAGTGGAGAAATCAAGGATTTAAATCCACAGCAATGAAGGAAAGACAATTTAGTTCCAAAATAGAATAGTGCATGATCTGGAAGGACTCTTATGCTTGCTATTATTGTCTTTCTTGATAATAGGGATCACAAATTTGTGAAGAGCTGTCAGAGTATTTTATGTATCTACCAGTATGAGTGTTTGAAGACAATCCCTGCTGGAGTCATGGTGTAGGGAGGAACTGCAGATGCTGCTTTACACCGTTAATAGACGAAAAATGCTGCAGCAACTCAACGGGACAGACAGTATCTCTGGAGAGAAGGAATTCCTGTCCGCTGAGTAAAGGGTCTGTCCCACTTTCACGACCTAATTCACGACCTCTGCCGAGTTTGCCCTTGACTCATACTCGCAGCATGGTCGTCACAAGGTCGTAGGAGGCCGTAGGAAGGTCGTAGCAGGGCGTGATGCTAGTCGTAGGTACTCGTGGCATCAAGTAGGTTGGGGCATTTTTCAAGCATGAAGAAAAATGTCCACGAGTAAAAAAGTTTGTGAATTAGGTTGTGAAAGTGGGACAAGCCCTTTACTCCAACGTTTTGTGTCCATCTCTGGAGTCATGGTGATTCCTAGTGGAAGGAACAAATTCTGTTTTTTCCTAATCTTCCATTTTAACTCCAAAGTGCATAAGCAGCAACAATGGCCCGATATAAGGTAGGCAGATGCCAAGGAGATTTTATGAGGGCCATTCTTTCCATAGTGCTCCAAATCCTTCCAGAATTCATTACTTAAACAGCTCAAAGCCTAGGCTGCGGCACTTCATGTACCTTCACTTAATCAGTCGATGTTTACAAATTAAATAACAAAATCTTATCTTTCATCTACTTGCCCCTCTCATAGTGTTCCACTGATAGACCTACAAGCATGCAAATTACATCTGATGTTGAAATCAAATCTCCAATCCACAGTGTCAGTGGGGAATGTTGCCAGGTACAGGACCATGAAGTTTAGAAGTTCACAGCACAGAAGGAAGCCATTTGACACATTAGGTTTGTGCCAGCTCGTTGCCGGAGCAAACCATGCAAAGAGAAAGATGAAGTGGTGCATGATTCTGATTTCTTTATATGCACAGCTGGCAGGCAATGCTCCCTGTTGATAGCAAAGTCCTGAAAAATATGTCCTTCTGTATCATCATTTAAAAATAGGTTATTCATCTCTATAATTAAAAGTCTGTAGTCCATGCATGTCTCCAGTTTCACACCTTTCCTGAGCAGCGCACCTGATGCAGTCAGAATGTCAGATCTTCAAGGGATAAATAAAGGCCATCTTGATTCAAATACTAATTTTCTACTAAATTAACTGGCATCTAATAAATTAAAAGTAAATGAATCATGAGTAGAAATGCACCAGGGAAGAACAACACAAATAGCTTTTGTCTTTGCAGTTATCATTCACAAACAAGCCAACACAACTCATCACACTTTTCCATATTTCTTTAACTGATGTGCTTTTCTTATGCCAATCTGCGACACGGTGGCACAGTGGTAGAGCTGCTGCCTTACAGCAGCAGATGCTGGCTCTGCCACAGAGTTTAGTTTAGCTCAATTTAGAAAAACAGCACAGAAACAGGCCATTCACCCTACTGTCCACACCGACCATCAATTAACCAAGTTCTATGTTATCCCAAAACTTCACCCATTCCTCGCCAGAGATGCTGCCTATCCCGCTGAGGTACTCCAGTATTTTGTGTCTATCTGAGGAGTAAGATGCCCATGTAACGGTAGTTACATTAGTCTGGGTGCCAGAGAGCAGGCACATAGTGATTATGAGTACAGGAGAGTCCCAATGTCAGAGGTTTAAACAAAGAGGCTTCAGGCAGGACATAACAAATTATACAACAGATAATGTGAAGGATTTAAGTGCTCAGGTTATCTTATACAAGATGTCTAGGGTAGAGAAGGTGAAGGCAGAGAGGAAGCCAGATGCACTTCATGTAGAGTCTACATTTAAAAATGCATTTTATCCAAAGATTTGTTCTTGAGGTGACTTCCATATTTAACTTGCTCAGGAGCAAAAGAGAAAACACATCAGGTCTTCAGATATTGTGATAGTTATTAGCCGCAACAAAATTAAAACTATTTAAGAAGGAACTGCAGATGCTGGAAAATCGAAGGCAGACAAAAATGCTGGAGAAACTCAGCGGGTGAGTTAGCAACTATGGAGCGAAGGAAATAGGCAACATTTCGGGTCAAAACCCTTCTTTAGACTATAAAATCTATGATGTTTTCTGTTGCAAAATTCCATTTCTAGGAATGTATGTGAATGAGTGGGTGTATGGGCAGACTGAGTACTGGGTTGCTGCCCATTCTCAACCTGTTGAAGACACGGGAGCTTTCTAGCTACCTGGAGAATGAATAAAATACTGTAACAGTCTGCCGCTTGCTGGAGGTTACTTATTCATGTTGACTTGATGTCAGTACTGAGTGAAATAAAATGATCCACATAATCACAACCTCAAATCTTCCTACCTTGTCTCCTTTCATTTGTTATTTGATCTCCTGCAGTGCCTTTAGACATGCCAATGGATAGGATCCAGACTGCATATGGCAATGATGATTCCATAGAGGATATCACTCACAGACACAGCACTCATGTAGGCCACACACACCAGTTCCACTATTCGCACATCAGTGGTCTAAGCAAGACAACTCATTGGTTTTCACTTGGTGACCGACACATCACGTGTGAAAAAATACAAAGAGGAAGGTTGTGGAAAGGTCACGTTAGAGCCCGTAGGATTTTCAAAGTCAGCTCAAGATAGACACAGACTGCTGCAGTAACTCAGCGGGACAGGCAGCATCGCTGGAGAGAAGGCATGGGTGATGTTTCGGGTTGAGATCCGTCTTCAGACTGAGATTCAAGGGAGAGGGAGACAAGATATGGAAGAGTACAAAGAATGTGATAGGTGTGAAAAGAACAGATCAAGGAAGTGTAAAATGGTTTATTGTTGGATGAATGGAAGGTGACAACAAGGCATACAAACAGTAAAATTAATCAGGAGGACAGTGAAACTAATCGGACAAGGAGGGTGGGGAAGGGACACAGAGAGAGGGAAAGCGAGGATTACTTGGTTGGAGAATTCACTTTCATACCGCTGGGTTGTAAGCTGCCCAAGCAAAATATGAGGTGCTGTTCCTCCAATTTGTGTTTGGCCTCATTCTGACAGTGGAGGAGGCACAGGACAGAAAGGTCAGCGTGGGAATGGGAGGGGGAGTTAAAGTGTTTAGCAACCCGGAAGAACAGCATGTCATATTTTGCTGGGGTAACTTACAACCAGCATCTGCAGTTCCTTCCGACTCAAAATCAACTCAGTTTGATGATGAAGAGTGTCTCGGGGTTATTGATGAGCAGGGTCTTCATGAAGCAGAAGATGAGGCTGACTCATGTTCCATTCAGCACAATTCTGGCGGGGTTGGTCTCTTCCATCCTGAACGTGCCATGTTGCAGCAGGCCAAGAAATACTGGCATTGCTGATGCAAGCAATGCCCATCTGCATGGTGCATCAAATGCAGGCATCAACTAACTACATGCAGGGTAGATCAACACTTGATGCAAAGTAACTGCGAACATGGATGGCTCAGATTCCAGCGATGTGTGTTTAACCCCCAGAGTCCCTGGCTCATTGCCTGCAGGGAATTGGAGCTGAGCCTGGGGGGGGGGGGGGGGGGTGGGATGATAGGAACATCAGCATATTTGCCTGCTTGGATGCTAAAAATGCTCATGGTTGTCCTGAATTGGTTTCCAGTTTGCAGCTGCTTCTACTCTTGCCGAGGGTGGTACTGAGCTGGCACAGAGTACGTGGCTGGTACCCCTCCAACTGTTGCTGCCTCTGCTGCTAGACGACCTTCTGGGTGCGGCCGTGCAGACCTGCTCTTCCCGGGGGCAGCTCTGCTGTAGAGGACTTTCTGCCCCGGGCCTCAGGTGCAACTGTGCAGATCTGCGTTCTCTGCTGTTGCAGCCCTGTTGCTGCCTCTGCTGATACAGAAAACATCTTGTGCAGCTGTGCAGACCTGCGTTCTCTGCTGCGTTCTTCTGCTGCCTCTGCTGCTTCTGCCTGGACCTTCTACCTGGGCCCCAGGTGTAGACCTGCATACTCTGCTGGTACTGCTGCTATTCCCATGCTCATCCTGCCAGTGTAGAACCTGGTCATCTTCTTGGTGCTTCCGCAGCGTGCATTACATCACTGTTCTTGCTGAAACTGATGCCAGTACATCTGCTGGGTGGCACGGTGGTACAGCGGTAGAGCTGCTGCCTAACAGCGCCAGAGACCCGGGTTCGATCTTGACTATGGGGGGCTTGTCTGTACGGAGTTTTAACGTTCTCCCAGTGACCTGCGCGGGTTTGATCCGGGATCTTCAGTTTCCTCCCACACTCCAAAGACATTCAGGTTTTAAGGTGAATAGGCCTGGAATAATTGTAAATTGTCCCTATTCTGTGTAGGATAGTGTAAGTGCACGGGAATCGCTAGTCGGTGCAGACTCTGTGGGCCGGAGGGCCTGTTTCGGCACTGTATCTGTATCTGTAAACTAAAGGCTTGCTGCTGCTGTTACTCCTGGTCCTGCTGTGCATGCTCCTGGTGATGGGCACAGGACCTCTAGGTACTCCTGGTGATGGTGCTACACTCCTGCTGATGGGGGCAGCTCTTGATGGCCCTGTTGGCCTTGATGCTAATGTAAGGCCTGCGCTGCGGCTGCTGCTTCAGAGTTCAAGAATATTTAATTGTCTTGGGTGATGGAAAGATGAAGTTCTTACTTGCTGCAGTTTTACAGGGACATTGAATGCAACAACACAACAAATAAACACACAACATGCTGGAGTAACTCAGCCAGTCAGGCAGCATCTCTGGAGAAAAGGAATGGGTGACATTTCCAGTCGAGACTCTTCGTCAGATCTCGACAATTCTTCGGGTCTCGACCCAAAACGTCACCCATTCCTTTTGTCCAGAGATGCCGCCTGTCCTGCTGAGTTACTCCAGCATTTTGTGTCTAACTTCGATAAAAAACAGCATCTGCAGGTCCTTCCTACACAAATAAATATACAATCAATTCTGAGATTCTAGGTAAACAAAGCCAAGCTAGTCCAAGGCAAAGTGTGTTGTGTGAGCTTACTGGTGCATAGTCCATAGTAGCTTGTTGCTGGGGTAGGACTGACAGGGCAGTGCAAGAACCTTGTGTTTAAAGTGAAGAAACCATTCTTCAACACAAAGATAATGGTTCCCAGGTTCCTGCACCTTGCTCCCAATGGTAGCCGTGAGATGAGCACTGCTCTCTGTGCAACTGTATGAATTCTTGCTGCAGGTGAGAATTCTCTGCTGCCTTTGCTAACTGGATACGTATCCCAGATTCAAAACAGCACAATTAAATCAAAGATTTAATCAGATCTCTAAAAGTCCATGAACAGATCTTCCTGCCATGATTGTTTCCTCTGAATAGCCCCTGTCTTCTTGCCTCAATTTCCAGAAAATGGAAGTCAAAATACAATTGCAAATTGCACGACGATGTTGCAGTCCTGAGAGTACTTGCACCCTGAGAGGAACATAAAAAACTGTGCCTTGGCCTGACCACCCCACATTGTTTCCGTATTTCTCACATGCACCTCCATGTTAAAATTCCTATCTGTCACACACCTACCTATGTCCCAATGTCCATCCAAAAATAAATACAATTTGCTTAGAAATTACACTTTAATCAGATTATTTCGTTTAAGGGGCTGTCCCACTTGGGCAACCTAATTGGCGAGTTTTGGAGAGTTTGAAAAAATGTCATGTACAAGACCTCCTTCGACTATGTTGAAGACCAGCTACGACTATCTTCGGAAATATTGGACACCGAATAGTGGAGAGTGAAGACGACCTCCTTCGATCTCCTTCGACCTCCCTTCGACCTCCCTTTGACTATGATGAAGACTATCTACAACTACCTTCCACAATCTTCGATTACTTTGACTGCCCTTGATTACCTACGACTAACATGCCGACCCACTACAACCTACTACAACTAAACCTACGAGTAAATATTTTTCCATGGCGACCTTTTTTTACTCGTAGAAACACGTTGGAAAATACGCCGCGACCTAACTGAGGCCTCGAGTACATGGGGACTATCCTCGAGCATGAAGGAGAGTTACAAAGGCCTCCTACGACCTCATGTTGACCATGCTGCGAGTATGAGTCGAGAACAAACTCGCCAGAACTCGCAAATTAGGTCACCCAAGTGGGACAGGCCCTTAAGTTTAGTTTAGAGATAAAGCACCGAAACAGGCCCTTCAGCCCACCGAGTCCGCACCAACCACTATCCTACACACACAAGGGACAATTTTTACATTTATACCAACCCAATTTACTTCAAGCCTGTACATCTTTGGAGTACGGAAGGAAACCGAAGATCTTGGCGAAAACCCACGCAGGTCACGGGGAGAACGTACAAACTCCGTACAGACAGTGCCTGTAGTCGGGATCGAACCCGTGTCTCCGGCGCTGCAAGCGCTGTAAGGCAGCAACTCTACCGCTGAGTCACCGTGTTGCGGATGATGATAAACCAGTCTAATCCATGCATTCATGCTGCATATTTTTGCAGAACCTGCCTGTCATTGTGAAGGTTTCCAATCCAGCTAGAGGTGGTTTCAACTCCCACTCAAAGGAATTTGAGGAATGATCATTAATCAGAAGAGGCACCAACTTCCTCTGAATGGCCACTGTCATTCCGTGAAGAATGGCCCATGTGAGTTCCAAAATGACTGCCCTTACACAGTTCATGATCTCTCACCTATTTCGCTGGAAAAAATGTTCAACCTTAACACAATATTTTATTTTCGTCATGTTATAGACTGCATTCCAATTACACATGTCCTGACAGCTAAGACACATTAATCTAGCAATTTATCCAGTGGTCTTGCTCTTTAGCCTTTCCAAATCCATCATATCACCTCGTTCATTCATTCATTCATTCATTCATTCATTCCATGCAAATCAAACTGGGTCATATCCCCAGTAGGTCCTGATGTAGATCTTGTCCAGGTTACATGCCCGTACTGATAAACAATCATCACAAGGCTGGCTAGAAACCCACCATAGCATTGTGCGTACAGCACTAGACTAGCATCTAATAATATGGAACCGCCATTTCAATCCCTACCCTGTGAACCAGATAAGCTTTTATGACCATCTAGTAGTTCTACAGTCACTTCCATTGATGGTCAGTTTTTTTAAAGAAATGTAGATTTATTTAAATATTTCAAATACCCCCACTAGCGATGACTAGATCTCATAGATTGTCACAATATTTCAGCTGTTTCACTTACTGTATGTCCTTCACAGATAAGAATATGCAACTGAATGACATCTGAACAATGACATCATTCCACATGTTATCTTGAACTTGATGAAAATCCCTAATACTAAATACTTTACCAATAACCATGAATTCACCCATTTTACCAGGATACATCCCCATCCAAGACCACACGAGATTTCAATGAATTGTGGACGCAGCCCAGAATACTACACAAACCACTTCTATTAACTCAATTAATACCTCACGCTGCCTCGGCAAGGTCAGCAGCATAATCAAGGATGAGTCGCACCCTGGCCACTCCCTCTTCTCCCCTCTCCCATCAAGCAAAAGTTATAGAGGTGCGAAAACACACACCTACAGATTAAGGGACAGTTTCTTTCCAGCTATTATCAGGCAACTGAGTCATCCTACCACAACCAGAGAGCAATGCTGAACTACTAAACACCTCATTGATGACCCTCGGACTATCGTTGATCGGCCTTTGCTGGCTTTACCTTGCACTAAACATTATTCCTTTATCATGCATCTATACACTGTAAATGGCTCGATTGTAATCATGTATTGTCTTTCTGCTGACTAGATAGCACGCAATAAAAGCTTTTTACTGTACCTCGGTACACGTGACAATAAACTAAACCATTAAGTATTATATACGATGTGTACAGAAATTTCAAGTCTCTTTACACAGTACTTGCAACCTGTCCATAATTCACGTGAACAGAACATATTTGTACAGAGATTTTCAACCTGTTTTTTTAAGATAATATCATAAATGTCTCTATAAATATGCAAAGCCAATACGCTTGTTATTCCTGATAAATCTTTAGATCATTAAAGAAAACACTGATGCAGTAGGTTAATTTAATAGTTGGCACTATGCGATGAGAACTAAAGATCAATATCCAACACTATGCTTCCTAAAGTTATTGGTGAGCCCATAAATCATAAATTTATTTTATTGATTTAGATCTCTCCATTGGTGTATGCCTTTATTTTGATGTAGCATTATAGAATTGTCGCAGACGATGAAATGTGGCTACTCAGCTCCTCTCTTTATATCATTTTCTCTCACATTACAAAAGCCATTTTTCTTTCTCGCTCTCTATCAAAGCTTAAGAAGCAAAGGCTTCAGAAGCATGAGTATCTCACATTAAAAATGAAAATAAAAAACCTTTATTAAGACAACAAGGTATTAGTTCAAACAGTTGGCATTCATTGCCATGATAGACGCCAGCACATTCCTTTCACTAAAGTGTCTTTTGTTGCTGGGGATTTCAGTTGAACGTTAGTTACATGTACGCGTTATACAAATAAAACACACACGGAGTAAAGGAAAGACTACACAGCTCTGCGTCTGGCAGTTGCTAAAGTTAAACACTACTTTGCTTCCTAAGCCATGAGGATACATCCCATTGTTCCCAAAATGCATTAATGATCAATACATTAATTGAGCATCCACAACCTTCCATGATAACAGGTACTAAGCATTCACAACTATTAAAGTAATTTATTTTCAGCTTATCAGTCGAAATAGTCCAACCGCACATCCAAAAATCTCATTTTACTCTCAATGGAGCATTCAGTTAATTTTGCATTCAATAAAAGAGGCCTCTTTGTTTCTGCCCAATGAATGGTACAGGGAATTTTAGTAATTTGGATGAAATCAAAACCCCAGTGAATTCCTCCACGTAGGAGTGCTTTCCATTTGAGTAACCGCATGCTAGGTTTAGATTTAGATTATTGTCACGAGTACAGAGGTACAGTGAAAAGCGTTGTTGTGCATGCTATCCAATCAAGCCATTGGAGACAGCCGGATTCCCTCAGTCTCCAGTGCCAATGTTTCATCTTGGCGAACGCTTCATTGTGGTTGATCTGTGACAGATCGTTGGTGATATTTACATCAATGAACTTGAACTCCTCAACCATTTCCACTTGACGGATAATACTGATTGAGACGTACTCCACCACACTTTCTGAAGTTGCTAACTAGCTCCTTCATTTAGTTTAATTTAATTTAGTTTATTATTGTCATGTGTACCCAGCTGCAATGAAAACTGTTTTGGTGTATGCTATCCAATCAAAGATGATATGCTAGATTATAATCAAGCCATTCACAGTGTACAGATAAATGATAATGGGTACATTTCATGTAAGATAAAGACTAATGAAGTCCGATTAAATATAGTTTGAAGGTCTCCAGTGGGGCAGAAGGGAGATCAGGACTGCACTCTAGTTTGTGAGAGGACTATTGAGTTGCGTGATAACAGCTGGGAAAAAACTGCCCCTGATTCTGGAGGTGTGCATTTTCAAACTCCTGCACCTCTTGCCTGATGTGAGAGGGGAGAACAGGGAGTGACCAGGGTGAGACTGGTCCTTGATTCTGCTGGTGGCCTTGCCGAGGCTGCGGAAGGGAGGTTGGTTTGCGTGATGATCTGGGCAACGTCCACAACTATCTGCAATCATCTTCCTAACTTTACAGAAGAGCTTGTTGTCCTGGCACCATGTTACTAAGTTCTCTATCTCATTGCTGTACTCTGTCTCAGCAATGATCCAGCCCACCAAAGTGGTGTTACTGATTAAAGCTGTTGAAGCACTTAGAGCTGGATTGGGCGGCACACTCATGAGTATATAGTGAGTATAGTAGGGAACTGAGAACGCGCCATCACAGGGCTATGGTGTGGAGAATTATCGTGAAGGAGATCACCTACCATCACTGATTGTGGTCTCTGGTCAGAAAGTCGAGGTTCTAGTGGCAGAGGGTTCGCTGATTCTTGAAGTCCAAGTGTTTGGAGATGGTGCCCTTTAAAATATGTCAACCTTTTTCAGAAAGGGTGGTAGAACTATGCACAACATATTACATGTGCTTCCACATTCCCAGTGACGTTGTTGCAAGACAACCTACCCTTTCATTCTTATATTGCAATGATTGCTATCTTTGATATTGCCTTCCTAATTACTTGCTACTGCATTTTGACTTTCTGTAATTTGTGCACAAGGAACATGGATGTCCCTCCAATTAACAACATTTGCTAGATTCTATTTATCATCCTGATTAAAAAAATCCTGTCAAGAGGAATAATTTCACATTTCCTCACATTGTACTTCTCTTACCCACTCAAGTACTTGGTCTACGTTCCTTTCTCACTGTCTTTAAAGTTTGCTGTCAATAGACAATAAACAATAGACAATAGGTGCAGGAATAGGCCATATGGCCCTGCGAGCCAGCACCGCCATTCGATGTGATCATGGCTGATCATCCCCAATCAGTACCCCGTTCCTGCCTTCTCCCCCTATCCCCTGACTCTGCTATCTTTAAGAGCCCTATCTAGCTCTCTCTTGAAAGCATCCCGAGAACCGGCCTCCACCGCCCTCTGAGGCAGAGAATTCCACAGACTCACAATGCTCTGTGAGAAAATGTGTTTCCTCGTCTCCATTCTAAATGGCTTACTCTTTATTCTTAAACTGTGGCCCCAGGTTCTGGATACCCCCAACATCTGGAACATGTTTCCTGCCTCTAGCGTGTCCAAACCCTTAACAGTCTTTGAATGAGATCCCCGCTCATCCTTCTAAACTCCAGAGTGTACAAGCCCAGCCGCTCCATTCTCTCAGCATATGACAGTCCCGCCATCCCGGGCATTAACTTTGTAAACCTACGCTGCACTCCCTCAATAGCAAGAATGTGCTTCCTCAAATTAGGGGACCAAAACTGCACACAATACTCCAGGTGTGGTCTCACTAGGGCTCTGTACAACTGCAGGACCTCTTTGCTCCTATACTCGACTCCTCTTGTTATAAAGGCCAACATGCCTTTCGCATTCTTCACTGCTTGCTGTACCTGCATGCTTACTTTCATAGACTGATGAACAAGGACCCCCAGATCCCGTTGTACTGCCCCTTTTCCCACTTGATGCCATTTAGATAGTAACCTGCCTTCCGGTTTTGATCCCAAAGTGGATAACCTCACATTTATCCACATTAAACTTCATCTGCCATGCATCTGCCCACTCCCCCAACCTGTCGAAGTCACCCTGCGTTTCCTCCAGAAAACAATCCAACTCTGTCAAACCTCTCCCTGTAGCTAATGCCTCCTAACCCAGGCATCATCCTGATAAACCTTCTCTACACCCTTTCCAAAGGACTGCGCACAATACTCCAGATGCAGCCTAACCAAAGTCCTATAAAGCCGCATCATGACTTCCTGACTCTTGTACTCAGTGAGCTTATCTATGAAACCAAGCATATCATATGCCTTATATAACACGCCGTCTATTTGTGTTTTCACTTCCTGGGAGTTATGAACCAGGACCACAAGATCCCTGTGTACATCAATGCTATTAAGGGTCATGCAATTAATTGTATATTTTCATCTTACATTTGACCTCCAAACGTGCAACACCTCACTTTTGCGCGGGTTAAGTTCCATCTGCCATAAGTCTCCATTGTAGTTTGTCTGAGCCCAATTTATCACCTTCCCGCAAGGTCCAGCCTTCTCCCTATTCAAAACAATCTTAAATTAATAATCAAGTGCTCTTCCATTGGAACGCCGGTCACCTGGTTTCCCAACACAAAGTCTAGTGTGTTCCCCTTCTCGCGTTGGCCTATCAACAAACTGTTTCAAGAAACCTTCTTGGATACACCCCACAAATACTGCCTTTGGAACTGAGCAAGTCCTGGATAATATTGGGAAAATTAAAAATCACCCACTAAGACGACCCAGTTGCTTTATTCCACACACCTGCCTCTCTAGTTTAAATGTTTCCAAGTAGCACTAGCGAGCCTTCCTGGTCACCTCTCCAGTTCCGATACAAATCGTCCCACATGTACACGTCACCTCTGCCACAGAGCAGATCCCAATGGGTTAAAAATCTAAATCCCTGCCCCCGCGCCAACTTCTAAGCCACTCATTCATCTGTCCCATCTTCCTATTTCTACCCTCACTAACACGTGGCACCAGGAGTAATCCAGTAATTCCTACCCTTGGGGTCTTGCTTTTTAATCTTCTAACTCCTTATATTAACTGTGCAGGAGCTCATCCCTTGTCCTACCTGTTCACAACAACTGCTCACCCTCCCCCTTGAGAATGTTCTGCAGACATTTAGAGACACCCTAGACCCTGGCTCCATGGAAGCAACACCACCATCTTGGAGATAGACACAAAAAGCTGGAGTAACTCACGGGTCAGGCAGCATCTCTGGAGAAAAGGAATAGGTGAACTTCTTCAGACACCGTCTTAGAGTCTTGTTTGCTGCCACAGAATTTCCTATCTGTGCTCCTAACTCATGAGTCTTCTATCACTGTAGCTCTGTCTGACATTTTCATCCCCCGCTGTGCCTCAGGGCCTGACTTCAGAAACGAGGCCACCGCTGCTGGTGGTGCACCCATTTGATCGTTCCTCCATCACAACCATATCCATAGGAATATATCTATCACCCAGAGGAAATGTCCCAGTGAATTCCTGCACTTTCTGCCTATTCATATGGGAAAAGATTGGAAAGACTGGGCTTGTACTCACTGGAATTTTGAAGGACCGAGTGGCGCCATCATAGTGGCAGCCTCGACAACAGTCTGTGTGTCCTTTCTACTGTTTTTATTATTATAAGTATGTTCTAAAAGTTTGGTTCAACGTTTCTTGGTTAGTTTATGTGGGGGTTGGGGGGGGAATCGGGTGAAACCTTTTTTCAATCACTTACCTCGACGGAGATGCGATTTTCTCCATTTCGCATCTCCACCCTCCCACCCCCATTGTGGCGTAACAACTTGGATTGGTGCTGCCTTTCCTAGAGACCGCGCGGACTTACCATCGCAGAGCCGGAGATCCTTTGCTGAGGATCACCAGAAGCCCACGGTCTCCGGTATGAAGCGGCCGACTTGGGATCTCCATGCCGCGGAGTGTTCCGATCCACCCCAACGCCGGAGTTTCGACCATCCCGACGAGAGGGCTTGGACATCGGACCGTCGGCAATGGCAAGTGCGGAGGGTTCAAGGCCCCGACCATGGGTGAACAAACAAAGAGGAAGATGAACTTTATTGCCTTCCTTTATTGACTATCGACCAGTGGCACTAACGTCTGAGGTGATGAAGTGCTTTTAGAGGTTGATTATGGCACATATCAACTCCTACCTCGACAAGAATCTCGAACCACTGCAGTTCGCTTACCGCCATAACTGATCAATGGTGGATGCGATCTCACTGGTTCTCCACTCCGTTCTGGATCACTTGGACAACAAAAACTCATATGTCAGGATGTTATTCATTGACTACAGCTCGGCATTTAATACAATCATCCCCTCCAAGCTGGATAGCAAGCTCTCAGATCTGGGTCTCTGCACATCCCTCTGCAATTGGATCCTCGACTTCCTCATCCACAGACCACAATCTGTCCTTATTGGTGGAAATGTGTCATCCTCGATAACAATCAGCACGGGAGCACCTCAAGACTGCGTGCTCAGCCCTCTGCTGTACTCACTCTATACTCATGACTGTGTAGCTGTACATAGTGCAAACTCCATCATCAAGTTCGCCGACGACACCACTGTTG
Organism: Okamejei kenojei; assembly: GCA_035221665.1. Classification (NCBI taxonomy): domain Eukaryota; kingdom Metazoa; phylum Chordata; class Chondrichthyes; order Rajiformes; family Rajidae; genus Okamejei; species Okamejei kenojei. Next base: position 8,593,093 of record CM069145.1, on the reverse strand, counting down.
TGGGATGAATCACTGATGGGGACGAGTCAGAGTATAGAAGTGAGATCGACCGATTGACCAAATGGTACCAGCACAATAACCTGGTTCTCAACACCAGCAAAACCAAGGAACTGATTGTGGACTTTGGAAGAGGTAGGATAGGGACACACAATCCCGTTTATATCAACGGAACGATGGTGGAAAGGGTCAAGAACTTCAAATTCCTGGGCGTGCACATTTCTGAAGATCTTTCACTGATGCAATTATAGAGAAAGCACATCAGCTCCTCTACTTCCTGAGAAGATTACGGAGAGTCGGTATGTCAAGGAGGACTCTCTCAAACATCTACAGGTGCACAGTAGAGAGCATGCTGACTGGCTGCATCGTGGCTTGGTTCAGCAATTTGAGCGTCCAGGAGCGGAAAAGAATGCAGAAACTTGTGACCACTGCCCAGTCCATCTTCAGCTCTGATCTCCCCACCATCGAAGGGATCTATCGCAGTCGCTGCCTCAAAAAGCCTGCCAACATTATTAAGAACCCACACCATCCTGGCCACACACTCATCTCTCCGCTACCATCTGGTAGAAGGTACAAGAGCCTGAAATCTGTTACATCCAGGTTCAGGAACAGCTACTTCCCCACAGCCATCAGGCTATTAAACTTGCCAACAAACAGACTCTGAACTGTTACAGCCTATTGCACTTTATCTGTTTATTTATATGTATATTGGACTGAACTATTCTGTATTTATGCTTACAACATTCTGTTGTGCTGCAGCAAACAATAATTTCATTGTCCTATCTGGGACACATGACAATAAACTCTCTTGACTTAACTTGACTTGATCCATCACAATGAGGAATGTTGATTCCACTGTGGTGGATGTTTTTGTTAAATTTATTTTATGTGGGAATTGTATTCTTTTCACTTAGTATAGCTGTACGGTAACTCAAATTTCACTGTACCTTGGATATACAGTGATAAAATTATAAAAGGACTGGACAAGCTAGATGCAGGAAAAATATTCCCAATGTTGGGCAAGTCCAGAACCAGGGGCCACACTCTAAGAATAAAGGGGAAGCCATTTAAAACTGAGATGAGAAAAAAGTGTTCAAACCCAGAGAGTTGTGAATTTGTGGAATTCTCTGCCACAGAAGGCAGTGGGGGCCAATTCACTGGATGAATTTAAAAGAGAGTTAGATAGAGCTCGAGGGGCTAGCGGAATCAAGGGGTATGGGGAGAAGGCAGGCACGGGTTACTGATTGTGGACGATCAGCCATGATCACAATGAATGGCGGTGCTGACTCGAAGGGCCGAATTGCCCCCTCCTGCACCTATTTTCTATGTTTCTATTATCTGATCATCAATCTATGTCCTTACCTGAAACTCAGGTGTGACCACTTCCTGTCCCACTTACACAACTTTTTCGGCGACTGCCGGCCGCCATCATAGGTCGCCGAAAATTTTCAACACGTTGAAAATTCAGTGGCGACCAGAAAGACGCTATACGACTCTTTGGGTGAATGAGAGTCTACTCACGTCCATACAGGCGACACCCTGGCGACATGGGGATATGGGGAGAAGGCAGGCACGGGTTATTGATTGGGGACGATCAGCCACGATCACAAAGAATGGCGGTGCTGGCTCAAAGGGCCGAATGGCCTCCTCCGGCACCTATTTTCTATGTTTCTATGTTTCTATGACATATCGCAGGGTGAAGCCTGTATGGTCGTGAGTAGTTGAGTCACCGCTGGAATTTCAACATGTTGAAAAATTTTGGAGACCTGCTGCGACTATGATGGGTGCAGGCAAGTCGCCAAAGAAATCGCGTAAGTGGGACAGGCCCTTAACTCCCATTCATGACCCTCTCACACCCCCAGATAATCCTTATAAATAGTAACATTTTCAGGAAAACAAAGAATCAGAATATTGAGTCTGCCTTATTCCCACATATTTAAATATCCTCATTCTTATAAATGGTTACTTAAATCACCTTAGTTATCAAGATTAAATTTGCTTAAATTACCTTGATTAACAGATGGTAAAATTTACATCAAAAAATAATTGTATCGGTTTGAAATAATACTTCATGTGTAACATTACAGTTTGAAATGTCATAGATCTTCTTCCTGTGGTTTTATTTGGAGACAAATAATTTACAATAATTAAGCTCTATCTTCCTGTCACATACACCCTCGGTATCACTGGGGATTTTGACATCTGGTTTGGTACCATCATTTCTTTGTACGACTTATGTTTGTGGTTATATTTGGCACAGAATACAGCATTGTGGCAACAAGCTAAACTGCTCAGAAGAAAACACTGCTCAGAAGATGTTGAATAACTGCACGCCTCCATTTCAATACAATGGATGAATGCCAACATGGTAACTGATCTGCTGCTTATGTCAGGAGTGTTTGGCATGGTTAGTTTTATTACTTTCCACAAAAGCTAGTAAATACAATTAAACTGGATTTTTTTTTGTATGAACATTCAAAAATAATTCCTTGTAATTCAATACAATTCAGTACAATTTCCAGAATGATTCCTAATCCTAAAACCCAGTTTTGAAAAGTAAATCTGGGGGATATATATCAGGTCCAATCTATTTTATGGATCCTTTACTATAATGACCAGACATGAATGATAAATTAAATGCAGAAAATGCAGGAAATAATCAGCAGGCTCGGGTGCATCTGTGGAAAGAGAAAAAAATGAACCAATATTTCAAACTGTGCACCCTTAGTCAGATTTGAATGTTTTTTGTTGGATTTTGAGTGTTACTTAGCACATCAAAAATGTGAAGGAAGTTTGTATTTTTGAGAAAAGTATTTCCTGGTCATAAAGGAAAGCTGATAACATCATAAATATGTTGAACATTTTTTTATATTTCCAAAATTTTGTTTTTTTAAAGAGGCCATGTGGCCCTTCTAGTGTGTGCTGGTTAGTTCAGCGATTCAGTCAACCCCATGTGATCACAGTGGGATCGTTCAAACTCCACACAGTCAGCACCAGAGATCAGGACCAAATCTGGCTCTCAAGAGCTGTGAGATAGGAACATAACCTGCTGAGCTACTGTGCCACACACAATGTACCTGTCTTCTTCAACTATTTGAAAAACTGATATGTAGCTCTTATTATTATTGTTATTATTACAGTGTTATTATTATTATAGTCTGGGGATAATTCACTTTCTGTAAGATTGACAATGGAACATACATTGGTTTTCAAAATATATCAAATTATTTACAATTAAACAGAACTAATGCCATTTTCTGCAGATGTTTATGTTAAACTCTATCATGTTATGTGTTCTTTTTACGTGTATGGCTGTATGGTAACTCAAATATCACTACCGTAATTGGTGCATGTGACAATAAATGTGAACTTGAACATTTGCATGGGTTTTAAAAATATTTTTCAATTTTATATTATAAGTTTTTGAAGTTAAACTGATGAGCATTTGCGTCTCCTCCTGTATAACCTCAAGTGAACACCACCTAGAAAGAGCCAAGTGAGCCTCACAAAGCCGTACCTCATGATATCAGCGACTCTGAATCCTTTCTTACGTGCTAAATCCATCAGAAACATTCTTCTGCTCGATCCCATTTTTCTTTCCACAACGTATATGAGCAGATCTCGAAACCTTACTTCATATTGACTGTGCGAACCACAAAGTTCTTCCTCTTTCTGCTTTCTCCTCTTGGGTGTGATTCCCAAACTTCCCAGTTTCTCGACTGAGCTCATTTTATCCCAATTGCTGCAATGTAAATGCTGCACTATCTGCTATGCCACAAACCTCTGACACCTGCAACTCTCTGCACTTTCTATGCCCTTACACTCACCAATGATGTCAGTGATGTTACCTCCTATTTTTTTCAAAACAAGTGCTTTAAAGAAGAGGGTCATTGAACTTCAACACTAGCAATAGGAAAAAAAGTATTGATTAACCCTTTTTTAGACATCAAAAGCACAAAGAAAGTTTGCACATGTGAGAAAAGTCTTTCTTGGTCAAAAAGGAAAGTTGTTGTCATCATAAATATGTTACATTGAATATCTTTTTCTTGTCTCCACATAACTTAAAAAGTCTTCAGAAAATAAAATACTTTCATCCTACTCATTCAAGAGATTTTTCACAGTATATTTATACAATCGCAATTCAGGAAATTTAAAAAAGCTTCAGAATTAGCAAACTTACCAAAACACACATACATTTCTTTTCTCCCCCAATTTCCTCAATTCATTTTCTGCCTCACTCTCTGGAAGAAACATGTCCTGAAATATGTTTTTAATTATCAAAGATAGACACAAAAAGCTGGAATAACTCAGCGGGACAGGCAGCGTCTCTGGAGAGAAGGAATGGGTGAAGTTTCGGGTCGAGATTTAATATCAACAAACTTATCTCCCAATAACTAGAAACACTCGTCATCCATGAGTCTTTTTTAAAAGGAAAACATTAACAAATTCAAAGTATGAATAGTTTTTGAACTAACGTTCCTTTTCTCCGCTCCATGAGGTGAGGTCTCCCTTTCAGACATCAGCATCTGAGGAAAACATTCCAGTATTATTTTTGTTGTTATTAATTTGAACAGCCGCTAGTTTTGAGGTACTTGAGGCATATTAGTTTAGTTTATCTTAGTTTAGTTTAGATATACAGTGTTGAAACAGGCCCTTCGGCCCACCGGTCTGCACCGACCAGCGATTCGTACACATATCATACACATTTTACATTTATACCAAGCCAATTAACCTAGAAACCTGTACGTCTTTGGATTGTGCTAGGAAACCAAAGATCTTGGAGAAAACCAATGCAAGTCAAGGGTAGAAGGTATAAACTGCGTGCAGACAAGCACCTGTAGTCAGGATCGAACCCGGGTCTCTGGCGCTGCAAGGCAGTAGCTCTAACCGCTACGCCACCGTGCCACCAAAGGCAAACTGTAGCTTTAATATTACTGTAACTACCACCAGATCACATCTTGGAGACAGAAGAGACGACAGATGGTGGAATCTTGAACAAAAAAACAAACTGCTGCAGGAACTCAGAGGTCAAGCAACATCTGTGGAAGTTAAGGGATTATAGGCATCTTGGATCACACAATCCTGAGAATATTCCTTGAACACTGCCGATACCTTATCATCATTGATCTCTAATGATACATGCCCAATATTGAGAAGTAACTCATAAAGTTTTGACGCAACAATGATAGTTCTAACTTTACAAATTACACTTAGTGGGCTATCTTCGATTACACCATTGTCCCTAGTGTGTGTAGGGTAGTGTCAATGTGCGGGGATCGCTGGTTGGTGCGGACCTGGTGGGCCAAAGGGTCTGTTTCCGCGCTGCGGCACCAGTCAGTGCTAATAATGCTGTTAATCTTATTAGCATCTCAACAGGGGGCCCAATTTACCGAGCAACTAGCACGAGTTGATGCAAATGTATCGCTGACAGCCAGCCACATCTCATAACAAGATGCATTGTTGCAGAAAGACCCGACAAAAGGAAGTGTGGCAATGAATGCAGCTTGGAAAAATACTTATGATAGACATGGAAGAGTGAAGAGTGAAGATAGACACAAAGTGCTGGAGTAACTCAGAGGGCCACGTGGTCTGCCTGACTGGACGACCACAATATGTCAGCTTACAGAACTGTATCTCGGACATGGTAGTGAGCAACACAGGGGCCCCATCCTGTTCACCATCTCCACCTCGGACTTCAGATATAACTCGGACTCCTGCAACCTGCAGAAGGTAGATGACCCTGCAATTGTTGCCTGTGAGGGGAGGGAGGGAAGCTGAATACAGAGGTGGCCAACAAATTTGTTGAGTGGTGTGGTCTGAATCACCTGCAGATCAACACTGACAAGACTAAGGAGTTAGTGGTCGACTTTAGGAGGAGAGGAACACCCCTGTCCCCTGTCTCCATCAATGGTGTAGATGTGCAGTTTACCAGAGAGTACAAATACCTTGGAGTGTACCTGGACTGTAAACTGGACCAGGAACGTTGAGGCCCTGTGCAAGAAGGGACAGAGCCGGCTGCACTTTTTGAGAAGGCTCCGCTCCTACAACATCTGCAGTAAGATGCTGCAGATGTTCCACGAATCAGTGGTAGCCAGTGCCATTTTCTTTGCTGTCGTGCGCTGGGGCAGCAGGGCGAACACCACGGATGCCAGTAGGATTAACACGCTCATCAGGAAGGCCGGCTCCATCCTGGGGGCGGAGTTGGATGCATGGGAGGTGGTCTTGGAGGAGAGGATGCTCTTCAAACTGCGGAGCATCTTGGACAATACAGCTCACGCCCTCCATGACACACAGGTCAACCTGAGGAGCACCTGCAGCAACAGACTGGTTTCACCAAGATGCAGGACAGAACGCCACAGGAGATCTTTTTTCCCTGTGGCTATCAAACTGTACAACTCCTCCACCTTCTGTCGTGGGGTAGACTGACTCCCTCCCCCCCCCCCCCCCCCGCCCCCCCGCCAACCTTTGCTCTTCCCCAATCCTTTCCGCTCGTCACTCTAATTTCATGTTTGATGTATTTCATGTTTTCTGACTGTTGGCAGATCAATTTCCCTCCTTAGTGAAATCATTTTCTTTCGTATCGTATCGTGTCGTCAGGCAGCATCTCTGGTGAAAATATTGTGGGTGACGTTTCAACGGACGAGTAGTTTAGTTTAGTTCAGTTCAGTCTAGTTTAGAGATATAGACTGGAAACAGGCCCTTTGGCCCTCCGAGTCTGCACCGACCAGCAATCTCTGCACATTAACACTATACTACACACACACAATTTTACATTTATAGCAAGCCAATTAATCTACAAACCTCTATGTCTTTGGAGTGTGGGAGGAAACCAAAGATCCCGGAGAAAACCCACGCTGGTCACGGGGAGAACGTTCAAACTCCATACAGACAATGCCCATAGTCAGGATCGAACTGGGGATCCGGGGTTCTGCCGCGGTAAGGCACCACCAGGCAACACTCATGTCGTTAAGAAGTGTCCCGACCCAAAACGTCACCCATCCTTCTTCTGCAGAGATCCTGCCTGACTCCAGTTAGGAGTTACTCCAGCACTTTGTCTCTATCTTCAGTATTTACCTGCATCTTCAGTTCCTTCCCACACATGGAAGAGAGTGATCCCCATTATTGTCCATTGCCCGAGTGGAGGAGATGGAATGTGGTAAGGTGCATCCTATCAATGGCATTGGGCCTGTCAGGGAAGGTGGCAACTCAGGGACACAACACCCTGTAAAGACCGGAAAGATGGTAACAGGATTTTTTCAGACATGTATACTTTGGAGGCATCTGCCAAGTAACTAGATACACAGTCAAAACAAAAACAATCACATCACGTCTGATTAAAATTGAATGAGTACTAATTCAAATGCTAAATCTCACTGACTGAACCATTAACTTCCCAAAAGTTCAATACTTCACACCACCATCATTCACAACTGGTCATCTCTGCCTACTCATGTCTGAAGACAATAGACAATAGACAATAGGTGTAGGAGTAGGCCATTCGGCCCTTTGAGCTAGCACCGCCATTCAATGTGATCATGGCTGATCATCCAGAATCGTTCCTGCCTTCTCCCCATATCCTCTGACTGCACTATCTTTAAGAGCCCTATTTAGCTCTCTCTTGAAAGTATCCAGAGAACCGCCCTCCACCACCCTCTGTGACAAATAATTCCGCATAATCACAACTCTGTGTGAAGAAGTGCTTCCTCATCTCCGTTCTAAATGGCTTACTCCTTATTCTTAAACTGTGGCCCCTGGTTCTGGACTTCTCCAACATTGAAAACATGTCCTCTGCCTCTAGCATGTCCAAACCTTTAATAATCTATATGTTTCATAAGATTTCCTCTCATCCTACTAAACTCCAGAGTGTACAAGCCCAGCCGCTCCATTCTCTCAGCATATGACAGTCCTGCCATCCTGGGAATTAACCTTGTGAACCTATGCTGCACTCCTTCGATAGCAAGAATGCCTTCCTCAAATTTGGAGACCGAAACAGCACACAGTACTCCAGGTGCGGTTTCACTGGGGCCCTGTACAACTGCAGAAGGACTTATTTGCTCTTATACTCAACTCCTCTTGTTATAAAGGCCAACATGCCATTCACTTTCTTCACTGCCTGCTGTAACTTTCTTCACTGCCTGCTGTACCTGCGAGCTTACTTTCATTGACTGATGAACAAGGACAAGGACCCCTGAGGAAGGGTCTCGACCCGAAACGTCACTATTCCTTCTCTCCAGAGATGCTGCCTGTCCCGCTGAGTTACTCCAGCTTTTTGTGTCTATCTTCAGTTTAAACCAGCATCTGCCGTTCCTTCCTACATATCTATAATTAATGTTCATTAGCTCCATTGCACGCTCACAGTTGTAACACAGATGCAGACAGTACTCCATAGCTTTTATACACTGCCCACAATTCAACCATGATAGTCACATCACCCAAGTTACTCACGTCACTCGCACACACTTTCACAAGTTCATAGGTTCCAGGCGCAGAATTAGGCCATTCAACTCATCAAATCTGAGCCGCCATTCAATCATGGCTAATCTATCTTCCCTTCACAATCCAATTCTCCTGCTTTTACCCGTAATCCCTGACACCCTTCACATGTCACGGTGGCGCAGCGGCAGAGTTGCTGCCTTACAGCAAATGCTGCGCCGGAGACCCGGGTTCGATCCCGACTATGGGTGCTGCCTTTACGCAGTTTGTACGTTCTCCACGTGACCCGCGTGGGTTTTCTCCGAGATATTCAGTTTCCTCCCACACTCCAAAGACATACAGGTTTGTAGGTTAATTGGCTTGGTAAATGTAAAAATTGTCCCTAGTATGTGTAGGATAGTGTTAATGTGCGGGGATCGCTGGTCGGCGCGGACCCTGTGGGCTGAAAGGCCTGTTTCCGTGCTGTATCTCTAAACTAAAACCAAACTAAACTAATCAAAAATCTCTCACTTCCTTCTCTTGCATGAAGAATAACACAACAAGGACACTGCAGCATAGCAGTTAAGAAGGCCAGATGATTGACCCGGAGACAAGCTCAATTCTCAAAATAGCAACCAGGGAATTTAAATTCAAGTAATTAAATCAGCCTGGAACTTCCAAACCACATGGCCAGACACCATAAGCGTGAAATTAGTGAATTGTCATCCAAACTAATTGGGTTCACTAATGTCCTTTAGATTTGGAGTTCAGTTTCGTATAGAGATACAGCGCAGAAACAGGCCTTTCAGCCCATCGAGTCTGCACCGACCAATGATGCCCGCACATTAACACCACCAACACACACCACGGATAATTTACACTTATATCAAGCCAATTAACTTACAAACCTGTACGTCTTTGGAATGTGGGAGGTAACCCATGCAGGTCAGGAGGAGAATGCACAAACTCCGTCCAGACATGCACCCGTAGTGAGGATCGAACCCGGGTCTCTGGCGCTGTAAGGCAGCAGCTCTTCTGCTGCGCCACCCGGTCTTCTAGGAAGGATATCTCCTTTTCTAACCAGCCGAGACGAACAATGACCTGGGACTCATCACCACTGTTGATGAGGTAACTAAGGTGTGGACATAAATGCTGGCAATGGCTGGCAACACCCGCATCACATGAATGAATAAATGGGGTGGGAGATTGCAACCTTCACGTGGAACACCCTGTTTCGATGAATGCAATCAACCTGGCGTGCACAAACAGAAGATCAAACAGAACAAGTTGTCTTACAACTTTCGGCTGTGCATGCCACACGCAAGGAGAAGAAGAATGAATAATTCATATGAAGCAACAATGTTGGGCAGTAGATGTTACCATCTGTTAACCACAGATAACAGTGATGTCCTTGGTTGCAGCAGTTGAAAACGGAGGTCCAAGGGAAAGGTGAGGTTACAAATGAACTTCAATGCTGAAGATAGACACAAAGTGCAGAAGTAACTTAACGGGTTAAGGAGCATATCCGTAAAAGAATGACGGTTGACTTTTTGAGTCGGAAGCCTTCTTCAGACGGCAGCCTGAAGAAACCCAAATAGTCACCCATTTATTTTCTCTACATATGCTGCCTGACCCATTCTGAGTCACTCCAGCACTTTGTGTCTTTCTTCGGTATAATCCAGCATCTGCAGTTCTGGTTTCGGGCCAAAACCCTTCTTCAGGCTGATGTAGGGTGGGGTGGGGGGGGGGGGGAGAGCAGAAAGGAAAAAGGAGGAGGAGGAGACCGAGGGCTGAGGGAGAGCTGAGAAGGAGAGGAGATAGCAAGGACTAACGGAAATTGGATAATTCAATGATTATGCTGCTAGGGTGCAGACTGCCCAAGCGAAATGGTTGAATTTGGTTAGTCAAGGACATTGCTCTGAGGAAGTTATGGTGCAATGCCTGACACTAAGATGATTAACATCCAACAAGCACAAGCTTTCCCTCTCTGTGCCCTTTCCTTCTTCTTTCTCCCATGGTGTCCCCCACAGGAGAAAAAGGTGCATGTCCAGGGCATAGGAACATGGAATATAAGGAATACTCTCCATTGCTCTGAGTGGCTCCAACATGACTTGAGAAGCCTGACATCCTGGGAGCCTGCCTGCCTGGAGCCCCAACATTCATTTTACTTCGGAGTCACGTGAGTGACTACGTGAAGAAGGCCGTCAGCCCGCATGCGCGTCATTACGTCCACGCATGGCGCCGCGACTGGCAGGCAGGCGTGCTGCACCTCCAGCGGTAAGTTTCAAACTTATTTTTGAGGTGTGCTTTTACCTTGCAGGAAGCTCTCTACAGAGTTCCTGCTGGATGTCGTTCCGGGGAATCCCAACTCCGCGGGGAAACCCGACTCCGCGGGGAAACCCGGAAGCGGAGACCATGGGGTATCCCGGCTCTGCGAAGGAAACCCAGCTCCGGAAACCCGACTGCGGAGACCGTGGGGTATCCCGGCTCCACGAAGGAAAACTCGGCTCGTGGAAACCTGGCCATGGAGACCGTCGGCTGCGGAAGCCACGGGAAATCCTGGCCCTGTGGGAATTACCAGCTTGGCAGGCCAGTTAACATTGAATAGTCCAGCCAGGAGGATTCACCTCCTGCAGTGGGAGCGTCTTCGAACATTTCTTTGCCAGAGAGAGCATCTCATGGCGAGATGCTCCACCTGATACTCCAAGGAAGGGAGTAATATCAGCGCGGCTCGGGGACCCGGGGCAGCGCCTGGTACAGGGCTGCATTATATCTCCCTCTCTGAGGAGGGGAGCTAGGCAGTCGCAGTTTGGTGGTATGTCGTGAGGGAACTTTCCACGACACGCCAACTGTATGACAAGGACCTGCAGCAACGCCTGTTGCAGGGCTGCATTATATCTCCGTCTCCGAGGAGAGGAGTGTAGGCAGTGACTGAATCCAAATTCAGAAGTATGTCCTTGAAACATACTGGAGGACATGCGTGAGGTCAGAATTCTGTCATGGCATTAAGGATTGCGATATCCACACAAATGGAGGAGCCGCTGCACGGAAAAGTTGGCTTCTAGCCTGTGGCAGAAAACCTGGAGCTTGGTAAGCATCGATGACCTCACGTCCCATCATTACAGACTGCCGGCAGCACTGAAGCTGGTGGCAGCTTGAAAGCTGATCCTCTGGGCAAGGTCTTTTAGGCCAATGCCCAAGCCGGCCCTGAGGGAAAATGTGCAATCCACGCACCCCAGCAGCCCTAACATCCAAATTCAAGGGTGGAATCAAAACCTGAGGACGGTTACAGAACTCACATGGGGTGTGTGGACTAGTTACGTGTGGTAATAGATGACACTGTTTTGCACATACGTCGAGACATTGGGTCACCCTTGATTAATTCACATTCACATGTGCAGTTAATTTTAAATGGGAATCTTCGTTACTATCTAATAACGGATATTCCATAGGATACATTATGGCATGCATCGATCTCAAAGATGCATACTATTCAGTTCCCATTCACAGGGTTCACCGAAGATATTTGAAATTTAGCTGGATGGGCAACAATAGCAGTTAAAGCATTGCGAAATGGGCTAACTTCAGCTTCCAGGTTGTTTACCAAATTACCAAGCCAGTGCTTGGGCTGCTCAAAGCTCGAAAACACATATTTATGGCCTATCTAGATGATATTCTATACGCTGAATCTTGCTAAATTAGCTGTTTTCAGCCACAAAACTCATATTTTAGAAATTAGGGTTTCTCATCCAGCCAGTTAAATTTAAGTTGATACCAACTAGAGTTATAGATTGCGAAGTACCTTTAACTCTATTAATTGCTTGCGACTCCGCCCTGGGGCAAGAGATTGTGACAAGTGTAAATTGGTGGTCATTTTCAACAGATCTATGCTATTACCAGCTGAAGCTATGTCACAATGACGGACAAACAGTATTCAGCATTGCTCCAGTATTTTTGGTCATTTTTACCTTCAGTTATGTTACAAACTATTACTAGGGCTCAAAGATGAGGAATTACTATCCCATCTCTAGTCACAGAGGCGGATGGGATGTGCATGAGTTACCAATCCGTCAGTTATGTCGTATCGACTACCTAATATCACTAGGTGCTTTCTATGGGTTAAGGGCTTATTGTGCGAATATGCATATCTGCATGCTCACCTACAAGTTGACACACTACAGTGGTGGCATATTTTAATCACAGGGGTTCAATTACGTTAATATCCTGTGATAGTTTACCTAACCTCATTTGGCGTGGTGTATCATCATGTTAATCAATGACAACACAATGAATGTTGGATCACAAAGTATTTAATGACATTGTGGATTGATGAAACACCAAATATTGATTTGTTTGCATCTAGTCTCAATCACCAGTTGCAAAATTATCTGGCATGGCGGCCATTCTCAGGGGCAGTGGCGATGGATGCATTCTCGCTACACTGGGGAGGAATGTTCGTTATGTCTTCCTCCATTTTTGCCTCATCAGTCGGTGCTTGCTTAAAATCCAGCAAGACTCCGCCTCAGGCGTGATAGTGCCTGACTGGCTTACACAGCCATGGGTCCACTCATACTGTGAATTATAACAGAGCCTTTTATGGCTGTTCCCAAACGCAGAAATCTGCTGGTTTACCCCGTGACTGGGGAGAACCATCCTCTGCATGAGCGAATCAAATTGTTGGGTTGCAGACTATGAGAAGACATTTCCTGGGGTACGGACTGTCAGGTTGTACGGTGGATGTAATCACTGGGGCCTGAAGAGATAGTACCAAGAAACAGTACATCTCCTATATCAAGGAATGGTAAGGGTCCTGTTTACAGTCCAATATATCGTATGACACGGTATGTATAACAGATGTCTTGGTATTCATCTCAAAACTATATTTCATGAGAGATGGAGTTCTACATATTATGCCAGTATGCCTTGTGGTCCTACTTCCTGTTAGGGTTGGAACACCACACTGTCAGGTCTCAATCTCTGATATCCAGATTTATGAAGGGTATTGTCAACTCAATTTCCCCCCATGGACCTTTGGTTGTGTGTGTGGTCACACATCTACAACAGTCATTATGTCACATAAAGCCTTAGAGGCTCTGAACTAGCAATGTTGTTAGTTACAAAAAACCTCATATGGCTGCAACAACATCAACAACGAGGGTTGTGAATGTTTCGCTGGACCTCATTCTAGTGGCTGCAGGATGGTCAAACCAGCAAATTTCCAAATGCATTATAATAAACCCATCTGCCAGACCGGGAGTATTTACCAACACTATTTTTAGGTTATATTTTTAATTCCTCCTGGATGAGTGGGATTATTATTATCATCATTAAAAAGCACCAGCATGTTTCAATTTATGTCATGCTTTATTAAATTTCACTCATCCCTGTCCAATGGATGCAGTGTGTGACGCATGGACTCGTTTCCATGGCATGAAATCACAGACCTTCAAAATCTTCACGTAGTCACTCACGTGACTCCAAAGTAAAATAGTAAGATTAAATGAGAACTTACCAGTTTGAAGTTTGATCTTTATTTTATGATGAGTTACGATGAGGGATTACGTGCCCTCTGCTCCCAACCCTCTCTCATAAAGATCAGCTGGTAGTTCTAAGTTCTCGAAACTTACTACATTCAGTTCATCAAGTGTTATCTGTGATTTCACACCGCTGCTTTGAAGATTGACGCGCATGCGGGCTGACGGCCTTCTTCACGTAATTCCTCATTTACTGTTCCTACCAGTGCAGCTTAGCTGCCGAGCGCACTACCACAAACATGCCCCGGCCACACCAACAGCTCCTCCAAAATGCCCAAGTCTGCCATCACAAAGGACAAAGACAACAGCCACAAGGGACCATCAACACCCGCAGGTTTCCGTCCAAGTCAAGCGTCCTCCTGACTTAAAAAATATATTGCTGATCATTCATCATGACTGGTCTAAATCCTGAAGCTTTCTGGCAATAACATTGTGGCTGTACTTTTAGCAGAGCTTCTGCAGGTCCAAGCATGCAGCCTTTTACCCCTTTTATCAGGTCAATTAGGGTTAAGCAATAAATGCTGGTCTCAATGACATGGCAAACCTTCGGCTCCTGCTAACCCAAAAAGGTTTGGATCCTGAGTAAATTCTAGTCGGTATCTTGAAATCTCCAAAGAAGTGCGCTTCTTTTCTTAAATCGGTATGCTGTAAAATCCACAATTAAATGGTACCCTCTTTAAATGTGTGTGTGTGTTTGCATGTTTGTGTGTGTTAGTGTGTATGTGTTTGTATGCACGTGTGTTTATGTGTGTGTATGTGTGTGCATGTATATATGTGTGTGTATGTGTGTGCGTGTATATATGTGTGTGTATGTGTGTGCGTGTATATATGTATGTTTAGGGGGAACTTCTTTACTCAGAGGGTGGTGGCTGTGTGGAATCAGCTTCCAGCAGAAGTGGTGGAGGCAGGATTGATTTTAACATTTAAGAGTAAAGTGGATAGGTATATGGACGTGAAGGGAATGGAGGGGTATGGTCTGAGTGCAGGTAGATGGGACTAGGGGAAAACAAATGGTCGGCACGGACTGGAAGGGCCGAGAGGGCCTGTTTCCGTGCTGTAATTATTATATGGTTATATGGTTATATGGTTATGTATGTGCGTATATATATGTGTGTGTGTGTGTGTGTGTGTGTGTGTGTGTGTGTGTGTGCGTGTGTGTGTGTGCGTGTGTGTGTGTGTGTGTGTGTGTGTGTGTGTGTGTGTGTGTGTGTGTGTGTGTGTGTGTGTGTGTGTGTGTGTGTGTGTGTGTGTGTGTGTGTGTGTGCATGTGGGTGTGTGTGCATGTATGTGTGTATGTGTGCGCGTATGTGTGTGTATGTATGTATGTGTGTGTGTATGTATGATTGTGTGTGTGTGTGTGTGTGTGTGTGCGTGTATGTGTGTGTGTGCGTGCATGTGTGTGTGTGTGTATGTGTGTATGCATGCATGTGTGCGTTTACGTGTGTGTGTGTGTGCGCGTGCATGTGTGAGTGTGTGAGTGAGTGTGTGTGCGTGTGTGTGTGACTGTGTGCATGTGTGTGCGTGCGTGCATGTGTGCATGTGTGTGAGTGTGTGTGTGTGCGTGAGTGTGTGCGTGCATGTGTGTGAGTGTGTGGGTGTATGTGTGCGCGTGTGTGCATGTATGTGTGCGCGTGTGTGTGTATGTGTGTGTGTGAGTGTGTGTGAGTGTGTGTGTGTGTGCGCATGAGTGCGCATGTGTGTGAGTGTGCGTGTGTGTGAGTGTGTGTGTTTGTGTGCGCGTGTGTTTGTGCACAGGTGTGTGTGTGAGTGTGTGTATGTGTGTGTGGGGGTGCATGTGTGTGAGGGTGTGTGCGTGTGCGTGCGCGTGTGTGTGCGCGTGTGTGTGCGTGTGTGTGTGCGTGTGTGCGTGTGTGTGAGTGTGGGGGGACTGGTAGAGATAAGCCATCGATGTATGATGAACATGGACTAAGTTGCATTGCAGAGGGCCAATTTGAGCTCACTGATATTGAGTCAGCATTGCACTCTGCTGCAATCTGTCTCCTCTGTATGAAACAACAAATCAGAAAATGCGGAGCCCAATAGAAATTAGATTTTCCATTTTTTGATTCACTAAATCTTTAACTATGGCCTCCATTCAAAAAGGGACCGACCAAGAAATCACAAATTTGGTGAAATGAAATAGTTAAGATTGTTTGCCCACATGTTTCCTGATGACAAACAGTGTTTGCAAGTATGAGGCTTCTCTGCCCTGACCACCGGGCTGCTGATCAAATGCAAGTACATGGAATTTGTGTAGATAACTATCATTGTCAACATGGATGTGGTGGGCTAAAGAGACACTTTTTGTGCTGTACAGTAGTTGGGTAATTAAAATGCCATTTTCTATGGTAGCCAGGCAACAGCAGCAATAAATTGGTGAAACTAGTTTGGAAACTAGTGCTGGAACTATAGGTGGGGTAATCGGCAGACCTATTTCCCTAAGGGCAGGGCCGGCCTCAGGAGGTGCGGAGCCCAACTGGGAACAATTTTTCATAGAAATATAAATATATAATTATAAATGAGTCATATTCAGGCACGTGTCGTGAGTAATTACTCAGGGTAGGCAGTCAGATTGTTCTCCTCTCCGTAAAAATAAAAAATAAAAATAAAGAAAGTAACAATTCAATTTGCCCAAGACTTCCAAATCTCCTTCTTTCTGAATTACTGAATGGGTGGGGGGTGGAGGGTGACGGCAGGTGGAGAGATGGTGGGAAAAACGGGAGCACACCGGGCCAAGTTGAATCAGTTGTGATCTAATTGAATGACAATACTAGTTCAAGGGACATATTGGGGGGCGAGTCCCTTTCACAGCGTGTGGGTAATCTGGCCAGGGGTAAAATTGCGGGGAGAGCAGCAACGTTGAGAAGGAGGGGGTCGGGGATCATGCCAGTGACCCACTCACTCACCACTGCCGCGTCTCTCTGGGCATGGAGCCACTGCATTGTGGCTGGGGAGGGAAGCAGCTCGCGTGGCTACGAGCAGCTGCCGGGACCGGACAGCGGAGCCGACCACCATCTCAGCGCCTTCTGCCGGCCCACTCACCTCTGGCAATGCTCTACATCTGAACAGTGAGGGGACCAGCTCAAGAGCAAAGATCATAGAGCGGAGCGGGTCAGCGGGGGATGGATAACAGGACAGCGGGCTGTGGAGCTTACTCCTGTGTCAGCGCGAACAAGGGACCATTTGAGTTTACTCGCACTGACATATGGAGTAAGCTCCACTGTCCGCTGTCCTCTTATCCATCGCCCGCTGACCCGCTCTTGAGCTGGATGCTGGCATGATCCCCGACCCCCTCTTTCTCAATGCTCCTGCCCTCCCCGCAACTTTACCCCTGGCCAGACTCCACACACGCTGTGAAAATAACTCTTCCACCCCCCCCCCCCCCCCCCTTTTACAGCCGCTTCCCGCTTTACAGCCGCTTCGCATCAGCTGCTAGCAATGAGGGATAGACTTGGCTGTCCCTCTGTACAGCAACATCGTTCTTGATCTATCTTTCTTGGCTAACAACCTAACCTTCGGCCTCCAAGATGCAGGTAGACATAAAGTTGGAGTAACTCAGCAGGACAGGCAGTGCAGCGACTCTGGAGAGAAGACCCTTCTTCAGACTGAACTGAACTCTCGACGGTGAGAGTACTTGTGATTGTCTGAAGAAGGGTCTCGACCAGAAACGCCACCCTCTCCCCAGAGCCGCTGCCCACCCCGCTGAGCCACCACAGCCCCCTGTGTCCACCTTCAACACCAGAGCCAAACAAAAAACACAGAGTGCTGGAGGAACTCAGCGGGCCAGGCGGCTCCCGCGGAGGGAACGGACCAGGAGCCGCCATGGGCCAGGACTCCCACCCCCAACAAAAAGGAACCGCAGATGCAGCCGTCACGGCAAAATGTCAAATGATTCCGGGAATGCCGAGGCGACAGGGTGAGAGAGAGGGAGTGAGAGAGGGAGAGAGAGACGAGATGGGAGCGGGAGAGAGAGTGCGCGAGAGGAAGAGAGGGAGGGAGGGAGAGAGCAAAAGACAGAGAGACACAGCATGGGTCGGTAGGTGAATGACTTTACCTGCACACCAAGAAGAAGCCCGTGCTCACAGTCCGGAGCCCTCAATCATGAAGCGATTTTTAAGAAATTCTCAATGTGTCATCAATACATCGATCTACATTCCTCAGTAAATGTAATTGTGTTTTGAAAAAGTATTAATGACGGCGCGTTCCTTTGAATCAAATTCACGGGACTCCATGAATTTTATTGAAAGGCACGCGGCGTCATTAATACTTGGTCAAAACACAATTATATTTATTGGGGAATGTGGATCGATGCATCGATGACACATCGTATAACTACGTGTAAACAACTGGCTGTTAACAAGTGCTAACAGTGGTAGTTAACAAATAGTTTTTGTCTGATGGCCGTTGCAGTGGTTTTTATCCATGTTCGTTTTTTTTTTAAATCCGTATTTAACAAGGCAAATGTTTTTTTTTAAGGGTACACAAAAGGCTGGAGAAACTCAGCGGGTGCAGCAGCATCTAAGGAGCGAAGGAGATAGGCGACGTTTTTTTAATCTGTATTTAACAACGCAAAATTCGTATTTCCGTACGAAATACGAAAAATCAGCGCGGGACCCCCTTAGGTGCGGGGCCCAATTGGGAACAATCGGTCCAATCGGCTTAAGGCCGACCCTGTCTCCGGGGATGAATAAAGTTTTATCGTATCGTATTGTATCATAATCAGGCACAGGGGCTGAAATTCATCTGCACACATCCTCTACTCACACCTCTGTGACTTCCCCTGACCCTCTCTCCACCGCTGTGGTAGTTATTGCACGCACACATGCTCAGAGTCACTATCACAGACAGGATGATAATGCAGGTGAGATTCTCAGCAATTAAACTGTTTGAAATTAAGCTGGCAGGTGCACCGGAGCTGACCTGCCGTTGATGCAAAAGACTCATCATTCACAGTCTCAATGGGAGATCAAAGCATCAATGTCCTGCAGGAACATCTTCATTCATGTATGATTTGCTAAGAAATGAGATTCGATAAAATTAAATATCTGTTATTTTGTGGCCATATCACATAAAGAATGTTTTGCATGTGCTTTGAAATGTCCGTGTCTTTTCTTGGCAGAATTTCGGCATGTGGGAAAATTGGACTTCCCGTTGCAATTTACACAACCCCTGGTGTCATTTCTCTTCGTGTT
This sequence comes from Okamejei kenojei, assembly GCA_035221665.1. Lineage (NCBI taxonomy): Eukaryota > Metazoa > Chordata > Chondrichthyes > Rajiformes > Rajidae > Okamejei > Okamejei kenojei. Next base: position 8,573,958 of record CM069145.1, on the reverse strand, counting down.
TCATGAACATGATGTTATTCATAGTGTAGGAAGGAACTGCAGATGCTGGTTCAATCCGAAGATGGAGTAACTCAGCGGGACAGGCAGCATCTCTGGAGAGAAGGATTAGGCGACGTTTCAGTTCGAGACCCTTCTTCAAACTAATGTCTGGTGGGGGGGGGGGGCTGGAAAAATAAAGGAAGAGGCGGAGACAGTAGGCTGTGGGAGAGCTGGGGAGGGGGAGGGGAAGGAGGGAGAAAGCAAGGACTATCTGAAATTGGAGAAGTCAATATTCACACCGCTGGGGTGTAAACTACACAAGCAAAATATGAGGTGCTGTTCCTCCAATTTACGGTGGACCTCACTCTGGCAATGGAGGAGGCCCAGGACAGAAAGGTCGGATTCGGAATGGGAGGGGGAGTTGAAGTGCTGAGCCACCGGGAGATCAGGTTGGTTAGTGCGACTGAGCGAGGGGTTGGGCGAAGCGATCGCCGAGCCTGCGCTCGGTCTCGCCGATGTAGAGAGGTTGACACCTGGAACAGGGGATGCAGTAGATGAGTTTGGAGGAGGTGCCGGTGAACCTCTGCCTCACCTGGAAAGACTGCTTGGGTCCGTGGATGGAGTCGAGGGAGGAGGGAAAGCGACAAGTGTAGCATTTCCTGCGGTTGCAAGGGAAAGTACCCGGGGAGGGGGTGGTTAGAGTGGGTCGGGACAAATTGACCAGGGAGTTACGGAGGGAACCGTCTCTGTGGAAAGCTGAAAGAGGAGATGGGAAGATGTGGCCAGTGATGGGCTCCCGTTGGAGGTGGCAAAAATGTCGGACGATTTTACTTCAGAGTCATGTGAGTTTCTACGTGAAGAAGGCCGTCCCCACGCATGCGCATCATTACGTCTGACGCATTGCACAACGACTGACTGGCGGGCGCATCGCTCCTTCCAGCGGGTAAGTTTAAAGGCTCAGGTAAGTGTTTATAACTTAGCTGAGGTCGTTGCTCCCGGTCCGGAGTGTGTTTTGCTTATCGTTTTTTCAGCATTAGATTTCGGGAGACCATGTCGAAAGTAAATTCATAGCAAAAGGATTTGAATACAAGAGCAGGGAAGTTCTACTGCAGTTGTACAGGGTCTAGGTGAGGCCACACCTGGAGTATTGCGTACAGTTTTGATCTCTTAATCTGAGGAAAGACATTCTTGCCATAGAGGGAGTACTGATAAGGTTCACCAGACTGATTTCCTGGGATGGCAGAACTTCCATGTGTAGAAAGGCTGGATAGACTCGGCTTGTACTCGCTGGAATTTAGGAGATTGAGGGGGGATCTTATAGAAACTTACAAAATTCTTAAGGGGTTGGACAAGCTAGATGCAGGAAGATTGTTCCCGATGTTGGGGAACTCCAGAACAAGGGGTCACAGTTTAAGGATAAGGGGGAAGTCTTTTAGGACCGAGATGAGAAGATCTTTTTTCACACAAAGACTGGTGAGTCTGTGGAATTCTCTGCCACAGAAGGTAGTTGAGGCCAGTTCATTGGCTATATTTAAGAGGGAGTTAGATGTGGCCCTTGTGGCTAAAGGGATCAGGGGGTATGGAGAGAAGGCAGGTACAGGATACTGAGTTGGATGATCAGCCATGATCATATTGAATGGCGGTGCAGGCTCGAAGGGCCGAATGGCCTACTCCTGCACCTATTTTCTATGATTCTATGATTCTAAAGAGGTGAGCCGCGACGAAACCGGCTGCGGAAGACTGCGGGTCTGCGGGCAGCGTGCGGCCGCCGAATTCGCCTTCGGGGCCGCTGGCAGAGCAGCCAGCGGCTTCAGACTTGGTGCTGACAGAAAGCTCCTTGGCTACTCCACGGGGAAGGAAAGCCACTAGAAAGTCTGTGAGGGTCCTGAACTCAGATGAGTTGGGCTAGCAGGTGGAAATTTCCCCTCCTTCTATGGGCAGCGTTATTGGCAGGCTGGCCCACATGGAGAACCTAGTGGAGAGGTTACTTCAGCACAATATGCTCCAAAGGACGGAGCTATCGGAGCCCAGGGGTTTATAGAGAACCCGAGGCAGCAGCACCTGTGTCAGGGCTGCAGAATATCTCCCTCTCTGATGAGGGGAGCGTACGAGGTCAGTGCTATACTGACCCAGAGTACGGAGGCACAGTTGGGCAGCATGCTTCAGGGCATGAGGGAACATCGGGTGTACCATCTGTGGCATCCAGATTTGCTATCCCTGCCGTTACAGGGGAACCATTGGATGAAGAGCTCGCAATGAGCATAAATTATCTGGCTTCCCATCAACTCCTAGAACAAACGATGGAGGAGACAACTGCCAGGTATAACACTCCACTAAACTGTGCCTCACTAAGTGTCCCGGTTGTTTTGGGACACGTTGGAGGGGGCCTCAGAGCCCAAGAGGTTAAAATTCAAAGAATACTCAGGTTACTTGCCTCGGGCATCACGGCCTTTGCCAGGTCAGTGGATGGGGCGCCCCTCTCTGATACACAGCAGGATTTGATGGCATTAATGTGCAATGCACATTTTGAAATCAATTGCCTCAGGAAGAATGCCATCCGTCCTGCTCTAAATCCTAACTTTGCTGGGCTGTGTAAGCCGGGGAATGTGCAACCCCCAAACCTCCTGTTCGGAGAAGATCTGTCTAAACAGGTAAAAGAGCTCGATGAGGAGGCAAGAACCGTTGGCCTCATGAAGGCACCTCCAAAGGTATCATCTTTCCGGAGACTGTCGAATTATCCTTGATTTGACAGAGTTTAACACCTTTGTGCAGTATAAACACTTTAAAATGGAAACTTTTGGCACTGCCAAACAACTGCTTTCCTAGGGATGTTATATGGCGAGCATTGACCTCAAAGATGCTTACTATTCAGTGGCCATTCGGGAAGATCACAGGAGATTTTTGATGTTTAACTGGATGGATCAGTTGTGGCGGTTTAAAGCATTGCCTAATGGATTAACCTCAGCCCCCAGACTATTCACAAAATTGCTAAAACCAGTCCTGGGGTTACTCAGGGCACAGAGTCATATTGTCATGGTATATTTGGATGACATCTTAGTCATTGGGAGGACTTTGGAATTAGCTGAATTATCTGTGTCAGCTACAAAACTCGTTTTTGTAAAGCTAGGGTTTTAAACCATCCAGTTAAGTTTAAATTGGTGCCATCTACGATAATTGACTATTTGGGATTCACCATTAACTCAGTACACATGTCCGTGACTCTGCCTCGGGGCAAGCAATTAGAGTTAATTGAAGCCTGCAGGAAACTCATTGTTGATAATCAACCTTCTATTAGACATGTGGCTCGTATAATTGGAAAATTAGTGGCAGCGTTCCCGGCTGCTCAGTTCGGGCCTTTGCTCTACCAAAACCTACAGCGTGCAAAGGAACAGGCACTCATGCTTCAGAGAGGTCATTTCGACAGACCCATGCAATTTCCAGCTGAAGCCCTGGCTGAGTTACAATGGTGGATTACCAATATTCAGTGTTGTTCTAGTACTATTGTAGTCGATACGCCATCAGTTATCCTGCAGACTGATGCCAGTTCATGATCTCGTCAAGCAGAGCAGGCCAGGGGTACAGGGGGTCAAATTGAGTTTTATGGCATACCTCAGATCCACGAGTGTGTGTAGTGTCACACATAATCCAATACATAAAGGTCACTAAGACCCTGAGAGGCTCAGACCTCTCCTTCTTTGTTAGCTATGCCAAACCTCACAAAAAGGTTATGGTGCAGACCATCTCCAGATGGATTAAGCAGGTTCTGGCATGTGCAGGAGTGGACACTGACATTTAGAACCTCATTCCACCTGGGCTGCATCGACATCAGCAGCAAGGGTTATGGACGTCCCTCTTGACCACATTCTAGCGGCTGTGGGATGGTCGAATGAGAGGACGTACCACAGGTTTTATAATAAGCCTATCGCCAGACCGGGGATTTTTGCTGATTCTGTTTTAAGTTCTGTTTCACAGTTTTTCCCAGGTGAGAGGGGTCACTGTTTACTTTCTTTCTTGTTATTTAAGCATTAGTATTGTTAACTGTGTCATATTTTGAATGCATTAATTTTCTCACTCGTCCTGGTCAATTGATGCAGTTGTGACGCTTGGACTCGTTCCTCGGCATGAAATCACAGAGCTTCAAAATCTTCATGTAGTCACTCACGTGACTCCGAAATAAAATAGTAAGATTAAACGATAACTTACCAGTTTGAAGTTTCATCGTTATTTTATGAGCGATTACGTGCCCTCCGCTCCCTGCCCTCGTAACATAACGATCTTTCTGTAAGTTCTAGTCAACTATAGTCTTACTATTTTAGTTCAACAACTTTTCTGTGATTTCACACCGCTGCTTTGAAGATTGACGCGCAAAGGTGGGGACGGTCTTCTTCACGTAATCGCTCACGTAACTCCTCATAAAATAACGATCAAACTTCAAACTGGTAAGTTCTCGTTTAATCTTACTATTATATGTTGTTAAAAACTGGTGTATGATTAGTTCCCAGTGGAAAGTAAGAGGAAAGGACGTGATGTACGTGGAAAATGTTTGAACCAATTTCAGTCATTATTAAGGAAATGAGAATAGTGCACAATGCTAAACTCTTCTTGTACATTAATGATATTGAGAAAATGATACCTGTGTTCATCTGATTCAATCACAACAGAGACAACAATCGCAGTTCACAGCAGGACGTCACTTACGGGAGTCTGACAAGGTAATTTCTCCCGTTAATACTTGTATAGCAATATTCTATCAATGCAAATATCCATTTCAAATTAATTAAAATTCTAACTCTTTCTCTTCCACCTATAATACAGTCAGAATTTCCTTGCCAAAATATAAAATCATGCGTGTCCATCATGAAAGGAATAGGTCGGGTAGATACACAAAGTTTCTTGCTCAGAGTAGGGGACTTGAGGATCAGAGGACATAGGTTTAAGGTGAAGCAAAAAAGATTTAATAGGAATCTGAGGGGTAACGTCTTCACATAAAGGGTGGTGGATGTATGGGACAAGTTGCAAGACAAGGTAATTGAGGCAGGGACTATCACAATGTTTAAGAAACATTTAGACAGGTACAGGATAGGACAGGTTTTGAGGGATTTGGTGGAACTAGTGTGACTGGGACATGTTAACCAGAGTAGGCAAGTTGGGTCGAAGGGCCTGTTTCCACGCTGTATTACTCGATGACTCTAATAAGCATGGCACCTGCAACAGCCTTGTTGTTATAGTCAAAGAGCTGTACAGCGTGAAAACAGACCCTTGGGTCCAACTATTCCATGCTGATCAAGTTGCCTAAACAAGTTCATCCCATTTTTGTGCACCTGGCCCATATCCTTAAAAACCTTTCATTTCCAATGTAACTGTCTAAGTCTCTTCTAAATGTCATCATAGCGTCTGCCACTACCACTTCCTCTGGCAGCTTGTTCCATATAACACACCAGCCTCTGTGAGAAAAAGTTGACCAGGTCCCTTCTAAATCTTTCCCCTCTCACCACAAACCAATGTGCTCTGGTTTTAGACACCCACACCCCGGTGTAATGAGCATGAAAACAATGGGTCGACTGGGCTTGCATTCACTGGAATTTAGAATGATGAGAGGGGATCAAAGAAGCATATAGTATTCTTAAGGGATTGGACAGGCTAAATGCAGGAAAATATTCTCGATGTTGGGGGAGTCCAGAACCAGAGGTCACAGTTTCAGAATAAGGGGTCAACAATTTAGGACTGAGATGAGGAAATACTTTTACACCCAGAGAGTTGGAAATTTGTGGAATTTTACTTTGGAGTCACGTGAGTGATTCCATGAAGAAGACCCGCCGGTCCGCATGCGCGTCATTACGTCGGACGCATGGCACACACTGACGGGCTGGCAGGGTGCAGCTCCACCAGCGGTAATTTGAAAATCCTGAGGTAAGTTTTTAAACTTAGCTGAGGTCTTTCTCCGGGCGGGAAATCTTGTTTTACAGGAGCTAGACTGCAATGGAGAAAGTAGTGAAAGGAAGGTCGAGGCGGTCCGCTACGAAAATAGCTACGGAAGACCATGGGAGTGCCTCTCGCCTTCCGAGTCACTGGCAGCACGACCAGTGGCTTCCAACTTGGTGCCGGTGGAAGGCACCGTGGCTACTCCGGTGGGTCGGAAAGCCACCAAAAAATCAAAAAAGCCCATTGACTCTGACGAGTCGGGCCAGGAGGATGGTCCTCCCTCAATGGATGCTGTTTTTGGGCGGCTGTTCAGAATGGAACACCTCATGGAGAGGATGTTCCATCAACAAATGCTCGAGGAAGACAGGAGCCCGTAGCAGCAACACCTGTAACAGGGCTGCATGATGGCTCCCTCTTGGAGGAAGCAAGCCCAAGGAGTCAGTTTTGTTCTGACTCAGAGATCGGAGATATAGCTGATGAGCATACCTCCAGGCAAGGAGACCAGGAGTCAGGGGTGCCAAGCATGGCATCCAAATTTGCCATACCTGCCGGAACGGGTGAACCAATAAATGAGGATCTGGCCAGGACCATCAATTACATGGTCTCGCATCAACTGCAATACGTCACCATAGAAGAAACCTGCATGAAATACCAAACACCGGGTAATTGCGCATCACTCAAAGTCCCAGCTGTGAACCACCCAATCTGGGGGCACATGGCAGCAGGAATCAGAGCCCAAGAGTTAAGGCTCCAGAAGATCCTCAAGCTCCTGGCTTTGGGGATAACAGCTTTCGCCAGGTCAATGGATGATGAGGCCCTGTCTCCAGTTCAGCAGGATGCACTTGCCCTCGTGTGCAATGCACAGTTCGAAATAAATTGTTTGAGGAAGACTGCAATCCAGCCAATGCTCAATCCTAAATTTGCAGCATTGTGCAAGGTGAGCACCGTGCAGCCACCAAATTTGCTCTTTGGGGAAGACCTGTCCAAGCAGGTCAGAGAATTAGATGATGAGGCAAAGACAGTTGGTCTCATCAGAGCACAGCCGGTCAGCAAAAATCCTCACCGGCGGCAGCACCTCTACAAACGGTCCGCTGAATCAAATTCAGGTCAAGGACCAAGCCGGCCCTTGCCAAGTATGCGCAGTTGGCGCAAGCCACTGTTCCCCTCCAGAACACGAGGTCAGAAGTTTCTACCAACCACGGAGGTAGGTGGCCAGTTACAACCTGGTGGGAGATTATGTTTGTTTTTCAAACAATTGTGTCATATAACATCACACTCATTTATACTGCACAGTATACTAGGATTCTGGATTGAATTTATTTGGAAACTTTCCAAAATGGAAACTTTCCTTACTGCCAAACAGCTGGTTTCTAAAGGGTGCTACATGGCATGCATAGACCTCAAAGATGTATACTATTCGGTACCCATTCATCACAATCATCGGGGATATTTGAAATTTAGCTGGATGAAGAAATTGGGGCAGTTTAAAGCATTGCCTAATGGTTTAACTTCAGCTCCTAGGTTATTTACAAAAATATTAAAACCAGTGTTGGGCCTACTCCGGTCTCAGAATCATATTGTAATGGCCTATTTGGATGTTATCTTAATCATAGGCAAGACTCAGAAATCAGCTGAATTATCTGTTACAGCTACCAAACGCATGTTTGAGAGTTTGGGGTTTCTCATCCATCCAGTTAATTCGAAATTGATCCCAACCAGAGTCATTGATTATTTGGGGGTCACCATTAATTCAACCCACATGTCTGTGACTTTGCCTCCAGGCAATAGGTCAGAGTTAATCAAAGCCTGTAGCAAGCTCGTTGATGAGCAACAATCTTCTATTCGGCAGGTTGCTAGTGTAATTGGGAAATTAGTGGCTGCTTTTCCAGCCGCACAATTTGGACCTCTGCATTATCAAAATTTGCAACGTGCAAAGGAGCACGCACTAAAAGGTCATGCAGGGCATTTTAATAGACCTATGCAGTTACCAGCTGAAGCCGTTGCTGAGTTACAATGGTGGATAACAAATGTTTGGCTTTGCACCGGGAAAATGCGGATTGACAGACATTCAGTTGTTTTACAAACTGATGTTAGTGCTCTAGTATGGGGAGCTACCGATACCATCTCCAGCTGTGGTGGCAGATGGATTATGCATGAGGCATTACTTTTTCAATCACATGGTATTAACTATTTGGAGTTATTGGGAGCACTCTATGGCCTAAACGTGTATTGTACTAATATGCATGATTTGCATGTGCAGCTTCAGATTAATAATACTACAGCAGTAGCATTTATTAATCACATGGGTGGAATCAAATCATGGGATAAGTTGGCTAACCTTATTTGGCACTGGTGTATCACAAGAAACATCTGGGTTTCAGCTATCTACCTACCAGGTAGACTTAACATGGTGGCAAACTGCAGGTAACGAAAGTTCAATGATAACACTGAATGGATGTTGAATCGTGAAATATTCAAAGAGATTATCACTTGGTATGGTGTACCAGACATTGATTTGTTTGCATCCAGATTGAATCACCAATTACCAAAGTATGTTTCATGGGAGCCAGACCCAGAGGCAGTAGCGGTAGATGCATTCTCGCTACACTGGGGTGGAATGTTTTTATATGCATTTCCTCCATTTTTGCCTCATCAGTTGGTGCTTGCTCAAGATCGAGCAGGACTCTGCCTCAGGCATTTTGGTAGTTCCCGACTGGCCTACACAACCATGGTTCTCACTGATTTTAAGATTAGAAACACAGCCTTTTATGGTTATCCCCAAAAGCAGTAGTCTGCTGGTTCATCCTGTAACTGGGGAAAATCATCCATTACATGACCGTATTAATCTGTTGATTTGCAGATTCTGAGGAGACCGTTCCTGGGGCTCGGACTATCAGAGCGTACTGCGGATGTGATTACTGCAGCCTGGAGGGATAGTACTAAAAAACAATATATTTATCATATCAAGAAATGGGAGATGTTCTGTTTACAGTCGAACATTTCATATCATACGGCAAGCATACCTGATGTGTTGGAATTTTCACGTTATTTTTTGATGAGCGACTAAGCTACAGTGCCATCAATAGTACCAGGAGTGCCTTGTCATCCTACCTGTGCAAAGGAATGGGACAACACCCTGTTGGGTCTCACTCTTTAGTATCTCAGTTCTTGAAGGGCATTTTTAACTGCAATCCCCCCAGGCCTAGATACACGGAAGTGTGGGATGTGAGCGTGGTTCTTGAGTTGCTTCGCCAATGGGCTCCAGCAATATCTCTGTCATTGGCCAGACTGACTGTCAAAGTGGTTATGCTCATGGCGCTGATTTCAGCACAACGCGTCCAGACGTTGCAGAAGCTTCGACTGGACAGAATGGTTCTGTCCATAAATAACATAACCTTTTATGTTTATGATTTACTTTAGCAGAGCAGGCCAGGGATGTCGGGGCTTAGACTTAATGTTATGGCATACCCCATAGACCTTCGCCTCTGTGTAGTCACGCACTTACAGCAATACATCGAGGTCACCAAGAACATCAGAGGCTCTGAATTGGCTTTATTCGGCAGTTATAAGAAGCCTCATAACAAGGTGTCAGTGCAGATCATCTCAAGATGGTTAAAACAGGTTCTGGTTTATGCTGGAGTAAACACTGATGTGTATAAGTCTCACTCAACCCAGGGAGGCTTCAACATCAGCAGCGAGGGCACAGGATGTCCCTCTCGACCAAATCTTCGCAACCGCAGGATGGTCCAGTGAATTGACATTTCAGAGGTTTTTATCACAAACCTCTTGCCACACCAGGGGTATTTGGGCACTCAATTCTAAATTCTGTTTTGTAGCTTCCCCCGGGACAGAGTGGTCGCTATTTTTTCTTTCTTTGTTAAATAAAGCACCAATTTGGTTAAGTCTGTATTATGTTGGAATGCTTTATTTGTTATTACTCATCCTGTGTCAACCAAGGCAGTGTGTCGCATGGACTCATATCCACGGCATGAAATCACAGAGGTTTGAAGTCTTCACGGAATCACTCACGTGACTCCGAAGTAAAATAGTAAGATTAGATGCGAACTTACCAGTTTGAAGTTTGATCTTTATTTTATGAGGTGTTACGATGAGCAATTACGTGCCCACCACTCCCAGCCCTCATATTACAAAGGTCTTCTGGTAGTTTCTAGGTTTCTAATCTTACTATATTACTTCAATTTTACTTCGGAGTCACGTGAGTGACTACGTGAAGAAGCCCAACCAGGCGCATGCACTTCATTACGTCCGCGCATGTCGCACTGAACGGGCTGGAGGGCACAGTTCCACCAGCGGGTAAGAAGGAACTTCTAAGGTAAGCGTTTTAAAAACTTTACTTAGAAGTATTTCCACTCCGTAAAGCTGGCTCGAGCAGTCAGTAGGAGTGGGGAGTTGGAGCTGTCACTTCCGAAGATCCGTCTTAGCGTGGGTCCAGGGATTCACCAATTTGATCGGGTCACGAGATAAGCGGGGCAACGCCAGTTCCGATGCCGGGTGCCGTTTTACTGGCAGCAGTTAAAATAGCGCGCTAGTTTTCCCCACTAGCTCCATTGACAAAAGGCAGGCCAACTGGAATTTGCTTCAGAATGAGCCTGGTCCATCTGTTTATTTCCAAGGGTGCTAGCAGACTGAGGCTGCTCCTAGCCATGAAAAGGCAAATATAAAGTCACAGACCTGGGTTCTCTGGCAACAATGGTGACTCTTCCCCTGATCATACAAGACTATGGGGGAGTTTGGGAACATGCAGCTGATGCTCCAACCTTCATTACATAAGGGTCCAAGGGCCAGTAATGTCCAAGAGGGCCATACCAAGACCAACATATGGAGGGTCCATATATTGGGGTTCCTTCCAGCGCCTTGTTTAGGACTGGAGGATGCCTCCCTACTATATGATTTGGGAGAAGCGGGCAGATTGCAGCTGACCCTGATGCTGGTTTCCCTGCTTATGTGCAAACACCAGCGCGCACAAGAGCCACGCTCCGGGTGTCTCAGAAATGGCACTGAGTTGCTATTCCGGAGGGGACTGGTGAGTCAATGGAACAATCCCTTGCCAGCGGTATCAATTATGTAGTACCTCACCAGCTCCAGCAAGATATGATGCAAGTGACTGCAAACAAATATGAGACACCTGTTTAATGTGCATTACTGAAAGTGCCTATGGTGACCCAGGTTCTGGGCACCCATGAGTCCTTCTTTGACTAACAGGAGGTTCGGTGTTAATACGGCCTCCAACTGGTGGCTGCAGCAATTACTGCATTTGGCACTATGGTCCAAGGGACAATCATTCCTAAAACTCACAACAGATATGTTGGGTATTTTATGCAATGCATTTTTCAGGAAATTGCATCAGGGAATATTGCCATCAAGGCCAACACTAAACCAAAAATTTGCTGCTCTATGTAGGGCGACTAACGTACAAACATCTGAAATATTGTTTGGAACGGACCTTGTCATGAAAATTCGTGAAATTCATGATGAGGCCAAAGCAATTGGCTTAATGTAGTCAAGCATTTCGAGGCCACCGATTCCAACCCTGGGTTAATACTGAAGGTCAGATCCAGGTGCTGGGCTCAACAGGGCAGGCCAGTGGGGCATGAGGGTACCCACCGAGACAGACCGGCTACAATCCCAATATGAGCAGACAACAGCTTTACAGGTCAACTGTAGAGGTACAGGGACTTTTCTTAACGATAAAGTTCTGGTGGCCAATCTCCTATTGGAGGTTGATTACAAATGTTTTCTAATGAATGGTGCTGTATAATGTATGATATGTTTATACTAAATACTGTCTCACGTCTCCCATTGAGTTTATCTCAGGGATAGATCCACCTCAACAGCACAAGCCTAATAAAATGTAGGTGTTTTCTGCTCAAGAGCCTGAAAAGATAGATAATGGTGATTGATAAAGCCATTAATCATCCTCCACAATTGTGTCTAATATTTCCCCAATCTCAAAAAGATGGGTGTTGTAGAGTAATTCTCGTCCTCAATCACTTCAATTCGTTACTGCTAAACATCTGCTATCACAGGGCTGTTCTGTGGCAACTATTGGTTTGCAAGATGTGTATTATTCACTGCCAATTCATGCTCATTATCGCAGGTACTTTAAATTTAATTGGATGGCACAGCTGTGGCAATACAAAGCATTGAGTCCTGGATTAAGTTCAGCACCCAGGCTATTTATTAATTTGTTAAAACCTGTGCTGGTGCTATTCAGCCCATCATCACATTGTAATTGCTTATTTAGCTGATATCTTAATTATCAGCAACACTAATGAGTCAGCTGAAGAATCGGTGCTTGAGTCATTAGGGGTTGCTCCATCCAACTAAGTCCAAATTACAGCCAACCCAAAATATTGAGTATTTGGGGTTTCTTATTAAATCCGTTGCTATAACAGTAACATTACCAACAGCCAAGGTTGTCGATGATAATGATGTCTGTACTTGCCTCCCACAAAACGTTATCCCTCCATCCGAGAAGATGCTCCATATGTCATTGGTAAATGGGGAGCAGGTTCCTGCAGTACATTCGGGCCTTTGCATTATCAACATTTGCAGAGAGCATGAGAACTAGCACTAAAATCGAATGCAGGCCATTTTCATCGGGTTATCCAGTTACCAACCACAGCTCTCGCAGAATTGCAGTGGTGCATTGTTAATGTTAATCTAGCTACCAATAACATTTTGGGTACTAAACTCTTCCCTAATCTTCCAGACTGATGTCAGCGCTCTCGGATGGGGGCTACAAACACCGAGTCTAGCTGTGGGGGTAGCTGGCATGAACACGAAGGGTTGATTCGCCACACACACGGGATAAATTCTTTTGCATTATTGGGGGCATTTTATGGGTAAAGGCATGTTGCTCCTCAATGAAGGATTTACACATTCAACTCCAGATTGATAACACCACAGCAGTGGCATATATTAATCATATGGGAGGTGCACAATCAGTATCATGTGTTAACTGGATACCGTCATGTGGCATTGGTGTATGTCAACGCATATCTGCGTTTCAGCCATTTATTCACCACCTATAGCTAATGCGGTGGCCGACCATAGTGTCGCGTACGTTTCATGCCAATCAAGAGTGGATGTTGAAATCTAAACTTTGTCACATAATTGTTACTCGATTTGGGTTGCCAGCCATTGATCTGTTCCATCCAGATTACATAACCAGTTGCCTAAATATGTTTCATGGGAGGCCAGATCCAGGTGCAGTTGCCGTGGATGCAGTCTCGTTACATTGGGGGCACTAAAATTTTATGCAATTCCTCCATTTTTCATCCTGAACTGTCTCACCACAATAGAGCGAGACTCCGCCACAGGTGTTTTGGTGGTCCCAGATTGGCCAACACAACCATGGTTCCCCTTAGTGTTTTCAATGATGGTTCAGTCATTCATGATGATTCCCAGCTGCAGTAATTTCTTGGTGCATCCGGTTACATGAGAAAGTCACCCTTTACATGACCGTATTAATTGTTGGTCTGCAGGTTCTGACCAGACATTTCCAAGGACTTGGATTGTCGAACAGGGCCATGGTGGTTCTCACTGCAGGCTGGCAAAATAGCACTCAAAAAACAATATATGGTTCACATAAAGAAATGGGAACTGTTTCTGTGTACAATCCTATATGTCTTATCATAATGCAAGCATATGTGATGTGTTGGAGTTCCTTGCTAAGTTGCATTTTGATGAGCACCTGCGTTATAGTGACATTACTAGCGCTCGGAGTGCATTGTCCTCTTATTGCGGGCAGTCTTCAGAACAACATCCTATCGGGTCTCATCCGTTAGTATCCCGATTTATGAGGATTTTTTAATAAAAACACTCCGAAACCTCGCTATACAGAAATCTGGGACATCATTCCTGTTCTCACAATGCTTCGGCAATGGGCTCCAATTACTTCATTATTTACGCAGAGATTAACTCTTGCTGTGGTTATGCTAATAGCGCTGGTTTCAGCACAACGTGTACAAACATTACAATTCTTACAAATACCTTGTATGCATTTGTCTGTCAATGATATGTTTATGATTTAATCAAACAAAGCAGGCCCGGTCTGCTGGAATCAAGGTGACGTTTAAAGCCTATCTTGTTGACCAAATGTTATATGTAGTTACGTCATATAACTTAAGCCAATATATTAAGGTAACAAGGAGTCTCAGAGGTTCTGAGACAGGACTGCTCATTAGTCACAAAAAGACATATAAAAGACTGTCAGTACAAACTATTTCTATATGGTTGAAACAGGTTCTCAATTATGCTGGAGTCGACATTCCTGTCTTTAACTCTCACTCCACCAGGGTGGCATCGATCTCCGCGGCGAAGGCTCAGGACGTGCCGCTAGACCAAATCAACGAGGCCGCAGGATGGTCTCGAGAAGCAACATTTTCTCAATTTTCTGACAAACCTGTACAGACCGTGCCACAGTTTGGGCATGCTGTTGTGGGTCACATTTAATGCCGCTGCTTTGAAGATTGACGCACATGCGGACTGGCAGCTCTTCTTCACGTAATCGCTCATCGTAACTCCTCATAAAATAAAGATCAAACTTCAAACTGGCAAGTTCTCATTTAATCTTACTATTCTCTGCCATGGAAGGCAGGGGAGGCCAATTCACTGGATGTTTTCAAGAGAGTTAGATATAGCTCTTAAGGCTAATGGAATCAAGGGAAATGGGGAGAAAGCAGGAATGGGGTACGGATTTTGGATTATCAGCCATGATCATATTGAATGCGATGCTGGCTCAAAGGGCCGAATGGCCTACTACTGCACTTATTTTGCATGTTTCCATGTTTCTATGTTTCTATGTTTCTATGTTTCTATGCTATGCACCTTATATGTGCCGTCAATGGCTTTACAAGCCCCTGTAAACTCACCCTCAGTCTCCTGGCACTCCAGGTAAAAAAGATTCTGGCTTCATTCATTATAACTCAAACCTTCCAGACACAGTAGCTTCATCAAAAGTCATTTTTGAATCCTTTCTATTTTAATGATATCTTTCCTGTAGCAAGGCAGCTGGAACTGTACATGTTATACCAAATGTAGCCCTATCATTGTCGTGTACAGTTGTATCATGATATCCTAACCCTGTACCTGAAGCCTTGGCCGCTGAGTGTAAGCATGCCACATGTCCTCTTTGTCACCCTGCTCACCTGTGCCCTTATTTTCAACTGAACTTGCATCTCAAGATCTCACTACTCTACAACACTCCCCAGCACCTTAGCATTCACTGTTCTCGTTTGTCTAACACCTCATGCTTATCTGAATTAAATTCCATCTGCCATTCTTCACCCCACTGGCCCAGTTGATCAAGACCCCATTGTAAACTTAGAAAACTTTCTTCACTGTCCAATAACTGTACCATCAATTTTAGTGTTGAGAGAGAAGAACTTCCTGTGGGAATTCATTCCACTTATAAATGTCAAGAATGTTTTATTGCCATATCCACTGGGAACAACAAAATTCTTCCTTGCTGAAGCTTCACAGGCACATTAAATGCAACAGCACATCAAATAAATATGAATTCAATTATCAGCATCACAGTGAACAAGTCCATGATGGTGCAAGCCAAAGTACCTGGTGCAATCTTTGTAGTTCAAAATGCATAGTAGTTCAGAGCTGAGATACTGTAGCATTGTGGTTCAGATTTAGTTTAGTTTAGTTTAGTTTAGTTTAGAGATACAGCACGGAAACAGGCCCTTTGGACAACCAAGTCTGCACCGACCAGCACCGACATTAAGACTACCCTACACACACGAGGGACAATTTAACATTTATACATTTATACCAAGCCATTTAACCTACAAACCTGTACATCTTTGGAGTGTGGGAGGAAACCGAAGATCTCGGAGAAAACCAATGCACGGGGAGAACATACAATCTCTGTACAGACAGCACCCCTAGTCAGGCTGGAACCCGGGTCTCTGACGCTGTAAGGCAGTAGTTCTACTGCTACGCCACAGTGCCGCCAGGTTGTGCAGCATGGTTCAAGAACCTGATGGTTGTTGGGAAAAGGCTGTTCTTAAAGTAGGTATGTTACAATACTTAACTTCAGTGGTGCTGCAGTTCTGCCACTGGCCGTGTGCGCGACTTTGGCACCTTTGAGGGGGGAGCGGGATTAAAATGTCGTTTTCTCCTTCCTGTCCGAAATATATTTTCTCGGGCTGCCAGCTGATACTGAAAATATATATTTTTTAAATCGCGGGACAATTTAATCGCTGGAGTAAAATAAAAATCTACTTCTAACGCCGTCAATGCGACAACGGGACGGATCTCACGTAGGGGATAAAACATAAGGTAAGTCGTTTATTTTACATATAAACTTCCTTCTTAGGATTACTTGAATCCAAATTTCATTGGGGAAAATGTGATTATGGCCCCATACAAACCGGCAGTGTTTTTCCTGCCGATATGGGGTTCAAATTCATCACAACCACAACGTTCCAATGATGATTTAAAAGGCCATTAATTTACGGGAATTAAACATTAAATTCCCATTTGACCTATAAATTCATGACATTGAGATTAAAAAATCATGTTATATTGTGAATTCTTGTGTGAATGTTATTTGGACACTTAGACTATTTAAAAATGTTAATCTTTTTTAAGAAATGGATAGATGTTTAGATCTAGTAATTGAATTTTGTAATTAGCTACAATTAGGTAACTAACTAATTATATGCTTTAATTTCAGGTCATCCAAGTAAGATTGTTTCATATTTGTTTCAAAATGCTTCAATCTATAGTAACTGAAAATTTATTTCAGTTACTCTTAATTTTTAAGGAAGTTATGGGCTTTTGACTGTCCCCACAAACAGCTTTTGAGTTACGTCAATGGAAAAGCAATAGAGAACAAGATGCTAATTTCCGAGTATGAAAATGGCCATAACTTTTTTAATACTGAAGATATGAAAGTGAATTAGGTGTCACATTAAACTTCTTTTTATGCTTTATCTGATGGGATAAATTGCAGACTTGATTTTTAAAGTAACATTGCTACTTAAAGCTGGGATCTTGTCTCTCAGGCTCCTATATCATCTTCCCAATGGCAACAGCGAGATGAGAGCATGGCCAGGGTGATGTAGGATTTTGATATTATCGGCTGCCTCCTTGAGGCACCACTTTCCATAGACCACTTGGATGATGGTGACATCAATACTTGTGATGGACCGGGCTACGTCCATCACTATCTGCAGTATCCATCGTTCTTGAGTGTTCAAATTCCCGAACCAGGCCATGATGCATCCAGTCAGCATGCTCTCCACAGAAGACTTGCAGAAGTTCTATAGAGTATTCTGCGATATGCCGAATCTCCTCAAAGATCTGAGGATGTATAAGGTTGGTGAGCTTTCTTTGTAGTTGCCCAGGGCAGATCATCGGTGATCTGTACAACCAGGAACTTGACACTGGTGATTCTCTCCACACTATCGCAACAATGAAGACCGGTGCATGGCCTCAGATGTGAACCATTAGCCTCTTGGTCTTGTTAACCTCAAGAGCAAGATTGTTGTTGTGGCACCACTTAACCAGATTATTGATCTCCTTCTGGCACTCTGATTTATCATTAGCCGTTATTCATCCAATATCAGTAATAATGTGTGGAGATTTAAAGATGGCGATGGAGCTGTGTCTGGCGATACGGTCATTTGTGTGGCGAGAGCAAGGCTGGGGAAGAGCACGCAGCCTTGACGTGCACCTGTGCTTATCGTCAACAAGGTGGAGGCAGTGTCAATTCATACTGATTGAGTTCTGGCAATGAGGAAGTTCAGACGGAGGATTGGAGAGCCAGCTCTCTGAGCTTGATGACAAGTTTGGAAGGGATGACGGGGTTGAACGAGGAAGTTGTAGTCAAACAACAGCCTGAGTGTTCTGTTGTCCAAATGGTCCAGCAGAAAGTGGAAAGCCAGCGAGATCACACCCACTGTCGATCTGTTGTGTAACTAGACAGATTGAATGGATCGACGAGGGCAGTTGATGTTGTCTATATGGGTTTTATTATGACATTTGATAAAGTCCCCCATGGTACACTGATCCGGAAGATTAAGATGCATAGGATCCATGGCAAGTTGCTCTTTCGGATTCAGAACTGGTTTACTCGTATACGGTAGGATTGTGATGGAAGGGTGCTATTCTGATTGGAGATCTTTCATGAGTGGAGTTACACAGGGATCTATATTGTTTGTGATACAGCGATTAGTTTAACTTGGCACCATGTTCGGCCCGGACATTGATGGCCAAAGGACCTGTTACTCTGCTGTAATGTTCTATGTTCTATGAAGTGCATCCCAATCATTCCCAAGGTAGCAGTTAATTAACGTCTTAATCAACCTCTTGAAGTACTTCATCATGACGTTCTACCGATCAGTAGTCATTGGTCATTTCACCTTTCTCTCCTTGGGCACCAGTATTATGGATGTCCTTTGAAACCAGGCGGGGACCATGGACTGCAGTAGCGAGAAGTTGAAGGTGCCCCTGAAAGCTCCTGCCTGTTGTGCTGCGCAGGTGTTAAGAATGCAGACCGTTACACCATCAGGGCTGGATGCTTTCCCAGTGTTCACTCTCAGGAAGGGCCTTCGGACATTGGCCTTGTAGATGGATGACAATAGGGTTGTCGGAAGATGTGGGGACTCGTGAAGCTCCATCATAGTTGTCCATTTTGATGTCAGTAGAGAAAGCATTGAGCTCATCCAGGGAGTGATGTGTTGTTGTAACGAGCTTCTTTGTAGGATGTAATGAAATAATGAATAGACAATGATTAGAGGGATATGGACCAAATGTGGGCAAGTGGGACTAGCTTTAATGGGGCACCTTGGCCAGCATGGACAAGTTGGGCTGAGGGGCCTGTTTCTGTACTCTATCACCCAATTGTCACAATTATCGAACATCCATTTAAGCCTCCACCTTAAACCAGAAATACCTCTTTGCATTCTCGATAGTCTTCTTGAGGTCATGCCTGGACATCTTGTATAACTATACATACAGCGACATGCATGCCACAGATCTCGTCCTCAATAGATTGTGGGCCTCCAGCTCCATGGGCCTGTCCCACTTTGGCGATTTCTCAGCAGACTGCCAGCGCCTGTCAAGTTGCCGGCAGTCGCCTGAAAAACTGGGAACTGGAACGGCGACTGTCAGAGTGGAACACTCATACACAAGCACATCGCAAAGGCAGGGGCCAGGGCAAACGGGGGGGGCGTTGTCTGAAATTCACACGGTGCAAAGCCAAGGTGATACAGACACATACCGCGATGAACAGGAAGGTTGGCGCTGTAATTAAGACGGCTAGCACAGTGTACAGTAAGTCCTTTAAAAGAGGGGGAGAGAAGGAGTGGAGACAACCTTTAAGAAGCCAGACTACTTTTACTAAGCCAGAGATACACAGCTGTGAGGTTCGGCGGATATTTAACATTACTGGTCGGTTATCCTTGGTTCTGAAGACTACTGCTTACGTTTTTTTGCCCCAATGAGCCAGTGAAAATGACCATTCAGCAATGGTGATTAACTAAAACTACCCTACAACTACCTACAACTACCTACAACTATATGGCGACCCCACTACAACTGCACCTACGACTACAGGATTATCGATTATCTCCAATTCTCAACATCCCTAGGCCGTGACTAGTTCCCAGAATGCGGGAACTCCTCGCGACCATGAAGGAGACTCACCAGAGACCACCAGCGAACATGTGGCGACAATGTGGCGAGCGCAGAGTCTCCTGCACTCGCCTAAAAAGTAACCTAAGTGGGACAGGCCCATCAGTAGGAACACACTCCTCCACAGACTTTCTATGAGGCAGTCATACTCGCGGCATGTTTGATCAGGTCCAAGATGAATCTTTGAACATTGTCCAATCCCCCCCACTGGGATTCCGTGGGGTAAAAAGGAATTGTGTGACAGAAAATTGAGGTACGCACAGCTTTCTGGGCATGCAACCCCTCCAGGATGCATAAAAGTGGCTGCAACATTCCTGTCATGGACGCACACAGCAAATTCTGCAACTTCAAAATCACTCCTCCCAAACCAGAAGGCCGTTATTGATGTTGGCAAGTAAAATCTCCAGAGCAGCCATTTCAATCCAACTGGAAGGAGCGGCACTGGTGCTTTGAATGATATTGACAATGTTTCATAATTCCTCACTCTGACCTCTATTCCCAGAGGTCCTCATCCTCCTCCTACATTCAGAGCTTCATTTCCCAATGATTTCCTCCTTTCAGTCCCTCCATTGTCTAATGCCACCATCTGTCTCTGCATCTGAATTCCAGTTCTTTATTCGACAGCATCTCAAGACTAATTACTACGATTTTAAAACACAATTATCTGCCTCGGACCAAAACACAGCTATGCTGTTCTGTGTTTCATTTTCTATGTTTCATTTTCTAACGACTGATAAGAACTGACAAGCCGATCGACAATTTTCTTTCATTAGAAATGTCACTGATGCTCAGAAACCGATGCACACACAGGATCGAGCTTAGCTTTCCCTGAAGAGAGATAATGACTTTGCATTCATATTGCTACTTAAGTATAGTAGCACTCAATTTAATTGGGCAGAACAATGTAATTTGCTGTTTTGCCTGAGTTGTTTTTATATGATTATTTTCCCACAGGTTCTTAACTAAGATTATTTTGATGCTTATTTCTTGTTATCAAACTAAACATTCACTTCTTTCACCATGCGTTTACTGTGGCTGCAGTATACTGTAGTTTACCGTCTACTTTGACAACACCTCCCAAAGCCACGATCTCTATAGTCAAGAAGGGGAAGGGTGGCAGGCACATGTGTGGGTTCACCTCTTAGGCATACGGTATTTAGGTTAGACAAACCTCAACTCACAATATCTTCCAATTCTCTCCACATCAAGGGTAATATCCCCAAAACAGCTATAACAGACCAATTTTATACATCTTTGTCGGATTTGTGAATGGTTGGAAATGTACTACTCATTTGTTGAAATTCCAAAATATTGGTGTTCCTGCAGCATTACTGGCCCAAATCCTGGAAATCCTGTCCCAATAGCTTTTCCGGAATTTCTTCATCAAAAGAATTGCAATAGAAAGTACAGCACAAGAACAGGTTCCTTCAAACCACAATGTTTGTGCCATACATGACGCCAAGACCATCTCTAATCTGCTTGCACAATATTCATATCCCTCCGTTTCAAATATTCAGATGCCCATCCAAAGTTCTCATAAATTCCACTGTCTTATCTGCCTCAACCACCAACCCCAGCAGTCTGTTCCTTGCACTCACCACCCTCTGGGTAAACAACGTTTCTCCGCACAACTCCTTTAAACTTTTCCCCTCTCAACTTAATCCTATGCCCTCGAGTATTTGATTTTTTCCATCCTGGGACAAAGATTCTGACTGTCCACCCTATCCATGCTTCTCATCATTTAAATACTTCTATTGGGTCTCCACGCAACTTCTAGCATTCCAGCGAAAACTATCCAAGTTTGTCCAACGTCTACCTGTAGCTAATACCCTCTGACCCAGGCATCATTCTGGCATACCTCCTCTGCACCCTTTCCAAGAACACCACTTCCTTCCTTCAATGGGGTGACCTGGTTTACATGCAATACGCCAAATGCAGCCTAACCTAAGTCCTGTAAAGCCACATCAGGACTTCCATCCTGCCTCTTATATTCATTGCCCCGACCTATGAAAGCAAGCATGCCAAATGCCTTCTTTACCACTATCTATTTGTATTGTCACTTTCATGCAGTTATGGACCTGAACCCCAAGATCCCTTTGTACCTCAATGCTGTTGTGCCATACCAGCCCAGCAATCTTGGTGACATCGACAAACTTACTAACCAACCCGTCCACATGTATATCCAAGTCATTTACATATATCACAAACAGCAGCGGTCTCACCACAGATCCCTACAAAATTCCACCAGACATCCAGCCAGAGTATTGTCCTTCCACCACAACCATCTGTCTCCAATCAGTAAGCCAGTTCTGAATCCATACTTCCAAGCCACTTTCTTTGCCTCCTTCACCTATCCTGGCAATGCATTCCAGTCCCCCACCACTCCGTGCAAAAACATGCCCCGCACAGCTCCATTGAACTCTCCCCCTCTCACCTTATAGCTTTGGGCGGCATGGTGGCGCAGCGGTAGAGTTGCTGCCTCACAGCGCCAGGGACCCGGGTTCGATCCTGACCACGGACGCTGTCTGTATGGAGTTTGTACGTTGACCTGCATGAGTTTAGTCCGGGTGCTCCGGTTTCCTCCCACACTGCAAAGACGTGCAGGTTAGTAGGTTAATTGGTTTCGGTAAAGATTGTAAATTGTTTCTGAAGAGCCTGTTTCCACACTGTATCTCTCGACTAAGCTAAAGCTATGCCCACTAGTGTTGGACATTGCCACCCTGGAAAAAAAAAGGTTCTGGTTTCTTCTCTATCCATGTCTTTCACAATTTTATATACTTCTATCAAGTTTCCCCCAAGTTGACGTTCCAGAGAAAACAATCCATCTATCCAAACTCTCCCTGTAGCAAAACCCTTGAATCCACGCAACATTCTGGTAAACTTCCACTGCACCCTCTCCAAAGCTTCCACAACTCTACTGTAATGTGCAACCAGAACTGCACATATTACTCCAAACCAACCCAAATAAAGTCCTATTGAGCTGCATCATGATTTCCTGACTCTTATCTTCAATGCCCCTGTTTGCTGTCAGCCTGGCAATTCCTTGCTGATTTGTTCAGCTGCATAGAGGGCAGTGTAGGTGACTATAAAGCAATCATCTCGAGAATGGAGAGATCATCGAGGCGCATATGTCCAAAGACCTACATGTTTCTAGGTTAATTGGCTCCGGTAAATTGTCGGCACGAACTTGGTGGATGGATGGCCCAGTTTCTGCGCTGTATCTCCAAAGTCTAAAGTCTACATGTCATACATCTTCTCTCATCACACTCATTGCTTATGCCACAATATCCCTTGATTTCCAAAATGGAGGCGGCAGTGTAATCGTACATCGCACTTTCTGCTCCCTTACCTTTGTGCCCACCTTTATGTTGTTCCTATTTCATAATGCCAACAAATCCCACCTGGCCAGACGCAGGCTACTGAATAGCAAAAGAGTCAAGAGTAAGATTGACATAAGTGGTCACCAGTTCAATATCGAGACTGTGCAAGCTGCAGAGAATAGTTTTGCTTGGTTGCATCACAACCTGGTTCAGTACATCGAATGCCCAGGAAAAAAGTAGTGGACACTGCCACGTCCATCACAGGCACTGGCCCACCATCGAAGGTCTATCACAGGCACTGACCTCCCCACCATCAAAGGGGTCTGTAGGAGACGCTGCCTCAAAAAGGCAGCCAGCACCATCAAGGACCACACCAGCCTGGCCACACACTTATTACAGTCTTGCCATCAGGAAGAAGTATAGGAGTCTGAAAACTGAGTCTCCCAGGTTTAGGAACAGATTCTTCCCAACAATTATCAGGCTATTGAACACTACAAACATCAAGTAAACTTCGAACTATGAACTTCGAACTATGAAATGTTGCATGGGGGATCTCAGGCTTTTGTTTCTTTGTGGACTAATTTTGGAGTTTTATTTTTTGAACTTTATTCTGTTTTCTTATGTTATCTTCATTATTCTGGTTTACACTGGTGTTATGCTGCTGCAAGTAAGAATTTCATTGTTCTGTTTTGGTACATAGGACAATTAAGCACTCCCGACCCTCTCGACTCGCTGGTGGGGGACCTCCACGTGTGATGGTTCATGTGGATGGGGCGTCTGCTTCAGAAGCAGGCGTAAGAATCCCTGAAGGGAAATAATTTATTTCTCTTTGGGCCGGCAGTGGACCAGATGCTGGATGCTGGTCTCGCCAGCACCAGCCTGCGAGGAGCCAGAGGTGAAGGTCGCTGTGATGTTTCACGTCACATGTGGGGAGGTTTTGGAATGGCTGTGTGGTTGCAGTAGATCTCTGACACCAACCCCTTTGGGGAAGTGGAGTTTCTGATCTCCAGGCAGAGGCACAGGTGGCATATACTTGCTGACTCCAGCTGGACAGATGCTCCTGAGCAGAGAATTCTCCTCTCCCCCGTCACACAGGACCGCTGTGGAACAGCCACCATTCATCCCGCATATAAAGGCAGCGGATTAGGGAAGGAGCCAAACCTGTTCGAGCCACGGCAATCTGTGTGACAGATTATATTCTCATTCCAGTGAATTAGCACAGATTCCCAAATGAACTGAAATCCTAAACACCCACAAGGCTGCAATTCGCTGAGAATCGGTGTAAGCATCAGAGGTTGGGACAGGATTCCTCCGCAGCCTTCATGGGTTCCCCATGGAAATCTGGCACCAGCTGTCAGATACATCACCAGGACCTTGCTCAGTGGGAATGGTATCAGATCAACAATCCACGGAAATCGCTCCCACCAGCTGCTGCGTGAGAACATCACGTGTCCATCAGCACTAACTAATTGGTCACGCGGTGGGTGTCCCACTAATAATGTTCACTGTGATGAAGGAAATCAACACCTATAACATCAAAGAAAGTCACTGCTATGTGCCTCAATTTCACTGTTCTGCAGCTCAGGCCTAAGGTGATACATTTCCAGTGTTGATGGTTTAATCAAGTTACTATTTCAAATACCTTCCTTTGATTTACGCTTGGTAGAGTGGCCACTCTTCAGTAAAAGGCACATGACTGCCCACTTGGAGTTTGCCAAAAGGCACCTAAAAGACCCTCAGACCATGAGAAACAAGATTCTCTGATCTGATGAAACCAAGAATGAACTCTTTGGCCTGAATGCCAAGCGTCACGTCTGGAGGAAACCAGGCACCGCTCATCACCTGGCCAATACCATACCTACGGTAAAGCATGGAGGTGGCAGCATCATGTGTGGGGATGTTTTTCAGCAGCAAGAACTGGGAGACTAGTCAGGATCGAGGGAAAGATGAATGGAGCAAAGTACAGAGAGATCCTTGATGAAAACCTGCTCCTGAGCGTTCTGGACCTCAGATTGAGGCAGAGGTTCACCTTCCAACAGGACAACGACCCTAAGCACACAGCCATGACAACGCAGGAGTGGCTTCGTGACAAGTCTGAATGTCCTTGAGTGGCCCAGCCAGAGCCCAAACTTGAACCCGATTGAACATCTCTGGAGGGACCTGAAAATAGCTGTGCATCGACGCTCCCCATCCAACCTGACTGAGCTTGAGAGGATCTGCATAGAAGAATGGGAGAAATTACCCAAATACAGGTGTGCCAAACTTGTAGCGTCATACCCAAGAAAACGTGAGCTGTAATCGCTGCCAAAGGTGCCTCAACAAAGTACTGAGTGAAGGGCCTGAATACTTATGTAAATGTGATATTTCAGTTATTTCTTTTTAATTACTTTGCAAAAATGTCTAAACACCTGCTTTCGCTTTTTTATTATGGGGTATTGTGTGTAGACTGATGATTTAAAAAAAAAGAATTTAATCCATTTTAGAATAAGGCTGAAACATAACAAAAAGTGGAAAAGGTGAAGGGGTCTGAATACTTTCTGAGTGCACTGTATATCTGTATGAAGGTACAGAGCATATTTGTGTGACTGGATAATGTTCACAAGTGTGGTTATTACAGTTCCTTTAATGTTGACATTGTAGACTGACTGTTGTACCGGACCTGTCAAGTCGAGTTGAAACCCATAGTCAGGATGTCAATAGAACTGTATAATTGTATATCTCGGTTCTGCCCTGCTGTTCAGTGGCTAATGTTGAGCTGCCCACGTTCTGCTCAGCATGAGAAAATAAGAACGAGAATAGGCCACAGCCCTTCAGGCCTGTCCCACTATTCAATATGATCATGGCTCATCTGCCCCATGACACATCTCTTTGTCTGCGTAAGCTCACTCTAGCCCTCAGTGCCCTGATCTTTCAAAAATATTCCTCTTTAAATACACTAGTCATCTGGCTGCACAACTCCCTAGTGTAGAAAATTGCAGAGATTCATCACTCTCTGTCAGAGAAGTGCTTATGTGCTTTAGTTTTTAGTGACCAACCCCTAATCTTGTAACAATGTCACTTGCTTTGATAACAAGGAATTGCAGATGCTGGTTTTATCCTGACCCGAACTGTCACCTATCCATGTTCTTCAGAGATGCTGCCTGACCCGCAGAGTTACTGCAGCATTTTGTGTCTTTCTTTGTAAACCAGCATCTGCACTTCTTTTTATCCTCACAAGGATAAGAAAGCTTTCGAGGGACATGGGACCAAATGAAGGCAAATGGGACTTTCTCTAAGATTCTCCAAATAATGAAACCATCCCGACATCTACTCTGCCCCCTAAAGAACTAACATGTTTAAATTAGATCACTCTCAATTTACTTTAAACTCCAGAGAATATAGAACTAATTTATTTGGCAGTGAATAAAAAGCCTCATGCATTGTCATATTTACAAAATTGGAGGATAAGGAAGTTTGAAAATGCTGCAAATGTTCTCTTTGTATTAAATTCCCTATTAGGATAGAAACTAAATTATATGACACCTGTTGGAAGCATACTGCTTGTATTTTTGTTCCAGTAAACCAGAAAATAATATTTAGGTTGCTCTATTCATCCTTTGTGTTTCAAAGCATTTACTGAGAAAACTGGGAAAGCAGAACTCTACTTACAAATGTGACCATAGATTTGAAGCTAAGTAGTAACCTGAATGTACAAGCATAAAAGTAATATGATGGCTGATCTGATTTATGTTGATATAACATATTTTTCCACCAAAGTAATGTATTGTGGTTATTATTTTGTTTTTGGACAGGATTATTGGACAGTCCAATAATCTGTAAATGTATTAGTCTCCATAGACAGTCTAAAAGTTGGACTAGAAATTGTATTTGATGTTGATCTAGCCTTCTTGGTAAATGCCAATAATTCTGTGTAGAAAGACAGTCGTTTCTCAATTTAAGTGCAATGTTGCATTGGTCTCCAATATGAATGTAGAAAGCTGTAACCTTCTGGCTGAGTTTCAGTAGCTTTCACTGAGCTGTGCGTTGTCTTTTTCCAGCAATAGAGCAGGAACTGTCTGAGATGTCCAAGCAAGGCCATTGATTTCAAAGAGGACTCTGACGAAGAATGGAAGGGGAAGATTAAGTCTCTTCCTTTTAAGTTATTTTGTATTTGGTGCTTTTTATTACAACATTGTTTTCAAAGGCTTGTAGTTGATTTGAGGTATATTCAACATATTTAATCATTTTTCACATTTTTCGCTTTCCTATTTCATTAGCATCATAGCAGTGATTGCCTTCGACCATGTGGGGACTGGTGACTGCAGGTTGCAAGATTAGGTCTTGTGCCAATGGCATGAAAATCCAGAATTCTCGACCTAACCTGGATCCCAGCCTCTGCTTTGTTTAAAAGGATGAGGGGGAACCTCATTGAAACTTACGGAAGAGTGAAAGTCCTGGACAGAGTGGATGTGGAGTGGATGTTTCCACCGGTGGGAGAGTCTAGGACCAGAGGTCATAGCCTCAGAATTAAAGGATACTCCTTTTCAGAAGGAGATGAGGAGAAATGTCTTTAGTCAGAGGGTGGTGAATCTGATGAGTTGTTTGCCACAGAAGGCTGTGGAGGCCAAGTCAACAGATATGTTTAGTGATATATAGATTCTTGATTAGTATGTATGTCAGGGGTTATGGGGGAGAAGGCAGGAGAATTGGGTTGAGAGAGAAAGATAGATCAGCCATGGTTGAATGGCTGAGTACACTTGATGGGCCGAATGGCCTAATTCTGGTGCTATCACTTATGACCTTATGAACTTAGTTAGCTAATTCCTGACAAGACGCTGATCATTTTAATCCTTCCACACCTCTTATTCTTTCTAATCTAACTTTTGTGAACCAGCAGCACTCCTCTCACTAAGAACCAACCACCAAATCATCATCAAACCAGTCGGCAAGGGTAGTGTTGTTTCCGTTTAGCAAACTAAGATCCCTCTGGCAAAAGAAAGGCTGAAACCTATGTCCTCTGGTCCTCGATTCACCTACTCGGGGCAACAGACACTACCCGATCTATTCCCCTCATGATTTTATACATGATTTGTATTTTACTGAAGGCTCTGCAGTTCCTTGTGTCTCCTATCTGTAGTATAGCTGATGATATGAATTTCCATATCCTGGTCAATAGACAATAGACAATAGGTGCAGGAGTAGGCCATTCAGCCCTTCGAGCCAGCACCGTCATTCAATGTGATCACGGCTGATCATCCCCAATCAGTACCCCATCCCTGCCTTCTCCCCATATCCGCTATTTTTAAGAGCCATATCTAGCTCTCTCTTGAAAGCATCCAGAGAACCTGCCTCCACCGCCCTCTGAGGCAGAGAATTCCACAGACTCATCACTCTCTGTGAGAAAAAGTGTTTCCTCGTCTCCGTTCTAAATGACTTACTCCTTATTCTTAAACTGTGCCCCTGGTTCTGGACTACCCCAACATCGGGAATATGTTTCCTGCCTCTAGCATGTCCATGCCCTTAACAATCTGTCTTCCCTTGAATTTCCATATCAGCTATTCCTCTTCCCATGACGCTTTCCCATTCAGCCAAAGGAGATGCAAAACTTGCTCTTTTCCTCATGTCTTCCCACAGTCCTTGCAGGTGAAGCAGTGATTCACTTGCTCTTCTCTCAATCTAGAGCTCAGCATTTGGTACATGCTATGGTGCTATGACACTGTAAAAAGCAGAGGTTGGGTGACGTTATGCATTCGGTTCACAGCTGGCGACCCCAAGCTTTCAGTTGCCTCTTCAATTCACCATCCCAATCCCACTCGGATTCATCTGCCTGTGTTCTCCTTCATCATTCCAACAAAGATCAGGTAGGCTTAAGGAACCTTCTGGACACAGTATTGAATCCAACAATTTCAGGCAACTTGCTTTCTCTGGTTTTTCACCTGTAATGTTAAGTTATTTGTGAATATTATGAGCAGTTTTGGCACCTTATCTAAGGAAGGATGTGCTGGCTCTGGAGAGGGCCCAGAAGAGGTTTACAAGAATGATCTCAGGAATGAGTAGGTTAACATATGATGAGCGTTTGACTGCACTCGACCTGTACTCATAGAAACATAGAAACATAACACATAGGTGCAGGAGTAGGCCATTCTGCCTCTCGAGCCAGCAGCGCCATGCAATATGATCATCTAAAATCAGTACCCCGTTCCTGCTTTTCCCCCATATCCCTTGATTTCTTTAGCCCTAGGAGCTAAGGTTTAGCTGGAGTTCAGAAGAGTGAGCAGAACCTCAATGACATACCGAATAGTGAAAGGCTTGGATAGAGTGGATATGGAAAGGATGTTTCCGACTCGTGGGAGAGTCTTGGACTAAAGGACATAGCCTCAAAATTAAAGGAAGTTCTGTTAGGAAGGAGGTGAGAATAAATGTCTTTAGTCGGAGGGTGGTGAATCTGTGGAATTCTTTGCCACAGAAGGCTGTGGAGGCCAAGTCAGTGGATATTTTTAAGGTAGAGATAGATAGATAGATAGATAGATTCTTGATTAGTTCGGGTGACAGGGGTTATGGAGAGAAGGCAGGAGAATGGGGTTAGGAGAGAGAGATAGATCAGCCTAATTCTGCTTTGATCACTTATGATCTTATGAACTTAGCTGTTCCCGCTCTGTAGACACTGTCCTGATGTGCTGGGTTTTTGCCATTTATTTCTGTTTTCTGCAGCAGCTTTCACGCCATTTGCATGTTTATTTGCTTTTTATTCCTCTCTCGCTAACCTCCATCATTAATCTATCTAGCAGGTGACTTGGCAAACACTGTATCACGACAGCAATCCTGCGTCCTTATGTCCTAACTAATCTTTTCCCAATCTCTCAGAAAACAAAGGCTGAAGAGGGCCGGGCAAGGAGAGGGCTGATGACGGTTCACGGGACAACCGGTATAGAGGAGGAGACAGCTGCAACAGGTTTTGTGGCCAGCTGCAGCTGGGACTGTAAAATGCATCAAAATGGCACCACTCGCATATGGACTCGATGAGCTATTCTGTACTGACTGGGGTAATTGTGATTATGCACTCGGATAGTCTTGCTGATCTGTATGCACAAAAAAGTATTGCACTGCACCTGGTACACATAACACTAATGAAACCATGGACTTAAAACTAACTTTTTTTTCCATGTTTCCAGGTCTAATGAAGAATCTGTGTGACCTGTAAATCTAACGTTGAATGTTTTATGAATTGTATTGCAATAGAACCAAGGCCAATGTGATTTGAATGTGGCAGAAATTTGAATAAAAAGTAATAGGAGTTTGATGGATTGATAGTTAATCTACTGTCAACAAATAAGGTGGGGGATTATAAAAGTGGAAGTAGGTTTTCTTTCAGAATGAGGCAGGTAAAAAGTGAAGAGAAGTCATGAGTTCTCTATTCCAGACATCTTTGATTCATTTGTTAAAATTACCCTTGCAGGACTCAACAGTTTCGAATTTCTCCCTAATCATGAATACGTAATTCTGTAAATATAGTGTTGTTATGAAGAAGGAAAAAGATCTGTAGAAGTTGCTAAGAGGTGTTGAGGTTATGCCGACCTTCCTAAGCCTGGTTTCATAATGCTGATTTCATCAGGACATCAGAGGATCTGGCATGTTGGCTGGGTGTAGGTATTTGTGGCATTGGGGTCTACATAGGACTGCGGGACTCATGGAAAGAAAGTTAATAAAATAGAGTGTTCCAAAAATATAGGAAGGCAAGCAAACAAGTCCGGCACCCCAGATGTCAACGAATATCAAGGGATGAATTAAGAACATTCTTCCTTATTCAGGCTTAGAGAACTAAAAATTCTGGCTTAAAATTCAGGCTTAGAGAACTAAAAGGAGAGGAAAAGATCAGGTAGATGCAGATAATCTCTTGCCCAGAGTAGGTGAATCGAGGACAAGAGGACATAGGTTTAAGGTGAAGGGTAAAGATTTAATAGGAATCTGAGGGGTAACTTTTTCACACAAAGGGTGGTGGGTGTATGGAACGAGCTGCCAGGGGAGGCAGAAGAGGCTGGGTACTATCCCAACGTTTAAGAAACAGTTAGGTACATGGATAGGACAGGTTTGAAGGGATATAGGCCAAATGTGGGCAGGTGGGACTACTGTAGCTGGGACATGTTGGCCGGTGTGGGCAAGTTGGGCCGAAGGGCCTGTTTCCACACTGTAGCACTCTATGACAAGCAGTAAAATAGTATAAAATATATAGTTATAAGAGCAACATAGAGGATAAACAGGAGGCAAAAATTGCACAAAGTCTATTTCAACTAATCTTGTTTTGCAATTATCCATATCTTTTTCCAAACCATTGTCGATAAGTCACAAGAATAGCTATATGAAGAAAATAAAATGTGATGTGAAGCTGTACATAATTGATAGTCCCAATGTACAACAGACAGAGTGGTAGAGTGTGGAGGAAGGAACTGCAGATGCCGGTTTATACCGAAGACACAAAATGCTGGAGTAACCCAGCGGGTCAGGACAAACAGAACAGGTGACGGTTCGGCCGTGACCCGCTGAGTTACTCCAGCATTTTGTATTCATCTCAGGAAGAATGATAGATGTCAGTTTCAGTGCAAGGTGTCCCTGACCGACACCACATTAGCAAATGCGAGGATTCCCAGCATTTAGCGCTTTCACTTTTGATAATTTGCATCCATCGCTGACTGTCACTGCCGCGGTTTAAGGTCTATTTTTTGCTGACCTTATACCCGTCCAAGTGCAATAGACTCGGCTATTTCTGCCCTTGATTTCCTCCCCTATCGCGTGGTTAAACATTTACCGAACATTTAACGCTTGCACAATCGTGACATAGCCATGGGGAAGAACCTTCACACAACCTTTCAACCGAAAAACTTCCGCCTTGCGCCGGGTATAGTATTTTAAAGGGACATTCATCGGAGCGAGCGGGTCAGCTTGAAGGTGGGGACGAGCTCTGCGCTGAGTCACTCCAGCAGTCTGTGTCTATCCATCTCTCTCCGGTGTAAACCAGCATCTACGCTCTCTGCAAAACCAATGGCTGCGAGGTTGCCCACCCGGGAGGAGTGTGAAACGTGGAGAAGCTGGGATCTTGCCGAGTTTCTGCGATCGGTAAGACAGAAGATTTCTCCCACTTGAAAGAAGCTTTACGAGCTTCAGGGAGACGTCCTTCAGTAACCGCTAAAATCATTGTTAGCTTCATTTTGTACTGAACTTTGTACTTTCAAAGTGTTGACAGCGTAGACGCGAGTAAGTGACATGACTTAAATGCAGTCCAGTGAATACAGGAATCATTGCAAGGCTGCCCTGTAACAATTGATCAAATTGGACAGTATGGCACAGGAGAACTCGGGAACATGTTCTCCATTGTACCCAGCATGATGCCAAGACCAACTCTTCTCTACCTGCACATAATCCATATCCCTCCACTGTCTGCACATCCATAAGTCTCCTAAGGGCCTGTCCCACTTGGGCGTCATTTGCACATCATTTACGCGACAACCTAAAAATTGGTTGGCGCTTCGTGAGGCGCGTCTGTTGGGGAAGTCCAGGACAAGGGGTCACAGTTTAAGGATAAGGGGGAAGTCTTTTAGGACCGAGATGAGAAAATAATTTTTCACACAGAGAGTGGTGAATCTGTGGAATTCTCTGCCACAGAAGGTAGTTGAGGCCAGTTCATTGGCTATATTTAAGAAGGAGTTAGATGTGGCCCTTGTGGCTAAAGGGATCAGAGGGTATGGAGAGAAGGCAGGTACAGGATACTGAGTTGGATGATCAGCCATGATCATATTGAATGGTGGTGCAGGCTCGAAGGGCCGAATGGCCTACTCCTGCACCTATTGTCTATGTCTATGATTCTATGTGAGGCGCACGTGGTGGCGTATGCAGTGACGTGCGGTAAAGTTGCCGATGGTAATTTATTATGAGTCACCGTGCGTCAACGTCCATGCGACGCCCGTACACCGTCAGCGTGCCATTTGCGCGTCACTTGAGCTCCGCACCACGTGACCACCCGGGTATAAAGCGCGTGTATTTTTGAAAAATGTTCACCATAGCATCTTTGATTTTCATTGGGAAAATCCTTGCCACGGAGATCGGACTAAGTACGAACGTCATCGCAAATTGCTCCCAAAAGGAGCAGGGCCCTCAAGAGCACTTGGCACGCGACTGTCGTACTGCTCGACGATTTTCGCGCGACTGTCGCGCGTCAGTCACTACTGGCCTGTCGCGTAAATGATGCACAAATGACACCGAAGTAGGACAGGCCCTTTAAATGCCACTGTTGTATCTGCCTCTACCACCACCCCAGCAGCTTGTTCCAGGCATACACCACTCTCCAGAAAAAAAACTTGCTTCACACATCTCGTTTATACTTTGTCCCCCTCACCTTCAACATCTGCCTCTGATATTTCACATTTCCATCCTGGGACGAAAAGGTTGTGAGTGTCTACCCTATCCATACTTCTCATCATTTCATACACTTCCATCAGGTCTCTGGCTTTCCAGAGACAACAATCCAAGTCTGCTGAACCTCTCCCTCCCTGCGGCTAATAATATATCCTCTAATCCTGGCATAATTCTGGTAAACGTTCTCTGCACCCTTTTCAAAGCTCCTCATCCTTCTAGTAATGTGGTGACCAGAACTGTATGTACTGGAACACCAGGCTATGCCTTCATTGTTACGGAATGAAACAAAATGTCAGTTTATAACATGCAGTATAACACTCAGTAGTAATTAAAAATAAATCTGGCGATTATGCAAATTCCTCTCTTAACCATAACTTGTTGCAACTGTGTCACCTGGTTTCTTCACATTAAATTTTTTAAGTTAAATGTTTTCCCATTCTGTCTTTTATATATAGAATCATTTATACGACACTGCCACTGTTGTGGAAAAGCAAAGAATATCTGGTGCAGTATTCTTGGTAAGTCAATGGATTCTATTTAACTTTCTTTCATGAAGTTGAACTGACATTTTACCTCTTAAGGTCACAGTAATGTAACATTGATGGGTGGAGTTTTAATTTGCACATGCCCTATACGTAATCTACTTCTTCTTTCATGTGGCGTGCACAGCCTGAAGTTGTTGGACAACTTGTTCTATTTGATCTTCCGTTTATGCACGCCAAGTTGATTGCATTAGTCGAAACAGGGCGGACCACGTGAAGGTTGCAATCTTCCACCCCCTATACTTATTCATACAGCATCTCACTGGTGGGGTGGGAGATTGAAACCTTCACCTGGTCCGCCCTGTTTGACGAATGCAATCAACCTGGCGTCCACAATCAAATAAGATCAAATAGAACAAGTTGTCCTACAACTTTAGTCTGTGCACGCCATACGCAAGAAGAAGAAGAAGCATCTCACAGGTTATGATTTTTAAAACAACAATAAAGTATAAACTTAAAGTAACCCTTGCTTTCCCTCTCTCTTCATCCTTCCTGCTTCCCAGATGTCCAACCAGTCATGCTGTCTCCAACAACATTTTATCTGTTTGCTTTGCTGTCACCTTATCCCAGCAAACAATGATCTATTCTACATTTTCCTTGATCTCCATTCCCTTTGTCCTGTTTTCACACCTTACACTTCCTTATCTAAACACTTCCTTATTTATGCACCTCCCACTCCCCTGACATCAGTCTGAATAAGGGTCTCGACCCGAAATGTCACCCATTCCTTCTCTCCAGAGATGCTGCCTGACCCGCTGAGTTACTCCAACATTTTGTGTCTATCTTCAATTTAAACCAGCATCTGCAGTTCTTTCCAACACAATAGAGCACAGTTAAGCAGATTAGAAATGCCCCATACATTTGGTAAATAAACAACCTAATGCTTCTGCATAAAAGAAGGCAAGGAAAGGGTTAAGTCACTCTTTAAAGGGTTTATATTCATTGGATACCATATTGTTTTTGCCCTAAATTGTAGCCTTAAGAGAGGCAGACTTGCTACTTCTATACAAACAGGAAATGTTTGAAACATCAGCAAGGAAGGCAGCTGCTGATGAGGGGTAAATAGAGGGTTAATACTTAGCAACACTCACTTGCCTGGAATGTTCCCCTTTTCCCTCTGCAGTTTCTGACTGATCTGCACAGTAGTTAGGGCGGCACGGTGACATAGCCCAAGACGTACAGGTTGTAAGTTAATTGGCTTGGTTTAAGTGTAATTTGCCCCGAGTGTGAGTAGGCTACTGTTAACGTGCGGGGATCGTTGGACGGTGCGTATTTGGTGGGCCAAAAAAACTGTATCTCAAAAAATAACTACTTCCAGCAGATTTTGTTTGTTTTCTTACGTCATATTTTCTGTGTCTGCAATGATTTGCCTTTAAATTGGCAGCTTATTCTACAAGTCGCATATTATAAATCAAACATTGTACACAATGGTCTGCCAGTGTGAAATGCCTGCATTGCCTGCTTTATACCTGGACAGCCAAGTGAAAGCCCCTGAAAAAATTATTGAGAAATTAATTGCCTTCACCTTCTGAAGTTTAGATAGCTGCCAACAGTGGAAGCCTCAGAACACACCAGCGTGGTCACATTATCAGTAACATTTCTGATACTTGACATTTCTGATGGAGATCAATAAAAATCTGATTAGACAACTAACCACATCTCATGATCTATGACTTCTGCTGCCATCTGCAACCAATGGACTATTTAGTATGTAGACTTAGACAGAAAGGAACACTCAACAGGTCATGTAGCACCTATGGTGACAGAAAACAAATTATGTACAGCTTGTAAATGATCAGAACTAGAAAGGTGTTAGTCAAGTTGCAGAGAGTATGGGGAAGAGTTGGATACAACAAAATGAACAATAAGCTTGTGTTGGACCTCATTACAACTGTGTAGGAGGCCACTGACAAGTGGGAAGGAGAATTGGAGGAAGCTCAATATTGTAAAAAGGATTTATTTTGTCATGAATTTACTCATGGGATGGTGTAAGGGGTGGGAAGAAAAAGAAGTCTGGTGGTGAAATCTCATGATAGATGGTGAACATTACAGGGGCTGGTGAGGTGGAAATTGAGGCCTGGTGAACACTGACCTGATGACATTGGAGGTGAGCGCAGAGGTGCAGAAATTAGTTAAGAAGCTGCCATGGCCTCTCTCAACTATGGTGGAGGGAAAGCTGAGGTTTAGGGAAAGAAGTCACTTTAGGGTAGTTGTATGAAATACACCCTCAAAGGAACTGACGGTAGAAGTGGAGGGAAATTGAAAAATGGAATGGTCCTTGCAAAGAGCAGAATGGATGAAACTGGAGAAGTAAATTGATTCTTATTTTTCAAATCATTTCCTTCAGGAAATTGGGATGGGCACTTGAAAGATAATAATTTTCAGGACTATAAGGGAAGGATAGGGGGAATGGAATGGTTTATTAGACACTCAAGTAGGTTCATTGGTCCAAATAGTCTTCTGTACATAGCAATTTGACATATCAATTTTTCCGCAGAGACCGCTCCCTCCGTAACTCCCTGTCAATGCGTCCCTTCCCACCCAAACCACCCCCTCTCCTGGCACTTTCCCTTGCAACGGCAGGAAATGCTACACTTGTCGCTTTACCACCCCTCTTGACTCCATTCAAGAACCTAAGCAGTCTTTCCAGGTGCGGAGGAAGTTCACCTGCACCTCCTCCAACCTCATCTATTACATCCACTGCTCTAGGTGTCAGCTGCTCTACATCGGTGAGACCAAGCATAGGCTTGGCGATCGCTCCGCCCAACACCTCCGCTCGGTTCGCTATAACCAACCTGATCTCCCGGTGGCTGAGCACTTCAACTCCCCCTCCCATTCCGTAATCTGACCTTTCTGTCCTGGGTCTTCTCTATGGCCAGAGTGAGGCCCACCGTAAATTGGAGGCGCAGCACCTCATATTTCGCTTGGGTAGTTTACACCTCAGCGGTATGAACATTGACTTCTCCAATTCAGGTAGTCCCTGTTTTCTACTCCCCTTCCCAGCTCTCCCACAGCCCATTGTCTCTGCCTCTTCCTTTCTTCTTCCCCCCCCCCCCCCCCCCCCCCCCCCCCCCCCACCCTCACATCAGTCCGAAGAAGGGTCTCGACCCAAAACATCGCCTATTTCCTTCGGTGCAAAGATGCTGCCTCACCCGTTGAGTTTCTCCAGCTTTTTTGTCTACTTTAGATTTTCCAACAACTGCAGTTCCTCCTTAAACAATTTGACTGCTGAAGCCTCTTTCAAAATTGAACATCTCTATTTTTCAAATGCATCCCTCTAGGTAAGAACTCTAGCGAGTTGCCTATATTTTCATGGTCATTTCCAGATTCATGTCAGGATAATAAAATTAAATTATCCACTCAGCAGTTTCATACATAAGGACACCTTTTGGGCCTATGAGAGATTTTTGATAGTTATATAGATTATACACTATTGGCCATTTGCTCCTTCCCCATTCCCCAATTCATGTTTTCCTTATTTTCATTCCTCTAATTTTAGAATGCTATTAATTCATCCCATAAGATAAACATTTGTGTTTGTCATGAATATGATCATTCCTGGGAAATTCTAAGAAACCCGAGTAACTGCTGACGTTAGAAGAGGTGTAAGTACATGAGGAGGTTGACCTGGCCTCAAGAATATTTATTCTGAGAACATAGTCCGAAGAAATGAACCTGTAGCTTGGTGGAAAATGCATGCAAGAACAAAAAGTGTATTTGGACATAGAAGATTCAATTTCCTGTCTGCTCATTTTAGCGAAAAGTACCGATCAATGTCAAAGCTCATCAAAGGCCTTTCAAAAGTTTGAAGTATCTTTGGAAGCAAGCGGTCAATAGGTCAGCGGAACATGACAATGGGTCTTTGAGAACCACCTCCAGAGTGTTCAGTTTGCAGAAATTGACGCACTGTCCCTTCTGATGCAACAGTGTAGTCTCCGGAGAGCATAAGGAAAGTCATTTAAGTGCAGGACTGGATCAACATGAACAAATGAATACATCGGCAAAACCAAACGCAGACTGGGCGATCGTTTCACGGAACACCTTGGCTCAGCCCGCCTGAACCAACCTGATATCCCGGTTACACAAAATGCTGGAGAAACTCAGCGGGTGCAGCAGCATCTAAGGAGCGAAGGAGATAGGCGACGTTTCGGGTCGAGGTTGCTGGACACGTTAATTCTCCTTCCCATTCATACACAAACCTTTCTGTCCTCGGTCGCCTCCATTGTCAGAGTGAGGCTAAACGCAAATTGGAGGAACAGCATTTCATATTTTGCTTGGGCAGCTTAGAGCCCAGTGGTATGATTTTGATTTCTCTCACTTCAGGTAGCCCCGGCATTCCTTCTCTCTCTATTCCTCCCCCACCCAAGTCACACTAGCTTCTCATTTTCACCCTACAAACAGCGTGTTTCCTTTATCATCGTTACTTTTTTTGCATATCTTTCATTCATTGTTCCCTATCTCTCCACATCACCATCTCGCTCTCTCATTTCCCTTATCCCTAACTAGTCTGAAGAAGGGTCTCGACACGAAATGTCACCCATTCCTTTTCTCCAGAGATGCTGTCAGTCCCGTTGAGTTATTCCAGCTTTTTGTGTCCATCTTCGGTTTAAACCAGTATCTGCAGTTCCTTCTTTCACATGAACAAACAAGTGTTGTTAGACTTCTAAAATGGGTTGTGTCAACGTGAAACATGACGGTGCTTTGTTAAATCTTGCACCAAACACAAAAGACAATACTATGATTTGATAAACCAGTCAATTACTTCTGCTTCAATGTGATCATGCCAATAGTAAGCATAATAGCACTTACACATTTGCTAGATCTTTCACCTAATGTTTACCCAATGCCTTTGGAGATGTCTATCCACCCCATGTCTTGAGGTTGTAAAAACCTCTCTTTAAGGACTGGGCGATACAGTGGCATAGCAGCCGAACTGCTGCCTAGCAGCGCTAGAGAGAGCACTTGATCATGACCGCATGTGCTGTTTGTGCAGAGTTTGAATGATCTCCCTTTGACCACATGCCCTTTCTCCAACACTCCAAAGAAGTGCAGGTTTGTAGGTTAATTGACTTCTGCAAATTCTCCTGGAGTATTGTGTGCAGTTTTGGTTCCCCAATTTGAGGAAGGACATTCCAGCTATTGAGGGAGTGCAGCGTAGGTTTACAAGGTTAATTCCCAGGATGGCGGGTCATATGCTGAGAGAATGGAACGGCTGGGCTTGTACACTCTGGAGTTTAGAAGGTTGAGAGGGTATCTCATTGAAACATATAAGACTGTTAAGGGTTTGGACACGCTAGAGGCAAGAAACATGTTTTTGGGGGAGTCCAGAACCAGGGGCCACAGTTTAAGAATAAGGTGTAAGTCATTTAGAATGGAGACGAGGAAACACTTTTTCTCACAGAGAGTTGTGAGTCTGTGGAATTCTCTGCCTCAGAGAGCGGTGGAGGCAGATTCTCTGGATGCTTTCAAAAGAGAGCTAGATAGGGCTCTTAAAAATAGCGGAGTCAGGGAGTATGGGGAGAAGGCAGGAACGGGGTACTGATTGGGGATGATCAGCCATGATCACATTAAATGGCAGTGCTGGCTCTACTCCTGCACCTATTGTCTATTGTCTATTGTCTATTGTCACTGAATTCTGCTTCGACGAGCTCAATGAACTAAGACGTTGGTTTATTTTGCAACATTCTTAAAAATAACACAACGTAACTTTTTGTATACTATTTTTATACTTTCTGTAACATCAAAAATAGATAATGCTAGAAAACATATGACTGGTGATATGGTTACATGTATTGCTTTCTTAAGGTCAGCTTCTCATAAATCAAGCCTGCTTTAGTTCTGACGTACAAGCAGAATACTGGGGACAAAGAAAGAACGTTCACGTCGCGGCCCTGTTTCCACCAATCTTTCCACCACCCCGCACAAGAAGCGACAAGACAGATGCCGAGAAGTGTGTTCAGCTCTGGCTGAGCAACTTCTAATCTTGTGTGCGGTCTGGATAAGAAGAAGCAGAATACTGCAGTTGCTAGACTTCCTGAAATAAAACAAATGTCAGAAATATTCAGCTGGTCAGACAATATCTGTGGGGAGAGAAACATTTGTCTTCGAATAGTGAAAGGCCTGGATAGAGTGGAGAGGATGTTTCCACTAGTGGAAGAGTCTAGGACTAAAGGTCATAGTCGCAGAATTAAAGGATGTTCCTTTGGGAAGGAGATGAGGAAGAATTTCTTTAGTCAGAGGGTGGTGAATCTGTGGAATTCATTGCCACAGAAGGTTGTGGAGGCCGTCTGTAAATTTTTAGGGCAGAGATAGATAGGTTCTTGATTAGTACGGGTGTCAGGGGTTATGGGGAGAAGGCAGGAGAATGGGGTTGATTGCGAAAGATAGATCAGCCATGATTGAATGGTGTTGATGGGC
The DNA here is from genome assembly GCA_035221665.1 of Okamejei kenojei. Lineage (NCBI taxonomy): Eukaryota > Metazoa > Chordata > Chondrichthyes > Rajiformes > Rajidae > Okamejei > Okamejei kenojei. The sequence continues at coordinate 8,533,715 of CM069145.1, read as the reverse complement.
CGAATGGCCTAATTCTGCTCCTATCACTTTTGAACATGAATGGCATTTCATCAGAACTGGGAAATGTTAGAAATAAGCAAGTTTAATGTTGCAGAGAAGTTCACAGGGCAGAGGACGAAAGGATGGAGACCAGGAGGCAAAATAAAGCACAAGTGGTGATGCTGGTTGAAAGAGGCCAGAAAAAGTAAGTGAATAACGAGTGACAGATTCTGGAGAGATGTTACTAGGAGATGAACAAAATCAAAAATTATTGAAAGAGGTGAGGAAAAAATGGTAGAAAACAGACATACAAGCTCATTATCTAAAACTGTTGAATTCCATGCTGTGGTGGCGATAACAGAATAGAGAAGCGGCCGATATTGGAAACTCCAAGCCGCTGTTCCGACGTCGGAGTTCCGATCATCCCGGCGAGAGAGCCTGAAACATCGGGCCGTCCGTCTGTAGAGGGTTCAAAGCCCCCGGCCACAGGTGAACAAAGAGGAAGATGACTGAACTTTATCGCCTTCCCTCACAGTGGGAAACGTTGATTCCCCTGTGTGAGGATGTTCATATTACATTCTATCGTGTATTGTGTTCTTTTTATTCGTATCGCTGTGTGGTAACTCAAATCTCACTGCACCGATTGGTGCATGTGATAATAAATGTGTCTTGAACTTGTCTTGATGAGGGGGAATTTCTTTAGCCTGAGAGTGGTGAATCTGTGGAATTCATTGCCACAGGTAGTTGTGGAGACCAGGTTGTTGGGTATTTTTTAAGGAGGAGATTGATAGGTTCTTGATTGGGAAGGGTGTCAGGGTTATGGGGAGAAGGCGGGAGAATGGGGTTGAGAGGGAAAAAATATATCTGCCATGATGAAATAGTGGAGAAGATGCACTGGGCTGAATGGCCAGTGCATCTGTTCCTGGGTGTAACGATCTTGTGAACTGCCAGATATTTTACAATTGAGAAATACAACAGTGTGATACTTTTAAATGTCTGAGATTAGATGCTGTGCATTTCATAATCAGAGGTAGTAATTTCCAAACATCTGTGCCAGGCTAGTGCGACTATGTTTGCTGCTGCCCATATCACAGTTCAACAGTTTTGGAAGGGCTATGAACCAAGATGAGCATCCGACAACTGGATTTGTGATCAAGCATGTTCCTTGTTGGGGCTAAATCTGGATTTTCCAAGTTCTTTCTTGAGGTTTTGCAGGAAGCAGAGATTTTGTGTACAGTTGATCCATGGCAAACCATCTTCTTAACCTTGCATTAATGAAAAGAGCATAAGTCATAGAAAGTCAGTCGTACAATAGGGAAATGGATCCTTCGGCCCAACTTGCCCACGCCAACCTTGATGCCCAATCAACATTAGCCCTGCCTGCCCACGACTGGCCCATATCCATCCAAAACTTTCCTATCCATGTACCTGCCATAAGTTCATAAGTGATAGGAGCAGAATTAGGCATCAAATCTACTTTGCCATACAATCATGGCTGATCTGTCTTTCCCTCAACCCCATTCTCCTGCCTTCTTCCCATAACCCATGACACCTGTACTAATCAAGAATCTATCTATCTTTGCCTTAAAAATATCCATTGACTTGGCCTTCTGTGGCAATGAATTCCATCAGATTCACCACCCACTGACTAAAGAAATTCCTCATCTCCTTTCTAAAGGAATGTCCTTTAATTCTTCAAAGGTTCAAAGGTCAGTTTATTGTCACGTGTACCAATTGAGGTACAGTGAAACTCGAATTGCCATACATCCATACTAACAAAAAAGCAACAAGCCACACAACTACATAAAAGCTAACATAAACATCCACCACAGCGGATTCCCTGGATTCCTCAATGTGATGGAAGGCAATAAAGTCCAATCTTCTTCCTCCTTATTCTCCCGCGGTCGGGGCAGTTGAACCATCCACAGTCGGGGTGATTGAAGCTTCCGCATCGGGGCGGTCGAAGCTCCCGCAGCCACGGTCGAAGCTCCCGTGTCGGGGCGGTTGAAGGCCCTGCGGCTTGGTGCTCCCTAGTCGGTCTCTATCCAAGGACTGTGAACTCCACGATGTTAAAGTTCGCAGGCTCCCGCGGTTGGAGCTCCCAAAGTCCAGCAAAGGCCGCCAACTCCTCGATGTTAGGCTGCAGTGGGGACGGAGATACAATACGGAAAAAAATCGCATCTCTGTCGAGATAAGAGATTTAAAAAAGTTTCCCCCAACCCCCTACCCCCAACATTAAACAAAGAGCACTAAAACATACATTTAACACATACTAAAAAAAAACCAACAAAGAAGGAAGCGACAAACAGACTGTTGGTGAGGCAGCCATTGCTGGCGCCACCCAATGTACATTCTGAGGCTATGACCTCTGGTCCTAGACTCTCCCACAAGTGGAAGCATTCTTTCTGCATCCATTCCATCCAAGTCTGTCAGTGGTGATGTGTCTAAGATGGAGGTTGGAAAAGATTTAAACTGTAATGTAACCTGATCCAGAGGTGCTTTATTTTTTTCTGCTGCAGGACATTTGACAACTAGCATAGAAACATTGAAAATAGATGCAGGAGTAGGCCATTCAGCCCGTTCTGGCTTTTTCCCCATATCCCTTGAATCCTTTAGCCCTAAAAGCTAAATCTAACTCCCTCTTGAAAACTGCATACTTCACCCATTGCAGTGTAAAAATTCCTAAAGTAAGGAAAACCCACCCAGTGGCGTTATTGAAAGGGAGGATAATGGTCCTAGCATGTCCATGGGACAATTTTTTCGTGTCAATCCCCTTCTGCATTCTAATGCTGATAGAGGAATGCCATTGCTGCAACCCTCACCTCTCTGGTGCATCTGCAGTGCAGCTCCCTAATCTCACCGAGTTAAATTTAGCATCAGCATCTGTCGAGCTACACCTTCACATTTTCTTTATAACAACTTGCCGGTGTCGCAATTATCTCCTCGTATGTGCTACCACTTGTGCGTCATGTTATTGCACAAAGAAGCCTCGTTCCTAACCATTCTTAATGCTAATTATGCGACTAGAGATTTGATGCAGCTGGCAGCTGTGCATCCATGCTCCCGGTTTACTGCCTTTCCTTGTAGTTGTGCTGAGCCTTGTAGACAATCTTCCCTTTGTAAAGTAGCTTTGCAGTTAGCTGTCATTACGCCCATTCAAGGATGATGACCATAGGAACTATTTCTGGATGTTTGGAAAGGTCAAATGCCAGGAAGGCTTGAATGCAGTATGTGAAGTGGGCTTCCACTGTTCAGCGATTCTCCTCCAACTACTTTTCTCCGTTTGCAGTGAGCGACGCGTAGATTGCTCAGGGAGGCAGTATCTGGAGTTATGGAATAATTCTTGAAATTATCTCTGACAAACTCTGATGCAGCCACTGCAATGGCAAGGTCAATTTAATCCTAAACATTGTTCTTAAACAGATTGCCTCAGCAGCATGTCAACAATTCGTATATAGATTGAGCAATTACCAGTACATCATCTAGAAGAGCAATCACCTTTCTCCATGGGCAAACACTTAACAATAATTGGAAATGCTGTGAGTTTGTCCAGGTAGCGGATGTTTGTAAAGAGCTGACTGTAACTGATGAATTAGCTCTAACCTTGTGTTGCTGCATATAATCATCATCATCATCATCATCATCATCATCATCATTGTTGAAAACATTAGCGACGCAGTGGAGCTGGTTTCCAACGGGAATGGTGACGGACGCACCACACATCTCTGTCCTAAAGTTCCTGCGGACTTCCGCCACTGGAAGTATAGGATTTTGGTGTGGGGTCTTTATCATCCTTCCTTACGATGCTATGTACAACAGTGATCGCAACTTCTACTGAAGTGTGGATGGCTGTTGGCTCATTAGGAGCTCATCCGCCCTTTGACAGGTCTTGTTTTTGGTCCTGCTGGGGGTCCAGAGCCCCCTCCTCACCTGGCAAGCCATGTGGGGGGGGGGATGGCTTAGTCGCCGACTTCATATAATGAAGCCTTTTTATGAACTGAAATAGCTATTACTGGATACACATACAGCCATTTTCTTGGAAAGATGTGCATATTTGCTTGCCAAGAATCAGGCTATTCTTGCTTTAGGGTAGTATATGAGTTTTCCCCTTTATTTGCCCAATTATCTACTTTCTCATATTGTGGTGCACATTGCCTCTAAAGCAGCCAAGTACTTTTGTAAGTATGAGTTCTGAATGGTGCAGACATCCATCAGACCAGTCACCCTACACTGAAGCCACGATGAAGGAATGGTTCTAATACTCTGGAGCAAGAGCATCCTCCAGTCCAGCCCTTGTAGGTATGCTTCACATGCTCTATAACATTACATTTCAACAAACATTAGCATGTGCCAATGCAAATAAGGGTCCCAAAATGTCCTTTTCATTTCCCACCAGAGAGGCAGCTGAGCTCCTCCACAGGGACTTGGCTGCCTGGCCTGCTAAGTTCCTCTTGCGTTTTGATTTTTGCTCATGAACTGCTGTGCTCTGAACATCAGCAAGATGAGTTCCCTATCCAGTCAGCTGCAATACCACCTTTGGCAGTGAAAAGAATTGTCATCATTTTCTCACAGAGTACTTCCTTAATACGTCCAATTGACATGAACATTCTTTCCTCAGTCTTTCCATATGCCCAAGATAGAGCAACCACATAATCTACGCAGAATGGTCTCTGCTCGTTCTGTAACACAACAAACAACATTTATAATCCATTTTGTAATATTGTGGTGTAACATCCAAGACCAGTGCCCCACCATTAAAAGGAAAAAATACCTCCCTCTTCGGATTAAACTTGATGCTTTGGCCTTTCTATGGCCTCCTTCTTGAACTGAAGTATTATTAATTATTATTAACTGTGGTATTATTTATTTTTTTATTCACTCATTTTATAATACCAACAGAAACATAATGAAGATGATTACTACTTCCCTTCAAGGAATATGTGAACGTGCTCACAATTGCAAATTGGCAAATCAGATGTGGGCACCATATCTTGTTCGTGTGAAAAGCTGACCATGGGATAACAGCAAGCTCACTATGTGCAAGGTTGACACTCCCAAGCTGACAAAGAACATCAATTCTACCCTGATGTGCTTAGCTTACTCCCTTGATATTTGGTCAAAAGTGTAGCAACTTCTGTTGGTAATTTTCCAAGCTATTTTTCAAAACTTAATGTAGTGTTTTATTAATTGCACAATTGGTTTATCTTGCTGAGAGAATGGAGCAGCTGGGCTTGTACACTCTGGAGTTTAGAAGGATGAGAGGGTATCTCATTGAAACATATAAGATTGTTAAGGGTTTGGACAAGCTAGAGGCAGGAAACATGTTCCCAATGTTGGGGGAGTCCAGAACCAAGGGCCACAGTTTAAGAATAAGGTGTAAGCCATTTAGAACGGAGACGAGGAAACACTTTTCTCACAGAGAGTTGTGAGTCTGTGGAATTCTCTTCCTCAGAGGGCGGTGTAGGCAGGTTCTCTGGATGCTTTCAAGAGAGAGCTGGATAGGGCTCTTAAAAATAGCAGAGTCAGGGGATATGGGGAGAAGGCAGGAACGAGGTACTGATTGGGGATGATCAGCCATGATCACATTGAATGGTGGTGCTGGCTCGAAGGGCCGAATGGCCTACTCCTGCACCTATTGTCTATTGTCTATTACAGTCAATGAAACAATTTGTGACCTTTCAGTTACTTTTGTTAATAATCTCCGATTTTAACCTGTTTTCTGGGATTGCATTGGTTCTAGTCTGATATGTTAAACCTTGTTGTAGTCTGTGGTACCATCTAACATTTCTCCCAGTTTTTTTCCAAGCAAGCATACCAAGTTAATACTGGGGCTTTAATTAATATGGAGTTATGGTAGATAATTTGTACAATACCACAACATTCAAGAGTGGTGCCACACAACTATTGGAACACTGAAAGGCAGTGCCAGGCTATTGACCAACTGGGTTGCAGAAACCCTCAAGCATTGAGAAGTCCTGTGGGTCTTAGGTTTTCAGCCTGATGGATCAGTGCCATTCTGAGATTCCACTTTCTGCATGCGGCAGGTTCAGCCACTGGTTAAGCAGATACCCAGCCCAATGACATTACTAATTCCTTCTGCAGGAATTCAAGACAGGACCGCAAGAAGACCAAAGTAATGGTGGAAATAATGCCCAATCACACAGACAATAAGTACAGTCTTGGAAGAAACTGTAGATGCTGGTTTAAACCACAGATAGACACAAAATGCTGGAGTAACTCAGCGGGACAGTCTGAGAGAAGGAATGGGTTCATTCTTTGCAGAGATGCTGCCTGTCCTGCTGAGTTACTTCAGCATTTTGTGGGCTGTACACAATAAGTACAGATGTGTCAATAGCATTTTGACTCCACGTGAGGCACTACTGGATGTAAAGTTTCTATAAACTTTCTTCTGAAGAAGGGTCTCATCCCAAGACGTCACCTATTCCTTCTGACCCGCTGAGTTACTACAGTTTTTTGTGTCTATCTCTAGGAAGTTGTATGCAAGGTTTAGAAAGATGAAATCAGACAGGCCCTTTGAGGAATAAAGATAAATCAGGGAAAGGCTTGAGCAGGGAATTATCTGGCCCAGAAGTGATATGCAAGGGCATTTTGAAATCAAGAAGGTGGAGGTGGGTCTCTTAAAGAGCAGTATGGATGGGATCTATCCCATGTTATTGAGAGAGGCAAGTTAAGAGATTGCAAGGGCAACTTTATTCATGTCCTCTCTAGCCACAGGCAAAGTCCAGGAAAACTATAGAGTTGTCAATGTTATTCCTTTGCTTAAGAAGGTTATGGATGCCAAGTCAATGGATATTCTTAAGGCGGAAATAGATAGATTCTTAATTAGTATGGGTGTCAGGGGTTATGGGGAGAAGCAGGAGAATGTGGTTAGGAGGGAGAGATAGATCAGCCATGATTGAATGGAGGAGTGGACTTGATGGGCCGAATGGCCTAATTTCTGCTCCTATCACAAAAAGAAAGAAGGGAAGAAGCGATAATCTGGGAAATTATATGCTGGTGTGACTTCCATCAGTGATAGGGAAGCTATTGGAGTGGATTCTTATGGATAGGATTTACGCACATTTGGAAGAAAATGGGTTAGTTCGGGACAATCAGCATGGCTTTGTCTTGCACCAGTCATGTCTTACAAACAGTTTTTGAGGAGGTGACAAAGGGTAGGGCAGACGTTTATTTACAGCATTCATCAAGGTTCCTCATGGTAGGCTCATCCAAAACATTAAAATGCATATGATTCATGGTGTTAGGTAGCTTGGATTCAGAACTTACTTAGAGTCCTATAATGCATTAAGCAGGCCCAATTTGTCCATATTGACACAATGCTTCAACTAAGCTAATCCAATTTACCTGCATCCGGCCTATATTCCACAGAAGGCAGTGGTAGAGATATAAATATGTCATTCTGCCAGGAGCTCTGTGGCCAGTCTTGTTCCGCAGAAATCAGTGCTGGGACTTCTGCTTGTATATTTAAATGATTTGGATATTGATGAGTTGCTTAGTCAAGTTACAGACAGCACTAAAATAGTAAGATTAAATGAGAACTTACCTGTTCGAAGTTTGATCTTTATTTTATGAGGAGTTACGATGAGGGATTACGTGAAGAAGCCCCGCCAGGTGCATGCGCGTCATACTTCAAAGCAGCGGCGTGAAAAACACAGAAACCAATAGCCGAGGTAAGATAGTAAGGCTTACAAAAGACTAGAACTACCAGATGATCGTTTAGATTATGAGGGTCGGGAGCGGAGGGCACGTAATCCCTCATCGTAACTCCTCTAAAGATCAAACTTCGAAGCGGAGGGCACGTTTAATCTATTTTACCGGAGTCACACTACGTGAAGATTTTGAAGCTCTGTGTTTTCATGCCGTAGATTCATTCCATACAACACACTGCTTCAGTTGACACAGTAGTGAGTAAATAACATTTTTGAACATTGCTTGAATTATTCAATAACTATGTTAATAATAATAATAATGAAAGTAATAACCCCTCTATCCCAGGGGAAAATTACAATAATGATATGAAACAATGATATGAAACAAAGCAAACAATTTGAACACAACAAAGCATGTGTAAATCCTGGCATTGTGACAACAGGTTTATCATAAATCTAGAAAGTTACTTCTTTAGACCATCCTGCGGCCTCTAGAATATGGTCGAGCGGCATGTCCTGCGCCTTCGCCGTGGACATTGATGCCGCTCTTGTGGAGTTGAGATTTAACACATGAGTGTGAACTCCAACTAAATACAGAACTTGTTTTAACCATCTAGAATAGTTAGTAATGTCACTTTTTTTATTTTTATTTTTTTTTAATTTTGTGGGTAATGAGCATTGGTGTCTCACAATCTTGGAGACTCTTACTTACTTTAATATATTGAGTCAGATGCTTACCACACACAATGTTTGGTCGACAGGGTATGCTTTAAAGATTACCTTGGTTCCAGCCTTCCCTGACTTGCTTTGCTTGCTTAAATCATAGACATAAAACGTAATTTCATTTAAAGATAACTGCATACAATCTAAGCGCAACATTTGTAATGTTTGCACTCATTGTGCTGATACTAATGACATGAGCATAACCACTTTAAATATTAAGTTTCTGAAAAGACAGTGACGTAATTGGAGCCCACTGCCGAAGCAATATGAGAATTATACTGTCATCCCAGATTTCTGTATATCTGGGTTTGGTAAGATTTTATTAAAATTCCTCTCATAAATCGGGATATTAACGGATGAACCCGATAGATTTTCATTCTGAATTTGTCCTAAATAGGAGGACAAAGTACTCTGAGCACTATTAATGGCACTATATCTCAGGTGCAACATAGCAAGGAACTCCAATACATCCGATATGTTTGCAGTATGATAAATATATCTGACTGTATACAAAAGATTTCCCATTTCCTTATATGAGACATACACTGTTTCTTAGTGCTATCTCTCCAAGCCGCAGTTATAACATCCATTGTTCTATCCGACAGTCCATCAGAACCTGCAGATTAACAATCAATATGATCATGTAATGGATGACTTCTCCTGTACTGGATGTACCAACAATTACTGCAGCTGGGGATTGTCATGAATGGCTGAGTCATCATTCTGAGCACCAATGGGAACAATGGCTGTGTAGACCAGTTTGGAACCACCAAACGCCTGCGGCTGAGTCTTGCTCTATTTTGGTGACATTGTCTAATCAGGCAAAATGGGGAAACATAGAAGATTATACTTCCCCAATGTAGCGAGAATGCATCCACCGCTACTGCTCCTAGGTCTGGCTCCCATGACACATCTAGGCACTGGAGATTTAATCTGGACGCAAACAGATCAATATTTGGTACCCATACCGACTGACAATCTTATTGAACTTCTGGATTTACCATCCATTCTGTATTGTTATTGAACTCCCGTGATCTGTTGTCTGCCACCATATTGTTTCTCCCAGAGCTGTGGTATTGTCTACTTGTAATTGAAGATGTAAGTCATTCATTGTAGAACAATAATCTATCAATGCATAAACGCCCAATAACTCCAAATAATATATTCCATGTGTTAGGAGAATTAATCGTCTTGGACAGTCCATCACCACCTCAACTGGTGGAGCTTTCCTTACCTCCCCATCCGAGAGCACTGCCATCAGTTTGTAATACCACTGAAGGTTGCTGACCAAAATATATTCTAGTAGCTTGTGCAACATTGATAATCCACCATTGCAATTCAGCTAAAGCTTTAATTGGTAACTGCATGAACCTATCAATGACCTGCACGCTTTTTATTTTATTTTTATTTATTTATTTATTTGTTTGTTTGTTTATTTATATATATATATATATATTTTTTTAAATTTTATTTTACTTTTTATTTTAAGTGCTTGTCCTCTGGCTCTCAGCAGACTTTGATAATGCAGAGGTCCAAACTCAACAGCAGGAATGCTGCTACCATTTACCAATACCCGTAGCTACTTCTCGGATGGAGGGATAAGGTCTCTCAGCGAGACAAGAACAGACATTTGTAATATTCCCAACCTTATCTGTTAACAAGTTACTGTCATATCATTACTGACTTAATGACAAACCAGAAATAATCAATTGTTTGGGATGGCTGTAACTTAAATGTTGTTGGATGGGCAAAACCCTAACCTTCCAATAGGCTTATGATTGCTGAACCAGTTCTTCAGCTGTCTCCTGAGTGGCATTTACAATTAACATATCCTCTAGATAAGCCATTACAATGTGATTCTCAGCCCTCAGTAACACCAGTGCTGGTTTCAATAATTATGTGAACAGCCTGAGTGCTGAAGTTACCCATTAAGTAAGTCTTTAAATTGTCTCTGACTCATCAAATTAACTTAAATTACCTGCCATAATCATGCACTGGTACTGAATAATAAGTTTTTTTGGGGTTTTTACGTCTATAGTAACCATATAGCAGCCTTGTGATAACAACTGTGTTACAGTGTTAAAGGTTACTATATTAAATGCCTATACTGAACATATGAATTAAGTTTGTGAGGTCCAGAATGATTCTGCAACCCCCATCTTCTTCTGTCTTGGGATATATTTTATACCTTAACGAGTTTCTGGTGCAGCAAACACCAAACCGATCAATATTATGCAGCATCATTCATTATAAAATAGTTGTAATCTTACACCCAACCAGAGGTTGTACCCCAGAATTCTATGTGTGATGGAATAAAGTTACTCTACCTCCGTAATTGAACCAGAATTGTTTTGGCAAATTTTCACCAATAATTAATCTGGTTATTGTTTGTCCTCGTGCTGCATTTTTGGGTATGTTGGCCAAATGGTAATTTTCATCATACAATTAGGTTCGAATAGGCACTGCAGAGTAACGCAAGCCTGTCTTATAAGTTTTTTGGTCATTTATCGACCCTTGTATGTTTTCCCCCAAATGCAGTGATGCCAACTGAATATCAGCTAGAGGACATACTGGAAACATATTTCCTGCCCTCGCATTGTAACACTCATGGGTGCCCAAATTACTGAGTTTACTGTTGGCACCCTGAGCGAGGCACAATAGACAGGTGTTAATATATACACTGTTTCAGTCATAACAGTTTCTTGGAGCAGGTGAGAAACCAATAATGTTGGCACCAGGTCTCATCCATAGCCTCACCAGTCCATACCGATCTAGCAAACGATGCTACATCGGGAACACCCGGAGCGTGGCTCTTGTGCTCTGGTGTATACACATAAGTAGGGACACCAGCTTCAGGGTCAGTCTCCTCCTGCCCTGATACTCCCGAGTCTTGCTCTAGGAGACCTCATCCAGACCTAAACAAGGCACTGGAGAGTCAGATTCCCATTTTTTTTTTCTCCTTAATAGGCACCATACTCAGTGTATGGAAACTCCTTCGGAGCCTGCCTGGGAATCTATGGGTCTTTGGGCCGATTAAAGTTTAGAGCATTTTAGTCTTGCTCTAGGGAGACCTTATCCAGACCTAAGAAAGCACTGGAGAGCCAGATTCCCATTTTCTTTTTACAGGCACCATACATAGTTTATGGAACTCCTTTGGAGGCTGCCTGGGAATCTTTGGGTCTTTGGATCCTTGACTGAGTAAGTGTGGAGCATTTTCTCCATTTTAAGTCTCCCCCACAATCTTGTCCTTTTTTGGAGGAGAGTAACGTTTATTTATATATTCCCTTGTGTATTTATGCATAATCATATATGTTCATGTTTAGAATTCTGACAGGCACATTCTATTTGCAGAATATTTATATTACTCTCACCTTTACACAGTTCTCCCAATATAAGGGTTGATGAGGCTGTATTGGGTATAATACTTTGTACCCATCTCTCTGCCTCTGCTGGCCCCAGAATCAACCTTTGTATTTACCTGCTTGTACTCTCAGCAGGGGTGAAAGTTTAATAATGTACATATCATACACATTCACTAAGGAACTGCATCTGGTAATACATACACAGAGCAGACCTTGTATGCTCACCTATCGTTGTGGCCTCAGCCCGAACGACTTTAGAGCAGCTGGAGGGATTACCTACGGAATAACGGCCACCGGTATCGGAACCGGCACCGCACTTATCTATTTCCCGATCGCTGCGATGGGACAGCAATACTGCGTGACCCATGCTTGTTCCTCCCGCTGAACAGGCTCCTGCCGACTCACAAGCCAGCCTTACGGAGCTTAAATCTCGCTGGACTTTTTAAAAACTTACCTGCGAGGTTCCTTACTTACCCACTGGTGGATCTGCGCTCTCCAGCTCCGTTCCGTGCGACATGCGTCGACGTAATGACGCGCTTGCGCCTGGCGGGGCTTCTTCACGTAGTCACTCACGTGACTCCGAAGTAAAATTGGGAAGCTGTAGACAGTGAGGAAGGCTGTCAGATGACTCAGCACAATATACACCAGTTGCAGATATGGGTGGAATAATGGCAGGTGTGAGGTGTTGCACATTGAAAGGTCACATTCAAAGGGAAGGGCAAATACAAGCGGAAAGTCTTCAGTTACTGGCAGGACCTTTATCAACACTGATGTCCAGGGGCACTGACACATTATCCACTTGCCCAACCTCACTTTCTATGAGATCCAACCTAGCCCCTTTTCTAGTAGGCTGATCTATATATTGCTTCAAAAATCTGGACACACTTAACAAATTCTACTCTACCTAATCCTTTAGTACTAAGGCAATCTGTCAATATTCCCCAAGTCAATATTAGGGAAGTTAAAATTGTTTACTATTGCAACCCTATTATTTCTGCACTACTCTGCTTTCCCTGCCTTTAATGCTCCACTAATTACTGCTGACTACCATCATGGACCCTATATCCATGCAGAAAATCCCCACCACAACATTTGTACAAACGGCACTAAACCGGAGTGGGTCTCCCATGCAGTACGCTATTGAATTTCTGAGCTGCGATAGAATAACCATGAGCAGTTTAACTAGCCTCAAACAGTGGTAAGATGAAGTTGCGAAAGGGGTATAGTGAATGGAAGTTTTCACAATGTGTACCGGACTCCTTTCTTGTATACAAGGAGAAGAGGGAGAGGCTACTAATAAGCGAGTTCGGTATTCCAAAAAACGCAAGGAATCATGGGATTTGTCAAAGGTCACTCGCAATAAACATTCTCGGCAACTGTACTGCTGCATGTATACAGACCTGCATTTTATCCGTAGTCAGGATTGAAACCCAGGTCTCCGGCACTGCTAACTCTGTTGAATTGCTACTGGACTGTCCCTGTTCCATCCCGAGGCCGGAGATATCCGGGGTAACCCTGGACTGACGGGACACTGTCCCGGAGCAGTGGCAGCCCAGGCTTACAGCCAGCGCAGAGAAGAAGCGCTAACTCCGCTGGAGTCCTGTCAGTCCAGGGCTGTCGGTTAACCCGGCGGGACAGGCAGAGTTGAGCTGGAGTTAGCTCTTCTTCTCCGTGCTGGCTGGTAAGCCTGGGCCACCACTGCTGCGGGCCAGTGTCCCGCAGTCCAGGGTCACCCCGGACATCTCCGGCTGCCCCCCACGGGGATGGGACACTCGGGAGGGGATGGGGATGGTCCAGTAGCAATTCAACAGTGCTTGCAGTGCCGGAGACCCGGGTTCGATCCTGACTACGGATGAAACGCAGGTCTGTAGGTCCGCAGTTGCCGAGAATGTTTTTCACAAGTGACCAATGACCTGGGCGTGCGCAGTCGGAATACCGAGCGCGCTTATACTCTGGCAGGTCAAGGGATATTAATCATTAATACAGATGGAAGTTAAGTGCATGAGGAATATCTAAAAATAAACAATTCTATTGTAAAATGGTTTGAGAAAACAAGTCAAATATTGTCATAAAACAGAAAATGCTGGATGTACTCGGCAAGTTCGACACTATCAATAGAAGGAGAAGCCAGTTATGTTTCAGGCCAAAGATCCTTCATCAGAACCATCAAATATGAACAATGTTCTGCATTCCAGAGATGTTGCCTGATCTTCATGTATTTCCACTAATTTCTGTTTTTATTTAAGATTTCCAGCATTGAATTTGTCCAGGAAAAAACTGCATAGTATTTAATTAGAGGAGAAAAGGTTGATTTGGGCATGCTACTGGGTATGGGGGGCACTCTGTATATGAGAACGGGGAAATGTAAACAGGAAAATTATGATTGAAATTGAACTATTAAAATAAGTATGAGAAATATTTACGATGATCCAATATTTAGAATCCATTGGAAATGTATCCTACTGAAAAGCAAAATTAATTAAATAATTTAAGGAAAAGGCATATCACACATACTGCACAAGAAATAGATGGAAGGCAATAGAGTAAGGTTGGAAAAAAGGAGAGAAACTGCTAATTTAAAGTATCACTGAATATCACGAGAATTGGCAAAGTATTCTGTAGATGCATTATATCAAAATAAACATTAGCATTAAGACTCTGATGTGGCCACAAAGGGTTAAATGCAATAAACTCACAGGCAATGACAAAAAAGAAATACTGGATTCATTTCAGGAGTTATAAGGTTGTAAATCATTGAGGCCATGTTATGCTTTTATAGAGTGTTGGTTAGCCCACACTTGGAGTACTATGATCTCTGTTGTAAAAAGGATGTTGAGACACTGGAGAAGGTGCAGAAGAGATTTATTAGAATGACGCAGGTAATGAGAAGTTATACCTATCAGGAAAGGCTATAGTTCTTTTCCATAGAAAAGAGCATTGAATGATTTATTTGTGTTCTTGGCAAGGAATCAGGAACACATAAAGAATATATTTCAGCTCGCAGTAAAGGCTAGAGATGAGAATCCTATTTATATGGTCAATAATAAATCCTGATTAAATTTGTTTTGTGCTGTAAGAGGTGAGAACGTGGAACTTGCTAGGTTTAGGTTTATTATTGTCCATGTGCACCGAGGTACAGTGAAAAGCTTTGTTTTGTATGCTATTCAAACAAATCAGATATACCATACATAAATATATTCAAGACAAACTCAAATACAATACACCGAGCAAAGGGAAAGGGACAGAGTGAAGAATGTACTTCTCTGCAGTATAGTGCTTCAGTTCCACACACAAAGCCCAATGTCCACAGTAGCCTAGCATATGGAAGGACCATTCTGATATGCCTTATGATAGCAGAGAGGAAAAAGCTGTTCCTGAGTGGTTGTGCATATTATCCAGCTTCTGTACCTTCTGCTGACGGGAGCAAGGAGAAGAAGGAATGACTAGAGTGGGGCAAGTCTTTGATTGTGTTGGCTGCCGTGTCGAGGCAGTGTAGATAGTCAACGATGGGGAGTGTGGTGTGTGTGATGGACTGGGCTACATCTACTACTCTCTGCAATTTGTTGTAGTCTTGGGCAGAGCTAATCCCAAACCAAGATGTAATGCAACCCAACAGGAATTTGTCGAGATTTGATTAGAAAGCTTAAGGTAAAGGAACCACTAAGAGGTAGTGACCATAATATGATAAAATTCAACCTGCAGTTTGAGAGGGAGAAGATGAAATCAGATGTATCTCTCCACATCACCATCTATATCTCTCGTTTCCCTTATCCCTAACGAGTCTGAAGAAGGGTCTTGACTCGAAACGTCACACATCCCTTCTCTCCAGAGATGCTGCCTGTACGGCTGAGTTACTCCAGCATTTTGTGTCTACCTTCGATTTAAACCAGCATCTGCAGTTCTTTCCTCCACTTGTCACTTGTCAGGTTGTCCTACTCCATCAACCTGAAGAAGAGTCCCAACTCAAAACATTGTCTCCCCATTCCCTCGACAGATGCTCCCCAGAAATGCTGCCTGTCCAGCTGAATCAAGACAGCTTTTTGTGTCTTATCTTCAGATTAAACCAGCATCTGCAGTTCCTTCTTACACACACTTGTCGGTAGTACTGTTGAGTAAAGGTAACTACAGAGGCATGAGGGATGAGCCCCCAATAAAACCAGCAAATATAGTTTGACTTGGTCCCCAAGTAGGTTATTTAGGATGGATTCAGGCTGCACAGGGTAAACAAAAATATGCTTTTGTCTTTTTGTTTTCTGTCTGGCTAATATATTAATGACACTCCCATTTTGAAATGTTCATTAGTATTTGTAACGCAAGGTCTCACAAAGAAGATGACCAAATAACAGTCACCTTTGAAAATTGAGTCCGAGGATATATAACTGAATTTGATGCAAAATTGGGCTTCAGCTGCTCTGTACACTGCCCCAAGGAATGATGCTTCCAATCAGCAACGGAAGTCCAAAACGTCATTCTGAAAGCAGGAAATATGAGTGATATTAGTGAGGTCAGGGAGAACAGTTTGGCTGTGTCTTTATTTTTTGAGTAACCTTGTTTTGTGCCAATAAGCCACTGCTCTGCTGAAAATTATCTCATTGGCTGTGATTCGTTTAGTAAGTGTTGAGGTTGTGAGAAGTACTTTATAAAACCTAGTTGTTTGTTTTAAATGATCATACTAATGCAAATGCAATTTTAAATATAGTGGGAATTGTCATGAGATGGCAGCACTTTTCTTCCACATCTAGACATCTAGTGACCAACCCCCTTCAATACAGGTACTCATTTTCAGGTGCTGTGGGGGAGGTTGACATATCAAGGTTGAGCAGCAGTACCAGGCAGGGCAGTGGCACCGAGCCTGGATCTGAGGCTCAGCAGGGTAGGGTACTGTCAGGCAGAGGCATAGTGGTAGGTGGCTCTTTAGTTAGGGGTGCAGACTGGAGATTCTGTTGCAGCAATCGAGACTCCAGGAGTTACTCCAGCATTTTTTGGCTAGCTCCAAATTTAACACAGGCTGCCTTCAGAAAGGGGATAAAAACACTCACTGAATGTAAAAAGGAGTTCAGACAGACATAAAATGCTGGAGGCAGCATCTCTGGATAGAAGGACGTTTTGGGTTGAGACCCTTCTTCAGACCGAGAGTCAGGAGAGAGGGAGGCAGAGATAAGGAAATGTAAGGTTTGAAAATGAGACATCAAAGGGGATGAAGTTCAAGGAAAGTGTAGAAGAGATCATTGTTAGCTGAGAAGGTGACAACAAAGAATACATACATAAAATGTAATCAGGGGGACAATCAGACTGGCCAAGACCAGGAAAGGGGAGGGACGGAGTGAGATAGTGTTCAGATCCTCTTTTCATCTCTGTGTAAGCCTCAACTCATTGCTGTTTTCAAAACTGATTTTTTTTTTTTCCCTACATTGAGCAACATGAACTTGATTTCTGAGTTGTCAAATGTAAATCTGCCATCGTGGTTTCTTGTAACCCATTGCCTACTCGGCCACTTCACTGGAATATTGATTGAGCATCTTGAAAAACTGGGGTGAGCTGAACATCTGTTCAAATGTTGCAACGTGATAGCTTAATTGTATAACATTTCCGTGCTGAGGCTAATTTCCTCTTCTCCTTTACGCTAATTGCCTGCAAGAGCAGAACTTCACTCATTTTAAAAATAGTTAAGGAAGCTGTTGAGCATTGGTATTCGTATAATAAGTTATAGTCGGAGGCATTCAAGTTTCCTTTACATTGCAGATTTGAATTTGTAACCTAATTTGTTGCGTACTTAGGTTAAGTTGTGGGTACTACTGCACTAGACAATTTAATGCAGTTGAATGTGAATTTAATGCAGTTGAATGTGAATAATTAGACATACAAGTCGCACGTGTGCAAAATGAACAGGAATATATATGCGGGTACACAAAAAGCTGGAGAAACTCAGCGGGTGCAGCAGCATCTAAGGAGCGAAGGAGATAGGCGACGTTTCGGGTCGAGACCCTTCTTCAGACTGGTCAGGGATCAGGGAAACGAGAGATATAGACGGTGATGTGGAGAGATAAGGAACAATGAGTGAAAGATATGCAAAAAAGTATCGGTGATAAAGGGAACAAGCCATTGTAAGCTGTTTGTGGTGTGAAAATGAGAAGCTGGTGCGACTGGGGTGGGGGAGGGAGATAGAGATAGAGGGAATGCCAGGGCCCGAGGGCTGAGGGAGAGGTGGGAAGGGGAGGAGACAGCAAGAGTTAACAGAATTGAGAAAATTCAATATTCAAGCCCAAAGGATGCAGACTCCCCAAGCGGAATATGAGGTGCTGTTCCTCCAGCTTGCGGTGTTGCTCACTCTGGCCGTGGAGGAGGCCCAGGACCGAGAGGTCGGATGTGGAATGGGAGGGGGAGTTGAAGTGCTGAGCCACCGGGAGGTCGGGTTGGTTATTGCGGACCGAGCGGAGGTGTTCGGCGAAGCGATCGCCAAGCCTCCGCTTGGTCTCACCGATATAGATCATCTGGCATCTGGAGCAACGGATGCAGTAGATGAGGTTGGAGGAGGTGCAGGTGAACCTCTGTCGGACCTGGAAGGACTGCTTGGGTCCCTGAAAGGAGTGGAGGGGGGAGGTGAAGGGACAAATGTTGCATTTCTTGCGGTTGCAAGGGAAAGTGCCCGGGGAAGGGGTAGAGTGGGAGGGGAGGGAAGAATTGACAAGGGAGTTGCGGAGGGAGCGGTCTTTGCGGAAGGCAGACAGGGGGGGAGATGGGAAGATGTGGCGGGTGGAGGGGTCACGTTGGAGGTGGCGAAACTGGCGGAGGACTATATGTTGTATTTGCCGGCTGGTGGGGTGAAAGGTGAGGACCAGGGGGACTCTGCCCTGTTTGCGAGTGGGGAATGGGGAGCGAGGGCAGTGTTGCGGGGTATGGAGGAGACCCTGGTGCGAGCCTCATCAATAGTGGGGCAGGGGAATCCCCGTTCTCTGAAGAATGAGGCCATTTGTGATGACCTGGTGTGGAACACCTCATCCTGGGAGCAGATGCGGCGTAGACGGAGGAATTGGGAGGAATATATATGCCTCGCGTTTAAAAAACCCAGGCTATTTTCAATTCCATGGTCAGTGTACATGGAGAGTTTGGAGGAACAGCATCTCGTATTTTGCTTGGGCAGCTTGTAGCCCAGTGGTATGAAAATTGATTTCTCTAACTTCAAGTAACCCCGGCATTCCCTCTCTCTCAATCCCTCCCCCACCCAAGTCTCACCCTATTCTCATTTTCACCCAACAGCTAACAATGGCCTGTTTCCTTTATCATCATTACTTTTTTGCATATCATTCATTCATTCTTCTTTATCTCTCTACATCATTGTCTATATCTCTATTTCCCTTATCCCTAACTGGTCTGAGGAAGGGTCTCGACAGAAAATGTCACCCATTCCTTCTCTCCAGATATGCTGCCTGTCCCGCTGAGTTACTCCAGCTTTTTGTGTCTATCTTCAGTGTATACAATGAGTTAGTTAATATGGGAACTCATAGTCAAGGCCTGTAATGGGAAGAGTGCATAATGGATGGGATATATAATGGATTGATACAGGATCTGAGTGTGTAAAGCATGTGGATTGTATTATGTGAAAGGCGCATCCTAAAAGGTCAATTCTCTAACATCCAGTTTGCATCCTTATGAAGGTTGACAGCAAATCCTGAAAGCACCCTGGAGATTCAGAGATTGGAAATTTGTGAGCTTAAAATAATTACTATAAAATTCCTTTCCAAAATGACTCAATTGCTTCAACTCTTTCCTCCTTTTAGAACACTCTGTGAAACCTATATGTTCCACCAACATTGTGTTTCACCTAGAGAGTTGTGAATCTGTGGAAATCTCTGCCACAGAAGGCAGTGGAGGCCAATTCATTGGATGTTTTCAAGAAAGAGTTAGATTTACGTAGCTCTTGGGGCTAACGGAATCAAAGGATATGGGGAAAGGGCAGGAACGTAGCACTGATTTTTGATGATCAGCCATGATCATATTGAATGGGGGTGTTGGCTCGAAGGGTTGAATGGCCTCCTCCTGCACCTATTTCATATGTTTCTAACATTCATTCTAATATCTCCTCATGTGGCTCGGTGTCAGATTTATTTGTTACCATCTGATGAACTGACTTGAGCCATTCTACTATATTAAAGATGCTGTGTAAATACATTGCTCCGAATGTTGTTAATGAAGGTAATAGGTGTCTACTGAAAGGTTTGGGGATTCAGCTTGTGGTGGGTTTAATGGCATAAGGTAGGATGGGGTGGGGTTGAATGAGGAGGAATGTGCAGCAAGTTGGAGAAGATGGAATGCTGAGGGAAGTTAACGATTATACAAAGGCTGAGTGAAAGGAACATGGGAGAATCTGCATTGGATGGATATTGCCAAGTGGTCTGATACCGCAGCTGACGGGGAGGGAATTGATGAGAATGGTGGATGGAAGTAAGTGAAAAACCACGGTCTTCTGTGCTGGAGGAAAATAAATACACGTGGAACAGCCTGTTACATCTTGCAATGCCTGGAGCAGCTCTCTGCACTTCTGGAGAGCAATCCTGGAGTTGATGGCCTTTGAGGTCACTCACATCTCCCACACGGGTGTCAGGGTTTATGGGGAGAAGGCAGGAGAATGGGGTTTAGAGGGAGAGATAGATCAGCCATGATTGAATGGCGGAGTAGACGATGGAGTGAATGGCCTAATTCTGCTCCCAGCTCTTATGAACCCCTTGCTCACGCCAATATCCCCCCTTCTCCCCCTTCTCCCCCCCTTCTCCCCGTCTCCTCCCTCCCCTCCCCTTCCCCTCTCCCCTC
This sequence comes from Okamejei kenojei, assembly GCA_035221665.1. Classification (NCBI taxonomy): domain Eukaryota; kingdom Metazoa; phylum Chordata; class Chondrichthyes; order Rajiformes; family Rajidae; genus Okamejei; species Okamejei kenojei. The sequence continues at coordinate 8,513,173 of CM069145.1, read as the reverse complement.
CCCCTCCCCTCTCCCCTCCCCCTCCCCTCCTCTCCCTTCCTCTCCTCCCCCTCTCCTCCCCCATCCCCTCCCCCATCCCCTCCCCCTCTCCCCCATTTCCATCCCCCCTCTTTGAAAGGACTTACTGTACACTGTGCTTTAGGCATCTTAATTACAGCGCCAACCTTCCTGTTCATCGCGGTATCACCTTGGCTTTGCACAGTGTGAATTTCACTCAGACAGTGCTCTCCCCTGCTTGCCCTGCATAATGGGCTGGTGAAGGAAGCGATGTGTTTGTGTGTGTGTTCCACTCTGACAGTCGCTGTTCCAGTTGCCGGTTTATCAGGAGTTTTCTCCTGAAAAATCACCCAAGTGGGACAGGCCCATTAGGCTCATCAAGAGAACCTCACTTTAAGAGGTATACAGTGGCTTGCAAAAGTATTCATACCCCTAGAACTTTTCCACATTTTGTCACATTACAACCACAAACGTAAATGTATTTTATTGGGATTTTATGTGATAGACCAACACAAAGTGGTACATAATTGTGAAGTGGAAGGAAAATGATACATGGTTTCCAAATTTTATTACAAATAAAAAACGGGAAAGTGTGGCGTGCAAAAATATTCAGCCCCCCCTGAGTCAATACTTTGTAGAACCACCTTTTGCTGCAATTACAGCTGCAAGTCTTTTGGGGTATGTCTCTACCAACTTTGCACATCTAGAGACTGAAATTTATGCCCATTCTTCTTTGCAAAATAGCTCAAGCTCAGTCAGATTGGATGGAGAGCGTCTGTGAACAGCAATTTTCAAGTCTTGCCAGAGATTCTCAATTGGATTTAGGTCTGGACTGTGACTGGGCCATTCTAACACATGAATATGCTTTGATCTAAACCATTCCATTGTAGCTCTGGCTGTATGTCTAGGGTCGTTGTCCTGCTGGAAGGTAAACCTCCTCCCCAGTCTCAAGTCTTTAGCAGACTAAAAGTTTTATTCCAAGATTGCCCTGTATTTGGCTCTATCCATCTTCCCATCAACTCTGACCAGCTTCCCTGTCCCTGCTGAAGAAAAACATCCCCACAGCATGATGCTGCCACCACCATGTTTCACAGTGGGGATGGTGTGTTCAGGGTGATGTGCAGTGTTAGTTTTCCGCCACACATAGCGTTTTGCATTTAGGCCAACAACTTCCATTTTGGTCTCATCAGACCAGAGCACCTTCCTCCACATGTTTGCTGTGTCCCCCACATGGCTTGTGGCAAACTGAAAATGGGACTTCTTATGACTTTGTTTCAACAATGGCTTTCTTCTTGCCATTCTTCCATAAAGGCCCGATTTGTGGAGTGCACGACTAATAGTTGTCCTGTGGACAGATTCTCCCACCTGAGCTGTGGATCTCTGCAGCTCCTCCAGAGTTACCATGGGCCTCTTGGCTGCTTCTCTGATCAATAGTCTCCTTGCCCAGCCTGTCAGGTTAGGTGGACGGCCATGTCTTGGTAGGTTTGCAGTTGTGCCATACTCTTTCCATTTCGGATGATGGATTGAACAGTGCTCCATGAGATGTTCAAAGCTTGGGATATTTTTTTTATAACCTAACCCTGCTTTAAACTTCTCCACAACTTTATCCCTGACCTGTCTGGTGTGTTCCTTGGGCTTCATGGTGCTGTTTGTTCACTAATGTTCTCTAACAAACCTCTGAGGCCTTCACAGAACAGCTGTATTTATACTGAGATTAGATTACACACAAGTGGATTCTATTTACTAATTAGGTGACTTCTGAAGGCAATTGGTTGCACTGGATTTTATTTGGGGTATCAGAGTAAAGGGGGCTGAATACTTTTGCACGCCACACTTTTCAGTTTTTTATTTGTAAAAAAAATTGAAATCCATGTATCATTTTCCTTCCACTTCACAATTATGCGCCACTTTGTGTTGGTCTATCAAATAAAATCCCAATAAAATACATTTTTGTTTGTGGTTGTAACGTGACAAAATGTGGAAAAGTTCAAGGAGTATGAAAACATTTGCAAGCCACTGTATTTCCAAAAAATATACTTTATTCATTAAAATTGCTGATGTATAATACAGTACTTTTGTCTGTTACCAATCACAGTACAAGTCGTATCATTCCATTTACTTGCACAATTTGCATACATCACCCTGATATAAATGTTTCTTCTCGATTTATATTGCCCGAGCAAATGGCTAAAGGGCTTTGTACATGAATTCAGCACTGCAGCATGTGGAGGTGACAAGTCCTTAAACAGAGGCCCTCTTTATACAGCCTGTGACCATTGCATCAAGCCCCGGATTGTCCATCGCTCCATCCTGCAGGACCATGGGTGTGTCAGCCTCTAATTTCCAGTTGCACACAGTTCTTTGCACTGCAAGCCCAGGAAAATTAGGGGAAACCAGGACGGTCATGATCTGATCATCTTTCAGCAGTAGTTAATGTGCTTTTGGTCAATGTGCGTGTGTCCTTGGCAGCAGCCATATGCTAGAAGTGCCCTTTCTCTCTTTTAGAAGCCTCAGATTGGAAAATCTGTCAGTAAGATTACATTAACGCATAGGGCTAAAGAAAGGATTGTTTCATTGGTGTGATGCATTAATTTTACAGTTAAATTAATTTGGATACACCTGGAGCTGAACCAGATTTAAGTTGGGGCATTTAAGTTGTGTGCTTCAATGTTACATAGTTTCCCAATGAAAGCGTTCATTGTTTCTGTGTCAGGAATGGCATTCTTCAGATTTAGCGATGCTCAGCTTCTGGAGAGGCAGTCCTGGTGGTGATGGTCTTTATGATCAAACTTTCTTAATCAGAATATGGTTCTGTTCCAGATCGTGCCGTGTGAAATTAAAACTGTGGTGATTGATATATTTTTATGAACAAGCTTTTTCACCAGTGCATTTTTTTCGGAATGAAAATTAAAACTAACATTCAACAATTTTTAATTTAACAAAGGGGACTCTATTTTCTTGTGGATTACAGTCACGTTTGAATATTACTTCCTCTACAGCAAGTAATTTTGTTAAACGTTATTTCCCCATTGAGGGAAGAGGTCACTTGGTGTTTATTGGAGGTTATTAATAAGGATTACTTTCTTTATTCACTCATCATACTTAAACTTCTGTATTTTGCGCTATTGTTAAACTCTTGCAGTTCCACTTGTGCCTTGCCCAGGAATAGTGTTAAAGTGGTTAACATTTCTAATAATTTCTATAATTTGGACGCGAGAACCATCCCAAACTTGGAAAGGCACCAAGTATATAAACGTAAGTGGTAATAAAGGATGTGAGACTATAATCATTTCTGGTCTGGATGTTTTCCTTTGAAACATGAGAATCACATTGCATATTTGCTCCTGTCATAAATATTGCAATCTTGTCTGGGCTTTGGGATAATCAATTAACCATTTGTATCAGAATTCTAGAAGTCATAGAGTCATACAGTGTGGAAACAGGCCCTTCAGCCCAACTTGCCCACCCCGGCCAATATGTCCCAGCTACACTAGTCCCACCTGCCTGTGTTTGGTCCATATCCCTCCAAACCTGTCTAATTTTTAGGTAACCATGTACCTATTAAATTTTTCTTAAATGTTGGGATAGTCCCAACTACCTACTCTGGCAGCTTGTTCCATATACCTCAGATACCTCTTAAATCTTTCGCACTTCACCTTAAATCTATATCATCTTGTCCTCGATTCACCTACTCTCAGCAAGAGAATCTATGTGTCTACCCAATCTATCCCTCTCATGATTTTATACACCTCTATAAGACCACCCCTCATCCTCCTGTGCTCCAAGGAATAGAGTCTCAGCCTACTCAACCTCTCCCTACAGCTCAGACCCTCTAGTCCTTGCAACATCCACGCTGTACCCTTTCCAGCTTGTCAGCATCAAAGTTGCTTGTAATTTGTCATCATTTTTGTTGTTCAGTATTAGGAAGAGTTACTTGAACATAACTCCAAGGTTTTAACCCCCACCGATACACACACCTTTCAAACTGACATTTGTTTTGCAGTTCACACCCTTGTTATCTCATCCACTCTTATACCCCTGTAGTCTTTTAAGTATTGCAAATTAAATCAATAGCTGCCCAGGCTAATTTTCTTTTATATCTTGGATATCAGATGTAGATACAACTGGCAATGTTGACATTTTATCGTAAATTCCTAACTGCTTCTGAATTGAGTCAACCATTTTAGTGGTTCTGGACTTGCATGTGGGGATGGGCAAATTTCCAGCTCTGGTGAAGAATTGGGGGAACAGCTCTTGAATGTATGTAGTAGGGGATGTACAGCATGGAAACAGGTCCTTCAGCCCAACTCACCCATGCCAACCAATATGTCCCTCTTAACTAGTCTCATTTCTATGTATTTGACCTATGTTCCTCTAAAAATGTTCCAATCCATGTACGTGTCTAAATGACTTTTGTCATTGTACCACTTTCTGTGACAGCTCGTTCCATATACACATCACTCTCTGTCTGCAAAAGAGTGCCCTTATTAAATGTTCCCCTCTCACCTTCAACCTATGCTCTCTAGGTCTTAAATCCCAAACTCTGGGGAAAGAGGTTAATTGCATGAACCCAATCTATGCCCGTCATGATTTTATACATCTCTATATAAGATCACCTCGCAATCTCCTACACTGCAAAGAATCAATTCCTACCTCTTACATTTATGTATGTTCTTACATACTTGGCTAATACATTCTCTGTATCTTGTATCTTCTATGTGTAAGAAAGAACTGCAGATGCTGGTTAAAATCGAAGGTGGACACAAAATGCTGGAGTAACTCAGCGGGTGAGGTAGCATCTCAGGAGAGAAGGAATGGGAGACGTTTTGGGTCAGTCTGAAGAAGGGTCTCGACCCGAAACGTCACCCATTCCTTCTCTCCTGAGATGCTGCCTCACCCGCTGAGTTACTCCAGCATTTTGTGTCTACCTTGTATCTTCTAGCTGAATGGTAAGTTTCCAAATGTAGGGTGACCAACACTGAACACAATACTCCAATATCTTGTATAACTGCAACATAACAAACCAACAAGGCTCTAACTGGTGAAGGCCAGCATGCCAAAAGTCATCTGCACCACACTGTCTAACTGTGATTGCATTTTCAATAAAATATATACTTCTATTCCTACATCAGTCTGTTTCTCCGGCCCGGCCATTCTCCGTGAAAGTTCTACTTTTCAGTTTCAGTTTAGTTTATTGTCACGTGTACTGAGGTACAGTGAAAAGCTGACCAGTCTGGTTTGACTGCCCAACATGCAGCAACTCGCACTTGTCTGAACTGAATGTTAGTTGCCAAGATCACTTGCCTAGCTGATCAAAATGCAGCTGTAATTTTCGACAAACATTTTTCACTGTCTGCAATACCTTCTACTTTAGTGTCATCAAACATACAAACTGTGCCTTGTACATTCTTGTCTAATTGTTCATATAGATGACGACAAGAACAATGGGCATGATGCATTAAGCAATCTGTGGTACAATCAGTGCGGTGTAGCATTTGAAGGTGTGTTCACCATCCTCATTCAGATGAGGGTATTCTTGTTACAACTCCATGTCATAAGTGTGCACCTTGACAGACACACAATGCTGCAGTAACTCTGTGGGACAGGCAGCATCTCTGGAGAGGAGGAATGGGTGAGGTTTCTGGTCAAGACCCTTCTTCAGGGGAGAGGGAGATACATAGATAAGGAAGTGTAGGTGTGAAAACAGGACAAAGGGGATGAGAACAAAGGAGAATGTAGAATGTCTGAAGAATCGTCTCGACCCGAAACATCGCCTATCTCCTTCGCTCCTTAGATGCTGCTGCACCCGCTGAGTTTCTCCAGCCTTTTGTGTACCCTCGATTCTCCAGCATCTGCAGTTCCTTCTTTAACAGAGAATGTAGAATAGATCATTATTAGCTGGGAGAAGGTAACAACAAAGCAAAATGAGATAAAATGTAGTCGGAGACATTCAGACTGGTCGGAGAACTGGGAGGGGGGGATGGGGAGAGAGAAGGAAAACAAGGGTTACGTAGTTACGTAGTTAAAGAAGTCAATTCTCTAAGTCAAGTCAATTTAAGTCAACTTTATTTGTCACATACACAGGGCCTGTCCCACTTAGGTGATTTTTTTAGGCGACTACATGGGTGAGATATGAATTTACAGTCCTGATGGCCTGTGGGAAGAAACTCTGTCTCATCCTCTCTGTTTTCACAGCGTGACAGCGGATGTGTTTGCCTGACTGCAGCAGCTGGAACAGTCCGTTGCTGGGGTGGTCGGGGTCCTTCATGATCTTGCTGGCTCTGGATCTGCAGCTCCTGGTGTATAGGTCCTGCGGGGGGGTGAGTGTCGTTCCCGTGGTGCGTTCAGCCGAACACAATACTCTCTGCACAGCCTTCCTGTCCTGGGCAGAGCTGTTCCCAAACCAGATCGAGATGTTTCTGGTCAGGATACTTTCTACAGCATCAGAGTAGAAGGATTGGAAGATCCTCAGAGAGACTCTGAATTTCCTCAGCTGCCTGAGGTGGTAAAGATGCTGCCTTGCCTTTCTCACCAGTGTGGCAGCGTGTGTTGTCCATGTCAGATCCTCTGTGATGTGGACTCCCAGGTATTTAAAGCTGCTCACCCTATCCACAGTAGTCCCATTTATTTCCAGTGGCATGTACGCCCTCGGTTGTTGAGCCCTTCTAAGGTCCACAATCAGCTCCTTAGTTTTTGTGACATTCCAGAGGAGGCTGTTCTGATACCAGAGTGCCAGATCAGCCACCTCCTCCCGGTAGGCCTCCTCATCGTTATCGGAGATCAGGCCCGCTCTTGGTGAAACGGGCGTAGGTTAGTTAATTATCGTGATGGGCAACATGCAATTTGCAATGCTGTAATTTTGCCCAGGGCTATGGAGTGCAACACATGGGTTTATCGACAAATTCCATCCAACCTGTTTCTCAAAGTGACGTCTTCTGGGCTTCCCATATTCTCACTGGCAGGTGCACGCACGCATGCATGAACCTGCAACCTAGTCGCTGCGGGATATTACTAATATTGTCTTATTAAGCGACAGAAATTATGTGTTTGCACCAGTACAGATTGTAAAGACCAAATTAAGTTTTAAAGAAGTTAGGTGACAAGGATAAGTGAGAAGGAATCTGAATCCTAGAGGGTTGATACGTTAAAAAAAAATGTTGAGTATTCCTCAATGTGTGAATAAATGATTGTTATGCTTCACCCGTTTTCAAAAGATTCCTTGATGGATGTGGGAAAGGTTGTTGTTAAACTTCATTGTGCAGACTACCTTTGGTCAATGTTGAGTTGCTTAAATGGCCAGTTAGGTTCTGCCGGGTATTGCTGGCTATCAAAACAGTTGAAAGATTAGCCTGTGAATGTCCCTAAAGGGCCTGTCCCACTTGGCCGACATTTGCGCATAATTTACGCGTCACGACGCACGACACGTGCACATGGTGCGCATTACGCGTGCATGGTGCGTGGTGACATAGGCATTGACGCGCGGTCGCCTGCGGCGTCCCAGGATTTTGGGATGTACAAAATCTTCACGCACCATCTGCGTGACACGCAAATGACGGCCAAGTGGGACAGGCCCTTAACATTAACCCAGCCCTGACACCTGTCCTTCCAGTTCTGGCTCCCGTCTCCTCCGCACCCATCCTGTCCCCAGAGCAACTTGGCACCAGTGCTCAAAAGAGAGGGAAACACAGCAAGCGATGCTGGTGGAGTTCTGACATTATCAGACAGTTTCTCTGGTACAATCAGTAATTAAAAAATCGCAGCTTTGAAATGCACCATTTTTTTGGCTTGTGAAGTTCATGCGATAGGAGCTGAATTAGGCCATTTGGCCCATCAAGTCTACTGTGCTGATGTAGCTTTCCCTCTCAACCCTAAGCAGTGGGCTGAGGAAAGCTCACTGCAGTCTCGAAGCTGCATGAACCTCACAGTTCTGATCCAGTTGACACATGTGTTGGAAGGAACAGCAGATGCTGGTTTAAACCCAAGATAGACAAAGAAAATCTGGAGTAACTCAGCAGGACAGGCTGCAACTCTGGAGAGAAGAAATGGGTGACGTTTCGGGTCTAGGCCCTTCTTCAGACCTTACCTCAGGCACATGGTCTGCCTCTAGGGATCTATGCGTTTACAGTGCCCTCAGAATTGTCGCATGGTTCCTCCCTCCCCTCTGTAAGTCTATCACCTCGACTGAACCTTTGTAGAAATTGCGACGATACAGAAGGCGATTCCGAGAACTTGTTAGAATTTCACTCCTCACATTTTGTTGCTGAACGTCTGGCTGAAGGAAAGTAAATGGAAAAACATCCAAAGTGCTTTGGGGGTGTCTGGTTCTTTTTTGTACTCACTCTCCTGACAGCCAAAGAACATGATATCAGGCCTCCAGCACCCAGCACCATCCCTTGTTTTTTTACAGAGAAATCTTGAAGGGAAGAAAAACAAAAGCCTTGCTCGGTCTTTTAATTTCTTACTGTCACTGGAGATGCCGCTGGTCATAATGATACACCACTATTCAACCTCATCTGTGTTCAGCACTGCTATTATATTAATTCCAAGTGCAATGAGCGGTGGCAAAGTACTGATGAATAATCATTTGGCTCTGTTCTGCTGTTTATTATTTGTTCAACTGCCCTATTAAAATAAGAAGTGTTGCCACCAGGTGGATGAAAAGTGAATGATTCGAATACATTTAGCAATGGAGTAACACTGACTTTGAAACCAAGTGTATCATGTAAATACAGATATCATTTAACCTAATGTTATTGGATGTCATGTGCAAGAAATGACTGCCGAAGGGGGCTTTCAAAATTGTTTTGTTACATTTGTCTTTTCCCTTCAATTATCCAAAAGGCAGATTCATCTGTCCCAACTGCATTGATAGTTTTCCTTCAACCTTTTCTTTCCTAGAACTGGCAGCAGCAGGCAGTTGGAATTTGGCTCCAGGGTGAACACAGCCCAGATCTGCCTTAAGACAAGGCTTCGTTTTTATTACATTTTCATCATCTGGCTGTAGCTGGAGAGGAGAGCATTTATTACCCGTCCATTATTGCCCTTGAGAATGTGATGGTGTTGCCGTCTTGAAACACCAATGATCAGCCCACTGCTCAGGGTTGAGAGGGAAAGCTACATCAGCCAGGCAACATTGACTGGTGCATTACACGGTCACATTGGCGCAGCGGTAGAGTTGCTGCCTTACAGCGAATGCAGCTCCGGCGACCCGGGTTCAATCCCCACTACGGGTGCTGTCTGCACGGAGTTTGTACGTTCTCCCTGTGACCTGCGTGGGTTTTCTCCTCCCACACTCCAAAGACGTACAGGTTGGTAAATGTTAAAAAATTGTCCCTAGTGGGTGTAGAATCGTGTTAATCACTGGTCAGCGGTGGGCCAAAGGGCCTGTTTCCTCGCTGTATCTCTAAATTAAACTAAACTGAACTAAATAAACCCCTTTGGTGTCAGAGGGTCCTCTCGTTCAGTTTCTCCATCTCCACTGCATCTGTTCTCAAGATAAGGCTCTCCACTCCAATGTCCTCCTTGTTCAGAAAGCGTGGCTCTCTCCCCACCTCCTTCCCGTGGAGGCATCGCCTGCATCACCTCCATTTCACATACTTTTCTTCTCATTCTGCTGCCTCCTCGCCCGGGCAGGACAGAGAATGAGAGAACCTTTAGTCCTTTGCCTTTCATCCCAATAACTACACCGCCCCCAATTACAGCATTATCCCGCCATCCTCACAGCCTCCCCTCCCTGTTCTGATTTCCACACTCTCGGTGACTCCCTGCTTCATGCATCCCTTCCCCCATCCCAGGCACGTTCCACTTCGACCATTTGCGGGGGTGCACCTGTCTCTGCACTTCCTCCTTGCCTCCACCCAGACCTAAACAGCCCTTCACATGCACCTTCCCTACTGCATTTGGTGCTCTGTGTGGCCTCCGCTACACCGGTGTGTCCACCTGCTGACTGGGCGTTCACTTCACAGAGCACTTACCCTCTAGCTCCCAGTGGCAAGCTATTTTAATTCCTCTTCCCATTCCCACGTCAACCTGTCTGCTCTCCACCTGCCAGGGTGAGGCCAAATGCGAATTAAAAGATCGGCACCTCACATTCCCCCTCAGTAGTCTGCACCCCAATGTCATGAACAGTGTATTCACAATTTTCACAGAGCCTGCTCCCCTTCTATCCCTTTCTCCCTCCTTCTGATCTACCCAAGTCTTTCCATGCATCACTGTCTGCCCAACACCTCCACAGCCTCCATCGCTCCAGTTACTTCCCCTCCTTCATCTACCCCATCTGCCCACCAGCCATACACTCATGCCACTGGGTGCTCTATTTGCTGCCCTAACTGTGTCCATCTGCCCACCAACCCTCCCTGTTGTGTCTCCCTGTCTTATGGTTCCACAATCTGCCGCTCGCTCTTTTGTCTCCGCATCTCCCGGCCTCTGACTCTATCTCAACCCTTAGCACCTCAACCTGACTCCTGCTGCCAACCAACCCCTCCTCACCTGGATCCGCCTATCGCTTATGAAGGGCGGAACTGCATGTCATAAGTGACAGGAGTAGAATTTGGCCATTCGGCCCATCAAGCCGACTGCACAATTCAATCATGGCTGATCTACCTCTCCTGCCTAACCCCATTCCCCTGAATTTATCCCCATAACCTCTGACACCTGTACTAATCAAGAATCTATCTATCTCTGCCTTGAAAATATCCACTGACTTTATCTGGAGTATTGTGTGCAGTTTTAGTCCCCTAATTTGAGGTAGGAAATTCTTGCTATTGAGGGAGTGCAGCGTAGGTTTACAAGATTAATTCCCGGGACTGTCATATGCTGAGAGAATGGAGCGGCTGGGCTTGTACACTCTGGAGTTTAGAAGGATGAGAGGGAATCTTATTGAAACATATAAGATTATTAAGGGATTGGACACGCTAGAGACAGGAAACGTATTCCTGATGTTGGGGGAATCCAGAACCAGGGGCCACAGTTTAAGAATAAAGGGTAAGCCATTTAGAACAGAGGCGAGGAAACACTTTTTCTCACAGAGAGTTGTGAGTCTGTGGAATTCTCTGCCTCAGAGGGTGGTGGAGGCCGGTTCGCTGGATACTTTCAAGAGAGAGCTAGATAGGGCTCTTAAAGATAGCGGAGTCAGGGGATAATGGGGAGAAGGCAGGAACCGGGTACTGATTGGGGATGATCAGCCATGATCACATTGAATGGCGTGCTGGCTCGAAGGGCCGAATGGCCAACTCCTGCACCTATTGTCTATTGTCTGTTGTCTATTGCCTCCGCAGCCTTCTGTGGCAAAGAATTCCGCATTCACCACCCACTGACTGAAGAAATAGCTGGTTTAAACCTAAGATAGAGACATAAAGCTGGAGTAACTCAGCGGGTAAGACAGCATCTCTAGAGAAAAGGAATAGGTGATATTTTGGGTCAAGACCCTTCTTCAGATTACCATCTATTGCTACAACCCCCTCCCTCACATCTTTATATGGCCATCTCCTATCTACTCCAGATAAAAGGTTTCAGCCTAAACTGTCGACTAACCATTCCCCTCTGCCGATGCTGTCTGACCCTACCATCTACACTTTCAGTCAAGATCAGTAGCTGCAACCTAAAACGTCACTATTAATTTCCCTCCAGAGGTGATGCCTGACCCACAGAGCTCTCTTGCAGTTTGTTTTTGTTTCCACAGAGCTGTTGGAAAGAAAGGCTTCTCAAGGATGGAGCTGTAGCAATGATGAAAATACAGCAAAATGGATAATGTCAATCAGTCTGAAGAAGGGTCTCGACCCAAAACATCACCTATTCATGTTCTCAGAGATGCTGCCTGGCCTGCTGAGTTACTCCAGCACTTTGTCTTTTTTTTGTGTGAACCTGCATCTGCAGTTCCTTGTGTCTCATGGATTCCAATCCTGTGCGTTACTTTGTCTTGGAGAGTGTTAAGCTTCATGGGTATTATTGGAGCTGCACTCCTCCAACCAGCTAGAGAATATTCCATCACATTCGCAGCATTCGCTGTAAAAGATGGACAAGCTTTGGGATGTCAGGGCATGAGTCAGTGACCTTGGGATACCCAATTATTTACATGCTCTTTAGTTTAGTTTGGAGATACAGCGCAGAAACAGGCCCTTCGGCCCACCCAGTCCGCACCGACCAGCGATCCCCACACACTAGCACTATCCTGCACATACTAGGGACAATTTCACAATTGTACCAAGCCAATTAACTTAACAACCTGTACGTCTTTGGAGTGTGGGAGGAAAGTGGAGATTCCGGAGAAAACCCACGCAGATCACCGGAAGAACGTACAACCAGAATGGGCGGCACGATGGCGCAGCGGTAGAGTTGCTGCCTTACAGAGCTTGCAGCGGCAGAGACTCTGGTTCGATCCCGACTACGGGTACTGTCTGTACGGTGTTTGTATATTCTCCCCGTGACCGTGTGGGTTTCCTCCGAGAACTTTGGTTTTCACCCACGCTCCAAAGCCATACACGTTTGTAGGTTCATTGGCTTGGGCATAAATGTAAAAGTTATACCTAGTTTCTGTGTAGGATAGTGTTAATGTGCGGGGATCGCTGGTCAGTGCGAACACGGTGGGCCGAAGGTCCAGTTTCCGCACTGCATCACTAAACTAAACTAAACTCTGTACAGACAGCACCCGTAGTCAGGATTGAACCGGGTCTCTGGCGCTGTCAAGGGCCTGTCCCACTTGGGCATCATTTGCACATCACGCAGATGGCGCGCAAAGATTTTGTGAATCTCAAAATCCTGGGGCTCCGTGTGCAACCGCGCGTCACTGCCTACGTCACCACGCACCATGCGCGCGTAATGCATGCCATGCGCACGTAATGCATGCCATGCGCGTGTCGTGACGCGTAAATGATGTCGCGTAAATGACCAGCAAATGACCCACAAATGACGCCCAAGTGGGACAGGCCCTTAAGGGAGCAACTCTACTGCGGCAGCCACATGCCACCTCTGAGAGCATGATATTTGTCTGTCTGGTCCAGTAATGTTTTTCATGATAAATGTGATTTTTTTCCCCCCCCCCCTGGAATGTTAACAGGGGGGGATTCAGCAATAGTAATGCCATTGAAAGCAGGCAAACTCCCTTTTAATGCACCTAGCATGAATGTTCATGTGATTATCGGCCGATAGCTGACTGTTATCTTAGGTCTTACGGCATGCAGGCATCGATTGCTATATTTGCTGAGTAGTGGTGACAAGAGTTGAACATTGCATGTCACCAGTGAACACCTGCACTTCCCACAGTGAGGGTAGACACAAAATGCTGGAGTAACTCAGCGGGTGAGGCAGCATCTCTGGAGAGAAGGAATAGGTGACGTTTTGGGTCGAGACCCTTCTTCAGACTGAATTACTCCAGCATTTTGTGTCCCGCTGAGTTACTCCAGCATTGTATGTCCTTCACCCGTTGAGTTAAGGGGCTGTCCCACTGCGGCGACCTAATCCGCGAGTTCTGGCGAGTTTGCCGTTGACTCATACTCGCAGCATGGTCGACACGAGGTCCTAGGAGATCCTTGTAACTCTCCTTCATGCTCGAGAGTAGTCCCCGCGTACTCGAGGCCTCAGCTAGGTCGCGGCGTATTTTTCAATATGTTGAAGAATGCCCGCGAGTAAAAAAAGGTTGCCATGGAAAAAATCGATACTTTTTTTACTCGTAGGTTTAGTCGAAGTAGGTCGTACAGGTTTGTAGGTTGATTGGCTTTGGTAAGTTGTGAAATTGGCCCTAGTGCGTGTAGGTTGGTGTAGGGGGGGATCACTGGTTGGCGCGGACTCCATGGGCCGAAGGGCTTGTTTCTGCGCTGTATCTTAAAGTCTAAATGAAAATTCATATTTCTTTTGAACAGTCTCATCAATGGGTTGCTCAGCACCATTAATCCCTAGCAACTCTTTGTTGCTCTTTGACAGTGCCTCTTGCCCATACAAACCCATCAACAGCTCTCAGTGATATTGAACAGGAGATGACTCTGCTGCCTGAGGTTGCCACTGGTAGGCCTTTGCACAGCCCCCTTGCCCAAATAATCGGCAGTGACCCCTACAAATTCAACCTAGGTTATTAACGTTTATGAGTAGCTTCATGTTCCCTTCCTCTTTTCAAATGAGGTCCCATTATCTTCAGTGTAGTAGATGGGAGGCAAAGTCCATAGAGAAACGACCTCATGCCTGCAGTGGCCTGGGTTCAACCTTGATCTGCACTGTCAGTGAGGAGTTTGAATATTCTCCCTGTGGCTGCCGAGGTTTTCTCTGGACGCTCCAGTAGTCTCGCACATCCCCAAACCCCGTGGTGTGTAGATTAGTGGGAGAATCGGAGGAGAAGGGAGCTGATGGGATTATAGGGAGAATAGAATGGGTTGGGGTAGGATCAGTGTAAAGCTAACAGTCAGTATGGTTTTAGGATCAGTGTAACAATAGGGGCTAATGCTCAGTGTGGGTTTGGAGGGACAAATATCCTGTTTCTATGTCGTACCCAAAAGCTCTGTATTGGAAGCAGAGTAAATGCCCAAGTAGCTTATCTTTACACTGTTACAAGTACCCCATCTATGGACATCCTGTGCACACAATCTAGCTTTTGGGATGAATAGGATGGCTTTCCTGCCATTTCCACATGCTATCGCTTTCCCACCTCCTGCAAGGACTGTCTGGGGCTGGGGCTGGGGCTGGGCTGGGGATGCGTTGGGTTGAGGAGCACTGAGGAACTCGCTTGCTCACTCACTCACCAAGGCAGTGAGGTTGGCTGGTGGCCGCTCTTCCTGCACCCACTTACTCTCCCATCTCAGCTGATTCTGCAGATAGACACAAAATGCCAGAGTAACTCAGTGAGGCCCGGAATGTCACCCATTCCTTCTCTCCAGAGATGCTGCCTGTCCCGCTGAGTTACACCGCCATTTGTGTGCCTATCTTCAGTGTAAACCAGCATCTGCAGTTCCTTCCTACACACTTCAGCGGTTTCTATGATTCTTTTCCCCACATTGATTTGTTTATTACCGACCAACAAAGAATTTGTGTTACACGGCATTCAGGAACGAAGTCCCGGTGTAACCGGGAGAGGGAAGTCAGTCATTACTAGATAGCTTACTAACTAGGGAAAGAAGGGTCTCAACCCGAAGCGTCACCTATTCCTTCTCTCCAGAGATGCTGCCTGGCCCGTCACCCGCATAGTTATTCCAGCCTTTTGCGTCTATCTTTGGTTTAAACCAGCATCTGCGGTTCCTCCCTAAACTTTTTCTGTACTTGGGAACAAATTTGTAACAAGGAGAAACAACTGTTCTGCAGTGCCTTCCCCTGTCCTTGACACTGTTACATTAAAACAAATGGATACAAAACGATTTTGTACCCAGGATTTTATTGTGTCTTTGAATGTATCAGTTTGATATTCATTCTTTCCTTGGCATGCTCCCCATTCACTGTGATTCCATGGTTGCATGTAAATATTCAACTACGATTATAATAAGCAGATCTGTAGATTTTCAGGCCCTGGAGCCTAATTCTATCAAAAAATCCCAAAGTAAAGCAGAGACTTTGGATGTGATTGCTCCAGTCTGAACCTATTCCTGCATATTCTAGTACTCTGTTAATAAAATGCAATCAGCAATGTGTTTTCCTAAAGAAACTTGTTCCCAAGACAAAAGATTGGGGAAATAGTAGGTTTAGTTCAGTTTTATAGATTAGTTTAGAGATACAATGTGGAAACAGGCCCTTCGGCCCACCGAGTCTGCACCGACCAGCGATCCCCACATATTAACTCTTGTGGTGGCACCTGATAGCAACCCAAGGTCACGACGAACCATCGGCTCTAGAGGGCGGCGTCTTGGTGGGGGAGGCGCGAGTCATGGGGTTGTTATTTAAGGCCGGGCAACGCCAGTGTCAGCTGAGGAGTAGGGAGCTGTATTGCAGAAGAATAAACACGTCTCGTGCACACAACTTGTGTCCAACTAGTTTTTGGCTGGACTCCTGCCAGTCCCTGCCACACACTATCCTACACACACTAGGGACAATTTTACCTTTTGCCAATACATACAATTTTAACCAAGCCAAGTCTTTGGAGTGTGGAAGGAAACTGGAGATCTCGGAGAATACCCAGAGAGAACGTACAAACTCCGTACAGACAGTACCCGCAATCAGGATCTAACCTGGGTCTCTGGCGCTGTGAGGCAGCAACTCTACCCCCGCGCCACTGTGCCGTCCGATAATTTCTTGAAAGTTCAAATGTATAGCTTTATAAGAGAGGATTGAAAAATCATGCAACTGAGTTGTACAATCTGTATTGTTAGAGATTGTGTGGCCAATTTAAACTGATATCATAATCTATGTCACAGCAATCAATGCTGATAAGAATGGATAATTTATCTTATTTTAATTTCATAGGCTGTTTAATATTGTCACCCACTGACGTCTTTAATCTTTATTTATTTTTTTGGGACAAAGAAGCTGTTGATATGGAGGCCACATCTAACTCCTATCAGCTTTTCTTTTTGAGAATTAGTGCAGTGTGTCAAAAAGCCCACTAGGGGGTATTTTTGACTGGGATAGCAGAAATCAAGTGAGGTGTAACCAGCAGCATGTTTTATTGCCTATTCAATGCCAAACAATTTTAGCAATAGGATAAATTGCTCCTTTGTGTGTGGGACAGACATTAAAATGCTGCAGAGCATTGACTACTTTCACAATCCCTCTTAGATTCAATTATTCGACTAGTGGTGGTGGTTTCATAAAGCTTATTTATCTACATTAATGCAAGTGTTTACTTCAGTTACTTCGGACCACTGAGTCCAAGATACAGCACAGAACGCCTCAGGAGATCCTTTTTCCCGTGTGGCTATCAAACTGTCCATTGCATTGTCCTCGGGAAAGGAAAAGCACATTTGTTTGAAAGAAATAATCACTTTTACCAAGAAAATTCAGCAAAGATTGGTAGTTACAGTGCCTTAAATAAGACTTTGCAAAAAGATTTGTTTCGCTATCACGATCATTAAAATTGGATCCTCGACTCCCTCATTAACAGACCACAGTCTGTACGAATTGGCAGAGACACTTCTTCCACAATAACTATCAGCACGGGAGCACCTCAATGCTGTGTGCTCAGCCCCCTGCTCTACTCATAGAATCATAGAATCATAGAATCAAAGAAAATAGGTGCAGGAGTAGGCCATTCAGCCCTTCGAGCCTACACCGCCATTCGATATGATCATGGCTGATCATCCAACTCAGTATCCTGTACCTGCCTTCTCTCCATACCCCCTGATCCCTTTAGCCACAAGGGCCACATCTAACTCCCTCTTAAATATAGCCAATGAACTGGCCTCAAGAATTCCACAGACTCACCACTCTGTATGAAAAAAGATCTTCTCATCTCAGTCCTAAAAGACATCCCCCTTATCCTTAAACTGTGACCCCTTGTTCTGGAGTTCCCCAACATCGGGAACAATCTTCCTGCATCTAGCCTGTCCAACCCCTTAAGAATTTTGTAAGCCTCTATAAGATCCCCCCTCAATCTCCTAAATTCCAGCGAGTACAAGCCGAGTCTATCCAGTCTTTCTTCATATGGAAGTCCTGCCATCCCAGGAATCAGTCTGGTGAACCTTCTCTGTACTCCGTCTATGGTAAGAATGTCTTTCCTCAGATTAGGAGACCAAAACTATACGCAATACTCCAGGTGTGGCCTCACCAAGACCCTGTACAACTGCAGTGGAACCTCTTGAGCTCAAATCCTTTTGCTATGAATGCCAACATACCATTCGCTTTCTTCACAGCCTGCTGCACCTGCATGCCTACTTTCAATGACTGGTGTACCTCCATGTTGCATCTCCCCTTTTCCTAATCGGCCACCAGTAAGATAATAATCTACCCTCCTGTTTTTGCCGCCAAAGTGAATAACCTCACATTTATCCACATTATACTGCCATGCATTTGCCCACTCACCCAACCTATCCAAGTCACCTTGCAGCCTCCTAGCATCCTCCTCACAGCTAACACTGCCCCCCAGCTTTGTGTCATCTGCAAACTTGGAGATGCTTCATTCAATTCCCTCATCCAGATCATTAATATATATTGTAAATAGCTGGGGTCCCAGCACTGAGCTTTGCGGTACCCCACTAGTCACTGCCTGCCATTCTGAAAATGACCCGTTTAGTCCTACTCTTTGCTTCCTGTCTGCCAGCCAGTTCTCTATCCACATCAATACTGAACCCCCAATACCGTGCGCTTTAAGTTTGTATGCTAATCTCTTATGTGGGACCTCGTCGAAAGCCTTCTGAAAGTCCAGATATAACATATCCACAGGTTCTCCCTTATCCACTCTACTAGTTACATCCTCAAAAAAGTCTATAAGATTTGTCAGACATGATTTACCTTTCATAAATCCATGCTGACTTTGTCCAATGATTACACCGCTTTCCAAATGTGCTGCTATCCCATCTTTAATAACTGACTCTAGCATTTTCCCCACTACCGATGTTAGACTAATTGGTCTGTAATTCCCCGTTTTCTCTCTCCCTCCCTTTTTAAAAAGTGGGGTTACATTAGCTACCCTCCAATCCTCATGAACTACTCCAGAATCTAAAGAGTTTTGAAAAATTATTACTAATGTATCCACTATTTCTGTGGCTACTTCCTTGAGTACTCTGGGATGCTGGGGATTTATCAGGGCCTATCTGGCCCTGGGGATTTATCGGCCTTTAATCCATTCAATTTACCTAACACCACTTCCCGGCTAACCTGGATTTCACTCAGTTCCACTCATTTGACCCCCGGTCCCCTGCCATTTCCGGCAGATTATTTATGTCTTCCTTTGTGAAGACAGAACCAAAGTAGTTATTCAATTGGTCTGCCATGTCCTTGTTCCCCATGATCAATTCACCAGTTTCTGACTGCAAGGGACCTACATTTGTTTTAACTAACCTTTTTCTCTTCACATATCTATAAAAACGTTGGCAGTCCATTTTTATGTTCCGTGCCAGTTTTCTTGCATAATCTATTTTCCCTTTCCTAATTAAGCACTTTGTCCTCCTCTGCTGGACTGAATTTCTCCCAGTCCTCTGGTAGGCTGCTTTTTTCTGGCTAATTTGTATGCTTCATCTTTAGTTTTGATACTATCCCTGATTTCCCTTGTTATCCACGGATGCACTACCTTCCATGATTTATTCTTTTGCCAAACTGGGATGAACAATTGTTGTAGTTCATCCATGCAGTCTTTAAATGCCTTCCATTGCATACCCACCATCAACCCTTTAAGAATCAATTGCCAGTCTATCTTGGCCAATAGAGTATACTCACTCTATACTCACGACTGTGTAGCCGGACACAGTGCGAACTCCATCTTCAAGTTCACTGACGACACCACCGTTGTTGGACGAATTACAGATGGTGATGGGTATGGAAGCAAGATCAACCGACTGACCAAATGGTGCCAGCACAACAATCTGGCTCTCAATGTCAGCAAGTCCAAGGAACTGATTGTGGACTTTGGAAGAGGAAGGATGAGGACCCATAAACCTGTCTATATCGACGGGATGATGGTGGAAATAGTGAAAAGCTTCAAATCTCTGGGCGTGCATATTTCTGAAGATCTTTCCTGGACCCAGCACACTTATGCAATTATAAAGAAAGCACATCAACGCCTCTACTTCTTGAGAAGATTACAGAGATTCGGTATGTCAGAGAGGATTCTCTTGAACTTCTACAGGTGCACAGCAGAGAACATATTGACTGGTTGCACCATGGCCTGGTTCAGCAACTTGAACGTCCTGGAGCGGAAAAGACTGCAAAAAGTTGTGAACACTGCTCAGTCCATCACCAGCTCTGACCTCCCCACCATCAAAAGGATTTACAGGCAGACAGCATCATCAGAGACCCACACCACCCTGGCCACATACTTATTTCACTCCTGCCATCGGGAAGAAGATATAAGAGCCTGAAAACTATAATGTTCAGGAACAGCTTCTTCCCATCAGGCTACTAAACATGACAAGTTCCAAAAAAGCTCAAACTGCAGTATTGCGAGCATTGGTTTTGTCTTTTTGCACTGCTATTGTTTGTTTATGTGTCAGTATGTGTATATGTACTCGGTATGTGTATGTATAAGCATGTGTATGTATATGCACACTGAACATTTTTTTTTCATTTATGATCTTGTTTAGAGTTACAATGCTTACATTTCATTATTCTGTCTGGGACATATGATAATAAAACTCTCTCTGCAATACCTTTGAGTCGAATCAATGGGTTATTCAAAATATGGCAATAATTTCTATTTATATGGTTACGTTAACATTGTAACATCTCCCAGGTTATTCATAGATGTGCTATTAATTTGTAGCACTAAGTATGTTGGAATAATTCGACTCAGAGCCCCGTCATTTTGGAAATGGAATGGAACTTATTGCCAGAGTCTTATAGCTTGTTTCACTCAAGCACACAGAAGAATTTGTAGGCAAGAAGGAAATGATGAAAAGCCAAAGAGACAATCCAAACACAGAAAGCACAGTTGACATTTTGAGGGAAAAGGAAACAAAAGGGGAATATCGAGCTAATTATCGAACAATTATATTTATTTTAGTTATACTTAAAGCATTCCAGCAGCTGCCATGTCGAAACATGAAGGCCAATGGTTTCTGGAAAAGATGGACCCAAAAAGCTGGAGTAAATCAGCAGGTCAGACAGTATCTCTGGAGAAACGGAATAGCTGACGTTTCGGGTTGAGGCCCTTCTTCAGACTGAGAGTCAGGGGAAAGGGAAACGAGAGACAGTGATGTAGAGAGATATGGAATAAATGAATGAAAGATATGCAAAAAAAGTAACGATGATAAAGGAAACAGACCTTTGTCGGCTGTTATTCTAGAAAATTATAGCAAAATGCAAAGTGTTAAAGCCTGTAAAATGTTTAAATACTGTGCTGAGAACACTGCTCAGTCAGGTGTGCTCGGTGCATGCATGCACTAAAGCTGGTAAATTCCACTCAGACCAAGATTCCCATTAAAGTCAATATTGTCCTGGCTTTGAATCTACTTGTTACTAAGTAGGATCGAAAGTTTAATAACTGGACCCTTACTGCCAGTCGGTGCGTTGGCCTCAAAACTACTTTTTTAATATTGATTTTTCACCACAGAGCAACAAACTGACATTCAGACTCAGGAAGAAATCAATCATTCAGGCCATTTCAGTAATTGGTTTAACATTTGTCTCTCAGCAGACATTGTTTCACTTCTCGGAGAACTTAAAGGCTCAAGAAATGTTGAGAGCCAAATCGGTAGTGGTTTCAAATTTCCAAAGTTGGTTCCCGATGTAGGTAATTGACTCGTATTTCAATCTAGCTGAAATTGAATTTTAATTTAGTCTTGTATCTTCCTTTAGCTTTGTTGTATATAATCAAAAATGCATTTCTAATTTTGATTTTGGTGTCAATCTTATTTGAACATTATCTTGCTTATTTTAGCCTATTAAAGGAAAACCATCTCCTCGGTGACGTTGTTGTCAACTTGCAATCGATTTATGGAAAAAAAATCAAATCCTTCTCATAAACTGTGCATTGAAAACAATAATTTCTTAGTGAATTTATTTATGTGGACCACTACTGTACTGCCTTCCGCTTCATTACATTTCGATGGATTTTGACTTCCTTTTTGAGTAACTTAAAAGCAGGAAGCATAGGTCAAGAATCTTGAAGATGTCAGTGTCTAAAAATTAAATACCATGAGCATCCCTTCTCAGATACTTTTCCAACACCACCTTGAATCTTCTAATACTGGCAGCGACCAAATATTTTATTGTGGACTGCTCGCTGCATTTTCAGCAGTGTATATCCAAGTGCAGAGGAGCTTGCAGGTAGAGGTCTCCCCATGTGACAGCTGAACTTGGCCTGGTGTTAGAGATGTATTGGGAAGAGCTGCAGATGCTGGTTTTGGCCAAAGATAGACACAAAATGCTGGAGTAACTCAGCGGGACCGGCAGCATCTCTGGAGAGAAGGAATGGGTGATGTTTCGGGTTGAAACCCTTCTGGTTAGAGAAGTGTTGTCGGAGTAACCCAAAGGAGTAACCTCACTTTATAGATGATGCCAGGAATGAACATCTAGGCAGTTAGATGTGCCCAATATGTTGATGATTAAACTACTTGCAGCAAAGTATGAACTAAATCATATCATCCATTTTTTCAAAATCAAAGAACCTTTTTATTCTGTAGGAAGAAATTGCAGATCGACACCGAAGATCGACACAAAATGCTGAAGTAATTCAGCGGGACCGGCAGCATCTCTGGAGAGAAGGAATGGGTAATGTTTCAGGTGGAGACCCTTCTTCAGATTCCTGCCAGGGGTCTGAAGAAGGGTCTCAACCCAAAACGTCACCCATTCATTCTTGCCAGAGATGCTGCCTGTCCCACTGAGTTAATTCAGCATTTTGTGTCTACCTTTTTAGTCTCTCACGTAATGCACAATTACGATTAATTATATTTGGTTTTGTTAAGAATGTAAATGTTATATAACGTTATTAATGTACAAGTAATAATAAATAAATGCCTTTTTCTTTTACAGAATTCATGCGATAGTCTCCAAAACCGATTCAATGTCATAGATTGCCCGTAAGTCGAATTTTGCTTTTTTTGTTAATGTGCAGCACAAATAATAATATAACATGTGTAGGAAAGAACTGCAGATGTTGGGTTAAATCGAAGGTAGACCCAAAATGCTGGAGTAACTCAGGGCGTGAGGCAGCATCTCTGGAGAGAAGGAATGGGTGACGTTTCGGGTCGAGACCCTTCTTCAGACTGATGTCAGGGGAGTGGGCGGGACAGAGATAAAATGTAGTCGGAGCCAGTAAGACTGATGGGAGAACTGGGAAGGGGGAGGGGGGATTGGAGAGAGAGAGGAAAAGCAAGGGCTACTTGAAGTTGGAGAAGTTAATGTTCATACCGCATAATCTGTGGCAAGGACTATGCTCGTTTCCTGATGGTTTCTTTTGAATGGCACAAGGTGGAATAGCTTTATTGACAAGGGGCAGGAATCTGACGAAGGGTCTCGAACCGAAACCTCACCCATTCCTTCTCTCCAGAGATGCTGCCTGTCCAGCTGAAATATTCCAGCATTTTATGTCGATCTTCACTGTAAACCAGCATCTGCAGTTCCTTCCTACAGGGGAGTTAAGAGTGAGTTATTTCGGTCGGAACCCATTTCTTCCCTTTGAGCTGCTGACACAAACACACCAAATACATGCTTTTCAAGTTTAGCAGCTTGGACTTTAATCAGCGTGTTGGCATTTCATAGGGGAAGGTACGTGACCATTTAGGATGGAACAAATACCAAAAAGAACATTTCTGCAAGGTCTTCAAGGGCCTAAGAATGCCAACTTCAGTAACTCGTTTGAATGAATGAATGAATGAATGAATACGTTTATTGGCCAAGTATGTACACATACAAGGAATTTGCCTTGGTGCTCCGCTCGCAAGTAACAACATGACATACAGTGAACAATTAAGAATAACAATTAAGAAAAAAACAAAACATTAAAACATTAGGAATAAAACATTATAGTTTAAACATGTGAATTAAATAAAATACTAGAGCAAAAGGAGGCTATTTTGGTAATCAATTCCTCATTTATGGTGCAGGTTGATCACTGATTTGTCCGGCACCCTCGGTTCCAGAGCATTTCTGGATTATCCATTTTTATGGACCAACAGAGGTCATAAGAAACAACGATATACCCCTGGTCTCCTTATGACACCCCTCTCGTTTTTCTAAAGCACCATGGAGTGCCAAAAACCTTTATAAAAAAGACAAATATAAAATGTGAACTGAATGTGAATGGGATGACCCCACTGCCGTTATTGCAGGTAGCTGCAGGTGATGGTTAACAGACAAAAGGACACAAAGTGGTCAGGATCTCTGGAGAACATGGAGGGGTGACATCAGGACCTTTCCTCAGACCGATTCAGTCGGCTGAGTTACTCCAGCACTTTGTGTCGTTTCACTTTAAAACTAGGCACCAATGCTACTGGTCTGCACCAGCGATCCCTTCTTCACCGGTTCACACGGCTGTTGTTGTGGCTCACGTTATAATCCCCGACAGGACGTGCTTTCTTCAAGCCTCTGCCAACAACAGGATGCTCTTGGTCACCCTGGGGCTCCCACCCCTCTCACCTGCTCTCGCTTCCAAGATGGTTTGTCAGCGACTCTGGGGGGGGTGGGCTGTGGCTGTGGGGGGGGGGGGGGGGAATAGAGGGAGGAAGAAGAGGCCGACTGGACTGAGTGACGGGAGAAGCAGGTGGCGGTGGTTGAGCAGATAAAGCCACTGCTTTACAGGTGAGAGGGGCTCGCTGGTGCTACTTGCCAGTCGGGAGTGGGGTCGCAAGCCGGGGCTCTAAATGGCCGGGGAGACGGTGGGAGTCAGGGATAGGTCGGCAGATCATTCCATTCACATTCAGTTTATAACACCATGTGTGGCCGCTCAAGGAATTTCAACTGAGTTCCCATTTGTCCGCAACATTGGGCGGGTGGACCGGAAAATCTGTGTTCAACCTGTACCTCTATTGTCTGTGGGAGAGACTTAAGCCAGTACAATGAGGCATATCTCTTTTTGGTTTGTTACAATAGTTGCTTGC
This sequence comes from Okamejei kenojei, assembly GCA_035221665.1. Taxonomy (NCBI): domain Eukaryota; kingdom Metazoa; phylum Chordata; class Chondrichthyes; order Rajiformes; family Rajidae; genus Okamejei; species Okamejei kenojei. The sequence continues at coordinate 8,488,577 of CM069145.1, read as the reverse complement.
CGTACTTCGTTTCTACATTATTATGGTCTAGTTTACTCAGGATCACTGAATATTATGTTTGTTGTTGCAATGAACATGCTTTAAAGCTGCAGCAAATCAGAATCTTATTGTTCCAGTGCAAATGACAAACACCCTTAACTCTTGAATCAGTTCTGTGATGCTTTCCCTCTTTGGAGATACTTCACAAGTTAAAGGAGTGGAATTGGGCCATTTGGCCCATCAAGTCTACTCTGCCATTCAATCATGGCAGACCTCCTAATCCTGCCTTCTCCCCATAGTCCTTGACATCCGTCCTAAGCAAGAACTTGTCTATCTCTGCCTTAAAAATATCCACTGACTTGGCCTCCACTGCCCTCTGTGGCAATGAGTTCCACATATTAACTACACGCTGACTAAAGAAGTTCCTCCTCACCACCTTTGTAAAAGAGCGCCCTTTAATCCCGAGGCTATGACCTCTGCCCCTAGACTCTCCCACCAGTGGAAACATCCTTTCCACATCCACTCTCTATGTCTTTAATATTCTGTAAGTTTCAATGAGGTCCCCCTCAATCTTCTAAACTCCAGCGAGTAGAGGCCCAAATTTAAATAAATTGAGTGTGGCACGCTGGCGCAACGGTAGAGCTGTTGAAGAGACCCGGTTCGATCCTGACTACGGGTGCTGTCCATCCGGAGTTTGTACGATCTCCCTGTGACCTGCGTGGGTTTTCTCCGAGATCTTTGGCTTCCTCTCACACTCCAAAGACTTGTAGGTTTGTAGGTTAATTGGCTTGGTATAAATGTTTTTAAAAATTGTCCCTTGTGTGTGTAGGGTAATGTTAGTATGCGGGGATCGCTGGTCGGTGCAGACTCGGTGAGCCGAAGGGCCTGTTTGCACGTTGTATTTCTAAACTAAACTAAAATTAAATCACAGATTCTGTACATATGCTGTTAAATGCAGCTCAAATTCCACTGTACCTGAATTGGTGCGTGTGGCAATAAATGTGAGCTTGAACTGGAACTTTGGGGAGCTACTAAGAGACTTGGTGGGGGTGAGGGTGCAGAGAATCACAACTTGACCCTGACCCGACACAGGAATTGAGAATAGACACAGAATGCTGGCGTAACTCAGCGGGACAGGCAGCATCACTGGAGGAAAGGAATGGGTGTCGTTTCGGGTCGAGACCCTTCTTCAGACAGGATTTGCGAGAGTATTGATTTCAATGGGTATGATTTAGGAGGAAATGTGGAAGGTAAATGGGAATATAATTACATATTGAGATGTTTCTGAATATCAGTAACATTTAGATCCTACTTCTAAACAACAACTCTCGTAGCTGGAGGACCTCCAGCTTTGCCAGCTGTCAAAGGCTGGCTGCAGTATTTCAGCTGCACAATGCCACCTTTCGTTGTCTAGACCTTGCCATTGGGCGCTGCGGTGCAGAGGGAGGATGAGCAAGATGGGCTCTCTGCAGCCAGAGAGCAGAGTAAGTGGACAGTATGCGGTGCTTCCAGACAGATAAGCCCAGCACAGTGCAGCAGATATAACATTTATATAATTCCCTCCTGGTACGATACGATAGAACTCATTTATCCCAGGAGGGAAATTGATCAGCCAACAGTCATAAAGCACAAATTATATCAAACATGAAATTAAAGTGATGAGTGGAAAGGATTGGGGATATGCAAAGATTTTGGGGGGTGTGTCAGTCTACCCCACGCCCGAAGAGGGAGGAGTTGTACAGTTTGATAGCCACAGGGTAAAATGATCTCCTGTGGCATTCTGTGCTGCATCTTGGTGGAACCAGTCTGTTGCTGAAGGTGCTCCTCAGGTTGGCCAGTGTGTCATGGAGGGGGTGAGCTGTATTGTCCAAGATGGTCTGATGTTTGAGTATCATCCCCTCTAAGACCACCTCCCATGAATCCAGGACGGAGCTAGCCTTCATTGATGAGTTTGTTAATCCTACTGGCATCCGCAGCCTTCGCCCTGCTGCCCCAGCACACGGCTGCGAAGAAGATGGCACTGGCCATTGGTAGAACATCTGCAGCATCGGACTGTGGACGTTGAAGGAGTGGAGCCTTCTCAAAAAGTACAGCCGGCTCTGTCCCTGCTTGTACAGGGCCTCGGCGTATGTAGGAGGACACAGCGTGGGAGGAATGCGGCGAGGGAGGGGGAAGGGCAATGGAGGACCCGGCGTGGGGGGAATGCTGTGAAGGGGTGGAGAACGAAGGGGAGACCTGGCGCTGGGATACTTTGCAACTTTGTAAACAGCATCAGTGGCGACCATTGCATACCTTGGGTAGGCAAAGAATTTCACTGTGACTTGTCACATGTGACGATAAAGTATTCATTCTTTCAGTTTTGTATTTTCAGACCCACAAGTACCATGCCCTTGGTCGTAGTTCAGTAATCCATGTTCAGTGATCCATCATCCAGTGATCGATCAGAAAATCCGGGGGAAAATGTAGACAGTGAAATTAAAATGTAATGGGAAGCTGAATCCAATTCTTCCACCACACCCTTAACTATGATGCTATTGCTTACACTTGTTTGAGTAGATGTTTAGCTTGGCTTGTGACTGAGTGATGGAGATCCTCCTGCCTAATCTTCAGTTTCATTGATTTCACATTTCTCATGCCACTTTCTAGGGAAAGCACACAATGCATTCAAGTAAAAAAAATTACTGAAAGCACTTTGAGTCGGGGAGCATTCCAGAAAAAGAAACAGAGTGAACATGACAGGCGATAAACTTCCATGTATAAAAGCTCATGGACTATACACTGAAAGTTTCACTTTTCAGAAGCCGCCACGTCAGCTAAATGCAGAGTACTTTTTTCCCCCCTTGTTTCTGATTTCATGAGACTTTATTTTCCCACAGTCTGCCTATTCCTTCATAATTTCTTGACATCTGTTGGCAATTCTGCCTCGAGCACATGATAACTCATTGGGATCTGGGGGCTCCTACAATAAAACTCCTTTCTTGCACTGCCTGGTCTGTGATGTGACTATCACTCAATATTATTCTGTGTCAATTTTGGCCTGCATAGGACGGGAATGAAAATGATGATCTGCAAAGGACACAAGTATCCTCCAGCATTTCCGCTTCCAAAGGTTGAACATTTCTGATCCTGCTCTACCAGCGTATCAGTGGAGGAATAAAAAAAATCATCTTGACACCTTAGTTTTGCAACAGATTCTGTTAGAACAAGTGATGCTACTGGGAAGGTATCTGGATTGTCACCTGTATTTTGAACAGCCAGCGCAGGTTGGATAGTGAAAGAAGGGGAATTGCCCATTTACTGTAACTCAGCAGGTCAGACAGCATCTCTGGAGAAAAGGAATGGGTGACGTTTCGGGTCGGGACCTTTCTTGTGTCTATTTTCAGTTTTTTACCAGCATCTGCAGTTCCTTCCCGGCCTTTCCTTTCCTTTCCTTCCACTGTACTGCTGTAAGGAAACTGTCCTCTCCAACAGTGGCCCCACATCCACACAGAGCCATGAGATTTGAGAATGCGAGTGAATGGAAATACTTTACTAGCATTTCATGGAAAAGCCAGGTTTGCTAGGTAGCCACGCAGATTCTGCCACCTGCATCCTGAATTTTAATGCAGTGAACTTTAAGAGTGTTCCAAATAGGTGAAATGTCACTGATACGGTCACCATGAGACTGCCTTGAATATTCTCTCAATGCCACACCCATAATTATCAACTTAAATCTCGCTTCACCTGTAATCATTAACATAATCAACACGGAAGTTTCAGGCAGAGCCGCAGAACCAACAGAGGACGAGTACTGTTTTGATTCTCACGTTGGAAGAAAACGTAAATAATTTGTTTTCTTTGAAATAATACTGAATGCATGTCCTGGGAGATGCATAACTAAAACATGTTCAAACATCCTTCTACTGGCTTTCCACAAACGTTTGTTTTTTGTCTGAGAATCTGCACAAAAAAGCCAGAGGCTACCGAGTGTCACCAGCAAATATTCAAATAGCTGTCAGCTAAAGGATGAAAGGTGTAAGGTATGCATTATTTCTCTGATTTTTTGCTTTTTTTTTGCGTTTGATCAAGTTGATGACATTAGTGAACCAACGCAGTGAGTTCTGATTACTATTACAATTTGTTAGCCGAGAACCTGTTGCAGCCTGTTGGAATCAAATGTATCATTTTAGAGTTTAGTCATAATCTCAAAGTGAAGACTACGTAATTTGAATTCTATATACCGTGGATTTAGAATGGAATGGAATACTTTATTTAAAATACTTTAGAACACTTTGATTAGTACGAGTGTTAGGGGTTATGGGGAGAAGACAGGAGAATGGGGTTAGGAGGGAGAGATAGACCAGGCATGATTGAATGGCGGAGTAGACGATGGGCCCAATGGCCTAATTAACCATATAACCATATAACAATTACAGCACGGAAACAGGCCCTCTCGGCCCTTCCAGTCCGTGCCGACCATTTGTTTTCCCCTAGTCCCATCTACCTGCACTCAGACCATACCCCTCCATTCCCTTCACGTCCATATACCTATCCACTTTACTCTTAAATGTTAAAATCGATCCTGCCTCCACCACTTCTGCTGGAAGCTGATTCCACACAGCCACCACCCTCTGAGTAAAGAGTAATTCTATCACTTATGATCTTTATTGTCACATGTGACAAGGCACAGTGAAATTCTTTGCTTGCATACGCAAGGTATGCAAATACCTTCACAAAGTTTTAATTTTAAATACTTATTTAACTTCAGTGTTTCTTCATCTCCAGAACATGATTTAATCTGCTTAAAATTATACTGATGAATAGGTAAGGCAGCTGTTTAGTTGGAGGTTTCTTGGTTGTCTGTGTGGAAACGAAAGGAAGATTTAAAGTCGTAGAGAGACACTGATAGAAACTGGCCCTTCGACCCAGCCCTGGCCATCAAGAACCAGACCCAGGCTGGAATCTGGACCAAATTATAAATTGTTTTTAGTACTCAACAGCACTGGAAGAGGCAAAAACATGATTGAAGTTTTCGGGTCTAAAAGCAGTTGTTTTGTTATTGTAAAAAGGCCCCTTTTTTTTACACTAATCCTCCCCTAACCCATTATATTCTCTTTTCATTTCTATCGGCTCCAACCCCCCCCCACCCCGATTCAATCACTCATCTTCAGATTTGGTCAATTTACAATGGCCAATCATTCTGCCAACTCCACGTGTTTTTTGGATAAAAGAGGAAACCAGAGCACCCAAAAGAAATCCGAGCTCTCTCCAGATAGGTGGCACCCGAGGTCAGAATTGAACCTGGGCCTCTGAACCCAAAGCAGAAGCTCTACCACCTGCGCCCCTGTCTCTTCAATGTTGCATTTTGACGGCCTTGTGAGGAGTGGATGTGCACCCTGAGCTTAACAGCGACTGCAGAGGACTGTTTAATATCCTGCCAGGTACTGGCTTGGGTATGGATGTAAAATGTGCATTTGTAGGGGGAAGCCAGGAATATCGCCATGGGAGATGGGTCCTGACCCAAAAACGTCACCTAGCCATTCCCTCCACAGATGCTGCCTGGCCCACTGAGTTACTTCAGCATTTTGCATTTTGCTCAAGATTCCAGCATCTGCATTTCCTTATGTAGCAATTGATCTTGTTGGTTTCATCCCAATGGTTTCAGTTGGGAGGTCCTGATTGATACTATTTTGTATATTCCGTAATTATGAATGAATGAAAATGTGCTCTTTTGAAAGGATTATCTTGTAATTCAGAAAATAGTACCGAAAGTATCTGGACAGATTTTTTCTTTGAAGTATGAAAGATATCTTTTATTAAGATATTTAATGGTCTAAACATTCACCCATTCCAGCTGTCTGGTTAGGGAATTTGATATCATTGTGCAATTTTCCAGTAGTTCGTTGTCACTCCAATAAATTAGAAGGGACACATTTCAGAAAATTATGAACTCGATTTCTTGAAGTGTAAAACTACGGATGATAGATATATGAAAAAAAACATTAAAATGCTGTATGTAACATTGTCAGGGGAGAGAAATGGAGATGATATTTTAGATGCATGTTTAAGAAAGAACTGCAGATGCTGGAAAAATCAAAGGTAGACAAAAATGCTGGAGGAACTCAGCAGGTGAGGCAGCATCTATGGAGTGAAGGAATAGGTGACCCTTCTTCAGACTGGTGCATGACCCTTTTATCCTAACTGGGAAATATCATTAATGCTATGCTTTACTTTGCAGAGAAACTGATAAAGGGCAGAAGGAACAAATAGAAATGAAAGGAGAGAGACCAGGAGAATGAAGGACATAATTAGAGGTGATACTTTAGTTTAGAGATACAGCGCGGAAATAGCCCCTTCGGCCCACTGGGTCCTCACCGACCAGCGATCCCCACATAGTAACAATATCCTACACCCATTCTTTTTACATTTACAAAGCCAATTAACCTACAAACCTGTATGTCTTTGGAGTGTGGGAGGAAACTGAAGATCTTGGAGAAAACCCATGCAGGTCACGGGGAGAACGTACAAACTCCGTACAGACAAGCCCCCCGTAGTCGGGATCGAACCCGGATCTCCGGAGCTGCACTCGCTGTAAGGCAGCGACTCTACTGCTGCGCCACCGTGCCAACAGAAAGAGTCTGGTAAAGGCTCGCGGATAATGTATGTTTGGGGGGGGTACAAAAAGGAGGATAGAAAATATATTGGGTAAATTAGGAGACAGAAAGATGAAATGAGGTATGGGTATCTGAAATGTGTTTATCCCCAGAGCTGTATTATGCCCTTTCAAGACGTGAGCTGCAGTTTTCATTTAGTTTAGTGGAAGAGCAAAGGCTAAAGATGGTGAGGACAGATGGGAAAAGAATGGAATGGAAAATTACAATGACAGGTCACTAAACACTCGGGTTCACGGTGGTGGGTTGAATAAAGGTGTGCACAATCGTTGTCTGGCTCTCCTAATGTAAATGAGGTCACTCTGAGAAATACAATACACTCAATTGAAGGAAGCATAAATACATTTCTGCTTCACCATTGATTGTTTGGGTCACTGGACAATAGCTAGGGAGAGATAAAACAGCTTGTGTTCCATCTCCAGATGACTAATTGTAAGGTGCCATGAGAATGGAACTAAATATGGATGGAGAAATGGCAGATGAAGTTTAATCCGAGCAAGGGTGAGATGTGGCCTTTGGGATGTCGAATATAAGGGGAAAATATGTAATTAATGGGATGACCCTTAATTGATGTACAGAGCCATCATGGGGTCCAAATCCATAACTCCCATACAAAGGCAACACAAGTAGATAGAGTAGTAAAGAAGGCATACGGTGTAGGAAGGAAGTGCAGATGCTGGTTTACACCCAAGATAGATACAAAATGCTGGAGTAACTCAGCGGGACAGGCAGCATCTCTGGAGAGAAGGAATGGGTGACGTTCCGGTTCCAGATCCTTCTTGAAACTAAGAGTCGGGTGGGGGAGACACAGAGATAAGGAAGTGTGAGGTGTGAGAACGAGACATCCAAGGGGGTGAGGATCAAGGAAAATATAGAATAGATCATTGTTATCTAGGGGAAGGTTACAACAAAGCAAACACAGATGAAATGCAATCAGGGACAGTCAGACTGGTTGGAAAACTGGGAAAGAGGAGGACGGGGAGAGAGGGAAAGCATTTTGTGTAAGTAACCTTTGCTTTCCCTCCCTCTCCATCCCTCCCCTTCCCAGTTCGCCGACCAGTCTGACTGTCCTTGATTACATTTTATCTCTGTTTTCTAACAATGATTTCCTTGATCTCCATCCCCTTTGATGTCTTGCCTTACACTTCCTTATCTCCCCCTCCCTTGACTCTCAGTCTGAAGAAGTCTCTGAACCCGAAACATCACCCATTCTTTCTCTTCAGAGATGCCACCTGTCCCGTTGAGTTACTCCAGCATTTTGTGTCTATCTTAGGCATATGGAGTGCTTGCTTTGGGGCATGGAGTACAAAAGTCAGGAAGTCACGATGCAGCTCTATAAGATTTTTGTTAGACCGCATTTGGAGTATTGCATGCAGTTCTGGCCGCCCCAGTAGAGGAAGGATATAGAGGCTTTGGAAATGGTGCAGAGGAGCTTTACCAGAGTGATGCCTGGATTAGTAGGTATCAGCTACAGGGAGAGGTTGGACAGACTTAGATTGTTTTCTCTGGAATGTTGGAGATTGTATGAGGCCTCATAGAAGTATATAAAGCTATGAGAGGCATAAATAGGGTAGAGAGTCAGAATCTTTTCTCAAGTTGGAAAAATCAAATATGAGAGGGCATTGCTTTGAGGCAAGGAGGACAAAGTTTAGAGGAAGTGTGAAGTGCAAGTTTTTTTTTTCACAGAGGGTGACGAGTGCCTGGAACATTCTACCGGGGTGGTGATTGAGGCAGATACGATAGTGGAATTTAAGAAACTTTTGGATCGGCACGTGGATATGCAGGGAATGGAGGGATATGGATCATGTGCAGGCAGATAAGAGTTGGTCTTGACATCATGTTCAGCAGACATTGTGGGCCAAAGGGCCTGTTCTTGTACTGTACTGTATTGAAGAGTGGCGAGGAAGTAATGGAGGAAGTATTCTCTTCAGAAAGTTGAAATAATTTTGAAATCTCAGTGAAACATTATTTCCACATCTCTCCCCGACAATGTCTTCATAATATGAAACAGCAAATATCTGGTAGTGGCAATTCCTTGACAGATGACCTGTTGAATGTGGATCTAAGTGGGGTATAAAGCAATCTTTTCTGCAATGTGACAGGTGTGAGGTGAGAAAATGGAACAAGTATTGGTGGGAGTTCTTTCTACTATGATAGAGGGAAAATAGGTAAAGAAAAATGAAGTGCTGTCGGGAGTATCGAAACCTGGATACAATTGAATATTGCAGGGAGTGACACATAAATGGGGCTTCTACAATAAATGTGTTCCCCAAAATCGGCTGCAAATCGATAGAAATGCCAGTAGTGGGAACACTAAGGGTTCTCACTTGGTCCTTGGAATAGGGATGGCACTGATCTCTTCTAAATATTATGGCCATTGAATGAGAGGAAATAATTGCTCATGGTCCCGATGTTTAGTTCAGTTTAGTTTATTGTCACGTGTACCAAGGTACAGTGAAAAGCTTTTGTTGCTTGCTAACCAGTCAGCAGAAAGACGTGTATGTTTACAATTGATCCATTTATAACGTATACTGTAGATACATGATAAGGGAATAATGTTTAGTGCAAGGTAAAGCCAGCAAAGTCCGATCAAGGATAGTCAGAGGCTCACCAATGAGTTAGATAGTAGTTCTGCACTGATCTCTGGTTGTGGTACGATGATTCATTTGCCTGATAAGATATTGTCGCTGAATCTGGAGGTGTGCTTTTCACACTTCTATACCTTTTGACTGATTGGGGAGGGGAGATGAGGGAATGGCCAGGTTGAGACTCATCCTTGATTATGCTGCTGGCCTTGCCGAGGCAGAGTGATGTATAAATAGAGTAATTGGAAGGGAGGTTGGTTTGTGTGATGGTCTGGGCTGCGTCCACAATTTGCTTCAATCTCTTGCAGTCTTGGATGGAGTTGTTCCCAAACCAAGCTGTGATGCATCCTGATGAAATGCTTTCTATGGTGCATCTGTAGAGGTTGGTGAGAGTTGTTGGGGACATGCCAAATTCTCTAAGCCTTCAAAGAAGTAGAAGCATTGGTGTGCTTTCTTGGTCGTTGCTTCAATATGGGTGGTCCAGGAGAAGTTGGTGATTAGAATTTGAAATTCTCAACCATCTCTACTTCGCCACCGTCAATGCAAACTGGGGTTTGTGTATCGCTTCACTTCCTGAAGTTGACACTATGTCTTGCTGACATTGGGAGAAAAGTTGTTGTCTCAACAATCAGGACACGAGGTTCTCAATCTACTTCCTGTACTCCGTCTCACCACTACTTGATATCCGGCCTACAAAGGTGGTGTCATCTGCACATTTGAAAATTGAATTAGATTTGTACATGGCTGCACAGTCGTGGGTGCACAAGGAGTAAAGAAGGGGGCTGAGAACGCATCCTTGTGCAGTCCCTGTGTTTACATCAATAGCTGTGCTTCCAGCAATAATCAAACAAAATATAACCATTGGAGCTAGGCTGGGTGCTGGACTGGGGATTGCAACAGTGGGCATAGGGGGAAACAGATCTAAATACAAACCTGTGTTACAGTATGTTTCTGCTTTTTGGTTCTCTGCTTCAATAGAGCACAGAACCTTCATTGTACCGATACTCAATGGAGACTGACAGTTTAAGTGTTAAATCTCACTGGTTTACCAGTGTTATTAAGAAGCAGATGAATGGGTAGTTCATCTTCATTTATTGCAGCTTCATTAAAATTAAACCTAAGCTGTAAGAATACAGTTGTCGCAATGCAAGGGTGAAAAATCCAATCTAAAATGACCTTGCAGTAGAGGACGTAAGAATATAAAAAAACTTGTGAGTATAATTTCCACGGGGGTTTCCAGCAATTCTGCCTTAATTCTAACAGAAAAGCAAAAATAGAATTAAATATATGGAGCTCTTTAACCCAGGGATCTGTTGATGTCTTATTGAAGTTAAGGTTGCTGTTAAGGAGAACTTCACCAAACACCAAACACCATCCCCCGCTGACCCTAAACTCCCCCAGGCATTGCAGATGCATGTTTGCCTTGTGCACCCTTTGTTTACAAGGCTGTAAGGCACACTTGTTTATGCGTTGGCCATGGTTACTTGAAACAATATATGGTTGAATGAACAAACAGCGCATTACTTTACATTTCTGTTAGGAGTTTATTGAGGAATAAATCGGGTAGATGCACAGAGTTTCTTGCCCAGAGTAGGTGAATCGAGGACCAGAGGACATAGGTTTAAGGTGAAGGGGAAAATACTTAATAGTGATCTGAGGAGTAACGTTTTCGCACAAAGGGTGGTGGGTGTGTGGAACACGCTGCAAGAGGAAGTAGTTGAGGCAGGGACTATCCCAACATTTTAGATACATTTAGACAGGTACATGGATGGGACAGATTTGGAGGGATATGGGACTAGTGTAGCCGGTGTGGGCAAGTTGGGCTGACAGACATGTTTCCACGCTGTATCACTCTGACTCAATGAATATGACTCTATTTCCAGTGGAAGAATTGAAGGTTAAATGTTTATGGAATCTAATATTTGAATAATAAAAACGGGCGTAATTTTGTCAGTAAAATTGTCACATTGAGTTCAGTTAGAGTTGAAGAGTATCCGAGTCATAGAATGTGTGCAGCTAACACAAGGAAAACCTGTTGCGTATAAATAAGAGAAAGGGCGTTGTGTGATAAACATGTACGTGGAATTTTTAATACAATAAAATTTGGGTTAATACAATCATGTTTGGTATTATGTAGCTGTTTCTCATGCTTGCAAGATTGGTTTAGTTCCAAGAGGAACGACAAATTATCACATGTTTTGGAGAATGCTGTGTGACTGCCTGTCTGTTTTATTTTCATCCACAGCATATATTTAGTTGTCAGTGTGAACATTTAGGGGGGCATATAACATAATCTAATGGGCTGCAGTGTGTGGCCAGGATTACATTCCTTCTCTCTAGAAATGCTGCCTGTCCTGCTGTCCAACTTTCGCAACCTAATTCACTACTTTTTACTTGTGGACATTTTTCATCATGTTGAAAAAACGCCCCGACCTACTTGACGCCACAAGTACCTACGACTAGCATCACGACCTACCTACGACCTATCTACGACCTCGTGGCGACCATGCTGCGAGTATGAGTCAAGGGCAAACTCGGCAGAGGTCGTGAATTAGGTCATGGTCGTGAAGGCCCTTTACTTCAACATTTTGTGTCTATCTTCTACTGAAAGCTAAAGTTTGCTGACATGATCGAAAATCCATGATGATTTGTGGGAGTTGGTTTTACAACCAATCCTGTTGTGCATTACAAATCACTTAAAGTTAAACATTTGTATTTGTTCCTGCAAACTGATACTGGTACCATACACTTTTTGGATTAGTTAAGCAAGTAGGTGGAGAGAATATTTCACTTTGGTTAGACACAAAAAGCTGATGTAACTCAGCAGGTCAGGCAGCATCTCTGATAAAAAGGCATAGGTGACATTTGGGTCTCAACCTGAAACATTACCAATTCTTTTTCTGCAGAGATGCTGCCTGACCCGCTCAGTTACGCCAGCTTTTTGCGTCTATCCTCGGTTTAATCCAGCATCTGCAGTTCCACCCTACACACATACTTCACTTTGTAATGCTTTCCAATGCAAGACACTACAGTTAATTAAATTAATGTTTTCCTGTATTTCACAGGAGGAATTGTGTTCACATACTTCCGTTCCAATATTTTGAATGTAATTCTGATTGGTGTGGTAAATGTTATAGCAGAGTCAGGAGAATGCTAGCTTTTCATATTAAAATGCAATGATGTTCCTCATTCTGCACCTCATATGTAGCATGTGTACAATTGGGCTGTTGGGTAAAAGTAGAGGTTAACTTAAATATGTGCCACAGATAGCATCTGTCGCACACGGCAAATACTGCTTCTGTTTACAAAGCTCAAATCTTCTTTGTTTCCTGCCTCACGCCTTTCATAAGGAAACGTCTGGAACAAAGTCTCCAAGTTGTTACGATGAGTCAGCTGATAAAAGCATTCAATGTCACATGCGTTAATCTGGTTAGTCAAGTTTACTGCCTTTTCTATTGCAAGTTTCCTGCAAACAACAGGTGATGCATGTCTGGAAAATACCGTACTGTCTTGTCAAATCTAGAGCCACTAATAACCAATTCTGTTTTGATTCAGTATGTAAATAAATAGACCACAAGTGTTTGGATAGAGTGAGCTGTGTTGCACACAGTTTAAAGACTGTAGTCATACATCATGGAAACAGGCCCTTTGGCCCAATTTGCCCACTCTCCAACCAATATGTCCCATCAACACTAGTCCCATCTGCCTGCATTTGGCCATATCCCTCTAAACCTATCCTATCCATGAATCTGTCCAAAGGTTATTTAAACTTTACAATGGTATGATTAGTGTCTGTATGAATGTTTCTTTCACTTGGACATTACTGTGCAAATGCAACTGTCCTTTGATCATGAACGTGCCTGATCACTGCATTAAATAACATCTGCTTTGTTTTAAACAAGTGTTTTAAACTTTTTTCAGTGCCTTGAATTAGTGGTTCAAATGGATTAGAATAATTTAAAATAAGTAAAAGTGCAATAAATCAAAACATATCTAGGTAATCTATATAACTAAAAGTCTCATCTTGACCGCTTCCTGTCTGCGCTGTATATTGATTTTAGAAAAAACGCTACCATATATCACCATGATTTTTGGCCATTCATCCGCTAAGGCAGCCCCAAGGATTTTTCCGATCGATGAAAAATAAAAAAGTTTTGAATGTTTAAAAAATCTTGAGATCAGCTGATTGGTCCTCTTGCCTGTTCAATCACCATGATGAAGGTAACGTCCCTTCCAGGTGAGGGCAGGACTATAAAACCCTGGATGCCAGGATGTGAGTCCGTCACTCTGGAAGATCGAGAGGGATAGGCCACAACTGTGATTCTGCTGTGAGTCAACAATGTACTTGCAATAAATGATTTGTTAGCCCTTAATGAAAATGAGATAAGTTGTTTGGCCTGCCCTGTGCTTGAAACTGAAATGGCAATGGAAATGAAATGAAATTAAAATGAGATTAGTTGTTTGGCCTGCCCTGTGCTTGAAACTGAAATGGCAATTGAAATGAAATGAAATGAAAATGAGGAGTTGTTTGGGCTGCTCTGTGCTTGAAACTGAAATGGCAAAGGAAATGAAATGAAATGAAAATGAGATAAGTTGTTTGGCCTGCCCTGTGCTTGAAACTGAAATGGCATTGGAAATGAAATGAAATGAAAATGAGGAGTTGTTTGGGCTGCTCTGTGCATGAAACTGAAATGGCAAAGGAAATTAAATGAAATGAAAATGAGATGTTGTTTGGCCTGCCCTCTGCTTGAAACTGAAATCTACATGAACTCTCTGAAAATGTCTACTTGGCCATGACCAGGGTTGCAGTGGTGTTTTTGGTGGTTTACTCCGGTAATTTTGGCAGATGCTACATTTGCTCACCAGTGACTCGACGTCACTGTCAATACCAGGCCAACACACAAAACTTCTGGCAATTGCCTTCATGCTTAATATGCCAGGATGTTCGGCATGAAGTTCATTCATAATTTTGTTTCTCAAACACTCTGGTACAACCACTCTGTAACCCCACTTAATGCATCCCTGCTCACAATGATAATTCATGGCGTCAATTATGGAAAGGCTTCAGCTCTGAGTTCAGAACTGAGTTCAATCCACTATCGATTTCAGTCCAACCATTCAATGTCTGTTCATAGACCAACTTCAGCACATTGTCTTTCATTGTTTCTGCTGCAATTTCTGTTGCAGTCACTAGAAAGTCTTCATCTACAACTTGCAGTGTGTAGATTGAGTTCTCACTTCCCACATCAGCGTTCTCATGGGCAACCGGGACAACGCATCTGCAACTACGTTGCACTTGGAGCTTCTGTACTCACCCTTGTAGTCATACTGGGACAACAAAATTGCCCAGCGCTGCATCCTTGATGCCGCCATGGAAGGTATAGCTGACTTGGGACCAAGTATCACTAGTAGTGGCTTGTGACCAGTCACTAGGGTGAATGGTCTGCCGAGAAGAAACTGATGGAATTCCTTGATTCCGAACACGATGCTGAGTGCTTCCTTTTCTATCTGTGCATAATTGAGTTCACTCGGTGATAGGGCGCGGGATGCAAAACCAATAGGCTTTTCCTGTCCGTCATTCATTACGTGGGAGATCACTGCACCTGCACCATAGCTTGAAGCAAGTTTCATCTTGCGTGTTGTATCGTAGTGAACAAGGAGTTTTCACTTGTCAAGTTTTCTTTGCAAATGTCATATGCACGTTGCTGTTCCTTTCCCCACGTCCATTTCACATCTTTTAGTAGCAGATGATGTTGTGGCTTTAGCACAGTTGCTAAATCTGGAAGGAATCGTGCATAGAACTGCACCATCCCAAGGAATGATCGTAGCTCTGACACATTGTTGGGTTTTCTGACACATTGTTGGGTATTCACTATTGCTTCCACTTTCGCCTTCACGGAGCGAAGTATCAAGTATCAAGTATCCTTTATTGTCATTCAGACTTTTCAGTCTGAACAAAATTTCATGCCTTGTAGTCATAACATAGAATAAAATAACAAAACACACAATAAACACAGATTTAACATCCACCATGGTGAGTCCACCAGGCCCTCCTCACTGTGATGGGAGGCAAAAGTCTTAAAGTCCTTGTCCGTTGGCATCTACTTTAAGTCCAAGGTAGACCACCTCTGACTGCGCAAATGCACATTTACTTTGTCGCAGTTTGACGTTGTGGCAGTTCATTCGTGTGACAAATGGCTCAAGGATTTCCTGATGTTCTACCATGCCCTCTGTGAATATCAGTAGGTCATCCTGGTTGCACACACAGTGCGGAATGCCTTGTAACATTTTGTCCATGACAGGCTGGAAAGTTTTCAGGGAAGATTTCACACCATAGGGCAACTTTGTATATGAATACAAGCCCTTATGTATGTTGTTAGTCAAGTACTGCTGACTTTCCTTGTCGACACTGAGTTGGGAGTATGCGTGAGACAAATCCAGTTTAGTGAAGACTCTTGCTCTGCTAAGTTCTGCATACAGATCTTGCGAGGTTGGTAACGGATATTGTTCGTCATCAACGGCTTGGTTGATTGTGACTTTGTCGTCACCTCATAGTCAGCCTTTGTCGGCCTTGGGTATGGCCACAATTGGCGTTGCCCAGTTACTCTGGACCTGTCTTCATGAGTACTCCATTCCACTCTAACCTGTTGAGTTCTTCCTCCATTTGTTGCTTTAGTGCATATGGTACAGGTCTTGGTTGACAATACACAGGTCTCACATCTTGCTTAAGTCGAATGTGTGCAGAGTACCCTGTTAACTGTCAGCAAAAATGTGTGCATGTTTGCTTGTGACGTTTTTAAGACGTGATTTGGACACATCAACGCTGAAAATGTTCTTCCAGTCTAACTCTATTCTACTCAGCCAATCCTTTCCAAGGAGGGTTGGTTTATTTCTGTAGCTGGCTACTATGATGGGCAGTGTTGCTGACTGACCATTATGCTGAACTTTACAGTTCATTTGTCCACATGAATCCAAAACTTCGTCCAAGTAGGTTTCCAGCTTGACCTTACTCGCTAACAATGGTGTCTGTGAGAACTTTGTTTCGTACAGGTCGTTGTTCATGACCGAACAATCTGCTGCCGTGTCAATACACGTATCGATAAACTGATCATTTATCAATAGTTTAGTTTGAATGTTCTTGCCTTGGCTGGTTGTAGCCTTATCGATGTTGGTTGCATAAATGGTGTACAACCCGAGTTCATTCCCATCTGGGTTCATCTCCAAGTTGTGAACTCCTCTCTGGTGTTGTCGCTTGTTTCCTGCAGATTGATGGTTTCCTGTTTTAAGCTTGGCCCAACATGCTGAGGCGATATGGCCTTTCTTTTGGCAGTTATAGCACTTTTTGAACTGACAAAATCGGGTTGAGTGATTACCGTTGCAACGATAACAACTGGCTGAACTCGGCTCCCCGCCATACTTTGGTTTTGGTTTAGCGCCTCTTGGTTTGGCCATAGGCACTGCCTTGTGGCTGTAAACGGCCACTGCAGTCCGGGGTGGACGAAACTCACGAGCATTCTTTGATGCCATCTCTATTGTGGTAGCAATCTTGCATGCTTTCTCGAATGTAAGATCTGGAGTGTTTATGAGTTTGAACTGAATTTGTTCATCCACTAGTCCACAAATAAATCTGGCGCGTCCGAGAAAGGTTCCAAAGTTACAGTGCAAAGTTACGTTTTTCAAGGCAACAATGTACTCCTTGATTGTCTCATTCTGCTTCTGGTTTCTAGTGCCAAATTTATACCTTTCTGCAATTTCTAGAGGCTCTGGGTTGAAATTCTCCTCCAACTTCTTCATAACGTCTTTTGCCTTTATGGGTGCAAGGAGATTCACGAGTATGCCGAACACTTCAGGGCCAATCTCCATGAGCAGAGTCGCTTTCATGCATTCGCAAACGGCCTTATTTGTTTCAGTCAATATCTCTCCTTCCCCACTAATCTCCGTTATGTTGTTTGTCGTGAAAAACATGTTCGCTCTCTCCATATAGGAGCTGAAAAGTGCCAAAGTTTCCGACGTAGCAGCGTGTCGTTCTATTTTTTTTTAAGTCCATTCAAAGACCTCGATTTCCTGTCTGTTCTGATGTAACAATTCACCTAAAACTTAGCTGTACAAAGGCTATACAGCTTGAGGAACTCGACAAAATAAACATCTAACATAATCCCAAGGACGGCATCCTGCCACGTAGACACAACATAGAGATAGCCTGACAAACTCTCGACGATTTGTCCGACTGCTGTTTTAAACTACAGTCCCCTGCATAGAAGGATCTGCGGCCTATCGTGTCCAGCTTGCAAATAACTGCGACACAACTCTGTATTTACTGTTTAAAATGTTAAACAATATTGCATGTTTCAAAACATTCCTGCACTGTATTTAAAGGATCAGTTCACAAACTCTATCCCATCCTCGTCGCCAATGTTGTTATATTCCGGACGGCAGAATGAATAACAACTTATGTGCAGGTTGCCTGGATCACGAGAGAGAGATTTATTACCCAACATTCCCTGCTTATATTGAGCACAAACTCATGAACGTATACATGAATATGTATGAATACATTACAGGGACGAGTCAGAGTATAGAAGTGAGATCGACCGGCTGACCAAATGGTGCCAGCACAACAACCTGGCTCTCAACATCAGTAAGACCAAGGAACTGATTGTGGACTTTGGTAGGGGAAGGATGAGGACCCACAATCCTGTTTATATCAACGGGATGATGGTGGAGAGGGTCAATAACTTAATATTCCTGGGCGTGCATACATCAGCGACTACTTCCTGAGAAGATTACGGAGATTCGGTATGTCGAAGAGGATTCTCCTAAACTTCTACAGGTGCACGGTAGAGAGCATTCTGACTGGTTGCGTCGTGGCCTGGGTCGGCAACTTGAACGTCCAGGAGCGAAAAAGACTACAAAAAGTTGTGACCACTGCCCAGCCCATCACCAGCTTTGATCTCCCCACCGTCGAAGGGATCTATCATAGTCGTTGCCTCAAAAAGGCAGCCAAAGTCATCAAGGACCCACACCATCCCGGCCACACACTCATCTCACCATTGCCAACAGGAAGAAGGTACAGGAGCCTGAAAACTGTAACGTCCAGGTTCAGGAACAGCTATCAGGCTATTAGAACTGCAAAATACTATATTATTATTTGTTATTTGCACTATATTTGTTATTTATTGAACGTTTTCTTTTTTACCCCGTTATATACAATGTTTACATATTCACATATTGTGTTGTGCTGCAACAAGTAAGAATTTCATTGTCCCGTCCGGGACATATGACAATAAAACACTCTTGACTCTTGACTCATAAAGCTAATACAACTGAGGTCACTGGTCCCAAAGGGCTCATCCACAAACTCTTCAGCCACTTTCCAATTTCCTAAGACGAGATCAAGCGTTGCCCTCTCCTGTGTGCTGCCCTCAACAAATTGCCGGAGGAAACGTTCCCGAACAAATTTGATGAATTCCGCCCAATCTAAACCTTTTGCATTATGACAGACCCAGTCAATATTGGAAAAGTTAAAATCTCCTACTGTGGCAACCTTATTAGTCCGACAGCTGCCTACAATATCTTGGCATGTTTGCTCTTCTAATTCCCAGTGATTATATAGGTGGCAGTAGTACTTTCCTAACAATGTGATCATCACTTTTTTTATTTCTCAGCTGCACTTGGTGTATGTGTAAATTATCCCTGGTGTGTGTAGGATAGTGTTAATGTGCGGGGATCGCTGGTCGGCACGGACTCTGTGGGCCAAAGGGCCTGTTTTCCACACTGTCTCTCTAAACTAAACTAAACATGCGCATGGTGTTAGAATATCAAGAGATAGGGTATTAGGTTGGGCATATGGAATGAAGAAAAGTCGGTGGCTAAGTGACCTTGTGAGGAGGAAGCTGGAAAATATTGCAGTGATCGGGATGCATGCAGAAAGGGAGAGCATTGAATGTCAAACACATAATCAATAGGCCACAACAAAATCAGCAGCAGGGGAGAGATAAGGCTGAGTGCTTGGAACAGTTAGAAGGACATGCCCTTTTAATCATTGGTATAGTTGGCAAACAACAATAGCCCAACACTAACCTCTGAGGCATACCACTAATTACAGACCTGAAAAACACCTTTCCACACCAACTTCTGCTTCCTATCTTGAAGTCAATTCTATGTACAGTTAACTAGTTCAC
The DNA here is from genome assembly GCA_035221665.1 of Okamejei kenojei. NCBI lineage: Eukaryota > Metazoa > Chordata > Chondrichthyes > Rajiformes > Rajidae > Okamejei > Okamejei kenojei. Next base: position 8,469,182 of record CM069145.1, on the reverse strand, counting down.
CCAGCATCCCATGCAGTCTAACCTTCCAGGGCAGCCTATGAAAGCTTATCAAAGGCCTCGCTGAAGTCTATATACACTACATCCACTGCCCTACCATCATCAGGTTGAAAAGCTAATACAACAGGACCAGTCCCTGTGATACGCCATGCGTTATATATTTCCAACCCACATGCCTATTTTCTGAAGATAGACACAAAACACTGGAGTAAGTCAGTGGGTCAGACATCATCTCTGGAGAAAAGGAATAGGTGATGTTTCGAGTCGAGACCCTTCTTCAGAGTATTTTCTGAATGCCTATTTTCTGTTTCTTGTCAGCCGGACAATCTGCTATCCATAGCAACATGTTGCCTCCTATATCATCAGCTTTTATTTTACGCATTAATCTTTAATTTGGCATCTTATCAATGCCTTCTACACTTACATCTCCAGTACATCCACTGGCTTTCCATTATTCACAGCACATGTCACTCCTTCAAAGATCTCCAGTAACTTGGTCGAACAAGATATGCCTTTCACAAAAGCACAGAATTCTCCGATGAGCCCTCCTGCAACTTACACAGTCTCGCATTTTGTAAATGGCAGATGTTAAACTAATTGGTCTATGATCTCCTACTTTCTACTTCCCTCCCTTGCTGAATAAAAGAGTCATATTTGCAACTTTCCAATCTAACAGTACTTCCCTGAAGCAGCTATCTCACTCGCCATTCAATTACAACCCATGGATGAAATCTAATAAGGTCCAAAGACTTGTCAGCCTGCATTTCAATCCCACTGCTCTAACATTTGGAATTTTCCTGAGTTCCTCCCTCATTTCCAATGACCAATTTAGAAGTATCTCTGGGATCTCACTTAGATACAAAGAATTAATTACCCAAGTATGTAAGAACATGCAAGGAATTTGATTTGTCAAACCAAATAAGCAGCAAGACACTACGGTCGGGGCAGTTGAACCATTTGCAGTCGGGGTGATTGAAGCTCTCACAGCTGACGATCGGAGCTCCCGTGTCATGGAAATCGAAGCTCCCACGATCGGGGCGATCGAAGCTCCCGCGATTGGGGCGATCGAAGCAGTTGGAGCTCCAATCCGGACAAAGGGATCGCAAGCTCCACGATGTTAAATCCACAGGCTCCCGTGGTTGGAGCTCGCAAAGGGATCACCAACTGCACAATGTTAGGCCACAGTGCGGATGGAGATACGATACGGAAAGTCTCATCTCCGTCGAGTTTCCCCCACCCCCCACATAATACAAAGACTAACGATATACCAAAACATACATTTAACAACAGACTAAAAACAACAAAAGAAGAAAAGGATGAGACAGACCGTTGGCGAGGCTACCATCATGCAGCAAATGAATGAATGAATGAATACTTTAGAAACATAGAAACATAGAAACATAGAAATTAGGTGCAGGAGTAGGCCATTCAGCCCTTCAAGCCTGCACAGCCATTCAATATGATCATGGCTGATCATCCAACTCAGTATCCCGTACCTGCCTTCTCTCCATACCCTCTGATCCCCTTAGCCACAAGGGCCACATCCAACTCACTCTTAAATATAGCCAATGAACTGGCCTCAACTACCCTCTGTGGCAGAGAGTTACAGAGACTCACCACCCTCTGTGTGAATGTATTGTCACATGTGACAAGTCACAGTGAAATTCTTTGACAAGGTATGCAAAGAGTCACCACACAAAGGGCGCCGACATCCTTTATAGCGAGGACTAATACAAAGGAATTTATCTGTCATCTCTTTATTTTCCATTGATATTTCCCCACTCATTTCCATTAGGATCAGTGTTCATTTTTGCAGCTATTTTTAGATATTAGTAAGAACTTATTCTTTGTTTTTACATTTAAGGCCTAGCTCTACCTCGTACTCTAATTTACCTTCATTAAACATTTTTAGTCACTGACTGCTGTTTTTCATATTCTGTCCAACCTTCTGTCCTGCCATCTGACTCCGCTGAATTATATTATTTTTCTTTAAGTTTGATGCTATCTTTAGTTTTTAATTAACCACAGATAATGAATCATCAGCTAAGAAATTTTCCTTCTCAACAATTTTTTTCTTTGTGTTCTGAAAGGTTCTCTAATTTGTTGTTAATTGCATCTCAGCTGGCTGATTCCTTCATAGAGTTTGCCATTTTTCTTTCGCTGGTTCTGCTTTCATCCAGCTTTCTCATAGCTGGGCTTTTTTAAGTTTAAAATGTTAGTTTCAGTCCCATTCTTCTCAACCCTCAATCTCAATTGATGCTACCTAGAGGTACTTGAGGTAATTAATAACTCCAATAACATCAATTGTATCTCATTGCACACAAGCTAAAAAATGTACTGTTACAACAATCTCATAAAAAAACTCTGATAATTTCCTCTTCTACGCCAACTGAATTTTCCTGATACATGTAGAATAAAGTTCCCCAAGATTATCACCATTTCTTTCTGGCTCCCATTATTTCTTCCTTTATACTCCACTCAACTATGTAGTTGCCGCTGATTGGGCAGCACACCATTCCCCCATGAAACTTCTTGTCTTTATTATTTTTCTTCTCCATCCTAGCTGTTTCTGCGTCTCAGTCTCCTGATCTTGTGTCTGCCCTTTCTCCAGCACTGAGACCATCATTAATTAACAGGGACAGTTCTTTACCTATTCCAAGCTTCCTGTCCTTCCTAGTATCACCTATCATTTATTATTTGCGCAATCTATGCTGTCCTGCAATCATGTCTCTATAAAGGGCCAGGAGGTCATATTTATTTCTATTTGCACGCTTAGTTTGTGGAATGTTTTCCCACAGAAGGCTGTGGAGACCAAGGCAATGGATATTTTTAAGTCAGAGATGGATTCTTGATTAGTATGGGTGTCAGGGATTATGGGGAGAAGACAGGAGAAAGGGGGGGGAGAGGAGGGAGGGAGGGGGAGAGGAGGGAGGGAGGGGGAGAGAGATTAGCCATGATTGAATGGTGGAGTAGACTTGATGGGCCGAATAGCTTAATTCTGCTCCTATCACTTATGAACTTAGTTTATGTATTTTGATTGCAATGTTGCACGCATTCAGATACAGAGCCTTAGTTTAAAAAAAAATATAATTTCCTTTTAACCATATTTACTGATTCCCTCTTAGATTTAAACTCCAACCTGCTGGTCGGTGCATCATTTCCCATGTCATTCCTAGTCTCCATTCTGTGATTTCCTCACCTTCACAACTTTAATCCTTTGACCCCACTCTGTAAAGTGCCTTAATCTTTTGCATTAATGCAGCTCACCAACGTGGTACAGGTATTTAAAAAATTTGCACATTAAAGGTGGAACTTCACTTTGTAATTTGCATTTTCTTAATTAGAAAATACAAACCAAGAACTATGGAGCAGTACACAGAATGTTGGTGTAACTCAGCGGGACAGGCAGCATCTCTGGAAAGAAGGAATGGCGTGACATTACGTGTCGAGACCCTTCTTCGGACTGATATCAGGGAAGTGGGCGGTACAGAGATAAAATATATGATGAACTCTTGTCAGACGAGCAGGAGTAGGCCATTTGACGCCTCAAGCATGGCTCCATTTATTCATGGCTGACCCCAACTCCACATTATTGTCGGTCTACTCCTGATAATCTTTCAGTTCCTTGCTTATCAAGTATTTATCTACCTCTGCCTTAAGAACATTTCAAGACTTTGTTTTTACTGCCATTTGAGGAAGAGAGCTTCAAAGATTCACAACACTCTGGGAGAAAAAAAATCACCTAATTTCCATCATCAATTGGCAACCCATTTTTTTAATAAACAGTATCCTTAGTTTTTTGCATTATATACACCACTGTGCTCCATACATCAAGAACAAATCTAGTCATGATATTAGATCTAGTTTTCCTTCTAGAGATTATGCTGGTGCAGATGACAGCTAGTGTATATATGTATCATAAAAATCAGGTAAACATTTTTTTAATGATTAATAAAATAATATATTTTTCTCAAGAAGACTGGATTACAAAGAGAGCTGTCGCTTCTTCAGAACCTTCGTTCTGCCCTTTGGAATCGGGAAGGATTGGCCTTGTAAAGCGTACTGTTAAATAATGTCAAGGGATTAAATTACTGGTGTGTGTTGCATAATTTCCTTGATTACAAAATAATGAGGGGAAATCTAATCAAGTATTTTAAATGATAAAAAGGACTTGACAAAGTGGATGAAGGAATAGTATATCCTTAGGTGGAACAGATAAAAATTAAGAGACATAATACAATTAGACCCAGTCCATTCAAGAGTGAAATCAGGAAGGATTCTTTCATGTTAGAAATTTGAGTCTGTGTACCCATGACTAAGGAATAATTGATGTTTTCAACACGGAAATTGCATTGGTACACAAAGAAAAGGTGGGTTTGAGCATGTCAGGCATGCTTTATGTTGTGTAGAATAAATGAAAGAATTAAAGCTCTTGTCCTGTGGTTTGGTTATCAAGGGATATGGGGAGAAAGCAGGAATGGGGTACTGATAAGCTATGATCATATTGGATAGCAGTACTGGCTCGAAGGGCTGAATGGCCTTTTCCTGCCCCTATTTTTTATGTTAAACACATAACTCATAGAGGCTTGACACTAATATCACAAGTGCAACATTAAATTGGATTTGCGTCTATACTGTGGGTCATAATTACTTCTCCAGAACCACTCAGTTATGTTTAGAAATTATTGAGTGTTTGAACTTTTTATGGTGTAGATTTTCAGTGGCACAGTGGCGCAGCGGTAGAGGTGCAGCCTTACAGCGCCAGAGACCCGGGCTCGATCCTGACTATGGGTGCTTGTCTGTACGGAGTTTGTACGTTCTCCCCTTGACCTGCGTGAGTTTTCTCCACAATCTTCGATTTCCTCCCACACTCCAAAGACCTACAGGTTTGTAGGTTAATTGGCTTGGTACAAATGTTAAAAAAAAATTCCTTAGTGTGTGTAGTGTTCATGTGGGGGATCGCTGGTTGGTGTGGCCTCGGTGGGCCGAAGGGCCTGTTTCCGCGTTGAATCTCGAAAAAAAAAACGTTGTCATTTTGGTGGCAGACAGGTCTGATCCCCTTGATTTCCTCTTCTGTGATGATATTTTCAGTTTGTAATGCACTTTGCATTTTGTCTCCAGAATTAGAACAAAATTTGTTCCTCTAAAAGTCCCCAAAACTACTTTCCACCACAAAACCAGCTACATTTTGAGAAATTGAATGTACATCAGTTTTAAAGCTTTGCATTATTAAAGCTGCAACAATCAAGGCTAATTATTGAATTTGAAGATTTGCATGGGCATCAGTATCATCTGACACAGATTTGGTCCTTTGTACAGTTAGTATTGTGGAGATTTACAAAAGGGAATGGGGAGAGGATGTTAATTTGCCTGCTTTTATTCCCTTTATCTTGGGGATATGGGGGATTAAAGCCCTGTCCCATGTTATGAGTTCATTCCAAGAGTTCTCCCGTATTTGCCCTGATTCGAACTCAGAGATTTACGGTAATGGTCACCATCGGTACTCGGGGCTCCCGTGCTTACTTGCCATTAGCGAGTCTTCCCGACTATCTGTTTTGAACTATTGGTGAATGCAAAAAATCTGCATTTTTAAATGTTTTAACAATATAATAATAGACAAAAGTGGTTTATTTGCCACATATGTAACTGCACAGTGAAATTATTTTTGCATGCATTACACATGCGGCCGCCGCCATTATTGTCGCATTACTCAGAGTCCATTGCTTATTTTCAATTTATGTTTGGGGGGAAAATGCATTTTATTAAAATAAGGTTACTGTTGTTTTTTTGCCTCTCACTTTTCTCATTACGCCAACACACCTTAAACAGTTCAAGGGCCAAACTGCTCCACAGTATTATTAAGCAGGCACTCCAGGCTATTACAATATTCCTTTCCGTGATCTGTTCTCCGTGTTCTCAGCATTGTGACAATGGCTACACAACCCAAGAGATTGCAGTCAGTAGCAGGATGGGCTCAACATCCTGAAGTGATAGTTACATGCAATAAGTTTGTATTAAAATGCAGAGAGTGGCATCATTAATTAATTTTATCTCCTCTGGCAGGAGTTGAGACCAAGTCAAATGTTTTTCCTACCACCTGCGCAGTAATGTCTGACGGGGAATTTAAAGCATAAATGTTCTGTCGCACGTACCGAGGTACATTTTTGTATGTGGTTCAATACAAGTATCACTATACATAAGCGCTTGGATACATATTAGATAAGCATCTCGGGTACAGTTCAAGTGTATAGCAGTAGTACACAGACAGTATACAGCGTCGCCAGTTTGGCTCCATTCTCAAGTCCCAGTTGTTGTAAGTGCAGGGATCTTGATCTGAGCATGAAGGTCCGTTGTGCTGGCGGACGTTGCAGGGTTGGCCTGGCCAAGCTTGGCCGTGGTGTCCTCCGCTGCTGCTCCACAAGACTATGCCTTGGGAACCCAGCAAGGGGATATTTGACAAACCTGGTGCTGCAACAATATATAGTGATCGTCAAGCAAAACAATGAAGCGATTTATCATAGGAAAAAAATGCAATTTGAATCGATTCTTCAACATACTTAGCTCAACTTGTATTTTGTGGACAAGGAGATAATTTTCAGTTTAGTGGTCTGTACAGTAACATGGTTCAATTCAATGGTCCAGTGGTACTTTATTGTCTCAGCAAAATTCTTTGTTTTGCAAACAGTTGAGTAAAATCAGACCATACATAAACACAATCATAAATACACTAAGTACAAAAGTGCAGCGATTGTAGTGTAAAAATGATAGGTTTCACTGAGGCAATATACGGAGTCACCACATTTCCAGTGCCATCTTTTAGCGATCACGTTTCAACTTCTTAAAAATATTGAGTCTTATCTTGGCCTTAAACACCCGTTGTCTAGGCGATGATGCTGGCTCGGTGTTACAGGACAGGCCTAACGATGCTTTTGATATCCTCCACCGCTCTCTGCCTCTCTGTTCCGCTGGCTACAGCAGGGCCTCTAGTGCCCACTCCACCAACACCCTGACCCACCAACATGCCATGCCCTCTCCTCCATTAAAATCTGTGTGGCATTGAATAGTAATGGGCCTGTCCCGCTTACGCTATTTTTAGGCGACTGCCGGCGACTGTCATAGTCGTAGCAGGTCACCAAAAAAACGGCGACTGGACCCCTCTTTGACATAAAATTTGTAATAGAATCATTACTTTAACAACAAAAAATAACCAAAGTCAGCACCGGCAACAACCTACGTTAACGTGGGGCAACCTTCGTTAGCCTGGTGACAACTATGACAGCATCTACGTCAGGAGAAGTCAAGCTACGCTCATTGGCGTCAAACCCACTGTCGCCGACTGTCTCCATAAATGTTTCAACATGTTGAAAATCCAGCGGTGACTGGAAAGGCACTACGACTCTTTGGGCGACTGAGGAGACTATACACGGCCATCCAGGCGACACCCCGGCGACCATGTAGCAACAGCCTAGTCGCCTGTAGTCGCCGAAAAAATCACCTAAGTGGGACAGGCCCATTAGAGTGTGCATTGGAGGAGATATCAGGAGAGCCAACACGAAGGGGTAATGCCGGACAGTTTTGATCAATGGAAGTTGAAAGACTTGTTCGTGCCAGCAGCCAAATGCAACAACATTCACCACATCAATTTATTATCAGTATTCCTACAATTGCCTTATTAAAAAAAAACAAGCATTTAAACAAGAAGTTATAGTGATATCAAATTGCTGTAATACATGTTGTAACAATATTTGAAGTAGCTAGAAAGCAAACCAAGTGTTGCCCAGTATTAACTCTGCCTATACTCAGAGAGATCTCACTCTCATGCAAGAGCGATCCATTAATATATTGCCCAAGGTGTGGGGTCTTAGTCAAAGGCAGGAGCCAGGTTTTAGAACATGTTTGTGCAGTGGGGGCAGGCCAAGGAGAGAACAGGAGAATTGGGAGGAGAAGGGAGTGAGAGGGGATGGGGGGTGGATGGAGAGGTCGGAAAACTGAGGGGGGATCCTGATGGAGGAGAGAATCGAGAGAGAGTGGTTTTGTATGTGCCAAGTACATGTATGCGCACCACAAGGATGTGGCTGAGCCTGATCTCCAGACCAAAACCTTGCTCTCCCAGCAACTGGTGTACATCGGCCACCCCAAGTTTAAAAAGAACTTTCACACACAGGCATCTGCCTGACCTCCAAACTGAAGTGGAAGTAAGTCATCCTCAACCCCCCCCCCCCCCCACCCCGAACTGGCAAAGAAGGAGGGAACTGAGTCCACCTCCGTCCAAAAAAATGCAAGCCGACAGAATTGACATCTCCGAACCTGAGACAATATTTGTAGCAGCTCTGAATTTAGTGAGAATTGATTATTTTATGTTTTGCAAAATTATCAGTTAAGCTCAGATTCTATGTACAGGAAATTATGTTTCTAAAACCGGTATGTTTTTAGTTGCAATTGCTTCAGTTTTGAAGCAATTGCAACCATTAACATACCAGTTTTAGAAACAAAACTGCTTTGACGCAGGTCTGTGTTTTTCATTAAAATTAGACAAAAAGATGAAATGAAGCCTTTTTCTGTACGCAGCTGTATTTTTTTTAAATCTAGTTTTAATTGAAGAAGTAGGAATATTTCATGTCCTATTGAATCAGCATTATTAATCCAGAAGTCAGGTTGCTCTCGTCAGTAATGTGTGTTTCATTGGTTGCAGCACAAGGGGTCAGATTCATTTCTAATAGATGGTAATGTTACTCTAAAATGGGAGGAATGAAGGTACAAAGGAAATCCAGGGCCAAACTCGGAAGATCTAACAAACATCCCAACAGTAGCTTTGGGTGGGGAATTCCAGGGTAACAGTATCATACCACAACGCTACGAACATTTGTGTAGGACGGAACTGCAGATGCTGGTTTAAACCGAAGATAGACACAAAAGCCTGGAGTAACTCAGTGGGACAGGCAGCATCTTTGGAGAAAATGAATAGGTGACGTTTCAGGTCAGTCTGAAGAAGGGTCGTGACCCGAAACGTTACCTGTTCCTTTTCTCCAGAGGTGCAGCCTGACCTGCTGAGTTACTGCAGCTTTTTGTATCTATCCCAACAGCAGAGTTGGGTAGGAAATTCCAGGATAATTGAATCATACCGCAACACTAGAAACAGTTGATTTATTACTAAATCTAGTTCTTGAATAGATTTATGCGATTGGAGTTTTTGCCCAGGAATAGACATTACTTTATGTACTGGGGGTCAAATCCAATATCAGAATCCTAGTTATGGGCTAAAAGATGTGATGTACCTGGGTACTTATAACACAAACACATAAGTAATGCTTTGGCTTGCGACAGCCACTGCCTAGTGTGCTTTTCACAGCTTATGCATAATTGGGGCCTGACATTTGATCACTGAGCGAGGAGCAGGGAGTCATCAGCAGGCAACACTAGAATTGGAGGGGTTTGAGGGTGATGAATGGGTAAGTGGCCGAAGGAGAGGAGTTTGAGCCTTCATCAATGAGATCATCCATCTAGAATGAGATCAAGGATGTTGGTAGAAAGATTGTATAGGAAGGAACTGCACATGCTGGTTTACACTAAAGATAGACACCAAAAGCTGGAGTAACTCAGTGGGTGAGGCAGCATCTCTGGAGATAAGGAATGGATGGCGTTTCAGGTTGAGGTCCTTCTTCGGACTCATTCTTCAAACTCATTGGACCAGGAATGTTTTGGAGCTTAGGCATGAGATCGCTAAGTCTGCAGTCAGATGTGGAAAGCAAGAATGTGGGTGGTTGGGGAACCTGAGTGAAATCAGTGGGGCAAGAGTGAGGTTGGGTGTGTGAGGGCTAAGACTGGGGAATTGGGAGAAACCTTCAGGGTTAGGAAACAAGGTTGAAGTGGGGTCAGAAGTGAAAGGGAAACAAGATCATGGGAATGGAGAGGCAAGCTCAGTGGCTGAGGACAGACACAGAAAGCTGGAGTAACTCAGCGGGTCCGGCAGCATCTCTGGAGGGAAGGAATAGATGACGTTTCAGATCGAGACCCTTCTTCAGACTGGTTGAGTGGCTGAGGAATTAGTTTTGGTCCTCATTAATGTGTTTGGGGAGATTGGCAGAGAAGTTGATGCCTTGGCAGTGACTCTGGTATTTTGAGAGCAAGATGGGGAGTTAGGGGTATTCCGAGTGAGGTCACAGGTTTGGGAGTGAGATCGGGAGGTGACACAAGGGAGGTATGGGAATATGTTCTGCAGCGGTTGGTTGCACATTTAGGGATGGGAGTGTGGTTGGAGGGTTGGATAATTCTCCGACTAGTTTCACTGTCCTCCTGATTAATTTTACTGTTTGTATGCCTCGTTGTCACCTTCCCCTCTGCCAACAATGAACCATTCTACATTTCCTTGATCATCCTATGCTTTGATCTGTCATTTGCACACCTTGCCCATCCATATCTCTAGTTTCCCTCTCCCCTGTCTATCAGCCTGAAGAAGGGTCTCGACCGGAAACGTCACCCATTCTTTCTCTCCGGAGATGCTGCCTGTCCCGCTGAGTTACTCCAGCATTTTGTGTCCAATTTAGATTATTAGTGGATAGTCCAATGGGTTGAATGTGAGATTGGGGACTCAGGAATGAGATAAACTGTAGTGAGAGTGCAACTATGAGCTCAGGCACATGGGGGTGGGGGTGAGTAACACTATGATTTTCAGAGCATTTCCAATATTTTCTGTCTTCATTATCCCCTTGGCTAAGGCGAACCTTTAACTTTAGTTTAGTTTAGAGATACAGCATGGCAACAGGCCCTTTGGCCCATCGAGTCCGCACCGACCAGCGATCCCCGCACACTAACCCTATCCTACACACTAGGGACAATTTACACATACACCAAGCCAATTAACTTACATACCTGTCCGTCTTTGGGGTGTGAGAGGAAACCGAAGATCTCAGAGAAAACCCACACGGTTACGGGGAGAACGTACAAACTCCACACAGGCAGCACCCGTAGTCTGGATCGAACCCAGGTCTCCGGCGCTGCAAGCGTTGTAAGGCAGCAACTCTACCGCTGCGCCACCGTGGCTGCTCATGTTCTAAATTAGTTAGAAGATAACTTAGTTTGGTTATTATTCTAACTTGCACAGATTTGCAGTCTAAGTGCAACAACCCTGAGTAACAAACAGGTCATGGAGTTGTGCAAAGTGAAAGATAAGAGAAATCGCAGTTTTGTCATCAACTAGTAAATAATAAATCCCTTTCTCTGACAACATCACTCGGCCTATTTAGAATATTAATATATAATTTCTGTTCCATGAGTGGACACTGCTGATGTTTGAATCATAACACAAATATTAATGTATAGCAGTCCATTTATTTCAACAACCAAGGTAAAAAGAAAATCTACTTTTCAAATGTATCTTGAAAGAAAAGCAACAATTACAAAGAAAATAAGTAAGTAATTTTTATTTATATCGCACTTTTAAATCGAATCACGTTGAAGCCAAAGTGCTTTACAGAGAATAAATTAAATTACCATACATCCATTCAAAAGAAAAAAGACACTATACACCATAGAGTTTAACATGAAACGTCTCCCCACAGCAGAATCAACATTTTCTACTGTGAGGGAAGGCACCAAAAAGTCCAGTCCACAAAGTTTGTATTATCCATTTTTAAAGCCATGGCTGTACTTTTATTCTTACTTGCTGTCTGCCCTGTTCCTTCCACCTACATTCTTTTATTGACGTGTAAAGATTGTTATTAATGAGTCTATTTAAATTCCTGGACAGGGTCTGCATGATGGGGCCGCTGGAACACAAGGGGGAAGATGCTGCACCAAATAGTTATTATTTCTCAGTCTTACCCATTGAACGGGATGTAAAATAATAAAGCGGAGAACATATTCTGTTAGTTTGTGTCAAAAGCCAAACGCAGGGATTAGGCAAGACGTACTAATGATACAAACTGTTACAGACGAGCAAAACAGCTGGTTCATTCTCACAATTTGATTTGTATCCAGGTGAAACCTCACCTTGGCTCCAAATTAATTGCCCGATTTATGTTTCTTGACAGAATTCCTTTTGAGTCCAGCTGGAAATTTATCTTGGCTCAAAATTAATTGCCAGCTTTACATTCCCTGACACGGTGAATGATCAGCTTTTTTCTGTAAAACCGAAACAATTCACATCGCGTGTGTCTCTCCAGTTGTGTAGACTTGAGCTGGAAGTTTAACTTTGCTCCTTGGAAATGCCACATATAATTGTAAAGTTGTTGGCTGAAACTTTCCTTGACATGACAACAGCTTTAAAATAGTACTCGAATACATCGATAAACTGCTTTATTTCAAAACTTCATTTCCCATTCATTGTTTCATTACTATATATTCATAAAGAACAAGTGAAAAATAAGAATATGTGAAAATATATCAGGTTCCAAAGCCTAGGATTTGCCCAGCAAATTACAAAATGGGGAATAAGTGTTGCTATTATGGTCAATTAATAGTTCTAGAAAAGAGGACCTTCCTCTTAAAAAAATATTTAAAAAACAATCTACCTCATTGGAGACTCTCGAGCTATATTTGATCAGACTTTGCTGACTTTATCTTGCACTGAACGTTAGTCATGTTATTCCCCCTCATCATGTATCTGTGCACGGTGAATGGCTCGGTTGTAATCATGTATTGTCTTTCTGCTGACTGGTTACCTCGGTACACGTAACAATAAACTAAACTAAACTAAACCAGTACAGTTTAGTATTAGTTTCTTATCATGAGGACCGAGGTAAAGTGAAAAGCTTTTGCTGCATGCTAACCAGTCAGCAGAAAGACACAACACGATTAAAATCGAGATTATATTCGTTGTTAAGTTTCTCGAGGATGATGGGGAAAGGGCAGGAAAGTGTACAAGGAAGGTGGGCTCTATTTCAGGGCATTTGTGACATGTACAATTAGGATAGATTGTACCAAATGGATGCCTGCGAATGAGCCCATGCCTTAATATGACTGAAATATTTATGTGGATGTTGGGATTTATCTTAATATTCTCCTATTGGTTTGGGGTTTTTTATGTGTGGGCTTCATAAACACTTGATATTCAGAATGGAATGGAATATCGAATATCGTTCAGGCTGCAGTTGTAATAGAAAGAAGACATTGATTCTGATGATTCAGTATGTCTCAAAATACTGCACAATCAATTAACTACTTAATGATGTGTGGTGACTGATGTAATGTAGAGAAACTTTACAATGAGGTAAATAACCATATAATGCATTTTTGTGTGTTATTGGTTAAGGGATAGAGGTTAACCCAGATGGCAGGAGTACATTTTATTACAAAGATCTTTTACATCTATTTGAAAAGCCAGGTTGAAGCTTGGTTACCATCTCAACAGAACGATGACTGCTCTGAGAGTATCCTCAACACTACATGGTATCAATCTGTACAGTGCACAGCTTCTGAGCATGGAGTAATGATTAGGTCGCACACAGGAGGTTAGAACACATGGGCGGCATGGTGGCGCAGTGGTAGAGTTGCTGCCTTATAGTGCTTTCAGCGTCAGAGACCGGGGTTCAATCCCAATGACAGGTGCTGTCTGTACGGAGTCTGTACGTCCTCCCAGAGGCCTGCGTAGACTTTCTCTGAGATCGTTGGTTTCTCTTCCACACTCCATAGACATACAGGTTTGTATGTTAATTGGCTTGGTATAAATGTAAATTGTTCCGAGTATGTGCGTAGGATAATGTTAATGTGCGGGGATCGCTGGTTGGCACAGACTCGGTGGGCCAAGAGCTTGTTTTCACACTGTATCTCTAAACTAAACATGGGCTTTGGAGTATTAGGCTGACAGTTTGGGAATTTGTTATCAGACAGAGAACTGAGGGCGGGGAATAAACAGAACTTTTGCAGGTTTGCAGTTGGGTATCTCAGGGCTCGTAGTTACTCAAGGATTTGGCTGAACATTTCATGTCTCCAAGTTTGCTGATGATCTTGATGCCTTAGAAGTAAAGGGCTAATAGAAGCATGAATTAAAAAATGGCTTGGAGCAGAAATTGATGAGTAAAGAGTGGTTGTTGTTCCACAGTGGAGGGCAGCAGGCAGTGTGGTCTTCATTGCAATAGACATGAATTAACTCCATCATGGCACAGTGTTGGGAGCCACTGCTCATGGTGCTAGAGACTCCGATTCAATCCTGATGTCTCTGGAGTTTGAACAATCTGCAGGTGATCAAGTAGATTTCCTCAGGGACTTCTGATTTCTTCCCATATCCCATTGGGATCAGGGTTGTTAGGCTAATTGGCCGAATCTGGGGGAGTTGATGAGAAGACGAAGAAAGTCAGAAGTGGGATTAATTAATCATTTTGGTTAGTGGGTGGTTGATAATCAGTGTGGACTTGGGCAGATATAGGATCCATGCTTTATCTCTCAATGACCCTATGATATACCTGTGCAGGATAAAGTTTCCACATTTGCAGATGACAAAGCTTGGAAGTGTGTTAAGTGGGAAGGAGGGTCATAAACTGGAAGTAGAAATCGGTAGAATGCTGAAACAAGGAAGTGCAGATGCTGGTTTACAAACGAAAAGACTCAAAGTCCTGGAGTACTTCACCAGGTTAGGCAGCATCTCTGGAGAATTTGGATATGTGACATTTCGGGTTGGAACCCATCTTCAGACTGATTGTAGTGGGAGGGTGGGGAGAAAGCTGGAAGAGATGAAGGACAGGACACAGCTTGGCAAGTGATACTTGGATACAGGTAAGGTGTGGTTTGTATAGGCTGATCGTTGGACAAAGGCCAGAGGTGAAAGGACCAAAGGTGTGAGAGGATTGAAGAATTATGAAGCCAGAGGAAGGAATGTAGGAGGAAGGGGAGGGGATGATAGTCAGATGATGGGACAGAGGGAATTAGGGGGGGTGGGTGGGAGATGGGAGATAGGGGAGTGTGTTTGTAATTTACCTATGAATTGGAGAATTCAGCATTCACTCTATTGGGCTGTAAGCTGCCCCAGCAAAATTTGGGAAAGAGAGGAGGGAAGGGAGGGGAGGGGGGTGGGGGGTGGGGGGGAGAGAGGTGGAGGGGAAGAAAGGAGGAAGAGTTTGTGAGTTAACTATAATTGGAGAATTCAATGTTCTTACTGTTGGGTTGTTATCTCCACAAGTAAGGTGCCGTTCCTCTAGTTTGCATATGGCCTCACTCTGGCAACAGAGGAAGCCCAGGACAGAAAGGTCAGTATGGGAATGGGAAGGGGGGTTAATAATGGATAGCAACTGGAGGAACCAGTAGCTTGGCGGGCCTGGCGTGCGTGTTCAGCGATCAAGAACAAAGAGGCACGCTGGCTAAATAGGCAAATGTTGACGATGTAATTTAATATAGAGAAGTGTGAAATGTTACAATTCATCAGAAAGATTAAAGAGCGACAGCATAGACTAAATGGCACGATTTTATAGGGTATACAGGTAAAGGGTCAGATTACATTTGAAGAAGAGTGCTTGAAAGAAACAGGACATTGTGAGAGATCAGTTAGTACAATCAGTGCATGCATACAGCAGGAAGATATTGAATATCGTTATTCTCTTTCAACGGTGGTAGATTATAAAGTAGGGAAGACACAGCATCTGTGCTCCTGAATGCAACTATATTTAGGCCACTGCAAATACATTTGGTCTCCTTCCTATTACATAAAGCACCTAGTTCATTGAAGGCAGTTTGGTGAAGGTTCACAAGGATCATCCTGAATACAAAGGAGCTATCCTTGTGAGAAAAGGTTAAATATGTTGGGACTCTATTTGGTGGAGTTTAGAAGAAAAGGAAATGATCATAAAGTTATGTCATAGTCACAGTCATAAGTCATAAGGTTTGAGGCTATGACCTCTAGTCCTAGACTCTCCCACTAGTGGAAACATCCTCTCCACATCCACTCTATCCAAGCCTTTCACTATTCTGTATGTTTCAATGAGGTCCTCCCTTAATCTTCTAAACTCTAGCGAGTACAGGCCCAGTGCCGACAAATGCTCATCATAGGTTAACCTACTCATTCCTGGGATCATTCTTGTAAACCTGCTCCGGACCCTCTCCAGAGTCAGCACATCCTTCCTCACATAAGATGCCCAAAATGGCTCACAATATTCCAAATGTGGTCTTACCGGCACCTTACAGAGCCTCAGCATTACATCCCTGTTTTTGTATACAAGGCGTCTTGAAATAAATGCTAACATTGAGTTTGCTTTCTTTAGACATAGACATAGAAAATAGGTGCAGGAGGAGGCCATTCGGCCCTTCGAGCCAGCACCGCCATTCATTGTGATCATGGCTGATCGTCCCCTATCAATAACCTGTGCCTGCCTTCTCCCCATATCCCTTGAGTCCACTAGCCCCTAGAGCTCTATTTAACTCTCTCTTAAATCCATCCAGTGATTTGGCCCCCACTGCCCTCTGTGGCAGGGAATTCCAGAAATTCACAACTCTCTGGGTGAAAATGTTTTTTCTCACCTCAGTCTTAAATGACCTCCCCTTTATTGTAAGACTGTGGCTTTACTACCGATTCGACTTGCAGATTAACTTTTTGGGAATCCTGAATGAGCACTCCCAAGTCCCCTTATACCTCTGATTTCTGGATTCTCGACCCATTTAGAAAATAGTCTACACCTTTATTCCGACAACCAAAATGCATGACTCCACACATTGCTAAACTATATTCCATTCTGCCACTTCTCTGCCCACTGTTCCAACCGGTCCAAGTCCTGCAGAGTCCCAGCTTTCTCTATACTACCTGCCCTTCCACCTATTTTCGTATCATCCGCAAACCTGGCCACAGCGCCTTCAATCCCCTCGTCTAAATCATTAATATACAACGTGAAGAGTAGCGGCCCCAGCACCGAGTCCTGTGGAACTCTGCTAGTCACTGGCAGCCAACCAGAAAAAGCTTCCATTATTGCCACTCTTTGCCTTCTGCCATGATTATTGAAACAGATCAGATTTTTAAGGGGGGCAAGACAAGGTAAATATTGAGTCAGATTCAAGAAACTGTAGATGCTGGAATCTTGAGCAAAACACAAAGTCTGAGAGGAACTCAGCGGATCAATGGACGGATAACGATTCGGGTCGGGAGCTTTCAAACTGATTGGAGAAGGGGAAAAAAAGATGGAAGCGGGAGGTAGAAGGGACAAAGTCTAGAAGGCGATAAATGGGTACAAGTTAGTGGGGGGGGAGGAGGTTATTAGCAGATGGGTGGAGTAAGTGACAAAGGCTTGTGGTGCAAATGAGACAAATGGATGTCAGATAGAAGAGAAGAGGAGGAGTGAAATGTATAGCTGGAGGGAGAGATACAGGATGAAGGGGAGAGGTATAAATGAGAAATGTGGTACAGAGAAGGGAGATGAATGTACAAAGGAAGTGAAAGAGGCAGGTGACGGGAAGGGGATGGGAATTGGTGGGAGAAATGGTCACCTCATGCTCTCTTGATCTCGATGACATAAAAGAGGTCACACCGGGAACACCAAATGCATCTGGTCTACTGGAGATCCTTGAACAGAGAGCTAGCTGTGTGGGGACTGTCCTTGTGTACATTGAGGGACAGAAAGAAATAGATTTCCAATCAGCAAGGGAATTAAGGATTATAGGGAAAGGGCAGGAAAGTGGACAAGGAAAGTTGGCTCTCTTTCAGGGCAGTTAGGACATATATAATTAGGACAGATTGTACCTCAACAGGAGAGGCACCAATATCCTTGCGGAGAAGAATACTAGTGCTAATTGTAGCTTGGTGGGGTGGGGTGGGGGGGAACTAGAGCAGATCAACAAGTGGATTGAGGGGCAGGTAGGGATCAGACCGAGTTAGGCTGATAGAAAGGACACGCAAGAAATAGAAAGGGGCGTAGTAATGGACACAATGGGACTGAAGTCAGTCAAGGTCAAAGTCACTTTATTCGTCTCATACACCCGAAGGTGCAGTGAAATGAATTTGCCAGCAGCGATACACTTAAAAAGAACACACAATACACAATAGAATTTAACACAAAGATCCGCCACAGCATCTTCACTGTGGTGGAAGGCAACAAAGTTCAGTCTGTCCTCCTCCTTTGTTCATCCGTGGGCGGGGCCATAAACCCTCCGCAGTCGCCGCTACGGACGGCCCGATGTACAGGCCCTCTCGTCAGGATGGACAAACCTCCAACGTCGGGACGGTCAAACACACTATCAGCACAAACAAACACACAAGTGCGTTTATTTCAATGCAATGAGTGTAATGCCAAAGATAGACACAAAAAGCTGCAGTAACTCAGCAGGACCGGCAGCATATCTGGAGAGAAGGAATGGGCGACTTTTTGGGTCGAGACCCTTCAGACTTTAGAATATCAGTCTGAAGAAGGCTCTCAACCTGAAACATCACCCATTCCTTCCCTCAAGAGATGCTGCCTGTCCCGCTGAGTTACTTCAGCATTTTGTGGTTACCTTTGGTGTAAACCAGCATCTGCAGTTTCTTCCTACACAATGAGTGTTATGAGTGTTTAGATCCTGGATTGATGCATAGTGCAGAGACTTGGTTGAGAGGACAGGACATTGAACTCATCATTCTAAGGATTCAATTATTTAGACATGATAGAGAGAGGTGGGGGAGTTGTATAACTAATCAGGGCGAATGTCACAACTACACTGGGTCATACTAGACTTTGTATTGTGTAATGAGCCTGGCCAGATGACTGGGGTTTCAGTGGAAGGGCATTTTGGGAACTGTGATCACAACTTTTGTTTTTAATTAGTTAAGCATGATCCTGGACCTCAAGGGACAATGCTAAATGGGGAAAAGGCAAATCAAAACAGCATTAAGGAGGAGGTGGGGAGTGTAGATCTTCTTATTGAGTCCACATCACAAGATTAGAAATTGTTCAGCCAGAGCTGAACACACTTCTCGGCATCTGCTTCATGTGCTTCTTGTGCGTGGTGGCGGAAAGATTGGTGGAAACAGGGCCGCGACGTGAACACTCTTTCCTTGCACCGGGAGAGTAGATAGGGAGTGGCAATGATGTGGTTAGTGCAACAAGACACATTTGACATGAGAGTGTCGTTCAAAGACCAACTGATCAGAATTCAGGACCAATCATGTTCCTGTGAGTAAGAAAGAAAGAAAGAAAGATAACGATGGCAAGTTTCAGGAATCATGGATGACAAGAAACTTTCTAGATTTAATCAGAATGGTGGCACGGTGGCGCAGCGGTAGAGTTGCTGCCTTACAGCGCCGGAGACCCGGGTTCGATCCTGACTGCGGGTGCTGTCTGTACAGAGTTTTGTACATTCTCCCCGTGACCACATGGGTTTTCTCTGAGATCTTTGGTTTCCTCCCACACTCCAAAGACGTACAGGTTTGGAGGTTAATTGGCTTGGGTGTGTATACTTGGTATAAGTGTAAATTGTCCCTAGTGTGTGTAGGCTGGTGTTATGTGCGGGGATCGCTGGTCGGCGCAGAGTCGGTGGGCCGAAGGGCCTGTTTCCACGCTGTATCTCTAAACTAAACTAATAAACTCAAATTAAAAAGTTAAACTATGTAAGGTTTAGGAAGCTTAGACGAGGCCCTCAAAGGAATATTAAGAAAGCAGGAAAGAACTGAAACTGAAAATTAGGAGGGCCTAATGGGACAATGGATATCCTTGGAAAGTAGGATTAAGGAAAATCCAGTCATTTTATACAAACATTTGGGAAAAAAAAGAGGGTAGCAGGAAGAGCACAGGACCTCTCGAGGACAAAGGAATGAACATGGAGCGACAAGAAGTGAGTGAGGTAGTGAATGGATTGACGATTAGTCTTCAAATCCAACAACAAAACCTCATTGCACAGATATGTTGAAATACAGCTGATTTTGAACGACTTACATGTATGGTGGATCAAAATCTGATGCACCTTGTGAATATTTCATTAATAACCACTGTAAATTTCTAATGTGGGCCTACTGAAATTCTGAATGTGCATGTTATAGACAATAGACAACAGACAATAGGTGCAGGAGTAGGCCATTTGGCCTTCGAGCCAGCACCGCCATTCAATGTGATCATGGCTGATCATCCCCAATCAGTACCCCGTTCCTGCCTTCTCCCCATATCCCCTGACTCCACTATTTTTAAGAGCCCTATCTAGTTGGTTCATCAATGTGCAATTAAATACCCCTTCCAACTTATTGTTTTAAGTATACTTTAGGTTCAAACAGCATATCTGGAGAACAGGAATAAGTCATGTTTCAGGTCGAGTAGGGTCTCGACCCAAAACGCCACCTATTCGTTTCCTCCGCAGAAAATGCCTAACCAGCTGAGTTACTCCAGCTTTTTGTGTCTACCTTCAAGATAGTTGGCCTTGTGTTTCCTGACTTCCAGCATTTTCTTGGATATTCAGAAACACTGTGATGGCTCCTCACTCACCTAACAAGAGGTATATATTTGCTTACTCCCATTAACAGTTCTTCAGGCCATAGACTACCAAGGGGCAAGGCTTGTGCTTCACATTGACACCCTGTGCAGATGCAGCCCAGTTTTCCAATGCCTTGAACAAATGCATTCTGATGAATACAACTACACTGCTTGCTCAGAGTACTGAAGAGAGGAACTGGTGGCAAATGTGCCCAGCTTGATACACACGGATGGACCCAAAAATCTGTAGTAACTCAGCGGGTCATACAGCATCTCTGGAGAAAAGGAATAGGTGATGCTTCGGGTCAAGACCCTTCTTCCTCAGACTGAGAGTCACGGGAAAGTGGAATGAGAGATATAGACGGTGCTATGGAGAGATATAGAACAAATGAACGAAAGATCTGCCAAAAAGTAACGATGATAAAGGAAACGGATCATTGTTAGCTGTGGGCTAGGTGAAAACGAGTTACAGACAATGAAACTCGCCAGGACGACAGTGAAACTAGTACAACAACCAGTTTGGGTGAGGAACAGAGGGAGAGGGGATGCTGGGATTACTTGAAGTTAGCAAAATCAATATTCATACCGCTGGGTTGTAAGCTGCCCAAGTGAAATATGAGGTGCTGTTCCTCCAATTTGCGTTGGGCCTCACTCTGACAGTGGAGGAGGCCCAGGACAGAAAGGTCTGTATGGCAATGGGGAGGGGGGTTAAAGTGTTTGGCAACCAGGAGATCACGTAGGCCCAGGAGGACTGAGCAGAGGTGTCGAGCGATAACCACAGCAACGTGTATTTACTAATTTTAATAGCACCATTTGGTCTCCCTTGGCATTTACATGAACATTTCTAAATCTACTTCACCCGCTGTGGATAGCACCTCCCGCACCTTTCTTGATGTTATATTAAACTATTTTTCTTCTGATACATTTTAATTTCACTGTTCTTGCAGTCAATTTGAAATTCTTCCTCCCTGACAATCGCAGCTGCTGATGGTACTTTCCAACCATCAGTATTTCACTAGGAAGTAGAGCTTTGATGCATATTATGTGATTGCAACTGCACTGTGCCTGAAAGCAAGCTGCATCACTGAAGGAATTTAATTGTACTTTCTCATCCTCTACCCCTTTGTATTCAAGTGCATTATTTGTGAAAGAAGCTGTTGGCAATTGACTTGCGAATTGACAGCTATATTCTGAGAGGATATTATTTTGAACATGAAGGCACTGTTGTTTGGTTCGCTGATGCGCATTACTCCAGTTCTAGGATGTGTAGGAAGGGACTGCAGACACTGGCTTATACTGAAGATAGACAATAAAAGGTGGAGTAACTCAGCGGGACAGGCAGCGTCTCTGGTTATCAGATGCTGGATGGGGAGAACTGTAAATGTGCAATCAGTGTCTGACACATTTGGGGAGCTAGAAATGGAAATTTAGAATGCTGGAGAGGCACAGAAGGCCAGAGATGACTATTGCCATCTAGCTGGAGCTGAGGATAAAAAGCAGAGGCCTGTAAGGGTTTTATTCAGGCAATGAAACAAAGATGTTCATGACCTATGTTGGTAAGTGGATCCAAAAGGCAAAGTAGCGCGGAGTGTGGGGGTTTGGCGTTCTGAAAGAGGACAAGGAGTAGCGTGGCATAGAGTTAACAGATGGGAAGTACAGGCATTGCTGTTCCCTGGGGTCTGTTTGCAACGAATGTCTC
This sequence comes from Okamejei kenojei, assembly GCA_035221665.1. Taxonomy (NCBI): domain Eukaryota; kingdom Metazoa; phylum Chordata; class Chondrichthyes; order Rajiformes; family Rajidae; genus Okamejei; species Okamejei kenojei. The sequence continues at coordinate 8,447,141 of CM069145.1, read as the reverse complement.
TCTTAATTTGATATCACTCTGAAGGGTAAATATTGACTTGACAGAACCATCAGTTCTGCTAAAAACGAAGCATAACCTTTACTGCAGCTAAATACAACACTCACAACTACATATCCCATTAACTAATCATGGGAAACCACATGCAATATATGGAAATGGGGAATTGTACATGTTTATTTTGTTGGGATGAGACCGAATATAGCAAATTGATATTTTTATTCAAACTGTGGTGAATAAGAATTTATTTTTATTTTGACTATCAGACTAATTTCAGACTATCAATATTCTAGCTTGACCTAGTCTGAAGAAGGGTCTCAACCTGAAATGTCACCCATTCCTTCTCTCTAGGGATGCTGCCTGTCCCGTTGAGCTACTCCAGCTTTTTGAGCCTATCTTCAATTAAAACCAGCATCTGCAGTTCTTTCCTACACAATATTCCAGCTTGTTGTCCAAGTTTAGCTATTTCGGTGAAGAGCTCAGCGTAACAGTAAAGTGGATGTCCAAAAACAACAAGAATCGGTGAAGATCATTTAACACCTTAACCAAGTTTGCCATTCACTTATATCGTGGCTGATCTGTTTTCTACCTGTGTGGGTTCCCTAACCCTGAATACCCTTAACTACAAAAAAAACACCAACTTTCTACTGACCCTGACAGAATAGTTTTTCTGAGCAGGTTCTGTGAGCAGCTGTGATGGAGAGAAATATTAGTCAGGAGATGCGAAAAATCTGTTGGCTTTCTTTTCATCCAATTAAGGTCACATCAACTTAGGAACATAGGAATAGGCAGTACCACCCCTTAAACATTAGATGTCATTCTAAGAAATGATTACAATGTAAACCAGCCCCACAGGCCTGTGCTTTCTCCTCATTCATTAATACATTTGGTAAACAAATGTCTGCAGATCTCAAGATTTATATTTACTGGTTGATATCATATCAATTGCCATTTATGCAAAAGTCTGCCAAATTTCTGCTGCTGCTTCCAGATAACAGGGAATCCTGATTTTACTCCTTAAAAAGTATAATTCCAATATTTAAGCCTTGTCCAAATTCCTAGACTCCCCAGCTAATAAATAAATTATCTCAAGGAATCATCTTTGGTCTCTTTGTCTCCAAAACTTCAATCAAATAACCTTCAACTTTCAGAAAAATACAACTCTAGTTTGAGTAATTTCTTCTCATAATTTAACCCATGGAGACCAGTTTTTATTCTGGTAAACATATCTTACACTTAGTTTAGTTTCGATTAGCGATACAGCACAGAAACAGGACCTTCGGCCCATGCCAACTGGCGATCCCCGCACATTATAACTATCTTACACACGCTCGGGACTATTTACACATACATCAAGCCAATTAACCTGCAAACCTGTACGTCTTTAGCATATTGAAGGAAACCGAAGATCTCGGAGAAAACTCATGCAGTCACGTGGAGAATGTACAAACTCGGTGCAGACAGCACCCATCACATCAACTTAATGTGATATTAAGTCGGGATCGGGAGCACTTCCTCCAGCACTGTTAACTCTACAGATGTAACCAAACCTAGGATTTATTTAGCTGAGGCTACGTTTCTGGTTGATAATACTGAACCATTTTTTAATAATAATAACTGGTAAATATTCTAATGCTGCAATATTTGTAATATCTCCTTAGGGTGGCAAGATGGTGCAGTGGTAGAGCTACTGCCTTACAGCACATGGGACCCGGGTTCAATCCTGACTACGGGTGCTGTCTGTACAGAGTTTGTATCTTCTCCCCATGACCTGCGTGGATTTTCTCCGAGATCTTTGGTTTCCTCCCTCACTCCAGAGATGTAGACGATTATAGGTTAATTGGCTCGGTATAAATGCAGAAATATCCCTAGTGTGTGTAGGGTAGTGTTAATGTGCGGGGATCACTAGTCGGTGCGGACACGGTGGGCCGAAGGGCCTGTTTCCGTGCTGTATCTCTAAATTAAACTAAACTGAATCCCAAGAAATTACACCTCACACTCTTTATGTTTTAAGCAAATGCTGTATATGGTGTGGTGGTAAGGCTGGCTGGTGGCAACTCTTTCTTGCTCCGCAAATGCTGCCAGACCCTTTGAGTATTTCCAGATTTTCCTGTTTTTACTTAATGCATCCTTTATCTTTAACTGGCATCTGCAGCTGTTGTTACTTTTTTCTTGGGCGTGACTAAGTTTGTGAGTTATTTTGTGTTATATGTTATGAATCAGTGACCCAAAACCAGAAAGCAGAAGTGTTTCTTTCCATGGTAGATGCTGCACTGCAGGGGGATTTATAATAAACTAGATGAAGTCTAAGTACATCTGTGCTCATTCAACTGATTTTCCCATTTGTTTTATTCTCTGCTATTTTTGTTTGATTGGCCCACAATTTGAAACACACTTGACAGCCAGCAAAGCAACATCCCCACGTTCACTAGGCACGCAAACAGTGGTAAATCGTTGATAGTTTATTTTTATTTTTATGTCTAGCAAAGTGAAGTAACAGGTTTGGTATCCTGAATCTGTCAGTGAATCTGGGATTTCTGACATGCTTAGAAGTCCTCGATTTACTGCTGTTTAAATGTTTTCATTCAAAGCTGCCAGAATTAATAAATGAGGCTCTGCCCATTCACCATATGCCCCAGGAAAATTAGTTTGCGTGGTTCCAAGGCACACCCACGGTTGCTGATTATGTTGCTGTTTCTCAAGTGCTGTGCAGAAACGGTAGCATTATGACCAACTGTGGGCGTGCCTTAGAAACAAATGAACACATTTCCCTGGGGAACATGGTGAGCGGTCAGAGTCTCGGGTATTAATAGTGGCAGGTCGCAGGTCTGTGCTGGGAGAGCTACCTGAGTAAGCCCTGTTCAATATCTTTCTGATCTGTTTAACTGCTGCCCCACTCTACACTGATCTCGAGCTCACCGCACCTGTACGAACAACCAGCCCACCCCCTCCCAGCTCCAATCCAACTCAACCCAGATCCAAATGCTCTGACACCAAGCCTGTAACTCATCCTGCAGCTCCCAGCTCCAATGATCTAGTGTGGCCAGACCCCGGCACTGATGGCTGACAGGAATGATTCCATCCCACCAGGCCCCAATCCAGATGCCCGACCACAAGCCGCCTCTCTCCTGGTATTTGCCTAGGCTTACCTGTTACTTTCCTTTGTGGAATCTCCACATGTTGCGTGAAGAAAAGTTCTTCTCTGCGCTCAAGCCCCATACAACAGTGCGTGTTATTGAAAATTTCATGATCGGAACCTTGATCAAAATGCACATAGGTGTCCCGCACAACAATGATTCAAACTGCCCCAATGGATACTGAAGAATGACTAAGTCTTCAAATGTATGAATATGAAAATTATTTCAGGCTAGTAAGAGTCACCATTTATCTTCCTAGAAGTCACTCCCATTCAAATGCAATAATGATCGTTTTACAGTCTAGAATTTCCATATAATCAATATACGTCAAGACGTTAATAAAGATAGAACTTTAATTTTAAAATGCAATTTTAATGTAAGTGAAATGCCACAGATGAAATCAATTTTTTATATGTGCCATGTATTCAAAACAGAAAATGTGGAGTTAAAATGAGCAGAAAATCCCCTTTTCACTTATTCACATGTCTGTTTAAGATTGAGTTCTGCATTATTGGCTATAATTAGTTCTTGGGAAACATTAACTAATGGGGTAAGTTCAATGATTTGTGACTTACCAAGTACTGGTTAAATTCTTCAAACATACATCTCATGATCATACGATTTCAGGGAATAATGTTTAGACAGCGTTAAAGGTTGTGGTAGGAGATGTCATTTGTCACTCATACGTATGAAAAACATCTGATGTGATGCAAACAATATACTTCTGCCTTGGCTGACCTCCTGGTAGCAGCTGCCTTTTACACACAGATGCAAACAATTTGCAAAACTTTATTGTTTGGTCAGAGAACATGGAAACCTTTAATAAACTTGTTCAGAGTGAGAAAATAAGGTGAGTGTTAAGATTCTCGATAAGAAATGAGCCATTAGAGTTAAAATATTTTAAAAGGTTACTTACAAAACTAGACCTTTCAAAGATTCTTTTGTTCTTTGTTTGTTGGGTGCAGAATGAATATCAATTATTTGCAACTGTAATTAACTGTAAAACTAAGGAAAGTGCATATGTGGCAATGTGTAATTCGACACTGAATCTCTGACAACATGTGTTTGTTGGATTGTTTGGTACAACACTCCCATAATTAGATCTGATTACAAAAGTGTAATGATCCTGCATAAATATGAAGTCTTTGAACTCAATGGAAATGAAATGAAAAGTGGAAAAGCTATTTTATGTTGTGACCAAAGGAAATCAGAATTGTGCAGTATACAATTAACATTTTGGCAAGATGTGTAATATCCCAATATCTGAAGTGAAGATGTTTAGATCAGACAACATTTGTTTTGACAACATTTGCTATTACAAAAAACTTATTATAGCTGTGAGACATGAGTGAGTGTTCAGTTTGGTTTGTATGGAATTAGCATGGGAAGGGGAAACAATGTGAATGTGTTAATATTTTGTTAATATGATGAGTATGCAGAAGTTTGATGCCATTCAAAGTTCAAACCCAATTTCCCAATTGATTCTTTTTCACAGCAATCATCTAAAGATTACAATTACAAAGGCTGTGAAGCTTTTGTACAATTTCAAGTAATAACTATTTTGTTGAACTTTACCTCCTCACTTTTCATTGAAGATATTTGAATGTTTAAGATCTGATGCTAATTACTACAGGCAGCCTTGGCCATGACCACACTTTGCCAGTAATTCATCAGCCACTGATCACATTTTATGTTATGAAAGAAAAACCTGAGAAAAACTGTTCTCATGCCAATCAAATGTGAACTCTATTTAATGCCAATTATAACTTTTTAGATCTTGAATATTTGGGCTGACAAAGTCAAGGGTCCTTCTTTAGATGATTTCATGAATGTATTAAAAAAAATCTTTGTTCTCTGGATCCTGAAAGGCCTTTTCATTTCATCAGAGAGAACTGCATTCAAACGTAAATAGTTTTTACAGTTGCATATTCTGAAAGTTGAGCTAATGTACATTATCTGCAGTCTCTTGGAATCAAATATGTAATTAACACAGAAGGAATATCTCCTTTAGATGCTGATTGATGACGATGATTTCTGATGGTTTTGTACTGGTTCTCACAGCCTTAAGGAATGTTTGGTAAAATACCAATGGCTGGATCATTGTAAATTTCACCAGTGATTGCAATGCAAGTAGATTGTTACAACATTTCAGTAAGTTCTGTGCTTGTATGTTTCCCTCACAAAGATATTCAGAATGCCTCTTAACTCACCTTTTAGCTTCAGTACTCATGACAAAAATTAGATCTGTGCACTTCACACCATCAGCAAATCACTACATAAAAGCATAAAATATCTAAGTGTAGTATTCAATCATAAAAATTAGTTACAGGAAGACATGTGCAGGCTGTGGAATGACCAGCACGTGGCAGGTTGAAGAGAAACTTAATCTACTAAATGCCACCATTTCCAAGTAGGTGAAAGAAGAGAAATTTAAAATAGTTCAGCAAAGAGACAAAAGCAAAATTAGGAAAATATATTTAATGCAATGAACGGCTAGGATTCAGATTACAGTGCCAGATAAGACAGAAAAAAGGAGATTTGTCCCTCAAATATTTAAAGTGTAAATTAATCTGGGTTCTGGAAGTAGACCTTGGTCTTTGACAGAATCAGTATAGCCTCAATAAGCTTCTAGCTTTTTTGTTAAACTATTTTGCAATTCTATCTGCCATGTGGTTAAAGAGTTTTATCTGTTTACAAATAACTGCTGGGTTCAGCAACTAGGTTTATTCATGAATCTTAACGCGTATAGATCCAACTTATGCAAAATCAAAATGTCTTTTACTCTTCAGGTATATTAATTTGTCTTCCTCTATTTTCCAAGACACTTCGTAATTTAGAATGTTATTCATCTACCTTAAATCATACCTGCTCCAATATATTTCCTAAAAATAAATAGCATTTAATATCAGTTCCTAATTGCTCTTAGAAGATCATTCTCTCTGAAGCGCTGCGCTGAATGTGAGAATGATCTCTAATGCTGCCTTTCGGAGTTCTATGAATTTGATGATGGAGCAACAATATATTTTAAACTCCCGACCATGTGTCTCCTAATGTAGAACATGCAAGGTCTGGTGTTATGTGCCTGCAGGTCTTGTCCTCTGAAGCAGTGGCAGCTTTAGGTTTGGGAAAAGGTGTCCAAAAACCATGGACAAAGGATTTGCAGTGCATTTAGCAGATGGTACGCACCACTCTCACAATGTATGGTTAGGCGGCAGTGCATCAATTAGAGGTTGATGTAGATAGTCCATGGCTCCTGATTGCTGGAACTGCACTCATTCATATGAATAAGGAATACTCCAGCAAGTTGTATCTTATAGTCGGTGGAAAGGCTTTGGTGAGTCAGGTGAATTATTGTCACAGCCCATCTGCTGTGGTAGACATTATAAATGTTTCTGATCAGCTCTAGTCTTTTCTTATATATAGTTTTATCATCCTTTCTGTGGTGATGTGCCACACCGTAAACGGTACTCCTGTAGTCTAAGCAATAGTTTGAATATATTTTCATGACATTTTTACTTTTACACTCTGTGTACACTCACATTGACGGGAATAAGAAGTCAGGTATGGAGTGTAGGCATTGGTGGCAAGATGACCTTTTAATAATATAATAATAATTATTATTATAATAGTAATAATAATAATAATCATAATAATAATAATAATATATTTTATTGTCATTACGCATGAGTGCAACGAGATTTGGTTTGCAACTTCCATCCGATGTCATAACTTAGACAACTAATAACATTTAGGTTTAGATACCCCGAGAACAAGGTTTGTAAAAAGAACACTAGGACAGTAAAGCAGTCAAAACAGACTAAAGCGCAGATGTGTCTGTGCGACGTGACCATCCAAGAGAGACAGTCCATAAGGGTGGGGGGCACTCAGCAGGGCCGGTTCAGAGCCACTATAGCTCTGGGAATGAAGTTGTTCCTGAGTCTGGAGGTGCGGGCGTAGAAGGTCTTGTAACGTCTGCCGGAAGGGAGTAGTTTAAACAGTCCATTACAAGGGTGAGAGGGGTCTTTTATTGGCCAACTCAAATCACCGGAGAGAAATTGCTGATGAAGCATCTGCCTAATCAGCTGAGGTTAAGGTGTACATTTAGATGGTGATTTTCAGAATGTTTAACTCGGAGAGGTGGAAGAAATGGTAGTATTTTTCCATGTCAGGATGGTTAATGTTGCTCAGAAGAACTTGCAGATGAGGACATTTCCACATGTGGAAGAGGTCCCGGGATTGTGAGGAGTCGGCAAAGGAGCCGTGGCAAATTGCAGCACTATATCTTTACGATGTGCGGAATCAGCAGCCTCCTCCCTGGACCCGCGAGAAAAAATATTCTAAAGTTTTACGCTGGAAAAGTAAGGTGGAAAGGCTGAGAGGTTTTGGGAGGAACTGCAAAACCTTTGCTGGCTCTCCTCTCTGTGAATCTGGCGAAGTTCAGCTGAGCACATAGTATTGGCACCTATCCAGAATAAACATCATTATTTTGTGGCTGTGTAAATCCTCCCAAGAGCGAGAGACTATTATTGCTGATCTTCAAAGGATGGATATTTCAACAGGGAATTCAATCCCCGGATGCAGAATTAGTAGCAAATGTCACGCTATAACGTCATGCATGGAAGTACACCATTATTCATCAACTTTATCAATAACTCAACAATGTGGCATGCATTAAATTAAAATTAATTACTTCCAAGTTAAATATTCGGCATGATATTTTAGGATTTTGTCACAAGAGCCCACTAAAATACATATAATAATGTGGTCTATGCATCCACTGTTCTACTACAATTCCTTGGCATCTCCATCATCTGATTCAATGCATGGTCACCCCCTTCTCTTTGTTATATCCCAGTGTCTCCATTCATCCAACATTGCAGCTTGAGTGATTAATCCTGGTGAGTATAAATCCAGAAAGCCGCCATTCTTCTGATGTTGAACTGTGAACTGATCCTTTGAGCCCAGAGCTTCTATGCTCAAATTGCAAATTAAGTTCAATGTAAATGAATTAGAACTTTCCAGCATAGAAATCCATCTTGGGTTGCAAGCACTGAGAACGCAGTTTGGTATTGTGGACGTAAACTTCAGCTCAATTTACCTCAGTGCGACCAAATTTCAGAAAGGACTGAAAATCAATGAGGATGCGTACACTTCCATATCATGTTATAGATACTGAGTTGGATGATCAGCCATGATCATGTTGAATGGCGGTGCAGGCTCGAAGGGCCGAATGGCCTGCTCCTGCACCTAATTTCTATGTTTCTATCTATGTGGTTAGTGCATGCAGGCAAAGACAAATATCTACCCCAAGAATATTTTGGAAACAAAATTTGCAGACACGTTATGAGGAGGCTGAAATTAAAACAGACGAATTAAAGGAATAAAAGGAATTATTCTTATTATTTGTTGGGAATAAAACAGAACAGTTTCATGTGAGAAATGAACAGAAATAGATTGTTGGATTATATTGACAAACCAGCCAAAACTGATTGTAAATCCCATGAGGTTGAACTGCACAGTGCTTTGGTTATGCATAACCTTGCATGCTTTGTTCAGTACTATTAGAAAGCCTGTTACACTGCAGACACAACATGGGGGACTCTTGCCAACAACATAGGGAACAGATTTAGAGTAGTGAAGCCTCAACAGTTGCCATTTAGTCACATATGAACATAAATTACTTGAAGGTAGAAAGCTCTATTTTAATGTAGTAACTAAATTACCCGCAAATTATTCACATGCATTCCAGTCAAAGCAACTAAAACCTCACAGGTAAAAATCTGGTGGTATTGGTTGAATGAAGAGTGCTGCAGGAGACCAGTGTATAACTGCATTTCCTGTTCATTTACAACTGAAATGCTCCATTTGTCTCTGTCTTATCTTGACACAAGTACTCCAGGGATCATGGCTTCTCATCATTCACCTTCTTTAAACATAGTTGCAACTTTTTGAGAGGTGGGTCTGACTGCCGTGGCCAGAGTCGACTGATTTCCCCCAACTGTTGTGGAGAAGAGGATATTGAGCTGCACTGTTGAGTATGGAGCTCCAGGATTTTATTCTCTATTTAGCATAATAGGTTTGATACAACTGGCCGACTTGCTGGCCTCTTTAGAGTAACTGTAAGAGTTTGCCACTGCAATCTGAAACCACAGATCTCTGCGTGAGTGGCCTTATACGGAGCTTAACAGGCCTTAACGGGTGAATATTCAATGAAATGAAACAATTATAGTGTTTGCTGAGCAATAAGATGTAGATAGCTCTGGAAAATACATGCTTCTGACACAGAGAAATCAAATTATAGACTCACTGAATGGAACCCTTGTGTATTGTAGGAACTGACTTTATATAAAAATATCATTCAAACAGAATGTAGAAGAGAATTTGACAAATGATTATTCATAAACAAGAACGTATTGTCTTTTTAAATTGCTGATTAATTATTTATCCATAATAAAGCATTTCCCAACATGGAGTAAAATATTACTGTTAGTAATAAAAACATTTTATTGTTTGATCAATTAACATAACCTTCCGCAGAATACTGGTACAACATGGCGCTAATGCATTCAAATTAAATGGATCAATGCCTTCCATTAAAGTAGCAGACCGGCAAAGTTGCTCAGGCAGGTTAATCATTTATTTGTTTTTTAAATGAATTATCAATTCTGATCCCAGTTGCCACTTTAAATCCTATGGAAAAGATTTTCCTTCTTGTCTTATTTGTATTTATACTATCACTGTGATAACTATCATTTTATAAACACTAAAATATACATAAAACATGAAGGCCGTTTGTTTGCTAACTGAAGTCAAAATGAATAAGGTTGGCAGTGGACTCAAAGGAAGATCAGTGATAGCAGGCAGATAACAGAACCAATTCAGTCAATTATAAAAGTTACTGTGCCTTTCTACGATGCGCTTTCAATACCATAAGAAATAGGAGCAGAATTAGGCCATTCAGCCCATCAATTGTTCTCCACAATTTAATCATGGCTGATCAATTTTTCTCTCTCAAGCCCATTCTCCTGCCTTCTCGCTGTAACCTTTAACACCCTTCCTAATAAAGAATCTATCCATCTCCACCTTAAAAACCCCCAATGTCTTCACCTCCACAGCCATCTGTGGCAATGAATTCCACAGATTCACCACCCTAAAGAAATTCCTGCTCATCTCCATTTTGAAGGTCCTTCCTTTTATTCTGAGGCTGTGCCCGCTGGTTCCATGACTCGAAACATCCTTTCCACGTCCATCCTATTTAGGCCTTTCATTACCCGGAACTTACAAGAAATTGCCTCTCATTCTTCTAAACTTCAGCAATTATAGACCCAGAGCCTTCAAACACTCCTCACACATTAACGTAATCATCCCTGGGATTAATTCTCATAAGGCTTCCATGGACCCTCTGGACAGCCTTCCTCAAATATGGGACTCGCAATATTCCAAATGTGATCTCACCAGTGCCTGATAAAGCCTCAGCTTTAGATCCTTGCTTTTATATTGTAGTCCCCTCAAAATCAATGGCGGCATTGCATTTGTTTTTCCTAACACTAACTCAACCTGCAAATTAATGTTTTGAGAATCCTGCACCAGAACTCTAAAGTCTCATTGCACCTACAATTTCGGAATCCTTTCTCCATTCAGAAAGTGGTCTTGACACGCCTTTATTCCTTCTACCAAAGTGCATGACGGTACTCTCTGCTACTCTGTATTCCATTTGCAGATGCCACTTGCAGTTTTGTGGGATGTATGGGGAACGTGCAATATGTGATTTCAGGCCACATGCCAGAGAATCGAATGGTTTACAAAAGAACGGGAGTATTGATGCTTTTTTTTTTATAGAGATAAAGCGCGGAAACAGGCCCTTTGGCCCACCAAGAACGCACCAACCAGCGATCCCCGCACATTAACGCTATCCTACACACAATAGGGACAATTTATATTCATACCCAGCTGATTAACCTACAAACCTGTACGTCTTTGGAGTGTGGGAGGAAAGCGAAGATCTTAGAGAAAACCCACGCAGATCTCGGGGAGAATGTGCAGACTCCGTACAGACAGCACCGGTAGTCGGGACCGAACCCGGGTCTCTGGCGCTGCAAACGCTGTAAGGCAGCAATCCTACTGCTGCACCGCCGTGCCACTCCCATGAGTTTTCTACACAAAAGCGCTCTACATGAGTGCTCACAAAATACTTGTCCCAAAATGACATGGCCCAGCACATGGACAGATTGCTAGTTTACCACTTGACTGTTGAAATCAGCTTCACTATTTGAAAGAATATGTTGCAGATGCGTTGCTGGATACAAGCAGCCTGACTTGATCTGGTCTTGTTACCTATTTTTTCAATGTCGTTACTTACATCTTCTCACGGACATTGATCCTTCTGAAGCTACAGTGTAATAATAAGGATAAGGGGGAAATCCTTTAAGACCGAGATGAGAAAGACTTTTTTCACACAGAGAGTGGTGAGTCTCTGGAACTCTCTGCCACAGAGGGTAGTTGAGGCCAGTTCATTGGCTATATTTAAGAGTGAGTTGGATGTGGCCCTTGTGGCTAAGGGGATCAGAGGGTATGGAGAGAAGGCAGGTACGGGATACTGAGTTGGATGATCAGCCATGATCATATTGAATGGCGGTGCAGGCTCGAAGGGCTGAATGGCCTACTCCTGCACCTAATTTCTATGTTTCTATGTTTCTAATGCAACTCCCGCTATGCTTGTGAAATATATCTATTTTAAATACTTTCAAATTAGCTTGGTACTGTAACAGATACACCGAATATCATCATTATTCATGCATACATCACAGTGCAGAATTAAAAGTCTAAGCTTTGGACATCTCATCAAAATTATTTAAATGAAATAAAATTCATCTTCCTCAAGCCCTGTCTTTTTTCTTTAACCAGCTAGTGTCACACGATAATGAGATTTCTGTTGAAGTAGCGTTGAAGAAACAAAAATAGCTCCAAGAATTCTCCTACCTCTCATCTTCAGGAAGTTTCTGACAAAAGGAATTGATGTCAAGGAAAGTCTGGTGAGGAAAATGAAAAGCCAGCAGCTGCATTTGAACAGTTTACCTGTCATGTATAACGTCTTCCTTGGAGATAAGTAAATGCTAAATGAATAAACCACTAATTGCCTGAAATCATCCGCTCATCTAAATGTAACAACACAGATTGTTGTGTTGTTACAAATGTAACAGCAACATTATTGGGATTGGCTAGACCAGTGTTATGCAAGCAGAAATGTCAACATGCTCACAAGGAGTGCACCTTATCCCTTCCATCCATCCAGTGCACCATGAATGCTGACGCCATTTCTACGTTGACCATTAAGGGCCTGTCCCACTTACGTCTCCTTGGCATGCAAATTACGCGACCTCGTGGTCGCCTTGAGGTGCACGGGCACCGTATGGCCGCGTGGGGCCGGTCCCACTGAGAAGCACGGAGGGGTATGTAGTTGTGCGCGACATCGCGCGGGGCTCCGAAATCTTTGTAGCGAACTAAATCTTCGTGCGAAGAGAAGCAATGGGTGACGTTTCGGGTCAAGACCCTTCTTTTCAGACCGAAGAAGATTCTGAACACGAAACGTCACCCATTTCTTCTCTCCAGAGATGCTGCCGGTTCCGCTGAGTTACTCCAGCTTTGTGTCCATCTTCAAATGACATCACGCGCTCCAGATGGCTGTGCATGCGCATGTAATCGCGTGCGACCTTCGTGGGACCGTTGCAGCTCAACGCGACCACAAGGTTGCGTAATTTGCGTGCCAAGGACACGTAAGTGGGACAGGCCCTTTAAGCAGTAGACAATTTGCCACTTCCTATTCCCTAAATTCTTCTCCTTCTCTCTAATCTCTTGAAAGTTACAGTTGATGACCTTTGGGACTGTTATCTCGACTAATGCCTCTCCTCAATCCTTTTGGTAGAGGTTGTCTAAACTATCCGTCACTACCATTCATTTGAGAGTCCCTTGCCTGTTTTCACTTTTATCTTTCCATTTATTTGTTAACAAATACCTGCACTAGCTCTTCCACACCACTTTACTTTACATTTTAGAGATACAGAGCAGGAACAGCCCTACAGCCTACCAAGTCCACGCCGGTGAGCCAGTATAAACTATACACTGGGGACAATGAAATTTTTTTACTGAAGCCAATGAACCTACAAACCTGTACGTCTTTGGAGCGTGGGAGGAAACCGGAACACCCAGAGGAAACCCATGCTTTCACAGGGAAAATGTACAAACTCCGTACAGACAAGCACCCATAGTCAGGATTGAACCCAGGTACTTTGGCGCTGTAAGGTAGCAACTTTACCGCTGCGCCACTGTGTCCCCATGACATGGCCCCAGTCACTCCCCCATGACATGGCCATTCTATTATAAAGACAATTCCTTTCCATTTTCACCTCTTCCTCATTTCAATATCTACAGAAACTCTTGCACATGCTTTTTATGACGACTTTACAATTTCAATGCAGCCTGCTCTCTGTTTGTTAAAACGTACCTCTTTGGCCACATTTGCTGTCATTTCTGCTGCGTGATATCAGGAAAATACCTTGAGATATCATTGCAATAAAGCTGCTTTATAAATTATGCTTCTTGTACAGTGGCTTGCAAAAGTTTTCATACCGCTTGAACTTTTCCACATTTTGTCACGTTACCACCACAAATGTAAATGTATTTTATTGGAATTTTATGTGATAGACCAACACAAAGTGGTGCTTAATTGTGAAGTGGAAGGAAAATAATACATCGTTTCCAAATTTTATTACAAATAAAAAACTGAAAAGTGTGGCGTGCAAATGTATTCAGCCCCCCCCCCCCCGAGTCAATACATTGTAGAACCACCTTTCGCTGCAATTACAGCTGCAAGTCTTTTGGGGTATGTCTCTACCAGCTTTGCACATCTAGAGACTGAAATTTTTGCCCATTCTTCTTTGCAAAATAGCTCAAGCTCAGTCAGATTGGATGGAGAGCATCTGTGAACAGCAATCTTTAAGTCTTGCCAGAGATTCTCAATTGGATTTAGGTCTGGACTTTGACTGGGCCATTCTAACACATGAATATGCTTTAATCTAAACCATTCCATTGTAGCTCTGTCTCTATGTTTAGGGTCGTTGTCCTGTTGGATGGTGAACCTCCGCCCGAGTCTCAAGTCTTTTGTAGACTCTAACAGGTTTTCTTCCAAGATTGCCCTGTATTTGGCTCCATCCATCTTCCCATCAACTCTGACTAGCTTCCCTGTCCCTGCTGAAGAAAAGCATCCCCACAGCATGATGCTGCCACCATCATGTTTCACAGTGGGGATGGTGTGTTCAGGGTGATGTGCAGTGTTAGTTTTCCGCCACACATAGCATTTTGCATTTAGGCCAAAAACTTTGGTCTCATCAGACCAGAGCACCTTACTCTACATGTTTGCTGTGTCCCCCACATGGCTTGTGGCAAACTGCAAACGGGACTTCTTATGGCTTTGTTTCAACAATGGCTTTCTTCTTGCCTCTCTTCCATAAAGGCCCGATTTGTGGAGTGCACGACTAATAGTTGTCCTGTGGACATATTCTCCCACCTGAGCTGTGGATCTCTGCAGCTCCTCCAGAGTTACCATGGGCCTCTTGGCTGCTTCTCTGATCAATGTTCTCCTTGCCCGGCCTTTCAGTTTAGGTGGACGGCCATGTCTTGGTAGGTTTGCAGTTGTGCCATACTCTTTCTATTATCAGATGATGGATTGAACAGTGCTCCGTGAGATGTTCAAAGCTTGGGATTTTTTTTATAACCTAACCCTGCTTTAAACTTCTCCACAACTTTATCCCTGACCTGTCTGTTGTGTTCCTTGGGCTTCATGATGCTGTTTGATCACTAATGTTCGCTAACAAACCTCTGAGGCCTTCACAGAACAGCTGTATTTATATTGAGATTAGATTACACACAAGTGGACTCTATTTACTAATTAGGTGAGTTCTGAAGGCAATTGGTTGCACTGGATTTTATTTAGGGGTATCAGAGTAAAGGGGGCTGAATACTTTTGCACGCCACACTTTTCAGTTTTTTATTTGTAAAGAAATTTGAAAACCATATATCATTTTCCTTCCACTTCACAATTATGCGCCACTTTGTGTTGGTCTATCACATAAAATCCCAATAAAATACATTTACGTTTGTGGTTGTAACGTGACAAATGTGGAAAAGTTCAAGGGGAATGAAAACTTTTGCAAGCCACTGTATATTAATTCCTAATCTTAACTCTTCAAAATCTAAAAGCAATGTGTTCTTATCCAACCCACCTCAATCACATCATTTTTTAGTCACACCAGGTAATGACACCTTTTCTACAGCCATTATGGATCATCTCACACACTCATTGTAAGCATTTATGCTCGACATTTTCAACTGATATGACAGAGTGATCTTCTTCCAATGACAAATTCTCAATTAAAGTGTAAACAAGAGTCCCCTCATGCCTTGCTACCTCCTACTGTAACCATTTTAGTTTAGAGACACAGTGCGGAAACAAGCTCTTCGACCCACCGAGTCCGCTCCGACCAACCATCCCAGCTCACTAACACAATCCTACACACACTAGGGGCAATTTACAATTATACCAAGCCAATTAATCTACAAACCTGTATGTCTTTGGAATGTGGGAGGAAACCGGAGATCCCGGCAAAAACCCACGCTGTCACAGGGAGAACGTACAAACTCCATACAGACAGCAACCCTAGTCGGGATCAAACCCGGGTCTTTGGTGCTGTAAGACAGCAACTTTACCCCTGCGTCGCCATGGTGCCCTGAAAACCCAACAAATAACCTTCAATCTTTAAGAAACAAAGGTGGTGTGTAATTAAATGAGAATATCATTAGTCATTATTATATGTGGGTATAACTGAATAGCAGAATAATGTTTGTATGTCAAAATTGACTCTCCATTCAGTGCACACCACAGCTAAAGGATATTTTAGCTCATGATATGAACAATGAGGTGAGACTAAACCTCAGCAGAGTTTTTCTTACGTAGTAATTGTGTTAATGATAAATGTGCAAGGGATGTTGAGCCAGGAGTAGTCTCTACAACTCCTCATCCTACTTCTGCCATTTAATATGGTCGTGGCTGAACTGATCAGGGCCTCAATCCCCTTTTCCTGCCCAGCTTCCATAACTCTTGACTTCCTTTTGGTACAAAAATCTAACTTGACCTTAAACATATTCAATGGCAGCCTATTCTCTGGTCTGCTGGAAGCAATTGCAGCTGAACAGTTCAATAGTTAACAATGAAGAGCTGCACACTGATAGATAAAATAAGCTGCTCACATACCATCATTTAAGGGCTTCCACAGATACCCCTCAATAATACATACACCAGCATTGAACACAAAGTCTGGAGTAACAAAGTCTGGAGCGGTTCAGGCAGCATCTCTGAATAACATGGATAGGCAACATTTTGGGTTTGGACCTTCTTGAGCCTGGAGTTTGTCTACCCAACCCTGACCCACTGAGTTACCCGATTCCAGCATCACCAGTGTCCCACCACACACAAAATCCATCTCCTCACATACATTGGTAGTCAAAAGTGCTGGAGAAACTCAGCGGGTGAGGCAGCATCTATGGAGCGAAGGAAATAGGCGACGTTTTGGGCCGAAACCCTTCTTCAGACTGATGTGAGGGTGGGGGGGGGGGGGGGGGGGGGGGAGGAAGAAGAAAGGAAGAGGTGGGGCCAGTGGGCTGAGGGAGAGCTGAGAAGGGGACGAGAAAGTAAGGACTACCTGAAATTAGAGAAGTCAATGTTCATACATCTGGGGTGCAAACTGCCCAAGCGAAATATGAGGTGCTGCTCCTCCAATTTACAGTGGTCCTAACTCTGGCCATGGAGGAGGCCGAGGACAGGAAGGTTGGATTCAGAATGGGAGGGTGATTTGAAGTGCTGAGCCACCGGGAGATCAAGTTGGTTATTACGAACCGAGTGGAGGTGTTCGACAAAGCGATCGCCAAGCCTACACTTGGTCTCACATACATCGACAATCAAGCCATTAGCAGCCCTTCCTAAAGATCTTTGTGATAAGGAACCAGCACAGCAGAGCCAGATTGTCTTAGAACTGCCAGACCATAATCTACCTGACCAATGCCGAACCCAGAAGGAAACTTGTGTAGGAAGGAACTGCAGATGCTGGTTTACACCAAAGATAGACACAACATGCTGGAGTAACTCAGTGGGACGGGCAGCATCTCTGGAGAGAAGGAATGTGTCAAGACCCTTCTTGGGCTGAGAGGGGTCAAGACTGAAGTTTAAGAGTTGTGAATGACAAATCTGGAAGTCTGAAAAAGGGTCTTCCATTCCTTCTCTACAGAGATGCTGCCTGTCCCACTGAGTTACTCCAGTTACAGTCAGTTGGTCTGAAGAAGGGTCCTGACCAGAAACCGAATGTTCTCCACAGATGCTGCCTTCCCCATCTTTCTCCGGCACTTGTGTCTCTTTTTATTAACATCAGCATCTGCAGTTCCTTCCGTCTCCATTGACATTTATCAATTGTATGTTGATAAGGAATTTTGGGATTAGAATTGACCTACCGACTCCTCCAGTGTATTACAGGTCATGCCTAGCGTCAACCTCATTTGAGAATCAGTGCAGAAGATGAAGCAGTAAAGGCTTTGCTGACTTGTCGTTTATTACCTGTCACACTACAATGCACTCCAATCTGAATGCATTCCTGCCATAAGTTGTGTTCAACTAACAATTGAAGAATGTAATATCTGTCCGACTGATTCAATCAAACTTGCACCCTACCATCTAAGTAATTTAACAAGTTATCACTGACAGTTTCCAATTTCACTGACAAAGTTTCATATTTTCTACAGAAATATTGACGGATTTACTGGTGAGTGAAAACATTGGTGTCAATTTAAACAGCTGACAGTCAAAATGTATGGGGCCGGGTGTGACTGCAAGTATGAGAGTTGTGAATGACAAATCTAGAAAACACAACAGCAACTATTATATTACATTGACGATCACAGACTGGTAGAATTGCTTGCAAATTGAGTAGTTAAGGCCAGGACATTGAAATCGTGCTGAAGTGGTAAGATATTGGGATTGTTCTCAAAGGGAGTAACTAACATGTGCCCATGTTGTGAAAAATACAATTACAAACTCTAACCCTTCTCTTCTACACCTGACAACAGGAAGTTGTGTTGGTTTTATTTCCATATCATTTTCTGGGCTGATTCTGTTAACAAAGGCTCATTTCTTTGTGGTGAATTTATCATCTTAATGAAGATTGCTTTTTCACTTGGTTCCCTTTATAATTTTTCAGGTTGTAGGAAGTAATAATTTAGTACATAAATTTACATTCTATTTTAGTTTTCCAAAAAAAGACTGTTTCAAAACTCAGCTAATTTATCCTTGCACTTTTTTGATTCATTCTGGGGCAGCAGGGAGAAAGCCGCGATGGCAACAGGATTAACAAGCTCATCAGGAAGGCTGGCTCCATCCTGGGAGTGGAGTTGGATTCATTGGAGGTGGTCTCGGAAAGGAGGAAGCTCCTCAAACTGTGGAGCATCTTGGACAATACAGATCACCCCCTCCATGACACACTGGTCAACCTGAGGAGCACCTTCAGCAAAGACTGGTTCCACCAGGGGCGGAAATACCCGGGGGGGACAGAGGGGACACATCCCCCCCATGTTTTGAGAGGTGGGGGACGTCCCCCCCCAAGTTTTTGTCATCCGGATTTTAAAATCTCCGCTTTCCTCGAGACAGTGGAGGTGGGACTGCTGATCGAGGGTACCGATTGGATGAGAGAGACGTCAGTCAGCAGGCGATGGGGGCGGGACATGATGATTCAGCGTGATGATTGGAAGAGGGAGGAGTGAGGAGTGGGGGGGGTTGAAACTGAGGATAGAGTGCGGTGATTGGAGGAGGGAGACGTGGCACAGACCTGCGCCTCATCCACAGCCAGGATCGATCCCGGCCGGCTCTCCGGCGCTGTCCCGTCCCCACCCGAGTGCCCCACCCCCCCCCACGGGTGGCCAGAGAGGTCGGGGGTCAGGCCCACAGCCAGCGCAAAGAAGCAGTGCTAAACCCAGCTCAACTCTACCTGGTTAGCCTGCCTGGACTTGCGGAAAATATGGGCAGTGCCGAGAAGCAGCGCTGGTGTCCCGTCAGTCCAGACAGGGCTGTAGGTTAACCCGGCAAGACAGGCAGAGTTGAGCTGCATTTAGCGCTGGATTGAGCCTCCGAAGCCTCGCGCATATGTGTGAGTGCGCATGCGCGCGCGGCCACCAAAAAATTGTGTCCCCTGGTCCCCTCCATATTATGATAGCGAGTTCCGTGCCTAGGTTCCACCAAGATGCAGCACAGAATGCCACAGGAGATCCTTTTTCCCTGTGGCTATCAAACTGTACAACTCCTCACACTTCTGTCGTGGGGTAGACTGACTCCCCATCTTTGCATATCCCTCATCCTGGTCTTTTCCACTCAATAATTTAATTTCATGTTTGAGATAACTGGCCATTTAAATTTCATTATTATTATAATACACGTGCCACGTTCAATGCCTTGTAGCCGTATCTTTTGACTGGTGGCATTGTAATCAAGTCTAGGATAAATAAAGTGGTATTGTATTGTATTTATGAGCAACAGGAAGCTTGGATCACTTTATGCCTCACTTTTAATACTCATTTTGATTATAATTGTGCTTCGCTCCTTAGACAAAATTTGATAATGCACCAATTAATTTGAAGTCTTGTCAAATGGTACGGGTTATTATTATCCTGACCAGAATCATCAGCTCCAATTCTTTGGAGAGCACTTTTTCCTTCACTGAAGTACCTCTGCATTAATATTAGAGTGGACCCAGCACACCGATGCAATTATAAAGAAGGCACATCAGTGACTCTACTTCCTGAGAAGATTACGGAGATTCGGCACGTCAAAGAGGATTCTCCTAAACTGGTCGCATCACCAGCTTTGACCTCCCCACCGTCGAAGGGATCTATCGTTGTCGCTGCCTCAGAAAGACAGCCAAAATAATCAAAGACCCACATCATCCTGGCCACACACTCATCTCATCATTGCCATCAGGAAGAAGGTACAGGAGCCTGAAAACTGCAACGTCCAGGTTCAGGAATAGCTACTTCCCCACAGCCATCAGGCTATTAAACACAACAACAAATAAGCTCTGTACTGCAAAATACTATTATTATTATTATTATTGCATTATATTTGTTATTTATTGAACTTTTTATTTTTTTACTCTTCCCCCATTATGTATTATGTTCACATATTCTGCTGGGACATATGACAATAAAACACTCTTGACTCTTGACTCTCAATTTAAGATTAAATGATAAATGTTCTGCATTGTACCTTTCTGTGACTAGAGAAAGATGTTTGGACTAACAAGTATTTCTTGTCATTTCCTTTTCACAGGCAAATACAAAGAATAGTGCATGACATTAAAAAGAATGATGGTGGGATTATCAGGAAGATTAAAAAGTAAGTTTCTGGTTTATTCTAAGTAACTATATAATTCATAACCTACCTTTCATGTATTGCTGCTAATGTTAGGAAGGTTATAAATTAACTGCAATATCCGAACGCCTCATTTTCCTGAACAAACGGCGATGCACAGCTTTTTTTATTTCACTCCTTCTTTCTCGGTGAAGGCCTGAGCATTCTTGGTTACGCTGAGTGCAGTATATTTAATCTCACAAGATTCATAGCTTTTTTAACTTCCAAGTAAATGAAGACTTGAACTTTCTGATCATGAAAGCAAATGTATCAAATATAGTGATGTTGAATATCTGCTGTTAGCTTATAATTGTTTTGCTAGAAAATGATATCGCCCTTCCTGATAGACCCAAAACGTTATCAATTCCTTCTCTCCATAGATGCTGCCTCACCCGCTGAGTTTTTCCAGCATTTTGTGTCTACCTTCGATTTTACCACCATCTGCAGTTCTTTCTTAAACTTCTCCCTCCTTGGTCATTGGAACAAATCCAGTTTCCCTTGCGCCACATTGGCTGATCATGTCTTCAGCTGCCTAGACCCTACTACCCTAGTGGATCCTACTACTATCAATCTTTCGTATTTCTCTGCCTCTTGATCCCTCTTTTTCCTCTGGATACCATATGTTTTAATCTTGCTTCTATTGTTTAATTATTCCTCTCAAATGCCCTTTTCACACATTAGGGACAAATTATTCTGACATACTTTTTTTCTGATTTAGAATACACATGATTTCATGGTCAGTATCCTAAAATAAAATGATGCATTATATGTGGAAACTTGTAACCTGTGTTTATGCAGTATTGTGTGTCAGCTGCATTCACATATTTTGCAATGTTTAAGGGGCTGTCCCACTTGGGCGACCTAATTGTCGAGTTTTAAAAATGACATGTTGAAGACCTCCTTTAACCTGTTTCGAATATGTTGAAGACTAGCTTTGACTAGCTACAACTAACTTCAGGAAAATTGGACAACAAATAGTGGAGAGTGAAGACGACCTCCTTCGATCTCCTTCGACCTCCCTTCGACTATGATGAAGACTATCTACGACTACCTTTGACTATCTATACTACCCTCGATTACCTACGACTAACATGCCGACCCACTACGACCTACTACGACTAAACCTACGAGTAAAAAAAGTATTGTTTTTTCCATGGCAACCTTTTTTTACTCGCGGGTATTTTTTAACCTATTGAAAATAATGCTGCGACCTAGCTGAGGCCTCGAGTACGCGGGGACCACTCTCGAGCATGAAGGAGAGTTACGAAGACCTCCTGCGACCTCATGTCGACCATGTTGTGAGTATGAGTGGAGGGCAAACTCGCCAGAACTCGTGGATTAGGTTGCCCAAGTGGGACAGGCCCTTTAGTTTCATGGAAAAGCATATTTGAAATGGATTCCCTTTTGGCAGCAAAAATGGTCTTATTGTTGTTACAATGTTGTCTGGATCCCTTTTTAAAGTTCAAATATGGAGCTTATTTCCCTCTCTTCCTCTGATTTATACATTTCAAGTGGAGCCTGGTTTGAGAATATGTTAGATCCAAACACCATTGTTTCATGGATTACAATTATTACATTCGCCTTCACGTAACCCTTCCCTTCACCAGACTCACTGGCATTGTAGCTGAATATTCCTGGGAATTCTTCTGCAATAATTAGGGAATGCCACCTCCATCTGTTTGCCTACTGCTTTGCTCTAAGGAACCTCGGTCAAACAAGTTATTCCTGTGGGTCCTGATAGTGCAGGTCAATCATGGGGTTTCAAGCCTATCATTCCCCACATCGATATTTCTACATTACAGGAAGGATAGGAAACAAGAAAATAAAGCTGCTTTGCTTTGTTCTGAGGGGAATCTGAGTGTTGGATTTAATTGCTAATTGATTACTCACTGACCATTTTCGGGTCATTATTCATGGCACAGATTGCTTTACAAATGTGAAAGAATTGCAAATTAAGGAATTGCAGTATATTTAGAAATTGGAATGCTAATTCTGCATCCTGTGATCCTGTGATCAGGAGTGATTGGTTATGAGGGAAATGCTCATTGCTATCAAGCATATTTGAAATTTAGAACAATAATTATCACTCAAAAAAACAATATAACAAAGTCAGTCATTATTTGATCCATTTAATATCCTCTTTCAACATATTTATCTTTTTATTATTGTTTCTGAAATCTAGTGCTGATGACCATCGATGGTGGTCATTTGAAAAATTGAAATGTTCTCTTTGTCTTTCCAGGTTTCAATCTTATGACTTTTAGCTATCTCATGTATCTTTCACTAAAACAAATAGTTTTGTCATAATCTACCTCATTTAAAAAGTATATTGTTTTTTTTAATGTTTAAGAAGGAACTGCAGATGCTGAAAAATCGAAGGTAGCCAAAAATGCTGGAGAAGCTCAGCGGGTGCGGCAGCATCAATGGAGCGAAGGAAATAGCCAACGTTTCGGGGCGAAACCCTTCTTCAGACTGAGTTTCTCTAGCATTTTTGTCTACCTTTGGGTTTTTTTTTTAATGTTTCTTTACAACTTATTTCATTTTCCTGTTGAAAAGATGGCAAAGTGATTGATGAGACGCGGTTATTTAATGGCCATTTAATCTTCCCCAAACTTAACAAACCTGCTTCCTGATTTGTCCCGTGACAAAATGTATTCCGAGAAAAAAAATCATGTTTTGGGATTGTGCTAATTAATAAAACCACGTTTGTTAAGCTGTGAGCCTTTCCTCCGACTCATAGGTTCCAAAATGACCAAGTGGCAGCGATGCGTAAAACTGGGAAAAATACTTGGGATCGGTATGAATGAACACAGAGAGCCTGCTTATTCTTTTAATTTTCAGTGTGCTGCAGGATTGTCTGTTACAGTAACCAAGAACGTTTTAACGCTGTGTTTCTAACTGCAGGCATTTAGTCTGTGTATTTGTTTTTAACTTTACTGATACTAATACATATTGTAAAAAAAGGAATCATCACAGCAGATAACTATTATGAGGCCTATTTCTCAAAAAACTTTCATTCACAACAACAAAACGTATAAATTTGGAATTGAATCAAAAGACTTCATTTATGTCCCTCTGTCTAAAGATATCATATTTCCTTGAGTATTGTTTTCATTGCATGCCTCTTAAAAACAACTTTTTTGCTTAAAAGAAGGCTCAAAGCTATACAACATTTCACATCTTCAATTTCGATGCACATTTAGGGTTAAATTTGACTGTTAGGTAGACTGCAAATTAACAAAAAAAATGTTGTTCATTAAGATTAGTTCCTGCTATTTTACCGTACAAAGTTGGCACAGCCAGTAGCAAAAGTATATTTATGATGGTATTATTGCTACTTCCTCATCAGTGAACAACAGGTGCATATTTAGAGAATGGGGAAGTGATATATTGAAATATTTTAAACTTTGATATTGATGTGCTTTGCTAGTACATAGTTTCTATTCCAGGAATAAAGACATAACTGATCTGTCTGCATGGGTTGGTGTACAGACTTGCCTATTGAATCAAAGCTCTATAATTGCATGACAACACAAAGTTTAAGGTACAACTCGTTATATGCATTCATAGAACATGCGACAGTACAGCACAGGAGCAGGCCCTTCGGCCCACAATGTTTGTGCTGAACACGATGCCAAGTTAAACTGATCTCAC
Organism: Okamejei kenojei; assembly: GCA_035221665.1. NCBI lineage: Eukaryota > Metazoa > Chordata > Chondrichthyes > Rajiformes > Rajidae > Okamejei > Okamejei kenojei. The sequence continues at coordinate 8,422,856 of CM069145.1, read as the reverse complement.
CTGCCTGCACATGAACCATATCCCTCTATTCTCTGCACTTCCATGTGCATATCTAAAAGCCTCTTAAATGTCTCAATCGTCGCTGCTTTCACCTCCAGCCCTGCCAGCACATTCCAGACAATCACCACTCTCTGTGTAACAAAAATGCCCCGCACTTCTCCATTAAACTTTCCCCCTCTCGCCTTATAGCTGGGCCCTCTAGTGTTGGAAATCTCTACCCAGGAATAAAAGTTCTAACTATCTACCCCATCTATGCCTCTTATGATTATACATACTGCCTCTCACTATTTTACATAGTCCTTTCAATGTATATATTGGTGATAATGTTATTGAATGATGACATGTCATTAATGACCTGTAAATCTTAAAAGAGTAAATAATGTAGGTAAACAAAAAAATACCCCAAATATGTGAGCTACCGTTCATTTACCTCTGAACAGTGAATATTGAAAGGAGTTGCTATTCAAGGAAATATGGTACATTTGGACATACACTTAGGAATTCAATAAGATGCTGATTTTGTGAGACTGTCCACATACATTGTAAAAAGAAAAATAGTTCTGCTAATTTTCCAAGAAGTTATTATCAAAGTCTTTTGGTGTATTTAATGAGATCCTCCATGATTTAAAGAGCCTAAATTTCTTTGCCTCTTTCAAGTTGAGTGATTATTCTTTTGTACAATCAGTATAGTGTGGCGAAGCTAACAGTTCTGTCCTATTCACAGTGAATGCAGCAGCTAATTATTTACCAGGCATTGACAACTGCATATCTTTCATACCAGAAATGGGTGGGATTCTGTTACATGCAATACTGTAGAGACCTTATATCCCAATTCAGTGCTTTATGACCTCTTTTAAAATTAGGCAGGTTTATTTAATCTATTACAATGAGTTTCTAGAACAAGAACACTTTGGTTAGAAAATACACTTCAGTACCGTCATTTTGGGCACATGTTGCCTATTTTTCTGGTCCTTATTGGTCAATGCCGTATAAATTGCTAAAGAATTATGATTAAATCATAAGCACAATTACTTGAGCATAACAGCATGACAAGAGCCAAGTCATTTGCATCATAGGTAAAAATACTAAAATTAATTATTGACTGGTATACTTGGAAAAAAAAACAAGTTGTCACTGGTGAGATTTATTTGCAGATTACAGCTTGGTGGCGCAGCGGTAGAGTTGCTGCATTACAGCGCCTGAGACCCCGGTTCGATCCTGACCATGGGTGCTGTCTGTATGGAGTTTGTACGTTCTCCACGTGACCTGCATGGGTTTTGTCCGGGTGCACCGGTTTCTTCCCACATTCCAAAGACATACGTTAAATGGCTTGGTAAAATTGTCAATTGTCCCTCGTGTGTGTAGGATAGTGTTAGTGTGAAGGGATGGCTGGTCGGCGCGTACTCGGTGGGCCAAAGGGTCTGTTTCCAAGCTGCATTTCTAAAATCTAAAAAAAATCACAAATTTGTATTAGTCTTGGTTCAGTTGCTAGCGATCCTTCCTTGCGGTTGGGACCTTGAGAACCGAGCACTTTACATCAGATGGCATTACTTTGTGTAATTTGAGGTGCTGTCAGTGTAGTGCCACATTAAACCAAGGTCCAATCTGACCGCTCAGGTGGATAGAAACTAACTTGGTGCAGAATTCAAACAAACAGAGGCGCTCTCCAAATGTTCAGACAAATATTTATGTTTATACAAACAGTAATGAAAAAGTTTAATTGAAGATTTATTTCACAACAAATTAACGGCCTCATGTTCCGACATCAGTATCCATGACCACACTTGCTTTGGTACTTTGCAACATCTGCTGTTCTGATGTACCAGGACATTCAATAAGGTGATTTATATGCCTCCTACCAAATCACTCTGCTGGAAAAGCAGGATCCCATGATGTGATGCCAATCTTAATGCAATGTTGGACCACTTTCCTCTGCCTATTTGAACCAATTCCAAAAATGAACTGACTAAATTCATTTTAGTGGCTAACTGAAGGTGAGGTTTTGGTAGTTTAGGTTCCAAGTGACAAATGGGAGCTATTAATATCTCAGTATTCCTTTTCCCCATTTATATTACCTGGCTCCTGGCTTCAGTTACTGTGTTGATGGAAAACAGATGAACTGCAGGAGAATGTTCATGTAATCGCTGAATCTTCCCTGTAGTGACAGTAATGGTCCTCAAGGTGAACCAACAAATCATTTGGCAAAGGAAAGGATTACTGCTCGTCGTCCTTTAACTGGCGTTAGAATCTCCATCATATTCTCTTGAAGGTCAGGTCAGAAATTTGTAAGCATATGTGTGTAACATCAATGGCTCATTTTGTTTACTCACCAGGTGCTATTCAAAGAGCTAACTTCACTCACATGACTCTGACAGTGATCCAAATACTGTCATGCTTCTAGCATGCATGGACTAACTTGGAATTGCTTTTACAGCTGAATAAGGCCTAGTGTATGTTGTACTGAAAATACTAACAATTTTAAATGTAACATTCCCTGCCGTCGAAGCTTATGGCCTGATGATTAATTTGTCTATTTTTCTCTTAATTGCTGCAGCATCACTAAACAAGCACCACCTACTGTTCCTCACAGAGATTACACAGGTAAAGTTGTCGACAAAAATGTTGATCAGTTTCAGTTTCTGTTTTAGTTTAGTTTATTGTCACGTGTGCCGAGGTACAGTGAAAAGCTTTTGTTGTGTGCAGTCAGCAGAAAGACAATACATGGTTACAAATCCATTTACAATGTACATGATAAGGGAATAACGTTTAGTGCAAGGTAAAGCCAGCAAAGTCTGATCAAGGATTGTCTGAGAGTCATCAATGAAGTAGACAGTAGTTCAGGACTGCACCCTAGTTGTGGTGGGATGATTCAGTTGCCTGATAACAGCTGGGAAGAAACTGTCCCTGAATCTGGAGGTGTGTGTTTTCACACTTCTGTAACTTTTGCCTGATGGGATATGGGAGAAGAGGGAATGGCCAGGGTGCGACTCATTCTTGATTATGCTGCTGGCCTTTCCGAGGCAGCGTGAGGTTTCAATGAAGTCAATAGAAGGGAGGTTAGTTTGTGTGATGGTCTGGGCTGCGTCCAAATTTATACATTTAAAAGGATACATTTAAAAGGAATACAATGTGTTTTCTTACTTGACTCTGAGAGGAAACATGCAGAACAGTAAGAGAAATTTGAAGATAATTTAGTTTTGCTTAGTTAATTCAAAAACTTTCAGGAGTGAAGTCCTTGATCATATCAAGAACAACAGCATGAATATTTATCACAGCTTTCACAGCAGGGAATGATAAGATTAAGATTTATGAATTTTGAAAAATGATATCATGATTGAACATACAAAGCCCTATTTATTTTTGAGTGAAACACATTAAAATGTAAGTGATTTTCATTGCAACTGATGCATGGCAGGTCCTGATGAACGCACACATGCATAACATAACAACCAATTCCCCTGCCTTCAATCACTTTGGAAAGAATTACCACAGATTTACAATGGATATAACATTTTGATGAGTTGTTTGTGAACAAAGCTCAATGTTAAATCAGGTTTTTCATTTCAAACCACCTACAAGTCCACTGTGCAACTGCAGCTTAAACTTGTATTTTCGTAACATGCTAGGTTTTGTTTGAAGCTTATAGGAGATAAGTGTAAGATTTTAAGCTGCATTATTATAAAATGGAAGAAGTCTAGTCCCTATATGCATATAAAAACTCATCTTGAAGACGTAAAATACTGCACATATTAGAATCTGGAGCAACAAACAATCTGCTGGAGGAACTCAGCAGGTCAGGCAGCATCTGTGGGGAGAATGCAATTGTTGACATTTTGGGTTGAAACTGTATCAAAGGTGTCCTGCTGGTGGTAATTCGCATATCTATGTACCTTAATTGGTACACGTGACAATAAAAGACCTTTGAAACCTTTGTTTTCAATCCAAGACGTAACAATTTCTTCCCTTCACAGTCGCTGCCTGACCCATGGAATCCTCCAGTGGATTGTTCAAAAGTTCCCCCATTCTATGTTCCTTGCTTGTAATACATATAGGACACTTTACCACATTCTAGCCACGTTGGAACTTCCAGGAAACAACATGGATTATCAGTTAAATCAGATCTTACTTATTATTGTGAAAGGCTCACTCTACCATTGGCTTTGTTTATAATTGTTGCTTCAAAATGTAAATTTTTGACCAGAGGTTTTCCATTTCCCAATGGGCTATCAGCGAACGATTGATTAAACTTGTATAGGAAGGAACTGCAGATGCTGGTTGACACAGAAGATAGACACAGAATGCTGGGGTAACTCAGCGGAACAGGCAGCATCTCTGGAAAGAAGGAAAGGGTGAAGTTTCGGGTCCAGACTCTCTCAGTCAGAAGAAGGGTCTTGACCTGAAACGTCACCCATTCCTCTATCCAGGGATGCTGCCTGTCCTGCTGAGTTACTCCAGCATTTTGTGTCTGTCAAAAGATTAAACTTGGTTCTCCAGAATCTAAATTGCAGCCCTTCCACCCTACCAATGATTTGTTTTGCTTCATGTCATTCCAAAGTAAGGAATAACAACATTAATTTTGGTTACTGAAAATATATTTTCTTATTCTATTAATTAGAAGGAGCTGAAGGACCAGGTGGTGAACGGTGGTCCGACAATGAATTTGTAAGTGTGTAAAACTATTTGACTGGAATGTCACTAATTATATAAAACACTTCAACTGAGAGGGCTCCTAATGTTGGACGGGGGTTGTAAATGTTCTAGGAGGATATGTAAAGTTGGATATGTTCTTGATTAGTGCGGGTGTCAGAGGTTATGGGGAGTGGGCAGGAGAATGGGGTCAGGAGGGAGAGATAGGTCAGCCATGATGGAATGGCGGAAGAGACATGGTTCGGCCTAATTCAGCTCGTATCACTTATTATCTTATGATCTAATCATAGTTCTATCCACCATCAAGAATCACTGCCTGTGGTGTTTCCAGCATACACTATACATCATGTACAGGCATTGTGTCCAACAGGCACAAGCCACTCCACACTCCAAATGCTAAATGGTTTACAGAATAAATCTGATTACCCCTCCCCCATAAATATGAACTTGGATAGACAGAGGTCGATTAGGGATTGTCTACATGGTTTTGTATGTGAAAATCATGTCTCATTAATCTGATTGAGTTTTTTAAAGAAGTAACAAAAAAGGTTGAAGAAGGCAAAGCTATTGTCTACATCAGGCACGTGCCGTGAGTAATTACTCAAGGTAGGCAGTCAGTTGGCTTTTAAAAAAAAACTTAAACAGCGCATGCGCAGATTGTTCTCTCCGTAAATAATAAAAATAAGTAACTATTCAATTTTCCCAAGGCTTCTAAATCTCCTTCATTTTTAAATTACTGAATGGCTGGGGGACGGAGTATGAAGGCAGGTGGAGAGATGGTGGGAAAAACGGGAGTACACCGGGACGTTGAATCAGTTGTCATCTTATTGAATGACAATACTAATTCAAGGGTCCAATTGGAGGGAGAGTTCCTTTCACAGCGTGTGGAGAGTCTGTGCCAGGGGTTAAAGATACGGGGAGGGCAGGAGTGTTGAGAAGGAGGGGGTCAGATATCATGTTAGACTCACTCACCGCTGCCGCAGGGCTCTGGGCACGGATAGCAGAACTGGCCGCCACTTCCAGGGAAGGAAGCAGCTCGGGTGACTGCGAGCGGCCGCCGGGACCTGTCAGCAGAACGGGCTGCCACTTCAGCGCCTTCTGCCGGCCCGCTCACCTCTGGCAGTGCTCTCCATCTGAACATCTCTCACCTGCCGCTCACCGACTTCACTCATGTCAGCCGCTTCCCGCAAATCCTTAAATTCCCACAGCCGAGTAACCTCAATTGGTCCCTTGAGCGCGCTGTCGGAATTTAAGGATTTGCGGGAAGACGGCCGGCGAGTGGTAGGAGAGAGGTGTTCAGACAGAGAGCACTGCCAGAGGTGCGCGGGGACCAGCAGAAGGGGCTGAAGTGGCAGCTGGTTCTGCTGTCTGTTCCCAGCGGCTGCTCGCAGTCACCCGAGCTGCTTCCTTCCTCGGAAGTGGCGGCCAGTTCTGCTGTCCATGCCCGGAGCGCTGCAGCAGCCACCCGAGCTAATTCACTCCCCGGCCACAATGCGGTGGCTCCGTGCCAAAGCGCCGCAAGTGGGTTACTGGCCCCGACCCCCTCCTTCACATCGCTCCTGCCCTCCCCACAACTTTACCCCAGGCCAGACTCCCCAAACACTGTGAAAGGAGCTCTCCCCCCCGCCCCCCCTCCACCCTGGGAAATACGGTATTTAAAAACATAAAGCACCAAGAAATGTACTTACCACGTTATTGGTACACAAACTCCATTCTTCACTCTTTGTTTCCTAAGATATTCTTAAAATAATGACAATCTATATTTGAAAAACCCTCCAAGAAACGATGGATAAGGCTTTTTTACAATGGAAAAATAAAGGAATTTTAAACATAGGGGATCTTTATAAGGAAAGCTCTTTTCTTTCATTTCAAGAGTTACAACAAACTTATGGACTACAAAACAATGAATATTTTAGATATTTACAAATCAGAAACTATATCTCTGCAAATACACAAGAACTTAGAAATAGAAAGACTGAAATTTTAGATGAATGCTTGAATAAACATCCAAATACAGAAAAAATGATATCATATATTTATAATATTTTATTGGAAAGTGATATCCCATCAACGGAAACACATAGACAGATTTGGGAAAATGAATTAGGTCAAATAATAAGCTCAGAAATATGGAACGAAAGCTTACAACACATACATCATTGTTCGTTAAATGCTAAACATGTTCTTATACAGTTTAAAATTCTACATAGACTACATTATTCCAAATCTAAATTACATAATATATTTCCAAAATTATCGCCTATATGTGATAAATGTCAAATCTCAGAAGCAAATTTGTCACATTCATTCACTAATTGTATAAAGATTGTAGAATATTGGAACGAAATATTTAAGATAATTTCGAATGTTATTAATATTACTATGATTTCTGATCCAAAGTTAATAATACTTGGAATACTTGAAACGGACCAACTAATTACAATGAACCAAAGAATTTTTATCGACTATTGTCTAATAATTGGGAAAAAATTAATACTAAAATTTTGGAAAGGCCCTGCATCCCCAACAATTAAAATGTGGAATACAGAAATGTCGGAGACACTTCATTTGGAGAGATTGAGGCTTGTCCTTATGGATAGGTTAGATCTCTTCAGAGAGATTTGGTCTCCATATATTAAATATTTACAGGGTCATAACGGTTCGGCGCGAAGACTTGACTGAGGCCTGAATATCTGAATGGATGAAGAAACATATATAATAAATCATGAATATATCTCCAAGGACGAATTAATGAATAATATTTCAATCTCCATCAAACTTTCAACACTCTCTTTCTATTTTCTATTCTTTATTTTTTCTATCCTTAATTAGAAAAAAAGTATAGAAACACATTATATTAAATTTTTAATATTAATGCGAATATAGATATCATTACTTGTATGAAAATATTATTGATGTCCTGTATTTTTAATTGCATAAAATTGTGTAGTTTCAACTATATAATAATTTAGAAATATAAAGTCAATAATAATACAAACACTCTTATTATTATGAAAATATAATGAATATTATAGAAGTTCGGTTAATATTGTGTATTATACAATTATAACATGGGGGACTTGTATTTTGAAATCAGAGGAAATATGGATATTATGAGTAGTATGAGTATATTGCTAATACTAGGAAGATACTATACACACTCCCAATTATACAAAATAATTAACCTTGATATGTATAATTGATAATATTATAAATAATATAAACAGTATCAATTTATCATTAATATTATATAGTTTTTATCGTTGTATAAGAGTGTATTTTGTAATTACTTTGTTTCTATAATAAAAAAATTAAAAAAAAAAAAAAAAACCCGCCAAGAAACTTGCGCTGCGCATGCGCAGAAGGCTGCTGAATTTCAGCTGCCTTCAGCCCCGCTTTAAATTGACAGCTTGAAGCAGCGCTGACGGCACGTGGGCTGCACAGACCTTCAAGGGTTACAAGTGCTGCGGTTGAAAGGCACGGAGAATTATGCCTACCTGAAAGATCGATCTCTTCGATAGGCATAATTCTCCCATGCCTTTACTATTTATATTTAATAATTGCCGTTTCATAATTTTAGTCAAGGCAGGCAGTGCCTGGTCTACATGGACTTCAGCAAGGCTTTTGATCAGGTTCTGCATGGCATGCTGCTCTGGGAGGTTAGATCACATGCAATCCTGTGAGAGCTCGCTAAGTGGATAGACAATTGGTTTCATGCAAGGAAGCAGAGGGTGATGTGGAAGGTTGTGTAACAGACAGGAAGTCTGTAACAAGTGATGGGACTCGGGGATCTGTGCTGGGCCCATTGGTTTTTGTGATTTATATCAATGATTCGGATGAGAATGTAGAAGGCATGATTAATAAGTTTGCAGATGATACTGAAATGGGTGATATTGTTGATAGCGAAGATCTTTATCAAAAATTACAGCAATATCTTAATTAGTTGGGCAAGTGTGATGCGGAATGGTTAATAGAGTTTAATGCAGATAAGTGTGAGGTACTGCATTTTGGGAAATCAAACCAGGACAGGACCTCCACAGTGAATGGCAGGGCCCAGGCAGGGTCATAAGGTCATAAGTGATAGGAGTAGAATTAGGCCATTCGCCCATCAAGTCTACTCCGGCATCAATCATGGCTGATCTTCATCCTAACCCCATTCTCCTGCCTTCGCCACATAACCTCTGGCACCCATACTAATCAAAAATCTATCTATCTCTGCCTTAAAAATATCCACTGATGGCCTGCACAGCCTTTTGTGGCAAATAATTCCACAGATTACCTCCCCCTCGACCAAATAAATTTCTCTTCATCTCCTTCCTAAAAGAACGTCCTTTAATTCTGAAGCTATGACCTCTAGTCCTAGACTCTCCCACTGGCGGAAGCATCCTCTCCACATCCACTCTATCCAAGCCTTTCACTATTCTCAATGTTTCAATGAGGTCCCCCCTCATTCTTCTAAACCCCAGCGAGTACAGGCCCAGTGCCAACAAATGCTCATCATAGGTTAACCTACTAATTCCTGGGATTAGTCTAGGGGCCTGGGTAGATGATGAGCAGGTTAGGACTTTACCCTTGGAGCACAGGAAGATGAATGGTGCTATTATAAGGTGTATATGATCATCAGGGAAATAGATAGAGTAAATGCACAGTCATTTACCCAGAGTAGAGGAATCAAGAACCAGGGGATAAATATTTAAGTTGTGGAGAATGATTTAATAGGAACCTGAGGGGCAACTTTTTCACACAGAGAGTGGTGGGCATGTGGAGCGCATTGCCAGAAGAGATGGTTGCGCCAGGTACTATAATGACATTTAACAGACATTTAGATAGATACACATTTAGGAGAGCTTTAGAGGGATATGGCCAAACGCGAGCATGTGGGACTGGCATGTGCATGTGAGGCATCTTGTTTGGCATGGGCAAGTTGGATCGATGGGCCTGTTTCCATGCTGTGTATGTAGCAATGTTACAAAATTTTGAGATTTTAAAAATCAAGTCTGCAATTTATTCCATCAGATAAAGCATACAAAGAAGTTTAATTTGACACCTAATTCACTTTCATATCTTCAGTATTAAAAAGGTTATGGCCATTTTCATACTCGGAAATAAGCATCTTGTTCCCCATTGCCTTTCCATTGACTTAACACAAAAGTTGTGATCAAGGACAGTCAAAAGCCCATAACTTTCTTAAAAATTAAGAGAACTGAAAGAAATGTTCAGTTATTATAGATTGAAGCATTCTGAAACTAATATGAAACAATCTTACTTGGATGACCTGAAATTAAAGCATATAATTAGTTAATCCAATTGTAGCTAATTACAAAATTCAATTACTAGATCTAAACATCCATCCATTTCTTAAGAAAATATTAACATTTTTTTAAAATCCTATGTGTCCAAATAACATTCACACAAGAATTCACAATATGACATGATTTTTAAATCTCATTGTTATGAATTTATAGGCCAAATTGAAGGAATTTAGTGTTTAATGCCCATAAATTAATGGGCATTTTAAACAGCTTGCGAGTGGGATTTTCTGGAACGCGATGTATTGGAACGTTGTGGTTGCGGTGAATTTAAACCCAATATCGGCAGGAAAAACACTGCTGGTTCATATGGGGAATAAATCACCGTTTCGCAACATGAAATATTGATTAAAGTCATCTAAACAAGCAGGTTTATATGAAAAAAATAAACAGCTTTCACTTACCTGTCCCCTACGTAAAATCCGTCCCCATTGTCGGTGTTCACGGCATTAAGAGCTATTTTTTATTTTACTGTAGCGCTGAAATAGTCGGGCGATTTAAAAAAAAAATTTAACTTACCGGCGGTTGGAACGAATCTCCAGAAATAGCTCGCACTCCGAGAAAATATAATTCCGGTGGCAAGGGAAAAACTGCATCTTAACCCCCCCCCCCCCCCCCCCCCCTTAAAGGCGCCAAAGTCGCGCACACGGCCAGCGGCAGAACTGCAGCACCACTGAAGGTAAGTTTTGTAACATACTTACTGTATGACCTCAGCTTCTGCAATCTGCAGGTAAACATTAACTTATAAACTTGCATTTCAGTAGAGCAGTTTTCTGAAAAACTACTTCTTAACATTTAGAGGCATGGTCAAAAATAATTTAATGGTAGACAGACACAAAAAGCTGGAGTAACTTAGCAGGTCAGGCAGCATCTCTGGAGAAAAGGAAAGGTGACGTTTCGGATCGAGACCCTTCTTCAGACTAAGAATCAGGAGAAAGGGGAATGTGAGATAAAGACGCTACTTAGGAAAAATAAATGGAACATATGCAGAAAGTAACAATAACCACGGAAATGTGGAGTCCACAATGGTCCATTGTTGGTTGTGGAATAGGTGATAATGAGTCCACGACAGACAGTGGAACTCAACAGGATGACAGTAAAATTAGTACGGCCACTAGGGTAGGGGAGGGGTGGAGAGAGAGGGGAAGCAAGGATTACTTAAAGTTAGAGTAGTCAATGCTCTATGGCGGCGGGGTGTAAGCTGTCCAAGTGAAATATGAGGTGCTGCTCCTCCAATTTGCGATTAGCCTCACTCTGACAATGGAGAGGACCGAGGACAGAGAGGTCAGTGTGGGAATGGGAAGGGGAGTTTGGCAACAGGGAGATCATGTAGGCCGGTATTAAAGTACAGCTGACACAGGACTAAATGAATGTATGCCAAGTACAGAACCCATCGGATCTGCCTCAATAAGAATGTCATTCTGCATTGTAAATTTCCGCATGAGTGACACTTTTATTCAAATTGTATATTTCTCTGTAAATCTGCAACATAACTCTGCTGCAACTTGCATATAACAAAGCAATTTTCACTAATAATAAATTGCTGGCGTCCCTGTTCACATTGCACACTTGATATAATCAGTCACATTTTGGCCAGAGTAAACTCTCAATGCATGACTAACCAAAGCTCATATGTTTTTTATTGCTCCAAGCCATGGAAACCCAATGGACTTCAGAATCAATAAGAAGCTGTGGAACATTGTGTTCCATGCTTTGGGGAAAAGGTATCCTTTGTAGTCTTCAGAAGGAATATTTTCAATCCAATGAAAATTATGAATTTATTACCTATAAATTGCACTGACTCACCTTGTACATTAACTAAAGGCATTTTGTTACTTTGAAAATATTGGTAGATTTTGCTGATAAGAAATGAGATTTTGAGATATTCACACTTTGCTTTTGAAATCAAATAATAACCATCAAAGAAAATATATTTTCTAGCATTTATTTCAAGAGGGCTTGTATACAAAACAGGGATGTAATGCTGAGGTTCTCTAAGGGGCTGGTAAGGCCCCATTTGGAATATTGTGAGCAATTTTGTGCACCATATGTAAGGATGTGCTGGCTCTGGAGAGGGTCCAGAGGAGGTTTACAAGAATGATCTCAGGAATGAGTAGGTTCAACCTATGATGAGCATTTGTCGGCACTGGGCCTGTACTCACTGGAGTTTAAAAGAATGAGGGAGGATCTCATTGAAACGTACAGAAAAGTCTTGGATAGAGTGGATGTGGAGATGATGTTTCCACTAGTGGGGGAGCTTAGGACTAAAGGTCGTATCCTCAGAATTAAAGGACGTTCTTTTAGGAAGGAGATGAGAGGAAATTTATTTAGACAGGGGGTGGTGATTCTATGGAATTCTTTGCCACAGAAGGCTGTAGAGGCCATGTCAGTGGATATTTTTAAGGCAGAGATAGATAGATTCTTGATTAGTACAGGTGTCAGAGGCTATGGGGTGAAGGCAGCAGAATGGGTTTAGGACGGAGAGATAGATCAGCTTTGATTGAATGCCGGAGTAGACTTGATGAGCCGAATGGCCTAATATGCATAATTTCAGAATGACTCCCATAAAACTTTGATTTCAAGGAGTATGTAAACTTGGGATAGAATAATTTGGGTTTTTTTAGCAAATGTTGGATATGCTCAAAAGAAAATAACAATGTGAGAAATGTGCCAGGAATTATGAACTTCTGAACTGGAAATTCTGCTGAGTAGAGCAACATTCATATGCAGCATGTAATACAATTTCAATAAAAATGCACTTTTTAAGGCAAATTGCTTATTCTCTTTGAGATATGCCATCTCCCTGCCTCACCCTCTATCTGAAACATTAATAATGCATGGAGGGGAGGTGCCTGGAAAGTTCAGTCTACTGATGCACAAGCAGGATTTCACAGCATGAGTGAGACCTGCTTCAGTGTTAGTTGATAGAGTTCCAACCTCAGCAAATCATAGGTCATTGTATGCCTCATTGTCACCGTCCCCTAGCTAACAATTATCTATTCTACATTCTCCTTGATCTCCCCCTTCCATATCTCTATGTCTCCCTCTCCCCTGACTCTCTGAAGTCTGAAGAGAGGTCTCGACACAAAACGCTAAAACGTCACCCATTCCTTCTATCAAGAGATACTGCCTGCTCAGCTGAGTATTTTGTGTCTACCTTCGGTGTAAGCCAGCATCTGCAGTTCCCTCTTACACATAGATCTTGAAGTGTGGCACTGGGCAATCATCACAGTACCCTAACTTACAAATGTATTCCATATGATGGCTTTACCATGGCAACCAAACCACACACTCTGGAAGCCATAATCCTCACTATTCACTAGTCCATCTGTGTTATATTGCCATGTCTCCAACCAGCTCCATGCCACCATCCACTCAGTCCATGTCTGACCATCACTACCCCAACCCCAATCCCAAATCAGACCCTCACAACTCCACCGGCATCCTAGTCTCTCATCAGAACTTCATCCGCCAGAATTGTTGGGCTGTTTCTGGCCATCCCTTTACCCGGATTGCTTGCTTGTCCCGAGCTCCCAACAGATGATTATTTCGCCTTCCCTCGTACCCATCCAAGTACTTATTTCCTCTATGCAATTGATATCACACAAGTTCACAAGTTATAGGAGTAGAATTATGCCATTCGGCCCATCGAGTCTTCTCCGCCATGGCTGATCTCTGCCTCCTAATCCCATTTCCCTGTGTGTAGGAAGGAACTGCAGATGCTGGTTTAAACCAAAGATAGACACAAAAAGCTGGAGTGACTCAGCAGGACAGGCAGCATCTCTGGAGAGAAAGAATGGGCGACATTTTGGGTTAAGACGACACGTCATCCATTCCTTCTCTTCAGAGATGGTGCCTGTCTCGCTGAGTTCCTCCAGCTTTTTGCGTCCATCTGTCATTTTCATGCCTTCTTCCCGTAACCCTTGACACCCATTCTAATCAAGAATTTGTCTATCTCTGCCTTAAGAATATCCACTGACTTGGTATCCACAGCCATCTGTGACAACATATCCTGGTCTTCCTTACCCCACCAACTGCACAACTCCCCTCCCAAACTCTATTTTAGTTTGCACACTCCAGAAGGAGAAGCATTTTAATGCACAAAGTGCAACACTGGTCTTTAGCATGCAACGCCTTGGACCTCATTATCTTTAGATTCTTGCTAAGGCAGCTCCCCTGAAAAATGGCTAAATCAACAATATATTTAAGAAGCTAAGGAATTTCTAAGTCTGAAGAAGGGTCTCGACCCGAAACTGCGCCCATTCGTTCTCTCCAGAGATGCTGCTGCACCCGCTGAGTTTCTCCAGCCTTTTGTGTACCCTCTGCTGTTCTTTCCTCTGGTTCTGCCCAAAGGAAGTGAAAACCACAGTATATACAACATTGGTTAGACCCTTACTGGAATACGCTTCATGCGTCTGGGACCCATACAAAACTGGTCATGGCAACAAGCTACAAGGGGTCCAGAGGAAAGCAGCATTGGGAACTACAATAGAGGTAGCAGTGTCACCCAGATGCTGTCCGACCTGGAGTAGGAAACGCTGGAAACATGAAGGGCAAGGAACAGACTAGCCATGTTGTACAAGATTCAAAAGGGGATCGTGGGCATAACTACAGACAGATACATAACATACTCAACAGAAATTAGAACAAGAGAGAGAAATGATATGCAAATAGAAACCCCATTCGCCAGGACAGATATTTATAAGAACTCAAGGGAATGGAATAAACTAGACAACAATATAGTCAAATCACCTTCACTGGACAGTTTTAGGGGGGCACTAACAGCACGTTAGTGTTCCCAACACATCCAAGTTGGCGATATGCAGAGTACTGCCCTGCCGACTACAAATTCAGAAGATTCAGAAGAAGGTTCTTTCTTACACAAATTTCTAAGCCCTATCTTTTTAAAGAAAATTAACAAATATTCTATAGCACATCTTACTGATAGTGCTTTTAAATTTTCTTTGAGTGTTATTAGTGGACTAGGCCATTGTTGCTGTCTGGTTAGCCTGAGAAAGTGATGGTCCGTCATCCCTTTGAACCACTTGTTTTCCCATTTATGTGCGAGATGGCGATTTCATCGATTCTGACCCAGCAACAATACAAAAAATAATATGTAGAGGGAAATAGTATTAGGAGGGAAAAAACAATATTTCTTTATGGTGTACAATAGATATCATTCTTAAAAGTTGATAAATCCTCCCTCTCATATTGCTTGCTTGGAAGTGGACGTAATTTACAGCCAAACTGGCAGATATGAGCACAAAATTGGAAATATAAAGGCTATGATTCAAAAATTCAGCAGGGCTGTGGAAAAGTTCCACAGAAATCCATTAATCACTGCAGCTGGATAACTATTAGTATCTGTCATTGGATAAATTTACACTTACATCTATTCTTTTTATCATTTTCTCTGTTGTAACGTGCAAAAAGTGTAAGTTCATAACATCACAGTGCAGGGAACCACACAAACAGAACAGGGAAAACATCTGTGCATCTTTGTAAACAACATATTTAAATGGTTACGAAGTAAACATCACAAGGACTAAGTGAAAAGTGAATTCAATATTATCACAGATAGACACAAAAAGCTGGAGTAGCTCAGTGGGTCAGATCACATCTCTGGAGAAAAGGAATAGGTGACATTTTGGGTCGAGACCCTTCTTCAGACTGGGCATATTATCATATGCAGAAATAGAAATAAAAAGAAGGGAAGATTGCATTATGAGAGAGAGCAAGAGGAAAGAGACATGCAAAAATAACTCGATTCCAAACACCACCTAATCATATTCTTCAGAGATACTGCCTGACCTGCTGAGTCACTCCAACACCTGGTGTCCTTTTTTGTAAACCAGCATCCGTAGTTCCTTGTTTCTGCATGACAATTACAATGATTTGTAGCAAAACTTTTTTTTTTTAAATCTCCCTCATATTATCCATTTCTCTATTTTCTATAGTACTTACAATATAAATAAAATGTGATAAATTCAAATTATTTTTAAATTCAAATAATCCAACAATATTTTCAGCATATCTGTCTCTCCCCTGAAGTTGTACCTTTTAAGCATAACTAACAGAGAGAGTTAGTTACAATCCTGTTACTTGGAAAGTAAAATCTGGCCTTTTGTTTCATATGGGGATTGAAAGCAAAGAGGAGATTTTAAGAAAGATGGAAATGAGTTGACAACATGTTACCGAGACACAATGAACATGTTCCTTATTAAATTAATCAAAACGGCACAAAAAATTGAATTCAGACATTCATACGAAATGTTTTATGGAAACAACTCATTACATCTGCACCAACTGCAAATTGCATTGATGTCGCGTCACATAGAAACATGATTGTTTTTCCATTGTCTCTGTTATTAGGTTTATTAGGTTTTCCTTTATGGAAAATATGGATCAACTGGCTAACCCTAACCACCCACTTATGTGGAAACTGCACTAATGTTGCATTAGTCATTTGTGCAGAAATGTGCCAACTGGCCAGAAAGCACTTCTAATAGAGAGAGTCCTGAAATGTCCTTAGTACCAAAACACATCAGCAGCTTGCCTGGATGGAAGAGAATAAATGTGTTCAAAATTAACTTAAAATTACAGGTTTGTGAAGGAAAACGTGTTCAGCCCACTGAATACTGAGGCTGGGAAAGCGGTAACTTGTAAATTACCTATACCAACATCAAAGAGTGTTTTAACTCAGGAAGGTGAAATCAAAGAAATATTGATCCCATTTCCTCACATTTTAAAAGATGACAGCCACTGAGTAAAGCATCCTTCCCCACCGGGGCTGTGAGCAAGATAGAGGGGCAGAGAGTGCATACACAATACAGCTCCTCCCCTAATAATCATCCATAAAGTAATGTGAGCCAAAGGCATAAGCACATGCTCACTCAAGAGTCAAGAGTATTTTATTGTCATATGTCCCAGATAGAACAATGAAATTCTTACTTGTAACAGCACAACAGAATATGTAAACATAGTACACTGTAAACAAAAAGAAAGTTCAGTGTGTGTGTGTGTTTGTGTACATATACACGCACACACACTCACATACATACGCATGAAAACAAAGTATAATAGTGCAAAAGCAAAACCCCCCAAATCCCCCCAAGTCTATGTAGTTCAGAGCTTAATAAAAAGTTATGTGTATTACGTACATATACACACATCTGCACACGTAAAAAAAACAAATAACACTGCAAAAAGACAAAACCAATGCCCTCAAGTCTATGTAGTTTGGAGCTGACATGTATTTGGAATGACATGTGTACAAACCCGTCTAAAGTTGATGTCTCTGCTGCCAGCGCGAATCATTCTTGGCATCAATCTCCTCTGATGACAATGATACATTAACCATAAAGTTACTTGATACAATTTAAAATGAAAGTAAAAGCTGTACTTAAACCCGCTAATGAAATGTTAACACTTGATGAAAGTGTGATTGTACTTTTCGAGTGCAAATTTTCTTTTAGTCTGATTCAAAATCAAATACTGTGCAATTGGCATAGCGTATTAAATTAAATAACTGTAAACCAGAGCCAGTCTTCTGCTTGTACTCAGGATAATAGTGATTATGAAAACCCAGATGGACGTTCTGATGAGTCTGACACTTACGAAGATCCACGTGAAGATGGGGAAGGTGATGAAAACTATGAGCCACCACCGAGTGAAAATCCCAAGAAAATAATTCCAAACATTTCTCCATGTTTTAAAAGTGAATATGCAGGTATTCTATGATTCATATGTTTTCAATTCCATTTGTTTTTTTTACATTTTGTGAATGTACAGTTGCAAGAATTTGTATGGTTGAAAGTTATGGGACTGTCCCACAGGCGACTCTTTAGGCAACTGCTAGGGACTAATTTTAATGGAATTCACCTACAACAACTGGTGAGAACCAACGACAGCTCCTACGACACCCTACGACAGCAAAAAATTGTCGTAACTGTCGTAGAACATTTTTCAAAATGTTGAAAACTTTGCGATAGTCGCCTGTAGTCGCCCAAAAAATCGCCTAAACAGGACAGGTCCTTTAGTAAGCACAAAGTATTTACAAAGTGAGCACGTTTAGAAATGCATTCTTTAGATCGATCACTTGTATTGATTACTTTCCCTTGGCTATGAACTGCTGGGCATACATTGATTCTTTCCATCTCAGCTGCAATTTGATTTCTGTTTATATTTGTATCGTGCATCTTAGAAAAGGAACTATGCATCTTGCTCCCTTGCTCGAGATTGCCACTCAGTTCTGTTCTTTGCTTTTCAATATAAGAAGTGGCCGGGTAATCACCGGTGCCAGGAAAGGTGTAGCCCAACGCACACTGTGGGGGTATCTGCTGCAGAAAGGTTCTATCGTGCACATGTCCCAAGGTGCCATGGGCAACGCAACTGGTCTTCTGCTGACCATCTCAAACTCCGTTCCACAGTTAGTGATGGGATGGGGAGAAAGAGTTCACAGGTCCTGACTGAATTGAATTGAGTTGATTGTGAAAAGTGATACAAAGTTCCTTGAAGGTGGAACCGCAGGTAGATAAGTTGGTCAAAAAGTTGAGTATAGAAGTTGGCGTTAATCAGTATTGAGTACAGTGAAAGACTTGTGGTGTTTGCTAACCAGTCAGCGGAAAGATAATACATGATTTATAATGGAACTATCCAAGGTACAGATACATGATCAAGGGAATAATGTGAATGACATTTAGTGCAAGATAAAGAACAGTAAAGTCAGATCAAAGATAGTCCGAGGGTCTCCAATGAGGTAGATAGTTGCCAAGGCAGTGAAAAAAGCGAATGGTATGTTAGCTTTCATAGCAAAAGGATTTGAGTACAGGAGCAGGGAGGTTCTACTTCAGTTGTACAGGGTCTTGGTGAGACCACACCTGGAGTATTGCGTACAGTTTTGGTCTCCAAATCTGAGGAAGGACATTATTGCCATAGAGGGAGTGCAGAGAAGGTTCACCAGACTGATTCCTGGGATGTCAGGACTGTCTTATGAAGAAAGACTGGATAGACTCGGTTTATACTCTCTGGAATTTAGGAGATTGAGAGGGGATCTTATAGAAACTTACAAAATTCTTAAGGGGTTGGACAGGCTAGATGCAGGAAGATTGTTCCCGATGTTGGGGAAGTCCAGGACAAGGGGTCACAGCTTAAGGATAAGGGGGAAATCCTTTAAGACCGAGATGAGAAAGACTTTTTTCACACAGAGAGTGGTGAGTCTCTGGAACTCTCTGCCACAGAGGGTAGTTGAGGCCAGTTCATTGGCTATATTTAAGAGTGAGTTGGATGTGGCCCTTGTGGCTAAGGGGATCAGAGGGTATGGAGAGAAGGCAGGTACGGGATACTGAGTTGGATGATCAGCCATGATCATATTGAATGGCGGTGCAGGCTCGAAGGGCTGAATGGCCTACTCCTGCACCTAATTTCTATGTTTCTATGTTTCTATGACTGCTCTCTAGTGTCTGATAGCATGGTTCAGTTGCCTGCTTACAGCTGGGTTGAGGATAAGTTTGTTGCGGAAGAGTGGGGTGGGAGACAAGGTCGGGGGTGAGGGGGGGAGTATGGTCAGGGTCAATCAGATGATGAAGGATTTGAAGTAGTGTTGAGAGGGGTGGCAATCCCAATCTAATTTTTGGACTAAGGGGTAGAATTTATTTTACACAAAAAGCAGTCAGTTCAAGAGCAAACTCTAGTCAGTTCAAGTAAATTCCTTTAAGTTTCACCAAAGCAGGTTTCATTTTTGTTGTGATGGCTTGCCTCCTCGCACCTGAATTAATATTATGGGGTTGGTGTGCAGTCACCACCCCTTGCTGCTAGACATCGCTTGCAATATTCAGGTGTCTCCATGCATCATTCTGTTAAACACCTGAGGGAACATAGAACAAAAGTGCACAACTCAGGTCAAAGTCCCATTGATCGAGTTTCAGATTAAATTCTTATCACATTCAGTGCAAGCTTTGCATGAAGGCATCTCCAGGGCAGCATAGTGGTGCAGTCTGCAGACCTGCTGTGTTGTTCGCTGCGCTACCAACCCAGGTTCAATCTTGATCTCAGGTGAAGTTTGCACTTTCTCCATGTGACTTTATGATTTCCTGCCCAGTTCTCCGGTTCCTTCTCTCATTCCAGAGACGTGTGAGTTGGAGGGTTAACTGACCTCTGAAAATTGGTCCTTTCGTGTAGAATTGAAAGGGGCCTATTAAAAATGTGGTATTAATGTAAGATTAGAGTAAGTGTGTGGACTAGGTGGGCCGAAGGACCTGTTTCTGCACTGTATCGCCCTGTGACTTGGGCAGCACAGTGACATGGCTGCCTCACAATACCAGAGACCCGGGTTTGACCCTAACAACGGATGCTGTCTGTGTAGAATTGCACATTCTCCCTGTGACCGCGTGAGTTTTCTCTGGTCCTCCGGTTTCCTCTCACATCTGAAAGATTTCCATGTTTGTAGGTTAATGAACCTGTAGGTAATTGCCCCTAGTGTAAGGGGAATGGATGCAAAAGCGGAATAACTTAGAATGTGGGTGGCACGGTGGCACAATGGTAGAGTTGCTGCCTTACAGCACTTGCAGCGCCGGAGACCCGGGTTCGATCCCGACTGCGGGTGCTCTCTGTACGGACCGTGTGGGTTTTCTCCGAGATCTTCAGTTTCCTCCCACACTCCAAAGACGTACAGGTTTGTAGAAAAATTGGCTTGGTATAAGTGTAAATCGTCCCTAGTGTATGTAGGATAGTGTTTGTGTGTGGGGATCACTGGTCGGTCTGGACTCGGTGGGCTGATTTCCTGTTTCCTGTGGGTTGGTGTCCTGTTTCCACACTGTATCTCCAAAGCTAACTAGTGTGAATGGATCAATAATGGTTGGCACATACCCGGTGGGCTGAAGGGCCTATCTCTGAACTGAACTAAATACGGAATCCCTTCAGTCATTTCTGACATCTGAAATATGATGAAATCTCTAAGTTCCCTCCTGTTCAATGGCAGTACCGAGGTACAGTGAAAAGCTTTTGTTGTGTGCTATCCAGTGATTTACAGTGTGTAGATACATGATAAGGTGAATAACGTTTAGTGCAGATTAATGCCAGCAAAGTCCGATCAATGATAGTCCGAGGGTCACAAATGAGGTAGATAGTAGTTCAGCGCTGCTCTCAGGTTGTGGTAGGATGATTCAGTTGCCTGATAACAGCTGGGAGGAAACTGTCACACTTCTATACCTTTTGCCTGATGGGAGAGGGGAGAAGAGGGGGTGGCCAGGGTGTGACTTGTCCTTGATTAAGCTGCTGGCCTTGCCCTGAAAGCAATGCAAGATATCAGTGCTGGGTTGGTGACTCTGCCCGAATCTAAAGTTAATCCTCCACATCATTCCCATAGACAATCAAGCAGCAAGCCGGCCAGTGGTCCCTCCCTCAAAGCCGTCTCCGGTTCCAAATAAGCGGAAGGAGCCTCCACAGCTCCGGGGATGGAAGGAAGATGAGGTAAGGTCAACATCACAAAAATAGCTCTGGTCTTTTTCAACAGTTGGTGTCCTGAACAGTGCTTGGCCTCTCCAGAAGGAGAACGTGATTGAGAGTCAGGAGTATCTGTGGTGATCAAAGATGCCTGTTTACTGTGCTTGGTGACTTGCAAAGGAGGAATTCTTGACGTTTCCCTGCACCAAGCACATGAAGCATAAATGCAAAGCAGTGCCGAGAAGATTCGCAAGGATGTTGCCACGAACACGAGGGCTTGATCTGTGGGGAGAAGTTGGGCAAGCTAGGACTTTATTCCTTGGATCGCAGGAGGCTGATCTTATGGAGGTGTATGCAATCATGAGAGGAATAGAGAGAGTGAATTCACAGAGTCTTTTACCCAGACTAGGGGAATCAAGAACCAGGAGATATAGGCTTAAGGTGCGATGGGAAAGATTTAATAGGATTCTGCAGGGTAACTTTTTCACACAGAGGGTGGTTGGTATATGAGACGGGTACTATAACAATATTTAAAAGACATTTGGACAGGTACATGGTTAGGAATGTTTTAATGGGATGGGCCAAATGCTGTCAGGTGGCATTACTATAGATGGGGCATCTTGGTCAGCCTGGGCAAGTTGGGCTGAAGGGTCTGTTTCCATGCTGTATGACTCTATGAGGTGCTCAGAAACTGAAATGAAAACAAGGTATGCTGGAATCACTCAGTAGCTCAGACAGCATCTGCGGAAAGCAAAACAAAATGAACATTCCAGGTCAACGACCCTTCATCAAGACCAAGAAGGTGGGGAGGGATCATTATTTTAACATTGCAGAAAGGGTTGGGGAGGGATCATTAAGGGAATCTCTTTGATAAAGTAAGGTTGGAGGTGAATCAGGGGCATTGGGTTAATGGGCACAATTATAGACCGAGATGCTGGTTATCAAACCTGAAACCAAAAAGACAATTCCAACACATTAGGTAGTGTCTGTGGAGAGAGAAACTGTAAATTAATATCATAGATGAATCAACGGCTTGTTATGTTTAGATTCTTAAAGCTACCAAAATGTTTGGACAGATCATCTGTCTGCACTTACTTTCTCAGCATGTGCAGGATTCAATGTGCAGGATTGATCTCCACAGCTGACAGGTCTCTTGTAAGGCAGAGACGGCTCTGAATGGTGACTAGCCTCAGCAATGTGCACAGATCACATTTGATGGTGACCATTTGGCCCATTGAGTCCTTTCCAACTCCTTGTAAGGACAATCCCGCTAGTCACTCTGGCCCAGCAAATTATTTCCGCTTAGATACTTATCCAATGCCCCTTTGAATGCTAGCGTTTAATCTGCTACTGTATCTAATTGTAGCAGATTAAAGACAGTTCACTTGTCAAAAATGCAAAATTGACTTCATTCAAATGCCACTCTGGATAAGCTTATCCAGTGGCATTTGAATGGTCAAATTTATATATATAAATCTGCAGTCTTTCTATAACAAATAATTTTTCTAGAGAATGGCACAAAGTAGTAAAAGCATACAAGGTCACATGCATATCCTGCAAATGTATTTGGTGAATGAAGTGAGCTGATTGTAAACAACTGCTGTTTTATTTTGGTGCTTTTGTTTTATTGGGATACTGTATTTAATTGCAGGGTGATTACATTGTCCCCATGAGGGATAGTAAACCCGATGATGCATACATTGACCCCACAGAAAAACGTGTCCATCAACCAATGTTGAAACGTAAGTTCTTGCATCTCATAGTTCAAACATAAAACTAGTCCATGCCAACTCACAACGATCCCGTCAGCCTTATATCCCTGTAATCTGTTTGCCCATTAATGTCCCCCTGACTCCTTGCCAACCAATGACATGGCAGGTCACTAAAGTAGCACACCAACCAACATGTGGGATATGAGTAGAAACAGCTGCACTACATGGAGAGGGGAAGAACGTGCAAACTCCACGCACACTTAAGAAGACAAGAATTAATCTTCATGTAAATTGCTGGTCCAAGGTGTAATTTGCTGAAGCACTCACTATGTACCAAAAAATGAATCAGATCAACATCATAATAAATGCAATCAAAGAAAATTGCATCAACGAATTCCAATAGCATTGACATGGTTATTAAATGCATGATGGCAGTTTGGGAAATATGGCTTCTATAAGCACGTAAATCTGTTTACAGCTGCTGTCTAATTTAGAGATACATTGTGGAAACAGGCCCTTTGTCCCACCAAGTCCGTGCCGACCAACCACCCCTGCACACTAGGGATAATTTACAATTATATCAAGCCAATTAAGAGATACAGAGGGGAAACAGGCCCTTCAGTCCACCGAATCCGCACCGACCAGCGATCCCCACACATTAACACTACTCTATGCACACTAGAGATAATTTACAATTATACCAAGCCAATTAACCTACAAACCTGTGCGCCTTTGGAGTGTGGGAAGAAACCGAAGATCTTGGAGAAAACCCACGCTGTCACAGGGAGAACGTACAAACTCCATACAGACAGCACCCGTAGTCAGGATCGAACCCAGGTCTCCGGCGAATGGGTGCTGTAATACAGCAACTCTACCCCTGCACCACCGTGCCGGCCTGTCAGGCAGATTCAACCTAGACATGATCGTAGAAACAAAAAAAAACTCCTATAATGGAATCTGGGTGAATGTCATCTTTCTATCCTTTTAGCAATGGTGGACAGGGAGAGCTAGAATGGTTAATACAGATCTGGCTAATTGATTTTTTTTATCTTCTTGAAGCCAATTTGATATTTTTCCTCTGGGCTTCCTACCTGACAGGATATAATTGTTAAAATGAAATCACATTTGAAACAATTATGCTTAGCTCCGTAATTAGCATGCATGTGAGTGAATGAAGACGTGATCAGGTTTCTAAATTGGAGAAGATATAAAGTAAGCAATCTATTTAAGGTAGAGATAGAGGACGGGTTAAATGATAGGATCCTAATTCAGAAGCATCCAGAGATATTAGAACGATGTGGTGAGGACAATGAAGTAAGAAAAATCTTCTTGAATAAAAACAGCAAATTCTTGAATTACAGATAGCAGACTAACTCACGGTATTTTACATACCTATATATTCAGGCATCACATTCAGTCTATGATTTCCTTACATTGCTCAGGGATTTGCAAGGATATGTGGAATTAACTGACAGAGGAAGTAGTTAAGGCAGGTGCCACAACAAAATTTAAAAAACATTTGAACAGATAAATGGATAGGAAAGGTTTAGACGGAAGCCAAATGGAGACAAGTGGGACCAGGTTAGATGGGGCATCTTGGTTGGCATGGGTGAGGTGGGCCGAAGATTCTGTTTCCATCCTGTTTGACTCTATGAAATGATAGTACACATACAAGACCTCACCAGGTGCAAGCTTTGAATGCCACATTGGACTTTAACTTAATGGTTAAGACCAAATGGAACTGTAACGATTGAATCTGTGGCCTTTCTTGGGCAGCTATCAGAAAATTAGTTAGATTTAAAAATTTCACCCTATCCCTGCTTCAAAATCTAATGATCTTCTCACTCTCTCCTCAACAGTCTCACTGATCTCACTTACATCAGCTCCCGATCAATCCTCCCCCCTCAGTCACCTTTACCACCGCACCTTGTAACATGCTCCCTCCCCACACACAATGCAATGATACTGGTGCGCGAACCCTGAATATATTTGCAAGAGTCTTACAACGCCCACCTCATTATCTGTTCATTATGTGTATTTGGGAAGTTAATATGGGCAGGTGATAATTGTGAATAGGAGTCACTCCTAATGGCTACGAAAAATTAAAAGAGAAAATACCCCCTGAGTCTGCGAGAGCAGGGGCGGAAGATGACTCATCGGATGACAACCCGGTCACGGACCCTGGCATGAACACGACGACGAAGAAGATAATCGGCACGGCACGTACAACATCAGCTGCAGGACAAGAACTACAAGTGTGTAGCTGCGGCTGGTCCAAGGTAACATCCATCAGAGGCTTAAAAATACATCAAGGGCTGATGAAGTGCTTGAAGGAGGTGAGGCCGGGACCTCGCATTGATCAGTATTTCCTGAGAGAAAGATCAAATCAGTCGAGTGAAACTCAGCAGCAGGATACAACCCACAGGCCAATGTGCATCAATACCCCAGTGGCCAAGGAGAGTAATTCAAGCACAGCATCTGTGAACCCGGAACCCAGCCAGACGCAACCTGCTTTGGAGTAGAAGATGCAAGGCCACAGACATCATGTGAAGTGGCCAAAGTCCAGCAGCAAGAAAGAATGGGCAACAATCGACGCAGACCGGAGTTCAAGGAACAGTGGAGAAGAAACTGGAGAAAATTAGTGATCTGATCTACTCCAACAGGTCAGAAAGTTTCGGAACCAAAAAGAAGGAAACAACAACCCCTCACAAGCTCAGAAGGCAGTGAGATATCAAGCGCCTAATCAAAGAGAGAAGGGACCCGAGGAAATGGTGGAGGAAATCCTCAATGGAGGAAAGAGTGGGCATTAACCTCCTGCAAGCAAATCTAAAGGAACGCCTGGGAAGACTGCGGAGAGCAGAAACCCTCAGAACTTGACACAAGAAGAAGGAGAGGGCAAGAACATGCTTCTACAAGGATCCCTTCAGATTTGTGAAAGGACTCTTCACAAAGGAAAAGAGCGGGTCACTTAAGGTGTCAAAGAGGGAAATGGAGGACCACCTGAAATCAACGTACACAGACAACCAAAGATTTGAGCAGAGGGGGATACCTCCAGACATGCCACCCATTCCTCAACCAGAACACCAGTTGGACGACAGCCTCCCAAGGCGGAGCGACGTCGAGAAAGCCGTAAGGAAGGCAAGGGCAGCTTCAGCTCCAGCACCAAACCGAGTTCCATACCCGCAGTACAAAAATGCTCCAAATGTTCAACGGTTCCAATGGAGGCTAATGAAGATAGCATGGAAAAAGCAAACCATCCCAAAAGCATGGCGAAGAGCAGGGGGAGTGGTGATCACCAAGGAAAAAGATGCCTCAAACATTGACCAATTCCAGAAAATCAATCTCTTGAATGTTGAAGGGAAGATCTTCTTTAGCATTCTTGCTCAAAGGATGCCTGAATCAGAACAACCTGATTGACACGTTGGTACAGAAAGCTGGTATACCAGGCTTCTCTGGATGCTTAGAACACACAAGCATGATATGGCATCAACTCCAGTCTGCAAAAAGGGAAGGAAGAGATCTGCATGTCTTATTCCTGGCCAACTCCAGTCTGCAAAAAGGGAAGGAAGAGATCTGCATGTCTTATTCCTAGCCAATGCTTTTGGATATGTTCCCCATTCTCTCCTCTGGACAGCCTTCGAGTTCTTCCATGTGCCAAAGACCATTACAAACCTGGTCAGAAACTACTTCCAAGATTTGCAATTATGTATTCAAACAACAGAATACAGAACATCATGGCAATCGCTGGAAGTGGGAATAATGGCAGGTTGCACCATCTTCCCGCTAGCCTTGGAAGTGGAAGTGATCAACCGAGCTTCCAAGTGGGTCGTAGGAGGAGAGCGGCTGCAGTCTGGGCAGCGGCTACCTCCCATTTGCGTCTACATGGATGACGTGACCACCCTGACCTCACCCATTTCATGTACCAAGCGCCTGATGGAAAAGCTTCATGCGAACATAACATGGGCCCGGATGAAGTTGAAACCAAGCAAATCCAGGAGCATATCCATCATCAGAGGAAAAATGGTCGACAAGCGATTCCACTTTGATGAAACACCCATTCCGATGGTGTCAGAGCTGCCAGTCAAGAGTTTAGGATGGTGGTATAATGCAAGTCTCAAAGACTCAGACCAGTGTGACCAACTGAGGGAAAAAACCATCAAAGGCCTTGCTAGCATAGACAAGACCTTGCTTCCTGGTAAGCTGAAACTGCCTACAGTTGCTCCCCCGTCTGATGTGGCCTATGACTGTCTACGAGGTCCCCATCACCAAAGTCGAGAAGCTGGAGAGGACAGTCAGTTCATACATCAAGAAGTGGCTTGGACTCCCGCGTTGCCTCAGCAATATCGGCTTGTTTGGACACAGTGCTCTGGAACTGCCTGTCTCTGGCCTCACAGAAGAATACAAATGCACCAAAGTGAGGCAGGACATAACGCTGACCGAGTCTCAAGATGATGCGGTATGAGCGGCTGCTCCCATATTGGCAACTGGGAGGAAGTGGAAACCCATCGGAGGCTGCACAGCAAGCAAAATCTGCTCTCAGGCAGGGAGACATTGTAGAACAGGTGCAGCAGGGAAGAAGTGGGATTGGACTCGGGACAAGTCGACCCACATGGCAGAAGGCAACATCCACCCAGGGAAGAAAGCTGGTAGTTGCGCAATGGAGATGCGCAAAGGCAGTCTCACAGTCCAAACAGGGCCAGTGGACTACCTGGGAAAACATGGAGCATAGTAAGCTTACCTGGAGGGGTCTGTGGGAAATGGAAGGAAGCCGTCTTAGCTTCATCATCAGAGCCACCTACGATTTTCTTCCCACACCCAAGAACCCAAACCAGTGGCTTGGAGAAGATCCATCATGTTCTCTCTGCCAAACCCCAGCAACATTAAGGCACATCCTCACTGGCTGCAAAACCACTTTCACAAGGCAGCTACACCTGGAGGCACAATCAGGTCCTGCGACAACTAGTGATTACCTTGGAAGGAAGGAGAACTACCACCAATGCCCTCCCTCCCCCAACGCCTGGTTTCTCGAACACCACCCCTTTTGTAAAGGCAGGACAACTTCCAGAGAAGCCATTTGCAAGAAAGGAACTGACCCTCCGGGACACTGCCCGGGACTGGAAAATGCAGGCAGATCTAGATCAGAAGCTCATCTTTCCAGGCCGGACCTGATCTTGTGGTCAACCTCACAGAAGTCCCTGTACATCGTGGAGTTAACTGTGCCTTGGGAGGCTGCAGTTGGTGAAGCGCATGAACGCAAATGTCTGAAGTATTCAGACTTAGCAGTCGAAGCGGAACAACGCGGCTGGCGTACCCAGGTGCTCCCTGTAGAGGTTGGTTGCAGAGGGTTTGTAGCCATGTCAACAACCAGTCTCCTGAAGGGAATGGGAGTTCAAGGACAGGCCTTCCGGCAAACCGCTGTCAGAGGCTGCTGAGCGAAGCTGCAACTGGCTGTGGCTGAAGAGGAAGGACTCCAACTGGTCTACAACATGACCAGCAAGAGGGGTAAAACGGAGGGGAGCGCACCTGGGATGCCAGGTGTTGCTGTTGAGCCCTCTGGAGGTGTCGTGGGACTATCAACGAAACACCAAGGAAGGAGGGTGCCCACCTGATGACCCCAATTAAGTCTTTACCCCTAACCCCACTCAAGATAGTAAGAAGCTGCCAATTATAGTAGGGATTGTAAAATCAAGTCCTATAAGCTCAACTGGGTCAGGACCCTTCTTCAGATTTGGGCAATAGGTGGGACAATTTTTCAGCATGATTTAAAAAAAATGAGTATTAAAGATTTGACAGACTGAGATTTCAGAAGAATTACCTTAAAATAAAAATCCAGTGAAGCAGTGAGGCAGCAACTAGAGGGCTATGTATTTGTTAAGCTAACTTCAAAGAATATATTGAGAACTGGGGCATGTTCATTAGAACCGTTAACGTTAGAACCGTAAACAAATTCTAGTGCCTTCCTTTCACATTCACTCTCAAGTTGCCAGTGTACGCAGCGAGTTGTGGCTTCCTATTTGAGGTGAACATTGCAAAGACTACCCCTGTATGTGTTCGGCATGATTATACTACATTGTAATTTTTTTTAATCGTAATCATAAAATGATTTTCAAATTTGTCTATCTATGTCTTCATTAAATTATTCCTTTGTTCCATCAGCTCCTCTAGTGAACAGAGCAGGCAAACCACCCAACAAACCGACAGGTTTATCATCCAGCCCCAAAGCAGGATACTTCCACGATTCAGGTACTCAAATGCCTTCAATGCAAATTATCAGATGCTGTTCAAAATGCAACAGCTTGTAATTGTAGTGCAATTCATGCACTGTTGTCGCCTTGGGATCTTTTAAAAACTGAAGAGGAGAAGCGCAATAGATAGACACAAAAAGCTGGAGTAACTCAGCGGGTCAGACAACATTTCTGGAGAAAAGGAACAGATGACGTTTCGGATCGAGACCCTTCTTCAGTCTGAACGTTAACTGAGGCTTTTTCAGTCTGAAGAAGGGTCTCGACCCAAAACGTGACCTATTCCTTCTATCCAGAGATGCTGTCTGACCCACTGAGTTACTCCAGCTTTTTGTGTCTATCTTTGGGTTTAAACCAACATCTGCAGTTCCTTCCTTCACGAGGAGATTCACATATTTCTGCTGGGGATTTCCACTAACATGCAAACAAACCTTTGGTCTGGCAAGTGTGGAAAGTGGACTGCAAGTTGGCTTTGTGCTACCTGGAAGATAGCCATCATTTTGCTCAAACTTGCACGAATCCTTTAAGTCTATGAAATCCATCATTCTGACGGTAATGGCAAAATTAGCAATAACTTCAAAAGTATATATTCCAACGTACATTACACTTTGTGGAACAGCTTGGCCCAAAATATTATTCATTTAGCCACGATGAATAAAGTTTTGGAGACCATATTTCTCTAAATTTCCCTCAGTTCAAAAGGTTAGCAAGTCGTACAGCAGATAATCAGGAAGACCAGTGGAATAGAGTGTAACTATCCAGACCACACTTGGAGCACTGCATAAAGATCTGAGCTCCTTATTTAAGGAAGTATATACTCCTTGGAGTTGTTACAGAAACAACTTAAACGAATAACGCTGCTTTGAAGTGACCTTATTGGGAAAAGTTGAGGAGATTGGGCCTTATATTATCTGAAATTTAGATTGAGAAGTGAACTTATTGAAATGGACAAACATCTATCGGAGTTTGATGTAATGGGTTCTGTGATGATGTTCCCTCGAATCCAGGCATGGCCTCAGTGTAAAGGGTGAAGACCAGAACAATAAAGGACTTCCTCATCACGGGAAATTGCTTCCCCAGGGAATTTTGTAGTCTCTTGGATTATGTAGAACAAGCAGGAAAGTAGACCTTGGACAAATGAACGGCTATGATCTGCATGTATGGTCAGACTGCCGAATAGTAGCTTCACTCCTGCGACTATTTCTCTTGCGTTTTATCTTACCTTCCCATATACAGGCAAATGCATTGTTATGCATTCCCAAGTATAGACAATAGGAAAGACATAAGGCAGGGTAAGAACAGAGGCAACATTCCCCTCCATTATTTTCCCTCCCTCTAAGATCATCAACATTAGACAGGCCAGTTGAAGTTGGAGGGTGGGAGCTCAAGGAACGATTATGGATGTGAGGAAAAATCCAGATCTATAATTTAATGGTTTTGCTTCAAAATTATTGCTTTGTTACAATTATAAATACCAATAACTGCAAAGTAGGATTCTGTTAACTAAAATTCTGCAACATTGTAATGCCTGTTTTATTTATAAATGTGCAATTTAAAGAATGTTTAAATATACATCATGGGCGCATGATACTGGTTCATGAGGACTTTTCTTTAGGATTGGTGAAGTAAATTAAAATTGAATGTAAAGCATTATAGATTCTGCTTAAATATAGAAAATATGAATATATTGAGAGAATTTAATTTAGAGATACAAGGAGGAAACAGGTGAACCAAGTTCGCAACAACCTGTGATCCATGCACATTAACAATACCCTACACACACTAGGGACAATTTACATTTATGCCAAGCCAATTAACCTTCAAACCTGAACGTCTTTGGAGTGTGGGAGGAAACGGAAGATCTCAGAGAAATCCCATACGGTGACGGGGAGAACGTACAAACTCCGTACAGACGGCACCAGTAGTTAGGATCGAACCCGGGTTTCTTGCACTGTAAGGTAGCATCTCTACTGCTGCACCACGCCCTGGTAATCTGTTGTAATTTGGAGTAATCTAGTAACCTGGTCATCAGCCTATTGGTAATCTGTTATTGGAAAATATGTAATTCTGCATTCATGAAACATGCAAGTTTAGGTCATATGTCTTCCTTATTTTATCCAGACCATGCTGCATCTGAGGCACAGTCACGATCAGAAAGTCCACAGTTTCAAGGTAAGAAATGTAGAAATAATTAACTCTTCAATATATGGAATATGTAATGGTTCAGTGCAGGAACAGGCCTTTTGGCATTATGGTTAGGGCAGAAATGGTGGGCTAATCAAAACCAATCCCATCTACCTGCAGATGGTCCACGTCCCTCTATTCCCTGCTTATTCACTGATTGTGGATGATCAACCATGATCACTTTGAATGGCGTTGCTGGCTCAAAGGGCCAAATGGCCTACTCCTGCACCTATTATCTATTGTGTCTATCTAAAAACCTCTTAAATGTCCCAATCCTATCTACTCCTACCACCTCCCCAGGCAGCATGTCCCAGGCTTCGACTAAACATAAAGCCTCAACAAACAAGCCCACTTCTGACCTTATGTTCAAACAACGGTCATTGATGCAGCATCTGAAGATGGTTGGGCCTAGTACACAGTCCTAGAGAATCCCTCTGCCATGATATCAGGGTAGAGGCGAATGGTGTAAAAAAACTACAGCTCTCCTCATTTGTGCAACTTGTGAATCCAATCTTCGACAATTTACTCCTTGATGCCAAATTGACGTCCGTTTTTACCAGGAACAAAGGCTGCTTCATCTGTCAAGAGTGTAGGCAGGAACTGCTGGAATAACTCAATGCATCAGACAGCATCTCTGGAGAAAAGGAATAGGTGACCTTTCGGGTCAAGATCCTTCAGACCCGAAACATCACCTATTTCTTTTCTCCAGAGATGCTGTCTGACCCACTGAGTAACTCTGTTTTTCTGTGTCTATCTTCATTCTATCAAGTGCTGCATTGATGTCAAGGCAGTCATTCCCACCTCACCTCTGAAATGTAGTTCTTTGATCCATGTAAGAAGCAAGGTTGTGACAATTTCTGAAGCTGAGTAATCCTGGCAAATCTCAAGCTGGACATCCATGAGCAGATTATTGGAGAGTAAGCATGGTTTGGTAGCACTACCGATGAAGCCTTCCATCACAACCCTCATGATTGAGAGCTTCATGGCATGCCAATAATTATTTTCATAACTTAGAAACATAGAAAATAGGTGCAGGAGAAGGCCATTCGGCCCTTTGGACCAGCACCACCATTCGATAGGATCATGGCTGATCATTCAAATGATCATTCAAATGTACCCCGTTCCCGCTTTCTCCCCATATCCCTTGATTCCGTTTGCCCTAAGAGGTATATCTAACTCTCTTGAATACATCCAGCGAATTGGCCTCCATTGCCTTCTGTGGCAGAGTATTCCACAGATTCACAGCTCTTTGAGTGAACAAGTTTTTCCTCATCTCAGTCCTCAATGGCCTGTCCCTTATTCTTAATTCCAGACAGCAGGTGGTCGAATTTTGTGCAGAAAACAAACTTATGAAGTAACTCATCAGGTCAGGCAGTATTTGAGAAGTTAAAGGGCAGATGATATTCTGGGACAGGACCCTTCTTCAGACTGATTATAGTTGGGGGAAGAAAGTTGGAAATGAGGTGGGTTTAGTTTTGTTTAGTTTATTATCACGTGTACCAAGGTTAGGGTTGCCAACTGTCCCGTATAAGCCGGGACATCCCGTATATTGGGCTAAATTGGTTTGTCCCGTACGGGACCGCCCTTGTACCGGATTTGACTGCTACTACTCAGGTCGAGGGGACTGTCGGGTCGGAGCGCCTCGTCCGGCCCAACCTCACCCGTCCCGATGTAGTGCAGCCCATGGAGTGCAGCAGCAGCGTCGGTCGGCAGCTCGGCCAGCTCTCCGACCTTCAGACCTAAAGGTCTTACCGCCAACACCACCACCCCTCTTTCTCATGGACGATCATCGGTTCATGAGTTGGATGGGGTGCCGGACTTTGCGCGCGACATCGTGTGGGCCAAAACTCCTCAGCTGGCCTGCCGGCTGGGCTTGGTGTGCAGTCTAGCACCCGGGCCAACACATCATTCACCCAGCCACGGCCGAGTCGGTCAACGAATTGCCGTCACGAATTTGTCCCGTATTTTGTTCCTTATTTGGGAGCGGGATAGTTGGCATCCCTAACCAAGGTACCGTGAAAAGCTTTTGTTAGGGTCGGGACAAAGCCTAACAAGTGATGTGGATACAGATAAGCACTTCATTCCAAGCACCTTGGTTCCTAATGGTGGTGACATGAAGAGAATCTTTGCTGAATATTCTATTACCTTTCATTTAATTAGTATTCAGTATAACTGCTTCACTGAAGCAACCTGGAAATGTCAGTTGATCCAAAAGTAACACTGTGCCAAAGTTCGAATTAAAACATTCTTTCAGTATTGGTGAGGGTTAAGGTTTACGATAATTTGAACTCAGCAAATATTGGGACTGTTGAAAGGAAAATAGTTCAATAGTAATTTATTTGTCACATATGCAACTGTACAGTGAGATTCATTTTTGCGTAAATAACATATGCAGGCACTAACATTATTGTCGCCATTATTCAAAGACTAAAGTCCCGCACGCTCGATGTACTGGAGCAGTTCCCGCGAACCAACATCCCTCTCCTCTCCTCGCCCGACCATCTTTGTGTCCCAGTGGGCGCCTCCTGCAGCCGAGCGGAAGGGGCTGGAGGCATCGCCTTCCTACCGGTCCTTGTTCCACGCGTCCCATTTCTCCAGCTCCATCCCGGTTTTGCCGTCTGCCGAGCCTCCGGGCGAGTTCCCGGTCCCATCGACCGATGAATCTTCGGGTGATGTTCCACCGGAAGCGAGACTTCGGGCGGGCTCCCGGCCCCACCGATCGACGAGAAACATACAAAGACAGCAATTCACATTTCTCTTCTGAATCCCGGCACATCCTCCGCACTTTGGTCCTGCCGCCTATTTGAATGATGATGATCCCACCTTTTTCTCGCCCCAGGTTGTGGTAATAGATGAACTCACATTCAGTCCCTCCTCGGTGGCTGGGAATACAAATGCAACAACAGATCCTGTCCCGCCATCTGGTGGCTGTACATAAAAATGCAGCATCAATGCTGGAAGCTCACAGCCAAGGTCGCCTTCAGTCTAGTAGTTTAGTTTGCAGCAGTATGGAAGTCTTTTTAAAGCCAGCGGACTGATGAACAAAGGAATTTCCTTACCCATCTGAAAGTCATTGTCCCGACCGTACACTCCACCCGAGATACCCACTCAACCTCGGATGTATTGGGCCACAACGCTGCACCACTTACATTCAAAACAAGGGCAATAGGCCCAAAATTCTCATCAATATCAATTTCATTTTTAGTTTTAGTTTGAGATACAGTGCGGTAACAGGCCCTTCGGCCTACCGGTTCCTCGCCAAATATCTGAGAATATTTATTATCAAAAACTTACAAAGAATACAATATGCAATTTAAAATTCACAATTCAAAGAGCATGTATTGTTCTAAAAAAAAGTATATTCTTTAGCTTGATCAGTGTGAGTTGCTGCAAACTGGAATTTAGTTTAGTTGAATTTAGAGATACAACACGGGAACAGGCCTTTTGGCCCATCGAATTCGCACTGACCAGCGATCCCCCACGTTAACACTACCCTACACACACTAGGGTCAATGTACATTTATACCGAGCCAATTAACCTCCAAACCTGTACATCTTTGGAGTGTGGGAGGAAACCGAAGATCTCGGAGAAAATCCACGCAGGTCACGGGGAGAACGTACAAACTCCGTACAGACAGCACCCGTTGTCAGGATTCAACCTGGGTCTCTGGCGCTGCAAGCGCTGTAAGGCAGCAACTCTACCGGTGTGCCACCATGCCACCCAAATTTAAATTGGGGAAGGCACGGATTGCTTGAGTAGTTCAGAGGGTCAGGCAGTATCTCAGGAGAACATGAATAGGCATCATTTCAGGCCTGAAGAAGGGTCCCAACCCAATATGCCGCCTATCCATGCTTTCCTGAGATGCCGGCTGACCCTCTGACCTACTCCAGCACTTTGTGTCTTTTTTTAGACCAGCATCTGCAGTTCCCTGTTTCTATATTTGAATTGTGAGCTTGACTCATACATGCAAATCAATTTGCCGTTAAACAAACCTGAAACTTGTCAATTTTGGGAAACATCTCAATGTGTTTTCATCTTTTAATACATGTCCTCCTCTCACAGATGTGTACGAAGTTCCAGATGAAGTGGTAAGTTTTTGATGTTAATTCCAATGATTTGTGAAATGTATACAAATATTTATGCAAATTTATACAAATGGCGCCTTAATATGTCAGAAAAATATAAGCTTCTGAAATTTCAGGATAGGGTTTACCTTATTTCTCCTGAAAAGAATAATCTAAATCAGATGGGGTTAGCAAATAAATAGCTCTCCCCTCATTTCTATATACTGGCTTCCTTTACTTACACTCTCAGCCCTGATGCATGGTCTTCGTCTAAAACTATGTCCATCCCTTGGCCTCCATAAGGTCATAAGTGATAGGAGTAGAATTAGGCCATTCGGCCCATCAAGTCTACTCCACCATTCAATCATGGCTGATCTATCTCTCCCTCCTAACCCCATTCCCCTGCCTTCACCCCGTAACCCCTGACACCCGTACTAATCAGCTGCTTCTTGACCCTCTGAATTCTTCCAGAAGTTTATTTATTGACCTGAAGCATTAATTCTGCTTCTCTCTCCACATATGTTGTCGGATCCACTGAGTATATCCAGAATGTAGTATTATTTCAGATTTTAAGTGCCTGCAGCATGGTGCTTTTCTCTTTGATCATTCTATTAGTTCACACATTGATTGTAACTAATGGTGTGTTTTGTAACATGAGTGTACAATGCAGTATTTCTCTAATCACGGTCCAAAATCTGATTTAAGCTGGTATTTGTTCTTTTGTCCTTAGGAGTCTTCATCACCAATGTTCAGGTATGTCGCAATTAAAAGCGAATGTGAGAGATGTTACGGAGTTTGATGAATTTATCTTTGAACTTTGATTTTTTATTAGACACAAGTAAACAATTTACAAGGTGATCCATTCATCCACAACAAATCAATTTTCTTCAGGTTTCCAAGCAGGAATCTGGCAATTCCCCCAGATCCTTTGTGGCATGATCGCACAGCACTAGAGTTGCTGCCTCACAGTGGCTGAGACCCAGGATCGATCCTGACCTCGTGTGCTGTCTGTGCGGGGTTTGTACGTCCTTCCTGTGAGCGTGTGGGTTTGCTCTTGTCACTCCAGTTTCCTCCCACATACCAAAGATGTGCAGATTTGTGGGTTAATTGTTCCTGGTGTGTAAGATGCAGAAGTGAGATAACACAGAATTAGTGTATGGGTGACCAATGGTCGGCGTGAACTTGGTGGGCCGAAGGGCCTGTTTCGACTCTATATCGGAAACTAAAACTTGACTTTAGTTAGATCCATGCTGGATCTACTGGTCTTGTTACTGCCAGAGTTCCAGTGTCCACGGAGCCCAAGCCCAGACCAATTACAGTGCAGGATGACAACATCCTCAGTCATACATGGGACAATATTTGAGGCTGCTGGGAATTTTGACACCAACATTATTCACAAACAAACTTTTAACAGAAGCTGGGAGACAGTAGTTTTATCCTGGAGATAGTCCATAGGAAAGACCTCAGAAATTTAATGGATGTTATTAAATAAATTTAGTGTTCAGCTTTTACTTTTTAACATCTGTTTCCGTACAATCTTTCTGAATATTTGCATGTAAAGAACACAAATAATGTATCTGTACAGTGATAGACAGAAGATAGACCATCTCTCAGTCTGAAGAAGGGTCTCAACCCAAAACATCACCCATTCCTTCTATCCAGAGATACTTCCTATCCCACCGTTACTCCAGCATTTTGTGACTATCTTTGATTTAAAACAGCATCTGCAGTTTCTTCCTGCACATTATCTGCGCAATGAATTGGACGAGTCACTCTCCATGTTATTAACAGAGATGAATTAGCCAGCATTTTATATAGAGTCATAGAGTGGTAGAGTGTGGAAACAGGCCCTTTGGCCCAACTCTCCCACACCGGCCAACAATGTCTCAACTACACTAGTCCCACTTGCCTGCGCTTGGTCCATATCACTCCAAACCTGTCCTATCTATGTACCTGTCTAACTGTTTCTTAAACAATGGGATAGTCCCAGCCTCAACTACCTCCTCTGGCAGCTTGTTCCATACACCCACCACCCTATGTGATGAAAAAGTTACCCCTCGGATTCCTATTAAATCTTTTCCTCGTCACCATGAACCTATGTCCTCTGGTCCTCGATTCCCCTACTCTGGGCAACAGACTCTGGGCATCTACCCAATCTATTCCTCTCATGATCTTGTACACCAATATAAGATCACTGCTCATCCTCCTGTGCTCCATGGAATAGAGACCCAGCCTACTCAACCTCTCCCTATAGCTCACACTCTCTAGTCCTCGTAAATGTTTTCTGAACACTTTCAAACTTGACAATATCTTTCCTATAACATGGTGTCCAGAACTGAACACAATATTCTAAATGCGGCCTCACCAATGTCTTATAAAACTGCCACACGACCTCCCAACATCTATACTCAATACTCTGACTGATGAAGGCCAAAGTGCCAAAAGCCTTTTTGATCACCTTATCTACCTGCGACTCAACCTTCAAGGAACCATGCACCTGTACTCCTAGATCCCTCTGCTCTACAACACTACCCAAAGGCCTACCATTTACTATGTAGGTCCTGCCCTTGTTCGACGTCCCAAACACCTCACACTTTTCTGTATTAAATTCCATCAATCATTCCTCAGCCCACCTGGCCAATCGATCCAGATCCTGCTGCAATCTTTCTCAGTCTGTAAAACCACTCACTGTTGTATCATCAGCAAACTTGCTAATCTTGCCCTATATGGTCTCATCCAAATCGTTGATGCAGATAACAATAACAGGCTCGGCACCGAACCCTAAGGTACACCACTAGTCACAGGCTTCCAGTCCGAAAAGCAACCTTCCACCATCACCCTCTGCTTCCTTCCATGGAGCCAATTTGCTATCCATTCAGCTATCTCTCCTTGGATCCCATGCAATGTAACCTTCCAGAGCAGCCTACCATGCAGAACCTTGACGAATGCCTTACTGAAATCTATGTACCGAACATCGACAGCTCTGCCCTCATCAACCTTTTTGATCACGTCTTCAAAAAACAATCAGATTTGTGAGACACGACCTCCCACGTACAAAACCATGCTGACTATCCCTAATCAGCCCTTGCCCATCCAAATGGCCGTATAACCTATCCCTCAGAATACTCTCTAGTAACTTTCCAACTACAGATGTTAAACTCACTGGCCTATAGTTCCCAGCATTTTCCCTGCAGCCCTTCTTGAAAAGAGGCACAACATTTGCCACCCTCCAGCCATCTGGCACCTCTCCTGTATTTAAGGCCGACTCATAAATTTCAACCAAGGCTCCCGCAATTTCCTCTCTAGTTTCCTGCAATGTCCTCGGATATATCTGTTCAGGCCCTGGACATTTGTCTACCTTCATACATGACAGTAACTTCAGTACCTCTTCGACGGTAAGACTGACTGCTCTCAAGTCACTTCCATTGACTGCTGCAAGTTCCTCCGTCCTACTGTCTTTTTCCTCAGTAAATACAGAGGAGAAATACTAATTGAGGACCTTGCCCATCTCCTGTGGCTCCACTGAGAGGTCCTACTATCTCTCTAGTAACCCTTTTCCCACTTATGTATTGATAAAATATTTTGGGATTGTCCTTAATGCTACCCGCCAGAGCTATCAACTGGTCCCTTTTTGCCCTTCTGATCTCCTTTTTTAGTTTACTCCTTGGCACCCAAATCTCTTCCAGGGATGCACTTGATCCCAGCTGCCTATACCTGTCCCATGCATCCTTCTTGTTTTTGACCAACGCCTCAATTTCCCTCGTCAGCCAGGCTTCCTTACGTTTGCCTGCTTTGCCCTTCACTCTAACGGGGATGAACACATCCTGAGCTTTCTTCAGTATTTGAGTATAGGAGCAAAAGGAGTATAGGAGCAAAAGGATTTGAGTATAGGAGCAGGGAGGTTCTACTTCAGTTGTACAGGGTCTTGGTGAGACCACACCTGGAGTATTGCGTACAGTTTTGGTCTCCTAATCTGAGGAAAAACATTCTTGCCATAGAGGGAGTACAGAGAAGGTTCGCCAGACTGATTCCTGGGATGGCAGGACTTTCATATGAAGAAAGACTAGATAGACTCGGCTTGTACTCGCTAGAATTTAGTAGATTGAGGGGGGGATCTTATAGAAACTTACAAAATTCTTAAGGGGTTGGGCAGGAAGATGCAGGAAAATTGTTCCCGATGTTGGGGAAGTCCAGAACAAAGGGTCACAGTTTAAGGATAAGGGGCAAGTCTTTTAGGACAGAGATGAGAAAAACATTTTTCACACAGAGAGTGGTGAATCTGTGGAATTCTCTGCCACAGAAGGTGGCCAGTTCATTGGCTATATTTAAGGGGGAGTTAGATGTGGCTAAAGGGATCAGCGGGTATGGAGAGAAGGTAGGTACAGGATCCTGAGTTGGATGATCAGCCATGATCATATTGAATGGCGGTGCAGGCTTGAAGGGCCAAATGGCCTACTCCTGCACCTATTTTCTATGTTACTATGTACACTTTTAAAAACATCCCACTTGGCTGATGTTCCTTTCCCCTCAAATAATCTGCTCCAGTCAACTTGCGCGAGACCTTCTCTCATACCCTCAAAGTTGACCTTACCCCAGTTGAGCATTTTAACACGTGTACCCTCTCCATCGCAATCCATAACAATATTAAAGCTAATCGAACTGTGGGTGGTCACTGCTTCCCAAAAGGCTCCTCCACAAACACTTCATTAACTTGCACTTCCCAATACTAGATCCAGCATTGCTGTCGCACGTGTGGGGGCCTCCACATACTGCTTAAGAAAACTCTCCTGAACACCTTTGAGGAATTGCACCCCATTTAAACCCTTAACGCTATGATTTTCCCAGTCTATATTGGGAAAAGTTAAAATCCCCTACTACAACAACCTTATTTGACCTGCAGCTGCCTGCAATGTCCTGGCACATATGATGTTTATGAAAGAGAGGGTTAAAGGTTATATATTAATTATGTTGTGCTGGCTCTGTCAGCCCGCTTACAAACGCATATTTTAGTTATTGCTGCTAATCAATAATCAAGAATTCAACAGATATTTATTGGAGGAAAAATATTAAATTTAACTTATTAACGTAAATCCCACAACTCAAATCATAAATCAAATGAACTGCATAGTGATAAATATGTTTGTGGTGACAGTACAGTCATTTTTTTTATCATCCAGTTGTATTCCACATGATTTGGGGTCTCTCCCAAATGTAACAAATTACAAGGTCAGTCCCTTTAATGTTGTCATTTCCTTTTTGCTGCATTGTATACGAGCGCCCCCAAGTGGCCACCTTAAAGGTTTTCATCCACAATCATCAACATTTTATACTGACCTTTTCTAAACAGTTATCTGATCTAAGATCTAACATTTTACTGTAACTGTTATCTTACCAACTGTTTTGGATTTGAAATTCTCCATATCCTGGAAATAGAAAGAGGCTTGCTTGTTTTCAAAGCCATTTGATTTACAGTCACGCGATTTCAAATTTGTCAAAATATAGAATCTCTGGTCAGAATATTGCAAGAAAGAGCATAGTTGCTTCATTAGTTTTAGCTTTTTTAGTTTAGAGATACAGTGCGGAAACAAGCCCTTTGACCCACGTGTCCGCGCCGATCAGGGATCCCCGCACATTTTACACTTATACCAGGCCAATTAACCTGTCTTTGGAGTGTGGGAGGAAACCGAAGATCTCGGAGAAAACCCACGCAGGTCACGGGGAGAACGTACAAACTCCATACAGTCAGCACCCGTAGTCCGGATCGAACCCGGGTCTCCAGCGCCATGAGGCAGCAATTCTACTGCTGCGCCACTGTGCTGCCCTTAGTTTACATGGGGAGACTTTATTAGGATGTTGATCACAATCTTGCATTGGAGCAGTGAGGAGACATCCACAACCATAGCAATGATTGCAATGTCAGTCCTTTTCAAAGGCTCTTCATCTTCTCTCAGCCAACGTTAACATGCGACAAAGAGACTGCCTCAGATCCTTACCTTGATCAGAATATCATAACCACACTTCAAGGACACTG
This sequence comes from Okamejei kenojei, assembly GCA_035221665.1. NCBI lineage: Eukaryota > Metazoa > Chordata > Chondrichthyes > Rajiformes > Rajidae > Okamejei > Okamejei kenojei. The sequence goes on along the minus strand of CM069145.1, from coordinate 8,381,224 downwards.
AACATAATTGTTTTATTCATCCTCCATTCCTTTACATCCTGGCAACATGTCCAAAATTCCCACATCTAAAACACTCCCAGTCATCATCAGCTTTGGAATGTCCATGTCCCTTGCGAGTGCCAGTAGATGTCATCTTGCTAACATGGCTTCCTCCATCCAATCTCATTGTCTGCAACTGGGTTTCCACGACTTCAAATGAACAGGCAATCTTCAATGTAGGAAGGAACTGCAGATGCTGGTTTAAACCGAAGGTCAACACAAAATGCTGGAGTAACTCAGCGGGACAGGCAGAATCTCTGGAGAGAAGGAATGGATGACGTTTCAGGTCGAGACCCTTCTCTGTTTCCCATCATGTTAGCGTGTCATCTTTCTCCAACAACTTGCGTCTTAATAGCCCTGTCCCACGGTGTAAGTTAATTCCAAGAGCTCTCCCGAGTTTAAAAAAAAATCTAACTCATGGTAAGCAAGGAGAATGAACATAGCGGGTACGTCGGAGCTCGGGAACATCTCTTAGTGCTAACGGCAGGTACTCGGGAAGACACGCTAACGGCAGGTAAGCACGGGAAGACTCGTGAAAAATTTTCGACATGATGAAAAATGTCCTCGAGAGCCCCGAGTACCGACGAGTGGCCATTACCGTAAATCTCCAAGTTCGAATCAGGACAAACTCGGGAGAACTCTTGGAATGAACTCGTACAGTAGGACAGGGGTTTAAGCCATTTGATTTGCAACTTTGTGCAACCTGATCCCGGATTTGATTCTGCAACTCAGCTCCATAGCTCTTGAATGTCTCTCCCCAATCCTCTGATCAGTCGTGGGGGAGAGGGACAGAGTTGTGTTGTGTTGGAGGACAGACGCTCATTCTGCACTTTCCCAAGCATTTCGCCAAATTGATCACCTTACCGCTTAAACTGCAGGAAAATGAAGCAGGAATGTTGCAAACGTCCACTCTCTTTTGGATGATAATTTGCTTTTTGCCTGTCATCTCTTTTTTGGAGAAATTTCCAAATGTCCTGGAATTCCATCCAGCCTAAGAGCCACATTTCCTAAGCAGTGCTGAGGAATTCGACATTGCCCTTGGGAGTAGTTGTCAAGAGTGAGGCTAAATGCAAATTGGAGGAACAGCACATCATATTTTGCTCGGGAAACTTACACCCCATTGGTATGAATATCGATTTCTCAAACTTCAAGTAACCCTTGCATCCCCTCTCTCTCCATCCCGCCCCCACCCAAGTTGTACCAGCTTCAGTCGTCTTGCTGAGTCTCATTGGCTGTAACTCGTTTTCACCTAGACCACAGCTAACGATAGTCCGTTCCTTTATCATCGTAACTTTTTTGTATATCTTTCATTCATTTCTTCTGTATCTCTCCACATCACCGTCTGTATCCCTCGTTTCCCTTTCCCTTGACTCAGCCTGAAGAAGGGTCTTGGCCCGAAACGTCACCTATTCCTTCTCTCCAGAGATGCTGTCTGACCCGCTGAGTTACTCCAGCTTTTGGTGTCAATTCTCTCCACTTATATTTATCGTCAAATTCTAATTAGACAACTGTTTTTCTTCTGTTTGAAGACCTAAGCCACAACTTCCAAAACCTGGGTCTTCAGGAACAGGGAGTCCACCTTTACTTGCTCGCTTTCTTCCCAAAGTGGCCATTACGCCAGAAGTAATCAGGTATTTTTTGTGTGTGAATACTTTGCTTGTATTAATACTCAGATGGCTTTTCTGGGAAGCAGCAATGTGCCCGTTAACAATGAATAGCGTGCAACTTTAAGAAACAAATGAATCATAAACAATACGCGACCAGGAAATTAGCACACGGAATACCAAAGACAATCAGATTTGTAGAAGTAACAGACGTAGAAATAAATTTAAAAGCCTGCAACTGAACGTAACAAATTGCCAGGTAGACGAGGGGAATGGTGTGGGTGGGAGGGAGTTTCATGCTGTGTGTCAATGTTAATAGTGGGACAGGGGTGGGAGAGGAGGGGAGCAAACTGAAAATTACGATGTGCTGAGCTAGGTACATCTGCACAGGATACATAATGGGTTGATCAGTAAAGGGCCAGATGACCAAATCCTTAGATCGTCCTGTGTCTTTAGTCATGGACCAAAGCAGCATGCAAATGAGCCCTTTATCAATGATGGCCAAGTTTCTTAACCAAGCTAGTCCTACTTGTCTGTGCAATGCCCATACCCTTCCAAACCTTTCCTATCCATGTACCTCTCCAAATATCTTTTATATGTTATTGTATTTGCTTCCACCATTTCTTCTGACAGCTGATTCCATGTACGCACCACCCGATGTGTGCAAAAGTTACTATTCGAGTCCCTTTTAAATCCTTCCCCTCTCACCTTAGACCTATGGCCTCTAGTTTTTGACTCCAATACCCCAGGGAAAAAGACTGTGTATATTTGCCTTATCTATGGCCCTGGTGATTTTATATATCTCCAGAAGGTCACCCTTCAGCCTCCTACACTGCTCGGGAATGTCCCAGTCTATCCAGCCTCTCCTTAAAATTGAAACCCTCAGATAAATCCCTTTTGCACTCTTTATAGTTTAATGGAATAACATTTCCAGAATTTCATGTTAAATTGGTTTCACTGAATGTTAACATTGCTAATTGCTCTTGATTAAATGGGTTGAAACAAGGTTTGTTTTTTATAATGAGAAAAATATGGTCGTGAAAGGATTTTAATATACAAAGAAAATATTGACCAATTTGGTCTGATACTTTATCCATAAATACTGAACCGTACTGAGCTGTTTCCAATGCAGGTCACTAGGAAACAAGTCAAAAATACAAAATTGTTGTTATTTTTTTCCTCCATGGTATCAGCTGGTAATTTTATTCGATAGGGAACCCTGCTGTTGTAAACATTTTAAATCAAAAGACAAAGGAACTTTATATTATGTAGAAAATTCAAAAGGAAATGGTATTTTGAAATTGTGGTGAATTACAGTATATTGTCTCTGTGAAAGAAGTATAATTCCTTGTTTGATCTGCAAGTATCAGGCAACACTGGATATTGATCATCAAAAACTGTCCCATATCCAGCATATGGCTTCAGGCATGAAAAAATCATAAAACTTCATCCTCATTTATTATCCCTGATAACCCTGGTACCAGATAAAAAGATAAAGCTCTTTCTTTCACCGGTAGATAATTCTTATTATTGCTGGTATAAACTCAATCTTAATCTTTTAGGAATAGCACCTCGTATTTCGCTTGGGTAGTTTGCACACCAAACATTGACTTCTCTCACTTCAGATAGCCCTGGCTATCCCTCTCTCTCCCTCCCCTTCCCCTTCCCAGTTCTCCCACCAGTCTTACTGCTTCCGCCTACATTCTATCTTTGTCCCGCCCACTCCCCTGACATCAGTCTGAAGAAAGGTCTCGACCCGAAACGTCGTCCATTCCTTCTCGGCAGAGATGCTGCCTCACCCGCTGAGTTACTCCAGCATTTTGTGTCTATCTTCAATCTTAATCCAGTGGGAGTGTCTAGGATTAGAGGTCATCGCCTCAGAATAAAAGGACGTACTTTGAGAAAGGAGATGAGGAGGAATTTCTTCAGTCAGAGGGTGGTGAATCTGTGGAATTCATTGCCACAGATGGCTGTGGAGGACAAGTCCATGGAAAATTTTAAGGCAGAGATTGACAGATTCTTGATTTGTATGAGTGTCAGGGGTTATGGGGAGAAGGCGGGACAATTGATGTTGAGAGAATAAGATAGATCAGCCAGGTTGAATGGCGGAGTAGACTTGATGGGCCAAATGGCCCAATTCTGATGCTATAACTTATTAACTCATCCTTCTATCACCTTAAACATTGATTGCAGGGCAGGTTGTCAAAACTTGAACACTGCGGATTTATTCGTCAACATATGTGTTTTTTTCCAGAAAAGAGTCAACACTGAACAGAAAATTACCCCCTTTGAAAACTGTAAGTTTCAAAGTTTAAGAAACAAATTATTTCATCTTCCCCTCTGGAGCAGCTTTAGAATGTATCCAGGATAAAGCTTGAGTAAATACCCAGCCTGAAGCAATACTGTTGATCACAAAGCACACAAAATATCATTCCCCATCTCAATGCAGATCCATATAAAATTCTTAATTATGATCTTAGTATCATAGTATCATGTGAACAAGGAGGGAAATTAATCATTACTCCATGTATACTATATATTCTATGAGCTTGATGTGAACAAGGTCCTGGGGTGGCACAGTGCGTAGCGGTAGTTGCTGCTGCCTTACAGTGCCAGAGTCCTGGTTCGATCCTGACTACGGGTGCTGTCTGTATATCTCCCTGTGACCGTATGAGTTTTCTCTGGGTGCCCCAGTTTCCTCTGACACTCCAGGTTTGTAGGTAAATTGTAAATTGTCCCTAATGCTTAGATTAGAGCTGGAGTTCGGGCTGATCGCTGGTCGTCACATACTCGATGGGCGAAGGGTCTGCTTATGCGCTGTATCTCTAAAGTCTAAAGTCTAAAGACTTTCACTGCACCCTGGTGTATATGTCAATAAACTAATCTGGAATTTCAATCTGAAAACTGTTCCCTCTAGTTCTAAACTGGGAAAAAGATTCTGACCATCTTTCCATCTATGTCCTTCATAATTTGATAATCCTCTAAGGTTACCCTACTTGGTACATTCCGTTGAGAATAAACCCAGCCTATCCAATCTCTCTTTATATCTACACCACTGTGCATATTAATGGAATTAAGCATACACTCAGATTAAACAAGTCAACATTCATATCGCAGGACCACCTTATCATCCTACCATTATGTCTTTAGTACATTATATGCCCACCACGATTCTTTATCAAGTCTTTGTCATGATTTGGTATAGAATCGACCAGATTCTGTCAGTTTCTGAGGATCTTTTCATCTTGATTCCATGGTTGAATTATGGCCTCAATGAACTTGTGCTACAGTCCTTTCCTTTCAGTCTCTCCTTGACAATTGACCGCATATTCTCAGTTGGATTCAGGTCAGGCGAGTTGCCAGGCAAGTTGCCAGGCAAGTCAATGAACGTATCCCATTTTGTTAGGAAAATAATGTCGCCGTCTTCGATGTGCAAGGTCTTGCTGGAATATCCTGGATCCATCTGGAAGAGTCTTACGCTGAACGCTATTCCCTATCATGTATCTCTACACTGTAAATGGCCCGATTGTAATCATGTATTGTCTTTCCGCTGACTGGTTAGCCGCAACAAAAGCTTTTCACTGTACATCGGTACACGTGACCATAAACTAATCTAAAGTCTGAAGAAGGATCTCGACCCGAAAAATCACCCATTCCTTCTCTCCAGAGATGCTGCCTGTCATGCTGAGTTACTCCAGCATTTTGTGTCTATCTCAAGTGTTTGCCATCTCCAGCACCACTCCTCTCCAATACATTGATACATTGTAGTGATCCCAAGGTACAGTGGATCAACACAATAACAGCTGGAACAACCCCAGAACATCATCTCTCCAGAGTGTTTGCCAAACTGGTCAATGTGGCATTTTCTTACCAGCTCTCCAAATGATCTCGAACATGTTGGCGTTGAACCAGGAACTGGTTTACGTCACTGAATAACATCTTTCACCAGTCCTCATTTGACCAATCTTTCTATTTTAAGGCCCACTGGTATCGTTTTTTGCTTCAACGCAGCAGTTAGAAGTTGTTTTTCTACAAATCTTCTGGCTATTCAACTGTCTTCCATAAGACATCAGCATACGGTGCTGGAGCTTATTGACGCTCCTGCTGCCTCCAAATCTTTATTCAGGGCATCTCTTATTTTCCTGGGATCCTTCCGATTCAGCAAGGCCTCAACTCATCTCATGGAGGAGTTGTCCATTTGCAGCCACACCTGCCAGTCCTCTTGGGTGTTAGTGATCTGGTTTTGAACCCTTGCCTAACAATTCTGGATACAGAAGCTGGGCTCAAACCTACCAACTTTGTCATCTCTCGTGTGATTTCAAGCAATGTTGAGGCAAGATTATGATCTTTGTTCGCCTCCTTGCAGTGATATCCATTTTGTGGATTGTTTGAAATCCATGTTGTGAATTTTTACACTACACTGGGCTGAAGCAATATTGTATCATGCATCCAACTAGAGGGAGATTTCACAGAGATCCCTGGACATGAATACCTGCAGAACGGAAAATGACCAGCAGAACTTTTTCAGAGAGATTTAAAGGGTTTCAGAAAAATATAAGAACAAATGGTGGACATGGAAACTCATCATATGGAAAAAATAGCAAAAATCAGCCTGTGATTGAATAAATTTGCACAAGAATGGACAACCCTCAATTCCAGGCAACATCCTGATGAATGAATTCTGCATTCTCCCTGTGGTTACCTATACTCAATAATCCAACCTCGGTCCAATTAATGTTAATTATGACTGCCATATTGCGTTCCAACTCTTAAATCAGTGCCTCAGCCAATTAAGGCAAGCTTACCATGTATATTCACCCAGTGTATCTTAATGCACTGGTACTGCTACCTCTAAATTATTTAGTGCATATTTTAATAATGCATTTACTTTTTAATGTGTGTTGATTTTATACTTTTTATTTTTAGGTTTATTAAATTACCAGGAGATCAGAAAATCAATATAGAAGAGGGGAGTATATTGAAGGGGAAAAATTTTGCTAAATGTAGCTTAATTTTTAATTTACATGTACAGACAGCTTTTGTGTTTGCAAAAACCACTAAAATCATGCTATGGATGTGTAACTTCTGCATATCAACTTTCTTCATAAGGTCCGTGGTCGAAACACTTCTTCAGTCTGAAGAAGGGTTTAGACCCGAGACGACACCTATTCATTTTCTCCAGAGATGCTGCCTGATCTGCTGAGTTACTCCAGCATTTGTGTCTATCTTTGGTTTAAACCAGCATCTGCAGTTTCATCCTACACACGTGACAGAATGAAGCAGCTTTAATCCTGGTAAAGCCGACATCAAATCAGTATCAAGGGGTAAATAGTCCAAAGATTGGAATCACACAATAGACAATAGGTGCAGGAGTAGGCCATTTGGCCCTTCGAGTCAGCACCACCATTCATTGTGATCATGGGCCAAATGGCTTCCTCCTGCACCTATTTCCTATCATTCCCCTCTGTCTCCTATTGTCAAACCAATTTTGGATCCAGTTTGCAAATGCACCTTGAATACCTCATGCCTTCTGGATCTTACCATGTCTAAAGCCTTATTGAAGTCTATGTAAACCATGTCTACCACGTTACCTTCTGAAATGATTTGCATTCTTTTCATTACCTGCAAATATTGATTAAGAAAGTAAATATCACCATATTCCATTTTTTTATTTGATCTTTGTGGAAACAATTAGTAACCTTTTGAAACTAGCCAAATAATTTTATTTACATTAAAATATCTGGACGAAAATAAAAATGGCCATCTGATATTTTAACAGGAGGATGACAACGAAGATGAATATGAAGTTTGTGACCATGAGCCAGGTTAGTTATCATTTTTTTGGTAATTTACTTACCAGAGCCAATTTACATACCTTTGCCTGTTTTTATGATGGTGATACCCAGTAAGAGATCTCTTGTTAGAAACTGCGTGTATGAAGGATGACTCTGAACTGGCAGAGAAAGAAACCAACTTAAAATAAATATGAATACATTCAATGAAATGCATAAGGCAGTTCATGACATTTTAATTTATTGTAGTGACATGTTGAATCAAGTGCAATGCAAAGATGATTATAAAATAGATGAATTAACCCATTTATTATTTTATTACATGTTTTCCTACAATGAGAAGTCATGGACCCATTTCAAAAGTTTGCCACACCACATTCACCCCATTTAAAAACTAATGGGTGAGAGGAAAAGGAGATTCTGGCCAAAAAGAATGCTGATAGGTTTGGATTTCTCCAAACTATTTATTTACTCTCATAGGACACAATTCTTGTTCATTCACATTTTTGAATAATTCTTCAAAGATTCTTTTACTTGTCAATAGCACTAAAGTAGTCATGACTTTTTAAACAATATATTAAATAAAGAAAAATACTTATGGTATTTTTCGCATCAGATTAAATGTACTTATTCTTCAGCGCAGAACATATCATGAAACATTCATTTAGCTGGACTTTAATAATGTACCCAGAAAGGTTTGGTGAAGATTCTGAAGCAACGTGAGGGTGGATTACTCAATCGCACTCATCATGTTGCCAGCATCAAAATCCTCAATTTCAGTAGGAAAACGTTCATGCTCATCAACTTTAACTTAGACTTCTGCAAAAAGATAACCAGTTCAGTTTTCAAATAAATTTCCAATATTGCTTCCAATATTATTCATATATTAATAATTAATGCATCTATTTTCTCGTGCTGCTGGGCGACTCCGAGAATGTGCATTTTTTATTTTACTGGAATCAGTCATTTGTCTCTTTTCATTCGTCTTGAGCAGATGGTTTACTGCAAGGAGGGCTAGAAGCAGTAATGTTTAAAAAAACACAGGCATGGTCTTCTATTGTGATCCTCTGTCCCCATGTAACCAGGCTGGGTCCTGAGGGCTATCATTAAGATTAGTGGAGAATTAATGTTTTCAGCTACATTGTGTGGGATGATACTGTTTCCCCTGTTGATGGTTAGATCCAAAGCAGGCAGGCAACAATGCTTTGGAAAAGCTGAATATCATTTTGTTTAGGTTTATTCCCACTGGCTAATATTGAGGAGGCAATAAAATATTCAGGAGTTGTGCGGATGGCTTTGGAATCAGGGTGTACAGGGTGTAGATTTGAACTAAATGAAAAGATTCATGCTGTACTGATCGCATGCATCCCTTAAAAACATTATCTCACAGGGCACACCGAGAAAATTTTATCTATTTAATCATTTGATCCTTAATAGCAAATAATACATTTTAGATATTACTATTCCTTTTGTTTTCCTGTTTTTACTTCCCAGGTGATTCCACAGAGAATTCCAGGACCTTCAATGTATCAGAAATCCCAATACCACCACAAAGGGAACTGTGAGTTAACAGCATTTGAGTATCAGTTTGCATACCCAGATAAAATAGTTCTTTCTGCAGTCATACGAAAGCAAAATGTTGTGTATGCTGGAAATCTGAACTAAGAACCAAGGTGCCGAAGTTACTCAGGGTATAATTCTGATGTTTGGCCATTGACCTATATATTGTGTAGGAAGGAACTGCAGATGCTGGTTTAAACCGAAGATAGACACAAAAAGCTGGAGTAACTCAGCGGGACAGGCAGCATCTTTGGAGAGAAGGAATGTGTGATGTTTCAATATGAAGAAGGGTCTCACCCCAAATGTCAACTATTCCTTTTCTCTGTTGAGTTACTCCACTTGTCGTGTCTTTCTTCGACCTACACATTACATCCACACATGTTTAGTATTTCTAACGTTGATTGTATATTGTCCTAGGACTTCTACTGTAAAAAACTTTCCAATGTGGAACTGACACAGAAAATGATATGAAGAGTTCATATGAAAGGTCATTAACCTGAAAGGTTAATTCTTTCTCTCTGCATAGAGGCTGCCTGAACGGCCATGTACTTCCACACTTTTGGTCTTTTATTCCTTTTACTTCTAAACTGCAGGCAAAATTAAAATTTTCAAGGAAGTACACAGAACTGCTAGCAAATTAAGATGTACTTATAAAATTAGGCAATACTTTTTAAAGTTGTTGACATTATAAAAATCTGCAAAACGCTGGGAATGTGAAACAAAACAGAAAATAGTGGGTCAGGCAATTTTGATAGAAAGAGAAACAGTTGTTCCGGGTCAAAAGCCCTTCATCAGAAGGGTGGCACGGTGGCATAGTGGTAGAGCTACTAACTCACGGCGCCAGGGATATGGGTTCGATCCTGACTATAGATGCTATCTATGCAGAGTTTGTACGTACCCGTGGCCTGCGTGGGTTTTCTCTGAGATCTTTGGTTCCCCCGGCACTCCAAAGACGTACAGGTTTGTAAGTTGATGGCTTGGTATAATTATAAATTGTCGCTTGGGTGTGTAGGATAGTGTTAATGTGCAGGGATCGTTGGTGGCTTGCGACTCGGTGGGCCGAAGGGCCTGTTTCCTCACTGTATCTGTAAACTAACCTAAGATAAAGATCTGGGAAAGGAAAAAAAACGAATTAGTTTTACCTTGCAGAAAAAATGGGGAAGAGATGAATAGGACTGGAAGGGTGAAGTTGATGAAGTCACCTGGTTGATACATAAATGAGTGGAATTGGAGAAGTGCTTGATCCCTTAGAAAACATTATCAGTAGCGGCCCTCAGCAATAACATGCAGCCTCTAAAACTGTTCCCAATGAAGCTGCTGGTGAATGTTCGTACTGAAATACAAAACATGACAGATTGCCATCCATGCACTGTGCAAAACACCGACACCATGCACTCTTTGTGTTTTGAACCATTGTGTTGTTAACCTTACTGGAGGAGGCTCAAGGAAGCTAACAGTTGCTGGTAACCCATCAACATTTTTTGACAGCCTTTGCCTCTGCAGCATGTAGTTATATTCACTGGATTAGTTTGGGGCATTGAGTATAACATTCGTCAGGTCGGGGGGAGTTCCCCCCGCCACGGGTACCATGTAATCCCGTGCTACTTCTCCATGGTCGGATAGTCGGCGACTAAACCGTCTCCCCCACCTGGATTGCCGGGTGAGGAGGGGGCTGTGGATCCCCAGCAGGACCTAATACAAGACCTGTCAAAGGGCAGAAGAGCTTCTAGCGAGCCAACGACCATCCACACTTCAGTAGAAGTTGTGACTACCGTCGTACACAACATTGTAAGGAATGATGATAAAGCACACACACCAAAATCCTATACTTCCAGTGGCGGAAGTCCGCAGGAACTGGAAGACAGATCTGTGGTGCGTCCCTCACCGTTCCCATCGGGAAGCAGCTCCACTGCGTCGCTGATGTTTTCAACGATGATGAATGAATGAACAAATGAAGTATAACAGTCAGGAAGTCATGATGCAGTTTTTTAGGACATGTTTGGCCATACTTGGAGCATTGTGTGCAGTTCTGACCATCCCAATACAGGAAGGAAGTTGAGCAGACGTGGCCAATCAGAATAATACCCGGATTAGTGGGTATTAGCTACAAGGAGATGTTGGACAGACTTGGATTGTCCTCTCTGATCAGCCAGTGTTTGATGGGAGATCCGATAGATGTACATAAAATTATGAGCCATAGATAGCGTGAACAGTCACATCCTTTTCTTCATGATAGAAACATCAAATACAAGAGGACATATTTTTAAGCAAAGTTTAAAAGTGATGTTTAGTTTAGTTTAGAGAACAGGCCCTTCGGCCCACCAAGTCGGCACCAACCAGCAATCCCCGCACATTAACATTATCCTACACACTAGGGACAATTTACAATTACACCAAGCCAATTAACCTACAAACCTGTATGTCTTTGAAGTGTGGGAGGAAACCGAAGATCTCAGAGAAAACCCGCGCAGGTCACGGGGAGAACGTACAAACTCCGCACAGACAGCAGGATCGAACCCGGGTCTCCGGCGCAGTTCGGCAGTAGCTCTTTTTTTTCATAGTAGTTTTGATTTCATAGATGGTGGTGGGTGCCAGGATCGTGATGCCATGGGGTGATGGGGAAGGCAGGTACATTTGTGCATTTAAGAGACCTTTGGATAGACAAATGGATATGCAGGCAATGGTGGGATGTGCAGGCAGATAAGAGTTGGGCTTGGCATCATGTTTGCACAGATAGTGAGGGCGAAATGGTGTGTTTCTCTGCTGTATTATTCCGTTTTCTTCCTTCTATCTATTAAACCTATGCGATCTCAACATCTGCAAAGCTGACATCTCTAGCATTATATTCAAGAGAGGCCACGCAAAAGCAAAAAACAAGCAGTTTTCAAGATCCCAGTCTAGAGAGAGATGTAAAGCCAATGATTTCAGCACACTATTTTAAAACATTGTCATAAGCACTAATGCTCTCACATCCACAAGATAAAACAGGGCAGGCAGTCCCAGGTGATGCTTCTGTTACTTGAGTCGTCTTGTCCTATTGCAAACGAGATGCCACTCCTAGTTGGAACCAAATAATCAGGTCAATCTGCTGATGTGGCCACAACAATGTGTGTAAAATACAACAACAAATGAATAAACTAAAAAACAAGGTCAACGTAGAAACTATCTAGAAATTGGTTTCATGCCTTATCTTGTATTTTTCAGGAAACCAACAAACAGACCACTCCCAAAGCCGGTAAGAAAAAACAAGTCACTAGTGCAGCTGTGCATTAATTTCTGAAGTCTTTAATTACATTAAAGTCAGAATAGTCCCACAGTTCATTCTATTTACCTATCACACTCTGTGTGAAAAATGTGCCCCTCATATTCCTCTTAAATCTTTCCCTTCTTACCTGACATCAATGACCTCTAGTTCTTGGTTCCCCTCTCCAGTGAAAAGTCTCTGCATAGTCACTTTTGTGTTTACATATTCAGTTATGAAGCAACAAGTAAGAATGTCATTGTTCTATCTGAGACACATGACAATAAAACACTTGACTCTTGACTCTATTACCCTCACGATTCTATACAACTCACCTCTCAGCCTCCTATTCCTTTCCAAGGAATAAAGAACCAGCCTACCCAATCTCTCCTTATAGCTCAGGCCCTCAGGTCATAGAAACATAGAAACATAGAAACATAGAAATTAGGTGCAGGAGTAGGCCATTCAGCCCTTCGAGCCTGCACCGCCATTCAATATGATCATGGCTGATCATCCAACTCAGTATCCCGTACCTGCCTTCTCTCCATACCCTCTGATCCCCTTAGCCACAAGGGCCACATCCAACTCACTCTTAAATATAGCCAATGAACTGGCCTCAACTACCCTCTGTGGCAGAGAGTTCCAGAGACTCACCACTCTCTGTGTGAAGAAAGTCTTTCTCATCTCGGTCTTAAAGGATTTCCCCCTTATCCTTAAGCTGTGACCCCTTGTCCTGGACTTCCCCAACATCGGGAACAATCTTCCTGCATCTAGCCTGTCCAACCCCTTAAGAATTTTGTAAGTTTCTATAAGATCCCCTCTTAATCTCCTAAATTCCAGAGAGTATAAACCGAGTCTATCCAGTCTTTCTTCATAAGACAGTCCTGACATCCCAGGAATCAGTCTGGTGAACCTTCTCTGCACTCCCTCTATGGCAATAATGTCCTTCCTCAGATTTGGAGACCAAAACTGCACGCAATACTCCAGGTGTGGTCTCACCAAGACCCTGTACAACTGAAGTAGAACCTCCCTGCTCCTGTACTCAAATCCTTTTGCTATGAAAGCTAACATACCATTCGCTTTTTTCACTGCCTGCTGCACCTGCATGCCTACTTTCAATGACTGGTGTACCATGACACCCAGGTCTCGCTGCATCTCCCCTTTTCCTAATCGGCCACCATTTAAATAATAGTCTGCTTTCCTGTTTTTGCCACCAAAGTGGATAACCTCACATTTATCCACATTATACTGCATCTGCCAAACATTTGCCCACTCACCCAGCCTATCCAAGTCACCTTGCAGTCTCCTAGCATCCTCCTCACAGCGAACACTGCCCCCCAGCTTAGTGTCATCCGCAAACTTGGAGATATTGCCTTCAATTCCCTCATCCAGATCATTAATATATATTGTAAATAGCTGGGGTCCCAGCACTGAGCCCTGCGGTACCCCACTAGTTACTGCCTGCCATTGTGAAAAGGACCCGTTTACTCCTACTCTTTGCTTCCTGTTTGCCAGCCAGTTCTCTATCCACATCAATACTGAACCCCTAATACCGTATGCTTTAAGTTTGTATACTAATCTCTTATGTGGGACCTTGTCGAAAGCCTTCTGGAAGTCCAGATATACCACATCCACTGGTTCTCCCTTATCCACGCTACTAGTTACATCCTCGAAAAATTCCACAAGATTCGTCAGACATGATTTACCTTTTGTAAATCCATGCTGACTTTGTCCAATGATTTCACCACTTTCCAAATGTGCTGCTATCCCATCTTTAATAACTGACTCTAGCAGTTTCCCCACTACCGATGTTAGACTAACTGGTCTGTAATTCCCCGTTTTCTCTCTCCCTCCCTTCTTAAAAAGAGGGATTACATTTGCTACCCGCCAATCCTCAGGAACTACTCCAGAATCTAAAGAGTTTTGAAAGATTATCACTAATGCATCCACTATTTCCTGAGCTACTTCCTTAAGTACTCTGGGATGCAGCCTATCTGGCCCTGGGGATTTATCGGCCTTTAATCTATTCAATTTACCCAACACCACTTCCCGACTGACCTGGATTTCACTCAATTCCTCCTTTGACCCACAGTCCCCTGCTATTTCAGGCAGATTATTTATGTCTTCCTTAGTGAAGACGGAACCAAAGTAGTTATTCAATTGGTCCGCCATATCCTTGTTCCCCATGATCAACTCACCTGTTTCTGACTGCAAGGGACCTACATTTGTTTTAACTAACCTCTTTCTCTTCACATATCTATAAAAACTTTTGCAGTCAGTTTTTATGTTCCCTGCCAGTTTTCTTTCATAATCTATTTTTCCTTTCCTAATTAAGCCCTTTGTCCTCCTCTGCTGGTCTCTGAATTTCTCCCAGTCCTCTGGTATGCTGCTTTTTCTGGCTACTTTGTACGCATCATCCTTTGCTTTGATACTATCCCTGATTTCCCTTGTTATCCACGGATGCACTACCTTCCCCGATTTATTCTTTTGCCAAACTGGGATGAACAATTTTTGTAGTTCATCCATGCAGTCTTTAAATGTCTTCCATTGTATATCCACCGTCAACCCTTTTAGAATTAATTGCCAGTCAATCTTGGCCAATTCACGTCTCATACCCTCAAAGTTACCTTTCTTTAAGTTTAGAACCATTGTTTCTGAATTAACAATGTCACTCTCCATCCTAATGGAGAACTCAACCATATTATGGTCACTCTTGCCCAAGGGGGCACGTACAACAAGACGGCTAATTACCCCTTCCTCATTACTCAAAACCCAGTCTAAAATAGGTCCTGGCAACATTCTCATAAATCTTCAATGCACTCTCTGAATTTACTTAATCGTCAAGTTTTTATATGTTTCTGAACACATGAGACATTCAGAGACATTTGATTTCCCACACTTTTGAAAGACAGCAAAGCTGGGACAGGCCTCTACCAATTGTCAAAGCTTTTAGGAATGCCTCAAGTTTTAGGCTTCAACACTGTGTCACTGGGGGTCCTGCTGTGGGGAGCATGTAGTTTCAGTTTAGTTTATTGTCAAGTGTTTCGAGGTACAGTGAAAAGCTTTAGTTGCGTGCTATCCAGTCATCAGAAAGACAGTACATGATTGCAATCAAGCCATTTACAATATATAGATATATGATAAGGGAATATCATTTTGTGTAAGGTGAAGCCAGCAAAGTCCAATCAAGGATAATCCAAGAGTCACCAAAGAGGTAGATAGTAGTTCATCATTGCTCTCTGTAGGATTCCAATCACACTCCCTACAGTTTAACAACCAGTACTATCCACTACAATTACTTCATCATGATTCACAACCTATCATTTTTTTTGCAATTTGAACATTCCCCACCCTTTCTCCTTCTGCTTTTGATTTTACATTCATCTTTTTTCAATCTTATGCAGAGAATGCAGGAAACAAGGGAGCAGCCACACACTGAAGGTAACATTGATTTTAACTATTTCAACACCACTTCCTACTGTATATGGTAATCTGAGACTTTTAAAGATTTTCACTTTATTCAACTGTTTGAAATGTTGCTAATTAAATATGACATTGTGTTCTGAGATTAGATATTCTCAAAAAAAAACAAGTGCTAAATTATTCAAAGCACATAATTAGGAATAATCACACACACACATAAAATATTACTACACAAAGAAAATATTCTGCCAATACCATGCTCCATCAACAGGTACTCCCATCTTAATGCCTTTCTTTGGAATCTTTTCATATTTTCACTTAAATAAAATTATCTGCAACAGGATATTGATACGTTGAATGAGGAGGTATGAATTTGGAAAATTAAGTTTAATGTAGAAAAGTGTGACTTTGGTAAGAAGAATGTAAAGGCAAATTATTAGCTGAATGCAGAAAGATTGCAGATAAGCAATATCCATACGGACAGAGTCATAGTGATACAGTGTGGAAACAGGCCTTTCAGCCCACACCGACCAAGATGCCCCTTCTACGCTGTCCCACCTGTCTGCATTTGGCCCATATCCCTCCAAACCTACCTTATTCATGTGTCTGTCTAAATGTATCTTTAACGCTGCAATAGTACCTGCCTCAACTACCTCCCCCAGCAGCTCGTTCCATACACCCACCACCCTTTGTGTGAAATGGTCACTCCTCAGGTTCCTATTACCTATTGCTGTATCCAGCCATCGTTACAAGGGAATTAGAGATTAGAAATAGGGATGTATTGTTACAATTGTACAGGGTAATGGTGTGATCACACCCAGAATATTATGCACAAATTTGGTAGTGTGTTTCATCCAAGAAAAAAATGAACCATGTTGAAATAGGATAATTAAGTTTGCTTGTTTTAAATATTTAATTTCCTGATGATGTTTATTATTTGGCCATAATTTTTCAGATAATCTGTTCCCATTTTCATTGAGATGTATTTTGTCTTTAACCATGAATGAATACTTTATTCTCACATGTGACAATATTTCGATCTGTGATGATTTCCTTCAGGTGAAAGGCCCAAGATTCCAGATAAACCTCGACCCACAAATCCAGTTGAAGTTCCTGCTTTGCCAACTCCACGCTATGGACACAAGTATTATTCTACTTATTTATTATTCGTCAACAACCTTAAACTCAGGACAAATAAGAAATGGATTTTGTTTGTTATATTCTTATCAGCTATTGAAAAGATCCTTGGTACTAATTCTCAGCTTCTGTTTTCAGACCATCGGCATTGAGATTACCGCCTGCAAACCATCCAAGTAAGTTTTCAAGTAAACCTTCACTCGACTAGTACAGGGGGTTAAGCACAACATACACTTAAAATATGAGAGGAAAAGGTATCTGCAAAATTGATGATCATTTTAATGGAAAATAGTTAAATATTAGCTATCCTAGTGGGCGGCATGGTGAGGTAGCGATAGAGCTACTGCCTTACAGTGCCAGAGACCCAGGTTCGATCCTGACTATGGGTATTTGTCTGTACGGAGTATGTACATTCTCCCTGTGACCTGCGTGGGTTTTCTCCGAGATTTTCGGTTTTCTCCCACACTCCAAAGACGTACAGGTTTGCAGGTTAATTGGTTTGGTATCAAATGTAAAATTGTCCCTAGTGTGTGGGTAGGGTAGTGCTTATATGCGCGGATCGTTGGTCGATGCTGACTCGGTGGGCCGAAGGGCCTGTTTCCACGCTGTATCTCTAAACTAAACTAAATTAAAATTAACTCTAATTAGGAAGCGTAACAGGAACCAAACATGTGGATTAAATTATATAAATGAAAATAAAAACTATTAACAGATTGATAATGGCAAATGGCCCATAGTTTTCCATCTATTCAACATCAACCAATCTTCCAATGAAGCAATTAAAAAGGTAATATTTCCATAACATTATTATCATCAATGATGGAAGAACCCAATTTGTTGGAGGAAGGGGTAAGATTGGGGAGTTTGCAGCATATCTTCAGGCAGATATGCCAAATGGTTGATCCATCTCAGCCTCCTTCAAAGGTCCCCCCCAAAGAGATTTTCACACGGTTTACCAACCGGAAAGCTCCAGAATCAGCCATGCCTGTAGCCAAACTGATGCTACAGTACTGGTATCCACCTGAAAATGCAGAACAATTTCTTTGCAAAGTATAACTATTCTTTGCAAGGACTACATTAGAGAATCGATCACTTGCCGGAATGAGAACAGTTCCAACAGCACCCAAGAAGCTCAATACTATCTATGATTATTGACAGACAATCCACCCTCTTGGACATTCATTCCCTCCACCACCAACACACCATGACTGCAAATCATGCCGTCTACAAAATACTCCACAAATGCAGAAAAGATTTCCAACTGTGTCTCCCATTACCTGTAAATGTAACTATCTGACCACACAACTGGCTAATGGGAGCATTACATACCTACAAGTTTAGCTTCGATCATGCACCAATCTAACTTGGAAACACTCATTGTTAATGGGACAAGGACTGATACTCCATCCAAACACCATTATTCTACAATATTCATCTCAAGGACCACAGTGGTTTAAGTCAATATCTGAGCAACATCTTCGCAATGGCATTCAAGAATGGGCCATGTATTCTAGCATTTCAAGTGATACCTACATTAATGAGCAAGTAACTTAAAATCTTGTTGAGTCCAGATACTAAACACTGATAAAATCTTTCTGATTTTACTAGACATTTTTCAGCCTCACTTGATTTGCTTTCCAGCTGACAGATCATTTATGATATTAATTCAATAGTTTGCTATTTGAACAGTTCAAAAGTTAGAAATAATTGAAAGCCACAAGCTCTGAATTTTATTTTAGAAAGAGAGAACAGCGTTGCTCTAGAGTGGACCATTACCTATATATTAGGGAAATAGAAGATAGACACAAAAAGCTGGAGTGACACAGCTGATCAGACAGCATCTCTGGAGAAGAAGAATAGGTGACGTTTCGGGTCGAGACCCATCTTCAAACTGAGAGTCAGGGGAAAGGGAAACGAGAGATATAGACAGTGATGAGGAGAGATATAGAACAAATGAATGAAAGATATGCAAAAAAGTGAGGATGATAAAGGAAGCAGGCCATTGTTAGATGTTTGTTGGGTGAGAACGAGTACTGACAATGAGACTCAACAAGACGAGTTGGAAGCTGATACGACTTGGGTGGGGGAGGGTTCGAGAGAGGGGGGAACGCAGGGGTTGCTTAAAGAAAAATCAATATTCATATTCACAGAGAAATAGTTCAACTTGGGAGTGCAACTGCAGACTCACTGGTCAACAGAGGGAGCCAAAGTACCAAGTCTGATTGGGGAAAGGAGAAATACCTACCCCGTGAAATTGTGTTAGACTTTAGAGACAGCGCAGTAACAGGCCCTTCAGCCCACCGGGTCCACGCTGACCAACAGTCACCCCGTACACTGTCCTACACTAGGGATAATGTACAATTTTATCGAAGCCCATTGACCTACAAACCTGAACGTATTTGGAGTGTGGGAAGAAACTGAATATAGGAAGCAAAGAAATGAAATTAAAAGAAAAATTAGCAAATTAAAGAGGCAACATAAACAAAATAGCAGGAGATAAAGTCAAAGAAAATCCAAAAATGATAATCCTAGACAGCAAGAGGGCAGCAAACGGAAGAGAAGGCCGTGTTTAGGAACGTGATGGTGACCTCTGTGTGGATGCAGAGAATGTGAGTCAGGATCTAAGTTAATATTTTGTAGCTGCTTTTACTGAAGATAGGCTTGATGCCCGATTGGAGATACGGTCAAGGTTAAAGGAAGGGAGACGCAAAAAGCTGGAGTAACTCAGCGGGACAGGCAGCTTCTCTGGAGAGAAGGAATGGGTGATGTTTCAGGTCGAGACCCTTCTTGAGAATGGAAGGGAATGTTCCAATTGGCTTAATTGAATGTGAAGGTAAGGAGAAATGATGAAGGCAATGATTATGATTTCAGTACATGGATTGCTTTCTTGGTACAGAGGAAACTGAGGGGAGACTTAAGTGGTGTGTGTAAAATTATGATGAGCTAAAATAGAATAAATAGGAAGTCTGCTTTCCTTAATTGAGGCATCAGAAACCAGTCATACATTATAAGTGGCAGTGGAAGGATTAGAGGGGAGATTGTGAAAGATGTTTTTAACTGTGTGTTTGTGGGTCTGAATCTCACTGGCTGAAAGCGTGATTGTGGAAAAAACATCCACTGCTTTTTTTAATATGTATGTGTATTCTTAGAGTTGTGACCTGAATGTGTATTCTGAATGTGTATTCTTAGAGTTGTGACCTGAAATTGGATAGGATTGGGACCGATCCTGTAATTTTTCTGTTTATGAGTTGCATAAACTGTAGTTTAAGTGTGCTAAAGGGGAATTTCAACTATCCAAATACAGACTGGGGCAGTGATGGGCAAGAAACTTTGAACTTTTCAAAACGTTCTGGAGCAAAACGTTTCTGAATGAGGCACTGTTCACCGAAGGTTGCAGATGTTGTAATCTAGGGGAAAAAAGAGAGTTGAGAGTACAGAGAGAGTCAAGAGTGTTTTATTATGAAATGGCCCAAAACAGAGCAATGAAATTCTTACTTGCAGCAACAGAACAGATATGTACTCTGTAAATACTATAATAAATAACAAAAAAGTTGTTCGATATATAAAAAAGCAAACTATAAAAGTGCAAGGACAAAAACAGTAAAAACAACTTCCTGCAAGTCCCTGGAGTTCAGAGTTCAGTTGGAGGCTGTTGTGTCTACTAGCTGGATGGTTGTTGGGAAGAAGCTGCTGCTGAATCTGGAAGTCACAGTTTTTAGGCTCCTGTAACTTATTCCCGATGGCAGGAGTGAAGTGAGATCGCAGCCAGGGTGGTGTGGGTCTCTGATGATGCTGGCTGCCTTTTTTGAGGCAGCAACGCCTGTAGATCTCTTAGATGGTGGGGAGATTGGCACCCGTGATGGACTGGGCAGTGTTCACAACTTTTTGTAGTCTTCTTTGCTCCTGGGCATTCGAGTTGCCGAACCAGGCCGTGATGCAACCAGTCAATATGCTCTCCACTGTGCACCTGTAGAAGTTCAAGAGAGCATTCATTGACATCTCCTCAATCTTCTAAGGAAGTAGATGCCTAGATCGGCTTCCTTTATGATTGCATCAGTGTGCTGGCCCCAGGCCAATCGGTCAGTGGATTGATAATCTTCCCTATACTCTGACTCATCATCAACTGTAATCCTATCCATCGGGGACAATGTTGGTGCGAGAGGCACCATCATCCCTATCAAAGCATGGAGCCCGTCTGGAGTGAAGCCTCGCAGTCGCTTGAGCTGCCCCCTGGTTTTGCCTTGTAGAAGGTGTAGGCATGCAAACCCTGCCACAGTTGCCAAACATCCGTATCATCCTCCCATTTAGAGCAAGTCCCCTTTAATCTTTTTGATGGCCTTATCAAGGTGATATCTGGACTTCTTGTGTGAATCTGTCTTGCCATACTTGAATGCCGGTGATATGGATCTCAGAAGGTTGCGGTCCTCCTGGTTCATCCAAGGCCTCTGGTTGGGGAATACTCGAATGGTTTTCGTGGGGACACACATTTCCTTATGAAGTCGGTAACAACTGTGATGTATTCATTTAGGCCCGTCTACCAACTTCACAGTCGCAGAGTCATTCCTCTGCCTCCCCTGACCAGCTCAGTGTAGGCCTCACCACTCGGATTGTGCTCTTCAGTCACTGCCTTGACACAGAAAGAGGGAGCGCAGCGACGTGGTCTGATTTTTCAAAGTGAGGGCAAGGGATGGAGCGATTGGGTATTTCTGACGCAGAGGTTGAGGGTGTTTGATCCTCTGGTGCTGCAGGACGTGTGCTGGTGGTAGTTAGGGGGTGATTTCTTCAGGCTGGCTTTGTTGAGGAACCCGGCTATGATGGGAAAGGTGTCGGGGTACATCTACTAGTGTTGGTTGACCACCGCGTGCAGCTCCTCTGGTGCTAGGTGAACATCAGCCTAGGGTGGGACGTAGACCACGGTCATGATGATGGCAGTGATGAAGCGGCCACACTTCACCACCACATGTTGCAATTGCGGAGATCAGGGATTGGACAGGACTGCCAGCGTCTGAGCAATACAAAGATTTGACCAGGAGGCAGGTGTCACCACCTCTCCCTTTCCCCGATGCCCTGTATTCGGTCCATGTGATGGATGGAGAAACCTTCAGGCTGAAGGGCCAAGTCCAGGGAGCTGGGCTGAGTCATGTCTCTGTGAATCAGATCACAGAGCATTCACTCATCTCTCTTTGATAAATCATCTCTCTTTGCCCATAAGTCCTCAACTTTATTCTCTAGGGAAATTACATTGGCCAGCAGATTGGTAGGGAGAGGGGGTTGTATTCCAGGTGCTTCAGTCTTAGTAGCAAGCCCAACATTTCCAGACACATTCCCTGGTTTCTGTGGAACTGTACGGACTACAGTAGTGATCCTCCACGATTATCTTCCCACAGGGAACTCCCTTCCAATCAGAGGCTCCCTTGTATGTAGGACATCGTAATAGTACTGGTCCATTTATATGGTCAGTTACCGCACTGATTTGTGCTGTTTCTTACATTCCAAAGTTCAGAGCTGCTATATTTGATTCTTTGCTGTTGTGCTGCTTGCAAAATATCACCACAGAACATCGGCAACAAACTGCTGCAAGAACTTAGTAGGTCACTCAGCACCTGTGGAGGCAAGGAGCTCAGAGACAGATAGAAACGGTTCACCTCTCCTACTAGAGGGAATGATAGACCAACCAAGGTCATAGCTTCCTGGATGATGAAAGGGAAACAAATTAAGCAGTAACTGTGTTAATGACACAAGTGACAACCAGACCAAGTAGA
Organism: Okamejei kenojei; assembly: GCA_035221665.1. Taxonomy (NCBI): domain Eukaryota; kingdom Metazoa; phylum Chordata; class Chondrichthyes; order Rajiformes; family Rajidae; genus Okamejei; species Okamejei kenojei. The sequence goes on along the minus strand of CM069145.1, from coordinate 8,358,666 downwards.
GAGAGAGATCAAAGGGGAGTAAAACAAAATAGTAGGAAAATAGACATAGAAATAACGCGAGGGAATCCAGACGTTTTCCATTGGCATAACGATCAAAAATGTGTAGTGAGCACAGGGAAAGAGCCGATTAGGACCAAATAAAAGACAGATACAGAGATATTACATGAGTACTTAATGTCTAATTTCATCTAAAAAATATTTGTTATGGAAGTCACAGGTAAGGAGGAGGTTAAGGTAGACTAGAAATTGAACGTACAAGATAATAAAAATACTGGTTGTACATAAATTAAATAAGTAAACCAGTGTCAATACAATGCATCCTAGATTGTTGAGGTAAGTTACACTCTCAATCTTCCTCTACTGCTTGGGTACTGGGGATGGTTTGAAGAATTGCAAATGTTACACGACTGTTAAGAAAAGGATGCAAGGATGAATCCAGCATCTTAGGCTGGTCAGTCTTCTTTCTATGGTAAGGAAACCACTGGAATCTGGAACAGTAATCTGGAACCAAATATTATTTGGGCAAACATGGTTTAATACAGGAAAGCAAATCATGCCTAACCAACTAGATTTACATTTGTTGCTGATTGAACACAATTAACGTTGTTCCTGGACTTACAGATCATTTTTAATAAAGTGCAGGAAATATGCTTATGATCAAAAATAAAAGCCCATAAATCAAAAATGGCCATTATCACTGGGATTGCTATTTATCTTGATAACAAAGTACAAATTTAAAAGTTGCAGATGATATAAAAACTCGGGCGAATGGTAAACAATAAGGTAGACAATGATAGACTTCAAGAGGGCACAGAAGAACAAAAGCAAGGAATCTCTTAAAAAACACTGGTTCACCTGCGGTTTAAACATCATGGCCAATTATGCAAAATATACCAAAATGCAAGGGTGAATGTAAAAATAATTTGCAAAAAATTACTATAATTCTATGATTCTGTTAAATGAAAGCAGAAGGCTGGAAATGTCTTTTTTGGAGTGAATCCAAGCCCAGTTTTGCAAAATAGGATTTAACCAGAAAATGGCACATAAGTACAATAAAGATGATACTTGGGTAACATTGATCATGATTACTGATTATGGGAAATAATAAAATGTGACTGATTACTTTTTAATTATGATTTAGATATTCCAGAAACTCCACCCAGACACAATGAAATTCCGGCACGACTTTACCCAGCGAATCCTCCCAGTCCCAGTTCTCATTCAAGTTTGGAACAGGTAAATCTTCCATAAGCCGATGTATCGTATCAGTTTCATTGACTACAGAAGCAAAAGAAAGGATATTTAGATTAGTAGGTCAAATCGACACAACCTCTATTTCCATTCAGCTCACCACAACTGAGTGTTTCATGATACTTATTCTTAGATTTGTTTCTGCAAGTGCGTTGCTTGCAGGCTCTTAACCAACAAACCATGACATTCTTCTCACAGATAAAATTCCACTCATTATAGGATCATGTGCAGTTCACCTACTTGTCTTTTTTTTTATATGATTTCCATTCTCATCACGTGATCCTCAGATGAAATAAGATTGTGGTATTGATATCTCTGACAGAGCTCAGTTTCAAATCACGTATCCTGCTATATCAGTACAGTTGCTAAAATTCACACTAAAATACTATCTCTGACCATGGAAACCTTCATGCATTTGCCTTTATCATCTCAAATCTCAAATACTTCAACGCTCTGTCCCCTGTACTCTATGAACTACACTTTGTTCAAGGTTCCATCACATTCTTTGGGTCTTATTAACTTGATTGAGTTTCTTGAGGAGGTAATGAAGAAGATTGAGGAAGGTAGGGTGATGGATGTTGTGTACATGGATTTCAGTAAGACCTTTGATAAGGTCCCTCATGGTAGGTTTGGCCAGACGGTTGTGGTGGAAGGTAGATATTCTGGTTGGAGGTCTGAGGCCAGTGGATCTGTGCTGCGACCTCTGCTGTTTGTAATTGTATATAAATGACCTGGATGTAAATGTAGGTGGGTTGGGAGAAAGTTTGCTGACGACACCCAAATTGGTGGAGTTGCAGACGATGAGGAAGGCAGTCAGAAGATATGAAGGAAGGTGGATTAGCTGCAGAAATGGGTAGAGAAATAACAGATGGCCTGAGCACGTGGTAATTGGGGCTACTGTGGATAGGGTGAGCTGCTTTAAATACCTGGGAGTCCACATCACAGAGGATCTGACATGGACATCACACACTGCCGCACTGGTGAGTAAGGCAAGGCAGCGCCTTTACCACCTCAGGCAGCTGAGGAAATTCAGAGTCTCTGTGAGGATCATTCAATGCTTCTAGTCAGCGGCAGTAGAAAGCACCTTGTCCGGCAACAATCTGGTTTGGGAACTGCTCTGCCCAGGACAGGAAGGCTCTGCAGAGAGTAGAGCGGTCGGCCGAACGCACTATGGGAATTACACTCGCCCCCCCGTCAGGCAAACGCCTCCGCTGTCACGCTGTGGAAACAGAGGATGAGACGGAGTTTCTTCCCACAGGCCATCAGGACTGTAGACTCTTATCTCACCGGGGACTAATTTACTAATTTACTGTTGTGTTGTGTCTTTTTAAAAATTGCTGGGGTTTTTTTCTAATATGTAAATACTGATTCTGTTCTATTCTGTTCTGTAGTTTTTTGCACAATCTGCAGGCATTGCCACTTTCATTTCACTGCACATCCTGTATGTGTATGTGACAAATAAACCTGACTTGCCTTGATGAACTTTGGGAGTTTGTAAGGGGAAATTATACATTTAATGACAAGACTCTTAATAGCATTAATATGCAGAGGGATTGTGGAGTTCAGTTCATAGCTCACTGAAGGTGGCAGCACATGTAGATCAGGTGGTAAAGGTGTGTAAGAAGGAACTGCAGATGCTGGTTTACACCGAAGATAGATACAAAATGCAGGAATAATTCAGCGAGTCAGGCAGCATAGCATTAGAAACATCTAGCCCTTCGAGCCTGCAGATAATCAGCTGACCCGTACCTGCCTCTGATCCCCTTAACAAGGGTAAATTCGGGACACTCGAGGTATGGAAAGGTACAGAACAAAGCAGAGCCAGCATTGATGACTCAGGAAAAATGCCGCCCATTTTTCTGGACATTTGCAACAAAACTCTTTTCTGTTTTGAGTTTCAAATGTATTTTCCATTTTCTCTCCCTCACAAAGGATCACCTCATTTCTCTTAAATCTGCATTACATCCTCCCATAGACTCACATTCTTCTACTTTTGCAAACTCTTCTTGTACTAAGTACCCAATTCCTCTGACTTCAGCTTTTTTGTTTAGTTTTGCGATACAGCATGGAAACTGGCCCTTCGGCCCGCAGACTTCATGCCGACCATCGATCACCCGTTCACACTCGTTATATGTTATCCCACATTCACTTGCACTCCCGACACACAAGGGGCAACGTTACAGAGACCAATTAACTCACAAAACCTCACGTCTTTGGATGTGGGAGAAAACCGGAGCACCCAGAGGAAATCCATGTGGTCACTATGAGAGTAAGCAAACTCCACACAGACAGCACTGAGGTCAGGATTGAAGCCGGGTCTCTGACGCTGAGGCAGCAGCTCTACCAGCTGCGCCCCTGTCTTCTTGAGGGAAGAAACTGTGTCAAGAGCCAGCCACCAAGATCACTGGATCCGACGTGATAATAATGTGATTAACATTTAGTTGCCTATGTTATGGTCAACCAAGCCACTATTTTCAGCTAGCTTACTACAACCCTATTAGGGAATAAACATATATACTGCTGTTGTCAGTGATCACATCTACCTTCCCATTATAATACCCTAAATCATAAACAACATAATAATAACATAACTACATGGTAATGGTTATATAACTGCATTAAATAAGCCAAACCTCAAGTTATGTCATCTCTCGGCCTTCTCATATTGCAACAAGACATTTCATTGGGTTTAATCACTTCTGGTAGACTTCAGTAGTCAAGAAACAAGTCATTCAAGAATCTTAAAAATTCTTACTTTAAAAGTCTAGAAATTAGTGTAACTAACTATTGGTGTATAACGAGTATTTTTAGCCCTCACATTGAGATAATGCTTACATCGGATAATTGAATTAGATTACACCAACAATCTAATTAGAAGGTATGACACAGAATATACATCTTTGCAAAAGTTTTGAAAGGGCAATGAGCTTAAAATATATGGGGAAACAGAAGTACTGTTCAAGGGTGTTCAGGGGATTTAATGCTCATAGAAATTTGTTTTACATTATAAAGGAAGTACAGTATGTCAATTAGACGTACTTGGCATGAGGTGAACAAAAGGAGGAAGACTGACTGAACTTTATTGACTTCTGTTAAGTTCTATCGTTCTTTTAATTGTGTTGTCTTCTTTTAATTGTATGGCTGCATGGTAAATCAAATATCACTGTACCTTAAGTGGGGCATGTGACAATAAATGTGAATCTGAATCTGGTCTGATAGGCTGGTGAAGTCATATCTGCAAAGGTGCGCAAACTTACCAAAGCAAGTCAAACTGTTTTCCATTTATTGCACGCCCACTTTTATTCATCGAGTCATCAGTTATATATACAGCTGTAGTTACTTCAGTCACTTATTTGAGTATTTTTTAGATTATGTGTGAAAAAGGGATCAGTGGAGAGTCAGGTCTGTGTGGATGAGGTTGGCCAAAAGAGTTGATTTCTCTGCGGTACAATTCCATCTCTCTACATGCTTCCTACTTTTAATTGCCATATTGATGTTTTATCTTGCCTTTGATCTCTTGGTCTGTCCAAGATTTGTTATTCATTTGATAAGATGTCACATTAAAGATTGACGTTGACATTTTTTCATAGTGTGGAGGATAATAACTGGCATACTTAGATGTTTGAGTGGCTAATAGGAAGTGAAGAAAATAATGGATCTATTTTTCTGATGGGAAGGTATGGCAGGTGATGTGCCATTGAGATAGGTATTTGACACTTCAGCTTTTTGTAATTTATAGAAATGACTTGACATAGACATCAAAGGTATGATAGCTGAATTCCTGCTGACTTGTCAGTAGGCAGGAAATGTCTGGATGTTGATAAGTTAAATGTGTAGGAAGGAACTGCGGATCCCGGTTTACACCGAAGATAGACACAAGAAGCTGCTGTAACTCTACGGGTCAGACAGCATCTCTGGAGAAAATAAATAGGTGACGAAGATAAAAAAATATCTACATGGTGAACAATTGCAGAGTTTTGAGATTCAAATAGGTTTGAGTGCTGAGTGCATGATTCACAAGAGCTCAGTACAGGTAGCCTCACCTTTACAGCGGATCATGTAACATAAATTCATCCTTGCAGAATTCACAAATCACCCAAATACTTGGAATAAGGAATAGAATTTGCTCATTAAATTTATGTGGTGGGGGATAAATATTACATCTATTTTTTTTTTCAACTTGTGTTTCTTGATGCATACGCAGTGCATGGTGGCTATTACACTCCAATTAGCCATGGTCTTGTTAATAACGGGCCAAATATGAGAACCTCAGTGACAATCTTGCCTCTATTTGGAATGCTTGTATATGTACTTTCTACAAAATGTCTTTGCGTTTTTTTAAGTAAAAGCAGTTGTGCACAGGGAAGACATCATATTAATTATTCATTTTACTGCGTGTGATAGTTAAGCTAAAAATGGTGAGGAAATGTTTCTGCAATTCTTTGACGTCATTGAACAATATTAGAAACATTTGATATTCATCCACTTTTTATTAACTTGAAGGATCCGAGTGTATATGGCAAACCCTGGTTCACTAATCAGTGTGATCGAAAAACTGCAGAAGAGGCATTGCAGAAATTCAATAAGGTACAATAAGGTTAATTTCTCTTAGCGGTTTTACATGACTTCAATCTGTTCTCGTAGCTAAATGCACTTTTTATACAAATAGGATGGATCATATCTTATAAGAAAAAGCTCTGGACAGGACATACGGCAGCCTTATACATTAGTTGTATTATACAAAAGAAAAGTCTACAATATTCCTGTGCGTTACATTGAAATAACGCAAGAGTATGCTTTGGGGAAAGAAAAGAGTGGTGAAGAGGTAAGTGATTCCTCCTTCATGCATCTCAATGCCCAAGGATAATTAGTGTTCTTAATTGTTTTGCATGTAGCAAAAGATCAGTTTAAAATCAATAACCACATTCAGAAATTTAATGTGATGGTTAAAAAACTACCCTATAGCGCGTTGCATTTTCTAGGCACTATTTTTGTGTGTGTGTCATGTTTATTCCCAATTTTCTATTTTAGGATATTATCTCCTGTTATTAAAGTGACTCGAGTGAAAACCACAGGGTAAAATGCAAATCGGATGGGATTAGCTGCAGATCATCTCATATGTCTTTTTCAGCAGTAGACTACCTCTCTGCAGTTTCAGTATTAACTATGGATTATAAATCACCTTATCCCTTATAATGAAAAATGTTGTTTGTGTGCTATCCAGATACACTATGAGTGTCTGGATGAGTACATGAGTACAATCAAGCCATACACAAGTATAGCAGATAGTACAAGAAGAAAAATACCAGAGTTTAGAATATAATCTCTACTTTCTTAGTAGGCGTAGGAATTTCAGTTTGTCCCCAACAACATTCGCCAACCAGCGCTGTAGACAGCATTTTATCTGGATGCATCACAGCCTAGTTTGGGAACAGCTGCATCCAAGACCACAATAAATGGCAGAGAATTGTGACGTACCATCACACAAACCAGCGTCTATTCCATTTACTCCATCTACACTTCATGCTTCTTGGCAAGGCCGTCAGCATCATTAAGGACTCCTCTAAGCTAGTACTGAAAGAGTAGAAATTTCCTCCAATTTAGTACCAAGATGATCAAGGCCACTTCAATCTTCTTTTTATCGAGTCCACACACAAGATTAGAAGTTGTTCAGCTAGAGCTGAGCACACTTCTTGGCATCGGCATACAATGGTGTCTGTCTTGTCGCTTCTTGTGTTTCTTGTGTGTGGTGGTGGAAAGATTGGTGAAAACAGGGCCGCGACGTGAATGCTCTTTCCTCGACCCCCCACTTCAATAATAACACACGCCTATTTCCTGTTTATTGACATTCCCTCCGGACAACTGTCTGCCTCCAAACCTCATAGTTCACAACCTCGTACTGAGCCGTGGGCATCCCCAGGCTCTGGTGTTTCCAGCTCCATCACCAGACTCTGCTGCAATGACAGCTTGTCTGGTGCAGAAACCATTATCCACCTCTCTCAGTCTGACAAAGTGTTCCAAGCTGGCTATTCTTGCTGTTCCCTTCATAAACTAAAGTTCATCCTGAAATCCATCCATTCCTTAAACACGCATCAATCATTGTTAATATTTAACTCTGTGCTTCGTATCCTACATTGCACCAATTTTATGATTCACATTCTTACTTTAAAAGCCTCTTTGGTCTTAATCCTTACTATCTGTCTGATTCTATACAACCCTGGGGCATCATTGTCCTTCTAACTGTGGCTTTCTTAGTATCCACAAATTAAATAATTCCATTAACGGCATCTAGGTGTTCAGCTGCCAAGTCCCACAGCTCCATAAATCCCTTCCTAGACATCTCGGCATTTAGCCCCCCATTTCCTCGCGAAAGCATCCTTTGGACACAACGGATCAAGATATTGGTCGTCTACCCTAATATCGCATGGCCTGCTTTTTAACTCATTGATAAAGGGGAAATATATTTTAAACGGAAAGAACTCCCTTATTGATAGTAACAAATATATTTCACACTGGATATTGGAACTAAAACTCCTAATTACGTACAGAATTGAGCCTTATGTTATATTGAGAGATTTGAGAAATTAAAGGGATATATTTGATGACCCAATGGTATACTCCTACATTGGCCTCCATTCTTGGAATCCCCAGTTCCTTGGGCTCTCAAACTCCTGAAGAATATTATTAAATTTGTCATCGACCAGACCATTGTTATTCCCTTCTGATTTCAGTGCACTACATTTTATTTTCACAAAGAAAAAGATGTCATGTGGAACCTTTGGGGCATTTTGTATGCTGAATTGTTGATAATTTATGTCAATATCCACATGAGAAAGATAATAATGGGCTAACAATGTTTGTTTCTATTCAATTAGCGGTTTTCCAGTATTGCTGATATTATTGAAAACCATCAGAAGATTTCCTTGGTTCTCATTGACAGTCAAAATAACACCAAAGATTCGACCAAACTGAAATATCCAGTCAAGGACTCGTGAAGTGTGTTTACTGAACAGTATTTATATCATTTCCATTTTATATCATATTTTCAAATAATGCAAATTATTTGAATAAAATGAGATGTCTAAATTCCTATAAGAGATTAATTTTGTCATGGCTATTGTGTTCGTCATAATTCATGAGCAGTTGAAACCATTTAACCTATTTATTTGGACCTCAAAGGAATTTATTTTCAACAATAAATCACATTATTGAAGCTGTTGCATGGAATAAAATGTCTACCCCACAGATGACAAAAAAAATTGTCTACTCTTACTAAAAACGTGCTATTTATACTGTTGAACAATGGTAATATTTTTTTTTAAATGAGTGTGTTGTTACCAAAACTTGATACTGTCCTCAATCATATTCCTAATGCTATGTATAGTTTATTAAGAATATTTGAAATGAAATTATTGTTAATGCAGAATAAAAAGCTGAAGGAAAATTGATTCTGCGGTATAGCACAATACAGCTGGCATTTCATCTGTGCTTCAGAAGCTGTCTGGTCTGATGAGATAAAATTCATATACCTGGTGTAAATGGTGTTCATGGAAGGATACTGATTCTTGATCATAGACCAACCGCACTAATCATATTTTGTCTGATGTTAATGTTATCACTTAGAGCAGTGTCTGGTGTTGTGAATAAAACAAAATATGAAACCATTATCATGGGTAATCATAATCATAATAATACTTTATTAGCCAAGTATGTTTTGCAACATACGAGGAATTTCATTTGCCATACAGTCATACCAATAAAAAGCAACAGAACACACAAAATACATTTTAACGTAAACATCCACCACAGTGACTCCTCCACATTCCTCACTGTGATGGAAGGCGGAAAAAAGTTCAATCTCTTCACTTCTTTGTTCTCCCGCGGTCGGGGGCCTTGAGCCTTCCATTGACGGGACGATCTTGGCACCTGTAGCCGGCGGTGTTTGGGCCCTCTGCGTCGGGGCAATCAAGCTCCTGCATCGGGGAGAAATCTCAGCTCCCCGCATCGTTTGGAGCTTCCCGACATCAGTCTCTACCCGAGACCATGAGCTCCTCGATGGTGAAATCCACAGGCCGCAGTTGGAGCGTCGGTCCCAGGAAAGGGATCAGCTCCGATGGTAAGTCCACGGCCCCGCGGTGGGGCTCAAACTTAGTCTCGAGCGAGGCCTCCAGCTCCATCATGTTAGGCTGCAGAGCGACCAGAGATACGATCCGGAAAACAATCGCATCTCTGACAAGGTAAGAGATTGGAAAAAAGTTTCCCCCAACCCCCTCCCTCACCCCCCACATATAACAAACCAGAGAACATTAACACAAACTTTTAAAACACACTCAAAATAACAAAAAAAGACAAAATGCATTTTAACATAAACATCCACCACAGTGACTCCTCCACATTCCTCACTGTGATGGAAGGCGGAAAAAAGTTCAACCTCATCCTTTGTTCTCCCGCGGTCGGGGGCGTCGAGCCTTCCGTTGACTCTGTTAAGCTTCATTTTTTAAAACACACTCTACACATAAACTCTACACATGACTACTTCCTGGAAGGTTACACAGGTCACCTGCTACAATCCTAATTCATACCTAAGGCAAGGTTAAAGTTGGACATTATTATGGAGCAGGAGAAAACCTTGGGTCCGAAGCTCATAGGTGTCAAGTACAGTATTATTTTTTGCAAATAATCTGTTTATTCTTTTGTGGTGGGGTCTGAAAATGACATTTAATGGATAAATATTCTCACCTTGTGCTAATATGTGAATGAAGTCTAATTATTTAGACCAGTAAATAGGGCAACAAAGTGGCACTAAAGTTGTGCTGTGTGCTACCATCTTACACACACACTGACTGTTTTGGAAGAGCATCTTATTGAAGAAAAGTGAAGGATGCCATGAAAATTTGGAGACCTGGGAAGCAATTGTGTAAAAGCAGGAAAGTCCTGTTAAGAAAGAAGTGCATGAAAATCATTTTAGAAGTAAGGTAAATAATGTGAGGACATTCCTTATTCTCAACCTTGGAAGCATGAGAACAATTGCAAAAGGTACGTTTATTCCACCAAAGGAACCACGTGGACAATTCTGCCTTTAATTCATGAGAACAATTGCCTTTATTCCACCAAAGGAACCACGTGGACAATTCTGTTCAATGTTCATTTGCAGATTATTTCTTCAGCTATATGGCACATTGTCAAAGGCAGTTAGCATCTGCAGTTCCTTGTATCTCTGACATTAAGAAATAGTTATTTCATGCCATGACTGAAGCCATGACATAATGATGGTCTATGTTATAATTATTGATTTCCAAGCCAGCGTTTGGAATCTCCACTGGAATCACTGCTAGAATTTGAGCATTCTTTGTTTACTTGAGAACTTATCCTTACTCTGTTGTTTCCTCCCTTCAGTCTCCCCATTGTGGAACAGCCTACGTCACTATCTAGATCTTGCTGTGGAATATCCAGGCTTAGGCTGAAGATTAGCAGGTGAAATTAAGATTGTGGCAAGGATAAAATTGGTCAATGTTGTGGAGGTGGATGTAAGTGCTCACATGTGGTCAGAGCAAAGAAAGGTCAAATAGTCACTGAGTTTGGAAACCGTCTGGTTTGCCCTCAGTGATCTGCCATTTCCGTCACTGTGCAGAATCAGGAATTGTAAATCCCACTTAACAGTCGCGTCCAAGCACCATCAGAGATTATGGACATGCCATAAGCCTTTTTGTTTACTGAGAACAACGACTTTTAATTGATTCAAATATTAGATCTAACAAAATAGGTCCTCGCAGCCTCTATTGATGTACAGCTCATGCGTACAAACAAGTGTTTGTGAGACCAGCAGGATGGATTTGGCAGCTTCTGTACAACTGCAGACACCTTCTGCTGTGTGGAAACTTGAAAACAGAATGTTTCCAAATATGATGCCAAGACCGACTCTTATCTGCCGGCACATATCCCTCCATTATGTGGCTATCCATGTGTCTATCCAAAATGACAATATTGTAACTGACACCACCACCGCCCCCAGTAATATTTCCCAGACACAACACCACCCTCTGTGTAACAGTGGGTTGGCTAGTTGTGAGGAAAAACAGACTGTAAAGGAATACAGGCAGGTTTCATGAGTGGCAAAGAGTTGTCAGATGGAGTGCAATGTGGAAACACGTGACATTATCATTTTAAGAAGAGGAATGAAGAAGTCAATGTCATTTAAATCGAAAATGTTGCAGTAAATTGAGCTCAGTAAAATGTCCAATAAATGAAGCTCCAATAAATGAAGCATGCAAACATTACAAAATTAGCATGCATTCACAACATGTAATTAGAAAGGCTAATGAAACACTGGCTTACATTGAAAGGACTGTTGAGTATAAAAGTACCAAGTTTTGGCGCAACTATACAATATTCTGAGTCTACGGGAGAGAACCTGGAGAGGCAATGGATTTGGATTTTCTAAGATATTTGACAAGATACCACAGAAAGAGCTTATGCACACATTGGCATGGTATTAGGGGTAGCAAGTTAGATTGAGCTGAGATTGGTTATCACAAAGATAGCAGAGTGTCAGAATGAACACATTTTTCAAGGAATACAGATATAACTGGTCGATGACCAAGGAATTATTCACTTCAATTATTCACTATTTATGTTAATGACCTGGGGATTGTTAATGACGTGATATGGGCTTCACAACTGAGCCAGCATTTAATTGCCCATCCCTAACTGCACTTGAAGATGGTGGTGAGCTACCTCCTTTACCACTGCAGACTTTGAGATGCAGGTATTCCCACTGGTAGGGCATTCCTGGGATTTGATCCAGTCATGGCGAAGGAACGGCAATATATTTCCAGTCAGGATGGTGTGTGACTTGGAGGGCAACTTCCATGTGATGGTGGTCCTATATTTTGACGCTGGTAGAGGTGGAGTTTGGAAGATTCAGTCTAAAGCATCTTGGTGAGTTGTTGCAGTGCGTTGTGTTGCTGGTGCAGCCTGCTGCCTAATGTGCACCGGCAGTAGAGTGAGTGAATTATTGTGGACGGAATACAAGTGGGCTGCTATGTCCTGTATGGTGTCAAGCTTCTTGAGTGTTGCTGAAGCTGCACTCGAGCAAGCAGGTGGAGAGTATTCCATGATATTCTTCACTTGAGTCTTGTGGATGGAGGACAGGGTTTGGTGAGTTAGGAGGTGCGTTATTTGCCACATGATTCCTAGCCTCTCGCCTGCTCTCATAGCCACACTGTGAGCATGCCTACTCTCCTTGAGTTTAGGTCAATGGTAACCCCAAGAAAATTGACAGTGGGTAACTCAGTTGTAGCAATGCCATTGAATGTCACTATGTGGCATGAATGTTACTTGCCACCAATCGGCCTAGGCCTGGATTTTGACAAGGTCTTGCTGCATTTGGATGTTAATTGCTTCATGATCTGAGCAGTCACAATTGGTGAACATCGTGCAAACACCTCTATTCTGACCCTACAACTCGAGGGAACTGGATGTAAGCTATCCAAATTTGCTGATGACATGAAAATAGGCATGTGGACATATTGCAATGAATGTATTTGGACTCTATAATTGTATATAGATAGGTTGGGTGAGTGGATATAAACATGACCAATGGTGTGTAATGTGGAAAAATGTGAGGTTGTGCAGCTCTTCAACAAGAGGAAACTAAAGTCAAACAGGTGAAGGTCAGAGAATCTAGGTGCTCTTGTACATGAATTATAAAATGGTAGCAGGGAAATGCAGTGAATGATTAGCAAAGTTAATGCAATCTGCTTTTTGGCAAGTGGGTTGGAGTTTATAACCATTGTAACTATTTCAATAAGGTACTGCTAAGGCCACATCTGCATTACTCTTTTGATTCACCTCATAAAAGACATACTGACATTGAGGTCAGTCCAAAATAAAAATCACTAGGCTATTTCCTAGAAGGTTCACTAGGTTGATTCCTGCCACAAGAGGCTCTTGAAAGTAATGTCAAGCAAATTAGGCCTATACTCATTGGTTCAGAATAGGAGGTGAAACAGAATTCTGCCTTGGGATTGATAGATTGAATGCAAAAATTATATTTCACATCCTGGAAGTATCTGGAATAACGGACACAGCTTCAGAATGATGGATATCCCATTTACAATAGATGAGAAGTACCATCTTCAATCAGGGATCATAAATCTATGGAGTTCTCTCTTCTAGAGAGGTAATGATGATGAGAGGCTGAATACAAATGTTAAAGAATAACAGATACAGTATTTTAAGTGCAAGGGAATTAATAGATATGAGAAGAGTGGTTTTGAGCCAGGATTAGATCAGCTATTATTTATGCACAAACATGTGCTTCTATTCATAAGTATACAAAAATGATGAAATGCAAAAATGGGCTTACAAAAATTAATTTGCTTTTTTGAAAATGTGTGCACCAACCTAACATGTTTTGAATTATAATGGTTAGATTTTAGGTTTAGGTTGATTATTGTCATATGTACCAAGTAAAAAGCTTTGGTTTGCATGATGTCCAGTCAAGTTAAATAATACTATACATCAAGTCAAGTCAAGTCAAGTCGAGTTTATTCGTCACATACACATACAAGATGTGCAGTGAAATGAAAAGTGGCAATGCTCGCGAACTTTGTGCAAAAAAATAAATAAACAAACTACAAACAGAATGGAACAGAATCACATATTCACATATTACATATTGCGACAGGAAAGAAAAAGGAAAAAAGCGGCAATTTAAAAAAAAACAGTAGAATGGTACAGTAAAGTTAGTCCCTGGTGAGATAGGAGTTTACAGTCCCAATGGCCTCTGGGAAGAAACTCCTTCTCATCCTCTCCATTCTCACAGCATGGCAACGGAGGCGTTTGCCTGACCGTAGCAGCTGGAACAGTCCGTTGCAGGGGTGGAAGGGGTCCCCCATGATCTTATTGGCTCTGTAGTTGCACCTCCTGATGTATAGTTCCTGCAGAGGGGCGAGTGAAGTTCGGCCGAACGCACTACTCTCTGCAGAGCCTTCTTATGCTGGGCAGAGCAATTCCCAAACCAAATCGTGATATTTCCGGACAAGATGCTTTCCACAGCCGCTGAGTAGAAGCACTGGAGGATCCTCAGAGACACTCTGAATTTCCTCAATTGCCTGAGGTGGTAAAGGCGCTGCCTTGCCTTACTCACGAGTGCTGCAGCGTGTGATGTCCATGCCATATCGGCAGAGATGTGGACTCCCAGGTATTTAAAGCAGCTCGCCCTGTCCACAGTATCCCCATTTATCTTCAATGGTGTGTACGTCCTCGGATGATGTGCCCTCCTTAGTTTTTTTGATGTTCAAGAGGAGGCTGTTGTCCTGACACCAGAGTGCCAGATCAGCCACCTCCTCCCGGTAGGCCTTCTCATCGATGTCTGAGATCAGGCCCACCACCACAGTGTCATCAGCAAACTTGATTATCGAGTTGGAGCTGAACCTAGCCACACAGTCATGTGTGTACAGGGAGTACAATAGGGGGCTGAGGACGCAACCCTAGGGGGATCCTGTGCTCAGGGTGAGGGACTTTGATGTATTTCCCCCCCATCTTGACTACCTGGGGCCTGGTGGAGAGAAAGTCCAGGGCCCAGGCACACAGGGGGGTGCTGAGCCCTAATTCCAGTAGCTTCTCGGCCAGTCTGGTGGGGACTATCGTGTTGAAGGCTGAACTGAAGTCTATGAACAGCATCCTCAGATAGCTCCCCTTCTGGCTGTCAAGGTGAGAGAGAGCGGTGTGCAGGACCTGGGAGACCGCATCGTCCGTGGATCTGTTCGGACGGTATGCGAACTGTAACGGGTTCATGTTGCGAGGGAGGAAGGCGCAGATGTGTTTCTTGACCAGCCTCTCAAAGCATTTCATGACTACCGAGGTAAGGGCCACCGGTCGGTAGTCATTCAGACAAGCTGGGGAGGCATTTTTAGGTACCGGTACAATGGTGGATTTTTTGAAGCAGGCAGGGACCACGGACTTGTCCAGGGAGAGGTTGAATATTGTAGTGAGCACCGGAGCTAGCTGTGTAGCACAGGACTTAAGTACTCGCCCCGAGATGCCATCGGGGCCTGCAACTTTCCTCGTGTTCACCCGTGTCAGAGCCCTCCTCACATCGTGCTCGGACAGCGAGAATGTGTACACATTCCTCCCTTTAGTTTCGTTAGTCAGGCCGCTGGCGGTATTGTCGTTAGTCGGCAGACCTGGGGTGGTGTTGCCCGTCTCGAAACGAGCGTAAAAGGAGTTCAGCTCAACAGCTAGGGGGGTGCTGGCACTTGCGGATGAGGGGGGGGGGTGCTCCGGTAGTTGTTTACAGTCCGTAGCCCCTGCCACAGGCGTCTGGTGTCCTGCTGCTCCATCTGTGACTCCATCTTGTCCCTGTACCTCCTTTTTGTGTCCTTCACCGCCCTTCGCAGTCGGTAGGACTCTACCTTGTAGACGTCCATGCTTCCTGATGCCAGGCCCGAGTTGTAGGCAGCGGTGCGAGCATTCAAGGCAACACGAACGGACCTGTCCACCCAGGGTTTTTGATTCGGAAAGGTGCTAACCCTTACCGTGGGGACGATGTTGTCGGTTATTGTTGCGATGAAGTCCGTGACTGCTTCCGCGAACTCACTGACTCACTGGAACTTGCTTGGAACATATTCCAGTCGACATCTGTCAGTGCATCTTGCAGCATGGCCTCTGACTGGTCGGACCACCGCTTTACGTCCCTCGTCACTGCCGCTTCCCGCACTATCCTCTGTTTATACTCCGGCAGCAGGAAAATGGCAGCGTGGTCAGATTTTCCTAGGGGAGGGAGTGAAACGGCCTTGTAGCCCTTCCGGAACGGCGTATAGCAGTGGTCCAATGTCCTATCCCCCCTGGTGACACACGTGATGTGTTGGTAGAGGTTCCGCATGACCTTCTTGAGATTTGATTTTTTAAAATCTCCAGCCACCACCATAGCCGCATCCGGGTTCTTGTTTTGGTGTCGACATTGCACATCGTGTCGGGCCGCTGGTGCCACGTCGGTGTCCGCCTGCGGTGGAATGTAGACGGCCGTGATGATCACTGAGCTGAACTCCCGGGGAAGGTAGAATGGACGGCATGAGATCGTCAGGCGCTCCAGGTCCGGCGGGCAGGAACGGGAATGCATCTTGATATTTCCAGTGTTGCACCAGTTGTTATTGGTCATGAAGCAGACTCCTCCACCCTTGGATTTCCCAGATGCTTCTGTTCTGTCAGCACGGTGGACAGTGAAGGACTCGGTTGGGCAGATTACCTAGATAGCAAGATGGCGCAGCCCTGTCCAGTCGCCGCCGTGGCAGCTCCACGAAAACTGCGCATATTTTTTAACTTTCATGTCCCTTTTTAACTTATTTCTAAGCTCTAACTCCATAGTACTAACAAAGTATGGCAGGGAAACCCTCTTAAATCTAAACTCTAGCATAAACGGAGACTTTTTAAACGCTGTACTTACCAATCCAACGTGGCCAGCAGAGACAGGAGGAATGACTGGGTTGGGAAAGATCTTTGATTATGTTAGCTACTTTCTCAAGGTAGCATGAAACATACTGTGCATTCAGAAAGTATTCAGCCCCCTTCACTTTTTCCACATTTTATTACGTTACAGCCTCATTTTAAAATGGATTAAATTTGGTTTCTTTATCATCATTCTACACACAATACCCCAGAATGAAGAAGCGAAAACAGGTGTTTAGAATATTTTGCAAAGTAATTAATAAGAAATAAGGAGTTCTTATAGGTTTGAAAATAGGTTTGCAGTTGTGCCATACTCTTTCCATTTTCGGATGATAGATTGAACAGTGCTCCGTGAGATGTTCAAATTTTTTGATAATTTTTTATAACCTAACCCTGCTTTAAACATCTCCACAACTTTATCCCTGACCTATCTGGTGTGTTCCTTGGGCTTCATGATGCTGTTTGTTCACTAATGTTCTCTAACAAACTGTGCGCCTCTTTGTGTTGGTCTATCACATAAAATCCCAATAAAATACATTTACGTTTGTGGTTGTAACGTGACAAAATGTGGAAAAGTTCAAGGGGTATGAAAACTTTTGCAAGCCACTGTAAGGTGTCAGAGCACAAACCAAGCCATGAAGACGAAGGAATTGGCCGTACTCCTCTGACACAGCACTGTGTCGAGACACAGATCTGGGGAAGGGTATAAAACAATTTCTGCAGCATTGCAGGTCCCGAAGAGCACAGCGGCCTCCGTCATTCTTAAATGGAAGAACTTTGGAACCACCAGGACACTTCATATAGCTGGCCGCCTGGCCAAAATGAGCAATCGGGGAAGGGCCTTGGTCAGGGAGGTGACCAAGAACCCAATGGTCACTCTGACAGAGGTCCACAGCTCCTCTGTGGAGAGGGGGGAACCTTCCAGAAGGATAACTATATCTGCAGCACTCCACCCATCAGGCCTGTATGGTAGTGGCCAGACAGAAGCCACTCCTCAGTAAAACGCACATAACAGCCCGCTTGGAGTTTGCCAAAAGGCATCCAAAGAACTCTCAGACCATGAGAAACAAGATTCTCTGGTCTAATGAAACTAAGATTGAACTCTTTGGCTGAATGCCTAGCGTCACATCTGGAGGAAACCAGGCACCACTCATCACCTGGCCAATACCATACCTACGGTGAAGCATGGTGGTGGCAGCATCATGCTGTGGGGATGTTTTTCAGCGGCAGGAACTGGGAGACTAGTCAGGATCGAGGGAAAGATGAACGGAGCAAAGTACAGAGAGATCCTTGATGAAAATCTGTCCAGACATCTAGACCTCAGACAGGGGCGGAGGTTCATCTTCCAACAGGACAACGACCCTAAGCACACAGCCAAGACAACGCAGGAATGGCTTCATGACAAGTCTGTGAATGTCCTTGAATAGGCCAGCCAGAGCCCGGACTTGAATCCGATCGAACATCTCTGGAGGGACGTGAAAATAGCTGTGCATTGACGCTCCCCATCCAACCTGACAGAGCTTGAGAGGGTCTGCAGAGAAGAATGGGAGAAATTATCCTAATACTGGTGTGCCAAGCTTGTAGCATAATACCCAAGAAGACTTGAGGCTGTAATCGCTGCCAAAGGTGCCTCAACAAAGCACTGAGTAAAGGGTCTGAATACTTATGTATTTCAGTATTTCTTTTCAATTACTGCAAAATTTTCTGAACACCTGTTTTCACTTTTTTATTAAGGGGTATTGTGTGTAGATTGACGATATTAAAACAAATAATTTACGGTAATCCATTTTAGAATAAGGCTTTAACGTAACAAAATGTGGAAAAAGTGAAGTGGTCTGAATACTTTCTGAAGGCACTGTAGGTGAACTCAATGGTGGGGAATATGGTCTATGTGATGGACTGGGCTATTTCCACAACTCTCTGCAATTTCTTGTAATCCTGGGGACATACCAAGCAACTCAATGGTGTATCTGTAGAAGTTGGTAAGCATCATTGGAGAGGCGCTGAATTGCCGCAGTCTCCTGAGGAAGTAGGTGTTGGTTCATCTTCTTGGCTGTGGTTTCAATGTGGTTGGCCCACAACAAATCTTTGGTAATATTTAAACCAATGAACCTGAAGCTGTCAACCATTTCCACTTCAGCACCATTGATAATGATTGGACATGTACTCCACCACCGTTCCTGAATACATTAGCAAGCTCCTTTGTCTTGCTGACATTGAAGGGGAGATGGTACATTGTTACCAAGTTCTCTATCTCTTTGCTGCATTCCATCTCATCATTCTTAGTGATCTAGTCCACCATTGTGGTGTCATCTGCAAACTTGTAGATGGAGCTAGTCAAATTTGCTTGCACAGTCATGAGAGTGCACTGGGTGCACTGAGAACACGTCATTGGGACACCAATGTGGAGAATTATTACGGGGGACTGTTCTCACCTAACTGCATTGATTGTGGTCTATGGGTCATATAGTCAAGGATCCACTGTCAGAGTGGTGCTGCATCCTAGGTCCAAGAGTTTCGAGTACCATCACCAGCCTTCAGGTACCTCAGAATGGAGGTGGGCATGTACATGCGTGTGTAAATAAACAAATGTTCCGATAATTTACACCATAAAAATATACTATTAGTCACATATGAAGGTTTCAGAAACAATATCATTTAACATAAAACAAGGCATACCAATTTGAAGATCTATTTAATTCAATGTTAAACAGTAGCTAGGATTTAAAACCATGGATCAATAACAAACTCATCACATTGCAATCCTTCACTGAAGCAGCACAGATCACGCCACAATGGTTTTTTTCTCTCTATTCTCTAAAACAGAACCACAAATTATCTGCAAAATAGCTACAGCACAGAAAAATTGGGAAATGACTACACAGACAATTAAACATCACGGTTTAGAAACTCAGGCATGTTCCCCTCCGCTCACCCCCTTTTCTCCAAAACTTTAGCTTTTTTCTCAAATGGAATGCAAATGTGTCAATTTTGAGATTGAATCGGATGCACAAACATGCATCTGAAATTGGATAAGGAACTTTCACAAGCACTTCACCCTTAAAGAACCTTCAACAGCGTAAAACATTCACAGGTTTACAGTGGATGTTTAACCAAACTTTATAGCGCGCAACAACAAATCCAGCAATGGACATTATTAAAGAACCATTAAACATTTCACTTACTATATGCTTACAGGTATTTTGCTACGAAAGCAATTCAGTGTATGATACCTGTCCAGACTGTTCAGCACGCAGCTGCAAGGTCGGAGGGCTCACCTTTTTTAGAGGGAAAAATTCTGACCAAGAAATTTTTGTTCTGGGTTGGATCAATATATGTATGATTGCAAAGACCTCACCTCACAGACTCAAAGTTAGGCAGCCTTGGAGAAATGGAGCAACACTTCAAGCTGATGATTTCTCATCAGAATCGGGTAAAGTCAGCAAGGCCTGTTGTCCTAGCGGTGTTGCAGGGTTGTCCTGGCCAGGGAAAGTTGCGGGCATCCATCAGCGCTCCGTGCCACTGCAGGCTGCGTCCAGTCCACAAGCATGGTCTCTTGGAGTGGTGCCTGATCCAGTCGAGTCGCAGGCTGCTGCAGGGCTTCCAGCCATCACAATGGCCAGTGAACTGTCGTTCCTCTCCTTGCCCGACCACCTTTCAGCCTTTGCGCCCAGGGGTGCCTCCCGCAGGTAAGACCCTGGTTCCTCCTATCAGCCCATTGTTCTTTGCATCCACCGCCGTCATCTCTCTCCACCGTCCTCTCCGGTCCTCAAAGACCACGCTCAGCGGCTTCCCTATAGAGCACGGGATTCCCAGCTCCGCGGCAGGTGAGTCAGGCCAGGACTGCTGCTGGGGGATAGATGCCTCACCACAGAGGACAAAGTGGGAGTAAGGTGGAGAATTAAAAGCGACAGGCAACTGGAAGCTGAGGGTCAGCCTAATTCCACAAAGTAGTCTGCAATTGGTTTCTCCAGAGATGAAGAGCAATATTGGGAGGACCCAATGCAGTACATGAGATTGGAAATAGAACCACGATTCACTGTTTCACGAAGGATGTTCGGTTCCCTGGTAATTGGCAAAAGCTAAATAGGGTGCTGCATCTCTTTGAACCCCCTGCCATTTTACCCCTTCCCTGGTATCTCCAGGAACCTTTTTTGATATTGCCACTCAGCCCCTCAGGATTGAACAATGAATTTCAAATGCTATTTTACTTGCTGAATATTTCCAGCAATCCCCTTTACTGAAAATTGCCAGCAACTTCAGTGTTTTGCTTCTCAAGCTCAGGCATTATTCTCTCTTGTCTGATTTAATCCATTTCTAATATGCAGCTCCTCCAGACAGAGATTTCCTACAATAATCCTTCATCGCCCTCTCATGGCCAGCGTCATCGTCACATGAATCATTCTCATATTGTCTCCACGCAATCACATTTATCTTCTCTCCTCCTTGACCCCTTCTCTGCAACTTCAAAAGCTATGCTCATCTAAATTGCCTTGTTCTGATGAAAGTTTATCATCCTTAAAAGTTAATTTGGTTTACATCTGCTTGCTGCCTGGCCTGTTCAGTATTTCCAGCCTTTTCTGTTTTATTTAATAAATATTCCAATACCACGAATGGAAACAACAAGCTCAACATGCCAGCTAAATTGACAAATAGATGCCACTTTAAAGGAGGAATGTATGATACTTACAAAGGATAATGTTGATAGCATAAAGTAAACAGTGATTCTCTACCAGAGAAAGTATGAGGATGTTGTGATGGCAATGAGTGAATAGATAATTAATTCAATCTTCAATGTAACAGCAGCACTAATGGGATGTTAGAGTCGTAGAGTGATACCATGTGGAAACAGGCACTTTGGCCCAACTTGCCCACACCGGCCAAAATGTCCCAGCTACATTAGTCCAACTCACCCGAGTTTGGTCTATATTCCCCCAAACCTGCCCTATCCATGTACCTGAATAACTGTTTCTTAAATGTTGCAATAGTCCTGTCTCAACTACCTCCTCTGGCAGCTTGTTCCATAGACCCGCCACTCTTTGTGTGAAAAAGTTACCTCTCAGATTCCTATTCAATCTTTTCCCCTTCACTAGCAGCACATTTGCAGTGACAGGATCGGTCAAAATCAGCATGGATTTATGAAGGGGAAATCATGATTGACCAGTCTTCTGGAATTTTTTTAGGATGTAACAAGTAGAATGGATAAGGGACAGCCAGTGGATGTGGTGTATCTGAACTTTCAAAAAGCCTTTGACAAGGTCCAATACAAAAGATTAGTGTGCAAAATTAGAGCACATGGTATTTGAGTAGGGTATTGGATAAAAAACTGGTTGGCAGACAGGAAGCAAAGAGTAGGAATTAACAGGTCCTTTTCAGAATGGCTGGTAGTGACTAGTGGAATGTCACAATGCTCAGTGCTGGGACCCCCATTATTTACAATATATAGTAACGATTTAGATGAAGGAATTAAATGTAACATCTCCAAGTTTGCAGATGACACAAAGCTGGATGGCAGTGTGAGCTTCTTGTACGATGCTATGAGGTTGCAGGGTGACTTGGATAGGTTGGGTGAGTGGGCAGATGCAGTATAATGTGGATAAATGAGAAGTTTTCCACTTTGGTGGCAAGAACAAGGCAGATTATTATCTGAATGGTGACAGATTAGGAAAAGGAGGTGCAATGAGACCTAGGTGTCCTTGTACATCAGTCACTGAAAGTAAGCATGCACGTACAGCAGGCAATGAAGAATGCTAATGGTATGTTGGCCTTTTGCGAGAGGATTTGAGTATAGGAGCAAGGAGATCCTACTGCAGTTGTACAGGGCCCTGAGCTGAACCTGGAGTATTGTGGGCAGTTTTGGTCTCCTAATTTGAGGAAGGACATTCTTGCTATTGAGGGAGTGCAGCTTAAGCTCACCAGGTTAATTCCTGGGATGGCGGAACTGACATATGATGAAAGAATGGATCGGCTGTGCTTATATTCACTGGAATTTAGAAGGATGAGAGGGGATCTTATAGAAACATATAAAATTCTTAAGAGATTGGACAGGCTAAATGCAGGAAAAATGACGTTGAGGGAGTCCAGAACCAGGGGTCACAGTTTAAGAATAAGGGGTAGGCCATTTAGGACTGAGATGAGGAAAAGATTTTTCAGCCAGAGTTGTGAATCTGTGGAATTCTCTTCCACAGAAGGCAGTGGAGGCCAATTCACTGGATGTATTCAAGAGAGAGTTAGATATAGTTCTTAGGGCTAACTGAATCAAGGAGTAAGGGGGAAAAGCAGGAACAGGGTACTGATTCTGGATAATCAGCCATGATCATATTGAATGGCGGTGCTGGCTCGAAGATCCGAATGGCCTACACCTGCATCTATTTGCTGTTTCTATGTTTCACCTTAAACCTATGTCCTCTGGTCCTCGATTCACCTACTCTGGGCAAGAGACTCTGTGCATCTACCCGATCTATTCCTCTCATGATTTTATACAATATTGAAAGTGAACAGCTATAAACTCATGATATGAGGAGGATAAGATCACCCCTCATCCTCCTGAGCTCCAAGGAATAGAGTCACAGCCTACTCAACCCTGTCCCTATAGCTCAGACCCTCTAGTCCTGGCAACATCCTTGCAAATCTTCTCTGGACCCTTTCCAGCTTGTCATCTTTCCTATAACACAGTGCCCAGAACTGAACACAATGCTCTAAATGCAGCCTCACCAACATCTTATACAACTACAACATGACCTCCCAACTTCTATACTCAATACTCTGACTGATGGTCAATGTGCCAAACGCCTTTTTGACCACCCTATCTACCTGCAACTCCACCATCAAGGAACCATGCACCTGCTTTCCTAGAAAGTTATTCTCTGCACTACCCAGAGCCCTACCATTCACTGTGTATGTCCTGCCCATGATAACACTTCCCAAAATGCAATACCTCACATTTCTCTGAAACAAATTCCATCAACCATTCCTCAGCCCACCTGACCAATTAATCAAGATCCTGCTGCAATTTTTCACAACCATCTTCACTATCTGCAAAACCATTCACTTTAGTATCATCTGCAAATTTGCTAATCTAGCCACGTATATTTTCATCCAAATCATTGATATAGATGATAAATAGTAACGGGTCCAGCACCGAACACTGAGGCACACCACTAGTCATAGGCCTCCAGTTTGAGAGCTAACCTTCCACTATCACCCTCTGCTTCCTTCCATGAAGCTAATTTTCTATCCATTCAGCAATCTTGCCTTGGCTCCAATGCGATCTAACCTTCCAGAGCAGCCTACCATGCAGAACGTTGCCGAAGGCTTTGTTGGTCCATATATACATCTACAGCACTGCTCTCATCGACCTTTTTGTCATGTCTTCAAAAAACTCAAGATTTGTGGGTGTGATTTCAACCTTTAGGGACATAAAAGAGCATAACCTTTCAACAAATAATGCAATTGAGGTTGTAGAGATAGAACAGTGGAACAGTTTGTGAATGATTTTAGCATTTTTCAAATTCATGTGGTTCTCAATCGCAGGATGTAGATTTAAACCTAGATTTGATTTAACTGATTAATAAAGAATATTGAATTATGTAATGAACTGCCAAAGGAAGGCTCTTGGAGTCAACTTAATCACCAAAGTACAAAGGTTGATGTGCTGCCAATGCTAAAAAATCTTTAAACTACATAGTACTACTATAGAAAAATATTTGACAATAGAATCAAACGGCCATTTTGCTCAGTGTATAATCAAACAACTTTCCAGTTTAATTAATACGTCAGAAAAGTGGAAAAATGTACTAAAGAATCAAGATAAGCATTACTCGTGGAGAAACGTTATTGCCTAACCAATTGCGTGTCTATAGATTTTGCTGTTATTTTCCATTATTGCTATTGGTTGAGTTCTCATAGTATTTTTTATCTAGGCATTTTAACCATAAATATCGTAGAAGATATTGTCTTAGTTCAGTAGTCTCGTAGCTACTTATAATGGGCAATTGTGAGAGGTGAAAAATCACCTTGTTTTGTTTTAAACTTTATTTCTGAAGAACATGTATATGTATTCAAAAATAGTGAACAACATTAGTAACGGCTGATTCAGAAAGAGAAAACCCAATATTGAAAGTGAACAGCTATGAAGTTTAGAAGTGTTGAGGTTTTGAAATTGGTTATTTAGAATGTACTCAAATTCACTTCCAATATATACACAAAACAGAAAGCATTTCCAGCTCCATCAAGGAATGGTTTATTTAGAAGCACGTAACAAAATCTATGGGAAGCATTTTTCATTGTCAATCATATTGTTAAATAAGCTTTGAAACTAGGAATTCCAATATGCTCATGTAAAGAATTAATGTAAGAATAGAACTCGTTATTAACATTACATAAAATTTTGCCTTTACATTTTTCTGCGAAACAAGATTTTCTTCCCAAGTACGTACGCTGTAGCAATGAAGTAAAAAAATAGAACACTTCTAAATTACTACCCCATCGATATATATAAATTCGTGCAAACCTCTGGTATCTTCATGCAACTGCAATGGTGGTAGAAATATTATGTGAAATAGCAAACTCAGATTGTTTAATTATTTCTGCATTCGATAATATAAACTTGATTTCATTGATTTTCAATTACTCAGAAATGAGAAGGAAAATTACTGAATGTAACATTTTGGACAGTTATCTAATAAATGCACACTTAAAAAAAGGTCAAATTTACAAATGTAAACTGCTTCTCAAAATATACACTATATTAATTTGCATATTTAAAATTTGTTAAAGTTTTGCACACAGATTTTAATCCATCTCTATGATCATTTAGATTCCCTTACTATTAGCATTTTCTAATCAGGGATAGAAATCTGCAAACTTCTCTGTGCCCTTTGCCAAGGGCTTCTGATATCTGCATTAATTTGACATTAACATTCAAGACTTCATACTTCTACTATGAATTCAACACCGCTGTATTAGAATCAAACCTAGAGCAAAGGGCTTCTGCTCAAAAAAGTGTTTTTAGAAATAAATACAATTTCACTCAGCCTGTCTTTTTGCAGTCCTGCAAATAACCTTTAAGGATAGCACGTCCACATATATCATCAAAGGTTGTACTATAGAAACTAAACATTGAGGATTGCATCCACTCTAGCAGGTTCTCTTATTACTGTTTCAGATTTAATTCGAAAGTGAATAAAAGCTTATTATCAATAAGATTGTTACAATAATCTTACCAGTAATTCACTCCTCAATCTTGCTTTAGGATTAGTGCAGAAATGCAGCAAATCAGCAATGGTTTACAAGAACACGTCCTTCTACAATGACTTGTTTCTAAACTAAAGAGCTCCTGAGAATTATTGTGTCCCAGCACAATTTTACGCAAACATGGAACTCTGATTTATAAAAAATAAATCTGAGCCACCAAATGCTTGATTAATAGATTATTTGCCCCCACTGCATGATGCACACAAGACACAAATATATGCATTAAGTTAAAAAGTAAATATAAATGACGTTATTAAAATCGACTGCATAGAAAAGCAGAAAATTGAGACCTCAGTTTTAAATCTAAAAAAAAACCCCTAAAAAGTTTATTCATTTTTCATTAACATCCTCATCATACAGCAAAAACCAATTAGAAGTACAAATGATTGTCTTTGCTAGAGACCAACACAAACTGTTTGAAAGCTTTGTTAGATCAAATAACATTTGTTTGAACCATTTTTACATTAGCAATATTCTCACCTATTACAAAAGATAATTTTT
This sequence comes from Okamejei kenojei, assembly GCA_035221665.1. Taxonomy (NCBI): domain Eukaryota; kingdom Metazoa; phylum Chordata; class Chondrichthyes; order Rajiformes; family Rajidae; genus Okamejei; species Okamejei kenojei. The sequence continues at coordinate 8,332,209 of CM069145.1, read as the reverse complement.
AAAAACGATACCATAAACAGTAATATCCCTTTTCAAAGATTTTTAGATCAGAACAGGAAACCCGCCAATCTTTGTTACTTGCAGCAAATTTGTCATAAAGTTTGAAAGTGTATTTCATTAGTGTTAGTTATGATAAATATACAGTGCCCTTCATAATGTTTGGGAAAAAGACCCATCATGTATTTATTTGCCTCTGTACTCCACAATTTGAGAAATGTAATAGAAAAAAAATCACATGTGGTTAAAGTGCACATTGTCAGACTTTAATAAAGGCCATTTTTATACATTTTGGTTTCACCATGTAGAAATCACAGCAGTGTTCATACATAACCCCCCCCACACACACATTTCAGGGCACCATAATGTTTGGGACACTTGGCTTCATAGGTGTTTGTAATTGCTCAGGTGTGTTTCATTGCCTCCATAATGCAGGTGTCAGAGAGCTCTCAGCACCTAGTCTTTCCATCACTTTTGGAAACTTGTTGCTGTTTATCAACATGAGGGCCAAAGTTGTGCCAACGAAAGTCAAAGAAGCCATTATGAGACTGAGAAACAAGAATACAACTGTTAGAGACAGCAGCCAAACCTTAGGCTCACCAAAATCAACTGTTTGGAACATCATTAAGAGAACACTGATGACCTTACTAATCGCAAAGGGACTGGCAGGCCAAGGAAGACCTCCACAGCTGATGACAGAAGAATTCTCTCTATAATAAACCTGTCCAACAGATCAGAAACCTGTCCAACAGATCAGAAACACTCTTCAGAAGTCAGGTTTTGATTTGTCAATTACTACTGTCCTCAGAAGACTTCATGAACAGAAATACAGAGGCTACACTGCAAGATGCAAACCACTGGTTAGCTGTAAAAATAGGATGGCCAGGTTACAGTTTGCAAAGAAGTATTTAAAAAAGCAACCACAGTTCAGGAAAAAGGTCTTGTGGACAGAGTGATGGCGAGAGCAAAGTATGGAGGAGAGAAGGAACTCCCCAAGATCCAAAGCATGCCACCTCATCTGTGATACATGGTGGTGGGGGTGTTATGGCCTGGGCATGTATGTCTGCTGAAGGTACTGGCTCACTTATCTTCATTGACAATACAACTGCTGGTGGTAATAGAATAATGAATTCTAAAGTGTATAGACACAACCTATCTGCTCAAGTTCAAACAAATGCCTCAAAACTCATTAGCTGGCAGTTCAGTCTACAGCAAAAGAATGATTCCAAACATACTGCTAAAGCAACAAAGAGTTTGTCAAAGCTAAAAATTGGTCAATTCTTGAGTGGCCAAGTCAATCACCTGATTTGAACCCAATTGGGCACTGCCTTTTATATACTGAGGGGGACGAGCCCCCAAAACAAGCATAAGCTAAAGATGGCTGCAATACAGGCCTGGCAGGGCATCACCAGAGAAGACACCCAGCAACTGGTGATGTCCATGAATCGCAGACTTCAAGCAGTCATTGCATGCAAAGGATATGCAACAAAATACTAAACATGACTACTTTCATTTACATGACATTGCTATGTCCCAAACATTATGGTGCCCTGAAACGGGGGGGACTATAAACACGGCTATAATTTCTACATGGTGAAACCAAAATGTATTAAAGATGGCCTTTATTAAAATCTGACAATGTGCAGATTTTAATATGTGATTGTTTATATTACTAATCTCAAATTGTACAGTACAGAAGCAAATAAATAAATGATGGGCCTTTGTCCCAAACATTATAAAGGGAACTGTAAATCCAAATGATAAGCCAAACTGCAAATATAAGCAGCCTGAAACGTGAATTTATTTTGTAATAGCATTTAACACATTCTAGTTTGAATTTTCATCTCCGAAAACGGTTCCAGAAGAACTTTAACAGCTCCCTCAAAGAACATTTGTGTTAAAAAGTGAATCACTACATGAAAGGAACTGAACATGTAAAAAATTATGTCTTGAAGAAATCTTCAACCTTGGGCCCTTTTCTAACATTTAATCTACTATCAAAGGAAGGTATTCCAGTCTCTTGTTGCCTCCATTAAATGCCGTTGACCATGGACCACCCATTCATCCTGGTTATCAAATATCCTACCACAAAACCAGCAACTGAATCTAGCCTCAATTGCTTTATTTGAAACTGTCTTCACAATCTGATAATTGTTCTTGCTGGTCTTTTTCAGCTTTAACTTCAGTACATATCTTTCTTTCACAGGGCTCACTGGTTTTACCCTTTTGCATTGGTTGATAAGGAAACATTTTGCAATTGCTTTATTACTGCTGCGAGGATGCAACAGTGCACTGATTGTTCTTTTTGATAAAACTACCTTGAGAACATTCCCTTTACACTTCTTAATTGTTTTCATGACATTAATTACTTCAGGAACATCTGCATCTGGATGATCAAGCACAATCACAGGTTGGTTTCTCCTAGGACATTTAACAAGCTGACCATTATCAAAAGGTACGAGCCTCAGAGTTTGTACAGTTCCACCAGAAGATGTAGCATTGCTAACTACAAGAGACTTTTTTAATACTTCTTCAGTTTCTTCAAATTCACCTGAGCTAATAGGTTTTATTTTGGATGGTTTTTTCAGAACTTTCCAACTTTCTCTTTAGTCGTTTACTGTATCGATATACAAGCTTCTCCTTACATGACCTCCGTGGTTCCCACAGTTCATCAGACTTCTCATTAACCCATATGCAGCTTGATCGGACTGTAGATCTCTGTGGAATGAGTGAAGTGGTTTTATTTGTATTTCTTTTCTCAGTCGAGCGAATGGACGAACCCCTGACAACTGGAGGAATAGGAACTTTAAGAGAAGCCGTACTACAGACTTGGAGAGGGATGTTGATCGTTGCGGTATGGGTGGGTACAGGATTATTCACTGGTAGTAGGATACATTGAGACCCACTTGTCAACATTACAGCCTGACTGGATTGTTGCAAAGGCTTAACTGCATTACCTGATACTGAATTTTTCAGGAACTGGTTATTCTTCATGCCCAACGCCCCATTGGAACTTTTAATAAATCGCAACAAAATCTTCCTCTGATTAGGCCTATTTTCTTCAGACTTTGAACCAGCATTTGCCACATTATCTTCACTAATGGCTGCAACAGTTTTTTTCTGCATAATACATTGAAGCAAAACAGTTTGTTGGCTTGGTATGTTTTCTGTATTTTTATCTCGTACACCTTCCAATGCAGTGTCTTGTCCCAATGGAATTGACACCAAATTATTTGAAACAGATGATCTGTTGTTTTCACAGGGTTCACGGATCAAATTTTCACCTTGACCTTTTTCATTTAATGAGCCATTTTCTGTTCTACGTTTATCATTTAGATCATCTGCAAGTTTTGCATAAGAATGATGTTCAAACACGGCAGAAACAGGACTATTACTCAGAGGGTCTTTGGGAGACAAAACCTTTATTGGTGCAGTCTCCATGTCTGCTACTCTGGAACCACTAATTAATAAACATGTATTCTGTTGGACTTTGTCAGAGACCGGGGTTTGTCCTTGTGCATTTGTATTTGCACAATGCATTTTTGGAGGATTGCCCCCACAAACGACACTAGAAACTGCACCAAGTGTTCCATTACTGAAAGTAAGTATCAAACCAGGCCCCTTATCTGTCAGGCAGGCAGAATTTCTAGTAAGGGCTTTTGTTTGTGCAACTGCACCACAAGAAACCATTTGTGGTCTGGATTGTTTTGCCAGGTGTAGGGGAACTGAAGAACCTTTTTGTGATGGTTGGACTCGAACAGGCTTACTGATTCCAGCCAAGCGAAATGGGCCCAGAAGAGTTACAGGTGGCAGAGCAGAGTTACTATTGCCATTTGCAGAAGTGCGAATCGCATCCTTTATTAACTGCTGGTGAATTATTTCATCAGAATGAGTCTTTAGCAGTGTGTTCAGCTTTTCAACATTTGGTGGTTTGCAACTGCTGGATACATGTGGAGGTGCAGGCAACTGCGTATTTCCCCCATCAATATATATATTGTTTACAACAGAGCTATTATTTTCATCATTCACAGAGTCCAACCGCAAAGCAATGTTTTTAAGGGAATAATTATGTAAATCAGGTTTGTTTTTCACAGTGTGTGTATAGTTCTGTACCTCTTGACAACTACTATTTAAATACTCTGATTCACTGCGAGGAGTTTCATCACTAAAGATGGAAGTGGAAGTGGCCTTCAATGCATCAAGTAACACTTGATTTTCTTCAGGAGCCAAACAACTAATTCCATCCCCCGGTTGTAATGAGAACACAGATGTGATTCGAGGCATTATCGCTGATTTCCTGCCATTAGAATGACTAGCTTGTTCTTCCAAAATATCTTCTGTAGAACCCCAATTCATGTTATCTTTGGTGTGACAGTTCATCATCTCTACGTCCACAGTATTTGATTTTTCCGAGTTTGATCCACAGTAATCCAAAACAGTTTGTGAACTTGTACTGTTGACAGAACGTGATTGGGCGTCTTCAGTATTTTCCAATTTACCATTTCCATCTGAGCAAGTTGGCCAATCTGTTGAAGAGGACCAATTATTGTTACTTTTTCCTTGTTTACATTTTGTCCGCACTGTTGTACAACTTCTCATATTTTGCACTTCACAATCATTTCCAAATTCCTTTTGCCCATCCCTCTTTAAAGTATCAGGTTCCAATTCAGACTGACATTTGCCTATCATTTCTACAGTAGGGATTTTATTCAAATTAACCAAACATGGTTCATAAATACCTCTGTTTGATTTGTCTGCCTCAGAACAAACCAGTTCCTGTTCTGTGAATGTAATTTGATCTTTTAATGCTGTACTGTCAGGATCAGAGTTTGTATCTACACAATTATCACAGGCTGCTTCATGTCTTAAGCTCAGAGTTTCGGGTCCCAATTCAGTCGAGGTAAAAGGGAAACTAGAATTTGAATAACTTGTATCTTCTATATTTGACATCACCACAGGAATATCTTTTGATGTCACAAATTTTCCATTAATCACTTCCGAAGGTTTCAGCATTTGGAGAAGTATAGGTGATTTAAATTTATTCAAACCCCAAATATCTGATTTTTGGAATCCATGCAACTGTGAAGGAGCACTTGTACACAACTCACTAGAAGATGAAACATCAGTTTGTGAACTTATTCTAGTTACTATCTTGTGTGATTTTGAATCATCTCCTTGTACGATTGAAACACCAGATTGTTTCGAAGCATAATTGTGAATGAAAGGCAAATGGATACCTGTTTTGAATTGCAATAAGGGGTCACAATCTGACTCTTTTCCCTTGGATATCTGCTCATTATTTAGGCACTGCAATAATTTTGAATCAGTCTGGCTATTGGCTGAAGATACAAAAATCTGAGATGGATAATTATTAGAAACTGAAGATTGTTCTGAAGTTGGAATTTTTTGCATAATTTGATTCCCTGACATGGCCTTGTTTATTGCAGCCTCAACTGCACGCACTGAAGATGTTGGCAGTAACAGTTTGCCTGCTTGTTCCGAATCCATGCCTGCAATCAATGGCTCTATTGCCTTAACCTGAGTAAATTTCCCATTGGTAACAGTAGATATTCCATGAGGCACTGTCTGTATTTTTGATTCCACAGAATGGTCTCCTACCGGGAATGTGCAAGGTTGACCTGCAAAAATATTTGATAATCTAACAAAGCGCGCACCGGTACTCGAAGGATTTGTAGCCAAAATGCCATCATTTGAGTTTTGTGCATTCTGCGGCATGTGTAGCAAGTTGGTATTGTTGTCTTGGGTTTGAGAATTTGGAGAGATAAGCTTGTGTTTGTTTGGAGGAATGAGCTTAATTATTAAATGCTGTTTCCCATTTACTACTTTGAAGTCGATAAATTGAGCACTATAATTATGTGGCACAGATAATTTATTGTTCTTTAATATTACTGCAGAAGGCTCAGGTGGCAATATTTTTCTAGTTATTAGTTTACGGCCACTTGCTTGTGTTTTCTTTTGTTGAGACCTATTTAGAGTTACTAGCTTTGGCCCACAAATTTCATCTTTCTTAACTCCACTTATCTTTGGACCAATTATTTCCTCACCCAAACATGCATCTAAATATGGAGCAGATTGTGGCATTGGATGATTGTGCTTCTTTGTGGCATCAGACTTCTTAGCATTATCCTTTGCAGTTACCAAATGCTGGATTTGCTTTTTTCTCCTCCACTGTGCTTTCCGAGTCACCCCATTTTTGTATCTTTTTAGAACAAGTTTCAGACCCAATGGATTTGTCACTTTTCCTTTTTTATCCAGATCCACCTGTGATTTGGAGTTGCCCACCTCAGCCAGGCCCTTGTGGACAGCATTAACATGCTTAACAATATAGTCCTTGCGTGTTGCCCCATAGTTACAATATTGACAACAGAAAGGAAAAGATCCTGTATGTACAACAAGGTGCCTTTGAAACTCACCTTTTGTGTAACTTACATGCTCACATTTACCACATTTATATTGAATCACATCATGTCTATGAATGTGCTGCATAAACGTGCCCTGATCTTTTGTAGAAAACCTGCACTTTTCACAACGGAAATTACCATTTGCACCATGTCTCCAATTTAAATGCTTTCTCAACTCTTGCCGAGTATACATTTTTCCATCAGTGCAAACTTCACATTTGAAAAGAGGAGTAAGATGTTTCAGTCGGTGTTGGCTCAGCTTCTGAAAATCATTAGTAGTTAAATCGCACAATTCAGGCAAATCTGCGGCATGAAATTCCTGGTAATGTTTCAATAATTGCTTTGGGTTGTATTTAGCACTATTTTTACATTTCCCACATTTGAAACGCAAAACCTTTACTAATATGGCATTTTCTGTCCCCTCAGAAGTTTTAGATGGCTTGTCTAATGAATTCTGCACAAAAGCTTCTTTTAAAGATACTTCACTGTCCACCCAAGCTGCACTTTTTTTCCTGAAGGATTTTCTTGCAGTTTGGCAGCTATGTGGTGATGTTTTGCTTTGATGTATAAGTAAATCTGAAGATATCTTTTTCACATCTAATCTGGTCAGAACTACTTTTGCATTTTCAAGTTTGAATTTGAACTCTTCCCATAGCTGTTTTTTCACAGTCAAAGGTGCCAATGAAACTTGTGCAAACTTGTGCGTTACAAGTAGTTTGTTTTTACGCGAACGATTTCCTGTAGGCATACTTAATTTCTACAATTCCTCTTAAATATTGTATCAATGAGTTGTTGCTTCATGAATGGACAACATTTGACAGATTTCAGTTTTGAGGAACACGAATGCTGCAGATGTTTGTCAGATGCTTTTTCTTCAAACGGTAGATTTTACAAATCTCAAAAGAATCATATCTTCTGAATTTACTTCAGACAAAACTGGCCCATCAATTATTTCATCTCTGCGCTGGCGATTCTGTAAAATATAAAAAATAAAAATTCAGATTGTAGGCAGAGAACAAAAATCTGCTGCACTGCAACAATACTTGCGCAATTTAGTCAATTTGAATATATCAAACTACCCATTAAAAGTTTAGAATTGTAGCCATTAGATAGTAAAAAAAAATATTAGCTTAGATTGTGCAGTTGAACTACTCAAACCCGGCATTAACTTCCAGTATCCGCACAGAGGTAAATAGAAAAATCCAGAAATTATTTTTTGTTAAACCCTTTTGGTTTTATTTGTTATAGAAGGAACTGCAGATGCTGGAAAATCAAAGATAGACAAAAATGCTGGAGAAACTAAAATTTGGATTACTTGGAAACAGACAGACTTGAGACAATGCCACCATTCCGTTTGCCCCAGGTTTCACCCAACGTACCAAAAATTACCAAAGATCTATCAAACTCAATTTTGAAAATTAATTTACAATAAATTGCAAACTTTTTCAGGTATTGGTATTTGAATTAAATATAACTATTCGGTATTAGAAACACCAAATAAGACTTCACAGCAATTCACACTCTTTTTCATGTATTTCGCACTATGGTTTCAGGATAATGGTCTATAGTTCCGGGAACTGTAGACCAGCAGGCCTAATATCTGTGGTAGGGTGTGAACTGCAGACCAGTAATCCTAAAATATGTTATAGGAAAGTTGCTGGACAGATTTCTGAGATAAGATATATGCATTTGGATTGACAGGGCTTCATGAAGGATATTCAACATAGTTTTGTACTTGGAGATCTGGTCTCAAATTTGATCAAGCTTATTTAAGTAACCAGAAAAGTTGGTAGGCATGGCCTATATGGGCATTAGGAAGGCCTTTAAGATAGTTCATATGGTAGCTGCTCTGCATGGAATCCAAGCAATTCATGGTAGGAAACATGGTAGGAGTTTTTCACATTGGAGGTCAGTAAATAGTGGTGTGCCTCAGTAATCAGGGCTTGGCCCACAACTATTTATCATCGATATCAACAACCTAGATAAAAATGTACAAGGCATAAATATGTTTTTAGATAATACTAACATTTTGATCAGCTGGGCAAATGAGCAGAGGAAGTTGCATGGGAATGTTGCAATGCTTTTTATTGGTTTTGAGGAGTGAACTGGGCCTGGTTAATATCAAGGTGGTGTGAGGTGTTGCATTTTGATTAGTCAAACCAAGGCAGTGAACCCTAGGGTCCTGGGAAGAGTTGTAGAGCAGAGGCATCAAGGAATACAAGTATAGAGTTTGTTGAAAGTGGAACTGAAGATAATAGAATTGTGGAGGTGGCTTTTGGCATGTTGGTCTTTATCAGTCAGGAAACTGAATACTGAAGATATTATGTTAGAGTTGAACAAGATATTGGCATGGCTACACTTGGGAGTATTGTGTTCAGGTTGGAGTCTCAGTCTGAAAAAGGGTCTTGACCCGAAATGTCACCTATTCCTATTCTCCAGAAATGCTGCCTGACCTGCTGAGTTACTCAAGCATTGTATCTATCTTCAGGTTTTGTCAGGATGTGTAGGAAAGAACTGCAGATGCTGGTTTAAATCAAAGTTAGACACAAACTGCTGGAGTAACTCAGCAGGACAGACAGCATCTCTGGAGAGAAGGAACGGGTGACGTTTCGGGTTCTAAGAAGGGTCTTGACCCGAAACATCACCCATTCCTTCTCTCCAAAGATGCTGCCTGTCCTACTACATTACTCCTGCATTTTGTGTATACCTTCAGGTTTGGTCATCTTGCTATAGGAAAGATGCCTTTAAGCTGATAGAGTACATAGAAGATTTAGGAGAATGTTGCCAGTATTCAAGGCCCTGAGATAGAGAGATTGGGCAGGCTTGGTTTAAGGTGAGACGAGAAAGATTTAATAGGAACCAGAGAGCCAACCTTTTCCACAAAGGGTGGTGGATATGGGACAAGCTGCCAGAGAAAGTAGTTGGGGAAGGTACAGTAACAATATTTAAAAAAATATTTGGACATGTACATGGATAGGAAAGATTGAGAGATATAGAGCCCAAACAAAAATAAATGGGTCTAGCTTACATGGGACATCTTGATTAGCATGAACAAGTTGGGTTGAAGGCTTGTTTTCGTAAAAAAATGTTTCAATGTTACATGACGATAACCGACCTAGGATCAACGGCTATTTGTGAGGGAGTGTTCTAAATTTCCATCATCTTTTGCAAATTGGCATCTCATTTCCGCCTCCCCCCCATTTTGTTATCCAAATGCTTGGCTAAAATATTATTCATCTGTTATTATAGTCTTAAATATCTGCTAGTTTCTTTCTAGTTCACTTGTTTTTGTTTAATATTGCTTGACTTGCCTAATGTTATAATACATTTTTAGTTTTGAAATTTGTAATTTACCCCAAGCCAGCCACTTTTCCTTCTGATAAATCTAGTCTACATTCCAAGAACAAAAGATCCTTCTTAAGACAAGGCTGTCCAGAGATCTGTAATCTCTCCAGGGATTTGAATAGCTGTGTTTTTGTCCTATACGTAGAAAGACCAGTATTACATTGGGACAGAGTGATGCATTGTGGAAACAGGCCCTTCGGCCCAACTTGCCCACTCCGGCCAACATGTTCCAGCTCCACTAGTCCCACCTGCCTGCATTTGGTCCATATCCCTCCAAACCTGTCCTATCCATGTACTTGTCTAACTGTTTCTCAAACGTTGGGATAACCCGAGCCTCAACTACCTCCTTTGGCAACTTGTTCCATACACCCACCATCCATTGTGAGACAATGTTACCCCTCACAATCCAATTAAATTTTTTCCCCTTCACTTTAAACCTATGTCCTCTGTGCATCTACTCGATCTATTCCTCTCATGATTTTATATACCTCTAAGATCTCATCCTACTACGTTCCAGGGAATAGAGTCCCAGCCTACTCACTGTACCCTTTCCAGCTGGGTGACATCTTTCCGATAACATGGTGCCCAGAACTGAACACAATACTATAACTGAACACAATACTATAAATGCGGTCTCACCAATCTATCTATCTATCTATCTATATTACTAAAAGTCTGATCTTGACCGCATTTGGCGCACTATGCTGCGATTTCCGAGAGAACGCCGCCACCTACGGCCGTCATTTTTGGCCACCTTGTTCGGAAGCCCCCCTCCGCCTTTCGGGACCAGAGGATTTTTCCCATTGATGAAAAATCAGAGATATTAATGGGGTTTTTTAATTCCCCATTCTCTCTCTTCTCTCTGCTTCCCCCGCTGGCGGCAGGGGGGGGGGATGGACTATAAAACCCAGAAGTGTCATGCCTCACTCAGTCTCTGCCAGACCCAGGAAGCGAGAGGGTCACGGCTCTGAGCTGCGTAATAACACTTTTTAATTTTTTTAACATATTATTTATTAGAGGTACAGTACTTTACATCAGTGTACATCCCATATGTTCCATTAATTTTTTAAGGCTTTTAGAGGGAAAAAAGGAATAGAAACCGAGAAAGTAGAGAAAGTGAAAAAGAATTGTGAAAGTGAAGAAGCGTGCCAAAGGAAACAAAGAAAAAAAAAGGAAAGGCCAATTACTTTATTATAAACATCACGCAAAAGGAATCTACCAACTCGACAATTTTTCGTCCCCGTTTACCAAGACCCGACACCGGTACCTTTTTGAGGTACTCTTGCACCTTATCCTTGTAGTAGATCTATAAATGCAGACCACGTTTTATAGAAACAATCTGATTTTCCTGCCAGGCGGAGTCTCATATCTTCCAGATGTAATGTTTCAAACATAGTTGAAATTCACATATTTACTGTTGGTATTAGCTTTTTTCCTGTTATTAAGCCGTATTCAAATAGATTCTTTTGAAACACATTTAATTTGGGGCTACCTTCCATTGTTCCAAAGATAATCCAATCTGCCTTTGAATAACACAGAACGCACGTCTACTCCATGGTGAGTCCCCTCGATGTGGCTGCTGCCAAATTGTTTGCCTTGCCTTTTTCTTTTAAAGTTTGTATTCACGAAATGTATTTTGGTTGTCAGATGGCCGCTGCCCAATTGTTTGCCTTGCCTTTTTTTTTTTAAAGTTTGTGTTCACAAAATGAATTTTGGTTGTCAGGTGGCTACTGCCCAATTGCTTGCCTCACCTTTTAAAAAGTTTGTGTTCACGAAATGAAATTTGGTTGTCAGGTGGCTGCTGCCAAATTGTTTGCCTTGGCTTGGTTTTAAAAATTGTTGCAACAGTTTTCAGATGGATAAAGCATGACTAAACATTTTATTAGATCAAGACTGTGTTTAATTGCAAAATTGGCACTCATTCCGTAACTTCCGCTTAGTAGCAAGATGGCGCCGATGCCTTCATTTCCAGTTAGCGTCAAGATGGCACTGACTGCTTCATTTCTGGTTCATGGCAAGATGGCGCTGACTGCAGAAGGCATAGTGAAGACGTCGTTGAATAATTCAAGAGAGCTTACTGTTCTACGTTGGACATTATTTAAAGCACGTTTTTGCTTCTACAGGAGGCTTTAAACGTTTGAACACGGTTTACACACTGTATGTTCACCACGCTCTGAAGTTACTTGGCATTTTAGTATTGGTTGGGAGTGTGTGTGTGTGTGTGTGTGTGTGTGTGTGTGTGTGTGTGTGTGTGTGTGTGTGTGTGTGTGTGTGTGTGTGTGTGTGTGTGTGTGTGTGTGTGTGTGTGTGTATGTGTGCGTGTGCGAGCGAGAGAGAGTGTGAGTGTGTTCAACAAATAATATAGTATTTTGTAGTTCAAAGCTTATTTGTTATGTTTAATAGCCTGACGGCTGTCAGGAAGATGCTGTTCCTCAATGTGGATGTTACAGTTTTCAGTTTACAAAGGTCGGACATGACTCCAGAAGTCAGTCAGTCCACATGCCGTGATTCAGACTGGACATCAGTGAGTCAGTCAGTCCAGAGGCCATGAGTGGGTCGCTCACCACCCCCCCCCCCCCACCTCAAGATGCTGCCCTCCACCTAGCTATAGGATGCTCCCCCTCCTGAAGCCGACCCCCACCCCCCGTTGCAGGACACATCCTCCCTCATCAGCCCACAAGAGCCCCCGCCTGAAGCCGTTCCCCTTCCTCTGCTGCAGGACGTTTGACACCCCCGGGGTGGAAGATTGCAATCTTCACGTGGTCCGCCCTGTTTTGACTAATGCAATCAACTCGACGTGCACAAACAGAAGATCAAATAGAACAAGTTGTCCAACAACTTTAGGCTGTGCATGCCACACAAAAGAAGCCCACCGCACACGACAGCCCCTGCCTCAAAAAAATGTTTTGCACAAATTCTTCAGTGAGTCCAGAGGATTGAGAATTACAACAAATTACAACCACTCAATCTCTAAAATTGTCTCTTTTTTTCATCAACAGCAAATAGCTATCAAGAGGTAGTGAGCAGCAGCACACAACAGACACGACAAGAGAGAACTTAACAATTCTCATCTTTAACATTTAATTTGTTCTTATATTTTAAGAGTAATTCACAATTTAAACTTTAATAAATCATTTTTCCACTTTTCATGCCTGCATGTTCTTCATCACAATGGGAGAGCCACTAAGAATGCATGGGGGGAGGTTGTGGGGAGATGGACTGAATGCGTGGGGAGGAGGGGAATGGCAAGGAGCAGAGGGGGGGTGTGATGAAGGGAAGAGGGGTGACTGAATGAACTGCCAGCGTACCAGGCGTGAATGACTGAACTGCCACCCCCCAGGCGTGAGGAAGTCAACTGCCAGCCCACCAGCTGCAAGTGACTGAACTGCCACCCCAGCAGCCGTGACAGAACTGCCAGCCCACCAGCTGTAAGTGATTGAACAGTCAGCCTACCAGCCGCGAGTGACTGCACTGCCAGCCTAGCAGCCCTAAGTGAACTGCCAGCCATCCAGCCATGACTCACTGAACTGCCAGCCCAATTATCCATTCAGTTCACCCTCCCCCGTTCTCTCTCACACAGTCGGTCACCTGTTTATGGCACAATTTCTGGCAGTTTCTCAGCTGCCAGCCTGCCAGGTCTGAGTGACTGAGCTGCCAGCCCAAGAATCCATTCAGCCCACAATGTCCATACTAGCCCTCTTGAAACCAGACCCTGCAGCCCACAACACCCATATTAGCACAACAGAAAGTCGCCCCCCCCCCCCCCCCCCCCCCGACTGGTCAGCAATATTGGAATTGGTGGAGAGGTGTAATATTGCGTTGGGTGACCAGCCCTCCCATGTGATGCTGGGTCCCACTTAGTCTAGTATCTTATAAAACTGCAACCCGACCTCCTTCAATATTTTGACTGATGAAGGTCAATGTACCAAAAGCCTTTTTGACCACCTTATCTACCTGCGACTCGACCTTCAAGAAACCATGCACCTGCACTCCTTGATCCCTCTGCTCTACAACACTCCCCAGAGCCCTACCATTCACTGTGTAGGTCTTGCCCATGTTAGACTTCCCATAATGCAACACCTCACATTTCTCTGTATTAAATTGCTTCAACCATTCCTCAGCACACCTGGCCAATCGATCAAGATCCTGCTGCAATTTTTCACAACCATCTGATGATGTTTGATTCCATTTCTATCAATAATGTACATGAAATTTCATACCTCCTTGGACTTTTGACTGCATCTAACATAACAGCACTCAAACTTATAATCATCAGTTAGTGCTGTGACAGAAATGTCAACTTTTAATATATAATTCTTGCTGTGAAAATATTGAATACCTTAAGAGAACAAAATAAAGTTTATAAACTATGAACTAAATAATCACTGAATGACATCTGGCCTTCAAACCATAAAAAAAAAAAAAAAAGACTCTGCACTGAAGGACATTCCCTCCACTCAGTAGTGGTTTCAAAAAAATAATACAGCCCACCCCCCCCCCCCCCCCATATGGAAATTCAGTCCGCTGTAATATCTGCGTGATTGAGTCAAATTCTCTTTCAACTTGGTTGGCCTCGGTTTTTATTCAAATATGTTACCAGGCAGCTGCATTGCCAGCTTGTGAACGGTTCAGGCTAGGATCAGTTCTCAGGAGCAAACCCTGTCGTAACCTGGGAGGACCTGCAGTTATTTTTGTATTTCGTCTTCTACCTGCTAGGATTGGAAGTGGGATAACATTGGAAGTGATCCCTGGTCAGCAATGGTCACACCACAGGTCTGTTTCTACGCTGTTTTTTTTAAAATCAATTTTTTTTTTTTTTTAAATCCACATGTCTCCCATAGATGGTAACAACAAAGAATACACTAGATAGGGGAAATCAACATCACAGAACCAGCTAGGTTTTTATGGATAGGTCTGTAATGAATGCTGGTCCTTTGCAACATTAAAAAAAAAAATGTGCACCATGTTCAGAAATGCAGCAGTGCTACCTGTTCTCATTAGTAGGCCATGCATTACAAGTTCAAAAATGTGTAATTGTGCCCAAAATCAACTTGAAAGAGTACAGATTGAGAAGGCTTTTGGTTTGGGATGCAAGGAAAGCTTAGAAACAGCCTTCAATCATGCATTCTCTTCATGTTATCCCATTTGCTTCTCAAATCACTCCAAAATAAGCCTGCAGTGCTTTATTTTAGAGGTAGTCTAAGAAACTCAACAGAATCAACAGTAAAGCTCTCCTTAATATTAACCAGGCACACCCCTCAAAGCCAATAAAAAAATCTCAACATTCCCAATATGTTTGCTTCATTTTTCCAGGTCACCATAAAGTGGGCTTTAAACAAACACAGCCTAACCAATCAAATCAAAATAAGCAATAGCAGAAATAACTTTGCAACAAATTGAGGATATTAGAAAAGTAATTAAAAACAGAAAATGTTGGACATTCTGAACCAGTCAGATACACCAGCTGAGAGAGAGTTGTCTGACCTTTCACTTCAGTCCTCGGGATTGAGGGTGGCTTGCTTTCTCTCCAGTTTTGTGGGGTGTTAAAGAGGCCTTTAAGTGAACCACATAATCTTCCACAGAGGGAGCAGATTGTGGTTTACAGGACAGCCATTTGTGGAGTCTGAGAGGGATAGGGTCTGTGTGTGCTCCGAATGCCTTCCCAAAACACCCCTTCCAGAAGTCTGGGGCTACTAATTGAGGGGGTCGGTGGTCACATTGCAATTTATCGTTGACTCTGAACACCTCCTCAAATCCTTTCCACTGTGTAATCTCTTACTACAACATAATTCAGAATAAAGTCTGTCTCTGTCATCTTTTTAGTGTGATGATGGAAGGTTCGATTTCTGGACTGGAGGTCAGTGACAAATGGTGTACTACAGGGTTTGGTGCCATGCCCATTGTTCTACAAAAGTTAAATAAGGTGGCATTGCAGTCAATGCCAAATATTATCAAGAATTACAGATGGATCTTGATCAGATGGATAAATGGGCCAAGGAATGGCAAATGGAGGTTAATTCAGATATGTGCGAGGAGTTGAATTTGGGAAAGTCAAATCACAATAGGGTAAAAATCGCTGAGTCTCTAATTTGAATATATTCAGTGACTCAACCTTCAGAACTTTCTAAGTGAGAAAATGTTTAAGACACATGCTCCTTGAAATAAATAATTTCTTGTCATCTTAAATGGATGATCTCGTTTCTAAAAGGAGCAACTAGAAACATTAGTAAATGTGCTGGGCAACAAAAAATATTGCCCGGCAGCATTTACTTTAAAGATTGCCCCTCACCTTAAATCTGTGCTCTCCAGTCTTTGATAATTCCATCCTGAGAAAAAGGTTCCCCCACTTGTTTAGTAACGTTGTACAACAATATACCGAGATAATGGCCCACATTTACCAAATAGCAAACACTTTGCTATGAAGTTCTCTTAATTATTTCTTACTTTTTTTTTGCAACGGAATAAAATAAAATGTCACCAATTCATTCTGTATACCATTTCTTTACACATTTTCCAGACATAATGTCTTATGTTAATACTGCCTTCCAAAACTAATATATTAATCTTAAATTAAACAGTGTATACAGTTCTCATACCAGATCTTGCATGGTTTGGCTTATTTATGGAAACAAAATGCAGTGCTTTTGAAATGTCACATTTCTGAAGTATCATTGAATACTTTACCTACAGACATGGTTAATAATGTTTTTATAGACTAACATGGAAGCCCTGGACATAACTTACTCAGGACCTAGAGTAATGAGGTCATTTGAATTTGTGTACAGTTCTGATGAAAGACCATAGGTCTGAAACGTTCATTCTGATTCCACGGATGTCACTTGACCGGCTGAGTTTCTCCAGCATATATTTTCCTCCCCCCCCCCCCCATCCCTACACAAGATTTTCAGCATCTGCAATTTCCTCCTTTTCAACAGTTTTGGTCTTCAATAGAATCAATGATGCACACGTCACATCAGACCAACACCACAATTCTCCAGGAAAAAATGTTCCACATACTCATAACCCTCAGTAAAACATTTCATCCAAAATTCCACTTTAAATGAGCAACCAACATTTCAGAATATATGTATAGGAAGAAGCTGCAGATGCTGGTTTAGGGTTGTGACCCTTCTTCAGTCAGGGGAGAGGGAAACTAGAGGTATGAAAAGATATAAAGAACAAATGAAAGAAAGGTGTGAATAGAACAAATCAAAGAATCAGAATTTATGACCCACATTTATCTGCAAAGGATTTTTAAAGGGATTTTGTGGACTCCTCTCACCATCTAACCCTCAAAATATAAAATTGTTCGAAAAGATCATCTCCCCTTCTAAATTCCAATGAGCAGAAGAACAATACATTTAACCTTTCTTCACAGACAACTTTATCTCAAGCATCTATTCAGTGAACCTTCTCTGAACTCCCTCAATGCATTTATATTTTACCTCAAGATAGGAACATCTGTACACATTTCCCCAGGTGTAGTCTCAACATCCTCTAAAGATGAAACAAGACGTTCCTACATTTATAAGTCATTCCTTTTCAAATAAAGGCCAACATTCTATTCACTTGTATCTGTAAGCTAACTTTGTTCTTTCCAGGACACCCTTATCTCTCTATACTGCAGCATTCCACATTGTTGCTCCATTTAAATATTCTGGCTTTCAAATTCTCATTAAACATGTGAACAAACTCTAATTTCTCAATTGATTCTTAATCGGCACGGTGGCGCAGACGTACAGTTGCTGCCTTACAGCGCCGGAGACCTGGGTTCATGCCGTCTACGTGTGCTTTCTGTACGGAGTTTGTACGTTTTCTCCATGACCGCATGGGTTTTCTCGGAGACCTTCGGTTTCCTCCCACACTCCAAAGACGTACAGGCTTGTAGGTTAAATGGCTTGGGTTTGTATACTTAGCATAAGTGCAAATTGTCCCTAGTGTGTGTAAGCTTGTGTTAATATGCAGGGATCGCTGGTTGGTGCGGACTCGGTGGACCGAAGGGCCTGTTTCCGTGCTGTATCTCTTAAAAGAAAATCTGTCTTTGCAGACTACATACAGAGATGCCAACCCTAAATTTAGTTCACAGTAACATTTAACAACCCATTTGTCCGTAACAAATGGGGTTAAATGCATTTCTCTCCGTAACAACCTGGGGTTGTTGCCGGCGGCTATGCGCCTGCGCACTGGTGCAGATCAGCGGGCTGTGCGGCACATGCGCACTTGGCATGGTTGCCGCCCTGCGCCTGCGCACTGGTCCGGCTGCAAGAAAGTGCCGCTGATCGCGCGGGCCGGCGCCGCCCGGGCTCTGGGCCGGTCGTTGCGTGGCTCGAAATCGCGCCAGGCCCGGCAACCCTCCCCCACTGCGCACGCGCGGCCACTGTGGCCCGGCAACCCTCCCCCACTGCGCAGGCGCGGTCACTAGGGCCCGCAACCCTCCCCCACTGCGCAGGCGCGGTCACTAGGGCCCGGCAAAGTGCCGCTGATCGCGCGGGCTGGCAAACCGGGGACACATGGCGCCGGCGTTCTCACGGGAGGAACACCGGCGCGGCGGTGTTCCGTAACAGCATGTTTGGCTGCCGGAACACCGTAAAAAAGTTATTTCGCCGGGATAAAATACGGCGAATCCGGGACACTTGGCATCTCTGCAGACTCTTTGCAGACTACATATGCACACAACTTGTTCCCCACCTTCCTTTGCATTATTCCATCGAATGGCGCTTCGATGGCAGTCTTGCCTACAGTCTTTTTCGGTTTTTTTTTTTTTTAGTGCGTTTTAAAAGTATGTGTAAATGTTCTGATCTCTTACCTTGCCAGAGATGCGATTGTTTTTGGGATATCTCTGGTCGCTCTGCAGCCTAACATCGTGGCGCTGGAGGCCTCGCTCAGGACTGAATTTGTGCCCCATCGCGGGGACGTGGACTTACCATCGGAGCCGATCCCTTGTCTGGGACCGACGCTCCAACCACGGCCTGCGGATTTCACCATCGAGAGCTCGCAGTCTCCAGTTGAGACCAACGACGGGAAACTCCAAAAGCCACACGACGCTCAACTAGCCCCAACCCGGGGTAGATCGCCCGGCCTGGGGGAACTGAGATTCCTCCCCAACGCAGGAACTTGATCACCCCGATGAGGAAGGCCCACCGCCAGCTACGGGAGTAAGATCGTCCCGTCAACAGAGGGTTAGCCCCCGATTGCTGGAGGACAAAGAAGGGAGACATTGAACTTTTTTTTCACCTTCCATCACAGTAAAGAACACAGAAGAATCACTGTGGTGGATGTTCATGTTAAAATGCATTTTGTGTGTTCTGTTGCTTTTTATTGGTATGACTATGGCAAATGAAATTCCTCGTATGTTGCAAAACATACTTGGCTAATAAAATATGATTATGATTGTCAACAAATTTGGCAACAATACCCTTGGCACCAATTCCTGCAGTACTCGGATGGTACAGTTTGCCTGCTTGGATATGCCTCATTCACACTGATGGACTAACCACTGGTGAACAATCCTCTGCCCTATATAGTGTTTTCCTTAATCTAGCACTCTCTTCCCATGTGCAATAAGCTTTGGTGACATCTTATCAAATACCTCTGGAAGTCCAAATATATTCCCTCTACTACTTTTCTTATCCATCCTGCTCATTACATCCTCAAAAGAACTATTAAATCTGTCAATCATTATTTTTCTTTCATAAATTTATGATCTATATTATGGCTGCCTAAAATGTCCCAATACTACTTCCTTAAAACAGATACATTTCTTCAAACTCTGCTAATCTCCAAATATTGCTTCCCTTCAGATTCTCTAAAAGACTAAGTTTCACCTTACCTGTACCAACATTGTTTTAAACATTCAGAAGCAGTCTCCTTTTACATGTTTCTTACATCAATTTAAATAAACTAATTTCGGTACTTTTAGAGTCAACTTTTGGCGGTTTCTACTCATTCAGGAGTCATTGTATTGTCGAGTTAGACAATATTCTCTCGACATTGTATTGTCAAGAGAACAGCAGAATTTTCATGATAATTTTATGAAAATAGAAAGCATCCTACTTCAGAAAACAACAACTGTACTAAAGTGCAGAACAATAACTAAGAACACGTAGATCATGGAAACAGATCCTTCTGCTCAACTCATCCATGCCAACCAAGATGCCCATCTAGAGATGAAAGGAACTGCAAATGCTGGAATCTGGAGAAAAACACAAAGTGCCAGAGGAACTCAGTGCATTAGGCAGCATCTGTGAAGGGAATGAACAGATGATGTTTCAGGTCAGGATCACACTTCAGTCTAATAAGAGTAAGGGGGAAAAGTTGGAAAAATAAGGTGGAGGCAGGACAAAGTCTGGCAAGAGATCTGTGGATAGACACAAAATGCTGGAGTAACTCAGTGGGACAGGCAGCATCTCTGGAGAGAAGCAATGGGTGATGTTTCGGGTCTTCTTCAGAAGGGTCTCAACCCGAAACGTCACCCATTCCTTCTCTCCAGAGATGCTGCCTGTCACGCTGAGTTACTCCAGCATTTTTGTGTTTATCTTCGGTTTAAACACGCATCTGCAGTTCCCTCTCACACAAGAGATCTGTAGATACAGGCGAGAGGGATCTGACTGGCAGATGGATGAAGTGACAAAAGGCTAGAAGTGAAAATAAAATAAAAGTGTGCCAGATAAGGAAGTATAGGAGTGAAATGCAAAACCAAAAAAGGGAGATGGCATAAGGTAGGGGAGGGAGAAGGAGAAAGGGCAGGCATAAGAGATATGGAAGACTTGAGTATGGAAGATGAGTGAACAAAGGAGGGGACAGGATCAGCTTAGGAGATGGTGGGTGCACAATGCAGTGGGAGAGGAGGGCAGGTGTATGGGAAAGAGGGAGGTGGGGGGTTACTTGAAATTGGAGAATTCAATGTTTGTGTCCGTGGGCTGCAAGATACCCATGCTAAATATGAAGTTTGCATGTGGCCTCACTCTGGCAAAGGAGGAGATGAAGGTCAGAAAGGTTGGTATAGGAATGGGAAGGAGAGTTAAAATGATTAGCAATCAGGAGATCTAACAGACCTTGGAAGACAGAGCTCTGGTGTTCGCCAAAAAAGTTGCCTAATCTATGCTTGATCTTGATCTGCCTCCTTTACTTCAGGAGCACAGAATGCAGTAGGCAAGGTTTGAGAAGGTGCAAAAAAACCCTCAAATCTGTGATACATGATCTCCCATGCACGAAACCATGCCAACTATTAATTAATCAAACCGTCTTCCTTTATGCATGTATATCTTATCCTTGAGAATCCCTTTCAGTAACTTACCCATCACAGATGTTCAGCTTACTGATGTATAGTTCCCAGGTTTCTCTTTGCAGGCCTTCTTATATAAAAGTCATCCCATTAACACTCCCTAGTCTTCATGTCTTTCTCTGCAGTAAAGAGGGGAGAAATATTTATTAAGGACATTGACCATCTTTTGCAGATTCACACATACATATCCACTTTGATCTTTGAGGGGGCCTGTTCTCTTTTTTACTTAATATACATAAAATATCTTCGGATTCTTCTTAATCTCCTCTGCTAAAGTTATCTTGTGCCTTTTTTTTTTGCCCTTTGATTTCCCTCTTAAATATATTCCTCAAACCCCTCTACTCCTCACTTGGAAACATGCAGACTTTGAACGCTCACTATTAAAGACCTCCCACTTTTCCTTTGCCCACAAACAAACTACTCCAATTAACTTTTGCAAGCCCTTGCCCCACTTTAAAACTTTAACTTGTGGATCACTTGACTTGTGCATAAATATTAAAACCAGTACTCACTCAGTGACACATCAGCCAACTGCACTGTCCTATATCCCAAGAGTAGGTCAAGCTTTGCCGTCTCCCTAGTAGGGCCTTCAATATACTGCCTGATGAAACTTCAATGAACACACTTAAATTCCATCCCATTTAAACACTAAAGCAGACCCAGTCTATGATAAAAGTTAAAATTCCCCAGGACAACCCTATTATTATCCCTACAACTCTCTGCAATCTCCCTGCATATTAATTCCCTAAACACCCACTATCTAGGGACCTAGAACTACTATCTATAATTATATCAGCATCCTAGAAGATCTTGAGTTCTTTCAGCTCCAGGTTCTTCATTTGGTTAGTCAAGCGCTACAGTGGTTACAAAATGACCATATCCTTTCATACACTATGGGCTTTCACTCCAAGAAACTAACAACAATTTTTCAAATCTCACAGTCTTTTACTCCTTCTACCTCCAGTTTGTTGAAACTTGGAGTAAAGATTCGATTCCCTTTACACAGGCCACAATCTCAAGAACATTGGGAAAGGGTGGAACTGGTGAACACTCACCCTCCACCTTGGGAAATCAAAGTGATATTGAATATGTCACTCATGATAGTTTAATCTGTAGAAGTCACTTTCAAATGAATGTAGGCATGTCAAAAATCTTGCTTTTGAAAAGTTGACCAGGACAATATCTTCTGAAATAACACATTTCTTCTGAAAACATAACAATGCAAATTTGACACCAAAATAGTATATAGCATTGCATTACCAATATAAAGACACCGCATTTACCTTAAGATGTCAATACAAGACAATGATGATACCAAAACCATTTTTCAACATTACTTTGACTACAGACAGGTAAATTGGGTCATTTTTAAACACATGAGGATTTCCTGCTGCAGAAAAAAATTATGAAGTTGCAAAACTCTATGCAAAATCTCATTTTCGTTTAAAAAGTCAACCAAAGTTCAAATATATATATATATTTTTTTTTAAAGAGAAAACCACATCCTAAATGGGTGAGCATTTGTCCCAAGTGTGTACAATTCAACCGTGGCGACACAAGTCCCGTCTGGTGAACCAACAAGTGAAGATTTTAAACTGAGGCGGTGTCATGGAGAGCAGGTACGATGCACAGACTCGGCTACTTACAGCTGGCGAGGGTGGCTTGGTTGTATCCCAGCAGCGTGGAGAGGCGAGTGAGGGGGCTACAGCGAGGAGCCCATGGAGGGGGGGTGGGCAGGGGTGCGAGGGCCGGCCCTGCCGCCCAGGCCACAGACTCCAATAGAAATCTATTCCTCCACTGGAGCCAGGGGCGGACGGATACACCCGGCCCCTCAAGCGGCCTCTGTTGGGTTTTATTTTAAACGAGCGCCTTGATCTCACACACGACGGCGCCGAGCAGCACGGGGGGCGGCGGGCGGGGGTCGCCGGGCCATTGGCGGCTCCGCGGGCTCCGGCGGCCGCGTCTCCCCCACACTTTGCCGGCGCACTCTTTCTTTCCCCTCGCCCCGCAGTTTCCGCCCTCCTCGACCCGGCGGCGGCGGCGGCTCCGATCTGCACCAACGCCCGTCGCCCGCTGTGGGGGGGCTGGGGTGGAGTGAGGTGTTCTCCGCGGGGCGGGAGAGGCCAGTCTGGGCCCGATGTGTTTAGGGAATTAAATGCTTTTGAAACTAGAGCGTGGGTGACGATGAGCCGCCATGACAGTCACATCCGGGCATTGTGCTGCTGCAAGGAAGCCGCTTCCGGTGGGTGAGTGGGTCGGGCCCGGCGGAGGGAGACTACAGGAGAGAGGGCAAGGCAAGAGGTGATAGGGGAGGAGAGGAGGAGAAAGCAAGGAGGGGGAGGGAGAGGGTGATGAGAGGGGAAGAAGAGGAGGGTGATGAGAGGGGAAGGCAGAAGGGGGGTGAGACAGGGGAAGAGAAGTGGAGTGAGATGATAGGAGAGGAGAGGGGAAGAAGAGGAGTGAGATGATAGGAGAGGAGAGGGGAAGAAGAGGAGGGTGACTAGAGGAAGGCAGAGGTATGAGAGGAGAAAGCAGGGCAACAAAGTGGAAGGCGATGAGAGGAGCGAGGAGAGGTGAAGCGAAAAGGGCAGGGGAGAAGAGAAGACGTGGTGAGGGGAAAGAGGAGAGGATAGAGGTGGTACCTTGTAGTCAAATTGCCATCCGATGGTAGGGCACTTCTTCTGCATTTCCTGTTTAAAACTAAAAGCACTCACACTACATTGGATGAAGTTGATCACAAGGCCTGGTCGTTCTTGTTTTTAATGCAACCATTTTACTTAATTACTTCCCATTTCAAATTCAGGTGGCATCTCTTATTGCATATCAATGTTATTCCCAATGTGGGAACTGTTGGTGAGAAGATAGTTTAGCAAGACCTCTATTGACATAGACTGGTAAGTGGTAAAGTCACAAAGTGTCAGCCAATTACCATTATCGACAAGACAAGCATCCACTTCCTCTTGACACTTAATGGAATTGCTCTTGTTGACTTTCAATGTTCTGTTATATTGTGGAATCATCAATGACTAGAACTCAACTGGGCCAGTCACAAAAATGCTGTGAATAAAACAGCAGATAAGCAGCTGGGCATTGACAAGTGGAAACCTTTCCACCGCAAGAGTGAGGTGGCGTGTGTAGGAAGGAACTGCAGATGCTGGTTTAAACTGAAGATAGACACAAAATGCTGGAGTAACTCAGGCAGCATCTCCGGATAGAAGGAATGGGTGAGGTTTCGGGTCAAGACCCTTCTTCAGACTGAGGGTGAGGTGGCAATAGTTGCCTAACTGATTGTATCTCCAACAGCCTTCACAGGACAAATCAAGCCTCTGGCTTGGCACTGCATCAATCATAATAATAATTTATTATTTCTACAACATGTTCTGCATTTATTCACCATGGTTACTCTGAGCAATTCTCAAGCCCTTGACTTCTTGCAGGAAGGGCAAGAGACAAAACCAATGATGAATTGCCCGCCAACGATGTCCCTTCAAAATTTAGAGGCCCAGAGTCATATGGCATGAAAACAGGCCCTTCAGCCCAAATCATCCAAGATGCCGTAACTAAGGTGGTCCCATTTGGCCACAACAAAGCAGTACAAGCAAACATTGGAAATATATCGCCATTATTTCATCATTGTTGATTCAAAATCCTGAAGGAGTGTATTCACCAGAAGGACTTGTTGCAGTTCAAATAAATGGGTCGTCATCAACCTTCTCAATAAGTGGGTCATCAGTACATGCTGGCCTTTCCAGTGATACCCATTTCTCAATTAAAAAAATACAGGTAGAAAATAAATGGTGCTTCTAAAAATGTTGCACAATAAAATTGGTGGTACTGTTGCATGACTCTCAAAACAAGTTAGCTTTCTTGCAGTCATGCCTGGTGGTATTGGTGACGTTTTTACATTTTTATAATTATTTTCACTTCTAATTGTTAACTGATAAAAACAGCCCACTCTTGGACCAAAGATGCTTCCATGAAAGTTTTAATGCCAAAGATGAACAATCTAAAATGTCTGAATAGTTCCTGTATTCTGTGGCTAATAGCTCAAAGAAATATAAATACAATTAATCTTTTCCCTTTAAAGGACCGTTAAGTTATGGACCGTGGAGAGTCCCAAATATCCATAAATGGCAAGAATACAAAATTAATGAAATGTGTAAGAACATGGTATTTTCAGTCATTCAAACCCGCTTTAAGTAATCTATATGAACAATTCAATCGTATAATGTATGCTTGGTACTGCACTTATTGTCACACACTTTAACTTGTTTTGTAACTTGATTTTTTGAATTTACTTATAAATAAAATAATTAAACAGCAATACGATATACATTTTATTGTTCCTTTCAAATCTCAGTTGTTTCCTATTTAAAATTTTTAATGTAAAAGTTATCTCTTCATCTGAATTAACATACTTTCGATGTATTGTATGTTTTCTTTAGTATACGTTTAATCTTGCCCTTACAATAATACACATCATTGGACTCACTGTTAAGTTCCAAAAATACTGTTCTACACACATCTGAATATTTACAGTCCTAACTACATCTCTTTGTTTTATATTTTATATATTATTACTTCTAAAACCCAAATAACCGCTTTGGGGAAGCAGAGTGATGCAGTTAGTTAGTTTGTTTAGTTTATTGTCTAAAGACAATGCACTTGAGCCATTCGCGATGGTATACCGTAATTGCTACTTCACTGCTCCAGCAACTTGGGTTCTACCTTGACCGTCTGTGCCGCCTGTGTGGGTTTGCACATTCTCCCAGTGTTCACATGGGTTTCCGCCAGGGGCTGTAGCCTCCTCCCACGTCCCAAAGGTCGCAGGTTGGTAGCTCAACTGGCTACTGGAAATTGCCACAAGTGTGGAGGTGAGTGGTAGAGTCTAGGAAGAGTTGATGGCAATGTGGAGGGAGATGTAAAAATGGGAATAGTGTAAGAAAGGTGTAAATGGGTGCTTGATAGTCACACTGACACAGTGGGCCAAAGGGCCTGTTTCTGTGTTCTATGACTTTATTAACATGCCATAAAACCATTAAAGATTTATTATATGGACATCAACATCTCATGGCTCACTCTGTCATTCCTCATCAGTCCTCCCAAAGTGCATTGTTTCACACCTCTGCACTGAATTATAGCTCCTCAGCCCTCTTTCCACTTTAGTGTCCTGTCTGTGTCATTGTGATCCTGGTATCCTGCAAACCAAACTCCTCTGACCATTATGCACACAAACACATCACAACATTTTCCATACTTAAAACATTCCTTCATTGATTAGTTTTTCCAGGGGACCGATTATTTTGCTACTAACCACTCACAGTCCTAGGATATACAGCAAACAGTAAGAATTGTTGCATTAAGTTGCATCTAATTCTGGTCCCCAGATTGTTTATAGGATGTGAAGATACTAGAGTGAGTGAAGGAATGATTTAACAGATGATTCCAGAGATGATGTATTTATTTTATAAGGTTACACTGGAGAAACTGAGGTTATTCTTATTTGAAACATAAGTTTGAGAAAATATTTGAAACAAGATTGTTACTATTGAGGAAGGACATCCTTGCAATTGAGGCAGTGCAGCGTAGGTTCACGAGGTTAATTCCCAGGATGGCGGGACTGCCATATGAGGAAAGATTGGAAAGACTGGGCTTGTATTCACTGGAATTTAGAAGGATGAGAAGAAATCCTACAGAAACATATAACATTTTAAAAGGACTGGACAAGCTAGATGCGGGAAATATATTCCCAATGTTGGGGGAGTCCAGAACCTGGGGCCACAGTCTAAGAATAAAGGGAAGGCCATTTAAAACTGAGATGAGAAAAAACTTTTTCACCCAGAGAATTGTGAATTCTCTGCCACTGAAGGCAGTGGAGGCCAATTCACTGGGTGAATTTAAAAGAGAGTTAGATAGAGCTCTAGGGGCTAGTGGAATCAAGGTATATGGGGAGAAGGCAGGCACGGGTTACTTATTGTGGATGATCAGCCATGATCAAAATGAATGGCGGTGCTGGCTCGAAGGGCTAAGTGGCCTCTTCCTGCACCTATTTTCTATGTTTCTATTTTAAAGAGAGTAAATAAAATATTACTATTCCCATTGCACACGTGTCAAGGACACAGGAAATTATGTTAAGAGTAATGGGCAATAAATAGAAGAAGAATTGAGAACCAAATTATTCACACACACCTGGTGTCATCTGACATTTGCTGACTTAATTAAAATGTTACAAACAGATTTAATCAGATTCAAATGGGAATTGTACAAGCCCTTGAAAGAATAATATGGCAGGCTTGTTTCCATGCTGTATGACTCCATAAAATGTATGAGTCATTGATTTTATTTTTTTCACTAAGGCAGCAAACAAAATTGTGAGGGTGAACAAATTGATTCTCTGATTCACTTTAACTTAATTAGCACAAACCATCTCCCCGATGCCTGATTAGGTTACCATAGCTGAGGTATCCGATTACCTCCCCATTTACTCTTTCTTCATGACTGCACTTGTTTCAGAGACATAGGGCAGGCAGGAGTCCTGCTCTTGAATCATGCAAATGATATATGAAATTTTGGAAGAAGGACACAATTGATTGGTTAATCTGAGCAGGATGGTTATTTTAAGTTTGTACAATGTGCCTTATCACCTTGAGAAATCTACACATACTCTAAACTGTTACTGCTGCCACACATGCAAATGACAAAATGGCTGGAAGATCATAAGCTCAGTAAAAGGTGCATTTTGGTCTGCCTCACGCTGGGCAACCGTTGGGACAAGGAGATAAATACTTCTGACACAAACTTCTCAAAACCCAGGATTGAAAGGTGAGGGAAGCACTTTGCAATACCACAAAATCCCTGCAGAAAGGCCACCATTTAGGGCACTCCCATTTTAGAGGGGCTTGATCACATTCAAAATGTACTTTGACTGTACTGAAATGTACATGTTGGAAATTATATAAAGCTAATGAAGAGTAAATATTTGATTGTAATTTAAACATCCTATCACACCATGCAAGACCAAAGTGGGCCTTTAACACAATGAACATTTTGAAAGTACCGTAAAATGTCATATATAAAAATCTTTGTGAAGAAACATCATTTCAGATACCACTATTTGGATTTACATAATTACTTTATCATAGGAAAACAAGTTTGTTTTTGTGCTACCCGCCAGCACTTTCACAACTGGTGCTAATAATGAAGTCTCTAATCATATTCCTTAAATGGTGCCCACTCATCTGATACAACACAGGCTCTTCCATCATGACCTCATCTTACCTTTGGTAAGGTGGACAATAAGTCGACTTAGTATTTTTCCACATCTGGTTTCAGATTGGTGTGGAGTTCATTCCCACTGCTATTCAAAGACTCAACAAGATTTATTATACCTGGTACCTCTGTTTTAGTAGTGTGTCGTTCATTATTTGTCCATTTCTAGTTAGCCACCTGCACTTATTTTGCCACCTGGTTCTAGCAACCTGTGGTTATGTGGGGGGTTGATTTCTAGCTTGCCTGCGCAGGATTGGGGTATTGGGTTAGGATGCTCAAGTAGGAATATAGCTGTGAAAAGTTAGCTTTCTTCAGCAATCCCTGGGATAACTTCACCATGTTCTCTCGCTTTACATAACTCTGTGAAAATGTGGTTATTGTTCTGTGATTGTTCATCTGTCCCCTAGGGACCTCACAAGGTTGCTGTAAACCAATATTGTTTATGTGATATCAGTACATAAGTAATGTTATACGTGGTAAATATAAATATATTAATATACAAACATTCAGATTAGAAACAATTTGGCCACTTAATTCTGCACTGCCTTTAATAAGGTAACAGTCAGACTGAATGTAACCTGAACTCCACATTCCCATCTACCCACAGTGACTATTCACTCCTTTGAATATCAAGAATGAATGTACCTTTGTCTTAATAAAATATTTAACACTCTTCCTTTGAGGGAGAAGTTCCAGAGACTCACAATCTGCCGAGAAGAAAAAAATCCAAATACAGAAAATGCTGGACATATTCAGTATATCAGAATAGTTCATAGCCTGAAAATCAAGATATTAGTTGTGGATGTCATGAAGATAATTCATTGACTGTCAAGGAAACATGATTAGACTCTCTCCCATGTTGGAGATGGTTATTGCCCGAGGTCTTTGTGGCACAGATGTTACCTGGCACTTATCAGACCAAGCATGAATGGTTGGCTGCATAGAGACAGTATGTTTCCTTTGTTACGGTGCGATGAATTGAATTGAACATTGCAATCACTGAAGAATATCCCGACCATCTCGAAGAGCTTCTGTAGAGATGACTTGAGCCCAGATGGTTGACTTCTAACTGCATAAGGTATCCTTTACACAAGATATTACATTAGCCATACTTTACCCTCCATTTATTAACATGTTTGTTTGCAATTTTACCCATCTACTATTTAATCGCTTTATGGTTGCTGTCTGAGGTGTCAAGAACCTGCGGGTTTTTTAAAATCTTGCAACTTTTAACACAGCTATTCATATAGTAAGCATTCTCTTATTTTTTTGTTAGATGTCCTTTGCTTGGTGCTTGCTTTATATATAGCAATCTCTCTGCGTGACTGTCCTTACTCCCAGAGCTAATTTGCCGTTTTCCCTCATTAGATCGCCTCGAACATCCAACTTCGCTCTCAGAAGCAGCTAACTGTCCCAACAGAGTTACAACTGTCACGGTGAACAGAAGTTGATTCATTGATTGAAATCCAATGCAAGAAATCATTAAAGACTGATCAGGTCGTTGATTCCATTGATCCTTGAGCAGGTGAAATGAGAATCTGGCAGATACGCCGCCTTCACTTTAGTTTTCATATATCAGATCGAGAACGTCAGAATCGGAACGAACCTGGACCTGTAATAAAACCTCGCAGACTGGAATGTCTGGGGAAACTGAACAAAATGTTCAGATTAAAAGATAAGTTTCTAACAATGTCTGTGCATTAAAATGATCAGTTCCTTTCCGGAAAACTGTATTAATTGAGTTCCCATCCGTTAAATGATAATGGAAGAGAAGCATATAGTGCTACATTCGGCCAGCAAGCTACGATCCGGAAGTGCTCGTGTCCCCGCAGACTCGGCGGCACACTTTGCTATGGACCCGATACTTCCTGCTCTTGCTTTCTTGACAATTGACATCGAGGCGCCAAAGTGTTTTGGAGTTGTTTACCTGCTCTGCTGTCAACAACTCAAAAGACACACGCATACAAAAGAACCACTTTCAGCTGCAATCACATTAGAAATGATTATTAGGGAGATTCAACCTTTCTCATCAGTAAATGTCAGGTTTGCCGGGAGAGTAGAAATACTTGATTAGCGTTAATTTGTTGGGTTGATAAGGACCTAAGCATTGGCGTGAGCTGTTCAATCTGAATATTAAAGGAATGGTGTGTGTTTTCCGATAGGTGTTTGCATTTTCTTTCTCAGAAGTAAGTCAATTGTCCTGTTGAGTCTGATGGAGTTGGAGAACCAGTGGTGGAAAGGACAAGTGGCTGCCGATGTTCACCAGGCTCTGCGCATCAAGGTACAGTCTCAGGGCAGTCACACTCCGCACCCGCTGAGTTTCTCCAGCACTTTTGTTTACCTTCGATGTTCCAGCATCTGCAGTTCCTTCTTGAACACACTCTGTAATGTACGGGGCTGGCGTTATTTTCAAGGGATGGACCTTCATTTAACCATCCACGCTGGAATTGTGTAAGACTTCCTAGGATCCTAGACGCTCGATACTTTTCCCCCACCAATGTAACTGCATTCAAAAGTTTCACAAGTGACAATACGCGATAATCGCAGTGCTTTGTGTGTTTTTTTTTAAACTTTGCTTACACTTTCATTTTGGGGTGGGTAACTAAAGAAAAGTAACTATTACATTTAAAAGTAAATCTTTAACTACCTCCGTGATTAAAATAAAGTTGTCCAGGAGCAGCTGAGGCTTGTTCGCACTGTATGTAAATGGATATATTTCACACAACGGAATAGCTCTTCAAAAAGCATCTTCAATAGGACACGTAATGCTGGAGTTACTCAGTGGGACAGGAAGCATCTCTGGAGAGAAGGAATAGGTGACGTTTCGGGTCGAGTTGAGTTGCTGCCTATTGATTGTATCCCTTCTGAACGATGTATCTCCCTTTAATTGCAACAAGAAAAACAGCGCAGACTTGCATTTCTTCTGGAAAAAGCATATAGGTATACAGAAATGCTGTAGAAACTCAGCGGGTGAGGCAGCATCTATGGGGCGAAGGAATAGGTGACGTTTCGGGTCGAGAACCTTCTTCAGACTGATGTTGGAAATGTTTAGCAGATTAGAGCATTGGATGCATCTTTCACCACATATACTACTTGATCTAACAATTTCTATTTTTGTTATTGTAAATATTTAACATCGCTGTAAATAAAGAACTTGAGTGCTATATACTATTCCAAAGTAATGATTAATTTGGAAGTTGAATAATAATAATAATAATAATAATAATAATAAATACTTTATTGATCCCCTCGGGGAAATTCAGATGTCCAAAAGCCAACAACCAATAGACAAATCAACCGAATAGACAATTAACAGCTAACGGTTTTTTTCTTCTAATGCTAAAAAAAATATTGTTTTCATGAGGGAGGTTCTGATTGTTACACAATTTATCGTTGATATTTTTTGTAATTCGAATTCTGAACTGTCTTATAACATTTGCACTGCCGGTAACTGTTTCCCATCTAAATGTTTTAGGGTTGAGATAAGTAGCTGCTTGTTCCAAATACTGTACAATAAACTCCACAATATTTGTGTAATCAGATTACTGTCCACTTAAAATATTAATCCTCCTATCCATAGAGAAAATAAAACAAGATCGGTCTTTACATTAGATCAAATTATTAGTTTGATGTAGTGATTTATAATGCATCAATATTACTATTCCTGGCAACAGTTCCATTGCCGACTATATTCAAGACTGAAGGCGCATTTAAGACGACACCGACTGTGGTGCCTGACGTGAATGGATCACAACATTACTTCGTGTCGAAACAAAATGGTGTCCGATTGAAATAGCAAAATGTTAAATATTAACTACAGTATTTTGTTGGTTATGTTCTCTGTATAACTCGATGGGAAAATAATCTAGCAAGCGACCCAAAACAGATTCAACATAGAAATGGTTTAATTGAGTCCCATTCATTTTTAATGTGTCATTCTATAACGTAACCCGGCAAAGCACATCCTGTCGCACCGGGTTCTGCGTTGCAATATCCTATTGAAAGTTCATACAGTCTCAAATTACATACTTGTGTTAAGGTCCGTGAAGGCGTAAGGCTTAAAACTAATAACCATAATAAATATTTATTCTCTGCATTATGGTAAATTAAATTGTTCTTTATCTTTACTTTTTAAGTATTCCCTGTTGGATATTTAGAATGTTAAGTATTTTTAAATTAACAAATCTGCAACTACATAAAATGGTAAATATGTTGTATGGAGCAGGAATGTGGGTTTACTAATATTAATTCAATTAAAATTTATTGTTTTTAACTTGATCACTTCTTTGGCCTTATGGTCTGGACCCCTCTCAATTAAGAGTGAGTATAGCATTGTATTGCTCAATGGTTTGTTCTCAGCTTTGTCAACATTTTTTTAATTTTTGTTGAGTGCTTGCAGCTGATGTTCCATGGAGCTTCTCTTATAAAGTGAGGTGATTAACCTAGTTAGTTCAGATTGCACCTTGGTAGATTTGATTTTTAAACTGAGGTGAAAATCAATGACATTTGCATCAGGTTGTTCTAATGCAACCAATATGGGTAGGTATTTAAAGAAATGAAAGTTGCAAGTATGTGGAGAAAGATGTGGAGTGGATCTTAATTGATTCTTCTTCAGAAGGGCTGGATCAGATGCTTTTTACTGCGCTGCACTATCCTACAATACCAAATGCTAATGTTAAATTGGAGTACTCTCTTACCACCTGACCCAACCTTTGGACCATATATAGACATATGCTGGGTTGTCTTTCTCTGTCTTTTACACTTGTACTCGTTCATGTGAAGATACAGGGGTCATTTGAAGTCACATTTAATTACCTGTGAGAACTAGGTTTGATTGGTAAAGTAAGGCATATAACTTTCCCTGCATCCCCCCCCAAAAAATAAAAAATTCTTGGTATGGTTATGCCAGAAAACAAGAACCAGGAAATAATGACAACACATGGTGAAAGGTAATCTCTAGTTAATGTAGCCAAATTGCCTCAAATGTTTATTATTGAGCAATTCATGAACTTTAAAACTGCTGGGCTAACTTTTACCTTCTTACTATTACTCTATTGCACTTTAACAGGAGCTGAAACTATTGCCCTACAAGAGCCGTTCTCCTCAGTTGAATGTCCGCCGATATTTTGCAGATCTTCTTTCAATTATCAGCAATCATTTTCATCTTTGCCCCACTGCTCGTCATCTGGCCGTTTATCTTCTAGATTTATTTATGGACTGTTATGATATTTCTGTGCAGCAGTTGCACCAGGTGGCACTCTCCTGTTTAATTTTAGCAAGTAAGTATGGTGTCATGTGCACAGTAGATCAAAGTTTTTTTTTCTGAAATTATGGTTTCCAGGTTTTTTTAACGATCCATGTTTATAAGTATTTCTGTTGTAAGCCCCAAAACAAATCTGATGTCATGCTTTTGATTTTTTTTAATGTCCACTAGCATTAAAAAAAAAACGAACCAGCTTGATTGATAATGCAAAATGATGGAAGAAATTGACAACAGTATCATCGCTGACTGAAGTGGCAATTTCGCACGAACAGAAAGCTCACTGATTCTCAGTTTAGGTTTTGCCAGGACCACTCCAGTCTTGACCTTAGCTTTCGTTCATGCCACAAAGTGCCAGTTAACGTTCATACCATGAAGGTATCAGACAATGACTATCTCAATTCTTGCATCACTTCTACAATTCAGCTCCATGACTGAATT
Source organism: Okamejei kenojei (assembly GCA_035221665.1). Classification (NCBI taxonomy): domain Eukaryota; kingdom Metazoa; phylum Chordata; class Chondrichthyes; order Rajiformes; family Rajidae; genus Okamejei; species Okamejei kenojei. The sequence continues at coordinate 8,298,191 of CM069145.1, read as the reverse complement.
TCAGAAGTCTGGTAAGAATGAATTCCTTTGCTATCCAATAGAATTTGACTGACTGGAATTTTGCTACAACTATGTCAAGGGCAAGCACTCCAATAGTTAGAGGTATACCTTGCATACAGGAAGGTGGTTGTTGGTGGTCACTTATCCCAATCTTGGATGTCACTGCAGGAGTTGGTCAAGAAAGTGTATATTTGACCATCTTCAGCTGCTTCATGGGTGACCTTCCTTCCATCATAAACTTCAAAGTGAGATTATGTGTTCATCAGTGATAATCAATTTCATTCACAGCTCCTCAGCAAAGGAAGTAGTCCATGCTCGCATACAACAAAACTTGGGCAATAATTGAACATGGGTTGACAATGGGAAGGTAACATTCATGCTGCAAAAGACAGACAACTACAGTAGCCAAGAAAAGAGTCTTTACACTGATCTTTGACATTCAATGGCATTGCCATCACTTAAGCCCCCACCATCAACATCTTTGTTGCTGCCTTTCACCAAAGTTCAATTGGACCATAATACTCTGACTATAAATGCAGGTCAAGAGTTGGGTCTCCAGCCATTCCAAAGTTATTTCACCTTTTTCAAGGCACAGGTGGGAGTTGCATTTTTCTTTTTAAGCCTCTCCACTTGCTGGAGCAATGCAACTCAAACATTCATACCATTTATGACAATGCTGTTGCCATATCAACTGACCTAAACATTCATTTCCTTCGCCACCAGTACACAGTGACTCCAGGGTGTAGCACTTTCAAAATGCACTGTGGTTACTTGTCCAGGCTACTATAACAGCACCTTCCAAACCTGTGACCTCCATCTTCAAGGTCAAGGGCAGTAGGCATATGTGAATTTAACTCCTACAAGTTCTCCTCCATGCCTCACACTATCTGCCATAGAAATATATGTTGCTCCTTAATTGTTGCTAGAACTAAATTCTGGAACTCGCTACCAATAGCATGGTGAGATTACCTGCAACAGAAGGACTGCACCTGTTCTCGAAGGTGGCTCTCCAATCACCATCTCGAAAGTAATGAATAAATACTGGGTTCACCTATGACACCACATTGGTAAAGCGAATACATACATTTTTACAAACTTACAAAACTAAAATGTAATGAATACCTAAGATTAGGCCTGAGGTTAGATACAGTAAATGCTGCCAAAACCCAGCTAGGTTTCTATTCCAATTTTCACCTCTTGTGTATATAATGTGATCTTTACCCAGATAGTAATCATTTCAAACTGCCCAGATGAGTTTGTAAGTAGTACTCCTTTTTGTAGTTTTAGAATTGGGTAACAACTTTTAAAGAATCTTGCCCTGGTAATGACCGCCTTTAGTGGTTCCTTGTTTTACTTTAAGAGTTGGGCGTGGGTTGATGGTCTGGTTTGGCGAGACCAATTTTAGAAAGAGGATCATTGCTTCTCTTATGACTCCATTAAGGAGTTTTAAGCAAGCTGTCCCATCGATAAATTGGTAAGCTTGGATATATATATATTTCATACCTTGTGTGCTTTTTGGAGAACATTGAGCAAAACTGTATTTTGCCATAAGTTTTCATCATTTGAGTGCTCGTGATTTTTAACATGGTTCTCGCAGCCAATAGTTAGTCCAGTTGACTTTCTAAGCAACTGCAACTGCTCCTCAATCTTTTTTTAAAGTATTAATGATAGATTTAGTGATGATAATGCCAATAAATATCAAAGAAAGGTGCTTGGAATGTTTACATTATACTTGCCTGATACTTTTGTTCATGGCGCTTTGAATTTTAATTTGGCGATATTCAACATTGAATGCAATTGTTCTGTTAACTAAAATGTCATAGTTATACAGCATGGAAATAGACCTCTTGACCCAACGTCATGCCAACGAAGATTTCTACTCTCCTCGCTAGTTAATATATCCAAGATGCCACTGGAGTGTGACTAGTTGCTGAAGAGCATCTATTATCATCCACTAGAATTATTACACCCCTTTAATTCTCCATTCTCAAATACCTGTGGTATTTCTGTATGCTTTTATTGTACTCGTAGTCTGATTTGACTGGATAACAGCCAAAGCTTTTCATTGTATCTTGGTACACGTGGCAATAACCCAATATCAACAACAATCCACCTGAGCTAGTCCCACATCTGCATTGAGCTCATACTGCCCTAAATCTTTAAGATCCACGTGCCTGTCTAAATACCTTTTAGACATTGGAATTTTATCCATCTCTATAGCTTCCCCTGACACTCTGTTCCATGTATCCACCATTCTCTGTATAGAACAAGTTGTCCCTTAAATCCCTTTAAAATCTCCCTCCTCCCATCTTACCCCAGCCCCCTCGGGATATTTATATGATGCAGAATTTAACATTGTTTATTTATTTGATGCAGAATTACCATTGTAACATTGATTACCTGATTATTCATTCTGGTAAACATTTGCTACCATGAATGTAACTAAGATAATCTTTTTTTATTTCATTAATTCAGGCAAGTTTGAGGAAAAAGAAGAGCGTGTACCCAAACTTGAGCAACTCAACAGCCTCAGTTGTATGACCAGTATGAATTTGGTGTTAAACAAACATACCTTGTTGCATCTGGAACTCCTATTACTGGAATCCTTCCAGTGGAACCTCTGTCTGCCAACTGCTGCCCACTTTATTGATTACTACCACTCCATTGCTGTGCATGAAACTGATCTTCATGATGGATGGCCTTTGTTTTACTTGGAGAAGACCAAGTTATACACCAAAAAGTACTCTGCCTACTTTCTGGAAGTGTCGTTACAGGGTATTTATTGTCCACGCAATGTTTTCCTCAACCAGGCACTGCACCTACTTCTTTGAATAATTACACGAGTCATTAACCTTGGAAATATGTATGATGATAGAATGTTGTTTGGGCTGAGAAAAAATAGTAATTCAGAATTGATGTGATCAAATGAAATGGTTTTCCAGTATATGAATCAAGCTGCAAAATCCTTTTCTTCTTCATCTATTTCAATTTTGTGCTTACTTTTACCAATAAGGTCTATGAGGGGGGTGATAATCCAGGATATTTAGTTATTCCTTCCCTTGCACATTTTATTCACCATAGTGCTGTAAGCCACATTGTTTTACAAAATTGGTACTTGCAGGCTGAATTTTATATATTACTTTGCAAACTTTTAATATGGGATGAGCATTCCTGCGCATGTATTTCTTGCAATTGACTTGGACAAAGTGGAGGCTCCGTCCATCTTCCATTCCCCTCTAACTTGTTGATGTTAGGTAGGATCATTGCTAAAATTAAACCAGTGTAGTTGGCCCATCTTTAAGTGGACAAACTATTGGAGGGGGGGGGGGGGGTGGTGAGTGACCGCATCACTATTTAGAAAGGAGTGGATTCATTAAATTCAGTGTTTTGAGGGGAGAGAGCCACTGCTTCATACCTCCAATGACCTGGGTTCAATCTTGACCTCCAGCAAAGCCAGAGAAAAGTATATAGATGGAAGGGGAGAAATGGGTGTGGATCCATTCGGGAAGGGAAGCATCGTTTTAGGTTCGTTACTTAAAACTTGAGAATTTAATTTTTGTACCGTTAGGTTGTAAACCTCCCAAGCAGAATATAAAATACTGTTCCTCCACTTTGTGTGTGGCTTCACTGTGGCAATGGAGGATGCTCAGGTTGGAAACATCAGTATGGGAAAGGCAGTTAAAATGGTTGGCAACTGGCAGATTTAGCAGGCCTCGGCGGACTGAGTGGAAGAGTTCAGTGAAATGGCCGCCTAATCTACACGTCGCTTCACCAATGTAAGGAGGCCACATCGTGAACGCCAAATGCAGTAGGTGAGGTTGGAGGAGGTGCATGTGAACCTTCATCCTGCTTCACGTGCACCTCCTCTACTGCATTCGGTATTCCCAATGTCGTCTCCTTTTGCATCAGCGAGACTAAGCTTTGACTCTGCAACTGTTTCGCCGCACCTGGTTCTCCGCCATTGAGTAAGGCCACATGCAAACTGGACGAACAGCACCTCGTAATACTTTTGGGTAACTTACAACATAATGGTAAGAAAATTGAATGATCCAATTTTAGGCAAGTAACCTAAAAAAAACCTCCCCCCCCCCCCCCCCTTTCCTGTGCCCCACCTGAATTCACATTCATTTCCCCTCTTTCTGCGCCCAGCCCTCCCACCATTGCCTTAGTTAAATATAGTTAAATATTTATTCCTTCCTCTGCCTTAACAATTCATGTATATTCTAATCTTTGTCTCACTTTTTTTCATCTCTAGCTTTAGTTGGTAATCCGCCATCTGCAAATCCTTGTGTCTTCTATATTTGGTACAATAATTGTGCAAATTTCTCCACTGTAATCTTCAGAACTCAGAGAAATGGTGAATTCAGTTATTTATAAACTATTGATTCACCTCTTGAAAATGTGACCATTTGTCGCATGAGACACAAGTGAGTTTTTATGGTGTACTAATCAATCAGAACCACTTAATTATCACTTTTGGTCCTGCCTGGAACTTTTTATTTATTTGGCCCAAAAACTAAAAATGGTAGGTGTTATAAAAAATAAAGATTTCCTTTCAATATTTATGTTTCAAATCCTTCCTTTTGGAAAAGAGAATCTGCTAGAAACAAAACTGAAATGCGCATCATCACAATACCACTGATTTCAAATTCCAGTCTGCTCTTATGGAATCTTGCAGTGGGATGAACACAGCTCAGGATTGTTCTCAGTAAAACAGAGCTCTGTATTAACATAGGGTACATTGGCAAGACCAAGCGCAGGCTTGGCTGTCGCTTCACCCAACACCTCCACTCAGTTCGCACTAACCAACCTGATCTCCCGATGGCTCAGCACTTCAACTCCCCCTCCCATTCCGTTCTGTCCCAGGCTTCCTCCATTACCAGAGTGAGGCCCAGCGCAAATTGGAGGAACAGCACCTCATATTTCACTTGGGTAGTATACACCCCTGCAGTATGAACATTGACTTCTCCAATTTCAGATGGTCCTTGCTTTCTCCCTCCCTCCCCTTCCCACCTCTCCCACAAGCCTACTGTCTCTGCCTCTTCCTTTCTTTTTCCTGCCCCCCAGGACATCAGTCTGAAAGAGGGTCTCAACCCAAAATATCGCCTATTCCTTCTCTCCATAGATGCTGCCTCTCCCTCTGTGTTTCTCCAGCAATTTTGTCTACCTTTTGTATTAACATAAGTATCTAAATCCATATTCATTCAATGCATTGTAGTCCTTCAAAAGATGAGCAGCTAAATTTGTATTTTAATCTTTTTCTGGACCCCTGTAAATTGCATTCAGGTTTGCTCCGATATGCATATTATTAGTTGACGGTTCTATTGAAAACTGCTGCCTAATAGAACAGAGCAAATCGGGACATTCCTGACGTGTGTCTGTGGATTACAGCACGGAAATTTGGAATGCATTGTAGCTCGGGTGCTGGTGCTTCTGGCACCCACTCCACTGCTGGACTCTGCCCCAAGTCCAGGGTGCGAAGTTGAGAATTGCTGAACTGACAGCATAGTTCATGTACTATTTTAATTGAATACTGTTTTCATTTGTTAAATATCCTAATTTTATGATGCTCTAATTATTAGTTATATAAATCTATTTCAAGTTTTGGAACCAATTGTATAAATACTGACCAGGCCCATAAAGTACTGGTAATACCCGGCAAGTAGAACTGCATTTGTGAGAGGGAGAAATTAATTACTTTAACGTACATTTTTTGTTCTCTCTTCACAGTTGCTGCCCGACTTGCTCAGTATTCCCAATATTCTCATTTCCGATTTCAAGAATCTGCAGCATTTTGCTTTGATTGATTAAATATAATGGGTGAAATTGGAAAATTCTGTCATTCTTAAAACATTAAATTAAATGCATGTTTTTTTCAATGGTGTCAATGATTTTATATTTGCAGATCATGGCTTTCTAAATTACTCCCCTTCAGTAGTCGCTGCTGCTTGCATAGCAGCATCTCGAGTTGTTCTCAAACTCTCCCCTTTATGGCCTGTGCGACTCCATCATCTAACTGCTTATGCATGGGAAACGCTGTTACCTTGCGTCAAACATCTGTTGATGTAAGTTCCATTTGTGATTTCCAATTTTTAATAAATGTTTACAAATACAATTGGTTCCTCTGTACTAATGTTTTTTTTTTATTGTTGATCATAGTGCTCATGACAATGATGTAAAAGATGCCAGCAAACAGGAAGGTGATCAATCAGTTCTGCAAATTGGACAGACAACTTCCACAAATGGTTCCACATCTTCCTCCCAAACGTGGACTGAAAGTTTTACCCCATCGTTGTACTACAACCATTTGCATCTGCTACGGTATTCCCATCATCAGCCATTGCAGCTGAATTGCCAGAGTACTTTTCCAACTGGGCAGACATCAAGATATATAATACTGCCAAATCCTTCCAATATCCAAGCCAATCCTTCAGCTCACGGACCCATGAAAACTAATGGCACTAGTTTATAGCTACAAATATAGTCAAGACTTGTATTAATATTCCATTATAACCAAGTCAATGGTTGCTGAAATCTGTACAGCAACATGCATTAAAGGTTATCTGCATTAATCTAATCCAGTTGTTAAAATACAATATTGAATGTAGGATCAATTTTATTAATATGATTCTACTTTGAAATGAGCATCTTATTCCCACATATCAAGAAAACAGCAATACCACTATTGGGATGGTTGAGCCCAGACAGTTGAATTATTAACTAGAAGTCTATGTATGCAGATATATTTGATGTTTAACAATGGGTGATTTCATTAAAATATAACTACTTTAGATCTGGCACCAAGTTGACTTGAAATAATGCAGAGCTGGCAGATAAACAGGGCAGTGTTCTAATTTGGGAGGCATGGTGCTTTACCTCAAATTGGCCTTAATAGTAATGTTACCTTCTTGTGGACTACTTTACTAAATAATGACTCTTGACAATTTTAATAGCATCATTTTCTGGTGTAGTTATTATTTCTGACATGAGAGTTGAATATTTTAAATATATATAATTTTTTTGGCACAAAGGAAGAAAAACTTTCAACAACTGGTACCTACCTCATGAGCTATATTTGGGCTGCAACTGCATAATCACAGTTTCAGAGATGATGAAGTACAGCCATATAGGAATAGTTTGTAAGTTCAATTCCAAAGACAGGTGGCAACTTTTCCCTCCTACTTAAAATAAGATGGATGACTTATTTGGTATAACTTTTGTTTTTTCCAGTTAAGATAGTAATTTCATATTTTTTCACTTGCTTACAAATCACTTTTTTTAGATGATAAACCTAAAGAGCTACTTTGAACACAATACCTTGATACCCACATTTAAAGGCACCCTACCTTTTCTCTTTCCCATGGCAACTGCTATTTTCTGCAGATGATTCTGAATGATTAAACATTGATGCCTTTTCTGTTTTTGGGAGAGGGATATATTTTAATCTAAAGTTGAAAATATTGTTCAGCTAATGTTTGAAAGACAAGCAACACTTTGTCAATGATAAAAAGAGGTATAAATGTGATTCCGTTTTTTGTTTGCTAGAATAGCATGTCAATGGATGGTCAATTATATATAAGCATAACAAGATTCCCAGCATGAAGAACTTTAAGTGCTATGCCATTCTGCAATTGTCAATGTTTTTTAATTAAATACTTTCCACCAAATGTGTTCAGTGTTCCATTCTAGCTTATGCATTATGATTTTAATTGGGAATCTAATGGAGATATTGAGGAATAAAATAATGACCAAAATAATTTGGAGCTGGCATATGCATTTATGTCTGTATTGGAGTGCTTTCGATTTTTTTTTTTTTTGAGAGTTCCAAGATTGATAGTAAATTTTGTGAAAGATATTTCTAAGACATCTGAATGTGTTTTAGTACTGTAGACTTTACACAGCATGGCAGAGACTAGCGATTATGGCAGGGGGTACTATTTCCCATTAGCTTTTACAATGTTGATGAAGATAATGATTAGAGCATCATATTGTGTCGGAGAGACAACAGGGTGGGACTGCGCCTCCCTCCAATCAAGGTCTACATGGACAATATGACATTGGTGACCATGACGGTAGTTTGTACGAGGGTTATTGGAGAAGTTAAATGATAATCTCAAATGGGCTAGATTGAAGATTAAACCTAGTAAATCATGGAGTATTTCATTGGCTAGAGTGAATGTAATCAAGAAAATGTTTTATGTAGATGAGGAAGAAATCCCAATTATAATGGAGAAGCCAGTTAACAGCTTTGGTGGGTGATATAACAGGGTGATATAACTGGATGATACTGAACACGTTCAGCAATTTAGAGAAGATGTTATTAACGAGTTAGAAAGGATAGAGAAGTCCGGGTTTCCAGGCAAGTTGAAGTTGTGGTTTGCAGTTTGGGTTATTCCAAGGGTTGATGTGGCCCTTAACAGTATATGAGGTGCCAATACCCAAGGTGGAAAGTGTGGAGAGAATGGTTAGTTCATATATTAGGAAATGATTATGAGTTTCTCAGTGACTTAGTAATGTGGTTTTATATGGGGAAAAGTATTTTCTATTGTCTAGCACAACAGAAGAGTTTAAGTGTGCTAAGGTGAGGTTAGAGTTGTAAATTTCAGGAAGGAAGGAAGGATACCTTTGTTAGTAATCTGGTGATCTAGTAATCGGGGAAACCAATGTGGAGTAAGCTAGGTCCAATAAAGAGGAGGAAATTGGTTGTGGAGCAGGTATATGGTCAGGAGGAAGCAGTGAGCTGTTTAAGGGCGGTAGCTCAGATTAAGCAGGGACAGTGGATGAACTAGGAAAGTGTAGAAAAGAGGAGGTTTAGCTGGTAGGACCTGGGGGCAGGTCATGTAAGTTTCTTTATATTGGCTATTTATGATGTGCTGTCATCACTGTAGAATCTTAAACAGTGGGAAGGTGGGGACCCAGCGTGTCCCCTGTGTTCAGAGGTGGTAATGTTGTGTATTTTGTCAGGATGTAAGACTAGCTTTTCCCAAGGTTGGTATAATTGTAGGTATAACCAGCTCTTGAAGTGTATAGCTGCAACAATTGAGGAGGAGAGCACAGGTATACTAAGTATGCAATAGGGTTAAGAGTGTAGCGATTCGTTTGTCCCTGATGGGGAGAGAGGTAGAGGTTGAAACTTTTCAGGCAGGAATGAGTTAGACCAGTTACGGGGGAGCCAATGATTGGGAAATGCAGGTAAACTTGGGAGGAAAGCTTGTTGTTCCGCAGGAAATAATACTAGTGTTCTGGTCAGTTAGTCAGAGGATGGTGTATTTTATGGAAGTGACAGTGCCTTGGGAGAACTCGGTGGATGATCCTGATGAAAGGAAAAAAACTTAGATATGTAGATTTGGCAACAGAAGTTGAGCAGCATGGATGGAAAGCAAATGTACATCCAGTAGAGATGGGTTGTAGAGTTTTCATAGGGCGATCGACCACGTCGCTATTTGGAGAGCTGGGAATTTGGGGGCAGAGTTTGCGTCAGGCCGTAAAGGAGATGTCAGAGGCTGCAGAGCATGGCAGTAGGTGGATTTGGTGGAGAAGAAGCGGTGTCAGTTGGGGGCGGAAAGGAAACGTATAACGAGCGGTAGGTGTATTCCTTCCAGCTTTATATGTGAGGTTGATATTAGTGGCGCTACAATTGATGGAGGATTAGGATAAGTGTAAGATAGGATGTGGGTATTGAGCATTTGTTTGAGTGTTAAATCAATCAATGTACTTTAGTTTACTTAATAAATATTTACATAGCTGCTTAGAATACTGGTTACATAGGTGCAGTGAAGGGGGGAGGGGGTTTCTGGGTACCAGAACTAACTGTTGAGCCTACCCAAAATGACATGGGCCTAACTCAATGAAATGCCAGTGACAGGAGGTGCCCAAATGATGAGCCCAATGATATACTGGTATCTACATGCCGAGATTTTGTCGTCGCATAGTTTGATTTTAAATTCTCGTGTGGTATTTGGTTTCTTGGTCAAACATTTTGCTTGTCTGTTTGTTAACATGTAGATAGATTACTGAAGATTGTCATTGCCCTATAGAGTGTGTATAGATAATTTATATACTACATTGGCATTGGACTGGGTTTTCTCAGTTGAGCGCTTATCCTGGTGTTATAGCACGTACTTTGCATTTTAACAGTTTTAAAAAAAAAGTAATAAATATAAAGTAATGAAAATTGTACATCTACAGAGAAGCTAAAATGTTATTTTTAAAATGCAGGAAATCGAGGGACTAAAAGGTACCGAATCTCTTTGACAATGTGGCTCACAGAAGGTTCCAAAAGAAGTAGCTGAAACGAATAGAGAGTAGACAAAAGTGCTGGAGAAACTCAGCAGCAGCATCTATAGAGCGAAGGAAATAGGCAACGTTTCGGGCCGAACCCTTCTTCAGACTGATGGAGGGAGGGAGGGTGGGTGGGTGGCAGGGGAAGAAAGGAAAAAGGAGGAGGAGGAGCCAGAGGGCTGAGGGAGTGCTAGGAAGGGGAGGAGACAGCAAGGGCTAGCAAAATTGGGAGAATTCAATGTTGAGGCCACCGGGATGCAGACTGCCCAAGCGGAATATGAGGGGCTGTTCCTCCAATTTCCAGTGTTGCTCACTCTAGCCATGGAGTAGGCCCAGGACAGAGAGGTCGGATACGGAATGGGAGGGGGAGTTGAAGTACATCTCTAGCACCATTACCGACTTCATCAACTCCGACTCCCTGCCTCATCGTTCCCTAGTCCCGCTATTTCAAAGTGTTGCAAAAGCAGATGCTCTGCATTTTTATTTTGTCAAGACACTTTTGCTGTAAATATTAAAAATCTTAGACATTTTTCTTTTTGGATTCTTTGCATAATTGCTTTAAATAAATTCCAAAGCTTATCCTTTCACTGCCAAAATGCATATTTGAAATAATGATTATAATCTAGTTTTAAAGTAGCTATACTTACTCCTCAACACCAGCATTTTCCATATAATTATATACATCAAAATATATTGACTTAACTGCAGAAAAGTCTTCCTGAAGTCATTCTTTTTCTTTGGTTTTAAATGTTACAGAAACTTAACACACTTCAATATAACAGGAATACGCTTTTTGAGATGAAGATGATTTGGACGAGTGCATGGACTCAGATGTAGTAAAGTACGAGATCAACACAATTCAATGGTTGAAATGTGAAATAAACAACCAAAGGTTAGACACATGAAATAAAGAAACAAAGGAGTTAGAATGTAACTGCAAAATGTAAATTTAATTTTTGATAATGCACTGGATTTGAAGAACTTTTTCTGCAAAGGGATTTCTTCATTGCATAAAATGTCAGGAAGACCAAGATGAAGATTTTATGAAATTCATTTATTTGAATCTGGGATGATTCCAATTGTGGAAAGAAAAAATGAGAGAAGTTGAAGACAAGTTGGAGAGGCAACACCTGAGAGGAAGAAAGTGTAGACTTGAATTGAATCACTGGTGTCAGGGGTTATGGGGTGAAGCCAGGAGAATAGGGTTGAGAGGGAAAGTTTGATCAGCCATGATTGAATGGCAGAGTAGTCTTGATGGGCCGAATTTGTGGAAGGCTAAAAGGCAGCAGGCTAAAAAGACTATGATTTGATTCTGATGAGTAAAGAATTGAGAACAAATTTCAGAAATTGTTCCAGGACCTGATGTGGAGAGGATGGACGATGGAAGCCCAAAATATGTAGCTTAGAGATACAGTGCAGAAACAGGCCCTTTGGCCCACTGAATCCGCACAGACCAGCGATCCCGCACATTAACACTATCCTACACACACTAGGGACAATTTTTTTACATTTACCAAGCCAATTGACCTACAAAACTGTATGTCTTTGGAGTGTGGTAGGAAACTAAAGATCTCAGAGAAAACCTACGGGGAAATGTACAAACTCCGTACAGACAAGCACCTGTAGTCAGGATCGAACCCGGGTCTCCGCGCTGCATTGGCTGTAAGGCAGCAACTCTACCGCTGCGCAATGGTAGAACCCAAATTCTAACCAATAGCATAAGGAAAATCTTGTGACAATAATGCAGACCATGTCTTCTCTGAATACATACAGAGCAAATAGAGTGGTTAAAATAACAGTGAGCAAAAAGGTTTGTGTGGTTCATGGTCCTGTATCGTTCAGGTTTATTATTATCATGTGTATCGAGGTACAATGAATTGCATTTGTTTGTGAGATATCTAATCAAATCAGATAATACTATACATTAATACAATCAACCTAAAAACAAGTACAAAAGGTTCAGCAAAGTGAAAAATATAGCAGTGCAAAATGTATAGTATCTCAGCATTGTAGTGTATGTAGTGTCTCAGCATTGGGAATGTATGCTAGCTTATGGAAAGACAATTCAGAAGTTTGATAACAATGGGGAAGACGCTGTCCTGAGGCTGGTATTATGCACCTTCAAGCTTCTATATCTTCTGCCTGTTGGATGTGAGGGGAAGAAAGATTGGCCAGGGTGGAAAAGGTTGGGAACCATCAAAAAAGCTTTTCTTGACTTGGATATGACCTGTGGATCTGCTTTCTTGACAGTAAAGGAGGAAATGCTGTCTTACTCATAGAGTGATACAGTGTGGAAACAGGCCCTTTGGTCCAACTTGCCCACACCAGCCAACATGTCTCAGCTACACTAGTCCCAACTGGCTGCATTTGGTCCATATCCCTCCAAACCTGTCCTATCCATGTCTAACTATTTCATAAATGTTGGGATAGTCCCGGCCTCAACTACCTCCTCTGGCAGCTTGTTCCATACACCCACCACCCCTGTGTAGGTGAATCATGGACCAGAGGTCATAGTTTTAATGTGACGGGGAAAAAAAATAATTTGTGTGAAAAAGTTACCCCTCGGATTCCTATTAATTATTTTCCCCGTCACCTTAAAACTATGACCTCTGGTCCCCGATTCACCTGCACTGGGCAAGAGACTCTGTGCATCTCCCCGATCTATTCTATCTACACTTCTATTAGATCACACCTCATCCCCCTGCACCCAGGGAATAGTCCCAGGCTACTCAACCTCTCCCTATAGCTTAGACCCTCTAGCCCTGGCAACATCCTTGTAAATCTTCTCTGTCCCCTTTCCAGCTTGACAACATCTTTCCAAGAAAATGGTGCTCGGAACTGAACGCAATACTCTAAATGTGGTATCATCAACATCTTATATAACTGCAACATGACCACCCAACTTCTATACTCAATACTCTGACTGATGAAGGTCAATGTACCAAAAGCCTTTTTTTAACCACCTTATCTACCTGTGACTCAATCTTCAAGGAACCATGCTTCTGCACTCCTAGATCATCTGCCCTAACACTCCTCAGAGCCCTACCATTCACTGTGTAGGTCCTGCCCATATTAGACTTCCCAAAATGCAACACTTCACATTTCTGTATATTAAATTCCATCACCTTTTCCTCAGCCCACCTGGCCAATCGATCAAGATCCTGCTGTAATTTTACACAACTATGTGCACTATCTACAAAACCACCAACTTTTGTATCATCAGCAAACCTGCTAATGTTGCCATGTATGTTCTCATCCAATCTTATGCATTAATTCACAACACTGTTCCATACACCCACCACCCCTGTGTAGGTGAATCATGGACCAGAGGTCATAGTTTTAATGTGATGGGGAAAAAAAAAAATTTGGGTGAAAAAGTTACCCCTCGGATTCCTATTAATTATTTTCCCCGTCACCTTAAAACTATGACAACTGTTGAGAAGAACTGTGACATCTCGCTGTTATACAAATTGTCTGAGTTCAAGAAGCTCAGTTGACCTATGCTGGATTTTTAGCTTTTCAAATTTCATGTGAGATAACTCTTTTGGTTATTCCATTATTAGGAACGGAGGACATAATTTAATTCAATTTAAAATATTACACAGATTATACTATTCAAAAGTTAGGTTGAATAAATGTTATTCAAATATTTCTCCCATCTGTGATAAATGTCTTTCTCAAAATGCCAATATCACACATTCTTTCGTTTCTTGCACAAAACTTCAAGGATTTTGGTGTGATATATTTGATATATTCACTAGTTTAAGATAAAAATGGAACCTAGCATGGAAATGATTATCTTTGGAGTAATAGGAGATGGAAACAAATTAAATATATCCCAAATTTCATTTTTTAATTATGGTTTTAATCACAGCAAAAAGACATACTTAAATTTTGGAAAAAGGCTACTATACCAACACTCAAAATGTGGATTGGTAATATGTACATTGCAGAATAGTACTTTGCAGAATACAGTAGTGTACACCCTGTCAATGTGAGTGAAGATACAGATAATCATTCCTCTAACAAGTGCACACTTGGAAAATATCATGAAGAAATGGCAGTTCCAACAGAGGATGTAGACCATTGGTGGCATAGTTCTGTCTTGCTCTGAATCCCGACTTCAGGAGTAAATATTGACTTAATGGCTGGGCCTTTAAATATTTAATAAAGGAATTTATTGTGGAACAAATTATCTGTGTAAAGCTTCAGAGAGATCATGAGAATCTAGTATCCAAACAGGAAATGAAGACCCAGAGAAGTTCAATTGGTTCAAGAACACCTCCATATTAGTAATTATCTATATAATTAAAAGTCTAAACCTGACCACTTCCTGTTTGCACTGTATATTGATTTTAGAAAAAATGCTACCACTTATGGCTGTGATTTTTGGGCCATCTTACTCAGAGTCCCCCTCCCCTCATCAGATGCAGAGGATTTTTCCATCGATGAAAAATAAAAGAGATTTTAGTGTTTAAAAAATGTTGAGATTCTCTCTCCTGTCAATCACGCCATGAAGGCCACGCCCTTTCCAGTGGGAACACCTGGAAGTGTGGGCATGGCTCAGTCTCTGCAAGATGGGGGAGAGAGAGGTCACGACTCTCTGTCTGAGCTGTGAACCAACTAAACACACTGAATGACTACTGAACTGTGAGTGTGGTTTTACGGTGGTTTTATGGTCGTTTCACCCTGCTTGAAATGGTATGAAACTGCATTTGAATATGGCGGCCTTGCACCCTGCATGAAATGGTATGAAACTGCACTTGAATTTGGTGGCCTTGCACCCTACTTGAAATGGTATGAAACTGCATTTGAATTTGGTGGCCTTGCACCCTGCTTGAAATGGAATTTCAAGGAATAGCCGCGAGTCAACTGCCAGCCCACCAGCTTGAGTGAGCTGCCAGCGCACCATGCTTGAGTGACTGAGCAGCCGGCCTAATAATCTATTCGGCCCACAATGTCCATACTAGCCCGCTGGAAACCAGTCCCTTCAGCCCACAACACCCATACTAGTGCTCCAGAAAGCCCCCCCCCCCCCCCCCCCACTGGCCACCAATATTGGAATTGGTGGAGAGGTGGAATATTGCGTTGGAGGACCAGCCCTCACTTGTAAACATGGGACCCAATGGGTCCCACTTAGTCTAGTACCTATTAAAATTTGCCAAAGAAGATAAGGAGCTGAAAATGTTATTGGGCATAAAACTAAGGAGCGCATCCCTCGGGACAGCCCCTACTCTCCCATGGCCACGACCAGCCCTCCGCCTCATCTCCCCTATGTGGCCGCACTGTGACGGGCTGTGTGTCGGCAGCGCCGGGTGGAGCAGAGGTGTGGGACAGTCTGGTCACTCCGCCCACCCAGAGACACCGATAATGATGCACCGCCATCGGACCCCAAACCCCACACCAGGGTGATTCACCACCCTGCCCCCCTGACCCCCGCACCCTGACCCACACACGGGGTGATTTACCCCCTGACACCCACACCGGTGATTCACCGCTACCCCGGCCGCCGGGACAGACAGCTCGGGGCATTGGCAGCCATAGTAAATCGCTTTTAAAATATCGGGGGGACAAGCGTGCATCATGACAACAAACAATTTTATCTCCTCACACTCCCCCCCCCACCCCCCCCCCCCCCCCCCCCCCCCAACAACAAGAAGCATGTTTTATTTATTACCGTCTGGTTGCCTGCATAATGCACACCACAAGCTCCCACGCACAATATACCAGATAATCTGTAAACTGTTTTAACTGAAGATGGACACAAAAAGCTGGAGTAACTCAACGGAACAGGCAGCATCTCTGGAGAGAAGGAATGGGTGACGTTTCGGGCCGAGACCATTCTTCAGACCTGAAGACTGAGTCTGAAGGGTCTCAACCCAAAACACCACCCATTCCTTCTCCCTAGACATGGTGCCTGTCCAAACTGAGTCACTCCAGCATTTTGTTTCTATCTTTTGTGTGACAGTTGTCTCATTTCATCGGCTTCACGTATTACGCGCATGGAAGAGACACTTTAAATGCCGCTTGCATCTATTCATCCAAGTGTGCTCTTGGAACCCACCGGCTAAAACTTGTAAGCACCGGCTAAAGCAAAGGCATAGTTAGGACAGGGAAATAATCCCACCACTTAATTAACCAGGTTCCTGAATGTAAGAATTATTTATACATCTAACATTTTGGTCTTTAAATCAGTAACTCTTATTTGAGTTTTAATGCCGACCCCGTCCTGTGGGAAGTACTTGCGGCAGCTGGTTTCATCGTGCCTTCATTGTTGGTAGGTGCTGATCTTTCACATGGACCTCTGTCAGCGGCAGTTTTCCCAACTTCCATAGCTGCTCTACATTAGTGGAGTCCGACATGAATCCGCTCCTTTGATCCTTGGCAGTAACTCATCTGTGCTGGCAGTCATAGTGAATGCTTACTTGCAGTTCACCGCATGTACTCCAGTTGGCGTTGCATGGCAACAGTACAGGTCATGGGTCATGGGTCATGACCTCGACAGCCGTGCAACCTCCTACAACACTAAATAAAACTGAAGCAAATAAAGGCAAACGGAAGAACTAACCTTGAAGGGGAGAGAGAGAGAAAGAGCGAGAGAGAGAAAGAGAGTGAGAGAGAAAGAGAGTTAGAGAGATTACCACTGAGACAGTGATAAGCATCACTGGCCGGGGGTGTGGGGTGGGGGGGGGGAGGGAGACAGGAGGGGGGGGGGGGGAGACTGGAGGGTGGGGGCAGCTTGAGCTTGTATTTGTAAAATGGTGGCAGTGACTTCAAACTGCTGTGATTGCCACAGAGGCGGTTGGCTGTCATGTTTGTTCACTGCCAGAATTTAAGCCAAAAAACAATCTGACACCGAACGCATGTGAACCCTAAATGATAAATAGGTGTGAAACACGGAAATATTAAAAAAAAACAATATTTGCTGAAAGAATACACAAACAAATTTATTATTTAACTAATATAAAATGTAACAAGATACAATAATATAACTAATTTAGAATGTAAAAAGTACGGCCACACGGGGGAGACGAGGCTGAGGGCAGCCGAGGCCGTGGGAGAGTGGGGGCTGTACCGAGGGACACGCTCCTTCCGCCGCGTACAACTTGGTGCTCGGGTTCCGAGTGCCCAGTCACCTATGACTTGTGTGGGAAAATGACCCCCACCCTCCCATCTCCACCGGCCAGTGATGTGATGGACGTGGGGGTCTGTACCAATCGCTGAGAAGTCCCGCCCACCCGCCGACGTCATCTCCGTTGAAGTTTCGGCAGAGCGGCCATTCGGTGAGTTGGCTTGTAGGCGACGCAGCCTTTCGGTGAGTTGGCGTTTTGGCTGAGCGGCCTTTCGGTGAGTTTGCTTTTAGGTGTCCCACCCTTTCGGTTAGTTGGCGTTTTGGCTTCGTATGCTTTCGGTTATTTGGCGTTTCGGCTTCGCTTCCATTCGGTTATTTGGCTTCCACTTCTTTGCTTTGGCTTCTCGTCCTTCTGCGTCCGGGTACCGGATGCTAATAATGGATTCTGTCAAAGAGAGGCCTTCATAACAACTG
Organism: Okamejei kenojei; assembly: GCA_035221665.1. Lineage (NCBI taxonomy): Eukaryota > Metazoa > Chordata > Chondrichthyes > Rajiformes > Rajidae > Okamejei > Okamejei kenojei. Next base: position 8,280,364 of record CM069145.1, on the reverse strand, counting down.
GAGGACCAAACCAGTACAACTGAATGATGCAAACCATGCTGGCAATTTGGTGTTTCATCAGAAAATGTGCCTCTCCAATCTTGCTCAATTATCTCTAATCTTTTAGTTCAATGCAAAATTTACTTTGAAGAGTTACATACCAATTTAAGAGGACTGAGATATAACGATAAAAATTGTGTTCAAGAGTACACTTTCAAGATAATAATATTGTGTAATAGAGAGCAAAGATGATTTTTCACCACATCCCACATGTCTTTCCTTCAATGGCATGCTGCTCTGGACAGTGGCCAAACAGAATCAACTACTATCCTATAGGGAGAATGTAAAATTTCATAGGGAAATAATCGCAAGCTAATTGTGTGGCTTGCGCTTTGTATTGTTAAGGTAGTTGGAGTATATTTATATGAGTAGAGAGGTTTTGTATAGAATATCTCTAGAGGGAAGAAAATTCAAATAAATAAAGTAGTACACAGCTATATATTTGATCATGGAATTAAACAAAAATTCCGTATTGTCACAAATGGTCTGTCGGAAAATGACAACACATAAATGTTCTGAAAATTACCGCAACACTCTTCAGTTACTTTTGGCTAGAACAGCCAAGGGAAGCAAAGTGCAAACTGCACATGGTTTTGAGCCAAGCTTGGGGATAAGACTTCTTGGACTAAGTGGTTTATCACTCAAAATAATGTTTCACAAAATGCAGGATGTCCAATTTGACTACCTACTGCTCTATTAGTCTACTGATCATCATTAGCAAAATAATTATGTTTAGTAAGTTAATCACCTGTAACATACATCCCAATGTCCAGTTTGGGTTTTATTAGTACTACTCAGTTTCAGAATTAATTGCAGTCTTGGTCCAAATATGGCAAAAGAACAGAATTCTGGTGATGAGATCAGAGTTACCATCATTAACATCAAGGTAGCATTTGGCCAAACGTGGCTTTGAGAAGCCCTAATAAAATGAAAGTAGATGATAATGAAAAATCTTACTTGGACGACCTGAAATTAAAGCATATTATTAGTTAGTTAACTAATTGTAGCTAATTCCAAAATTGTGATGGAAATAGTAATAAACACCCAGATTGCCTTGAAAATTCAAAAATGTGATATTCTCAAGATCAGAACTTTAATATTATTGTATTATATGCTGTAAGTCGGTAACAGACAGGTAAATAAATTACAATTTCTAGCAAAAGACCAAGTCTTTATGGAGAAGATCAGTTGCTAGCTGGTACATTGGCATATCATAATCAGTAGCATCATCATACTCCTCAGATTGTAACCAATAAGCAGCTTGTTTTTCCTCAACTTTTCAATTTTGACATTGTAAACTACAAGTTTTTGCTCTTCAAACCACGCATGACATGCCTTTCTGCCCACTACTTTCCCATTAAGAATGTCCTGTAGATCATCACATATGGAGTAGTCCAAATTCGGATAATCTCTGCGAATGCTGTCTAAATCAGTCTCTTTTGCTGGGGATTTGGATTGACAATTTTGCATTTCTTCTTTGGAGACATCTGTTTAAAATGTAAAGAAAAAGAAAAAACAGAAACAAATTATTATTTGCAGTTTTAGAAACAAATGTAGAAATGATAAAGTTAAATGCTAAAACAAATAGTAAATACCCAACAAAAAATTCATCAGTTTCATAAATTCATCTAAATTCAATTACTAGATCTAAACATCTATCAATTTCTTAAGAAAAGGCTAACATTTTAAAATAGCCTAAGTATCCAAATAACAAATAACAAACTGATCCCATTCACACATGAATTCACAATATAACATGATTTTTAAATCTCACTTTGTCATGAACCTATATGCCAAATGGAAGGAATTTAATTCCCATAAATTAATCCAGAAACATCCACTCTCAAGATAATCAAAATCATTATTTTTTGAACAATTCAAGAGATTCAAGAGACATTTATTGGCACATGCACTAATTGGTACAGTGAAATTTGGGGTCACCATACAGCGATACAAATAAAAAAACAACAAAACACGATAGTATTTTAAGATAAACATCCCCTGCACAGCGGAATCGACATTTCCTACTGTGAGGGAAGGCCCAAAGTTCAGTCATGCTACTCATGTTATTTGATGCACACCCATGGTCGGGGCCTCCCGACCCATTCGCAGCCCTCAGTAGTCGCCGCTACGGGTGGTCCGATGCTCAGATGATGGAACTCCAATGTCGGAACGGGAGAACAACCTAAGCAGCTTGGACCTCTGAATTGGCCATTTCCTACCAGAGTCCGCGGCTCCCGAAGTCCACAGGCTGCGCCGAGCGGAGACCCACACTGGCGACCCTCGGCAAAGGACCCCAGGGCACCGCAATGTTGGTCACTGCCGCCCGTGCAGGAAGCTCTTCAAACCACAGCCCCGCGATGTTGTTGCAGCAGGCGCAACACTCCCGGAGCTTCAAACTGCGATCCCAGGTGAGGCATCGCACCGCTCCGCGATGTATCCAGTGCTGCGCCGGCTCTGCTGGAGCTCTGGTCCAGTCCCCGGCAGGAAAGGCCGCACCAATCCAGTTGCTAGGTCGCGAGGAGGGGGGCGAGGACTCAACTCGGAGAATAGTCGCATCCTCACCAGGAGGCGACTGGGAGACTGTTTCCCCCTTACCCTACCCCCCTCCCCTGCAGAGAAAAACTAAAGAAACCTCCTCAACATACTTTTAAACACATTAAAAAAAAATAAAACATGGAAAAGACAGACAGACTGTAGGCAGAGGCAGCCTTAATGCGGCTCCACTAGTGGCAGATATCTAACTAAAACTATTGTGAATATTTAATATGAAAATGTTGATTATGGATAAACAATAACACAAAATATAGATGACTTAGATGTTCTTATGACATGATTGTGCAAAAAAATAATGAATTTGATTATCTTAAGAGTGGATGTTTCTGGAATGTGATCGATTGGAATGTTGCCGTTGCCATAAATTTTAAGCCCCTATTGGCAGGCAAGACATGGCCGATTAGTTTGAGGCCTAAATAACATTTTAGCATCATAAGATTAGAACAAAGCCACACCAAAAAGCAAGATAATATGTTAAATAAATGACATGCCTTTTGTTTTGTCCTGATATTGCGATCCGTGATGTTGAAGGTGTTGAAAGCGTTAGAAGTCGCTTTTTACTTCAATCCAGCGATTAAAAGCTCTGTCCCATGGTACGAGTTCATTCCAAGAGCTCTCCCGAGTTTGAATGATTCAAACTCGAAGATCTACGGTAATGGCCACTCGTCAGTACTCGGGGCTCTCGTCGACATTTTTCAACATGTTGAAAAATCTTCACGAGTCTTCCCGTGCTTCCCTGCCATTAGCGAGTCTTCCCGAGTACCTGCCGTTAGCGGTACGAGCTGCTAAGAGACGTCCCCGAGCTCCGATGTTCCCGCTACTTTCATTCTCCGTGCTTACCACAAGTTTGATTTTTTTTAAACTCGGGAGAGCTCTTGGAATGAACTCATACCGTGGGACAGGGCTTTAAATCATCCAGCAATTAAAAAAAAAAATAAACCAGGAATGGAAGCCCCATCGATTTTTCTTCATCAGCAAGCAGCCCAAGGAAATCTCTCTCCGACAACCAATACAAACCTGCATTAAACCCACCCCCCCCCCACCCCCCCAAGCCTCCAGAATCTCCCGCACAGGCAGTGGGCAGATCTACAGCGCCGCTGATGGTAGGTTTTGTAACAACGCTAATTCAAGCATGTTGAATGTGACAAATAAGATTCATATGCCTGACCAGCTACCATATACATGTCATGGCATTGCTGAAACCTAATGATCAATAGGTTGAGAAATCTTCATTGATCAAAAACAACTAAACAAGTTACACGTATATTATGGATAAAACAACAGTACTCCTATCAGTTAGTTTACATTTATCCTCTGTTTATAATGCATTGAAATGACTGAAAGTCACTGAACATGTTTATTGCAGGAAATCCCATTTTGCTTCAATTCAGTTAGGATTAATGCATATTTTAATCATGAGTGGTAATTGATGAAATTAGATTTAGCTGTGTATATACAGAGAACATTACAGAAATTTCAACTTGGTTACAAAAGGTTTATCCATAGAGAACACCAGCTGAACATCCTGAAGCCACGGTCTCCGGTAAGGAAGTAGCCAATTCGGGAACTCCAAGTGTGTTTGATCTGTCCCGACATCGGAGCTTCGATCATCCCGACGAGAGGGCTTATACATCGGGCCGTCCGTAGCAACCACGGGTGAACAAAGGAGGAAGACTGACTGAACTTTATTGCCTTACATCACAGTGAGGAATGCTGTGGTGGATGTTTACATTAAATTCTATTGTATATTGTGTGCTTTTTAATTGTGTTGTTAGACGCCTCTAAACGTTAGGAATATCTCAACGTTTCTAGACGGTCGGAACGCAGTCTAGTGATGTCTGGGACTCTCTGATCGCTTCCCAGGGGCTTTCAGATGCTCCCAGAGAGGTTTGTTTGGAGAGGAGCTGTTCTGATGGCGGGGAGGGTTTGATGAACTTTTCAGAAGGATTTGTTTAGCAAGGTGGAACAAAAGCAGTGAGACTTTGTAGTTCGAAGCTTTGTCGGACGGCAGAGACTTTCTTTTTCGAAAGACTTCTCTAATTAGCGAGGAATTGTCTGTGTTTCTGGAAGGTCATAGGACCAGCAGTGGCTGGCGGATTGTCAAGTGTCACTTGTACTGGTGGGAGTTGAGTCTGGAGTGGTGTTTTGTGGTCAGTGGCATCGAATAGCTCCCCCCCACACCCATTTGTCCGGTTTAGGTGTACTGGGCAAGAACGGGAACAGTGCCTTGGATTTTGTTGAGGCCGTGGGTAGCGACAGAGACGTGGGGAAGAAGCCTCCAGAAGCTCCATTTTTGATGAAGGGGAGGATGGGCACGGACATTCCTATCTTATCACGAGAAGACTGCTTCAGTTGCTTTTCAAAACAGTCCTTCACAAGACTGCTGCAAAAGCGTGGACGTGCAGCAACAGCAGAAAGACTGCTTTGATTTATGAACTACTGATACTCTTTGGCCTGTATTCTACTAATTTTTTTTAACCCAACAGCAGGTTTAACTCTGCAATTTAGACTCAACGGCGGGTTTAAAACCCTGATATTTAGACAAAAGTCTAAGTTGTCTTGTCCGATTCAGCCAAAGCTTAGACTGACCTTAGACTAGAGTCTAACTTGCTGCAAAATTCAGACGCAGCAGGGGGCAGATTTAAGGAAGGTTTGAGCTCACTACGTAGAGAAAAAATGGCCAATCATGTTGAATTCTATAGTGTGTTGTGTCTTTTTTTCTTTTTTTAATTTATAGTAATATATGGTAATCAACATTTTCTCAGAAAAAAGTTACTTTTAATGTCAGTTAAACAGAAGAAGGTATTGGAAAATTTTGAAAGATAAATTATTTCATTGTCTATGTAGGAACAATTCTTTCATTGTCTATGTAGGAACTTTCCAACTAATTCATTAGTGTGTCTCAATGTGTGTTTTTAATGTCTTTCTGTGTGTCTTGTGTGGGGGGTGGTGTGGGGGGGGGGGGCGACCTTTTCCATGTCACTTCCCCCGTGGCCTAACATCGAGGATCGGAGCGGCCTTTCCCGGAGATGCGCCCGGGGCTTCAGCTGCAGGCGCAGCGAGGACGCTCTTGTCGCGGAGCAGGCAAGCACTCGCCGGGGGTCGCCGGAGGGGAGCGCTCCGTTCGCTGGCCAGCGGCAGCCTGAAGCCACGATCTGCGGAGCTCCAGTTGGCACGGCGTCCGGAGCCTGGGATCCCTTGTTGGGGACCCGGGAGGAGAAGAGCGCCACGGGCGCGACGGGGACTTACTGTCCGGAGCGGGGTCCCTCACCATGATTGCACACATGTCCCAACCTGAAGTCCAGGTGAGGACCTCGCTCAGATGTTTGTCAATCGGAAGGGCAGATATTCTGTGAATGTACAGGTAAATATAAATGTTAAAATCATTTTATTTCTGAGAAATATTCAATGAAATCCTTTCTGAATTCATGGTTTTACATGAGAAAATGTAGTTGTCCAAAACAAAATAAATGTGTCATAGCACCTTTTTTTCTCGATAATTGTAATTTTATCCGCTAGTAACGTCAGGAGAAATTCTTTCTCGCTGGCATCCCAGTTTCCTTTCCGCTGTTTCTTTTTGTCAGCGATGTTGAAGTTGTCGTCTGCTCGTGCTTCTGCTATTGCATTGCACATGGGCAGTACAAGCAGACATCGTCACCATGGCAACTAAAACGCGGCCTAACTTTAGAGTCAGCTAAAGCCAAAGTTTAAAGTTAGACTCGCCTTAGACTTTAGTCTAACTAAACCACGCTACCAGAATACCAATTTTTTCTTAAACTGAGCGTCGGGTTTAGTTAGACCGAGCAACAGATTTAAGGTGAGTTATAGGAAAGTCTAACTTTGCAATTAGTAGAATACGGGCCTAAATGAATAAAGTGTCATAATTCTTATTTCTAGATGTTCGATACCCCCGCCACAGAAAACTGCATGTTACCGGGTGGTTACTTGTGAAATTTCAAGTCAACGATATGGCCAGGCAAGGCCTTCTGGCGAGGCCATCCTGGGCTAAATGCTTGTGCCACCATACCCGTCACGGCCACCTCTGTAAGTTAACCCCCGATCTCCATCCAGCTCCATCTCGATCTCCAGCTCCTACTCCAGTCGGATATAATGGCCTGTTGCAGCCGTCGTCTCTTCCCCTGACCTGATGTCCCTCTCCACACTCGTCCCTCTTCATGTCCCTCTCTACACTCAGTCCTTGTTCTGCGGTGGGGGGGGGAGAGGCGACGGCTGCAACAGGTCTTTGTGTCCGGCTGGAGCTGGAGCTGGATGCAAAGGCCTGTTGCAGCCGTCACCTCTTCCTTTGACCCAATGTCCTTTGACCTTGCCCTCTTCAGCCCTTGTTCCCCGGTTGTGTCCGGCTGGAGCTGGAGCTGGAGATGGAGCTGGAGCTGCCAGAGCTGGAGATGGAGCTGGAGTCCGGGGATAGGTGACGAATTAATACCTCCCATAGCCGGCCTCCATGGCATGGAGGATAAGGTCCCCGGGTCTTCTCACCACCCACATGTCCTGTACCTGTGGCGGTGAAGTGGGTGGGGCAGACGAGTAGGGGGGATGGGAGTGTCAGACGGGGAGGAAAGCTAAGAAAAAGAAACACTTCCAAGCGGGACCCCAGGCAGTAGATAAACTCGTGCTTGCTTCTGAGCCTAGCCCAAGGAAGCCTAAGGACACAAGGATCCGACAGGGGGCTGGATGGTTGAGCAGGTAGACGGTAATGCTGAGGCATCTGCAATGAAGCTCACAGTACCACCACACGCCAGTGGCTGGAAGAGGCGGAGGCATGGGTCCTCCGATACGGACTGCGGCCCAGAAGTCCAGGGGAAACCTGAAGGGGGGGCCATCACCCTCTGTTGAGATGGAGTACCCAGAGCACACTTCCTCTGAGCTGGAGGATGCCTCTGTCGTGCAGGGACCACCTGAGGGTGGTGATGTGCTATCCGTGGAGGCTGTTCCCCCAGAGAACGCATCCTCTGGCTTACGAGATGATCAGGGGCAGTCTAAAGGTGAAGACTTGAGTGTGGGGATGGGTCCCCAGCCTGTGCTCCCCATTGAGGCTACAAGCCCAGATGAGGGGTGTGCTGCCCCTCTGGCTGAGGGAGTAGGGGAGACTCCAGGAATATTGGTCCCTGAGGGCCATGGTGAGATGCTTCCCCTGGTGGTGGAGGTCGGGAACTCTCTTGGTGACGGTGCTGGGGCGGGTACCCTGGGCGTGGTGGAGGGCAGGGCCGTTTTGGATTGTGTCCTCCGGTTGGACTTCAGACAGGCCCACTGACTACCAGCTCTGGAGATTTCCTCCGACTTCACTGTCCCCAATCTGGTTACAGAGTGGTGGGAGCGTGCAGGAGACTAGTCATTTACCAGGAAGCTTGTCGCAGTCAGAGGTCCCGGTACCTGCCCCCATCACTGATCCTGGGGGTGGGATGGTGATGGAGGAGGGACCGTGTGATGTGGCCGACATCTCACAGGGAGGGGTGAGTGAGGCGGCTGAGAGTAGGAACCATCCGGACTCGGACTCTGACATTGAGTGTGAGGAGGGGGGTGATGCGGACTCCGTCGAAAGTGAGTTGACAGACTGGCCTACCCACTGCCCCGTGTCTCGACTTGTTGAGGTCTGGGAAATCCGGAAGTTCTTGAAGGACTCCAGAGGGATTAGGAATAAGGCGGAGTTAGCTGCTGATCGGATCTGACGGGACCCATGCAGTCCATTTATGCCATCCTTCAGAAGAAGGGGAATGAGGTGGGTCTAACGAAAAATGAGCGGCGCCAGTTCCAAGAGCTTCTTAAGGCCCTGAAGAGAGGGCAGAAGGCTAGGGTCGGCTCCACTACTTCACAGGGTGCTGGTAAAAGATCAGCATTCAAAATGAAGATCACTATAGTCTGCCTGAATATCGATTGGGGCAGGGGGGTCTCTCCGTAGGTTTTACCACCTCTCGGTGCTCAGGGACGGGAGGTACACGGTGAGCTTCTTGCAGGAAACGCACACTGTGGTTAGTGATGAACCCACCTCTCCTGGAGTGGGAAGGGAGGGTCTACATGAGCCATCTCAGCTCCAATTTGAGTGGAGTGGCTTTCCTGTTGTCCTCATCTTTCCAGCCGGAGATCCTCAAGGTGCAGGAAATTGTACCAGGTCGGTTGCTGTATCTGGCTGTGCACTTGGATGGCGTGCCGTTACACTTTATTAATGTGTACGCCCCTAAGACTGGCGCAATGCAGACACGCCTAACCCGGGAGGTGACCACTTTGTTGAGCACCATCAACCGTGGAGAGTGCATTTTCCTCGGGGGAGATTGTAATTGTACGCTCGAGGCGAGAGATCGCTCTGACGTTCAGCGTGACCCAGCAACAGTGAAGACTCTAAGGGAGCTGGTAGACTCTTTCGAGCTGGTCGATGCATGGCGGAATTTCCACCTTGACTCTAGTGCCTCTCATACAGGTTTGAGAGTGGTGCTTCCCGTATCGACCGCTTGTACATTTCCAAGGCCTATGTCTCTTGTGTCTCGGCGGCCTCCATGTGGCCAGTGCCGTGCTCGGACCACTGCCTGGTGCGAGTGGACTTTATCCCACTGCGCACACAGGCAGGGTCCGCGTACTGGCATTTTAATAATCGGTTATTGGAGGATCGCCGATTCCGGGATTCGTTTAGGAAGTTCTGGGTGAAGTGGAGAGAGAGGCAAGGGCGTTTCCTTCCCCTAAGGCAGTGGTGGGATGTGGGGAAGGCCTACGTCCATCTGTTTTGGGGACTCGTGTGAGTGGTGGGAGTACCAGGAGAAGAAGGGAGCACTGAGGGACTTGCAGCTTAGGAGGTCCCGGGGCGTGGGGATGCGCCGGGGGTCCTGTGGGAGGGCTTACCCAAAGTGTGTAAGGAGGTGGCTGGATGATCCGTTAACTTTGGAGGAGTTGACTGGCGCCCTGCACCAGCTCAGGAGGGGGAAGTCTCCAGGACTGGATGGGCTGACAGTGGAATTTCTTAGAGCCTTCTGGGATGTCCTGGGGTGTGACTATATGAAGGTCCTGGGGGAGAGCCTGGCGACCGGGGAGATGCCATTCTCGTGGCGCAGGGCTGTCATTGTCCTGCTGCCCAAGAAGGGCGATCTCCACTTTTTGAAGATCTGGCGTCTGGTCTCTCTCCTCAGCACAGAATATAAGGTCCTTGCACGGGCAATGGCGAATCGTCTGGGTCCCGTGCTGCCCCAAGTGATCCACCATGACCGGTCCTATACAGTCCTGGGCCGGTCCATCCTGGACAATATCTATCTGGTACGGGACCTGATCCATCTGTCACAGGGAGCTGGGCAGTCAGTCGCCTTTCTCTCCCTTGACCAGGAGAAGGCGTTTGACAGGGTGGATCGTGACTTCCTTTTTGGGAATCTGCAGATTTGCAGATTTCGATTTGCTCGCATTTTGTGGCCTGGGTCTGGCTTTTGTTCGCTGCTGCGGAGTGCCTTGTTAAGGTCAACAGCTCTTTGTTGGCCCCCATTCACTTTGGGAGGGGGGTATGTCAGGGATGTCCCATGTCCGGCCAGCTGTATTCCATCTGTGTAGAGCCATTCCTGTGCCTTCTCCGGAGGTGGTTGTCAAGTCTGGCTTTGCCAGGGCCGGGTGTGGAGGTGGTTCTCGCAGTCTACGCCGATGATATCCTTCTGTTATACAGAACTGCGGAGGACGCGTGAGTGCCAGCAGGTTTTCTCAGATGCGTCCTCCACCAGGATCAACTGGGGGAAGTGTTCTGGTCTCTTGGTGGGTCAGTGACAGATGGACTCCCTGCCGGAGGAGATGACATTTTATGTGTGGAGCACCATACACCTCCTTTACCTGGGGGTTTACCTGAGTCGTACTAAGGGGGCTTGGCCAGCGAACTGGCAGGAGCTGGAGGCGAAAGTCGTCACCCGGCTAGGGCGTTGGTCAGGCCTCCTTGGCGTGCTCTCTTACCGGGGTAGAGCATTGGTCATAAACCAGCTGGTGGACTGTATGTTGTGATAACGGCTGGCCATTCTGGTCCCGTCCTCACCATGTCACCATGATCCAGAGAAGGTTGGTGAACCTCTTCTGGGGAGAGAGGAATCAGTAGGTCTCTGCTGGGGTTCTGAGTCTCTCATTGGAATAGTCATGTCAGGCGCTGGTTTGCGTCCATACCCAGGTGGCGGCTCTCCGTCTTAGGACCCTGAGTCTTGAGTCCTCCTAGATGGCACGCGCTGGTGACTTACTTTTTCCGCCAGGGGCGCTGCCTCCAGGAGGGCACACGGCTCCGGGTAGCGGGCATCAGTCAATGCGCTGGGCGGGAGCTGCCTGGCTTTTATCGCGATTTACTGAAAGCTAAGAATTTGGTCACCTTCAGCAAGGCGCTGCTCCTCGGGGGAGGGGGGAGTTGTGGCTGTGAGAGTGGCCGGTCCTCACCCTGTTACGGTGGATATCGAGGAGAGGCGTGTTCGTGGAGTTATTCCGGCTGAGCTTACCCCTGCTCCGTCAGAACTGCTCATAGGATCTACGGCCCATGTCCTTTCCCGAGAGTCGGCCCCACGCAACATGAGCCGCCTTTCCGAGATGCCCAGAGTGCCGTTCCATGACTCTGAGAGTACTGTACAGGTTGCTCCTGCATACTATACACTTCCTTGCCCTCATCTTTCGTCCGGACACGCCCTGGCAGTCCGTGTTACCATCTGACGGCGGGAGTGGTCCTCATTGGAGGTCTCTCTATAGGGGAGTCCTCCCCCTTTACATCGGGACCTGGGGTGGAGGGGGCTGCGTAAAGCTGTGGCCTGTCACAGGTACTTGGGCCGGTTCACGGACTCGTCCACTGCCTGTCACTTCTGCGGTGAGGAAGAGTCAGTCCATGTTCCATATGTACACGCAGTGTGAGAGGTTGCAGCCTGTTCGACTATCTGAAGGGGCTGCTCCTCAAGTTTTGGCTACTGATATTTGGGCACCCGGTAGAGGGGGGAGGGTCGGGATGGAGGGGGGGGGGGGGGGGTGTCTCCCTGTCGATCTGCTCCTGGGCCTGGCCAAGATGGCCATTCGTGGGTCTAGGCAGCGAGTAGGACGTGAAGGGAATGGAGGGGTATGGTCTGAGTGCAGGTAGATGGGACTAGGGGAAAACAAATGGTCGACACGGACTGGAAGGGCCGAGAGGGCCTGTTTCCGTGCTGTAATTGTTATATGGTTATTATATGGTTATAGTCGACGGCCACACTGGGGTAGACTGCCTGCCCCTTTTCCCGGCCTACGTTCGTGCCCATGTTTTCCTGGAGAGGGAACACACGGTGTCCACGGGGATTGGTGGTCTTCCGTGAATGCTAGTCGCCGCAGCAGGTTGAGTGTACTATTGATAAAGTTGATGATATATTAATTTGATGATTGTTTGTTTGTAAACTGCCAATATACGCAGCCTTTGATCGTGTTAATACTCTGTATGTTTGTATTTGTTTTATGAATGAAAGTATTTGTAAAAAAAAAGAGAGGTTTGGCCTGTCCCACCTCCAATCAGCAGGTCTGCGCCCTATAAACGTTATCCATGTAAATGCAAACCAAATGGCCTTGGGAACCTCTTAATGCACCGAACGGGCATTTGTACCCTCTAAATATGAACCAGCAGGGGATTTGACCCTCAACACGAATCCCATGGATGGTTGGACCCTCTAAACGCGCCCCAGCTGGCGTCTTTATCCTCTAAACGCACTCAGTGGGCCTTAACCATCAACTCTACACATGGGTGTGGGCGGGGGGAGAGAGCTCTGAGAAAAGACGGGGAAGAGCCATGGGGGGAGGGGGATATCATGGGGGAGGGGGGCAGGAGCCAGCGAGGGGGACCAGAGGAGAAAGGGCTGGAGCTGCCGGGCTTTGCAAGGGCAGTCGTTTGGGACTCACAGCGTGCTCTGGATGCTCTCCTCCACCGGGATCAGACTCTCCGCTCTCCGTTTGGTACATCGCCGCGCCGCTTCCGGTCCCTCCGAAAATTGTGTCCGGTTGGAGACCTCCACCAGCCACCCTCAGCTCCAGTAAAGATGCGATGGCACAGGAAAGGGTGGACTGTCCCACGAAGTGACAGGAGAAGAGACTAATCCGTGTGGTGCTGACTGGCAGGAGAGGAGATCAAACTGCGCTTGCGCGGTTTTTACGATTGTTAAACCTCGCTAACTTACAACATACCACTGATTGGAATGAAACTTGGCACACTCGCAGCACAGGAGAACTGTGAGTGAGCTGGAGAAAAATCGTTGCGGTATCGCATACCGTTTTTGCGCAAATAGAAAAACAGCGCAAACCGGAAGAGCACAAGATTGGGGCTTTAGTTATGTATAGATATAGATAGATAGATTTTTCAAGTTATTCACATTTTCAACTTTATGAAATCCAGTTTGAGAAAGAATAACTTGACATTGCTGTGTTAGTTGCTTGCAGTTACAGCTATGACATCACGATGGCTTCTCATTTACATAAACTGCCCGTGAACAGTGCTCCATCCGACCACGATATCACAATGGAATTTCAATTACATAAATTGCCCATCAACAGTGTTCCACCCAGTGCAATGAGAGTTTTGTTAGATTGTTGTAAGGAGAGGGAGGGCGTGGGGGAGGGGAGGAGGATAAATTTAAACTTTGTTTAGTGGGGGAGTATGATAGGGGAGAGGTGTGGAGTGGGGGAGCAGGGAGAGGGGAGAGGGGAAAAGAGAGAGGAGGGAGGATGACGAGGAGGGGGAGGAAGTGTTGGGGGATGAGGGCAAATGAGCTTCACTTGCACAGTTGGGGGCTATGGGTAAGTGGTGGAATATTGCGTTGGGGGACAGGTTGTGTTGGGGGAACGGATGAGTGGTGGAAACGGGTTGCCTTGGGGGGACAGGTGAGTGGTGGAATATTGCGTTGGGGGAATGGGGTCCAACAGGTCCCATTTAGTCTAGTCCTTTACATAATTTGTAAAATGTTGAGATCCCTGCACCAATCCCCTTAGCCCACCACTCATTACATCTTATTAATCAGAAAAGTTACATTTATGCCTACTCTCATTTTCTTATTAGCTATCCAATCTTTACCCCATCCCAATATCTACCATGAGCTTTAATGTTCTGCAATAATCTTTCATGCTTCTTTTATTCTGAGTGAATTGTTAGCTATGGAAACTTCCCTGTGACCACTTTTTCCTTTTTTTTGGAAAACTCCTCTTAAATTTTCTTGTGATATGCCCATTCATTCTGTTTTTGTTCACTTAAAAAAAAAACTTTATAATATTTATATTGATTCGTTTTTGCTCTTTATTTATGTTTTCAATAATTTTAAAGAAACCTAATTATTTTACGTCTTTTTTTCAATTTTCGCTGAGCGTTCTTTTTAGCTTTGGTTAAAAAATCATATTTGTTTGTCAGATTAGTGTTCCTCAATCTATTTCATTCACCCCAAATTCTTAGTAGAGTAAATGATATAAACTCATCTACAATAACCAATGACAGAGGATTTAATAAATTACTCTCTCAATTACAGATTTTGGAATCCTACATATAAAAAGAGAAATATGATAGGAGAACCATCAATATATGTTTATAGGAAAGTTCCAAAGCCAGTACAACAACATCAGAAACAGACTTAAACTCAAATCCTCTTTGTCCCTGAGGTCAGAATTGCCATGGGTAAAAGCTCTTCCCCCAGTTCCAACTATCGAACAAGTAATTTCAGCAAACATGCACGAGTATTCTGCCACCTTAGTTTTGTGTGCGTAGTTACATGATAAATTACCTTTAAACATTTTGGTTGATATTTAAAATCTAAAATGGTATTGAGTTTTAATGAAATATTTGTGAGATATTATCTGTTTTTCGTATGTACACCACCAATATTTTTAATCTACTCTTGCAACTGGACACAATTTTTTATTTCCAAACTGAAAGTTGATTTTATTTGCACAGAAAATATAATAGAAAGAAATGAAAATGTTTTGTCTCTTTACAATTTGAAACAGGATTGCAAAAACTGAAAATCAATTGTATGTTTACAAAAATATTGCTGGTGGGTATCTCCAAATGAATGATTTATATTAACTATTGTTTGCTGATATTTGTTTTTTATATTAGAGTTAAGAACACATCTTGATGAGGATAGGAGATAAATGAATTTGGTAAAATTGTAACAGGAAGCTCCAATGCAGCAGAATACTAAATAGATTGATGAAGCATTTTTCTATTTTTCTCAAAAGCAGAAAAGATTGAAGTGGGTGATTTGAAAATTATTAAATATGTTTAATTTTTGAAAATGGTGCAGCCCATTGGACTAAAGAACCTTAACATTATTAATAATTTCTACATACAACCAACAATGGGAGATATCAATAAAATGAACAGCATGGAAAAACACCACAGCAAAAAGGCAAAGCAAGGTAAAAAAATACTAAACAGTGACAAGTTTAAGTATTTTTTAGAGGTCATGAACTAAAGATGCTATGTAGATCCATAGTGATAATACATTGTTGGGGTATGGATAAATGTACACGGCGACAGCAAACTCAACACTTGGAATATCTATTTTATGAATACCAGTACTGTAAACTTTATTGAATATTAACTCCAACTTTGAATAGCACATTTGAATAGGAAATCCAGAAACCTGTGAAAATAAAAAAAATACATTGTAGTTGTCTGCATTATATGCTTCATATATCAAAACTGATTTTCAAATTAAAGAATGCGTAATCAAAATTGTTGGCCATTGTTGACCAAGTTGGCAATCTTTATGCGCTATGTAGATTAAAACACCTTTATTCATTTAACCCTTTCTTTTCCCTTCCCCCTTTCACATATAACTTTTCTTTAGTCACAACCTTGTAATTCATTATTATTAGTATTATTATTATATTTTTTGGATTTATTTTATTAGAAGCAATTGTACAGGGATAAAGCAATCAACATAACAGTTATACAATTATTGTACAGCTTCATTTTTAACATTGAAGCCTAAATTTAAAAAAAAGGGAAAAAAGGAAAAAAGGGAGAAAAAAGAAGAGAATGAAGAAAGGGAAATAAAAGAAAGCAAGAAAAAGACCCCTAAGCTACCAAAGAAGTACAAGAGGAAAGAAAAGAAATAAGAAAATAAAAGATAGAGATATACCTCCCCCCCTCACCCATCCCTGGCATCGGGTTTAAATTTGTGTTTAACCATTCTGTTGTTGCAGAAATTCAGTGAAAGGCAACCATGTCTTGAGAAATTGATCTGCTTTTTCAGCCAAGACAAGCCTAATGTTTTCTGAATGTAGTGTCTCGGACATATCAGTAATCCACATCTTCACTGTTGTCTTTTCCCAAAATTTGAGTATTAATTTTTTCCCCGTTATTAGGCCGTAATTGAATAATGTCTCTGAAATATCATTAGCTTAGAACAGGCCTCTGACATACCTAATGTGATCAGTTTTATATCTGGTTCCAATTTAATTTTAAGTATTTTAGAGAAGATATTAAATATTCCCTTCCAGAGGTTTTGTAACTTTATACAGGAAGCGAAGGAATGGTTATAGTTGCTTCTGGGAGGTGACATTTATCACAAATAGGAGAGACGTTTGGGAAGATCTTTTTCAATTTGCATCTCATTATGCATCTCAGAAGATGGGATATGTACAATTAAAAGAATGTTGCAAATGTAGGATATGAACTTGCTTGGATCAACATGTCTATTCATACATTCATCTAGTATATCTGGACCCATAAAATGACAGTCTTGTGTATATGTTTTCACATAGTCTTGGATTTGAAGATATCTAAAAAGATTGCTTGCTTTCAAATGATATTTCTCCTGTAATTCTTGAAACGAGAGGAAAATCTCCTTCTCGTAAAGATCTCCCACCGTTTTAATTCCTGAGTTTTTCCATTGTGCAAACGCCTTATCTAAACTAGACGGTTTAAACGAGAGATTGTAGCGATTGGTAAATTGTTATTCATGATTGTTATCATGGCAACCATTTCTACGTTCTAATGGCCCTGTCTCACTGTGCGAGTTGACCCACGAGGTACCCCGAGTGACAGACTCGTGGCTGTGCACGAGACTTCAAGTTTATGATCAAGTGTGTAACCGAGTTCCCACGGGTATGTCATTGCTGCGATGTTCCAAGTTCCTCTCCCGAGTTACCAAGTTCCTCTCCCGTTACTCTTGAGCCAACCGTGAATGAAGGTATGTTTTAATAAAGCAACAATGTTAAAATACATCTCCATCCTGTGGTTTTGAGTTATTTCAGCGCGGCGGCATCTATTGATATGACCTACAATGGGAAAATGCGCATCCTCCAGTAACCAAGCATTTCTTGTTGTTTTATGTTTTTAAATACTTTTTTGCAATGGATCTCTATTTTAAATAATTTTTAAAAGGAAGCAGCTCGGGTGACTGACATTGAGCGGCCGCCGGGACCCGACAGCAGACACACACACACACACACACACACACACACACACACACAGAGATACACACAGACAGCAGGACTGGCCGCCACTTCAGAGGAAGGAAGCAGCTCGGGTGACTTTGAGCGGCCGCCGGGACCCGACAGCAGACACACACACAGATAGACAGAGAGGGAGAGAGACACACACACACACACACACACACACAACACACACACACACACACACACACACACACACAGACAGCAGGACTGGCCACCACTTCAGAGGAAGGAAGCAGCTCGGGTGACTTTGAGCGGGCGCCGGGACCCGACAGCAGACACACACACAGATACACACAGATAGACAGAGAGGGAGAGAGAGAGAGACACACACACACACACACACACACACACACACATACACACAGACAGACAGAGACACACACACACACAGATACACACAGACAGCAGGACTGGCCACCACTTCAGAAGAAGGAAGCAGCTCGGGTGACTTTGAGCGGCCGCCGGGACCCAACAGCAGACACACACACAGATACAAACAGATAGACAGAGAGGGAGAGAGAGAGACACACACACACACATACACACACACACACACACATAGAGAGAGAGATACACACAGACAGCAGCTGGCCACCACTTCAGAGGAAGCAGCTCGGGTGACTTTGAGTGGCCGCCGGGACCCGACAGCAGACACACACACAGATACACACAGATACACACACACAAACACACACACACACACACACACACACACAGCCACACACACAGCCACACACACAGCCACACACACACACACACACATATGTGGCGTTTCTGCTCGGGACCCTTCTTCAGACAATCCAATGTCCCATAATATATTCTTTAAATATTAAGTTTTCTGTTCAAAGTGTGGTGCCGTGGTTACGGGTTGTCGGAAGGAAGATGATGAGGTCTGGTACAAGTTGACTTTGTTTTCAGTAATCAGGCCTCTGTGTTGGCTGATGTCTGGTTGATCGAGCGTTCATACAGTTGCGAGCGAGCGAGGTCCATATATAGGATTTAAAGAAGGAACTGCAGATGCTGGAGAATCGAGGGTACACAAAAAGCTGGAGAAACTCAGCGGGTGCAGCAGCATCTAAGGAGCGAAGGAGATAGGTGACGTTTCGGGTCGAGACCCTTCTTCCTAATAAAGGAAGAAGGGTCTCGACCCGAAACGTCGCCTATCTCCTTCGCTCCTTAGATGCTGCTGCACCCGCTGAGTTTCTCCAGCTTTTTGTGTACCCTCCATATATAGGAGCAAGGAACGCGAAGCCTCTGAGGGTTCATTGTTCCCCTGGTTTG
Source organism: Okamejei kenojei (assembly GCA_035221665.1). Classification (NCBI taxonomy): domain Eukaryota; kingdom Metazoa; phylum Chordata; class Chondrichthyes; order Rajiformes; family Rajidae; genus Okamejei; species Okamejei kenojei. Next base: position 8,262,079 of record CM069145.1, on the reverse strand, counting down.
GATTGCTCCCAGGAGAGCGGGCACAAAGAAAAATTTAGGCATTTTTCTGTGGAAGGGGGAGGGCAGTATAAAATCGAAAGCATTGTACAGCAGCACTCTCCCCAACACGAAACACAGCGCAGCGTAAACAATTAAACAGCTTCACTTTTAAAAGCAAAGACACACGTTAAATTACACGGCCCCAAGAAATCGCCTCTCAATTGCTTCGGGGTTGGAATTGAAATATATATAATATATATAATATGTATATACATATTATACTACTTTGGTTCAGTCCCTTTCAGATTATAAAAAAGTTCCCACGATAGACTCACGAGACACTATGGTAAACGCACGGGCCATTACGTTACTGCAACGAGTTTAAATGTTTCCATTTTTAACTTGAACAGTTAATTTGACTCGTGGAAAAAATCAAACATGTTTGATTTTTTTCACGAGTTAACAAGTTTCCCGAGTACCTGCCGTTAGCGCCACGAGTGGACAAGTTGAACGCGCGAGTTCCGACGTTCCCGCTACGTGATCACCACGAGTGAAAACTCGGGGTCACTCGTGGGCCAACTCGCACAGTGAGACAGGGGTTTAAGCTGGATAAACATGATTTTTTGAATATTTTAATGGATTTATTCTTATATCCCTGATCCTATGTTTTAACTGTGCCTCTTTGAAAACCATACAGTATATACATCCTACTGCATTTCATCATAATTTAAAGATAAAAGTAAATGTGCCCAAGAAGAGCAAGGTGACGTGTCTTAATGACTATCGACCAGTGGCACAAACGTCCGTGGTGATGAAGTGCTTTGAGAGGTTGATCATGGCCTAAATCAACTCATACCTCGACAAAAATCTGGACCCACTGCAGTTCGCTTACCACCACAACAGATCAACGGTGGATGCAATCTCACTGGCTCTCAGATCTGGGTCTCTGTGCATCCCTCTGCAATTGGATCCTCGACTTCCTCATTCACAGACCACAGTCTGTCCGTATTGGTGGAAATGTGTCATCCTCGATAATAATCAGCACGGGAGCACCTCAAGGCTGCATGCTTAGCCCCCTGCTGTACTCAATCTATACTCATGACTGCATAGCCGGACATAGTGTGAACTCCATCATTAAGTTTGCCGATGACATCACTGTTGTGGGACGTATCACTGATGGGGACGAGTCGGAGTATAGAAGTGAGTTCGACCGATTGACCAAATGGTACCAGCACAATAACCTGGCTCTCAACACCAGCAAAACCAAGGAACTGATTGTGGACTTTGGAAAGAGTAGGATGGGGACCCACAGTCCCATTTATATCAACGGGTCGATGGTGGAAAGGGTCAAGAACTTCAAATTCCTGGGCGTGCATATTTCCGAAGATCTCTCCTGGTCCCAGAACACTGATGCAATCATAAAGAAATCACATCAGCACCTCTACTTCCTGAGAAGATTATGGAGAGTCGGTATGTCAAGGAGGACTCTCTCGAACCTCTACAGGTGCACAGTGGGGAGCATGCTGACCGGTTGCATCATGGCTTGGCACGGCAACCTGAGTGTCCAGGAACGGAAAAAGCTGCAAAAAGTTGTAAACACTGCCCAGTCCATCATCGGCTCTGACCTCCCTACCATCGAGGGGATCTATCACAGTTGCTGCCTCAAAAAAGCTGCCAGCATCATCAAGGACCCACACCACCCTGGCCACTCACTCATCGCTCCGCTGCCATCAGGTAGAAGGTACAGAAGCCTGAAAACTGCAACATCCAGGTTCAGGAACAGCTTCTTCCCCACAGCCATCAGACTATTAAACACAACTTCAAACAAACTCTATAACAGCCTATTGCACTTTATCTGTTTATTTATATGTGTATATATATATATATATATATATATATATTCTATGGTATATGGACACACTAATCTGATCTGTATTCATGCCTACAATATTCTGTGCTGCTGCAAGCAAGAATTCCATTGTCCTATCTGGAACACATAACAATAAACTCTCTTGACTTGACTTGACTTGGCTCCTTTGGAAGTAAAGGATTCTAGGCACCTGGACACTGTATAGTCATAGTCACTTCCAGCTCAGTTGATCTTGCAAAGTCCTCCTCATGAACATCTGAGGAGTGAGGTTTAAGCTGAAGGAACACTCCCATAGTTATTAGGTAATAGCCTGACAGCTACGCTCGTGGAATCATGCGCTACAGATTCTTTTATTATGATCCTTGATTATTTTTTGGACCATGAGCAGTACAAGTGCACCAGTGCTAACAGTACAACAGGACAAGGATGAGTGACAAGTCACAGAAGCCCTCAACATTGACTCCAGGTCCCATGGCATTAGGGAGGACAACAACAACCTTGTGATTACCTCCTCACTCATGTATGAATCAGTGCCCCTCCGTGTTCAACCAAGAATGGCCTACTAGCAATACTGACTGACTAAGTGCTGAAGTACATGCTTGCCAGACTGGGTCTGTAGCAGCTAGTTTAGTAAATCAATACAGGGATAAACCTACTTGGTTGGCATCGCTCTCATCAATCTACTTTACACAGATCATCTGCCCTTGGCAAGTTTGGTAGGACTCATTGTGGATGCAAAGTCCTATTTTCATGTAGAGGACTTCCACTGTGGGAATGTGATTACAAAGAAGGGTGTTAAGAGGGTTCAGACGATAATGGACAAGTTAAATGAGTGACTGAGTGACTGGCAGAAAATGTGTGATCATCCTTTTTGGTGCACATTTATAGAAAAGCAAAGTATTTGTTAAATGATGAGAGATTGAGTCATGTTGATGTTCAAGCCATTAGGTTTTTTGTTATATCATAGGTTAAAACCATAATTAAACCCTATCAGTAAGTCAGGGCATTGATAATTCTACCTGGTGATCAGTGCTAATTCCACCTGTTGGTGAGCAGTGCTGTCAGTAAAGCCAGTCCTCAAAACAAGAGTAGAAGGATGGCAACAGCATCATCAAAGGCAGGAGTAACCTTCATGAAGAGCAGAGTATCCTATACTCCGGGAGCCCAATGAAGGCACCTCTGACTAGCCCCAAACACGATGGATAGCAATTTGAGACTTGGACAAATAGTCAGAACCTAAGTATTGTGTGCTTAACTCTGTATGTGATTGAACTGATTGGATCTGTTTATGGTATATCTGATCCGTTTGAATAGCATACAAAACAACTTTTTTTAATAAACCTAAAACCTAAAGATAACATAGAAATATGATTCTACAATTGTACAAATTGCCGTCAGCACTTTGAAACTAAATGGCCAAGAAATAAAGTTTTCATTTTCAACTGTTGATAATGGCTAGCAAAAATGAGAAGTCAATTAATTTCAAATGTTAAAATTCTATACCTTAATAAATATAAAGTTCATTATCAAATTTCAAATGTCGTTATATGGTTTACAGATGCTAGAACATATTTTGTATTATATCAAAGTTTAGAAAGTTTAATGTTCAGAATAATTTAACTACAAAAATATGTTATGGCCTGAAGGACATGACCAACCTTGTATTCTTTTAAAAGGCTCTCTAGACCGGCGCTCTGTTCTTCACTTACTGAGCGACCAAGATTTTGCTCGAGCAGAGGAAGAAAATTTTGAAACACTCCAGTACAGTAACGATTCCATCGAGTGGGGCGTTGGACTCTCCATTCCATGATTTTATTCTTCAGTGCCCATTCAATTCTAAGTCACAGTGAATAAGTAAAGAGTAAAATATAGACCAATTTTTTAAAGTAGCAATCAAAATAATTTGGCATTTTATTGATCTCCCGCCAGGACTCTTCATTGCCCATTATTGATCCAATTAATGGGGATATCATTTGTGGACTTAAAGATAGTGTTGGAGCTTTGGCTGGTTACACAGTCATGAGTACAGAGAGACTAGAGCATGTAACTGAGCATGTACCCATGACATACCCCTGTGCCATGGTTAGCTCGGGCCAGGTGTTGTTGCCAATTTGATTGAGATCTGCTGATGAATAAGCCAAGGATCCATTGCATAGGAAGAAGCAGAGACCTAGTTCCAAGTTTGACAATGGGTTTGGAAAGAATGCTTGTGTGGAACATTGAGCTGTGGTTGATGAACAATAGCCTGAGGTATATGCTATGTTGTTCAAGTGGTCCAGTGATCACATCTGCTGTCGATCTTGAGTGGAAGTAGACAAATTAAATTGGGGCCAGATCATAACTAAAGCAGGAGTTAAATTGCATTATAACTGTAAATATGCGAGATTCACAATATGAAGTTCAAGATCATCTTTAATCAGTACCCATATAATAACAGTGCAGCAGGTCAGTAGTTGTTAGTGCATCGCGACCGCTTCCAAGACTGACTACTGTAAGAAGTGGGTGTTAGTATGAATCATACAGTAAGGTGGGGTTAGTGATGCTATTCTAATATGATTGGCTTTCATGCAAAAACCAATCTACATTCTTCCCCGTAAAGAGTGAATATGGTTAAACACAGATCGCAAGAATTCAAACATACTCGCCGTATCTGTCAGGTGGTCTACCAATACGGCCCGAACGCGTACGGACCAAGCCCTCTCCCCCTTCGCCAGAAAGATTAAAAGAAGGTGGTGAACCCAGAGGTGAGAAAGCAGCAGGGGTCACGCGTGGTGACCGACAGGGGGAGCATGCAGGAGAGGTAGTATTGTGATTAGTCATGGCCGCCGGTCGTGGTGGGGAAAGGGACATGCTGGGACTGGTGGTGGACGCGGCAGCAGACGGCTGGAACAATAGAGGTGGAGCAAAAGGTGGACGTGGCTCATGCACAGCCAGCAAGTGTTGGCGGCTCCGACAGTACAAGGCGCCATCGATGTTAACAAGGTAAGATCGTGGTTCTTCAGCCAGGCCAACAACGCAACCCAAACGGGAATGTCCCACAGAAGTTTGCAAACGAATGACTTGGCCCAGTAGTAGTGGTTTAAGTGGTTTGCAGGACTTGTCATGCGATCGTTTCTGGATGTCATGTTTCTCCTGGATGCGCTTCTGGATCGTAGCTGGCTTCAGCACCTGTGGCACCAGCTTCTGCTGGGCAATCGGAATCGGAGGTCTCGTTGTCCTGGACATCAGTCGCTGGGCCGGCGAGCCCAGGATTCCGCCTCTAGCAATGTTCCTGAGGTTTAAGAGGTCGAGATACACATTTGACTTGGCTAGGTGGGCGCGTTCCATTAGCTGTTTAGCACTTCTGACGGCTCGTTCAGCGAGCCCGTTACTTTGTGGGTATTCAGGGCTCAAGCAGGACTAGATAGTGTTTACCGTGCCACTCGAAAATGTCTGCCGCCAGCGACGTCCAGGGCAGTACTGGTGGAGGTTGTTGCAGTAAGGGTTTTCTCTGTTGGTGCGGTGCGAGGCTGTTGCAAATGGGGCAGGAGGCTGTCCTGTCCCGTATGTACTTGGTCAGGCCAGTAAAACAGGTTCTGTGCGTGGGCCAGCGAGGCATCGGTGCCTGGGTGGCCGCTGTGTGCCTCTTTGTAGTATTCGTCACGTAGCGATGAGGGGATCACGACTTTGTTGCCCTTAACTATGACACCATCCTGTATTACCAGTTCATCACGGACTAAGAAGAAAAGAACGGCTGCACCTCCGGCAGTTCGCTGGATTGTCTGTCTGGCCAGCCTCTTTTGATTATGGATGAGAGTAGCTGGAGGGTGGTGTCAGCGGATGTGTGTTCAGCTAAGTGGCGCAATTGTTTTGTGGGAACAAAATCAATGCTGAGAACCATAAACTCGTCCCGTTCATAGGGGTGTCATTTGTTGGATGCCCGTGGTGCGCGAGAGACAGTGTCAGTGACGAGCATGTCTTTGCCCATCTTGTAAACAATTTTAAAGTCAAATCGCTGGAGTTGCATCATCATACGCTGTAGACGTGCAGGATAGGTTTGTTTAGGATAGTCACCAGGGGTTGGTGGTCTGTCTCGACCGTGAAAACATTTGCAAAGATAAAGTCCTAAGGTTTGGAACAAGCAAAGACCACAGCCAGCAGCTCCTTCTCGATTTGTGCATAGCGCTGTTCAGTGTCGGTCATGGTACGGGAGGCATTGGAGACAGGGCGTAAAATTCCATCGGCAGATGATTGTAGGTAGGCCGCGTCAAGTCCGAATCTTGAGGCATCGCAGGTAACTGTCACGGGGCGTTTCAGGTCGAAAAATGTCAAGCTGGTCAGCTTTGATTTTAAAGCGTCAAATGCTTTTTGGTGTTGTTGGAACCAGGAGCAGACAATGTCCTTTCGAGTCAGTTGTCTCAGAGGCGAACTCAGTTCACTGAGGAAAGGTATGAATTTTCCCAGATAGTTCACAATACCCAGGAATCGCTGCAGGCCGAGCACGTCGGTTGGGGCAGGCATCTCTGTGATGGCAGCAGTTTTCTTCGGATCTGGCCTGAGACCATCAGGAGTGAATACATGTCCAACATAGGTGACCTCTCGAACTCTGAACTTGCACTTGTTAGGTTTGAATTTCAGGTTGATCTGACGCGCCCGGTCCATGATAAGCTTTAGGTTGTTATGCTCCGCTGTGTCTTTGCCATAAACCAAGATATCGTCTACGATGATGGCACACGGGAGGCCCTGGAACAGCAGTTCCATGTTTCTCTGGAAAACTTAACTAGCCGAGTTGATGCCGAATGGCATTCTTAGAAATTTGAATCTGCCAAATGGGTGGTAAATGTGGTCAGGTTTGACGACGTCATCTAGCGGTCTCTGCCAAAATGAGCTCTTTGCATCGAGGACTGAAAAAACGGTGGCTCGTCCGATCTGCGCAGCGACGTCCTCGACAGTCCTCATAGGATAATGCAGACGCCTGATGGCAGTATTCAAATCCTTTGGATTGATGCATATGCGGAGCTCATTTTTATCCTTCTTGAGGGTAGCAACCATAGTGGAAACCCATTCAGTGGATTCACTGATCTCCTCTAGTATGCCTAAGGAGACCATGTTCTTTAGTTCAGACTCAATCCTGTCTCTCATAGCGTGTGGCACACGGTGCGGTGCGTGGACAACAGGGTCAACATTGGAGTCAATGGATATCTTGTAGGTCACGGGCAGCTTGCCTAGTTTGCCATCGAACAAATCGGGGTATTCTTTTACCGGGTCCACAGTTATCAGTAGCTTGTGAACTGACTGGTCAAATGAAACCAGCCCTAGGTCTTGGCATGCGTGGATGCCCAATAGAGTCACAGAGTCAGAATTCAAAACATAGAAGGTCAGATTCCTTGTAGTCTTTTCCAGCATACATTTAAAAATGGTTCTTCCCAGGGGAAACAAAACTTCTCCCCCGTAAGCATGCAGAGTGGACTTGTCTTTAGTCAAGGCCTCATTATTTCTTATCTTGTTGTTGAGGTGCACCGACATTATGTGAACTTTTGCACCGGTATCTAGCTTGGCCTTGACAACTATTATTAATTGACATCAGAACTGTAGGATCGAGAATCTTACCAGCTGTGTGAAGGAGTGAATACACGGTTGATTCCCCGTTAGAGTTAATTGGACTGTCCTCGGGGGCAGAGTCAAGCTGGTCTTGAGAAACAGAGGATGGTTGGTCTTGTTGTAACAGGTGCAGATTAGACACTGCGCTATAGGGTCTTTTCTCGCTCTGACACGATGTAAATATGCGAGATCCACAATCTGAAGTTCAAGATCATCTTTAATCAGTACCCATATAATAACGGTACAGCAGGTCATTAGTTGTTAGTACATCGTGACCGCTTCCAAGACTGACTACTGTAAGAAGTGGGTGTTAGTATGAATCATACAGTAAGGTGGGGTTAGTGATGCTATTCTACTATGATTGGCTTTCATGCATAAACCAATCTACAATAACTAAACTCTCTCAATGTTTTATCACAATGAACCTGAGTGCTGAGTTGGTAGTCATTGAGGCATGTTACCTTGCTCTTCTTAGGTACTGATAATATAGATTTTTTTTAAAGCCGATGGGAACCTCGGGGCTTGGTATTGAGAGGTTGAAGATGTCAGTGAAAACTCCAGCCAGTTAGCCTGGTTTTGCGAATACAGACAGGAACACCGTTACTACCAGAAATTTCTGACGTTGGCCTTAGAGACTGAGATCACAGAGTCACCGAGAGCTGTGGGGCTTGTATAGTTACATTGGTGTTCTCCCTTTCAAAACAAGCATTAATCTCATCATGATGCATCACTTTAACTTGAGCTGCTCATTGCCTTGTATGAACTGATTTGTGCAAGTCCTGCCACAGTTGCCGAGCCATCTGGGCCTCCATTTTAGATTGGTAATGTTTGTTTGCATTGTTGATGGCCTTCTTGACATCGTACCTGGATGTCTTGTATGATCATGGCTCGCCTGACTTGAACGCCTGACTTGAATCTTTTGGCCCTAAGTAGATTGCAGGGCTCCTGGTTCATCCAAGGCTTCTTGTTAGGGAACACAAGGATGTTCTGGTAAGAAAACATTCCTCCACATATTTCCTTACAAATTCACTAACTTCTTAGTGTGGCGTATTTATTCACGTCCATTGCTGAATCCTTGAACATCACCCAGCAGTTGCGAAGACTGCCTGCCCTGACCAACTGTGTCCAACCCTCTACATATACAGAGAAACATAGAAACATATAAATTAGGTGCAGGAGTAGGCCATTTGGCCCTTCGAGCCTGCATTGCCATTCAATATGATCATGGCTGATCATCCAACTCAGTATCCCGAACCTGCCATATCTCCATACCCCCTGATCCCCTTAGCCACAAGGGCCACATCTAACTCCCTCTTAAATATAGCCAATGAACTGGTCTCAACTACCCTCTGTGGCAGAGAGTTCCAGAGACTCACCACTCTCTGTGTGAAAAAAGTCTTTCTCATCTCGGTCTTAAAGGATTTCCCCCTTAACCTTAAGCTGTGACTCCTTGTCCTGGACTTCCCCAATATCGGGAACAATCTTCCTACATCTAGCCTGTCCAACCCCTTAAGAATTTTGTAAGTTTCTATAAGATCCCCTCTCAATCTCCTATATTCTAGAGAGTATAAACCAAGTCTATCCAGTCTTTCTTCATAAGACAGTCCTGACATCCCAGGAATCAGTCTGGTGAACCTTCTCTGCACTCCCTCTATGGCAATAATGTCCTTCCTCAGATTTGGAGACCAGAACTGTACACAATACTCCAGGTGTGGTCTCACCAAGACCCTATACAACTGAAGTAGAACCTCCCTGCTCCTATACTCAAATCCTTTTGCTATGAAAGCTAACATACCATTTGCTTTCTTCACTGCCTGCTGCACCTGCATGCCTACTTTCAATGACTGGTGTACCATGACACCCAGGTCTCGTTGCATATCCCCTTTTCCTAATCGGCCACCATTTAGATAATAGTCTGCTTTCCTGTATTTGCCACCAAAGTGGATAACCTCACATTTATCCACATTATACTGCATCTGCCAAACATTTGCCCACTCACCCAGCCTATCCAAGTCACCTTGCAGTCTCCTAGCATCCTCCTCACAGCTAACACTGCCCCGCAGCTTTAGTGTCATCCGTAAACTTGGAGATATTGCCTTCAATTCCCTCATCCAGATCATTAATATATATTGTAAATAGCTGGGGTCCCAGCACTGAGCCTTGCGGTACCCCACTGGTCACTGCCTGCCATTGTGAAAAGGACCCGTTTACTCCTACTCTTTGCTTCCTGTTTGCCAGCCAGTTCTCTATCCACATCAATACTGAACCCCCAATGCCGTATGCTTTAAATTTGTATACTAATCTCTTATGTGGGACCTTGTCGAAAGCCTTCTGGAAATCCAGATACACCACATCCACTGGTTCTCCCCTATCCACGCTACTAGTTACATCCTCGAAAAATTCCACAAGATTCGTCAGACATGATTTACCTTTCGTAAATCCATGCTGAATTTGTCCAATGATTTCACCACTTTCCAAATGTGCTGCTATCCCATCTTTAATAACTGACTCTAGCAGTTTCCCCACTACCGATGTTAGAGTAACTGGTCTGTAATTCCCCGTTTTCTCTCTCCCTCCCTTCTTAAAAAGAGGGGTTACGTTTGCTACCCGCCAATCCTCAGGAACTACTCCAGAATCTAAAGAGTTTTGAAAGATTATCACTAATGCATCCACTATTTCCGGAGCTACTTTCTTAAGTACACTGGGATGCAGCCTATCTGGCCCTGGGGATTTATCGGCCTTTAATCCATTCAATTTACCCAACACCACTTCCCGACTAAGCTGGATTTCATTCAATTCCTCCTTTGACCCGCGGTCCCCTGCTATTTCCGGCAGATTATTTATGTCTTCCTTAGTGAAGACGGAACCAAAGTAGTTATTCAATTGGTCCGCCATATCCTTGTTCCCCATGATCAACTCACCTATTTCTGACTGCAAGGGACCTACATTTGTTTTAACTAATCTCTTGCTCTTCACATATCTATAAAAACTTTTGCAGTCAGTTTTTATATTCCCTGACAGTTTGCTTTCATAATCTATTTTTCCTTTTCTAATTAAGCCCTTCTTTCCTAATTAAGCCCTTCTATTATACTATTATACTTAATACGATCTGAGCTCTTCAGTCGCTACCTATAGAAAGGAAGAAGGCGCAGAAGCAGGTAGTCTGGTTTTTCATAGTGTGGGCGAGGGACTGAATAATAGACATCTTTGATATTGCGTGATACCTTCTGCATGCAACAAAAGCAATAGACCTCTTTCAGGGCAGGCAGGTGTGTGTGGGTGATCTTCTGGGCTGTATTGATGACTCTCTACAGAGCTTTCTTGTCAGCCACAGAACTGTTGCCATACCATACCAGGATGACATGTGTCAGGACACTCTCTATGGTGCAACGGTAGAATGACACTAACAGCTGTTGTGGCGTTGATTTTCCTGAGTGGTCTTAGGAAGTAAAGCCATTGGTGTGCCTTCTTTACCAGATACTTTTTTGCATAGGGGCCAGGACCCTCTGGGACAAGCTGCAGTTCCCAGCAAAGATTATCTTTGGTTCCCAGGTCGCCTGTGAGCCCCTGGTCTAGCTGCAGTTCTGCTGTCCGGTCCCGGCGGTCGCTCGCAGCCACCCAAGCTACTGAGTGAGTTTAATGGGAAACCTGAAGAAAGACAGGTCGGGTCGCCTACATTGGCGATTCGAGCAATTTAGAGCAGAGCAGTATCTATGCTTGTAGATGTGGACGCTGTAGATTGGCTATTTCAAACTAGCCAATTATAGTGCTTGTTAGTAGTAACTCCGCCTAGTATGTACTTTTATAATATCGAGAAGTCGTTTATGCTCGTTAGTAGCAGTAGCAGCTCGGTGCTGTAACGTCTGCAGATCCATGCTGTAAGTATTTAATAAATATGTGTTGTATCTTGATGTGTGTTCGAGTCAAATCATTACATGGTGTCAGATAGTGCGTCTTGCCCACTCCGTTCAAGTTTATCGGGTTTTATTTTCTTTTGATTATTTTGTGTCATTATTATCTCCATTATGGCAAATTCGTGTCGCCGCCCAAGCCCTTTGATCTTTGATTCAGACATTGCTGATAAATCATATTATTGAAAGAACCAAGTTCTATGCTCGTTTACAACAGGTTGATGAGCCTATTGAACAATTTATCAGCGGCGTCAAGCACCTGGCTGCACGCTGTCAATTTTGTGATTTACGCGATGAGCTTACCCGTGATAAATTGGTAGGTGGAATGCTCGATAGCAAGTTGAGAGGTGAACTTCTTCGAAATACTGAATTAACCCTCGAACAAGCCGAGCATGCCTGTCGTATTTCTGAGATAACGTCCCCCCACACTGATCCAGTGCCTTTCAGTCTTCGAGTGGCACGGGAAACACTGTTCTTGTCGACTCTTACTCGGGCTTGTTCGAAATCGACCTACTGCCAACCATTTCTTCGGAGGCAGTGATCGAGAAGTTGCAGCATCACCTCTCCATGCACGGCTCCCCAGCATGTATCCAGTCCGACTGTGGCAGACAGTTCACCAGCCAAGCTTTTAAAAACTTTGCTAAACAATGGGACTTTCAACACGTTACCAGCAGTCCCGAGTTCCCGCAGTCCAACGGACTCGCCGAACGCGCCGTTCGGAATGCAAAACAACTCATGGAACGATCATACCTTGCCAAATCAGACGTATACCTGGACCTGCTCAATCTAAGGAACATTGCACGGGATCCCATACTAGGTTCTCCTGCCCAACAACTGATGTCTCGCCAAACCCATGTTCCTCTGCCTGTCTCCCAGCAGCTGTTGCAGCCACAAGTTCATTCCCTGCCTGCGGTTCAGAAACAACTACAATTTAAACGTGACACGCAGAAGTGGTTCTTCAACAAGTCCAGCAAGCCACTTAAACCTCGTGGACAAGTGGTTCGTCTGCAAACTGACAAGGGCCATGCACGCCTGGGACACATCCACGGCCCTGCCAAAGAACCACGATCATACCTGGTCAAAGTGGATGGAGTCATCTACAGGCGCAACTGTCAACACATCCTTCCGGTGAAGGAACCGCGTCCAGCGACTCCATATCCTGATGCCCCACGTCTTGTGCTCCCTCCCACAGTCGGTCCCGCGCCCCCACCACCAACTGTCGTTCCTACCGCGGTCTCCCCGTGTCATCTGGCTCCTGGCTTGCCTATCTCGTCTCCCACCCTGCCTGTTGGGTCGCCAGTCGTTTCCCCCTCCCCTCCCCGGTATCTTCTCCAGCGAAAGGAGGTGAGGCGGTCTCATACCACACGGGCCGGACAGGATTGCAGGCCACCTGTCCGATATGGCAATGTTGCATAACTTTTCAAATGTATTTTTAACATTCTGCTTATATTGCTTAGCCACCGATGTTTTTAATTTCTACAAGAAGAGATGTAGATTGGCTATTTCATACTAGCCAATTATAGTGCTTGTTAGTAGTAGCTCCGCCTTGTATGTACTTTTATAATATCGAGAATTCATTTATGCTAGTTAGTAGCAGTAGCAGCTTGGAGCTGTAACGTTTGCAGATCCATGCTGTAAGTGATTTAATAAATATGTGTTGTATCTTGATGTGTGTTCCAGTCAAATCATTACAGACGCCATGACCAAAGATCAAAGAGGGGAGACTGAAGCCGGTTACGGTAATGGCTTTGAAGATTACCCATGACCTACTATGGACTATCTTGCTCCGCTCTATGATCTTTGGTGTTCAGTTTCAGTTTCCTGGGCACCCACATCTCAGCAGATCTCAGGTGGTCAACTAACACGCACTCCCTGGTAAGGAGGGCACAACAACGGCTTTACTTCAATTTGCCACAACAGCTGCTAGTGTCATTCTATGTTTTCTATGTTTAAAGTCAATTCTGGTAAAATTCTAGAAATTATCTTTCAATAGACAATAGACAATAGGTGCAGGAGTAGGCCATTTGGCCCTTCGAGCCAGCACCACCATTCAATGTGATCATGGCTGATCCTCCCCAATCAGTACCTCGTTCTTGCCTTCTCCCCATATCCCCTGACTCTGCTATTTTTAAGATCCCTATCTAGTTCTCTCTTGAAAGCATCCAGAGAACCTGCCTCCACCGCCATCTGAGGCAGAGAATTCCACACTCACCACTCACTTTACAGAGCATTCAAACAATCACTCAGTATTGATTTGTGAATATTGAGTAATGTCAGGCTAATTTACTTAACTGTTTATGATGATACCATAGTGGTAAATAATGGAGATGTTAAGGATATTATCTATGTTGTCTACCAAAATTCATTTGATAAATTCACATGAAAAGAAGGAAGACAGAGAAAGGATAAAGTACAAACTTAATTTGGTTGAATCTGACCGATATCCCCGAGGAATCTATATTGCATCCATAGCCTTTATCAAATTTATTAATGGTTTCAATAAAGGAGCAGAGAGTTGTAAGCAATATTTGTAGATTAAGTTGAATTAGGAGGCAGTAATTAAACATGAATTAATGTGAATTTATCAAATGAATTTTGGTAGACAAAATAGATAATATCCTTAACACCTGCATTATTCACCACTATAGCATCATCACAAACAGTTAAGCAAATTAGTCAGTCATTACTCAATATTCACAATCAATACTGAGTGATCGTTTCAATGCTCTGTAAATCCTGAAAGATAATTTCTAGAATGTTAGCAGAATTGACAGTAGACAAGAATGTCCAGCATTTTTAAATAATAGATTTCATTTCTTTTCCAATCCAACAGCATAATTTATTGATCGAGAAATGCATAAATGCATCAGAACAGTATTGTTTATGCATTTAAAAAAAATCCTTACTAAATTATGCTGTTACTCTGGCATGGAAGCCACTAGGCCCTAGAGATTTGCTTTACTTGAGCATCATAATTTCCTCTATTATTCATTCTTTTATTTATGTTAAATCCAGTCACTTCTATAAATAATTCATTTCATTTTGTACTGTACTCCTGGTACTTTGACATTTTTCTCTACTTTAAAGAAAAATGCAATGTATTCAGATACTAATTCTGCGATTTCCTTTATTGCCAGTTCCCCTGGCCGCTGTTTCACTTAAATATATTTACAGCATATTTTACTGTTAGCTTTATTATTCTTTGCAAATATGTTTCTTATATTTATTTTTGGTTGTTAATATTTTCATAATGAGTTATACCTGTAATCTCCCTTTCCATGATATTTCCACTTGTCGCATTTCTGTAAGGTACGTTTAATTTTATTCTGTATCTTGCCCCTTACTACCAAACCAACACAGCTTAAAGTTCTGTCCTTACACAAAGATCATGTATTGAACAATTTTTGACATATAAAAATGTTCCTACCTGTTCTGTAATTTATCCACCAGGGCATTTTCAGTGGAAAAGTAGATTAATTCTGGTGGCTAGAAAATATTTCCGCGTTACATGTTGCAGATTTGCTTAAGATCTAACTCTTGTAAAATGTTTATTGAATCTCATGACTTAAAATATCCTATGCACAACAATCAGTACAAATCTTCATTTTTAATAAAATTAGCTTAAAATAAGCTATTTTATGTTTAGAGATAAATGTTATTTCTTGATTAACGTTAACAGGACCAAATTGCAAAAGTGGACGGCCATGTACAGCTAGTACTATTTAGTGTACAGTAAACCCTCATTACAACAGACCATGGGGGGGGGGGGGAATGGTGTACGTTATTGCTGATTATCCACTATAAGCAAGTCTAATATATGGCATTTCATGTGTAGAGACACAGCAATAAAATTTAGGCTGAGCAAGAAATGCATTGACAGAGGTGGCTTTTTCCAGCTGCGATTCAGGTGCCATTAAATCATAGCCTGACCTACCCTAAGCTACAAAGCTCCAAGGTCTCAGTACAGCAATACAGGCATGGCTAAGAAAACTGTGTGGGCCAGTGGTGCCATTGTCAGGCATGTGCCAGGGAAGTGGCCGTGGGTTGCATCGGTTGGTCTGTCCACTATAACTGAAATCCATTATGAAGAGGTCCATAAAAACAAGGGTTTACTGTATTTATATTTTCAACTGTGGATACATTTCTAACCAACAATGGAATCTGAAATTTCCAAAATAATAATAATAAATTACCTGCACAGAAGACAATGCCCGATGCTGGGGACTCTTGAAGAATGGCCGCCAATTATGTTCTTTTGAGGTATCAAAGCTTATGCTCACAGGACGACTATTCTTTTGAATATTAAACCAGATCTATATGAATATGTTTTGAAATTCATTATAGAACTTTAAAAACCTTTTTTTTCTATTATACAATAATTAAAAGTATCTTATGCAATAATTAAAGTCGTAACATTAGTTTTATCTTGCCTACCATTTGTCAAATTTACAAAAATTGATCACTTTGTTTTTCCAGAAGAAAAGGAAAGCAACAGATCAAGGGCTTATTAAGTCAGAGAGTGCAAGTCGGGCGGTAAATTGATATTCACAGCGGGCAACGCATCCAGATTATACAATAATGCTTTAAAGGTGAAAACCTCGCCAATGCCTGCTACAATGGTGAAGAACTTGCATTTCGCTTTTTTTGTATTGTCATTAATTTTATTTCATGTATTTGCTTGAAATATTTATTAAATATATAATTAGTTTAGAGATACAGTGTGGAAACCGGTCCTTCGGCCCACCCAGTGTGCGCCGACGAGCATCACATCACACACTAATACTAATCCCGGAGTGTTGGGCCTGCTGACTTTAACACCGATGAGCTGTGGTTTGCGGAGCTTCTAGCCGCGGGCGCTGACTATTCGCGGAGCCCTGGGATCTTTTGCCAAGGATCGCCAGTGTTGGAGCTCCGCCCAGCTCGGCTGGTGGACTTTTAACATCGGATGCCATGGTCTCTGGTAGGAAGCGGCCGATTCGGAAACGCCAAGCCGCAGAGTGTGTCCCTCTGTTCCGACGTCGGAGTTCCGATCAACCTGGCAAGAGGACCTGTACATCGGGGCGTCCGCTGCGGCAACTGTGGAGGGTTCAAAGGCCCCAACCATGGGTGAACAAAGAGGAAGATGACTGAACTTTATTGCCTTCCATCACAGGGTGAAACGTTGATTCCGCGGTGGTGGATATTTATGTTAAACTCTATTGTGTATTGTGTTCTTTTTAATTGTATGGTAACTCAAATTTCACTGTACCAATTGGTGCATGTGACAATAAATGTGAACTTGAAATTGAACACACTAGGGACAATTTACAATTTTACTGAAGCCAATTAACCTAGAAACACATCAGTCTTTGGAATGAGGGAGCATCCGGTGAAAAACCACGTGGGTCATGGGGAGAACACAAACTCCGTAGAGACTGCTCCCGTGGTCAGGATAGAATCTGGGTCTCTGGTGCTGTAAGGCGGCATCTCTACTACCGTGCCGTGCCACGCTGTGGGGCTTATAATTATTTTATAATGCTTATAAATCTTATAATCTTATAAATCTTAACATATTTTTATTCACATGTCTGCATTGTCTCCAAGTTACTTTTACAAACTTATTTTTTGTCTGGATTTGAGCTCTCCATAATAGTATTTGTTTAACCCAATTGGTTGTTGTTTCAATAATGTTTCTGAAAGTTCATTTACATGTTTGTTCTCAATTGCTGTAGATCCTACAATGTATTATACGTTAATCTTCAAATTATTCCAAAATCCAGAACTATCTTTAACGTGTTTGTGGGTACTGCGACCACTTTTGTTTGCTGTATGCACTCATATTTTGGATATATAATTTGGATTAAATTTTTTCATAACATGAAAATCATGCCAAATCAGGCCAAAATACGTCAACGCTTTAGAAAGGAAAGGGTAGGTGGAAGGGAATAAAAAATGAATAGATAGAGAGAGAGATAGACAGTTGCCATAATTACCTGTACTTCTTTGGAATGGGAGAGGAAACCCACGCACGTCAAGGGGGGGACGTACAAACTCCATACAGAGAGTACCCGTAGTCAGGATCAAACAATAGACAATAGGTGCAGGAGTAGGCCATTCGGCCCTTCGAGCCAGCACTGCCATTCAATGTGATCATACCCAACCAATCAAACTGGGTCTCTGGTGTATAATTTTGTAAAGTCAATACCTAATTTTCCATACATTTCCATTCCCACCCTTTAGGGATGAAACCAGTGAATAATAAGATGGAGTCCACTTCATTTAATGTTTTATTTGGACAGCCTGAGTACATACATGACATATATGCACCATTTGTAGTCTACTTATTATTAGACATAAACTCAACATGCAGATGAAATTTTCAATGCCTGTGGTTTAATGCGAAGGGCTGAATGGCCTACTCCTGCACCTAATTTCTATGTTTCTATGTCTATGAAATTTTCAATGCCTGTGGTTTAATTTGCTAATTATTATTTGCATAGCTTTTTTATGCACATTGATTGAAAAAATAAGATCTTATTTTCAAGAATACTCACATTTTCGTTATTGATCAAACAATCAGCACTTTGCAGTGGACAAAAAGCATTAAATTGCTCATAGCATTCCCCAGTTTCAGGATTCCAAATCATGGTGGTCATTCTTTCTTGAATAATCACATAAGCTGTTGGTCCCTTTAAATAGAACATTTTGGATTATGAGTTAGAATACCTTATGGATAAGGATATTCAAAGCACAACAAAAATACACAACTAAATTAACAACATGAGAGATATATTGTAGGTAAACAAGTACAGGTACGAGGGTAGAAATTACTAAAATATAAATTTGGAGAAATCCTCCAGAAATTGGCAGTAATTTTGTGAGAATTATGCTATTAGCTATGGAGCCTATTTGATGGAAAGGCCATACATAGGATTGACATTTCACTCCATCCTTCTAGATTATCACAATATTAGGAAGATAGCCCACAGGTTTGTGGGATTCAGGTATCTGAAATGGGCTCACAATTTCGCAAAAAAAGGACTGAGAGGAGATTAAACAGAACATTAGAAAATGAATTGGTGGGGAAAACAGGAGGAGCATTCTCCCTTGGTAGAAAGGTTGTGTGATGCATTAAATTATTCATTAATGGCATTTCATGAGAGATTAACAAAAGTCTTGGAATTCAATGACTCCTTCACATGAACTGTAGGCATTCCAATGATCGCAGAGCCTATCAAAATCACTCAAAGCTGGAACAATTATCATTCAGGTATTATTGTTAAAAGTAATTCTTACAATACATCATTTTTTGAAGCAGAAGCTCTTTGAAATGATGCCTGGCAAAATATTCATAGAAAGAAAATTAATGCCAAGCCGTGTCATCTCTTTAGCATGAAATCATTCCCTTATTGCAAAATGTTTATTCAGATACTGTATAACTATCATTTCTATTAATCCACAAGACACTAGAAGTGACATAATTCCCCAAATTATGCCTCCATTTACATTTTCTCCTTTGAGAAAGCCAAGGCATTCTGATATCATTTAATGAAAGATCATCTTTTAAAAACACATCTTTGATCATTGCTTAACCTACTCTGCATGTGATTCCCAAGTCCAAATGTACAATTCAGTTGTGAGAAGGACGACCAACATAGCATTAAATCCTTGCCTGTACCTTTAAGTCACAGGCACATAGACTCAAATGAACACACCAAAACAAATAATATATAGATTATACATAAATTAAACATAACATTTCTAAAATAAAGAAAACTGCAAATAAAGTGATGTTAGTTCAAAACCACCATTAGAAAAAAAAAAACAAGGCTGTGTACTGCAAGAGGTGGACCGCACAGTTCCATTGTCAAGAGAGAATTAGGATTTTGCATGTTGATTTAAGAACCCTGATAGTTGTGGGTTAAATATCAAATATTTAAGGGATTACCAGTCTCTACATTGTATTTCATCTAATTGGGAACTGAAAATCATTCCGTCACGTCTTATTGATTCTCACTTCTTTCTCGGTTGGACACTATTCAAAAGTCAATTAACCCATTGACTGCAAGGTTCTTTAAGTATCCTATTCTATGAACAAAGACAAAGGGGTTCAATGGTGGAAACTGCTTGTGATCCAGCCAGTTTAAATTGACTGCAGCCTCGCATTTCAAGAAATCATCACTGAGAATGCCATGGTCACATTGAGTCAAATAATCTCATCTGAAAATGTAATCACTCAATTCCTTTGATGGAAGCTGCACAATGTTTTCAATAATATATTTCGGCAACATGCCTGAAGAAAATGCTGCAGAATTCTTGAGATGCCCAAAGCGCTCATCAGTAAAATAAACATGACAGTTTAGTTGTAGATGTGCATGAATGAACAGCAAATAACTCGCAGACTACTAAAGTGTCTCTGACTGCACGTACAGGTTGGGTCTTCCTTCTGTGCCAATTGTCATTTGGACCCATCCACTTAAAGATGCTGATGATGGCTCAAATTTTCTTCACCCCTCCTCTTCTCCTTAATCTTTCCCTTTGACTTTGTCCACATGGTTTCCACCCTGAAAATCCTCATACAAGGGTTTTGTTCATTGGTTGTGGAGTAAGTAGCAATGACAATAAAGTAGGATATTCTGCCTGCTGAGTACTAGAGGGCTACTCTGGAGAAGTATTGAAAGGTAAAACATATTTTAAGGAAGTCAGTACTGTTGCATCTTTCAGTATAGCAGTACACAGCTTCAACAACTGGAAAGATGGTATAAGTGAGATGATGGCAATGAACACTGAGTGATTCTTCATATTCATGAAGAGTTTAGGGTTGGAAAGTATAGCCGAAGTGAAACATCAGTATATGTGTGTTTGAACCTGGCAGAAGCCAACAATGCTGGCAAATACCTATGCCAGCTCAGTTTCAATTTATTGGCAAAATATAAAATAAAGGAACTTATTACTCCTGGAATGTTGAGCATCTGAGACCTCAGTAATCTTGCAGTGAGTGGCAATTGTGAAACAAAACTGAGAATATAATCCACGGTGTCCAACATGCAGATTTTCCAAGTCAATATCATTCCTCTCTTTGCAGTGAATTTTAGCTTTGTAATGCCAGTAGAACTTCACCATGTGTTTTGATATGTGTCTGCTTACGAAATAGGTAAAGCTAGAACATATTAGACGGAGAAAGATGGCTCCACACACACTCGTGTTGGGATAAAAAGCAGGAATTATTTATTTCCAAGTTAAAGGTCACTGACTGATTTCCATAATTATATGCGCTAGTCTGAGCATGTGCGAGAATGAGTAGAGCTCTTATGCATAGATTACATGGATATTGTCACATCCTTTCTTTTTTGACATTTTAGGATTACATTTCCAATGATCCAAAACAAAGCAAACCTAAACACTTTTCATAATATCACCATAATATCACCATCACTGAATAAAACAACTGTTCTGTGTTATTTCACAATTTCAACCATAGCCATACTTGTGACTTGTTTCAATAACACAAAATAATTATGACATGCTTTCTTGTCATAAGCATGTATGTACATCACAACAAAACATCTTACTTCTTGACATACTCGCCGTATCTTTCCGGCAGTCTGACAACTCTACCTGCCCTAGTCTTTGTGATGGTGTTTCTTTCAGAAGTGTCTGTCTTTTCAGTGTGTACATTCTGTGCATCACTTCTATTTTTCTCTCGTGTGTCACTTTGTTTTTGATTAGTTTTCTCTGTGTTATGAGTTGCATCTTTTTCTGGTGATGCATGATGCAGGTTTTTTCGGTGTCAGCTGAGGTTGCAAAGGTTTCTCAGTCTTCTCTGCATCTGGTGGTTTCTCTGGAGTTATGTGTGGGGGGTAGTTCTCCGGTCTTCTTCAGATCCACTCGATTATGTCGGATTAGAAGTCCTAACTCTGTCTCGACTTCGTATGATCTCTCATCCAGTCGTTTCTGAACTGTTGCTCTCTGCCATCTGGTATCTCCTAGTTTATAGGGTTTGAGTCTTACGACATCACCTTCTTCCAAGATTGGCAGATCCTTGGCATGTTGGTTGTAGATCTTTGACTGTTTTCCTTGCAAATCCTTCATCTTTTTCCTCTCTGTCATGAGTATCTCAGCACCATGTGGTTTGAGGAGGTTTGATGTAGTTGGAAGTGTCATTCTTGTTCTCCTTCCATGTAGTCTTTGTGCAGGAGTACTGTTCACTCCTTGCGCGGGGATGTTGCGCAATTCAAGTATTGCCAAGTAGACATCTGTCTTGGAGTGACTGGTTTTCTTCAGCACTCACGTAGCTACCTTGACTGTCACCTTACCATTAGCTTGGCTATGTCTTGGAGAAATTGAGTAATGGTCAAATTCCCATTTCCTGCCAATTTTGGCAAACTCTTCTGATGAGAACTGTGTCCCGTTGTCGCTTACCACAGTGCTGGGAATTCCGTATCTTGCGAAGTGGTTCTTGAGTTTTACCATGACTGTCCTGCTGTTCAGGTCATACAGTCTGTCTATTTCCCAGAAATTAGATAGTCAACTGTAATTGAATAATGCTTTCCCTCGCTCGAACATATCGGTTCCCGCTTTCACCCATGGGCGATCTGGGAGGTGATGGGGCAGAGTTTCTTTCTGATTCTGTTGTTCATACATCCTGCAGGCTTCACAGTTTGAAATGAACTGTTTCCCATCGGAGTTCATTCCGGGCCAGAAAATGCATTCTCTAGCATGTCTGAGGGTTCTTTCTACTCCCAGGTGAGAGGTGTGGAGTGTCTCCTTCATATCTTTGCATAGAGTGATAGGGATTACAACTATCTCTCCTCTGAACACCGTCTTGCACACTCAACTCGTCTCTGACGTTGAAGTATGGTTGTGCTGCTTCTGGGACTTAAGCTGGCCATCCATTTTGGATTACGTTCTTAACGGTCTGTAGTGTTTTGTCTTCCCTGGTATGGGCTTGGATGCATTTGACCTTGTCCTCACCCATGCTCTAGGACTCAAGGAGGTTGACAACAGTGTATCTGGTTGATCCTGTGGTGTCCGGGAGGTATGCTCGGGAGAGCATATCTGCTAGATGCATGTCTTTTCCCTTTACCCATTTGATCTTGATGTCATAATGTAGCATCCCCATCATCATGCCCTGAAGACGTCTTGGTGCCCTATGCAGAGGCTTTTTGACGATGACTTCAAATGGCTTGTGGTCACTCTCAATGATCACTCTCTGTCTGTAGGTGTACTGATGAAATCGCTCGAGGGCAAACACTATTGCTAGTGCCTCCTACTCAATCTGAGCATATCTCTGCTCGGTTGGCGTCAATGCTCGACTCACATAGAACAGTGGTTGTCCTTTCTGCATAAGTGTTGCACCTAGACCTGCCTTGCTTGCATCACATTGTATGGTCAGCTGTTCATCTGGTATGTAGTACACAGGATGGGTGCCGTTGTCAACAGCTCCTTGATCTTTGACATTGCCGTCTCAAGTTCTGATGACCATTTCCACTCTGCATCCTTGTGGGTCAACCTCCTCAAAGGCTCGAATGTGTCCGACAACGTTGGAATCTTGCGAAGTAGTTTACACTGACTTGTAATCTTTGGATTTCTGTTGGATTGGTTGGGTTGGGCATCTCTAGGATAGCTTGGATCTTTTTCGGATCCGGTTTCAGGCCACGACTTGTAACTACATGTCCTAGAAATGTGATACAAGTAGTTTTCACCTCCAACTTCTTCCGGTTTAGCTTGATGCCTTTGTCTCTGCATCGCTGAAGAAGATCTTACAGTCTTGCATTGTGATTCCTTTCTGCATCTTCTGCGGTGTCCCCTACTCTGAATTGGATTATGTCATCTGCAACACACATTCCACTCCCATTAATCCGTCTAGGGCTTGTTGCAGATTCTTCTGGAAGATCTCTGCACTTACTTTCAGTCCAAATGGTAATCTCTTCCAGCGATATCTCCCAAAACGGGTGTTCATGGTTGTTAGGAAACTGCTCTCCTCATCTAGTTCACAGTGGAGGTATCCTGACTTCAGATCGAATTTGGAGAAAATCGTCACCTTGGACAGCTCAGGGAGTATGTCCTCTATGACTGGTAGACTCTGGATCTCCCTTTTGAGGACTTTGTTGAGGGGTCTAGGATCTATGCAGAACCTCTGTGCTGTCCTTTTTCTCTGTAACGACCAGCCTGCTACGCCACTCAGTTGGTTCTTCGACTTCAGTCACGATGTCCTGCTCGAACAGTTTCATACTGATACTGTTTCTCCTTCTTATCCAGTTCTGTTATCACTGCATAATTTTTGTACATTTGTTTAAACATTTTCCACTCTTCCACTCGGTTCTCTTTGAGCTTTAGATTGGGTGGTGGAGCCACGTGGAAAGATGGACTGTTCTGCGCCATTTTGAAATATCAGCATATCCCCTCGCTCTTAATAGCTTATGTCATCTTTAAGCAGTCTCCCACAGCATGTCGTTTCAACCCTCGATCCCCACAGCACTGATTTACACACTGTGTCTTATATTTGTGTGCTCACTGATCTGCATACCATTCCACTCATGCATGCAGCTAGTCCGGTCGCTGAACGATGAAACACTGATTCCTGAAAGCTTTTCAAAGCATTTTTGCTAATCACCATAGCGTCCATTGGATCCACAAATCTTCACTTTCACCGCTGCCACCATGTTTTGATATGTGTCTGCTTACGATATAGGTAAAGCTAGCACATATTAGATGGAGAAAGATGGCTCCACACACACTCGTGTTTGGATCAAACGCAGGAATGATTTATTTCCAAGTTAAAGGTCACTGACTGATTTCCATAATTATATGTGCGAGTTTGAGCTCATATGCATAATGGATATTGTCACACCATGAGACAAATGTGCAGAAGTGAGTACAATCCCAGTATATTTAGAAGACAAGGAATCGCAGATGCTGGTTTACAAAAAATAACAAACAAAGTGCTGGAGTAACTCAGCAGATCAGGCCACATCTATGGAGGACAATGTTTCAGGTCGGCCTTCAGACCTTCAGTTCTTCTTCAGACTGAATTGTTAGAGCATGCTTAGAGCAAAAAATACATATTTCTCCCAACCATAAAGTTTGCAAATATTCCAAGTGCTCTACTCTGCCCATCATGTATCCGCAGCTTGCATTTAAAATAGGCATTCAAGAACTACACGTGCAGTCTAGATAAAGCTAATTTACTGGCATGGACTGCCATGAGAGAAGGCATACCCTTAATCAGTCTGAAGAAGGGTTTCAGCCCGAAAAGGTGCCTATTTCCTTCGCTCGATAGATGCTGCCGCACCCGCTGAGTTTCTCCAGCAATTTTGTCTACCTTCGATTTTCCAGCATCTGCAGTTCCTTCTTGAACATAACCTTAATCAATCAGCTTATTGTCGTTTGCTTGGTTTAACACTTCTCCCACGATAATTTTCCCTTTCCTGTTTGCTTCTCCTGACTCCATTACATTTCTATTCAAGCCATCAAAATTACATCGCTTGTCTTTTAGTACCCTAGTCGCCTGTGCCCAACTACACCCAACATTTTAAACCTCTTTACCAATACCCAGGAGGCGACTAATTCTTACAAATCTCACTTCGGTGGGGCATGAGCGCAATATATTTGGCAATTTAAGTCTCTCTATTCAGCAACGTAGATCACTCTCTGTGATTAGATTAAATCAAATTAAACTTCAGGCTCAAGATAATTATTTGCAACTTCTTCTTCTTGCGTATGGCTTGCACAGCCTAAAGTTGTAGGACTACTTGTTTTATTTGATCTTATTTGATTGTACACGCCAGGTTGCTTGCATTCATTGAAACAGGGCGGACCATGTGAAGGTTGCAATCTCCCACCCCTTCTTTGCAACGATACGCTAAGATGGTGAAAAAGCATAACTGCAGTCGTGAGAGTAAACTCTCAATGGCAGTGCGGCAGCACAATCGTGCAGTAGATAGAGCTGCTGCCTCACAGAACCAGAGACTCAGGTTTAATCCTCACTTTAGATGTGGTCGGTGGGGGGCGCTGCAAGCCAGCAGCCCAGCCAAGCAGTGTGTTAGTGTGTTTTAATGTATGTTTTTAATGTTTCTCTGTGTGTCTTGTGTGCGGGGTGGTGTGGGGGGGTAAGGGGGAAACCGCTATGGTCGCCTCCTCCACGGATAGGCGACTTTTTCCATGTCGCCTCCCCGTGGCCTAACATCGAGGATCGGTGCAGCCTTTCCCGGAGACACGCCTGCGGCTTCAGCTGCGGGCGCAGCGTGGACTCTCGTCGCGGAGCGGGTGAGCCCTCGCCGGGGCTCACCGGAGGGAAGCGCTCCATTTGCTGGCCCGCGGCAGCCTGAAGCCGGGATCTGCAGTTACAGCCGGCGCGGCGTCCTGGGCCTGGGATCCCTCGTTGGGAACCCGGGAGGAGAAGAGCTCCAACCGCCGGCTCGCGGCCAACTTCTAACCATGGGCGCGGCGTGGACTTACCATCAGGAGCGGGGCCCCTCACCGGGGAACCCTGGAGGGGAGCTCCGACCGCCGGCCCTGCGATCTGCGGTGCTTCCGGCTGCAGCATGGCGGGGTCTTTAGATCTGCGACCGCTGGCTTGCGACCTACACCAACCTGAAGCCGTGGTTTCCGGTGGGGAGGCACCAATTCAGAACTTACCTGGACTTTACCCTGTCTACTCATCTGGACGCCCGCAGCGGCGGCTGCGGAGGGTTGAGGTCCCGACCACGGGGGAAAATGGAGGAGGACTGGCCAAATTTGTGCCTTCCACCACAGTGATGAATGCTGTGGTGGATGTTTATATTAAATTTTTATTGTGTTTTTGTGTGTTCTTTTTCATTGTACCGCTGCTGGCAAATTCATTTCACTTGCACTTTATGTGCAAGTGACAAATAAAACTGATTGTGTTGTAGATGCTGTCTGTGCAGTGATTGCACATTCACCCTGAGACCACATGGGTCTCCTCCAAGTGCTCCGGCTGCCTCCCACATCCTCAAAGACATGCAGGTTAGTAAGTTAATTTGCCTCTGTAAATTCCACCGAGTGCGTAGGGAGTAAGTGCAAAACTGGGATAACTTAAAACTAAATGAATGGTTAATCGGTTATTGGCATGGACTTGATGGGCCAAAGGGCCAGTTTCCCTGCTGTATCCCGAAACTAAACTAACTAATTGATAGATTTAGCAAACAAATGCTACCATAATTTCCCAGGCTCTTTTTTCAGTCAGCTCCATTAGCAGACCACATTTTTTGCATACCCAACATCAGTCACCTGAAGCAGATGCTCTCTTCCATATCTGTTGTGAAAGGCACACAAATCTGTTGATTGCCAGGCACACAAGAAAACGGTTTCAAGGATGTGCTCAAAGCTTCCCAGAAGAAATGCAACATCCCCATTGATTTCTGGACACCTCTAGTCCAAGTCTATTCAAAGCAGAGAAATAACATTTGGGATGGTATTGAGAAACCCAAGACTATGCATTGAGAGTCCACAGAGAAGGATGACTCATGCTAATTCTACTCCTACAACCCTCATTTCATCACTATTATTTTCAAACCAGTAAATTTGAAAAATATTTTAAAAGCAAAGAGACAAATTGTCTGCATGTCTTAATTCTTAATCTTCCTAGCTTTTCTCTACGTTAGATTGGAAAACGGTCAGCAAAATAAATCTTTATAAATAAAGTTGAACTTACTTCGAGAATTGAGGTTCCTAAAAGTACATACGCATTCATTTTCATGTACAAGAAATAGTTACAAAGAAGAACTGCATGATCCTCTTTACCTCCAAGTATTAGATTAAGAAATTGCTGAAAGAAATCAACATGAATTGGGAATTTATTTATTTGTTGACAGATTACTTTGCAATAAAAATTGATCATGAATTAATTGCAAAGATAATTATAATAGTTCATTCATGGCTATGAATTTATATGGAAAACCATCAAACCTTACCATACATCCTCTTGCAAACTATTAATAATTAAAGTTATCACAGGAGTGTCAATAATGTAATTGACCATTTTATAGTTCTTCCTCTTCCCTTAGAATACATCATTATTGCTTACCTGTGATGTCAACCAAATATTGCAAGCATCGGAAAATCCTAAATCATCTGGAAGGTACGGAATCAAGGAGACAAATCTAGCTACAAGATTCTAAAATGGAAAAAATATATCAATTATTTTATGTGTTGATTATGCTCTAAATGTAAATGGATACAATCAATTCCTTCAAAAACTGCCAATCATTTTGCATGCTTTTATTAATTTAGGTACAATAAATTCTCAGCAGGGAACAATAACAGACAAAAAACCCAAAAGAAATTTCAATATGTTTGAACATCTAAGTTCGAAACATCTACATAATTATAATACTACTTCTACCCTTCATGTCTCCGATGCTCAATAACAAGCTTGGTGTACAATAGTTTTGCAATGGCAGGGTGATTTATCTGGATACAATTCAAAGATGGCATTTGGAGGAATTGTGTAAAGAGATAGCAAGTCTAAAATGAATGCAGTATGGCTGAAGGTACCACCCTGGTTTAACATGCTCGATTATATTATGTGGGAGGCAGTGGGAAGCAGAAAGAAGATCATTTTCCATGTCAACAGAAGAAAAAAAAAGTTGCCATTGTTAAGAAATTGAGATTGGTGCTGATGGCAGGAGGTGTGCTCATGGGACTGTAGTTAGCAGTTTGTGCATTCAGGCGCACGCATGTGTTTGAATGACTTAATCTAGTCAGAAAATATGAATACAGTTGCATTTTCACTTTCATTTTATCTCACCCACCTCCCCACATTTAACCTATTATGTCACCTTCAACCACAAGTTTGAGAAGCACTGTTGCTTACTTTCTTTGAGCTTCCTTATATTCCAAACTATCCAACTATCAGGATCAATTAAACTGAGTGAAACATGCAGATGGTAAGAACTGTCGACACATGTTCTCTGCCTGAAAATTATACCTGCCATCTCTTGATGTCCGCATCACTGAGCATATTTTCAGTTATCAAAAGATATACTTCCAGGCATAATTGCAAATACTTGAACTTCAATGTTTTACACAACTCCGCTTTCACTCAGTGTCTCACAATTTATGTGAACATGAGCAGATTATGATGGCAGGGACAATGTAAAGAGTTCATATCAGATGACATGCTCCACTTTGAGCTTTGCTCAGCTATCCACAGTAGTGTAAACCATTGAGAGACAGCAGTAAATGTATGATATAATGAAAGGTTTTCTATAATGGTTGAGAGACTCAAATATTTGCGAATTAATAGCACAGGAAAATGTGTGAATGTCGCTCATGGGCAAAGAGGCCAACTCTGCGCCACTTCATTCATGATGACACAACCTTGATTGGACTGATCCAGGATGGGGAGGAATCTGCATACAGACAGGAAGTGACACAGCTGGTGTCCTGGTTCTTTCGTAACAACCTGGAGCTCAATGCTCTTAAGACGGTGGAATTGATAGTAGACTTTAGGAGAGCTCCCCCTCCCACTTACCATCAACAACACCACAGTCACATCTGTGAGTATTTTAAGTTTCTTGGAACCATCATCTCCAGGGACCACCATCGACCATAATCAAAAAGGCCCAACAGATGATGTACTTCCTGCAGCATCTTAGGAATCATAATCTGCCACACGCAATGGTGGTCCAGTTCTATACTGCCATCGTAGAGTCTGTCCTCACCTTCTCCATCATGGCCTGGCTTGGCTCAGCCACCAAGCACAACATTCGGAGGCTGCAGCGAATCGTTCGATCATCTGAGAAGGTTGTTGGCTGCAACCTTCCCCCCATTGAGGAACTGTACACTGCAAGGGCCAGGAAGCAAGCGGATAAGATCATCTCTGACCCCTCTCACCCTGGCCATAAACTCTTTGAAGCACTTCCCTCTGGAAGGCGACTCCAGACTGTCAAAGCTGCCACAGCCAGACAAAAAATCGGCTTTTTCCATGAGCAGTAGCTCTACGCAATATCCAAAAGTCTGTAGCCTCCTTTTGTTCTGGTATTTTATTTAATTCACATGTTTAAACTAAAATGTTTTATTCTTAACGTTTTAATGTTTTATGTTTTATTCTTAATTGTACTGTATGTTGTTACTTGCGAGCGGAGCACCAAGGCAAATTCCTTGTATGTGTACATACTAAGCCAATAAACTTATTCATAAACTTCATCAACTCATAAACCATATGAGGCATGACCACAGTATTTTTATTTTTGGCATAAATGCTTTCTAAAACAGGATGACAGATACCTTTGCCTACACCAAGCAAAGCGGTACCCGGACGTGGCGTCGAAGGACGACAAGCCAAAGCGAGGAAGTGGAAGCCAAATAACCGAACGGAAACAAAGCCGAAAAGCCAAATAACCGAAAGGGCGGAACGCCCATAAGCCAACTAACTGAAAGGGCGGGACGCTAAAAGCCAACTCACCGCAAGGTCGTAATGCCGAAATGCCAACTCACCAAAAGGCCACACCACCTAGAAGCCAACTCACCAGAAGGACGCTATGCCAAAAAGCCAAATAACGGACATGATGTCGCCGACGGGCGGGACTTGTCAGCGATTGGTCCAGACCCCCGCATCCATCACATCACTGGCACCGACGGGAGGGTGGGGGTCATTTTCCCACAAAAGCCATTGGTGACTGAGCACTCTGAACCCGAGCCCCAAGGTGTAAGCGGCCGAAGGAGCGCATCCCTTGGGACAGCAACACTCTCCCACGGCCATGACCGCCCTCCGCCTCGGCTCCCCCGTGGGGCCGCACTGTGACTGGCTGTGGGTTGGCAGCGCACACACACACACGGGGCCGGGTGGAGCAGAGTTGGGGAGAGTCTGGTCCCTCTGCCCACCCAGAGTCACTGACCACGGTGTACCGTCATTGCACCCCGACACCCACACCAGGGTGATTCACCCCCCGACCCCGACGAACACACGGGGTGATTCACCCCCCCGACACCCACACTGGGTGATTTATCTTTCCCCCCCCTCCCGGCCGTGGGGACAGACGGCTCAGGGCATTGGCAGCCATAGTAAATCACTTTTAAAACATGGGGGGGGGGGGGGGACACACAAATTCCTGTCAGTGGTCCATGTGAAAGATCAGCACGTACCAACAATGAAGGCATTATGAAACCAGCTGCTGCTAGCCCTTCCCATAGTATGAGGTTGGCATTAAAATTCTAAAAAGAATTACATTGATTTAAAAACAAAAATGTTACATGTATAAATAGTTCTTACATTCAGGAACCTGGTTAATTAAGTGGTGGGATTATTTCCCTGTCGTACCTATGCCTTTGCTTTAGCTGGTGGTTATATTCATTCCAACCCTTCCTCGTAAATATGTGAGATTGCAATAAGAGCACACTTGGATGAATAGATGCAAGCGGCCTGTAAACGTCCAGCGTCTCTTCCATGCGCGTAATACATGAAGCCAATGAAATGAGACAACTGTCACACCAAAGATAGACACAAAATGCTGGAGTGACTCAGTTTGGACAGGCAGCATCTCTGGAGAGAAGGAATGGGTGGCGTTTTGGGTCGAGACCCTTCAGACTCAGAGGTCTGAAGAATGGCCTCGACCTGAAACGTCACCCATTCCTTGTCTCCAGAGATGCTGCCTGTTCCGCTGAGTTACTCCAGCTTTTTGTGTTCATCTTCGGCTAAAACAGATTACAGGTTATCTGGTGTTTTGTGCATGGAGGTTGGTTGTGTGCGTTATGCAGGCAACTAGATGGCATTACTGTGTTTAAACAATAAATATAATGTGCTTCTTGTTGTCATGGGGGAGGGGGGGAGGAGATAAAATTGTTCGTTGTCATGATACACACTTGTCATCGGCCCGCCGGGGAATTTGTGTCCCTCCCATGTTTTAAAAGCTATTTACTATGGCTGCCAATGCCCCGGGCCGTCTATCTCCACGGCTAGGGGGGTGAATCACCCAGTGTGGGTGTCGGGGTGTGAATCATCCAGTGTGGGTGTCGGGGGGTGAATCATCCAGTGTGGGTCGGGGGGTGGATCACCCCGTGTGGGTGTCGGGGTCCCAGGGTCGGTGGGGTGAATTACCCTGGTGTGGGGGCCGGGGTCCAATGGCGGTGCATCGCGGTCAGTGATTCTGGGTGGACGGAGGGACCAGACTGTCCCCAATTCTGCTCCTCCTGGCCCCGTGTGTGTGTGTGCGCTGCTGACCCACAGCCCGTCACAGTGCGGCCCCACTGGGGAGACGAGGCGGAGGGCGACCGTGGGAGATGTCCCCAGGGATGCACTCCTTTGGCCACTTACACTTTGGTGCTCGGGTTCAGGGTGCCCAGTCACCTATGGCTTGTGCGGGAAAATGACCCCCACCCTCCCATCTCCACCGGCCAGTGATGTGATGGATGCGGGGTTCTGGACCAATCGCTGACAAGTCCTGCCCCCCCGGTGACATCATGTCTGTTATTTGACTTTTCGGCATCGCAGATCTTTCGGTGAGTTGGCTTTTAGGCGTCTCGCCCTTTCGGTGAGTTGGCTTTTAGGCGTCTCACCCTTTCGGTGAGTTGGCTTTTAGGCGTCCCGCCATTACAGTTATTGTTGGCTTTGAGGCGTCCCGCCCTTTAGGTTAGTTGGCTTTTCGGCTTCGTACGCTTTTGGTTATTTGGCTTTTCTGCTTCATGTCCATTCGGTTATTTGGCTTCCACTTCTTTGCTTTGGCTTCTCGTCCTTCGACGTCACGTCCGCACACGAACAAAGCATCACAGATATGCACCAAAGTGTTCCCCAGTAGTGAGATAGAAAAATTGCACTACTTGCCCACGGGAAGGATAATGGTAAATGGAGATATGGGAAGTGGATTTCCAATCAACATGATGATACGTTTCCTGTTGCTTTCTATTAGGGAAATCTGTCGGTGTTCATGTGCAAATGGAACAATATTTAATAAAGCTCACGTATCTGTTGCAGTTCCTGACACAAAAGTAAACTTCCCCCAGATGTCATGGCTTCTCTTTCACTTGCCATGATTGCACAACTTCGTCCTTCCAACCCCACTGGTTATTTTTGTCACAATCTCTAATAATTTCCCGAGTGATTACCAGAATCATCTTTGAGGAAACTCTCTTGTTTTTCCCCATGTGTTCATTGACAAAACTGTAATTTTGATTAGGTACCAGATAAAATGTGGAAATGATGTTCTCCTTTTAATTTAACACTTGCCCTCCACGATCACTGACAACATTCTACCAGCCTATCCCCCTTATAACCCCTACCACTCATTTCTGTACAGTACTTTCTCAAGGTAGAGTCATTTTATAAAGCTTTCATTCTCACAAGATGATTTTAGCTACATAACACAATATGTAGAACCAGGCCTTTAATAAGCCTCTAAGTGTGGTGCTATGATATCATGGCTAAGGGTGAACCCACCATAGAGATATTACATTTCATTCATCTGTGCAAGTAAACACTAACACTCCGCAATAACCCACACTTACTTATGTGACTCTGGAATCATGCAAATGGAAAAAGTTAGCAAAATACAAATGTCATCAGGCAAGTCACCTTAAATACTTGCTCCACATAAGCATGCTGATAAAAGATCTACCACACTGTTATCTATACTATTACTAAAACTTTCATCTTGACCACTTCCGGTCTGCATTGTAATTAAATTTGCGCAAAGTCGCTACCCTATATCGCTAGGATTTTTTTGCCACCTTACTCACCGTTCTCCTCTGCTCCAAGCCACTTCTGATCGGTGAAATATGAGAAAAGTTATGAAGGTTTAAAAAAAATCGTGAGATCAGCAGATTGGTCTTCTCGCCTGTCTGTCACCATGAAGGTAACACCCCTTCCGCACCCGCTGGAGAATAAAACCCCAGAGGCTGGGCTGAGTAATCAAGCTGATTGAGTCAGCAAGAGTGGAGTCGGAAAAGCCGCTGTGTGGAATCGGGTAAGCCACTGTGTGGAGTCGGGAGGTGCTGTGTGGTGCCGCAGCCAGTGGCAGCTGAGTGGAGTTCCTCCCCCACACACGCCTCCTCCCCCTCCCCCCAACACCTCTCCCCCCCACACCACCGCCCCACACCACCCGCTCCCCATACCACCACCCCCCACACCCCCCCCCACACCACCCCTGCACCATCCATCCGTCCCCCACACCACCACCCCTCCCCCACACCACCCCCCCCTCCCCTACACCACCTCCCCCACACCACCCCCTCTCTCCCCCACACCACGCCACCCCCTCTCCCACACCATGGTGGAATGTTGCATTAGGGAATAGGTTGCATTGGGGGCCAGACGTTCCGTGTGACTGGGATCCAACGTGTCCCACTTTGTCTAGTAGTTAATAAATTTGGGCTAATCATACTTTAAAAGGGAGACGTAAACTAATTTAGAATAAGGAACAAAAAAGAAAATAAATAATTCAGAGCATTCAATATCCCTTGTAGTTATGTAGGCCAAATAAAAATAGCGGAGATAATATATTGCTGCATTTATTGGGAACATGGAAATGTTTGTGTATTGTTTGATACCAACATTTATGCACATGTAATGTAATTGAGAACCTGCAGAATCCAGATTTTCAGAGAACATTGAAACCTATCAGGATCAAGGATGTGGAGTAAGTATTTCAGGTGATAGTAATTAGGTACAATCTAATGGACTGTTAATCAAATCTAGAATTGCACATTAGAGTTGCCGGGAAGAGATAATGCATTGAAAGAGATGTAGCAATGCCAGAGGGTTACTTAGCCAAGGATGGGGATGAGCATCTCTTTCATAATGTTGCACTTTTATTGTCTCCACTTTATTTGTTAGCTCCAGTTCCATAAATAGTTAAATGTGACGTACAAAGGTCGCCTCTTGATTCTCTGGAAATACGTCAAGTAGCTCTTGTGGTGGACAAAGCGGCCTGATATATCTCGTAACGATGCCAACTCTGCATTCACTGTCAATGATATTGACAACAACTCTTCTCCTTGGGTAAAGATTACGACTCTCCTTTTGAAATGTATATGCCAAGTGTAAAATTTCCTCATCTTCTATTGTTTCTAACTAAAAAATTGTCAAAAAACAAAATGTTATTAAAGCTCACTTTAAGAAGCAACGGTATTGTTTCAATGTATTAATAGATAGAAATAAACAAATATCTATTACTAAATAGATTACTAACCTGCCATAGAGGGGGTTGTTTGTCTTCCTAAGGCAATAACACAAGGTTAGAAAATGCATCAATCAAATCAATGATTACTATGTACCACAAAAATTATTCATATGTTTTTTACAGATTTAAGAAGTTAATAATTATAATTGTTTCAAATTTGTATTGTACATTTAATTGAATTGCAATGAAATAAGGACTTACGTTGTCTGAACAAGAAACTTGAGGATCCAGGGTAATAAAAATTGTTAAAAGTGAGCTTTCTGCAAGTCCAAATTCATAAAATTGTTCACAAAAACCTGTATCTATTTTCTTCCACGTGTATCCTAGTAACATTACTGGGGTGTCTATTCTGAAAGTTCCACTGACCTAAGAAGCATGCATTTGCAAAACAAAATTTTATTTTTATTTTTAAACAACGATGTTTGGCACAGCTAATTTAAAATGATTCAATTAGAAACCAATACCTTTGATTGTTCCAGGATAGTACTGAAAGGGATAGAAATGGATCCCAGCCAATTCTGGATATGTGGCTTCATTCTGCATGTCTCAGGGCAGTCAGCCTATGATCAAAGATATTAATTTAATTATTTGTTTACTCATTATATCAAATCTACAAAAACTAAAGATATCTAATTACAAGTAAGCAAAGCAAACCTGATTTTCTAGAAATCACAAAATGTGAATAAACTTTTTCCAATTCAATTTCATGAATTTGTTCACAGGAAGAAAACAAAATGACATCAAATTGATGAAGAGGATTCATTCTGGTGATTACCGTACTGCCCTTATATAGCAAGGACATGTTCAAAATCAAGGTTCAAAATTTGCTTATCAATGAAAGATCAACCACATCTTTCTTTTTTATGTGGAGTTTTGAGAAGCAATAAATGATGATAAATGTTAAAAAAATAATATGATAAAACGTGAGTTGATGACAGGAGACCTGTAACATGAGACACAAAAGCACAGCAAAACACTAGAAAAAGGTAGATTGATAAATAACACCGAAATCACCAGGAATGTTCAGCAGGCTATCATATCTGCCTCCACCTCCAGTGACATGTTCCAGCCACTCACCACCCTCCATGTAAAAATGCTGCCCTGCACATCTCCTTTAAACCTTATTCCTCTCAAGGTAAAGCGATGGTCTCTGATATTTGATTTTTCCATTCTGGGAAAAAGGATCTGACTGTCTACCCTATCCATGACTCTTGCAATTTTATATAATTCTATCCGGTCTGTCTGCAGCATCCAGTGTTCCAGAAAAAACAATCCAAGTCTACCCAACTATCCCGGTCGGTTATACCCTCTAATCCAGGCATGATTCTGGTAAAACTCCTCTGCACATACCAAAGCCTCAACATGTTTCCCTGTAATGGTGTGATCAGAACTGCACGCAATATTTCAAATAAAGCCTGACCAAAGTCCTATAAAGCTGCAACACAACTTATTTGACTCTGATGATGTGTACTGGCATGAACTTAAAGGGCCTGTCCCACTGCGGTGACTTAATTTGCGAGTTAAGAAGAGTTTGCTCTCGACTCAAACTCGCAGAATGGTCAACACGTGGTCCTAGGAGGTCCTAGGAGGTCACTGGAACTCTCCTTCATGCTCAATGGAAGTTCCTGCATACACGCGGCCTCAGTTGGCCGAGTGAAAATTTTCAGCATGCTGAAAGATTTCCGCAAGTAAAAATCGGTCGGCATGGTTCTTTTGAACTCGTAGTGCAGTGGAGCGGGGTCGCTAGGCAATCGAGGTAGCCGAAGGCAATCTCCTTTGCTGACCGGGCATTTTAATAGGCTTATTGGAGTATTCACAACCATGGAAAACCGACTGGTAATGTTAAATGCTCGCTAAACTTTATTTAAAGTTGTCTGGCTTCGCAAAAGTGTCTCCACTCTTTCTCCCCCCTTCTGCCCCCTTCTCTCCCCTCCCCCCCACCCCCTCTCCGCACTGTCTAAAGGACTTACCGTAACTGTGCCAGCCCACTTTTACCTTCCTGTCCATCGCGGGTGTGAATTTCAGACAGTGCTCCCCCGCTTTCCCTGGCCCCGCCTTTGCGATGTGCTTGTGTGTGTGTGTGTGTGTGTGTGCAGGCGGTCGTTTGGCTTGCACTTTCATCGCTGACGGTCGATCCAGCTCGAGGTTTTTCAGGCGAGTGCCCTCGAGCTTGAAGGTCGACGACAGTCGCTGAAAAGTCGCGTTAGTGGGACAGGCCCTTCAGTAGCAGGGGTAAAGAAATTCCGAGATTATTTTCTAAATGGGAGGAGGATTCAGACACCGAAGGTGCAAAGGGACATGTGACTGCTGGTGCATGATTCCCAAAAGGTTAATTTGCAAGTTGAATCGGTAGTAAGGAATATTGTATTATGTCTATTTTATTACCTCTGGAGTAGCAACAGTTAAGCTATCAAATACATTAATTAATACTTTGTCCTTCATTTTGCATAAGGATGCACTGTTGTAATCTCCATTGGGTGATCTATAATAAAATAAATATGATAAAGCTTTCATAAATTAACCAACACCAAAAATTAAAAAAATTCTGTTGCATTAAATTGATGGCATCACTCTTTCCTCTCATTAAACTTTGCTGTTACTGTGGAGTTATTCTTTTACATTGATTGTCATTCTTTGGGAAGAAAAGATGTTATCATCATTAGCCAAATTCCCAGGCATGCAAGAATGAGATCCAATCATTTTATTTACTGACTGGTCGATAAAACCAGTCAGTAAATAAAATGATTGGATTCCATTCTTGAATGCCTTGGAATTTTGGCTAATAATATATCATTTTATCTTCCCAAAGAATGACTTGCAATATGAAAGAATAAGTGCGGACTTACAACAACATTCAATCTTACCCAGGATATATCAGTGATTTGGATGAGAACATACATGGCAAGATTAGCAAGTTTGCAGAAGATACAAAAGTGGGTGGTATTGCTGATAGTGAAGATGGTTGTCAAAAATTGCAGCAGGAAACTTGTTCAGTTGGCCAGTTGGGCCATGAGGAATGATTGATGAAATTTAATACAGAGAAATGTGAGGTGTTTTGGAAAGTCTAAAATGGACAGGACCTATACAGTGAATGTAGGGCTCTTGGGAGTGTAGAGAAGAAGGATCTAGGAGTGCAGGTGTATAGTGAAGGTGGCATCCCAGGGAGCACTGGTCAAAAAGGCTTTTGGCACATTGGTCTTCATTAATCAAAGTATTGAGTATAGAAGTTGGGAGGTCATGTTGCAGTTATATAAGACATTGTTGAGGCCAACATCTTATATGGCTTAGAGTATTCATAAGATCATATGATAGGAGTATGTGAATGGCATGTTTGCATTCATAACAAGAGGAGTTGAGTATAGGAGCAAAGAGGTCCTTCTGCAGTTGTACAGGACCCTAGTGAGACCACACCTGGAGTATTGTGTGCAGTTTTGGTCCCCTAATTTTAGGAAGGACATTCTTGCTATTAAGGGGGTGCAGCATAGGTTCACAAGGTTAATTCCCGGGATGACGGGACTGTCATATGCTGAGAGAATGGAGCGGCTGAGGTTGTATACTCTGGAATTTAGAAGGGTGAGAAGGGATCTTATTGAAACATACAAGATTATTAAGGGTTTGGACACGCTAGAGGCAGGAAACATGTTCTCGATGTTGGGGGAGTCCAGAACCAGGGGGCACTGTAAGAATAAGGGGTACTGTAAGAATTAGGGGTAAGGGATTTCGAA
Organism: Okamejei kenojei; assembly: GCA_035221665.1. Classification (NCBI taxonomy): domain Eukaryota; kingdom Metazoa; phylum Chordata; class Chondrichthyes; order Rajiformes; family Rajidae; genus Okamejei; species Okamejei kenojei. The sequence continues at coordinate 8,223,897 of CM069145.1, read as the reverse complement.
CAGAGATGAGGAAACACTTTTTCACACAGAGAGTTGTGAGTGTGGAATTTTCTGCCTCAGAGGGTGGTGGAGGCTAGTTCTCTGGATATTTTCAAGAGAGAGCTTGATAGGGCTCTTAAAGATAGCGGAGTCAGGGGATATGGGGAGAAGGCAGGAACAAGGTACTGATTGTGGATGATCAGCCATGATCACGTTGAATGGCGGTGCCGGCTCGAAGGGCCGAATGGCCTACTCCTGTACCTATTGTCTATTGTCTATTGTCTATTGAGTAGAATTATGGGCCTGACCAACTTAGGCGAGTTTTCAGGCGAACTGCTGACTACTGTCAAGTTGCCGGCAGTCGCCTGAAAAACCGGCAACTGGAACGGCGACTATCAGAGTGGGACACACACACATCGCTTCCTTCACCAGCCCGTTATGCAGTCGGGGGACAGGGCAAGTGGTGGGAGTGCTGTCTGAGTGAAATTCACACGGTGCAAAGCTAAGGTGATACAGACAAACATGTACGGTAAGTCCTTTCAAAGGGGGGGGGGAGAGGGGGGTGAAGGAGGGAGAAGGAGTGGAGACAACTTTTAAGGAGTCAGAGATACACGGCTGTGAAGCTCGACGGACTTTCAACATTACTGCTTACGTTTTTTCCCCCAGTGTACGGCAAGTCCTTTAAAAGAGGGGGGGAGAGGGGGGAGAGGGGGGAGAAGGGGGAGAAGGGGGGAGAAGGAGTGGAGACAACCTTTAAGGAGTCAGAGATACACGGCTGTGAAGCTCGGCTATCTGTGGTTCTAAAAACTACTGCTTACGTTTTTTTTCCCCGAATGAGCAAATGAAATTCACCGGTCAGCACCGGCTACAACCTACGAGAAACTACGAGAACCTTTGACCTCCTGGCAACCCACTAGGACCTCCTGGCGACTCTCTTACGGCACGAGAATTCTCGCTACTCTGCATGGCGGCTTGATTCTAGTCGCCGCAAATTTTTCAACATGTTGAAAAATTTGCGGCGACCATAATGAGGCTACAACTAGTTCCCAGAATGCGGGAACTTCACGCGACTATGAAGGCGATTCCCCGGCAACTACCCGCGAACATGTGGCGACCATGTGGCGACTGCATAGTCTCCTGCAGTCCCCTAAAAAGTCACCTAAGTGGGACAGGCCCATTAGGCCATTCGGCCCATCAAGTCTCTGCCATTCAATCATGGCTAATTTATCTTTTCCCTCTTAACCCCATTCTCCTGCCTTCTCCCCATAACCTCTGACACCCATATGAATCAAGAATAAATCTATCTCTTCCTTAAATATATCCACTGACTTTGCCTCCACAGCTTTCTGTGGCAAAGAATTCCACAGAATCACCACTGACTAAAAAATTCCTTCTCATCTTCCTAAAAGAACATCCTTTAATTCTGAGGCTATGATCTCTAGTCCTAGACTCTCCCAATAGTGGAAACATCCACTCTATCCAAGCCTTTCACTATTTTGTACGTTTCAATGAGGTCCCTCCTCATTCTTCTAAACTCCAGTGAATATTGGGCCAGTGCCGTCAAATGCTCATCATATATTAACCTACTCATTCCTGGGATCATTCTTGTAACCCTCCTCTGGACCCTCTCCAGTGCCAGCACACCCTTCCTCACAATATTCCAAATGCAGCCTGATCACCACCCTATAGAGCCTCAGCCATTGTGTTCCGTTCTGGGCACCATGTTAGAGGAAAGATGTAGTTAATTTGGAAAGGGTGCAGAGAAGATTTACAAGGATGTTGCCAGGACTCAAGGGTCTGAGTATAGGGAGAGGCTGAGTAGACTAGGACTCTATTCCTTGGAGCGCAGGAGGATGAGGGGTGATCTTATTGAGGTGTATACATTCAAGGAATGAATAGCTCAGGTAAACACACAGAGTTTCTTGCTCAGAGTAGGGGAATCGAGAACCAGAGGACATAGGTTTCAGGTGAAGGGGGAAAAGATTTTATAGGAATTTCTGGGGCAACTTTTTCACACAAAGGGTGATAGGTGTATGGAACGAGCTGCCAGAGGAGGTTGTTAAGGCAGGGACTATCACAATGTTTAAGAAGCAATTAGACAGGTGCATGGATAGGACAGATTTAGAGGGATATGGTCCAAAGGCAAGCAAGTGGAACAAGTGTTGATGGGACATGTTGGTTGACGTGGGCAAGTTGGGCCAAATGGCCTGTTTCCACACTGTATGACTCTACAACAATCTTCACTTAGTAATGAGAAATTATTTTAATGGTCATAATTTTGAAAGATAAATTGCAACAAGTGTAATTACAATCTGAAGATAAAGACTTCACCGCAACATGAATTTTGAAAATTGATGTCCTCATAAACTTCAGCTCATTCAATTTTTCACCATACTATATGAGTATAATTTTCTTTAAGTTTAAAAAGCAAAGAAAAATCCAATTACTATGCATGCAACCAATCAATGATCTGCATGAATTCTGAAAAGCATTCCAAATAAATTCTGATTTGATGATTATACATCACATACATTGTACAGAATAAATGATTTTAAGAAAATTACCTGAAATCCATTTCGAGTTTTTCATTCCAACATGGCTGGGATCCATCAGCTATACTTGTCTGATACATTGATTGCTGGAAGGTTACTTCTATAAAGGGTTGCACTTGAATCTATACAAGATAAAAATACATCTTACTTTCATGTGTTTCACCTTCCTCTCCAAAAACAGAGCTGATATTTTGTTCAAATCAGTGTTTTTGTAAAATTAGTTCAGTTTGGAATGTGGCAATTCTGGTAAACAGAAACTTTGTCCACAATACTATTAAAGCAAGAATAAATTGAATAAATATGTTTTTTCAAAAATCTTGCTACAGGCATAGAATGAAATTGTAAACAAAGGTAAGACTCTCTTAATTAGCTCTAAGTTTGGGAGTCAATACGTCATTGTGGGAGAAATCCAAGCTCGTAGGAATGAAATACTTAAGTGTACAAACTTCTGAGGTTAATTGCAAGCTTCATCAATTAACAAAAAATATAAGATGTAATCTTTCTATTCCTACCTAGTCAGTTACCTTCTGGGTGGATTATCATTTATTGTGATATATTGTGACACTTTTGGCTATCCCAATGTCTGAGGCATGTAACAGACATAATTTTTATTTGGGAATCTTCAAACCAGATCAGTACCTCTAAATTGATTAATCCACTTTCTCATCTTGAATTCCCTACTTTGTTTTATTGTGATATCTGCAACCTCCTAAAATAATTGTCAGTCCTCACATATCTACTCTCTTTTCACTTTGAATGCAAAGCTGTACTTTTCTTTTACTAAGCTTTTATCAAATGAGACTCTGTGTTTTGAGCCCTCTCTGCCTCCCTCTCCCCTCTGTTTCTGGTCTTCTCCCTACTTCTCTCCCTTTCAGAAATTAAGAATATTTCCTATAGTCAGAAGAGCGGTAATAATTTACATTTGGAAATGTAGGGATTAGCCAAAGATGGTCAGCATGGCTTTGTGTTAGACAGATCCTATCTAAATAATTAGACTGAATTTTTTGAGAAGAAACATTATGTATAGATAAGGACTATGCAATTGATATAGTTCAAGCAGCCTTAAATATGGCCTTTGATAAGGTATCACATAGCCGAATGGTCTAGAAGGTTGTAGTCCATCAGATCCAAGACAAGTTGGCAAACCAATCCAATGTTGATTTGCGGAGGCAGAGGGTGATGATGAAGGGTTGTTTCTGTGTTTGAAACCCGGTGACCAGCAGTGTACCAATGGGGTTAGTGCTGGGACCTACCTTACTGTTTATTATACACATTAACAATTTAGAAGACAGAAAGATATTGGATCTGTAAAATGGAAGGAGTAAGGTAAATGGAATTTAATCCTGATAAATGTGATGTGATGAATTTTGGGAAGACTAATAACAGTAGGACATACACAATCAATGTTAGGACTTTAACGAGTATTAAGGAACAGAGGAAGATTGGTGCATATCCTAGATCATCGAAGATGGCAGCGTGGTAGACATGGCCAGAGTGAGTCCCACCATAAATTGGAGGAGCAGCACCTCATATTTCGCAATGTTCATATTCCCCAGCGGTATGAACATTGACTTCTCCAATTTCAGGTAGTCCTTGCTTTCTCCCTCTTTCCCCTCCTTTTCCCAGCTCTCACACAGCCCACTATCTCCGCCTCTTCCGTTCTTCACCCCCACATCAGTGTGAAGAAGGGTCTCGACCCAAAATGTCACCTATTCCTTCGCTCCATAGATGCTGCTTCACCCGCTGAGTTTCTCCAGCATTTTTGTCTACCTACCCTTTGGGAAGGATGTGATTGCACTGGAGAGGATGCAGAGGAGATTCACCATAATTTTGACTTTGATGGAGAATTTTACTTAAGAGATTAGATTAGATAGTATGGATTTGATTCCCTTGGAGCATAGGAGGCTGAAGGTGCTTGGTTGAGATATACAAAACTATGAGGGGCATAAACAGGGTAGATAGTGGGAAACTTGTCCAAGCAATAGAATGTCAAAAACTGGAAACCATAGCTTGGAGTTAAAGGGGAAGAGGTTTAGAGGAGATCTGAAGAAGTTTGTTTTCACTCTGTTGGTGGTTGGAATCAGGAATACACTGCTTGATTGATGGGTCGTACTCTCACATTTAATAAGTATCTGGACAAGCACTTAAATAGCCAACATATAGATGGCTGAAGACCAAGTGCTGACAAATGAAATTAGTTGGATAAGTAATTGATAGTTGGTATGGACCTGGTGGGCAGAGGGACCTGTTTCTGTGCTGCTCAGAAGAAACCTACATGACTGCATACTATTTAAAGTAAAACCTTAAATCTAGCAGTACTGCCGTAACTATTGTGATAGAACAAGAATATTGACAATGTTGATTTGAGATTTTATAGATGACCCAATGTCTCAATGCATTATCCTGCCAATGTACAATGATTTTAGCCATCTACATCTGATATTTCAGAGCTTTCGTATCTAATGCATATCAACACTATCGGAATAGCATAACATAATTTTTACTATCTTTTTGAACTGGAAAATTGGTTATTAAATTATCGCTTTTGAAGTGTTATCATATTAGCTGTAAAATATTTGTCGTGTATTGACATTGTAAAATACACAATTATAGTTGTTTTATTTCTTATACTGTATATAATTTTCTAACACTGTAACTTTTAACAAATGGTATTGTTTGGCTACCTGGTTAAAAGGATCCTCTTCACCTTCAGGTTTCCTATAATGCATGTTGCTCGACATTCCAGACACTGGAGACATTAGGCCAAAAAGTGGCTGTGCCCTAAAAGTAAAAGTATTCCACAATTTAAATTGATTACTACTGACAAGGATGACTGGCAACATTCAGAATCACAGCAACAGATGTCCACCAATTATAATAAATTACACAATGATTTTATATAGCATTTAAAATGCTATTAGATCTCCAAAACCCCTAATCAGGGTTTTGTGCACATACAGCACACGTATGAATACTGAATCTGGGTCTGGTGTGTTGTAAGGTAAGTTTATGCACTCAGATCACAGGTCACATGCACTGAAATGTCAAATGTCAAATGACTTATGCTACTTCAACAAAACGTTGCCTTTGAATACTGGAGGGTTGAGACCTTTTTTTGCCAGTTAGTTAAAGACTCTTATCTACCTGGGAAACTGCCAGGGACTGAAAGTCATCTATATTCTTCCAAATGACTTAATTATTTTTAAATCGTTAATGAACATTCCAAATTATTTCTCTCTGTCAAATATGAAGCTTACCTCCACCAGATTAACTCCCCAAATCAAATTCCTTGGTTGCACCAACTATCTTCCCAGATTTTATTTTCAGGGATTATCTGTCCCTATTTTCAGGGATTATCTGTCCCTATTTATCTATTCCCATGATTTTTGTGTTCTAGGCTTCCAAACTGTCTCTCCAATCAATCATCTACCTCTCCTATCCTAACTGGTGGTCAGTGAATTCCTTCACACACCACTCTCTGCAATGGTAGGAGATTGCAAGGATAAGAACTTTATGCAATTAGGATTTGCCAGTTTAAGCATGATATTTTTTAAATCAACCATTTCCTGATTCATACGTCATCCCATATGAATTTCAACATAGCTTTTCTATCATTTAACTTTAGGTACAGCTCCTTTGTTATATCCAAGCTTAACTAAGGAAACTTCATAAAACATAGTGTTTGTCTTTCAGTTCCTTTATTCTTGGCAGAGACATTGTGCTCACTAATTTCTTTAAAGGGTCTTGTGTGAGTGGCGTTAATATTTTCAATGAAATGGATGTTGCTGAGTTTTGAAATCAGCTGCACCTAAGATTATGAGATAACTTTGTATCTGAATTAGATCAGCACCATAAGGAAGTAGTAAGGGACGTTTGGCCAGTAGAAGAGAAGCAGCATTCTTCTGACATTCCACTACATGGATTGTTAGAGATAGACACAAAATGCTGGAGTAACTCAGCAGGTCAGGCAGCATTTCTGGAGAAAATGGATAGGTTACGTTTCAGGTTGGGACCCTTCTTCAGACTGATTGTAGTAGGAAGGGCAGGGGACTAACCACAGGCAAAGAGGTATTGTGACAGGTCGAGGGAGGAGAGGGAGAGGGAGGTGTTTGCAGAAGTTACCTAAAATTGGAGAATTCAATGTTCATTGTGCTGGGTTGCATGCTACCCAAGCAAAATATGCAAAATATTAGGTGCTGTTATTTGCATGTGACCTCACTCTGGCAATGGAGGAAGCACACGACAGAAAGGTTGGAATGGGAAGGGAAGCAACTGGGAGATCCAGTAGGCCTTGACAGTCCGAGTGTAAGTGTTTAGCAAAACGGTCGCTGAGTCTACGCTGTCCCACCAATGTGCAGGGGCCGACATCAGGAACACCGGATGCAGTAGATGAGGTTAGAGGAAGTGCATGTGAACCTCTGTCTCACCTGGAAGGAGTGTTGGGGTCCCTGGATGGAGTCGAGGGAGGAGGTATAAGGATTGATGCTACATCTCATGCGTTTACAGGGGAAAGTACCAAGAGAGGGGTTGGCTGGGCAGGAAAGGATGAGTGAACCTTATGCCCCTGTCCCACTTAGGAAACCTGAACGGAAACCTCTGGAGACTTTGTGCCCCACCCAAGGTTTCCGTGCGGTTCCCGGAGGTTTTTGTCAGTCTCCCTAATCACCCACCCATCTTCTGTCAATTTTACAGCTCATTAATTTCAAAACACATACAGCACTAATATTGTTGGCCTCCATCTTTGGTTGCCCTTAGAAATTGTGTAGTTAGAAACATTGCTTATTTTTTAAAAGTTCACTAAATGGAAATAAGTTAACAAATAAATTAAGTTGGCTTTGTAAACCAATTTCCATCCCACTCTCTTCATTTAAGATCTCCGTAATACCTAGTATTAGTACATTTTTTGTGATTTCTTCATACGTTTTCTTTACCAATACAATACCAAAACAATACCATTTATTTGTCATTTGAACCTCAAATGAAGTTCAAATGAAATTTGGTATGTAGTCATACAACAAGAAAAAGAACCAAGACACACACCAACACAATTTACACAAACATCCATCACAGTGAATCTCCACTGCACTGTGATGGAAGGCAAAGTCTTGTCTCTCCCCTGCTCTCCATTCTTGATTCAGTGCTGTTTATTTGATTACACAGTGAAGCTATTGGAATTATAGCACCTGTACTTAGTTTTTAATTGTAATCTTTTTTCTGATACTGGTAAAAATGCTATGGGGAAACAAAGGCATTGAAACTAATGTCATGGGATTTTGTGAAATTCTCTCAGAGCAACCAGGTTTGAAGAAATAGATTTTTACCCACCAACTCAGATCTCTTCAAATAATCATAGAAATATAGAAACACTATTTTAAAATAGTGAATGAAAAATTTAAATACTTAGGAATTTATGTGACCAAGAAATATACTTCTTTATTGAAATCAAATTTCGTACCTTTACTTAATAAATTGCATAAGAATATTCAATATTGGAAAACACTTCCCATTTCAATGCTCGGTAAAATTAATGCTATTAAAATGATTTTCCTTCCTCAACTTCTATACCTCTTTCAATCAATTCCGATATATCTCCCCAAAAATTTATTTTAAAAAGTCGACACTATTGTAACAAGTTTTATTTGGGATTATAAGAGTCACAGAAAAAGTAAAAAACACTTATGTAAACCCAAGACGAATGGAAGATTAGTCTTACCAAATTTCTTATTTTATTTCTGGGCAGTCAATGTCAAAAACTTAAATTTCTGGTTGGAAGATATGGATCAACAACCAGACTGGTTAAAGATGGAAAAGGAGGATTGTCTGCCATTTGAAATTGGCCCGATTCTGTTAACTCCTACAAAATTGAATTAAAAAATCTATAGTGAAAATCCAATAATAAATAGTGGTATTTGAATTTGGAAACAAATAAAAAAGACATTAAAATTTGATAATTTATCACTTTCGCTCCCTATTGCAAATAACCCTTCATTTAAGCCTTCTGTATTGGATAAAGGTTTTGCACAATGGAAAAATTATGGAATTAAAAAGATGGGACATCTTTATAGAAAAGGTGAGTTCCTCTCGTTTCAGGGGGTACAACAGAATTATAATTCAAATAATTTTTTTAGATATTTACAACTGAAAGATTATGTTTAGTCACATACGCAAGAATACAGAACTAGAGAGCCAGAGATTCTAGATGAATATTTGAATAAACACCCCAACACAGTCAAATTAATATCTTACATTTATAATATTCTTTTAGATAGTGAGAATCCGTCGACGGAATTACATAGACAAGCATGGGAAAATGAATTAGTTCAACCCATAACGAAAGATATTTGGGATGAAAGTCTACAACATATACATCAATGTTCGTTAAACGCCAGACATTCTTTAATACAATTTAAAATATTACATAGATTGCATTATTCTAAAACAAAATTAAATAGAATTTGTCCTAATATTTCTCCTATCTGCGATAAATGTCAATATTCTGAGGCTAATTTAACCCATACCTTTGTAAGTTGCATAAAAATTAAAACATTTTGGGTGGATATTTTTTAAATTATTTCCGTAGTGGTTAATACTCAACTGGATTCCGATCCTAAATTAATAATATTGGGCATATCTGAACAATACCTAAAACATACAATAAACCAAAGAAATTTCCTTGATTATAGTATAATAACTGGGAAAAAATTAATATTAAAATTTTGGAAAAACCCTGCATCCCCCACAATCAAAATGTGGATTATGGAGATGTCGGAGACCTTAAATCTGGAAAAAATTAGATTTGTCTCAATTAAAAAACCTATTATTTACTAGAATATGGTCTCCGTTCATAGATTATTTGAAGAGGTAGAATGGGCCAGCGCTGAGACCAGACGGAAGCTTGAACCCAGGACTAGATGAATAGTAATGCTTTCTTACTTACGGACCTATCTCCTAAGTTGCATTATGGATAGTTTATTCTATTTTTCTAATTTTCTTTTTTTTTTCTTTTTTTTCTATCTATTAAAAAAAAAATAACAATAATAGTCAATGTCAATAAGTAACCGATAAATGAAGACCCCAGCTACATTGGTAGCGGAGTCCCTGGAATCCTGGATATTTAATATGTAAATGTTTAACAAAGTTTGTAGTGGTTTGGACTATGATATGTACATGCCTCTAATAAAAAATTTAACTTAAAAAAAAAATATATATATATAGAAACATAGAAAATAGGTGCAGGAGGAGGCCATTCGGCCCTTCGAGCCAGCACCGCCATTCATTGTGATCATGGCTGATCGTCCCCTATCAATAACCCGTGCCTGCCTTCTCCCCATTTCCCTTTACTCCACTAGCCCCTAGAGCTCTATCTAACTCTCTCTTAAATCCATCCAGTGACTTGGCCTCCACTGCCATCTGAGGCAGGGAATTCCATAAATTCACAACTCTCTGGGTGAAAATAATTCTTCTCACCTTAAGGGCCACAATCTTTATTCTAAGACTGTGGCCCCTGGTTCTGGACTCAGCCAACATTGGGAACATTTTTCCTGCATCTAGCTTGTCCAGTCCTTTTATAATTTTATATGTTTCTATAAGATCCCCCCTCATCCTTCTAAACTCCAGTCAATACAAGCCTAGTCTTTTCAATCTTTCCTCATATGACATTCCCACCATCCCAGGGATCAATCTCGTGAATCTACGCTGCACTGCCTCAATCACAAGGATGTCCTTCCTCAAATTAGGAGACCAAAACTGTACACAATACTCCAGATGTGGTCTCACCAGAGCCCTATACAACAGCAGAAGAACCTATACTGAAATCCTCTTGTTATGAAGGCTTTCTTCACTGCCTGTTGTAGCTGCAACCCAACTTTCAGTGACCGGTGTACAAGGACGCCCAGGTCTCACTGCACCTCCCCGTTACCTAACCTAACCCCTAATCTGCCCCCTTGTTTTTGCCGCCAAAGTGGATAACCTCACATTTATCTATATTATACTGCATCTGCCATGCATCTGCCCACTCACTCAACCTGTGCAGGTCACCCTGCAACATCCTAACATCCTCTTCACAGTTCACACTGCCACCCAGCTTTGTGTCATCCGCAAACTTGCTAGTGTTGCCCCTAATTCCCTCTTCCAAATCATTAATATATATGGTGTGGCGTCAGCCTATACACGGGCCACTTATGCTCGAACCCTCGTCAGGCGATACGAGGGCGGGCACGTGACATCATGGGTTAGAGGGAGTGTCCTGGTACTTAAGGTCATCTCACAACGAGACCTTGAGGAGTCAACAGGTAGCTGAGCCCGAGAGTACAACCTCGCTCAGCTACAGCAATATTGTAATATGGTTAGCGCACCAACTTAACGTGTCACCACTGAATAAACAACACTTTAAACCGGCCTGACGTCTCACCTTTATTCACCACGTATGGTGCCGTTACAATGGTAAACAGCTGCGGCCCCAACACTGAGCCTTGCGGCACTCCACTCGCCACTGCCTGCCATTCTGAAAGGGACCCGTTCACTCTTACTCTTTGCTTCCAGTCTGCCAACCAATTTTCTATCCATGTCAACACCTACCCCCAATACCATGTGCTCTAATTTTAGTCATCAGTCTCCCGTGCGGGACCTTATCAAAGGCTTTCTGAAAGTCTAGATACACTACATTCACTGGCACCCCTTCATCCATTTTACTTGTCATATCCTCAACAAATTCCAGAAGATTAGTCAAGCATGATTTCCCTTTCATAAATCCATGTTGACTTGGACTAATCCTTTTACTGCTATCCAAATGCCCCATTATTACCTCTTTAATAATTGACTCCAGCATCTTTCCCACCATCGAAGTCAGGCTAACTGGTCTGTAATTCCCCGTTTTCTCTCTCGCTCCTTTCTTGAAAAGTGGGATAACATTACCTACCCTCCAATCCACAGGAACTGATCCTGAATCTATTGAACATTGGAAAATGATCACCAATGCGTCCACTATTTCTAGAGCCACCTCCCTGAGGACCCTGGGATGCAGACCATCAGGCCCAGGGGTTTATCATCCTTCAGTCCCATTAGCCAATACTATTTCTCGCCTAATGAAAAGTTATTTCAGTTCCTCTACCCACTTAGATCCTCTGTCCCCTAGTACATCTGGGGAATTGTTTGTGTCTTCCTTAGTGAAGACAGATCCGAAGTACCTATCCAACTCTTGTTGCCCATAATAATTTCACCCGTGTCTGCCTTCAATGGACCCACATTTGACTTTGCTACTCTTTTTCCCTTAACATATCTAAAGAAGCTTTTACTGTCCTTCTTTATATTCCTGGCCAGCTTTCCTTCATGCTTCATCTTTTCAGCCCGTATTGCCCGTTTTGTTTCCTTCTGTTGTCCTATGAAAGTTTCCCAATCCTCTGGCTTCCGGTTACTCTTTGCTGTGTTATACATCTTTTCTTTTAGTTTTATTCTATCCCTAACTTCTCTTGTCAGCCACGGTTGCCTCCTACTCCCCTTAGAATCTTTCTTCCTTTTTGGAATGAAATGATCCTGCGTCTTCCGGATTATGCCCAGAAATCCCTGCCATTGCTGTTCCACCATCATTCCTGCTAGGATCCCTTTCCAGTCTACCTTGGCCAGTTCCCCTCTCATGCCTTCATAGTCCCCTTTGTTCAACTGCATCACTGACACTTCCGATTTAACGTTCTCCTTCTCAAATTGCAGATTAAAACAAATCATATTATGATCACTACCTCCAAGCGGTTCCTTTACCTCGAGTTCTCTTATCATATCTGGTTCATGGGACAACATTAAATCCAGAATTGCCTTTTCTCTGGTCGGCTCCATTACAAGCTGCTCTAAGAATCCATCTCGGAGGCATTCTACACACTCTCTTTCTTGGGGTCCTGAACCAACCTGATTTTCCCAGTCTACCTGCACATTGAAATTCCCCATTACCACAGTGGCATTACCTTTGTTACATGCCAGTTTGAACTCCTGCTGCAACTTACACCCTACATCCGGGCTACTATTTGGGGGTCTGTAGATAACACCAATTAGTGTCTTCTTGCCTTTACAATTCCTCAAGCCAATCCAAAGTGACTACCTCATCAATCTCTATGTCTTCCCTCGCAAGGGACTGAATTCCATTCCTCACCAGCAGAACTAACCCCCCTCCTCGGCCAACCTGCCTGTCCTTTCTATAGGATGTATAACCCTGAATATTAAGTTCCCAGGCCCGATCCTCCTGCAGCCACATCTCAGTAATCCCCACAATGTCAAATCTACCAACCTCTAACTGAGCCTCAAGATCATCTACTTTATTTCTTATACTTCGCGCGTTCATATACGGTACTTTTAATTCCTTACGCATTCACCTTTCACATTGATCCCCATTACACTTGGCCATACTCTCCTATCCCTCTGTGAGCTTCCTTTCCCATTAATTCTAGGGTCATTAGCTATCCCTTTACTCTCTTTCCCTTTAACTCCTCCTCATTTGACACGCCACCCCCCTTATTCAGTTTAAAACCACCCATCTAGCAGTGGCAAACCTATCTGCCAGAATGCTAGTCCCCCACCTGTTAAGATGCAATCCGTCCCTTTTGTACAGTTCCCCCTTACTCCAAAACAGATCCCAGTGATATAAGAATCTAAATCCCTGCCCCCTGCACCAGTTCCTCAGCCACACATTCAGGTCCCGTATCTCCCTGTTCCTGCTCTCGCCAGCATGAGGAACTGGAAGCAAACCGGAGATAATCACCCTGGAGGCCCTGCTTTTCAGCATTTTTACGAACTCCCTAAAGACACGCTGCAGAATATTCATCCCCTTCTTTCCGACATAGTTTGTGCCGACATGCACTACCACTTCCGGCTGTTCACCTTCGCCTTTGAGGATTTTCTGCACTCTGTCTATGACATCCTGTATCCTGGCACCAGGAAGGCAGCACACCATCCTCAAATCCTGTCTGTTGCCGCTGAAACCCCTGTCCGTACCTCTCACAATGGAGTCTCCAACTACAATGGCATTGCCTGACGTTGGCTTCTTTAGTTTTGGCTCAACAGCCCTTTTTGCTTCGCAAGCCAGTCTGCCGCTCAGTGTGATAACGTCTTCTGTCCCTACAGCTTCTAAGTGGGTGAACCTGTTCACAAGAGGTACAACACCCGGGGACGTTTGCACTCCATGTTTCCCTCCCTTTCTCACCATCACCCACCTTCTCTCTTCCAGTACCTTAGGTGTAACAATCTTACTGTAGGACTTGTCGAGGAACGACTCCGTTTCTCGGACGAACCTGAGGTCATCCACTTGCTTCTCCAGTTCCCCAACACGGTCCTTCAGGAGCTGTACCTGGATGCACATCTCACATTTGTAGCAGCCAGAGGCACCAGCAGTGTCCTTGACCTCCCACATACTGCAAGCATCACACTGAATCTGCTTGCTTGACATCTCCTTCTTTCGTCTCTCCCTCTCCAGCGTTTTGCGTAGCCTCCTCACCTCAGCCACCTCGCCAAAGACTCTCGAGCCAAAGGCTCACACTTTACTCACAAGGCCGCTCCCTCACTGCCGATCCCTAAGAGCAGTCCTGCTTATATTAACTGATAAACTGCCTAATTTACCAATTTACAAACCAAATTTCTCAGTTTTCAACTGTTTTCCCCCTCTGACTCACTTCTAACTCTCCTCCCACTCGGGCTAGAGCCAATCAGTGCTTTTTCCTGCTTCTCTTTGTTCCTGTTTCTTCAAAATCCACGGGAGCTCTGAGTTTAGTGTAGATGGATGAGAAATTATGCCAAGGTATCACCTTGGAAAGGGAATAGTCAAGGATTTCTCCAGATTGCATCATTAGATCATCGGTTAGGTTGGGGGGGGGGTGAACAAAAGGGGGAGCCAGCGTGCTTTGTAACTTTGTCAGCGTCATAGGTGGCTGCTATTTGTGTACATTGTGTATGCAGCAAAGAATCTCACTGTGCCTAGTCACATGTGACAATAAAGTATTCCTATTCCTAGATTACCATCATTATCAATTGGTCCGCTATCGAGGCACAAAGAAGAAAGGGCCAATTTGATACCCAAGAAGCTACGCTAGAAATTGCTGGGCATTGCATATGAGATAGAAATGCTTCTACCCACAAGTAGCTGTGATAAACTTCACTACAGGTGTGATTTTAATGCTGCTAACATCCAGTTTTCAATCACATTCCACATGTAAAGTTGCATACATGATTTTACACAGAGTGCAAAAGTTACTAGGCATTAGATAAACCAGGTGGCCTGTTCCTTCATTAGTTAACCTCAAGGCTAATCCCAATCCAAACTCTAACATGAGAATTAGGGTTAGCAAGGCAGGAAATTGTTTCAAGTCATTGTGGTGAAATTGATGTAAGGACAATTTTACTTGGCAAGGTGTCGATCCTCAGATCTACAGATACTGAATTGAGTAACCTTATGGATGAGGTAGAAACGTACAGGGAAGTCTGGGTAAGCAGTGTGGCTTTTTTGAAACCTATAGTATATAAAAGAAAAGACAGTGAGATGAGACCTATCCCAGAGTGAAGTTTATTTCACATTCCAACAGTTGTTTTGTTTAAATGTTTCCTGATGTCTAAAGATAAGACAATTGTCACATCAGGAGGGTGAACCGGGGTAATGCCTCCAGCGCCTTCAAGGGCGGCTGCAGGAGGTACCCCTGGGACATAAAGATGGCCGGGAGAGGAGAGTGACATCAGTTTGCAGGCCAATCCGGTTGTTGGCAACGGAGGAAGGCCCTACAGGAGCCTGGGGAATGCCAGAATCGGGGGCCGTTCCAGTAGGCCGAGCACGAGGGCAGACCGGACTTTGGACTTTGAAAATGACGCTAAAATGTGACGGTGCCAAAAATAATTTCACTGTGCAGTTGCACAGGTGACAAATAAAGCACCATCTACTATACTGTAGCAAGCCTGGATTTCTCAATACTTTTGCCAACGAGGTCTTGCATTCCATACATCACTGTCAAAAATCACTGTCAAAACCGATGCATATTCTTTGAGAACATTTTTTGGTGTTATTTTCCAGAGGTAGAAAATGTTAAATTATCACCATTTAGAAAGAGAGTGACAATAAATTGGAAATGAAAATTACTTAATAACCATATTGGCTTCAATAATTATAGCAACATAATATTCATGTGGAAAGAATATATTACGTGGAAAGAAGACATAATTTCTTACAAAACTTCACAAAACGTTATACATTTCGTACCTGGCAATACATTTCCTCATTGGTATGTTGTATGCTCCTATTACATTAATAAGCATCTTAATATCTCCATCAGACAAGGTCTGAGCAGGTATTTTCTTTCTTTCCTTACGCAGAGGTTTCAATGTTTTTCGAGGTGCAATTATGTCGAACAAGGCAAGGCTTATTTGGCTTTGATACAATAATTAACAGTAATGTTAGGCAAGTGCATTGCTGGCTTTGAATTCCAATAGATAAAAGAATATAAAATGTGAATTTGTGTTCATTTTTATTTCTCTAATAAAAGATTACTATGAAGAAATATTTTTTGTGAACGTAAACATAATGGCTTCCTTCCTCTTAAATCTTTAGGAAGATTTATAGTGAGCCGGGTGTGCAATACTAACCAGACATGTACTTCATTACTTCTAAACATCTTTAGTGAATATCTATTTTTCACTCACTGGGGCCAAACTGATTCATAGTAAACAGAATATGTGGATAAACACCTTCCTGCACCAAAACATCTTTGCCATGGTGTCGTTGGGACATTAAACATTCTTAAATCCATGTTCTTAGAGGATGCAAACAGGAGGAGAGTAACACAATTAAAAGGGTAATTTGCATCAATTGAACTGTCATAGGTACGATATTTGAATATAAAATAATCAGAACTCAGTAAAGATTTTACTATCACTACCCTACCTCAGCAGCAAAATAATATGGAGTTTGAATAAGTTGCAGTGCATACTTCAGTTTGCACGATTATGGTCTGATTACTGAAATTACTGATAATTTATTATTGATTATTGCATATTTATTTATTTTGCATTTATGTGCCTATATAGCTGCAGCAAGTAAGAATTCCATTGTTACACTCCTGGTGAATGTGACGACAAACACCCTTGACTCTCTTTGGAGCAGTTTCTTTTCCATATACTAAGTGATAGCAAAGGTAAGTTCTATCATAGATCGCCTAAGGTTCAAGAACAAAAAAACATTATTTAAAGAATAGCTTCCAGAGGAACCAAAACCTTGAACTGACTACTATGAATCAAGAGTAAATATGTACATGTGTGCCGTTGGTTACAGTTAAAGGTCAAAGCTCAAAATGTTTAGAATACAGAGGTTATACAAGACAATGTCAGTTTGCAGTATTTTTGGTAATTTAATGTAATAAGTAATGGATTCGTAGAGATTATATTTAGATCAGGTTGATACTGGACCCCAAGGAAGGGAATTAGTAGTGCCTCCGAGATGGATTCTTAGAGCAGCTTGTAGTGGAGCCTACCAGGGAAAAGGCAATTTTGGATTTAGTGTTATGTAATGAACTGGATTTGATAAGGGAACTCAAGATAAAGGAACCATTATGAGGTAGCGACCACAACATGATAAGTTTTAATCTGTAATTTGAGAGGGAAAAGGTGAAATCGGATGTGTCGGTATTGCAGCTATGGCAAAGGGGACTACAGAGGCATGAGGGAGGAGCTGGCCAAAGTTGACTTGAAAAGGACCCTAGCAAGGATGACGGTGGAACAGCAGGAATTTCTGGGAATAATCAGGATGATGCAGGATCTTTTCATTCCAAAGAGGAAGAAAGATTCTAGGGGGAGAAAGAGGCGACCGTGGCTGACAAGAGAAGTCAAGGACAGTATAAAACTAAAAGAGAAGGCATACAATGGAGCAAAGATTAATGGGAAGCCAGAGGATTGGGAAGCTTTTAAAGAGCAACAGAGGGTAACTAAAAGGAAAATACAGGAAGAAAATATGAAATAAGAAGGTAAGAGCCAATAATATAAAAGAGGATAGCAAGAGTTTCTTCAGTTATATAGCGAGCAAGAAAGAGGCAAGAGTGAACATTGGACCACTGGAGAATGATGCAGGAGATAATAGGGAATAAAGAAATGGCAGAGGAGTTGAATAGCTTTTTTGCATCAGTCTTCACAGTGGATGACACCGTGCCTGAAATTCAAGAGAGTCAAGGGGTGGAAGTTAGTGGAGTGGCTATTACCAGGGAGAAGGTGCTTGGGAAGCTGTAAGGGCTGAAGGTGAATGAGTCACTTGGACCAGGTGGACTGCATCCGAGGATTCTGAAAGAGGTGGCTTTAGAGATTGTGGAAGCATTGATAGTGATATATTAGAAATCAGGAGTGGTTCCAGACGATAGGAAAATTGCCAATAATACCCCGCTGCACAAAAAGGGAGTAAGGCAGAATAGTGGGAACTATAGGCTGGTTAGTCTGACTTCGGTGGTTGGTAAGATTTTAAAGTCCATTATAATGGATGAGGTTATGGAGCACTGAGAAGTTCACGATAGAATATGACGAAGTCAGCATGGCTTTGTGAAGAGAAGGTCTTGCTTGACAAATTTGCTGGAATTCTTTGAAGAGGTAAATAGCAGGACAGACAATGGAGAGTCTGTAGATGTTGTTTACTTAGATTTTCAGAAAGCCTTTGATAAGGTGCCGGACGTTAGGCTACTTAGGAATATGACAGCCCATGGTATCAAAGGGCAGATACTAGCATGGATAACAAGTTGGCTGGATAGCAGAAGACAAATAATAGCCATAAAATGGCCTTTTTCTGGTTGGCTGCCAGGGACTTGTGGAGCTCTGCAAGGGTCGGTGTTGGGGCCGCTACTCTTCACGTTGAAAGATTTGGATGAGGGAATTGAAGGTTTTGTTGCAAAGTTTGTGGATGATACAGAAATAGGTGGAGGGCAGATAATGTAGAGAAAGCGGGGACTCTGCAGAAGGACTTGGACAGGTTGGGAGAGTAGGCAGAGAAGTGGCAGATTAAATATAGTGTAGCAAAGTGCAGCAAATTCATGCATTTTGGTAGCAGGAATAAAGGCGTAGACTATTTTCTAAATGTGGTGAGAATCCAGAAATCGGAGGTGCAAAGGCACTTGGGAGTGCTGGTGCAGGATTCCCAAAATGTTAATTGCAAGTCAAATTGGTAGTAAAGAAAGCAAACTTAATGCTAGCATTTATTTCGAGAGGGTTTGCATATAAAAAGAGGGATGTAATGTTGAGGCTCTATAAGGCGTTGGTAAGGCTGCATTTGGAATACTGTGAACAATTTTGGGCACCATATCTGAGGAAAGATGTGCTGGCTCTGGAAAGGGTCCAGAGGAGGTTTACAATATAATCCCTGGAATGAGTAGGTTAACCGATGATGAGTGTTTGTCGGCACTGGGCCTGTACTCGCTGGAATTTTCAGAGAATGGGGATGGTCCTAATTGAAACATACAGAATAGTGAAGTTTGGATAGAGTGGATGTGGAGAGAATGTTTCCACTAGTAGGAGAGTTTAGGACTAGAGGTCGTAGCCTCAGAATTTAAGGACGTTCTTTTCGGAAGGAGATGAGGAGAAATTTATTTAGTCAGAAGTTGGAGAATCTATATAGCAATGTTACAAAATTTTTAGATTTTAAAAATCAAGTCTGCAATTTATCCCATCAGATAAAGCATAAATAGAAGTTTAATTTCACACCTAATTCACTTTCATATCTTCAGTATTAAAAAAGTTATGGCCATTTTCATACTCGGAAATTAGCATCTTGTTCCCTATTGCTTTTCCATTGACTTAACACAAAAGTTGTGATCGAGGACAGTCAAAAGCCCATAACTTTCTTAAAAATTAAGAGAACTGAAAGAAAGTTTCAGTTATTATAGGTTGAACATTCTGAAACAAATATGAAACAATCTTACTTGGATGACCTGAAATTAAAGCATATAATTAGTTAGTTACCCAATTGTAGCTAATTACAAAATTCAATTACTAGATCTAAACATCTAACCATTTCTTAAAATATTAACATTTTTTAAAAAGCCTAAGTGTCCAAATAGCATTCACACAAGAATTCGCAATATAACATGATTTTTAAATCTCATTGTCATGGATTTATAGGCCAAACTGAAGGAATTTAGTGTTTAATGCCCATAAATTAATGGCCATTAATGGCCATCAGCTTGCGAGTGGGATTTTATGGAATGCGATGGATTGGAACGTTGCGGTTACGGTGAATTTAAACCCCATATCGGCAGGAAAAATACTGTCGGTTCATATGGGGAATAAATCACCGTTTTGCAACATGAAATTTTGATTAAGGTCATCTTAACAAGCAAGTTTATATGTAAAAATAAACTGACTTCCTTTACCTGTCCCCTACGTAAAATCCGTCCCCGTTGTCGACGTTCACGTGATTAGAAGCTAATTTTTATTTTACTCCAGCGCTGAAATTGTCGGGCGATTTTAATACAAAATTTTGCATACCGGCAGTCGGAACGAATCTTTAGCAAAAGCTCGCACCCCGAGAAAATATAACTCAGGAAGGCAGGTGAAAACCGCATTTTAACCCCGCCCCCCCCTCAAAGGTGCCAAAGTCGTGCACACGGCCAGTGACAGAACTGCGGCGCCACTGAAGGTAAGTTTTGTTACATACCTAATCTATGGAATTCTTTGTCACAGAAGGCTGTGGAGGCCAAGTCAGTGGATATATTTTAAGGCAGAGATAGATAGATTCTTGATTAGTACAGGTGTCAGAGGTGATGGGGAGAAGGCAGGGTTAGGGGGGAGAGATAGATCAGCCATGATTGAATGGCGGAGTAGACTTGATGGCTAAATGGCCTAATTCTACTCCTATTCCTTATGACCTTATGATCACGACATTTGTAGGGATACTAGAAACTGGAGATGCTAGAATCTTAAGCAAAAAACTAAGTGCTGGACGAATACAGCATGTTAGACAGCATCTGTGGAGAGAATAAATTAATGTTCATGTCGTAGGAGCAGAATTAGGCAATTCGGCCCACTGAGTCTACTCCACTATTCAATTATAGATGAGCTATCTTTCCCTCTCAAACCCACTTTCTTGCCTTCTCTCCATAACCTTTGACACCCTTACCAAACAAATATCTATCACTATCAGCCTTAAAAATCCCCAAGGACTTGGCCTCCATAGCTGTCTGTGGCAGTGAATTCCACAGATTCACTACCCTCTGACTAAAGAAATTCCTCTTCATATCCTTTCGAAAGTAGGTCCTTTTATTTTGAGGCTATGGCCTCTGGTTCTAGAATCTCCCACTGGTGGAAATATACTCCACATCCTCTCTTTGCAGGTAAGTTTCAATGAGGTTCCCCCTCATTCTTCTAAACTCCAGCGAGTAGAGGCTCATTGCCATTAAACACTCATCATACCTTAACCCAGTCATCCTCGGGATCATTCTTGTAGATGTCCTCCAGACCAATGCCAGCACATCCTTCCTCAAATATGGGGCCCAAAACTGCTCACTATACTCCAAATGCAGTCTGACCAGTGCCTTATAAAGTCTCAGCATTACATTCGTGTTTTTTCCTTCTAGTCCTTTTGAAATAAATGCATTACTACCTTACTAGCGATTCAACATGCAAATAACCTTTTGGGAATCCTGCACCAGCGCTCCCTTTGCACCTCTGATATCTGAATCCTCTCCCCGTCAAAAATAGACTATGGCTTTATTCCAACAACAAAATGCATGACTGCACACTTTGCTACACTGTCTTCCATCTGCCACTTCTTTGCTCACTTTCCCAACCTGTCCAAATCCTTTTGCAGAGTCCCTCCTCTCTCTCCACTACCTGCTTCTCCACCTATCTTTGTATCATCAGCAAACTTGGCCCCAAATCCCTCATCCAAATCATTGATATACAAGTCATGGCCCCGGCACTGGCCCTTGCAAAACACCTCCAGTCACTGGCAGACAACCAGAAAAAAAAACCTTTATTGCCACTCTCTCTTCCGCCATTCAGCCAGTCTTCTATCCACACTAGTATCTTCCCTGTAATACCATGGGCTCTCATTTTCTTTCGCAGCCACATGTGCGCAAACTTATCAAAGGTCTTCTGAAAATCCAGATAAACATCATTTTTCTGAAAAATCGCCTAAGTGGGACAGGCCCATATTTTGGTCTGAACTCAGAGAATAGGTGCAAGAGAAACTATTTACATTCCTCACATATTCACCAGCTGGTCCACTCTTCTCTTTACCTCCTTTCCCAAGATCTGTAACAAAGTATTACCTCCTATGATGTGATATTCTAAAATACAAGCATTCTTCACCAGCTAACCTCACTGGGGATAGGAGTACCTGCAGCTGATCAGCTTCTATATATATTGCCCAGATATCAATACTGATTGGGATTATTTCTACTCCATTTTTGCATCATTTGAACATTCATTTAAATACGCTAGGCTAAAATCATTTCAGCTACTATTCCATCATTTAGGAACCACATTAATCAACTCACCTTATGGTACTGATATCTTCACATTCCACAACAATATCTTGCAAAGTAAAATGATGTTTGACCCTTAAAAGTCTTTTCATCACAGAAACTTTCACCTTCCAGAAAACATGTTAAAGAATTATTTTCAAAAATTGTTTAATGAAAATGTTTTCTAGGATGTAAAAAGCTGATATAATACATCCAGTGACAGTCAACTTCAAACTGGGCACATGTAATTAATGCTGTATTTTGCTAAAAATATCCAAGTAGATTTATATGATATAATTCCAGTAAACTGAACAAAATATTAAATAATATTAACACTAAATTATTACCACAGTACATTCATACTGGAAGTTACATTTTCTTGATAAGATAAATGTCACAAATAAACGAATGGCATTTTATACAATGCTTAATCTATTACTGAATAGAAGTAGAAACCTGAGGAAGGTCGGGAATTATAAATTCAATAATCTGTGTTTTCAAGTTAAGGGAGTATAAATCTAAGAGCACTAATACATTAAATAAAAGACTAAATGTATTTACATAGAGCATGGTGAGAAAGTGAAACTCACTGTCACATGAGATAGTTGAAGCAGATAAGATTAATGAATTTTAAACATATTTGAGAGAGTGAAAATAGGATATGGTAGCAGGGAAGGCTGGATGGGCTTCAGAATAGGAAGAGTAGGAAGTGGAAATTATCTGGATTATAAAGACCAATGTGTCTTAATTAGTTAGGCAATGCTGTAGATATGTTATGTGCAATGGGTATGGATATAATAGTCTTCTTTGGGCAATTTATATAACTACTAGACTAAGTGGGACCCCTTGGGTTCCGGCTTCACATGGGAGGGTTGGTCTCCCCACACAATATTCCAACTCTCCACCACTTCCAAGATTGCTGGCCAGTGGGTGGGTGTGGGGGGGGGGGGGGGGGGGGAACTTTCTGGAGTGTTAGCACGGGTGTTGTGGGCCAAAGGGACTGGTTTCCAGAGGGCTAGTATGGACATTGCGGGCCAAATGGATTCTTGGGCTGACAGCTCAGTCACTCAGGCCTGGCAGCTCAGTAACTCCAGGCTGACAGAGAAACATGTCTCCCTAACCAACCTTGCAGAGACTGAGCCACGCCCACACTTCTGGGTTTTATAGCCCCTCCCCCTCCCACCGGAAGGGGCGTGTCCTTCATTGCATGATTGACAGGAGAGAGAATCAACATTTTTTAAACATTAATAAGTCTTTTATTTTTCATCGATGGGAAAATTCCTCTTGTCCTGCGCAGCGGATGGGGACTCTAAGTAAGATGCCAAAAATCACAGCCGTAAGTGCTTCTCGAGAAGGTTTGATTCAAATGCTTGATTCAGAAGAACCTCAGAGGAGGGGCTGACTGAGCCATTCAGGAAGTGTGAATACAGAGTCAAGCATCAGTCAATGTTTTTAATAACACCTACCAAGAATATACCAACTCCTACAAAACTCCATGTTTTATATGTTTTGGAAAGTTGGCACAGAAACTTCATGCACTGACAGTTCCTGATGTTTTAACCCAGTCTTAATGAAGCCTAGAACACCAAATAAATCAAAATATTCAACCATCAAGATTAATGTGAAACATTAGCAATGCAGAGACTGGGTGTTTGGAAGAAGAGAATGTTTCTGTTTTCATTTTGACTGGCTTCTTTATGTTGCCAGGTGTAGAAAGCAAAAGGAACAAAGGATAAGCTGAGGATGAGTCCTATCAACAACCCCAGCCCCAAGCAGTAGATGGCTGCCAGATTTTCATGCAGGAAACATAAATTAAAGGGACATTGGCATTCACTAACACAGTTGTTAGGATCAAAAAACAACAGATATTCCGAATGTGTTTTGTTACTTTGTTAATCTATTATGTTTTTCTCCACACTTTGCTACCTTCTCAAGATATTTATGTGCCATCATTCTCTGTTCTGTCAGTGAATCTTCTCCCATAATTATAAAAATATCATCCTTTTGAATTTCAAATTCCTAAAAAAAGATGAAAAACATACTGCTTTATAAAGGTAAAAGCAAAATATAATAAAATTATATTTGAAAATATTATGATTGTAAACAAACTCTTAATGCTCTTTAGCCTCTTATCACAGCCCTGCTAATACTTTCCATTCAGATCTTTATTCAACTCACTTTTGAGTACTATGATTAAATCTGCCTCTATGAATATTGCTGGCAGTGTTAAAGAGTAGTGAACAACTCACTACATTGCAAGATTATTGTTCATGTCATTTTTCACTCTTTTACAAATCACTTTCATTTCAAGGCTCATCTTCTTGATCCTGCTGCCAATGAAAATTGTTATTCTCTATCTAAATCTGTCTATATCTTTGATGAATTTATATACCTCTATTATGAACCTCAGCAACCACCTCTATGTCCAGGACAACAATTTCTCAAGCCTATCCACATTACTATGCCCGTCCCTTGAATCATTTTAATAAATCACTTCTACACCCTCTCCAAAATCTTCACATTTCCTAAAATGGACATGCTGCCCATGTTGTGGCCAAATTAGTATGTTATAAAGATCCACTTTACTCTTCCACTTAATGCTTCTATCCCATTTGCCTTTTTAACCACTTTCTCATATTCCCTGCCAATTTCAAAGGACTACAGAAGAAACCGAGTTATAAATAGTTCACAAGTTGTAAATGCGTCAGTGGACCAATGTGCCACACAACAAATGCGTACAGTGGTGGGTAAAGAGTAGGAGTAAACGGGTCATTTTCAGAATGGCAGGCAGTAACTAGTGGGGTACCGCAAGGCTCAGTTCTGGGACCCCAGCTATTTACAATATATATAAATGATCTGAATGAGGGGATTGAATGCAACATCTCCAAGTTTGCGGATGACATGAAGCTGGGGGGGGGGGGGGGGGGGGGGGGGGCAGTGTTAGCTGTGAGGAGGATGCTAGGAGGCTGCAAGGTGACTTGGATAGGTTGGGTGAGTGGGCAAATGCATGGCAGATGCAGTATAATGTGGATAAATGTGAGGTTATCCACTTTGGTGACAAAATCAAGAGGGTAGACTATTATCTTAATGGTGGCCGATTAGGAAAAGGGGAGATGCCACAAGACCTGGGTGTCATGGTACACCAGTCATTGAAAGTAGGCATGCAGGTGCAGCAGGCTGTGAAGAAAGCGAATGGTATGTTGTCATTCATAGGAAAAGGATTTGAGTACAAGGCAGGACTTCCATATGAAGAAAGACTGAATATACTCGGCTTGTACTCGCTGGAATTTAGAAGATTGAGGGGGGATCTTATAGAGACTTACAAAATTCTTAAGGGGTTGGACAGGCTAGATGCAGGAAGATTGTTCCCTGATGTTGGGGAACTCCAGAACAAGGGGTCACAGTTTAAGGATAAGGGGGAAGTCTTAGGACCGAGATGAGAAAATCATTTTTCACACAGAGAGTGGTGAATCTGTGGAATTCTCTGCCACAGAAGGTAGTTGAGGCCAGTTCATTGGCTATATTTAAGAGGGAGTTAGATGTGGCCCTTGTGGCTAAAGGGATCAGGGGGTATGGAGAGAAGGCAGGTACAGGATACTGAGTTGGATGATCAGCCATGATCATATTGAATGGCGGTGCAGGCTCGAAATGCCGAATGGCCTACTCCTGCACCTATTATTCTATGTTTCTATGTTTCCCATAGGAATATATAGTCTAGAGAACATTTTAAAACTTAGTTTGCCATTCTTAATAACAAAGTTGATATTAACAAATTTAGCCTAGGCCTATTAATAAGGATATTATTTTTAAAGATTTTACTGGCAACGAGGCTTTAAATGCTATTGATGGTTTTAAAAAGGACATTGCCGTAGGTCCCGATAGCGAGTCTTTAGATTCCATTTGCAAAATGTATATTAAAGTGTTAAATAGAATGTTTTATTCCTGGATTCAATGTGGCAAAATTCAAGCTGGTGTCAATATATTCACCAGCAGCCAGCATGCCAGGCGCTCAAATGCATGTTCATATGTGTGGGCTGCATATAAGTCAGGCGTACTTAAACCAGAGACAACCTGTATGCACATATACCATCATATTTTTCTCCTTTGTTTATTTTTAGACATTGACATCATTGAGAAGACCAGCAATTATTGTCCATCCTTGACCCTGAAAAGGCGATGGGAAACACTTTCTTGAACTATCCTCTGGTGATGGTGTTCCTAAAAAGTGCGATTGGGTAAGGAGTTCCAGTACTCAGACCCAGCAACAATCAATGGCCAGCAGAATACATCTAAATCCGTATGCTGTTCCATGTGGATAGGAGCGTGCAAGTGGTGGTGTTTCATTGTGCCTGATGCCCTTTCATTTCTTGGTGACAGAGATCACAGGATTGGATGATGCTTCTGATTTGCTTGGGTGAGCAACTACAATGTATTGGCATAGTGAACACACTGCAGCCACAGTGTGCCAGTGATGAAGGGAATTAATGTTCAGGGTGGTTGATGGAGTGCCAGTAGAACTAGTTGCTTTTTCCTGAACTATGTTCAGCCTCTGAACTGTTATTATTGTCATGGTATTTGCCTGACTGGTCCAGCCGTGAACAAACCTATGGTGGCTAATTAAGCTGTACTTTTCCAAGAGACTGTGGCCAATTCATATGCCTTTGGGATGTGGGATAAAACAGAAGCACCTGGAAGCAAACATGGTCACTTAAGTGTTTTAATATTGTCCATGACAAGACACACCATTGCCAAGAAGTGTGTTCAGCAGTGGCTGAACAAAGTCTAAACTTGTGTGTGGACTTGATAAGAAGAAGAAGGATCAGAAGATTTGTTGGCAGAGCTAAGAAACTGCAAGGGTAAAAATTCCCCTAATTTGAGGAAGGAAATTCTTGCTATTGAGGGAGTGCAGCGTAGGTTTACAAGGTTAATTCCCGGGATGGCAGGACTGTCATATGGTGAGAGAATGGAGCAGCTGGGCTTGTACGCTGGAGTTTAGAAGGATGAGAGGGAATCTCATTGAAACATATAAGATTGTTAAAGGTTTAGTCACATGTTCCCGATGTTGGGGGAGTCCAGAACCAGGGGCCACAGTTTAAGAATTAGGAGTAAGTCATTTAGAACGGAGACGAGGAAACACTTTTTCTCACAGAGAGTGGTGAGTCTGCGGAATTCTCTGCCTCAGAGGGCGGTGGAGGCAGGTTCTCTGGATGCCTTCACTAGAGAGCTAGATAGGGCTCTTAAAGATAGCAGAGTCAGGGGATATGGGGAGAAGGCAGGAACGGGGTACTGATTGGGGATGATCAGCCATGATCACATTGAATGGCGGTGCTGGCTCGAAGGGCCGAATGGCCTACTCCTGCACCTATTGTCTATTGAGTTACTTACAGGCCCCAAACAGTAGCCAGGATATAGGGTACAACTTACATCAGGAGATACAATCGGCATGTAAGAAAGGAAAATTGTAAATATGACTCCGCTCTTCAAGACGGGAGCGAAACAGAAGAGTGAAAACTATAGGCTGGTTAGCCTGACTTCAGTGGTTGATAAGATTTTTGAGTCCGTTATAAAGGATAAGGTTTTTAAGTATTTAGAAGCTCGTGTTAAAATAGTCGAAGTCAGCATGGATTGTGAAAGAGAGATCTTGCCTGATGAACCTGTTGGAATTCTTTGAGGATTAAATAGCAGGATAGTCAGTGGATGTTGTTTACCTGGATTTTCAGAAGGGAAATACCAGCATAGATATCAAGTAGGCTGGATGGCAGAAGACAAAGAGTGGCAATAAGGGGGGTTTCACTAGTTGGCTGTCAGTAACTAGTGGTGTTCCGCAGGGATCGTTGCTATGATTTGATGAGGGAATTGAAAGCTTTGTGGCCACGTATGCAGATGACACAAAAATAGGAGAGGGTTTGAAAGATGGCGGCGCCTCGCGGCAGCGGCCTCTGCTGTCCGTCTGTCTATTTTTATATTTTTGTCCTGTTGGGTGTATAGCTGGTTTGTAGTTTATATATTCTTTTTAGCTGTGTTTATGCAGGGGGTGGGGAGGGGGGAAACTTTTAAATCTCTTCCCTGTACAGGGAACCCGACCTTTTCCCCATCAGGTCCCTGTTGTTGGGGTCTAGCACCATGGAGCGGCCTCCAAACGGAACGACCTGGGGGCTCCAGTCGCGGAGCCTGCGGACTTACCATCGTGGAGCTGGCTGGCTTCCGAGCATGGAGAGCTGTGGTGGCACGCAGCTGCGACCCAACTTTGGAGCTTCGGAGGCTCCAGGTGGATGGTGACATTGGAAGCTCGTGGGTCTCTGGTGCTCCCGCAAAGGCAACTTCCGCCTGAAATGCGTGGTTGAAAACGACCCGGTGCGGGGCCTTACATCGGCCGGCGCGGCTTTAACGGCCGCAGGACTTGCCATCGCCCGCCGGGGGCTTTAACATCGGGAGAAGAATGGAAAACAGGGGAGAGACAATGACTTCGCCTTCCATCACAGTGAGGAGGAGATTCACTGTGATGGATTTTTGTGTAAATTGTATTAATTGTGTGTCTTGGTTTTGATTTTCTTGTTGTATGACTGCAGAAACCAAATTTCACTTGAACTTCAATTGAGGTTCAAATGACAATAAACGGTATTGTATTGTATTGTGGAGGGGCAAGTAGTGTGGAGAAAGCAGGGACTCTGCAGGATGGACAGGTTGGGAGAGTGGGCTAAGAAATGGCAGAAGGAATAAAGTGTAGCAAAGTGTGGAGTCATGCAATTTGGTAGTAGGAATAAAGGCTTAGACTATTTTCTAACTAGGGAGAGTATTCAGAAATCAGAGGTGCAAAGGGACTTGGGAGTGCTGGTGCAAGATTTTAAAAAAGTGAATTTGCAAGTAAGGAAGGCAAATGCAATGCTGGCATTTATTTGGAGACGACTAGAATTTGAACAAAGAGTGATGTAATGTTGAAACTTTATAAGGCACTGGCCAGACTGCATTTGGAATATTGTGAGCAGTTTTGGGTCCCATATCTGAGGAAGGATGTGCTGACATTGGAGAGGTTCCAGAAGAGTTTACATGAATGATCCCAGGAATGAGTGGGTTAACATATGATGAGTATTTGACGGCACTGGGCCTGTACTTGTTGGAGTTTAGATGGATAAGGGGGGGGGGGGGGGGCTTCATTGAAACTTACCAAATAGGGATAGAGTGGATGTGGAGAGGATGTTTCCACTAGCGGGAGGGTCTAGGACCCAAGGCCCATAGCCTTAGAATAAAAGGAGAAACATTTAGAAAGGAGAAGAGGAGGAATTTCTTTAGTCAGAGGATGGTGAATCTATGGAATTCCTTGCTGTGAAAGAAGGCTGTGGAGGCAAGTCAATGGATATTTATAAGCCAGAGATTGATTAGTACGGGTGTCAGGGGGGTATAGGGAGAAAGCAGGAGAATGGTGTTGAGCGGGGAAGAAAGATCAGCTATGATCGATGGTGGAGTAGACATGATGGGCTGATTGGCCTAATTCTGCTTCTATAACTTATGAACATGACCTTTCCATCCATTCTGTCAGTTCTCCATAATAGTTTGAATTTTTTAATTGTCACCCTTCAATCTTATAGGTTGCAGGAAATGCAACCCTCATTTGTATAGTCACTTCTTAAAATTTGATCCTTTGAATATTATCATGGATAAATCAAATGCAGTATTCTCCTATGGTCAATAGTAAGTTGTCATGTGTGACAACTTACAGTTCTCAGTTCTCAAAGCAGGGTCGAACTGGGGTTTTGTATATCTGTAACATAAGCTTTATCTCCTTGTATTTCAGATCCTCTGCACATAAAGATCACAAGTGCATTGACATTTTTGATTATATCTTAAAAGTTTCCTGACATTTGGTGTTCTATGTACATGGATCAAATTTCTGTGGATTATTGTTGCTTCTGTTTTTTCCCTGTGTACTTGAAGTTACAACCAGATCCCCTGCATGTGCTTGAAGATACTTGACACTTGGTGATCAGAGCTTCTGCTATTTTTGTTATAACATGCTTAGTTAACTCCTCACATTGTCCTTCACATTTTGCACCACTACGTTAAGCTATAAGCATTTTTCTACCAGTGTAGCACTTTAATATTTTGAAAGATAATTCAGTTTCTAACCTCAAAAATATGCTCTGGTATCTCTCTCTCATATGGCGGCACTTGCTTATAGCAACAATATTCAGGAACTCCAGAATTTCTATGCATCAGTAGACGAAAACGTCTAGACTGCTCCAATTTTTCATCCGTAATAAAGTTAAACTCATCTTGCATTTGCTGTAACCTAAAGTATTTTGGGACACTTTGATCCTCCTCAGTGGCATACTGTCAGAAAGAACAGAAGTACAAATTACACATTAGAATCTAATCTTGTTTTAAAGATAAGTTATGTTACCTGATAGATGTGATGCAGGTTTAGATAATCAAGCTTCCAACCATTCTCTAATTAATTAATTTCAATTGTATTAATATAAAGTTGTACGGAGAAGATCGTGCCAAATGGAAACATGTCCTTAAGCCTATTATTCATGCTGACCATCAAGTACACAATGACACTAATCCTATTTGTCATCCTCCCCGTCTTCTCATTGACTCCTCTTGGATTCTGTTAGTCACTTACAGTGCCCTCCATAATGTTTGGGACAAAGACCCATCATTTATTTATTTGCCTCTGTACCCCACAGTTTGAGATTTCTAATAGAAACAAATCACATGTGGAAATCACATGTCAGATTTTATTAAAGGGTATTTTTATACATTTTGGTTTTACCATGTAGAAATTACAGCTGTGTTTATACATAGAGCCCCATTTCAGGGCACCATAATGTTTGGGACACAGCAATGTCATGTACATGAAAGTAGTCATGTTTAGTATTTTGTTGCATACCATTTGCATGCAATGACTGCTTGAAGTATGCGATTCATGGACATCACCAGTTACTGAGTGTATTCTCTGGTGATGCTCTGCAAGGCCTGTATTGCAGCTTATGCTTTTTTGGGGACTAGTGCCCTTCAGTTTTCTCTTCAGCATATAAAAGGCAAGCTCAATTGGGTTCAGATGGGGTGATTGACTTGGCCACTCAAGAATTTACAATTTTCTAGCTTTGAAAAACTCCTTTATTGCTTTAGCAGTATGTTTGGGATCATTGTCTTGCTGTAGAATGAACTGCTGACCAGTGAGTTTTGAGGCATTTGTGTGAACTTGAGCATATAGAACAGGGGTTCTCAACCAGGGGGGAATTCCCCCCAGGGGGGGAATTTCAGGTTTTCAGGGGGGGAATTGGGACCACAGATTAGCAAACTCAAACTGTTAGAAATAAAGGATTTTCAGTATTATATGCATATTATTTGCAATGCACTTTTTGAGGCAGACAATCTTGGAAAGGGGGGGAATGACAGTCTGACATATGGTGAAAGGGGTGCATGGGGCAAACAAGGTTGAGAACCACTGATATAGAATGTGTCTCTGCACTTCAGAATTCATTATGCTACTACCATCAGCAGTTGTATCATTAATGAAGATAAGTGAGCCAGTACCTTCAGCAGCCATACATGCCCAGGCCATAACACTCTCACCACCGTGTTTCACAGATGAGGTGGTATGCTTTGGACCTTGGGCAATTCCTTCTCCCCTCCGTACTTTGCTCTTGCCATCACTCTGATATAAGATAATATTCGTCTCATCTGCCCACAAGACATTTTTCCAGAACTGTGGATGCTCCTTTAAGTATTTAAGTACCATGGTAAACTGTAACATGGCCATACTATTTTTGCGACTAACCAGTGGTTTGCATCTTGCAGCGTAGCCTCTATATTTCGGTTCATTAAGTCTTCTGCAGACAGTGGTCATTGATAAATCCACACCTGACTCCTGAAGAGTGTTTCTGATCTGTTGGTCAAGTGTTTGGGGATTTTTCTTTATTATAGAGAGAATTATTCTGCCATCAGCTGTGGAGGTCTTCCATGGCCTGCCAGTCACATCTGAGCAATTACACAAACCTGTGAAGCCATGTGTCTCAAACATTATGGTGCCCTGAAACGGGGGGACTATGTATAAACACAGCTGTAATTTCTACATCGTGAAACCAAAATGTATAAAAATACCCTTTAATAAAATCTGACAATGTGCACTTTAACCACATGTGATTTTTTTTCTAGAATTACAAATGGGATCAATGTAAATGTGGAATTGATGTTTGGCCATCTTTCTGGGCTATATGACTATGATTTCTATGACATGCAAACTCAATGCCAACAGTACCAGGAGATCAGGATTGAATCTGGGTTGCTGGAGTGTGAGGAGCAGCTCTATTACCCAAGCCTTACAGACCACATGCACAACCAAGCTTGGATCAGCTTCCTAAACCAGGCTGCAGAAATATGGGAGAATTGGGCACAATTTCAATTGTTGGGCAAGTATATGAAATGACTGTTAATCTGTGATCCTGTCCTTAGATCTCCATCATAAGTGGCGTCAAAACAGCGGGACATCAGCCAAAATGACTTCAGTTCTTCTGCGTTAATGCAATTCTGCACTCCCTTTAAAGTGCACTGGAATTTCCAGGCAATCATGGATAATATGTTTTGTAAATATATGTATTGTTACAGTATTCTGCTTCATCAGCCAACATATTCTCAATTTACACTAACCTTAATTACATGCATCAAGTTTAAATTCTGGGGATCATTGGGATCAATTCTGGCTTTTTTTGCCCACTTGGCAAGTTTCTGCAAATCATTTATCCGAGACATTCCAATTGAGGCAATAGCATCCATGCTGGAATTAAATGGAAAAGAAATGTTAATTCATCACATTTGTATCATTGCACACATTATTCCACTCGCAAAACCCATTTTTACAATATGAAAGTTTCCTCTGAGTATTGGCACCAGCAAAATTTGATTAAAAAAATTTGGAGCCGCATTCTAGGGATTTTTGGTAGAGCCATGTTGTAAATTAAGTAAAGGGTGCAAGGTTCATAAAACAATTCAGGATCCAAATGCCAAATTTATTTGCGAATTTCCTATATTCTTCCGACTCTAGCTCTCATGATTACAGTGTGTGGTATTTTGAATGTTGTTTGATAAATCCAGCACACAGAAACATTTAAATAACAACACAGCATAAATATTGTATTGACAATCATGACAATCAGCCATGATCATATTGAATGGCGGTGCAGGCTCGAAGGGCTGAATGGCCTACTCCTGCACCTAATTTCTATGTTTCTATGTTTCTATGACAACTTGTATAGTGCAAGCTAAAATTTGTTGCTAATTATTGGCAGTTTTAGTGTGAGATCTTTAAAACTGTTGAAATAAATTTATCTGTAAGTAATTAAAATGAACTAAAGTTAAAAAAACTTGCCAGTCTTTAAAAATGCATTTCACTGACATAAATCGAGTAAAAGACAAAATAAAACACAAAAACAAACCCTTCATTTTTCCACAGTGACTCCACTCAGATGAAATGGGGCTGTGCTCAAAGCGCTGGAGTTAAAATGTATTCCACCCTCAGCTCCGTTTACTGAGATTCAACACTGCTGAATCAAACATCAGAGTGGGTGGTCAGATCTAGCCCAATATTTTCTGTACAATATCTCCTCCCACTCAACTTTCTGCAAGGCATTTATTATGCTCATCCAATTTATTTGACTCCATTTGTATCTGTTCCAATGATACCTTTCACACCAAGGCTTACGAGTTTTTCCTTCTTTCTCTTATCGATGAATTCCCTTCCAGGGTTCTCAAGACTGTTCCATTTCCCACTTTTTGCTCTTACCTCCTCTCCATCCAGCCAGAGCCATGATAGGATTCACGTTGTCCACCTCAATAGCCTTCACCTTCAATCATTCGCCATATATAATTGTTATACTCTCCTCCCTCCTGTTCCTTTTCAAAAACTCCAAAGGGATTATTGCTTCCATGGTTCTCTTGTATACTCATCCATTTTGTATACTCATCCCACGACCTTCTTATAGTCTCATGAATCTGCAAAGGGTTCAAATCTAACTTTTTGATTCCTACAATCCAAGGAAAAAAACTTACCTCCAAGATCAAGCAGCCTGTTCTTCTTCCAATATGGCACATTACATTTGATATTCATCATGTGCCTTCCTCCACCTTGGAGAAACTAAACTTAGGGTTGATGCTCTGTAGAATATCTGTGTTCAGTTTGCAGTGAGAAATTTAAGTTTCCAGTTGCCTTTCGCTTTAATTCTTCTGCTATAACCTCTCACTCTGTTTCCTGCACTTTCTAATAAAGCCTGCAATGTTGTCCAGATTTCTCTTTTCACAAATTCTCCTGATATGCCAGTTTCCCCAGGATTCTGTGTGTAAGAACAAACTGCAGATGCTGGTTTACACCGAAGATGGACATAATATGCTGGTGTAACTCAGCAGTCAGGCAGCATCTTGGAAAAAATGGAATAGGTGACGTTTAGGGTCAAGACCCTTCTTCAGACTGAGACTCAGGGGAGAGGGAAACTAGAGGTATGAAAAGGTGCAAAGAACAAAAGAATGAAAGGTATGAAAAGAACAAATCGGCATCTGCAAGGATGATCAAGGAAAGGTGGAGCCCACAATGGTTCATTGTTGGCTGTGGAAGAGGTGATAACGAGGGAGTACCAACAGTGAAACTAAACAGGATGACAGTAAAACATAGATGGTAGAAGAATAGGGTGGGGGTCCGTTTCTTCATTTCCCTCTCCACTGACTTTCAGTCTGAAGAAGGATCTCGGCCCAAAACGTCACCTATTCCTTATGCTCCAGATATGTTGCCTGACCTGCTGAGTTACTCCTATATTTTGTGTCCACCTTCCCAGGTTTCTCTTTTATTTATGGCTTCCAGAATTGCCTTGCTTTGAACATCACAGTTCCTGATTTCCTTTCTTATTCTAACTAATGTTATTCAATTCCTTTATTATATTTCCGGTTGATAGGACCAGCTGTAAATAACTCTGTCAGTCAGTTCCTCCTCCACAAGACATTTGATCTATCTTACTCACCAGCCTATAAACGGACATTTCCCTTTGTTCTCTCAACCTTCCCTTCAATAATACATAATGATTTCTAATACATGTTCCTTTTCCGCATTCTGATGAAAAATGAGATGCCAACCACCTATCTCTCTCCCTTCAAGTGGTGCCTGACTGTTGACCACGTCGAGCAATTTCGGATTATATTTCACATTTTCCACATTTTTCATTATTCAATTATGTTTGTCTGGTTCAGAGTCATTTTTTGTTTATCAGCACTCCTGTAAATCCCCCAGGTATTTAGCTAAAAGGTGGCATATAAACAGATATTTAGGTAAGCCTGTAAGACTTCTGCTTGATTATTTTTGTTTTTATTTAATTCACCCCTTTCTAAAACTTGTGCACCATATCATAATTATTACAAATTAATACCAACTGCAATATAACAATACTATTTCCTTTATTGGTAGTTATTAGTAAAGATACAAAACAAATTAATCAAAGAAAACGGTTCTCAAAAAGGACTACAGGAATCTTCAAAAAATTGAATAATTGACATTCATTAGTTTAAAACCAACGATGGATCCATCAAAGGATTGTTTTTATTGAAAAACAAATTTAAAAAGAATTATAAACTAATAGAGGCAATAACATTTCCAAAATACCATAACATTTAAATAGTGGTCTTCACTTAAATTAAAACCATTCTTTATTTGGTCCACAACACTTTACCTTTCTTTATAGGTTGTTGGCTTTGGTGCTGGTGGTGCAAGGGCTGTGCCATTCTCATCTATTCCCCATGATACAGCATACAGTAATTTTCCAGATGTCAACAAACACTCTTCAGATTTCCCCTCATCTAAAAAAAATGGTGTATCTATCCATACAAAATAAGTCAATTGTTAGATTGGGCAAAATATTAAACTTTTGGCTTACACATATTCCATTTATCATAGTCATGACAGATAATTCCTCAGATATCAGCTCCTGAAATCCCTCTAAAACCCTTGTTAACGTCGTGCATAAAAGTTAAGAAAAAATGTGTATCGGAAGGAACAAAACTGGTAGAACCAGGTACTAGTGTAGAAATCAGTTGTGCTGTGCATATTTTAATGTTGTGCTTTCTACAATCCTGACAAGCCCTCAATGTACATATTGATAGATATATGAGATTAATTCAAGTTGATAACCTCTATGACCTTCCTAATATAAAGGCATGCTGCAAATTACAATGTCATGACAGTCACAGCACGAACATAGAAAAACCCAGATGAAGAAATATATGTAGTATCACCTTAACAGCTTCCAGGAAAACAACACTTAAATTAATCTTTGATTGCACCATACAACATTTTATTAATGGGATTTTGAGTTTCTAAAAACATTAGCCTTCAATGAGGTGCAGTTTAGAGTTTTGCTGTCTTGATATCCTTGTGATTTGGGGGATTATAGTAAGATAAACCTTCTCCCTCCAACTTCACATTTAATTTTTTCCCCTTCATTTTTGACACGTCAATGAGGCCCAGTGGTGCAGCTGGTTGTGTTGTTCGTCCTTCGTAGTCGAAGAAGACCATGACTTCAGTGTTTTTGTTTGTGGGTCCGGAGGTGACAGGGGAGACCGATCTGGGCTCGGAAGGCTGGCCCGCATATGGGACACAGTTGGGCGGGTGCTGCAGTTGAAATGGCTCGAGCCTTGCGCACGGCGCATTTCCTCTGAGCTTCTGCGGTGCGCTTCTTCTCAGTTGCACGCGCTCCTGTGGTGATCTTGCTTCGCCCAGTTAGGTGGAACTGGTCCTGAAGTCATGACTTGCGCTTGACTTGGATTAAAGTGAGGGAGAGTTGCGCAAATCGTCAGCCTCACTGTCTCGTCCCGGCCTATCTGGATCCAGTGGCAAGACATAGTCAAGACGGCTGGCTATAGGTCAGGATGCAGTGGATGGCCACTAGTGTTCTGCATGAACATTGTGCCCTAATTGCGCTCCACAACGCTTTGCTGGGTCCACCTTCCTACCCGTTGGACCGCCAAATGGTGGTCTCCTGCGCATATTCCGCCATGATTCAGTCTTCGCCTGTCCTGAATAAGGTAATAGCCACAAGACAGTGGAGGTTTGCATTTGGTGTTTTCCTTCACCCCTCCAGGGTGCTAAATGGAGGACGCCTGTGCGTGACTTTGTTTAACGTGGGGAGGCTGGTGCACAGACAGCCACCCCAAGGTTCTTGACAGATCTGGGTCAGGATCCGGTGGCATGGAGTCCAAGACAATCGGAGACCCTTTTCTGCTGCAGCCTTCATCCACCTTCCCAGCCGTTGTGACGCTCCACTAAGGTCAGCCATCGTCCTCCACCTGTTCCACCATTGAGGTCTTGGTTGGATTGCTCTTGATCAGGGACCTCCCCCTCTATCTCACCGCCATGGGTGACCCTACCAAGAGCATGGCTCCAGACGGCATCGCTCTCAGGATCTCAGATCCACACAAGCTTCTCCACCACGACAAGGGACAATCCATGCAGCTGGTAGAACGGCTCACAGTACGAGAGGCCTGGGTACAATCGTGATCTAGGATGCTGTCCATGTGGAGTTTGCACTATCTCCCTGTGACCATGCGGGTTTCCTCCAGCTATTCGAGCCTCCTCCCACATCCCAAACTCTTGTGTCTTATTCTTGTCTGCTCGCATATTCTATTACTTTTGTCAACTGATGGTAGTTTCAAGTCATTTTCTCTTTGGCATCTGTATAGCCTCAATGATACCTTATTCTGGAAGGAAACCAAACACTTGAAAAAAATGGAAGTCTTGCTCTCTTATTGAACATCATGAACTCAGCAGTAGCCCTGAAGAGGGAACCTATCATCTGAATGATGAAATGACAGTGTCACAACAGATGACTAAAAAAAGGCTGGTGAAGAAGGTGGCTTGAAGGAAGGAAGCTGAGGGTGATGGTAGAGGGTTGCTTTCGGACTGCATACCTGTAATGAGTAGCCTGTCACAGGGTTTGGTGCTGGGTCCACTGTTATTATCTATATTAACAATTTGGATATGAATGTAGGTGGTGGGATTATGTTTGTTGATGACACTAAAATTGGTTGTATAGTGGACAATGAAGAAGGTTATCTACAATTACATTGAAATCTTGATTAACTGGGCCAAGGAATGGCAGATAAGTTTAATCCGGTTAAATGCAAGGTGTTCACAAACCAAAGCAGGACTTGCGCTGTAAATGGTAACGCCCTGGGGATGTTGTAGACAATAGGCAATAGGTGCAAGAGTAGGCCATTCGGCACTACTCGCCATATCCACCATATCTTTAAGAACTCTAACTCTCTCTTGAAAGTATACAAAGAATTGACCTCCACTGAAAACATTTTTCCTCATCTCTGTTCTAAATGGCCTACCCCTTATTCTTAAACTGTGGTCCCTGGTTCTGGATGCCCCTAACATCGGAAACATGTTTCCTGCCTCTAGTACAAGGGTTCTCAACCTGGGGTAAATTTACCCCCAGGGGATAAATTTTGCCTATCCAGGGGATAAATTTGTTGATTCTGGATTTGTACATATTTTTTTCTCATTGACTGACTGTGTTTGGTTCTGGTATACCGTTATCTGTTCATCATTAGTTCTTCATAAATAAGTGAAATAACATTGTTATGTGCTAAATTATGTTGGTAGGACCACATATGGAGAAATGTGTAATTCTGGTAGCCCCACCTATGGGAAGGATGTCACTAAACTAGAAAATATGCAAAAAATATTTACGAGATTTGAGTTATAAGGAGAGGCTGGAAGGGCTGGGTCCTTTTTCTTTGGAGCACGGGAGGCTGAGGGATGAATGTACAGATGTAAAAAAAAGCATGAGGAGAAAAAGATAAGGTAAATACCAATCTTTTCCAATGGCTGGGGATAGGTTTAAGTTAAGAGCGGAAATTTAAAAGAGACCCAAGGGGCAAAGTTTTTGCGCAGTGGGTGGTGCCTGTATGGATTGACCTAGGTATAATTACATTTATAAGACAGGTAAGTGGATAGGATATGTTTGGAGGATAATGGGCCAGGCATAGGCAAGCTTGGTTATGCAACTTGATCGGTATTGACAATTTGTTCAGCTCTCTGCTGCTATTTTTTTTAAGCTATGCCTTCATTCCATGTATGCACCACTGGATTTGAGCTTCAAGCTGTAAAGAGGTCATTTTTGTATGAATAAACGAATGTATAGTAAAAAAATAAAGAGTAAATGGGAATTTGTCCCTTTGCAATGAGTAACAAGATCTAGGATTGTGTAGTGCCCTTGTACTTATAAACCAAACATCCAGGACCCATTGGATGAAATGAGAAAATAAAAGATTGCCATGCCAGCCAGTCCCTTATGCAGAATTAAGGCCAGACATGTATGTTCCCACAGTTCTCCACCAAGCCTTGGTGGAGGAAGCTACAAGGTATGGATAAATTGGGCTGAAGGGCTTGTTCAATGCTGGGCAGCTCTAGGATGCTATTTTTTCTGAGGCTGCGCACATTCCATTTATGCACCACTGGATTCTTAAAGCATAAGAGCTACAGTGGCTTGCAAAAGTTTTCATACCCCTTGAACTTTTCCACATTTTGTCACGTTACAACCACAAACGTAAATGTATTTTATTGGGATTTTATGTGATAGACCAACACAAAGTGGCGCATAATTGTGAAGTGGAAGGGAAATGATACAAGGTTTCCAAATTTTATTACAAATAAAAAACTTAAAAGTGTGGCATGCAAAAGTATTCAGCCCCCTTTACTCTGATTCCCCTAAATAAAATCCAGTGCAACCAATTGCCTTCAGAAGTCACCTAATTAGTAAATAGAGTCCACTTGTGTGTAATCTAATCTCAGTATAAATACAGCTGTTCTGTGAAGGCCTCAAAGGTTTGTTAGAGAACATTAGTGAACAAACAGCATCATGAAGTCCAAGGAACACACCAGACAGGTCAGGGATAAAGTTGTGGAGAAGTTTAAAGCAGAGTTAGGTTATAAAAAATATCCCAAGCTATGAACATCTCACGGAGCACTGTTCAATCAATCTTCCGAAAATGGAAAGAGTATGGCACAACTGCAAACCTACTAAGACATGGCCTTCCACCTAAACTGACAGGCCGGGCAAGGAGAGCATTGATCAGAGAAGCGGCCAAGAGGCCCATGGTAACTCTGGAGGAGCTGCAGAGATCCACAGCTAGGGTGGGAGAATCTGTTCACAGGACAACTATTAGTCGTGCACTCAACAAATCGGGCCTTTATGGAAGAGTGGCAAGAAGAAAGCCATTGTTGAAACAAAGCTATAAGAAGTCCCATTTGCAGTTTGCCACAAGCCATGTGGGGGACACAGCAAACATGTGGAGGAAGGTGCTCTCGTCTGATGAGACCAAAATTGAAGTTTTTGGCCTAAATGCAAAACGCTATGTGTGGCGGAAAACTAACACTGCACATCATCCTGAACACACCATCCCCACTGTGAAACATGGTGGTGGCAGCATCATGCTGTGGGGATGCTTTTCTTCAGCAGGGACAGGGAAGCTGGTCAGAGTTGATGGGAAGATGGATGGAGCCAAATACAGGGCAATCTTGGAAGAAAACCTATTAGTCT
This sequence comes from Okamejei kenojei, assembly GCA_035221665.1. Taxonomy (NCBI): domain Eukaryota; kingdom Metazoa; phylum Chordata; class Chondrichthyes; order Rajiformes; family Rajidae; genus Okamejei; species Okamejei kenojei. The sequence continues at coordinate 8,183,328 of CM069145.1, read as the reverse complement.
GCAAAAGACTTGAGACTGGGGCGGAGGTTCACCTTCCAGCAGGACAACGACTCTAAACATACAGCCAGAGCTACAATGGAATGGTTTAGATCAAAGCATATTCATGTGTTAGAATGGCCCAGTCAAAGTCCAGACCTAACTCCAATTGAGAATCTCTGGCAAGACTTGAAAATTGCTGTTCACAGATGCTCTCCATCCAATCTGACTGAGCTTGAGCTATTTTGCAAAGAATGGGCAAAAATTTCAGTCTCTAGATGTGCAACGCTGGTAGAGACACACCCCAAAAGACTTGCAGCTGTAATTGCAGTAAAAGGTGGTTCTACAACGTTTTGACTCAGGGGGGGCAGAATATTTTGCACGCCACATTTTTCAGGTTTTTTTTTCTAATAAAATTTGGAAACCATGTATCATTTTCCTTCCACTTTACAATTATGCACCACTTTGTGTTGGTCTATCACATAAAATCCCAATAAAATACATTTACGTTTGTGGCTGTAACATGACAAAATGTGGAAAAGTTCAAGGGGTATGAAAACTTTTGCAGGCCACTATACAAGTGATCATAAGTTAATCTCAATTTTATTGGCTCTGTTCTTATAAGATAATGTTTGTGCATTGGGTGAAGATGTTGTAAGATACTGTACGTCTCTGATTTTGCATTAAATTGTCATACTTTGTACGGTATGAGTGATTCTATTCATCACAAAAGAATTACAACAAAAAATTGTTTAATTCACAAATCAAATAAAACCATGAATGATGGAGAGGGGTGTGGGGGGGGGGATGTGTGGGCAGGGGGGGTGGTATTGTGGGGGGCATGTTGTGGGGGTGTGTGGGTGGGGGGGTTGTGGGGGGAGGAGGTGTATGAGCAGGGAGGGGTTGAGGGGGGAGGGGTTGTGGGGGAAGGGGTGTGTGGGAGGGAGGGGTGTGTGGGAGGGAGGTATGTGTGGGGGGAGGTGTTGTGGGGGGTGAGGGTGTGTGGGGGGTTGTATGTGTGGGCAGGGGGGGTTTTGGGGGAGAGGGGTGTGTTGGGCATGGGGAGGGTTGTGAGCGGTGTGTGGAAGGGGGGTGTGTGTGGGAGGGAGGTGTGTGGGGGGGTTGGGGTGTGGGGGGGAGGGGTGTGGGGGCAGGGGGGGAAAGAGCTCAAAGATATGATGGGGAAGAGCCATGGGGGTGAGTGCGGTATTACGGGGAGGGTGGGGCAGGAGCTAGCGAGGGCGACCAGAGGGGAAGGGGTTGGGGGTGCGATGGGGACTCGCAGCGGGCACTGGTTGCTTCATTGGTTGCTTCACTGGCCGCTTCGCTAGTCGTTCTCCGCCGTGAGGCTCCGCTTTCCATTTGGCGACATCGGCGTCATCTGCGACTCCCCACTGGCTGGACTGGGCGGGCCGGGTCAGGCCATCCAGGGCTTCTCACAGCTGCAGTAAAGACGCGGTGGGGGGAAGAGCTCGGGGTGTGTGTGGGCAGGGGGAGGGTTGTGAGGTGTGTGTGGGAGGGGTTGGGTGTTGGTGGGGGGGCGTTTAATATGGTGTTTCCTTATTGTAAACTGCTCCATTACAGCTACACAACTAATAAACAGAGGCTTTACTTGGGTTCAGCCATTTTAATTCAGGATCCATCTTGTCTACTGCCTCATGGGTATTGCATCATCGGTACTGCACCACAGATGGCGCTATTCCCATAACACCCTTTTGTTTACAAAACACATCTGTACAGGCACTTTACATGTATAGCAATAAATTAAATTCTTCCATGGCGTCTTATTTCACTGAGTCCAACATGTGTCCGACAGTCCATTTTCCAACATGCATTTGACAGTCCAGTGCTCGGAATTATCTAAACGTTGAACACATGTCTGGTTCCTCATTTCCTGTCCCCTTTTTATTCATCAATTTATTTATTTAGTTTTAAAATGGCCATTACCACTACTTCTACATAAACTATGCATATCAAACTATAAAAGACAATATAACATGAACTTTTTAAACATAACCTAATAGCCTTTTAAATCTATAATCAACTACAAGTACAGGTGCTATCCTTAGTTGGGCACATAATCCGGCAGATAGCGTGGTTTTCGAACGCATCTACCAGATCTTGTTGTCAGGGTTTGATGCTCCCTGGAGACCGGTGGTCAGCTTATAGGTCGATTGTCTTGCTCCGGTATAGGTGTCAGCACCAGGTCATCCCGGTCAACCATGGTTTGATGTTTTAAAGAAGGAACTGCAGATGCTGGAGAATCGAGGGTACACAAAAAGCTGGAGAAACTCAGCGGGTGCAGCAGCATCTAAGGAGCGAAGGAGATAGGCGACGTTTCGGGTCGAGACCCTTCTTCAGACTGGTCAGGGATCAGGGAAACGAGAGATATAGACGGTGATGTGGAGAGATAAGGAACAATGAGTGAAAGATATGCAAAGAAGTATCGGTGATAAAGGGAACAAGCCATTGTAAGCTGTTTGTGGTGTGAAAATGAGAAGCTGGTGCGACTGGGGTGGGGGAGGGAGATGGAGATGGAGGGAATGCCAGGGCCCGAGGGCTGAGGGAGAGGTGGGAGGGGAGGAGACAGCAAGGGTTAACAGAATTGAGAAAATTCAATATTCAAGCCCAAAGGATGCAGACTCCCCAAGCGGAATATGAGGTGCTGTTCCTCCAGCTTGCGGTGTTGCTCACTCTGGCCGTGGAGGAGGCCCAGGACCGAGAGGTCGGATGTGGAATGGGAGGGGGAGTTGAAGTGCTGAGCTACCGGGAGGTCGGGTTGGTTATTGCGGACCGAGCGGAGGTGTTCGGCGAAGCGATCGCCAAGCCTCCGCTTGGTCTCACCGATATAGATCATCTGGCATCTGGAGCAGCGGATGCAGTAGATGAGGTTGGAGGAGGTGCAGGTGAACCTCTGTCGGACCTGGAAGGACTGCTTGGGTCCCTGAAAGGAGTGGAGGGGGGAGGTGAAGGGACAAGTGTTGCATTTCTTGCGGTTGCAAGGGAAAGTGCCCGGGGAAGGGGTAGAGTGGGAGGGGAGGGAAGAATGGACAAGGGAGTTGCGGAGGGAGCGGTCTTTGCGGAAGGCAGACAGGGGGGGAGATGGGAAGATGTGGCGGGTGGAGGGGTCACGTTGGAGGTGGCGAAACTGGCGGAGGACTATATGTTGTATTTGCCGGCTGGTGGGGTGAAAGGTGAGGACCAGGGGGACTCTGCCCTGTTTGCGAGTGGGGGAATGGGGAGCGAGGGCAGTGTTGCGGGGTATGGAGGAGACCCTGGTGCGAGCCTCATTAATAGTGGGGGAGGGGAATCCCCGTTCTCTGAAGAATGAGGCCATTTGTGATGACCTGGTGTGGAACACCTCATCCTGGGAGCAGATGCGGCGTAGACGGAGGAATTGGGAATAGGGGATGGAGTCCTTACAGGGAGCAGGGTGGGAGGAAGAGTAGTCCAGGTAGCTGTGGGAGTCAGTAGGTTTGTAGTGGATGTCGGTCAGGAGCGTATCACCTGCAATAGAGATGGTGAGGTCAAGGAATGGTGGGGAAGTGTCGGAAATGGTCCAAATGTATTTGAGTGCCGGATGGAAGTTGGTGGTGAAATGAATGAAGTCAGTCAGTTGTGTGTGGGTGCAGGAGGTGACACCAAAACAGTCGTCGATGTAACGGATGTTCCCTGAGGTCCGGTAGTCGGCTCATAGGTCGATTGTCTCGCTCTGGTTCAGGCGACGTCACCAGGTCATCCAGGTCAACATCAACGCGATGAAATGGCTCTTTGGTCTCCCTCAGATGGTGCCGATTCAGATAGATGACACCATCCTCGGTTCTGACTTCATACGATCTGGATTGTGCCACATGGCCTACAACCACAGCCTTCCTCCAGGGCTGATGTCGGGTCACCGGTCGGCTTCACTTGAACTGGATCACCAGCTTTCAGGGGAATAATTTCTTGGGATCCTCTGTTGTAGTAGTCTGCTTGTCTGTCTCTAGCTTCTCTCAACTTAGCTCCTACCTTTTTCTGAATTTTAGGTTTGAGCAGCCTCTGAGTAGTTTGTAGAATGGTCCTGGTACGTCTGTTCATCAATTTTTGTACTGGACTGCTACTCATACCAGATGTTGGTGTGTTGCAAAAAGCTAGTATGCTCAGGTAAGGGTCAGCTCCTGCAGCCTTAGCCTTCCTCAGCAATGACTTCGCAACTTTCACACTGCTCTCCGCCTTTCCATTACTCTGTGGATAATGGGGTGATGCAGTCGTATGTTCAAACTGCCACTTCTTGGCAAATCTCTTGAACTCCTCAGCTGTGAACTGTGGCCCATTATCTGTGATGAGCTGATCTAGTGTTCCATATTTTGCGAACTGGCCTTTGAATTTATGGATGACATTAAATGCCAGAGTTTTCTCTTGATAGTCTATTTCCCAATATTCTGAGTAGTCCACAGTGATCAAATAGTTCCTTCCATCCAAGTGGAACAAATCTGCATCCACCTTACCCCATGGCCTCTCTGGATTTCATGGGAATGCAGTGTTTCTTTTGGTTGCTCTTTCCCTTGAAACATGTCTCACATTTTTGTACAAAGTCCTTGATTTCTGCACTCATTCCAGGCCAGTACAGACATTCTCTTGCCTTTCTTAGACAGCCATTCACACCAATGTGGGGATCATGCACTCGTGTGATCATGTCTGGTCTCCTAGCTTTAGGGATGATTACTCTCTCTCCTCTAAATATGAAGTCATCTCCAACACTCAGCTCGTCCCTCGCATGGAAATAGGAGATAAGTTCTGGGTCAACATCCTTCTTGTTCTCTGGTTAGCCTTGTTTGATCACCACTTGCAGTCTCTGCATACTCATCTTTTTTTGTTGCATCCATTATGCCATTTATCAGAGGCTGTGATATTGGGATGTGCCTTGCCAGGTTTACAGTCTCCAGTTCTCCCATGGTCTTGTCAGTCTTACCAGTCTGAATATATGCTCTGCTCAGCGGGTTCGCAAGCTGCATCTCCTTCCCTGGTCTGTATCTTATTGTCACATCATAGGTCTGCATCCTCATCAGCGTCCTCTGCAGTCTCTTTGGTGCACGATGAAGTGGTTTTGTGGCGATTATCTCCAGTGGCTTATGGTCTGACTGCACATTCACTGGCCTTCCATATGTGTACACATGGAACCTCTCTGGACCAAACACCACTGCCAACAATTATTTTTCTATTTGTGCATATCTGGTCTCCGCATCTGTCAGGGCCCTGCTGGCATAGGCAGCTGGATGGCCCTCCTGCATCAGCGCCGCACCAAGTCCAGTTTCTGATGCGTCGGCCTGTACTGTCAGCTCCTTGGATGATCATAGTATCTGAGTACTGGCTCTGCAGTTACTAGCTTCTTTATGTCCATCACTGCCCTGTCATGCACCTGTGTCCACCACCAAACTACATCTTTCTGTGTCAGCTTGCATAGCGGTTCACATAGGTTGTTTAGTCCAGGAAGGAATTTGCTCAAGTAGTTAACCCACTCCTTGGGTTAACTACTTGAGCAAATAACTCCTTGGACATCTGTCGGGTTAGGCATCTGTAGCACTGCTTCTACCTTCCCTGGATCTGGTTTCAGTCCTGCAGCAGATTCTATGTCCTATGAAAGTGAATTCCTTCACCTTCTTTCTTTCACCTTCTTCACTGCTTGCCTTCTCTATGTTCAGCTTCAGGTTTCTGTCACGACATCTCTCCATCAGAGCTCTGTCCTCCCTGTCATGGTCTCTTTCTGCTTCCTCTGCAGTTTTTCCTTTCCCAAACACTAGGATATCGTCAGCAACAGACCCCACTCCTTCCAGGCCCTCCAACACTTGGTTCTGTCATCGCTGGAACTCTTCAGGGGCCGTGGACAGAACAAATGGCATGTGTCTCCATCTATATCTGCCATATGGTGTGTTCAATTTCATAAGCTGAGAACTCTCATCATCAAGTTCCACATGCCAAAAACTATTCTTGGCGCCAAACGTGCCAAAGACCTTGGCGTCATTCAGGTCTGTGAGGACATCTTCAATCGTCGTCATTGGGTAATGACTTCTTTTAAGCCCCTTGTTCTTATCCCTCGGGTCTAAACACACTCTCAACTTTCAATTGGGCTTTTCCACACACACAAGGCTGGATACCCATGGAGTGTGGGTCTCTACTGGGGCAATTATTTCAGCTTCTGTTGGTCTGTCTAACTCCTCTTTCAACTTACTCCGTAAGGCTATAGGGGCTCCTTGTGGTGGATGGATCACCGGCGTTATGCTGTCATCTACCTGCAGATGGTACTTGCCCTCAAATTTACCTGTGCCTTTAGACACATCTCAGACGCTTTTCTGTGCGTTGTGATGCGAAATGATCTGAAATGTAATGCGATTTGTCCACTATGGGCGCCACATTGATGGCAGCCTCTGCCTACAGTCTGTTTATCAATCTTTTTTAAAATTTTAGTCTGTTTTAAAAGTGTGATTTGGAGGATTCTTTAGTTTTACTATGTGGAGGAGGGGGGGGTAGGGTAAGGGGGAAACTGTTTCCCAGTCACTTCCTGGCAAGGATTTAACTATTCTCTGAGTCGCATCCTCGCCCACTCCCTCGCGGCCTACCAACTGGATTGGCGCAGCCTTTCCTGCCGGGGACCGGACCAAGCGGCGGCGGCGCAGCACTGGATTCACCGCGGTGCAAGCGGGTGCCTACCTGGATCACTGTTTGAAGCTCCGGAGCGCTGGGCCAGCTGCTTCAACATCTCGGAGCTGGGGTTTGGAGAGCTCTCAGCGCGGGCGGCGCTGACCAACATCTTGGAGTCCTGGTACCCTTTGCCGAGGGCCGCCAGCATTGAAGCTTCGACCAGTGTGGCCTGTGGACTGCGGGAGCCGCGGACTCCGGTAGGAAGTAGCCGATTCGGATTTCCAAGCCGTTGAGGTGGTTCTCCTGTTCCGACGTCGGAGTTTGTCCCGGCGTGAGGGCCTGAACATCGGGCCGCCCGTGGCAGCGATTGCAAGGGGTTCGGGAGCCCCCCGACCATGGGTGAACAACGGAAGGACAACGGAGGATGACTGAATTTTAGAGCCTTTCCTCACAGTGGGAAATGTTGATTCCACTGTGTGGGGATGTCTGTGTGAAAGTCTATCGTGTTCTGTGCTCTTTATTATTCATATGGCTGTATGGTGACAACGCATTTCACTGTATCATTTGGTACATGTGACAAATAAATGTATATTGTATCTTTCTTATGGCATTTCAAACACTCTCATCCATATGCCGGACATTTCTCCTTCTTCCTCTCATGTTTGTATCCGCAGTATTTGCACTGTATGATTGGATGGTATATTTTCCCCTCTTGTCTCACTGCACAGACATCTTGTCGTTCATTGGTCACTTAACAGGACATCACCTCTGGCCTCAGCAAGCACTGAAGCCTGGCATGCCTTCACACACTTTTCTTAGTCAAGTGAGGTTTCTCGGAGAAGTCTCTCCCTCAGCATGCCATGTCTTATGCCGCATATTATTCTATCCTGTCTCAGTGAATCCTTCAACTCTCTGAAACCACAATGAGCTGCCAAGTGCTTCAGTTCTATTAAAAACGAATCAAGTCTCCTCTCTTTCTTGGCTCCTCGTAAAGAATATATACCTGTCGATGGTCTCGTTCCCCATGGCCTGACAATGCTGTTCGAAAGCATCGAGAGCCTGCTCTAGCGTAACGTCTTGCCCTCCGGCGTCCGTGTCTCCAGGGTTTGGTAGAGCTCTCTCCCTTGCGATCCAACTAGATACATGAGCAGTTTCCTCATTATCTTGTCATCCTTCCCTGCCATGCTCAAATCAACATAGAGCTCAAACTCCTCCCTCCATTGTCTCCACTCCATTGGCAGGTCCCTTGCTCAAAATTCATTTGCCTAGGGGGCTTTAGCTGCTCCATTTTCCTGACAAATGCGCCCCTCAATCGATGGAAACAATGTAGGCCGCACAATCGTCTCTCGGTAGTATTCACTCACAAAAGTTGTCTGCTGTCGCCGTGCACCCAATAAAAACTCTTGATGAATCCTGAAACATGCCCCGATCTGACACCATGTTTTAATATTGTTTCCTTACTGTAAACTGCTCCATTATAGCTACACAACTAATCAACAGAGGCTTTACACTCGACCCTTGGGTTCAGCCATTTTAATTCAGGATCCATCTTGGCTACTGCTTCATGGGTATTGCATCTTCGGTACTGCACCACAGATGGCGCTATTCCCATAACAGGCGTAAGGGGGAAACTGTTTCCCAATCAGGCGGTGGGGGCAGGGGGGGGAAGAGAGCTCGGAAAAGACGGGGGAAGCGCCGTGGGGGAGTGTGCGGTATTACGGGGGAAGAGGCATGAGCCAGTGAGGGGGACCAGAGGAAAAGGGGTTGGGGGTGCAATGGGGACTCACAGCGGCGCTGGACGCTGGTCGCTTTGTTGGTCATTCTCCTCCACTCAGCTCATGGACTCAATCAGCACGGCTTGTGGACTCAGCCCCGCCTCTGGGTCTTTATTCTCCTCGCCCCGCCCGGTGATTAATAGCGGGTGCCGGAAGGGGCATTACCTTCATGGTGACTGACAGGCGGGAAGACCAATCTGCTGATCTCACGATATTTTAAACCTTCATAACTTTTGTAATATTCCACCAATTGGAACAAAACCTGGTGCGCTTGGATCAGAGGACAACAGTGAGTAAGGTGGCGAAAAGAATCTTAGCGATATAGGGTACCATTTTAGCACAAATTTCAAAAAACACAAACCAGAAGAGGACAAGATGAGAGTTTTAGTAATCGTATAGATAGAAGATAGATAGATGAACACCAACACAGAATAGTCGTAGCTTGTTTCAGTAAAAATATTGTCTGAGGTCTGCATTTGGTTTAGCAAGAGGGGGCAATATGTTTCCAACATTGAGTTCCTCATATTTCTCGGCTGCGATTTGAGGAATCCTCAAAAAAGCCAGTGTTTTTTAATTTAAATCTTCAGTATTTCAATACGTGTATATATACTTACTGCTTCCAACTCCATCATGGTTAGTTACAACTATTTCATCACTACTGAATTCTATCTCTTCCAAAGCAACAATGCTGGTAATCATGGTTACTTCAGGAACAGGTATGTATAGTTTTGCCAACAAGTTCATCTTTGTGTTTATTAATTCATAAATCTATTAAATAGAATCACATAAGATTGTTAGCAGGTGGTATGATTTTTTTGTGTTTATTGATCATCTAACTCAATATCCCTTGATATTCTCCACAATGCAGACAATAAATCAGTTTCAGAGCAGTTTGGATAGTTACTGAATAAACTGATTGCAATAATCGTAAAATGGTAATATGTGTTTACAGGGTTGGAAATGTGTTCTTGGTCCCATAATAAAATAAGGTATGCATACATTATTCTAGTCTAAAATTCAGTTCCCTTGAAGTTAAAGGATCCAAACTTCAGAAAGAGAGTACAACATGCATAAGTTACTAAATTGCATGTGGTCAAAGGGATGTAGGGCAAGCACAAATTCCTAGTCCATATTCTATAAGATATGTCCAAAATATATATAATTATAAACTAGTGTGTATATATAAAAAGAGTGAGACAAATGCTATAATACCCATGAATTCTAAATTGCACCCATGACTACTCAAGATTTCCTTTATTTAAGTGAACATATAAGTACTATCTTGGCACATTCATAATTTTATTTAAATATAATGCTGGGTGGCCACATTTCCGAATTGAAACTTGTTTGAGTTACAAATAGTTCTTAGGCACAGAACCAACCCTGTATTAACCAGGGAGGACATGTATCTCTATTCAGTCTGGAGAGGTGATCCTTAGCTTCCAGCTATACATAACATTAATTTCCCATCCCTTTCCTACCTTAACTTCTCTGCCTTTGATATCCAATGTTATCACAGAGAAGTTCAATATAAAGTAGTTCTCTCAAGCATTCTAGATAGAGCTCTTAAAAATAGCGGAGTCAGGGGATGTGGCGAGGAGGCAGGAATGGGGTACTGATTGTGGATGGTCAGCCATGATCACATTGAATGGCGGTGCTGGCTCAAGAGGCCGAATGGCCTACTACTGCACCTATTGTCTATTGTCTAAAGGACTACAGACTCGTCCCTTGGAATTGTATGACAGCTATAGACATGAGGGAAATACTCAAAATTGAAGACAGCTCAATGATATTTCAGTGCTCATTTGGAGGCTTTGTTTGAGGAACCGATATGGAGAATGGAATCTTTAGCCCCATCACAGAGGTAGTAACACCTCTGGACAACCAGTGGGAAATGTTTACAGAGCAGATCAATGTAAAAGGTTTAATTCCCAGAATGTGGATACAAAAAGTTCAAGACCTTATTCTACGATCACACATCCTATATCCTATCCCACCAAAAAATGTATTCCTTTAACTGTAGATATATTTTATAGCACTTGCTAACTGCACTGCAGCAGCTTGTCAACACTATCCATTGCAACACCCTCTATCACCCATAACATCTATCACCCATAACAGAAAAGGAAGAAGTGTATGTTCTACCAGTACTTGCCGGATTACCTCTAGGTCAATGACAACCCACTCATAAATGTATTTAATCTGTCTTTGGTTCTGTGTGCCACAATTTGCAATCTAACAGTACAATCGTAGTACCTTCATCACTAACATCAGCATTAGGACTGCAAATGTAAAAAAAAGTTACATTATCTGGTCATTCATAATCCAATAGTCTCTTGCTACTCAAGCCTTTAACAATAACTAGTTTTAATAGTAGTTACCTCTAATCTAATGTTTTCAGGTTGGTGTATAATCTGAACATTGAATATTTGTCGAAATTGTACAGTAAAATCTGATTGCAGTTGTGAAGTGATAGTGGATGAAACAAGTTTCTCATTATAAAAAATACTAATGAAGAATTTATGGTTTCGCATTTCCATTCTTCTACGTTGTTCTCCCCTGAAATTAGATACAAGAACATTTCTTTACCACTGCAATACTTCATATTGTAATGAAAGTTAAATATTTATCTTAAATATTTATACATAGTGTATTCAAGTTGAAGTAAATGCTCCCTTTTGTATTGTTTAATGATATATGCACATAATTGTCAAGGCCAAAGGTTATCGTCTGCCCTTATTTTCCCTTGAGCTGAGTAAGTAGGTAGATTATTCAGAGGACAATTAGTCACAAAAGGACAGATTTTTTTTCCCTGAAGGATGTTTGCAAACCAGCTATGTATTTTTATGGTTGTCATTACTAACACTAGCTTTAAAAAAATAATAATAATAATTTTATATAGATAGAAAATAAGAAAGGAAAAAAAAGAGGAAAATGCATAATAAAGAAGAATGGAATAATTTACTAAAAATATAACATTGGAGATAGGTTTGTAAATTATAAAGTATAACTTTTCATCTAATCCCTGATTCGAGCTTCAGTCAGGTTCCCGTGCCGAACCAGTCGGCCCCTTCAAATAGTTAATAAATGGAAACCATATTCTGATTAAAAAAAAAAGTTCTTGTTTGTCCATTAAGACAAGTCTAGTTCTTTCCAAATGTGAGGTCTCCAACATTTCCATAATCCACATTTTAATTGTGGGGGTTATAGGATCTTTCCAAAATTTTATTAATTTTTTTCCCAATTATTATACTATAGTCAATAAAGTTTATTTGGGTTGTTGTAAGTGTTAGGTTTTGTTCTGATATTCCTAGTATTATTAGTTTTGAATCGGGATCCAATTGAGTGTTAACCACTTCCGATATTATTCTAAAAATATCCGCCCAGAAGTTTTTGATTTTTTATACAATTTGTGAATGTATGTTAGGTTAGCCTCTAAATGTTGACATTTATCACAGATAGGGGAGATATGTGGTAAGATTCTATTTAGTTTTGTTTTAGAGTAATGTAATCTATGTAATACTTTAAACTGTATTAAAGAATGTCTGGCATTTAGTGAACATTGATGTATATGTTGTAAACTTTCGTCCCAAATATTTTTCGTTATTGGTTGGCTTAGTTCATTTTCCCATGTTTGCCTATATAAGTCCGTTGGTGGTATCTCACTATCTAATAGGATATTATAAATATGAGATATTAATTTATCTGTATTAGGATGTTTATTCAATCATCAAGAATTTCTGGATCTCTAGTTCTATAGTTTTCTGTATTTGATTTAACATAATCTCTAAGTTGTAAATATCTGAAAAAATCATTTGAGTGGAGTCCGTAAGTCTGTTGTAGCTCCAGAAATGAAAGAAAGGTGCCTTTCTTATAGAGATGTCCCATCTTTTTAATTCCATAATTTTTCCATTGTATGAAACCTTTATCCAACATAGTAGGTTTAAATGAAGGGTTGTTCACGATGGGGAGAAAGAGTGATAAATTATCCAATTTTAGGGTCTTTTAATTGTTTCCAAATTCACATACCACTCTGTATTATAGGATTTTCCCTGTAAGTTTTTTTTATTCAATTTTGACGGAGCAAACAGAATCGAACCAATTTCAAAAGGTAAACAATCTTCCTTTTCCATCTTTAATCAATCAGGTTGCTGGTCCATTTCTTCCAACCAAAAGTTCATATTTTTAATATTAACTGCCCAAAAATAAAACAAAACATTTGGTAATGTTAAACCTCCATTTGTCTTTGATTTACATAAATGTTTTTTGCTTATTCTATGATTTTTATAATCCCAGATAAAATCAGTGACGATTGAATCCACCTTTAAAAAAAAAATTGGAAGATATATCGGGATTGATTGAAAGAGGTACAATAATTGCGCTAGAAAAATCATTTTTATGGAATTATTCTACCACTTTTTCCAATACTGAATATTCTTGTGTAGTTTATTCAGTAAAGGGGGGAAATTTAACTTAAATAATTAGGTATATGTCTTAGTGACATAAATTCCTAGATATTTAAATTTTTCATTAACTATTTTAAATGGGGATTGTTGTATTATATGTAGATTGAATTCCGTTATTGGCATGATTTCGCTTTTATTCCAATTAATTCTGTATCCGGAAAACAAACCAAATTGTGTTATTAGATTTAATAAGTTTGGGATACTAATTTCTGGGTTTGTAATGGAAATTAATACGTCATCTGCATATAAATAAATTTTATTCACAGTGTCTTTAGTATTATACCCGTATATTTCTGGATGGGCCCTAACACTTTCAGCAAGTGGCTCAATAGCGAGTGCAAATAATAACGGGGATGGCGGGCATCCTTGTCTACAACCTCTGGATAAATTAAATTTAGTTGATAACATGTGATTTGTTAAAATTCTAGCTGTTGGGTTAGTGTATAAAAGTTTTACCCATGTACAGAACTTGTCGCCCAATTGAAATTTTTCCATCACCGAAAATAGATACGCCATCCCACCTGATCAAATGCTTTCTCAGCATCTAACGAGATTATTGCTAGGTCGACATTGGTGATTCTCTTTGAGTATATTATATTGAATAATTGTCTCCAATTATGAGATGAGTAATGTTTCGGGATAAAACCTGTTTGGTCAGGGTGTATTAATTTATTAATCACTGTACTTAATCTTTGTGCTAGGATTTTAGTTAATATTTCTGATCAGTATTTAAGAGAGCAATTGCTCTATATAAGCCTGGGTCTTCAGGGTCCTTATCTGTTTTTGGTATGTGTTATTATAGATTCATTTAAATTTCTGGCAGTTTCTGTTGAGTATAAGTGTACTCATACAGTGTTTGTAAACGTGGAGAGACCAGATCATACATTTTTAAATACAATTCAGAACCTATACCATTTGGGCTGGCAACCTTCCCGTTTTTTAAAGATCTAATAGACTCTTCCATATATTATACCGTTATTTCCGCTTCTAGTAATTCTCTGTCTTTTGAATCTAAACCTTTTAGATTGCATTTCTGTAAGAATGCTACTATACCTACTGGATGTTCTATAGTTTTGACAGAGTAAAGATGTTGATAATATTTCAGAAATCTCTCATTTATATCCTTGGACAGTGTTAATAATTCTCCCATGTCTGATCTAATTTTGTGGATTGTTTTTTCCCCATCCAATTTTCGAAGCTGACGTGTTAAGAGTTTTTGTGGTTTATCACCGAATTCGAAATGTAATTGTTTAGTATGCTGATAGAGTTTTATTACTTAATCTGAGTATATTTTATTTAATTTATATTTCAATACAGCAATTTTATTGTGTTTTATCATAGATGGTGCAACCGCATTTTCTATGTTTAATTGCTTTATTTCCCTTTCCAGTATCTGTTGCTTGCTTAACTTGGTTCTCTTTATTATAAAATGCTTGGGAGGAGATTAATGCTCCCGGAGCGAATGCTTTAAATGTTTCCCAAAGAAGAGAGGCAGGTGTTCCAGAGTGGTCAATAGTCTCAAAAAACATATTAATCTGTTTAATAAGATATTCTTGACATGCTTTTTCATTTAAAATTTGGGGGTTGAGTCTCCACTGTGTTTGTTTCTCGGCCATTCCATTTAGTTTAATCATGATTGTTAAAGGTGCGTGGTCCGAGATTATAATATTATGATATTTCGAGTTGTAGGTAAATGGGATGAGCATAGAGTCTTCTAAAAAAGAGTCTATTCTTGAGTAGGTTTTGTGTACTGGTGAGTAAAACGAATATTCTCGTCCAGTTGGATTTTCGATTCTCCAGATGTCCTTGATATTAGTGGTGTTAATGTATGAGTTTAGAAATTCACTTGACTGAGATTTTGCTTTTCTTTGCCTTGATGATCTGTCTAAATAAGGGTCTAGTGTTCAATTTAAGTCTCCTCCAATTATTAATTTGTATTGTGTGAGTTCCGGGATTGTATTGACATGAACTATCAAAATTAGGTCCATAAACATTAAGAAGATTCACTTTTTTTGCGTTTAGCTCACCTACTAATACAATATCATTGTCCATCATTGTCCGCTATAGTTGATGTATGTTTAAAAGGTATCCCTTTTCGGATTAATATTGCTACTCCTCTGGATTTATGTGAGAGTGAGGAATGATATGTTTCAGCGATCCATTTTGCTTTCAGTCAGGTTGTGCTTCCTTTTTAAGGTGGGTTTCCTGAAGGAATATTATGTCTGTCTTAAGCAATTTTAAATGTGCTAATATTTTACCTCTCTTAATTGGTTCATTAATTCCCTTAACATTCCAACAACAAAATGTAATTCCTTCACCCCCCGATTGTCATATTAACATCTGGCATCTTATGTTTAGGGTGGACTGTAAAAGAGCAGATGGCTCAACATGCTAAACCTGACATTACACCTGAACATCAGATAGATGAATTTTAAATCTCGTAGGTCGTTCTTTCCGTACATAATTCCATTCAAACTTAAAATTATAATAAAGCATAAAGTATGAAAAGTAACAGAATAGATTAGTAAGGTGCAAAAGAAAGAAAAAAAACTACATCTATAAATAGTGTAGTTAGTGTTAGCTACACTAGTGTGGCTAGCATTCTAAAGACTTCCTTTTAATTCTATATTTATTTCATTGCTTGAATTTAACTTTGCCAGTGTCATAATGTAATATTAAATTAATGTCTCTGGATCCTCCCTTAGATCGCTGCATATTAACCTTGTAATTCAATTGCTAAACTATCACACGCTAATAAACTATCAATAAAGAGTCACCAGTTTTGGCTGTTAATGAATTATTAAATATGCAACCCTGATTAAATAGTTGGGTTGAAAACATAATGCACACAGTTCCATAGAACAATGCACAAGATTTTAAATTAAACCAGGTTTGCCAAAATTACAAGGATGAAATACTGTAGATATTTTCTATCTTTAGTTTAAATATCCTGGAAGGTGAACACAATAAAAAGTTATTTAAATCTTCAGCTTATAGCTGCTTGCAGATGATCTGTCCTTGCAATAATGTTTAAGGCTCTCCCAGGACATCATTAAAGCACTGTTGGTGAGAATGCTACAATTTGGTTACAATTCATGAAGTGGCTAGAAATCAGTCCAAAACATAGCCACTTGACATGAAAGAAAACAAGACATTTAGTCCGAGTAATCATAGAGCCATATCATAGAGGGCAATGCAGCAAGAGGTGCGAAATAGGGTTCATATTAATATGATGGATCGAATCGCCTCCTCCCATTGCCATAAATGTCTATATTTCTATGGTGGGTGAAAGAGATTTCCCTTTTCATCTGCAGTAGAATTTCGCTGCTCATTAGAAATTGTGTTGAGGGGAAATGAAACACCTAAAGAGGAACAGTCAGTTTTACATCTAGTAAAATACTTTTTAGTAAAATATGCATCCAGTTTAATTTAAAGTTTTGAGAGACAATAAGTACTTCCCATCTTGTACTTTGTGTAGAATACATTCTGAGCTGGCCTCTGACAATGTTCAAGCTATTTCATTTTTTGCTGTTCTTCGAAATATACAACTTCCCTAAGCACCCCAACAGTTGCTGGACAAATCGGGAGGTATCTTTCACGGTTCGAAAGACAATGGATCTCCAGAAAAGTTGAGCTATACTGCACTATACGGAACGTCATGAATCAATACATTTTGGACATGTTGGAGGAACAAAGATCTGTCATACAACTTCTTTCAGTGATTCTGCAGATGAAGATAAACATGATTCAGCCAATATAACAATTAAGGCACATTGTTGTGTCTTAAAGATAATCTATAAGATTAAAGATAATCAGAATATCGAAGGAAAGACCAGATTTAGAAGTAGAATTTTTATACAATTTCTGAAAGTTAAATGACTTTTGTACCCAGCCATCACAAAACCATTGCAAATCTTATATACGGATCGAAAATGCACAAAATAGCCAATCACATATAATAATTCAATTTTGAAAACAACCTGTTGCAAGGTCTAAAATATTGTCATTCAAAGCAGAATTTCTGGTTGCATGGTATTTAGTGGCCGATTTAATACAAATTTTGAAAAATTGAGAAAACAGATTTTTTGGAGAACAATTCATACCCAGAGCAATTTAAATCTGGTGTTACAGTCATGGTCTGTGACAGATTAGGAATCAGTATAGGTTCTTGTCTTTGACTGTAATTAACTGCAGTTCTTATTTTTGCCATATTTTCTATTGTTGCTCTGTCTGTTGGCACAGAAAGTTTTGGAGGCTCTTCTGAATCATCATCAGTGTATTCATTGACTGATTCATCTCCATCTATACGTTTGCTTTCCTTGACTTTCTGGAAAAAAAATCAAAAATATTGGCTTAATATTTAAATTTAGTTTGTTTTATTATTAAAACTGTAGATTGGTTAATTTACTTACTAACCTATGCAGTGCTTTATTATCATAGCTCCGCCTACTACCACATTATTCATATTATCACAACCCGACATGTGCAGTCAAGTCTATGCTGCTGTACAGTAGAAACAACATGCAGCAGTGTGTTATATGAGTTATTCAATAAATACTGTTGTACCAGATCTGTGATTATGTGTCATTCACTCAACGTGGTGTCAGATGTGGTTAACGCACTCTGTGTTTAAGGATATCAGTTTTTATTTTATTCCCTGTATTTTGATTTCACCCATTTTATCTATCCTCTGTTGCCATGGCCAGCTCATTCCGCAAGCCTGACCCTCTGATTTTTTACTCCGACATCACAGAATGTTGGTGGGTTTTCGAGCGCAATTTCAACCATTACATCCGTGCTGCTCATTGCAACGTTCCACCAGAACACCATGCCTCTATACTTCTCAACGTCGCTGGCCCTGAAGCTATCAAACGAGCAGAGCGTTTCGACTATGCACCTGCAGGTCTGGATCACAACAAAGATTCCTGGGAATGGTTAACTACAAGTAGCGGTCAAACATACCAGAAGGAGCAGCATGGTGGAAGATTTAAGTGTAAGGCTATGAATCTTTCCAATCTATTTTCCTATAAGCAAAAGATTTGGCACATTTAAAACCAGAATATATATTTGGAAACACTTGTTATGAGGAAGCACTTGGATGCAATTAAAAATTGAAATGGGAACTGCTCTTCCCTATGCAAAGAACCTATCATTAGACTATCAATATGTATATGAACTATCCAAATAGAAAGAACAGCTAAATTGTTCCTTAAAAATGGCATCACAGGTAGATGGGATGGTCAGGAAGGTTTCAGGCACATTGGGCTTCATCAGTCAGAGTATTGAGTTTAAAAGTTGTGAGGTCATGTCACAGGTGCACTAGACATTGACATACGGTGTTCATTTTTGGTCATTCCGTTATAGGAAAGATGCTATTAAGCCTGAAAGGGTGCAGAGAAGATTTACGAGGCAATTGCCAGGTCTCAAGTGCCTGTACTATTGGGAGAGGTTGAGCAGGTTAGGATTTTATTCCTTGAAGCGAAGGATAGGTGGCGATCATGAGAGGAATAAATAGGGTAAATACAAAGTCTTTTACCCATAGTAGGGGAATCAAGAACCAGAGGACATAAGTTTCAGGTAAGGGGGGAAATGATTTAATAGGAACCTGAGGGGCAACAATTTTACTCATAATGTGGTGAGTGTTTAGAACAAGCTGCTGAGGAGGTAGTTGAGGCAGGTACTATCACGAAGTTTAAGAAACAGGTACATTGAAAGGATAGGTTAAGAGAGATATGGGCAGACTGATGGACAGACTGATGGAACAAGTGTAGATGGGGCATGTTGGTCGGCATGGGCAAGTTGGGCCAAAGGGCCTATTTCCCTGTTGTAAGACTCTATGGCTGTGAACCTCTGCCTTACCTGAAAGGACTGTAGGGGTCCCTGGACAGAGTCGAGGAAGGAGGTATAAGGACAGGTGTTGCATCTCCTGCGATGGCAGGAGAAGGTACCTGGGGATGGGGTGGTTACGTAGGAAGGGATGAGTTAACCAGGGATTTGCAGAGGAAATGGTCGCTGCGGAAGGCGAAAAGGGGTGGAGATGATAAGATGAAATCCATTTTATTTACTGACTGATTGATAAAACCAGTTAGTAAACAAAATTATTGGATTCCGTTCTTGCATGTCTTGGAATTTGGCTAATAACAAGATAATGTGGCGTTTCAGTGACGGAAATCGCTATCAAAATATGGGGGGACAGCGGGGACATAATTTCTTGGCGGCCGCGTGCGCATGCGCACTCACACACACACGCGAGGCTTCAGAGGTTTCTGCCGTGGGCCCTGTGAACGGTAATTACAGCTCAATCCAGCGCTAAATGCAGCTCAATTCTGCCTGTCTCGCCGGGTTAACCGACAGCCCTGCCTGGACTGACGGAATACCAGTCTGGAACCGCGGAGCAAGCGCTGCTTCTCCACACTGGCTGTAAGCCTGGGCCATATTTCCCTTAAGTCCACGCAAGGCTGTAGGTTAACCTGGCGGGAGAGGCTGGGTTTAGCGCTGCTTCTCTGCGCTGGCAGGGGCCTGGGGGCACTATGCCCGTCTGACTCCCGACACCTCTGGCCACCCCAGGTGTGGGGGGGGCGGGGCACTCGGGTGGGGACAGGGATGGTCCAGTGGCGGTTTGGCAACGATTGCAGTGACGGAGAGCTGGCCGGGATCGATCATGACTGCAGATGAGGCGCAGATCTGTGTCCAGGGCTGCCATTGTGGCCCTGTGACCCTATGACCTGGGCACGTCTCCCTCCTCCAATCACTGCACTCTATCCTCAGTCCCATCCCACTACTTCCACCTCGGACCGACACCTCCCTCCTCCAATCATCGTGCTGAATCACCATGTCCCGCCCCCATTGCCTGCTGACCGACGTCTCCCTCGTCCAATCGGCGCCCTCGATCAGCATTCCCACCCCCACTGTCTCACGGAAAGCGGAGATTTCGCCAGGTTTTAAAATCCGGATGACAAAACATGGGGGGGGGCGTTCGTCCCCCACCACTCAAAACAGAGGGGCGGACGTGTCCCCCCTCCCCCCCCAGGGATTTCCGCCACTGCACTGACCACTTACTGTCGATTCCTCGTCAGTGGATACGAGGGCTGTCACATGACGTCATTGGTTACGGGGAGTGTCCTGTACATCAGCAGATCATACTTTGAGATCATTAATCAACAGGTAGCTGAGCTCGAGTCAACACCCTCGATCAGCAGCAGCAGTAGGAATGACTCAATATGTTAGAGAGTACCAAACGCACATGTATGTCAAACTTATCTCACCGAATAAAGTAACCATTTGATCACAAAGTTTGGACTCGCTACATTGGTGACCCGCAACGAAACAAATTGTGATTTTGGATGGCTCCCGAGGCACGCAGCCGACCATCTACCTCTACAGTGGTGACCTGATGTCTGCAACAGCCCAGCCCTGCTGAACGACACTACCGCCATGCTACCGTAATGTATGCTGCCGAAAACCGCCTCAATGCGCTCCTGTGACTGGTCTCAGCATTCGCAGGCTGCCCGGGTCGATGGGCATGTTCCAGGCCTTGTTTGACGGCCGCCAATCTCTCCCACATGGCCCTTCTGGAGCCGACCACCGGGGATGAGAGGCCACGGCTGCCGCCGCTCCCCCACCAGCTGCTGCAGTTGCTGCAAGTTTATCAGCTCCCTGCCCCCACCATCACCGGCGCTGCCGGCCCCGGGTGCGGGGAGGTAGCGGGCCTGTAGATGGTTTATATGCAACCAATAATATAGTTACCTCACTCCCATTAACCCCGCCTAGTTAACATCAATCATAACGCCTTCCCCTTCCTGGGCGCAGCAGTAGAAGAATGTAGCCAGTGCTTGAAGATGTATGTAATACCCTGTGCTATCATTAAAAGATGTTGCACACTTTAAGAGCTTGTAAAGTGTTTATTTACAGGGCCCACCCGTCACCCCGCCGACCGCTGCTCAAGGCCTAGCATCCCGATCGAGCGGGCCTCCCCGAAGACGTCATTCTGCTCCTCGCCGACGTGGATTTCGACGATCCTGTCCGGTCGGGTTGTGTTCGGCCCAGCAGCGGGGTGGAGCCTCGGCCACTCATGCATGGGCGGTCCCGCAACGGATTCCCCGACAGCTTCCAATCACCACCGGGGGCACGGCAACACAGCTGGTCTCCGATGACACCGGCGATGATGGGTGGGGTTCCTACCTGCAGCGGTGGGGCGAGGCCCATCGATGCCGGCTGCCCCGCATGCATCCGGGAATCGACTCGGTTGGCCGCCAGTAAAGGCCACCTCAGTCGGCTGCCAAAATGGCCGCCACGGCCTACTACCACATGGCCACTGTGGTCGACTACCAAAATGGCTGCTGCGGCCGGCCGGAAGCATCGCTCGACCTGCTCCGACTGCCATCCACAGCGCCACCTTCCAGCCGGATGCTGTCTCTGCAGTCAACAGCATCACCTCAGGTCAAATGATGTCTCTGCAGCATGACCGCCGTCATCTGCGCCACTTCAGGTCAGATGGTGTCACTGCAACCTCCAGTTTTCCAGCTTCCAGCACAGCTTCTCATCAGACATTGGACAATTTGAACTTTTTAGTTTCCTACCACTTTGGACTTGTTTGCTCACTGTAATATTTTCTTTTCTCTTTTCACATTTTACACTGTAATGACTTTGCCGAGTTTAGCTATTAATTTATTCTTATTTCTTTGTTGTTTTCTTTGGTTTGCATTGTTGCCGACGTCTCCCAGCCATTGCCGGGTGCCCTATTTCTCAGGACACGATCCCGTGCTGGTCGATCAGATGCGATTGTCTCGTCCATCCTGCGGTTTTTGCATTGGTCTCCTTGCACCCCTCGGCATACGGCCAGGATGGCCCACAGCCGGAGTTTCGACTGTGCCCGCAGGCCCCACTGTCGCTACCCACGGCCGGGGTGCCCCCGGCCCACAGCAGGAACTGACCTCAACCATGCTGGAACACCTTCTGGTAGAAGGTGAGTGCGTTCTATCCATTTTCGCCTGTGGGTTCACGGGTTTTGGCTGCCGCGTTTTGTTGGCATGCTCGTTTTCCTCCCTCCAGTTCTGGGGGGGGGGGGTGTCCTGTGACCCCCTGATGGTCAGACCATTTACTGTTGGACCCTCATCAGTGGTTATGAGGACTGTCGTGTGACGTCATGGGTTAAGGGGAGTATCCTGCTACATCAGCAGATCTTACGTTGAGATCATCAGTCAACAGGTAGTTGAGCTCGAGTCAACACCCTCGCTCAGCAGCAGCAATTACTCAATATGTTAGAGCCCCAAAAGCACATGTATGTCAAACTTATCTCATCGAATAAAGTAACCGTTTGATCACAAATTTTGGACTCGCTACAATATCATCTTTTCTTCCCAAATAATGACTTGCAATGTAAAAGAATAACTCCACAGTAACAGCAAAGTTCAATTATAGGAAAGAGTGGTGTAGGAGCCATTAAGCATAAGTCAGTATTATTATCATGTCTGATATTTTTAGTTTTTATCTGCCTGTACATTTGTAAGCAGGATTTGATACGTAATAGGGGTGTGTTCTTTTGTTAGAGGAATCTGGCGCAAACTCTCAGATTAGAAGTATCAGCTTGGTGTCGGAGAATGAGAGGAAACAGTTTTCTACCATGATCACGACACACGCATGTTGCGAGACGACATACCTTTATAAGAAGAAGCTTTTATGTGATTTATATGAGAATGGAACAGCGATTAAGAATGGAAAGTTATGAGTTATTTCTTTGTATTGTATTACTTCAATAAAAAAGCAATTAATCAAGAAACGACGTCTCTTTGTTGTCTTATGTGTGTCATAAGTGCGTTAGGCTATACATCCAAATCATCTCCGATAATTAATGGCTATCGAAGTTGGACTTTGAGAATGTTGTAAAAACTGGCATCATATTAAGTAGAAAACTGTTCCTACCGGGAAGAGTAGTAGCCAAAGCTGATTCAACAGTGGACTGAAGAAGCTGAACCTGCCAGAGATTACAGCCTGAATCCTGGGCGGAAGAACTGACATGATTAGATGAAGAGAAGAATTAATTGACCGAGAGGGCCGTGAGTAGATCAATTGCTTGCAGTATTTGAAAACTGACAAAAGCATTAAAGTTTAAAAGCCTGTGGGGAAAATTCTACAGACAGAAAGAATGCTGCCAGTAGCTTGTTTACCTTTTTTTGAAGATTAGTCAGCGTTGAGCAAACTGCCTTGAAACTAATTGGATGTTTTGGACCTACAATAAGACGAGCTCAGCTAGTGAATGTTTACAAGATTATGGCTAAGAAAACCTTTGACATAATGATTGTTTTGAAGAAACAGGTTGTTATTTAAATGTATAATGGGCAGTCAGCCAAGGATACTCATGGAACCACAGACAGATGAGCACGAAGAGAAGCCACAAGAGGGAGCCGCGGAGCCAGAAGAGAGAAAATATGGAATGAGAGAAATCAAGTGCACTGAAAAGGGAGAAGTGGTCTACCTGGAAAGATGCCAGATGGAAAGAAACCAGTTATGGAAGCTGAAAGCCAAGGAAATTGAAATCCAGAAGAAAGTAATGGAATCAGATGAGAATGTGAAGATGGTGCAATCTAATCTGGAGTAATTATTCAGCCTCGGCCACGAGGGAGAAAAGCAAAACTCAATGCTGAGTTTACAACTGCCTGATGGAGAACTCGAAAGGCACACCCAGCATTTCCCAGAAAGAGTAGATTTTTTCAATGGTTTTGAAGAAGTATGTGAAGAAGTAGTTGAAATTGAACAACTTACGCAGTCGGAAGTGCTATGCAACAAGGTGCCAAAGTGGAGAAGAGATTACACCTCAAGATAGTATTTCAAATGTCTTAACAAGACATAAATCTGGTTCTACATGGGTCTCTGCTCAAATGGAAGCCAAAGCCGAAGTAGCTGCTGTCTTGCTAGAAGCTGCCACTTTGGAAAAAAAATATGAGATTGAGGAACAAAAAGAACAGCTGAAGAGCGAGGCTGAGGAACGAAGTGAAAAGCTGAAAAGGCAAGAACAGCTGAAGAGAAAGGCTGAGGGACAAAGTGAACAGCTGAAAAGGCAAGCAGAACAGCTGAAGAAAGAGGCTGAGGAATGAAAAAGGCAGTTGAGGAAGGAGAAAGAACAGCTGGAATTAGCCACAAAGTTGGCAGCTGCCAGGGCAAAGAAGGAGATACCGGAAGGTCAAGGTACAAGATGCGGCTCGAGAATATCTCAGAAGGAGAGTTCCTTAGTCCAAGAAGGAGCTAATCTACAGCCAGAGAATATCTGGCATGACTCCAAACGAGTACTGAGTAGGTGGATGGGCGACAAAACTTCATTTCAGCAACAAGGAGCTAGACCGAAACAAACAACTTTTGCGCAGTCTGTTGAGGCTGTAGGGCTGTCTGTTGAGGCGCGCAATAAGCCAGCGATCCAGGATTCTTCTCAGAGGCCCAATACACAAGCTTGTTCAAGCAAAGATTTTCAGAGGCCTGTTCATCATCCATCTGCGCCCAAACAGGGATCTCAAAGTGAATTCTATGAATTGGTGAGGAATCAAACGAGAATCAGCGAGCTCCTAGCTCAATAAAATCTCTCTTCCACCTTACCCCCCAATGGAAATTCCTAAGTATGATGGTGACCTTTTGCAATATGAAACTTTCATAATAGCGTTTCACGAAAGAGTGGAAATGAAAACTACTAATGAAAGAGATCGCTTATGATTTCTGGAGCACTACACAAGCGGTTATGCAAAGCAGCTTGTAATAAGTTGTTGAAATCTGCCTGCAGGGGAGGGCTATCAAATGGCAAGAAAATTGCATAAAGAACATTTTGGTAACTAACAGAAGATTGCTAATTCATACATGAAGAAGACCTATGTTTGGACAGCTATCCAGGCAGAAGATGTGAAGGCATTGCATGTTTGCGGTATTTCTTAGAGGTTGTTGTAGCTCGATGGTAAATCTCAACCACATGGAAGAAATGAATGCTGTTAGTAATATGAGAATTATCATTCTAAAACTGCCCTATAGGCTTAGGGAAAAGTGGAGGGATAGAGCAGGTCTGATACTGGAAGTTTCCTGATCTGGTGAGTTTCATGGAAAGGGAAGTATGGTTAATGTCAAATCTACACCATAGGAATATTCAAGATCCCAAACCAGCAATTGTTAAAGATTCTACCTTTACTAAAACAAAAGGAAGATCAGGAAAGCAGTTTTGCTACTGCTATAATACCTGCAGAAACGACAGGAGGAATGAAAGGAGATGCATCCACTATTAAGCAAAAAGGGTTCTGCTTGTCATGTGATGAGGTTGGTCACACCATAAGGTGGTGTCAAATTAAAGAAGAAGGAAAATAAAGAAAAGATTCACTTCTTAAAGGAGATGGGAATCTGCTTTGGATGTTTGAAGAAAGGACACATGGCTAGAGACTGCAAGAGTCATATAACTTGCAATAAGTGGAGACAAGATCATCCTGAATTACTTCATACAAAACAGCAGAATATGGAAAAGAAGCCAGAGCAAATAGAACAGGAGGAGAAGCCTCCCTTAGATAAATGTGCATATTGGGGCCGGGGTAGAAACCTGTATTTTCTCCATCTTACCGGTAACGGTAAGGAGCAGCCAGGGGAATACAATGTTGCAAACATATGTATTTTTGGATCATGGTAGCTCGTCTACCATTTGCATAGAAAGCTTAATGAGAAGGCTGGACATCACAGGAGAAAAGCCTAAGATTTTCTTGCGTACCATGAATGAGGAGAAATGCTGCGATAGTCATCATATTACAGGTATGGAAATATCCAGTCTGGATGAAGACAGTTTTATACAAATATCTGATGTGTTTACACATGAGACCATGCCTGTTTCTCATCTTAATATACCCAAGCAAGAAGACTTGAAACAATGGAAGAAATCCTTACTTGAAGGATTCAAGATATCTAAAATAAATTCTGGTATTGACCTACTTATTGGAAGGAATGCTTTGAAGGAAGTGGAATCTAAAGAGTTTGTCAGCAGTTAAGGTGATGGACCATTCGCTGTGAGAACCATACTCAGATGGGTTCTCTATGGCTCCTTGAAAAGGAACAACAAAAGCAGGAAACAGAATAACCACCCTGTTGCTGCTGTCAATCGACTATCTGCTGATAAATTAGAAGAGCTATTGATCAAGCAATACAATCACGACTTCAATGAATGTACCAGTAGGGAATCAGTGATGTCCAGAGAGGAGTTAAAGTCCTTGGATATTATGAATCACTCAGTAAAGATGATAAACTGACATTATTGTCTAGACTTACCTTTCAAACAGGAAAGTGTTAGCCTGCCGAATAATAGTTGCATTGCAGAGCAACGCATCCAGAATCTGAAACGCAAATTTGGCAAGAACATGAAATATCATGATGAATATACACCTTTCCTAAAGGACATGATTGACAATGATTATGCCGAAATGGTACCAACAGACCAGCTAAATCAAAGTGACGGAGAACTTTGCTATATTCCGCACCACGGGGTGTATCACTTGAAGAAAGGGACCTTGAGGATGGTCTTTGACTGTGCTGCAGTCTTCAAAGGAACATGACTTAATTGTCAACTACTGCAAGGTCCAGACCTTAACAACTCACTCATTGGAGTTCTCATTAAGTTCAGACAAGAACCGATTGCTTTGATGGCTGATATTAAAGCAACGTTTCATCAAGTCAAAGTATCAGAAAAGCATAGACTTCCGATTCCTATGGTGGCCTGATGGTGATGCACAACAAGATCTCGTTGAATACTGGATGAAGGTACATCTCTTTGGAGCAGTGTCATCATCAAGTTGTGCAAACTTTGCATTAAGAAGACCGCCGAGGACAATAAAGCACACTTTCCAGAAGAAATGACACAGTAAAGAATAATTTCTACGTGGATGATTATTATCCATGTCTACGGAAGAGGAACCAATTCAATGGTGAAACATCTGACTTCTCTTTGTAATAAGGGAGGATTCATGCGATCTAAGTGAATCTGCAACAGCCATGTTGTATTGGAGAGCATTCCACTACATGACAGAGCCAAGGAGGTCAGGGAATTGGATTTGGACAAATATAATCTGCCAATGGAAAGGGCACTGGGACTGCACCGGTGTGTCGAAACAGATGTTTGTTTTGTTTTTTTTTTATATTTTTATTATAGAAACAAAATAATAACAAAGTACATTATTTTGCAATGATGAAAATACATGATATTAATGATATATTCGTACTGTTAATAATATTTGTATTATTATTGATTATAAATTTTAAGATTATGTATTTTATATAATTGAGAATACATGGTACTAGTAATACATTCATAATATTAGTAATATACTCGTACTGTTGTTAATATTTGTATTGTCACTGATTTTGAAATGTAGGACCATATTTTATATAATTGAAAATACGTAATACTAGTAACACCTTCATGATATTCATTATATTTTCATACTGTTAATAATATTTGTATTATCATTGATTTTAAATTTTAAAATTATATATTTTATATAATTGAAAATACATGATACTAATAATACTTTCATGAAATTAGTAATATTTATATTCGTACTGATATTAAAAATTTAAGATTATGTGTTTCTATACATTTTTCTAATTTTTTATAAAAGTATGAAAAAATAGAGAAAAAGAGTGTGAAAAGTTTGATGGAGAATGGAATATTAATCATTAATCCGTCCTTGGAGATATTTTCATGATTTATTATATATATTTCTTCATCCATTCAAATATTCAGGCCTCAGTCAAGCCCTTGTGCCGAACCATTATGACCCTGTAAATATTTAATATATGGAGACCAAATCTTTCTGAAGAGATCTAACCTGTCCATTAGGACAAGCCTCAATCTCTCCAGATGAAGTGTCTCCGACATTTCTGTGTTCCACATTTTGATTGTTGGGGATGTAGGGCCTTTCCAAAATTTTAATATTAATTTTTTCCCAATTATTAAACCATAGTCGATAAAAGTTCTTTGGTTCATTGTTATTAGTTGGTCAGTTTCTAGTATTCCAAGTATTATTAACTTTGGATCAGGAGTCAAAGTTATATTGACAACATTCAAAATTATCTTAAATATTTCATTCCAGTATTTTACAATTTTTATACAGTTAGTGAATGAATGTGATAAATTTGCTTCTGAGTTTTGACATTTATCACATATAGAGGATACTTTTGGAAAAATGTTATGTAATTTAGATTTGGAATAATGTAATCTATGTAGTATTTTAAACTGTATAAGGGAATGTTTAGCATTTAACGAGCAATGATGTATATGTTGTAAACTTTCATCCCATATTTCTGGTCTTATAATTTGGCCTAATTCATTTTCCCAAGACTGTCTATATATTTCTGTTGATGGAACATCACTTTCCAATAAAATATTGTATATATATGATATCATTTTTTCCGTATTTGGATGTTTATTCAAGCATTCATCTAAAATTTCTGTCTTTCTATTTCTAAGTTCTTGTGTATTTGCAGAAACATAATTTCCGATTTGTAAATATCTAAAATATTCTTTATTGTGTAGTCCATATGTTTGTTGTAACTCTTGAAATGAAAGGAAAGAGTTTTCCTTAAAAAGATCCCCCATCTTAGTAATTCCTTTATTTTTCCATTGTAAAAAAGCCTTATCCATCATTGAAGATTTAAACGTAACATTGTGGCGATGGTAAGACCTAATGGTATAGATTTTAGTTTTAATGTTTTCTTTATTTGTTTCCAGATGCGGATTCCGTTTTCTATTATCGGATTTTCACTATAAATTTTCTTAGCTACGTTAGTGTTAGCAAATATTATAGAGCTAATTTCAAATGGAGAACAATCTTCTTTTTCCATATTTAACCAATTTGGTTTATTATCTATTTCTTCTAGCCAAAAATTCATATTTTTAATATTGACTGCTCAGTAATAAAACATAAGATTTGATAATGCTAATCCTCCATTTATTTTAGGTTTACATACATGTTTTTTATTTATTCTATGGCTCTTGTAATCCCAGATAAAGTTAGTAATTAGAGAATCTACTTTTTTGAAAAAAAATTTTAGGGAGATATATCGGAATTAATTGAAATAGATATAGTAATTGTGGGAGAAAAATCATTTTTATTGCATTAATTTTACCTAACATTGAAATAGGTAAGCTTTTCCAGTATAAAATATTCTTATTTAATTTATTCAATAATGGGGGGAAATTAAATTTAAATAAAGAGTCAAATCTTTTTGTAACGAAAATCCCAAGATATTTAATATTTTCGTTTGTTATCTTAAAAGGGAATTGTTGTAATATATGTAAGTTATTCACCGTTATTGGCATGAGTTCGCTTTTATTCCAATTAATACTGTATCCTGAGAAAGATCCGAATTCCGTTATTAGTTTTAACAAATTTCGGATACTTGTTTCTGGTTCAGTGATATAAAGTAATACATCATCCGCATATAAGGAGATTTTATTTTTAGTGTCTCTAGTATCATATCCATATATTTCCGGATGTAATCTCACCCTCTGGGCGAGAGGTTCTATTGCGAGTGCAAACAATAAAGGTGATAAAGGACAACCTTGTCTACAACCTCGAGATAAACTGAATTTAGTTGATAACATTCGGTTTGTTGTTATTCTAGCTATTGGATTTGTATATAACAATTTAATCCAAGTAGTAAACTTCTCTCCCAATTTGAAAGCTTCCATAACCGAAAATAGGTAGGGCCATTCCACTTGATCAAAAGCTTTTTCTGCGTCAAGCGAAATGACTACTAAGTCTTTTTTATCACTTCTTTTCGAATATATAATATTAAATAACCGTCTTAGATTGTATGAGGAATATCTTTTTGGTATAAATCCTGTTTGATCGGGATGGATTAATTCGTTGACAACTGAACTTAGCCTTTGTGCTAGTATTTTTGTTAATATCTTTTGATCAGTATTTAATAGAGCTATTGCTCTATATGATCCTGGTTCATCCAAGTCTTTATTTATTTTGGGTATAAGTGTTATAATAGATTCATTCAACGTTTCTGGTAATTTCTGTTGTGTGTATATCTGTTCATATAATGATTTCAGACGTGGAACCATATGATCATGAAATATTTTATAAAATTCCGAACCTATACCATCTGGTCCCGGTGTTTTACCATTTTTTAATGATCTAATAGATTCTTGGATTTCTTTTATTGAGATATCAGCATTTAGTAATTCTCTATTTTGTAAATCCAGTCCATTCAGGTTACATTTTTTTTTTAATGCTTCTATATCTGTTTTATTTACTGTTGCTTTAGCAGTGTATAAGTTTTTATAATATTGCATAAATCTTTCATTAATATCTTTGGGTTGTATTAACAATTCGCCATTATGTGATTTAATCCTATGGATAATTTTTTCAGCTTCAATTTTCCTTAATTGTCGAGCCAATAATTTTTGGGGTTTATCTCTAAATTCGAACTGTAATTGTTTGGTATGTTGATAAAATTTTACAACTTGATCTGTATATATTTTATTTAATTTATATTTCAATGCTGCAATTTTATTGTGTAATATTATATCTGGTTTTGTTGCATTCTGTATATCTAATTGTTTAATCTCCCTTTCCAAATCTTGTTGTTCCTTCCGAATCTTTTTATTATGGAATGCTTGTGAAGAGATCATGATTCCCCGGAGATATGCTTTGAATGTTTCCCATAATAAGGAGCAAGATATTTCTGGTTGATCATTTGTTTCGAAAAAAATCTTAATTTGAGTTGTGATATATTCCTGAGTAGTTTTATTTTTTAAAATTTGTGGGTTAAATTTCCACTGTCCTGATTTTTCTGTTTTGCCATTTATTTTAATTTTAAATGTTAATGGCGCATGATCTGAAATTATAATATTATGATATTTGGATTCATAAGTAAGTGAAATAAGTTTTGCATCCACCAAAAAATAATCTATTCTTGAATAAGTTTTATGTACTGGCGAGTAAAAAGAGTATTCTCGTCCAGTAGGGTTTTCTGTTCTCCAAACATCTTTAATGTTAGTCGTTTGCATATATGCGTTTAATAAGTCATATGCGTTCAATAAATGAGTGTGATTTAGTTTTTCTTTGCTTTGTAGATCTATCAGATGTTTTCCAGTTCAGAATCTCGATTCAAGAGCGACCATGTACTAGAAGGGGTATCGTATCCGTAATTGGTTCTGTGTACAACGCTTTGGGATTTCTCTCACCAATTACACTGCCAGCCAAATTGATTTTGCAGGATCGTTGTAAGGAAAAACTTGGATAGAATGAGAGTATAACACAAACTTCCTATCAGCGATGGACAGAATGATTAGCAAATCTCAACAAGATCTCAGAATTCAAAGTGGACAGGAAGCCTGCAAACTTTAGTCGCATCAGATATGTACAGCTACATCACTTTTCAGATGCAAGTGAAAGTGGCAACAGTACTGTTTCATATCTAAGACAGGAAAATGATAACAATGAAGTACATGTTGCATTCTTAATGGGAAAGACCAGAGTGGCACCATTGAAGCAAATGACGATTCCCAGAATGGAACTTACTGCCGCAGTCTTAGCTGTTAAAGTTGACATAATGCTGTAAAAGGAACTGCAGCTTCAGCTGGTGAAATCTATCTTCTGGACTGAGAGTACTACAGTGCTTAAATACTTTAACAATGAGAACAAATGTTTTCTAACATTTGTAGCAAACAGAATCTCTTATGTAAGGAGAGCTACTAATGTATCACAGTGGCAATATGTTAATACCAAGGAAAATCTTGCATATGAAGCTTCTAGAGAACTAACAGCAGATCACTTCTTAAGTAATAAGAGATAGATTAATGGATAGATAGTTTCTCTGTGAGCCAGACAGACAATGGCCAAAACTTGACCTGGGATTTGAAATCTCTGCTAATGATCCGGAAATCAAGCAAAACATCACAGTGAATGTTATTGCTGAGGATTCATCGAACATAACAAATTACTTGATTATCATTTTTCATCATGGAATAAGTTGGTGACTGTGGTAGCTGTGGTTCTTAAAGCTAAAACAAAGTTATTGTTATTTGCTCGAAAAAAGAAAGAGATTGCTGAAAGTATTTCTGAAGAAGATCCTGAAAAACTAAAGGAAAAGGTTGAAAAGAAAATGCAAGTCTTTAAGGCATCACATCTTGAAGATCTTCTCAGTCCTAAAAGATTTCCCCCTTATCCTTAAACTGTGACCCCTTGTCCTGGATTTCCCCAACATCGGGAACAATCTTCCTGCATCTAGCCTGCCCAACCCCTTAAGAATTTTGTACATTTCGGACTTCCGGTGGCGTCGATGGTGTGGTGAGTGACGTCGCTGTTTCGCTCTGCTCCCGAAGAATGTTTTAATGTGCTAAAATAACAGTTGGAAGATGGGGAAGTTCTGAAAATAACTACCGGAGCTGCTATTTAATTGTGTGTTATCAGAAATCCTGTTGATAACAGAGAATAATTGCAGTTTTAAATGAAAAGACAGAAACCTCGCCAGAAGCCTGCGAAAGTCGCTTTAAGACCTGCTACAAGAACCTACTTGAAAAAAACTGAAGAAACTCCTCAATCCCCTCAAACATCAGCTGGAAATTCAGAAGAAGAAGTTGATTCCCGAAATCCTTCTACAGAATTGCCTTTTTTGTCAACAAAATAGAGAGAGTACAGAGGAGATTTACTAGAATGTTGCCAGGGTTCCAGCAACTATGTTACAGAGAAAGGTTGAACAAGTTAGGTCTTTATTCTTTGGAGTGCAGAAGGTTAAGGGGGGACTTGATTGAGGTCTTTAAAATGATGAAAGGGATAGACAGAGTTGGCCGATATACGTTTTTCCCATTGAGGGTAGGGAAGATTCAAACAAGAGGGCATGACATGAGAATTAAGGGACAGAGGTTTCGGGGTAACGTGAGGGGGAACTTCTTTACTCAGAGGGTGGTGGCTGTGTGGAATCAGCTTCCAGCAGAAGTGGTGGAGGCAGGATCGATTTTAACATTTAAGAGTAAAGTGGATAGGTATATGGACGTGAAGGGAATGGAGGGGTATGGTCCGAGTGCAGGTAGATGGGACTAGGGGAAAACAAATGGTCGGCACGGACTGGAAGGGCCGAGAGGGCCTGTTTCCGTGCTGTAATTGTTATATGTTATATGTTATATGTTATATGTTTAATGGAGGATCAAATGGAACATCTGGAAAAGTCAGTATTAGCTTCAGTCACTGAAGTTATTTCAAAACTGATACGAGAGGAGAACCTCGTGCTGGACAAAAGCCTCTCTGAAAAAATTAAACAAGGTAGTGATACGCTGATGGGGAAAATTGATGACATAACCAAACGTGTGGTCGAAGTTGAGGAGGATTTAAACAAAAAAATTAAGCGGGTTGATAAGGATTGTAATAAAAAACTGGATACAATGCTAAAATCCACTGAGGTGGCTATGGAAGGAATGGACAATACGATAACTGAGATGGCTAAGGAGATAAAGAGACTAAAACAGGAACAAGAAAGTATTGGGAGGGAGCTTGCTAAAATGAAGTATAAATGCACGGACTTGGAGGCAAGATCAAGGAGACAAGATTTGAGGATAATTGGATTAAAAGAAGGAAAGGAGATTGGACAAAACTTTCAGGAGTTTGCTGCCAATTTACTCAAACAAGTGCTGCCTGAAGCCACGAGAATAGATATGGCTCACCGGGTCCGACGTAAGGCTCAAGCAAGCTTAACTGCCCCCCCCCCCCCCCCCCCCCCCCAAGACAGATTATTTTGAAATTCTATGACATTCCAACCCTGGAAGGAATTATGAAAAAGATTCCACATGGTGTGAATTTGATGTTTGGAGAAGACGAACTAAGATTCTTCCGTGATTTTCCAGCTGAAGTCATGGAAACGAGGAATAAGTTTACAAACACGAGAAGGCTACTGAAAGAGGTCTAAGGAGTAAGATATGGGATAGTGTACCCCGCTAAATTGAGAATTTCTTATAACCATGTTGAACGTGCATTCACCGATCCAGAAGAGGCATTTAAATATGCACAAAGTATCACAAAGGCGGTCTACTGATCGTTAGGAGTTGGTCTCCTACAATAACATCGAGGAGAAACGACAAAGAAAGGATTGTGTCTCTTTTTTTGAACAAACAAAAAAGACTGCTCTTGTTAAAATGGCGAACCTTCCTCGAGGCACTGTCTAGACTTTTTATCTTTGGAATGTTAATTCAAGGTCGGATTTTAAGTTTCATTTCAACAAAGGACTGACAAAGAAGAGAAACTGTGGCGGGGAAAATAAATTGAGAATATAGTGTATTATAGAATATGATTTAAGAAACATATAATTACATACTAACATAAAATATAATTAATAAAATTGGGTAGTATTAATAACATATTAACACATTTTATGAATACAATAGACTTAGTCTAGATTGTGCGTAAAGGGGGGAGGAAATTCAGATACATGGAAATTATCCAAGGGTCTGAATCTGGTTAACCCCTTGGGACCTGCTGTTGTCTGATACAAAAGTTTGAGACTTAATTGTAATAAATCTAGGCATATTGATAGATATGGATATATAATTAACATAATTACTGTTATATCTAAGTATATAATTAATGTAGGAAACTACTTTTTTATTTTGTTTTTCCTCTTGGAAGATAAATTTCTAATCTAGCTATTGGAGTACGTTTTATTATATATATATATATAATTTTGAACTTTGTATCGCTCTCTCTTCCAATTAATAATAATTGGTCAAGGGGGCAGAGCGAAACATATAAAAACATCTACGGAAGTCAATAAGAATTTTTCTACCACCTGTTGGTGGCTTGTTTTTAATTATAATATCTTTATTTTTGGATATTATAATATCACTTTTTGTTTGTTAATTATCTTTTCACGACTCTACACTTTCTGGTCTTTTTCAAGGTTTATTCTGAAGGGGAGATGCCAACAAAACTTAACAGCTGGGGATGATCATCCTTCATCTGGAGTTATAAGGTTCTGGGTTACACCATATGAAGTAAAGGTATTAACATGATTCATAATGCAAGACGATAAACAAAAGACAACTGGAGGAATCACGTTCTGTAGTTGGAATATAAGGGGCACTACTGAACCAATTAAAAGGGGTAAGATCTTTGCCCAATTAAAAGCCTTAAAAAGTGACATTATTTTCTTACAAGAGACGCATCTGAAATATCAAACACAGATAAGATTGAAGGCAAATTGGATTGGGCAAACATACTACTCTTCATTTACTTCTAAATCTAGAGGCACGGCTATTATCATTCGTAAAGGTATACCATTTAAATTAAAGAATACTATAGCAGATAAAGAGGGGAGGTACGTCATAGTTGCGGGAGAAATGTATTCTACTCCACTTACTTTGATAAATATTTATGCTCCTAATTTTGACAACCCCCAATTTTTTAGTAAAATGTTGGATATAATTTCAGAACTTAATCATCAAAATGTGATAATAGGGGGAGATTTGAATTGTGTTTTAGATCCATATTTGGATAAATCAGCAAAACAAAAAAGGACTAACATAAAATCTAAAACGAGTGAACTCCTAAATACATACATGAAAAATACGAAAATAACAGATGTATGGGAGGATCGCTAACCCAGTAAGTAGCGAATATTCATTTTATTCAACAGTACATAAAACATATTCACGTATTGATTATTTCTTAGTGGGCACAAAACTAATTCCATATACATTTAATTCTAAATATCATAATAGTATCATTTCTGATCATTCCCCGTTAACTTTTTCTTTAAAATTAGAAGGAATGCCGGATAAAAATTCGTTTTGGAGGTTTAATCCCCAAATTTTAAATAACTCACAAGGTTGCACATATTTAAAAGAACAGATGAGATTCTTCTTTGAGACAAATGATACACCAGATATTTCACCCTCCTTATTATGGGAAACATTTAAGGCATTTATTAGAGGAATTATAATCTCATATCAAGCTTTCCAAAATAAAAAGAATAATACTGAACAATTGCAGTTAGAACAAGAAATTAGACAATTAGAGTTAGAAAATGCCAAAGAACCAACTATAGGTAAACATAATAAGATAATAATACTAAAATATAAATTAAATAACATTTTATCGGCCAGAATAATGAGATTATTTCAAATTACAAAACAAGAAAATTTTGAATTTGGTGATAAACCTCATAAACTCCTAGAACACCAACTGAAAAACATGGACACAGAAAATACAATTACTGAAATTAAATCAGACAAAGGGGAATTACTAACACTACCTAAAGATGTTAATAAAAGATTTGCTCAATTTTATCAAAACCTATATACATCGAAAACCTCTGCAAATAATACTCAAATTGCAAATTTCTTAGATAACTGTAATCTTCCAAAATTAAATATGGTGGAACAAGAGGCATTAGGAGCTCAGATTACACCACAGGAAATAGAAGAAACAATTAGTTTGTTGAAGAATGGCAAAACCCCAGGACCAGATGGCTTTAGTAATGAATTCTATAAAAGATTCTACAAAATAATTTCTCCACGGTTGCAAGATATATATATATATTTTTTTTTAAAGAAAATAAACTACCAGAAACACTAACTGAATCAACTATTACACTTATACCAAAAAAGGATAAAGATCTAGAAGACCCAGGCTCACATAGAGCTATTGCACTCCTAAATACAGACCAAAAAATATTAACGAAGACCCTAGCGAGAAGATTGAGTAAATATGTTAGTAAACTAATAAATCCGGACCAAACAGGGTTCATACCAAAGAGATATTCATTTAACAATTTGAGACGGTTGTCTAATATAATGTACTCACATAATACTGAAGAAGAACTAGCAATTATTTCATTGGATGCAGAAAAAGCTTTTGATCAAGTAGAATGGCTATATTTATTCAAAGTATTAGAAAAATTTAATATGGGAGATAATTTTATTTCATGGGTAAAACTATTATATGATAAGCCGACGGCTAGAATACTGACTAATAATATATTATCCCCGAAATTCCACTTAGCAAGGGGCAATAGGCAGGGGTGTGCGTTATCGCCCCTGCTTTTTGCACTAGTGATAGAGCCTTTAGCTGAAAGTATAAGAAGGCATCCGAACATTCATGGGTATATTACCAAACACTCAAATAATAAAATTTCATTATATGCAGACGACATATTATTATATATTACAAATTCGCAAATTAGCATACCAAATATACTAAATTTAATAGAGGAATTTGGTTATTTTTCAGGATATAGAATAAATTGGAACAAAAGCAAAATTATGACGATAAAACCTCAAGAGTCGACACATCTGTTGAAATTCCCTTTTAGAATTACAACAGAAAAATTTAAATATTTGGGCATCCAAATTACTAGGAACTATAAATCATTACTCAACGCAAACTATATGCCTTTATTAACTAAATTAAATGGGCTGATAAAATTTTGGAAGACACTGCCGATGTCATTAATAGGCAGAATAAACGCGATAAAAATGATCTTCTTATCACAAATATTGTACCTATTTCAATCAATACCCATATACATACCTAAAAGATTCTTCAAAAAATTAGATTCTGATATTATAAACTTCATATGGGATTATAAATCACACAGAATTAAAAAAAAAACTTGTGTAAATCTAAAGAATCAGGGGGACTGACTCCCTAATTTATTGGATTAGTATTGGGCAGTGAATATTAAAAAATATAATCTACTGGTTGGACAGTTCTGCCCAACAGGTAGATTGGATAAGAATGGAGAAAGAGGATTGTTCCCCTTATAATATAGGAGCGATCCTTCTTTCCCCGATAAAACTGAACAACGTAATATACAAGAGGAATCCAATTATTCATAGTATAATACGAATTTGGAAACAAATAAAATTAACTTTAAAATTAAGAAAATTATCGCTTCTTTCTCCAATAGCTAATAATCCCTCATTCAAACCATCCATTATTGATAAAACGTTTACCCATTGGGAAAGAATAGGAATTAAAATGATGGGAGATATGTATGAAATGGAAAAACTTTTATCATTCCAACAATTGCAACTAAAATATAATTTGAAAAGTAATCAATATTTCAAATACCTTCAAATTCAAGCTTATTTGAAAAAGTATATACATCAAACTTTAACCTCAGATCTACTGGAGGAAGGAATGAATAGAAAGGCAGAATCAAGCAATTTAATATCTTACTTATATAATATAATTCTAAATATAGAAACACCAATGACAGAAGCAATTAGAAGAGACTGGGAACAAGAGTTATTGATAAAAATTCCGAACGATAGATGGGATAAAAATGTATTATATGTAAACAAATGTTCAATGAATGTAAGACATAACCTAATTCAATTTAAAATTTTACATAGATTATATTATTCGAAAACAAGACTGAATAAAATATTTTCAAATGTTTCCCCCATCTGCGACAAATGTCTAACTCAAAATGCCACTATAGCACATTCCTTTGTGTCTTGTACAAAACTGTATACATTTTGGAATGAAATTTTTGGAATTTTTACAAAACTATTTAACACAAAATTGAACCCCAATACCAAATTGATTATCTTTGGATCAATGGAAGAGGGAAGTAAACTAACTTTCTTCCAAGAAGCTTTTCTTAATTATGGTCTAATAACAGCGAAAAAACTTATATTTTAATTTTGGAAAAACGCACCTACGCCAACATTCAAAATGTGGATCTCAAACATGTCTGAAACGCTACATCTTGAAGAAATGAGATTCCTCTTACTAGGCAAAGTAGACCAATTCTTAAAGATTTGGTCTCCGTTTATCAACTTTATACAAGCATATGGTGCAACATAACATAACCTTAGAAATTAAATGGTTTAGAACTGGGTGACGGATGGGCAAAAATATGAGATAGGTAGATCTCCCCTAATCTCTCTTTTCTTTTTACTTTTTCCTTTTCTTTCAATCTTTTAACTTCTCACCTCTGTCCTTTATTTTTTTTTGTTTTCTGTCTCTACTCGCTTGTCTATCTATTCCGACACTCTTTATTTATTTTTTCTCTCACTGTTTTTTTATTATTGAACCAAAAGTATGAAGTTGTACAAGAATGATAATATGTAT
The DNA here is from genome assembly GCA_035221665.1 of Okamejei kenojei. NCBI lineage: Eukaryota > Metazoa > Chordata > Chondrichthyes > Rajiformes > Rajidae > Okamejei > Okamejei kenojei. Next base: position 8,144,400 of record CM069145.1, on the reverse strand, counting down.
TTATGTATTAGGTACTTAAGTACCAGACTACTGTACTTACTTCTAACAAAAATAAACAAACAAAAAAAAAAGAATTTTGTACGTTTCTATAAGATCCTCCCTCAATCTTCTAAATTCTAGCGAGTACAAGCCAAGTCTATCCAGTCTTTCTTCATATGAAAGTCCTGACATCCCAGGAATCAGTCTGGTGAACCTTATCTGTGCACCCTCTATGGCAAGAGTGTCTTTCCTCAGATTTGGAGACCAAAACTGCAAGCAATACTCCAGGTGTGGTCTCACCAAGACCCTGTACAACTGCAGTAGAACCTCCCTGCTCCTATACTCAAAGAGAGAGTCAATTGTATAAGCTTGATCCGGTTTTGGAAGGACTTCTGAGAGTAGATGGTCGTCTGAATATACTAGCAATGCCTGAAGAGGCTAAGCATCCTATTATTCTCTCAAAGTACTTTCATATTTCAACAAATGGCGGATGAAGTTACATGCTATCGAAACTTGGGGTTTTGGGAACGATACTGGAGATCATGCAGACGTTAAGGGTTTGGTGCATACAGTACGACTTCAGACTAAGAACGTTTTGGTAAGACCGATAACCAAGATATGTCTGCTTTTAGAGGGTGTAGATGGAAGAATTGCTAAAGAAGTCTGAATGCTAATGTATAAAGCTTATTACACTTTTTCTTTGAGATACGTTAAGCTTTATTAGCTCCTTTTTTAATGATTATTGGTAATTGCTTCATTATAGAACAATTAGGGGCTGTTATGTGGGAGCCATTAAGCTTAAGTCAGTGTTATTATCATGTCTGATATTTTTAGTTTTAGTTTGTATCCGCCTGTACTTTTGTAGGTGGGATTTGATACGTAGTAGGGATGTGTTCAGGACGAGATTTACGTATAAGCTAGACAAGCTTAAGCTTAGGACCTCGAGATCTAAGGGGGCCTCTGCTTGCTCCACCTAGGTGTATAAAACTTTTGAGATAGTGGCATTGTTACAAAACCTACCATCGGTGGCGCTGTGCTTGCTATTCCGGAGGCTTTGATGGTATGGGGGGGGGGGGGGGGGGGGGGGGGGGGCGGGATTAAAATGCAGGTGAGGTATATATTCATTGTGGAGAGGAATTTGCTCCACAGATCCTTGGAAGTGCAGGATAAAGCAAAAGGTATATAGTTTATTTAACCCTTTTCCCCCGCCGAACCTCGCTGCTGTACTGGGGCCTACCCACCTTGCTGGCGCACTGGGGGACTATTCACCTTGCCGCCGCACCTGGCCGACCCACCTCGCACTGGGCCCACCCAACATTGCCGCCGCACCCGGCCCATCCAACATTGTCACCGGACCGGACCTACCGAACATCGCCGCCGGACTGGGGCTCATCGAACATGGCCGCCGCACCGCGCCCTACCCACCTCATCGCCTCATCGGGCTGGCCGAACCGCGCCGCCCCCAGGGACCTCCCACGCATCGCCCGCCGACCCGGACTCTACTGCCCACGGACTCCTACCATCGGGTCCGCCGACCCTCACCACTCCACCGCCCTCCAGCAGTCCGCAGCCATCGCCTTACCTGCAGCCTGGACTCAGCACCGGTCCTGAAGCCTCCACGCTGCTAACTCCCACTTCCCAGGGTTTGACTGCACTGGGTCCTAATGCTAGTCACCCTAACCCTGGTAACCTCAGTGGCTGTTCCAATGGGTCTTCCCCATCGCCCTCAAACTATGTGACCCCTGCTCTTCCCCACCCACACTAGTCTTCATGCCCTCCTCCTCCCTGACCACCCCCCCCCCCCCCCCCCCCCAGACATCGCCTCGGCCTCAGTTCACTCACCTGCCTTCAGGGCTCCAACCCCTTTCCCTGCCGTGTGTTCACCATCCCCCCCGACCTCCCCTTCTCCGACACCGAACGGTCGGTCCTCAGCAGACCCCCTCCGTCCCCACCTCAATGAGTTCCACGCCCACCACGACTTGGAGCTCTTCTACCATCGCCTTCGCCTCACAGCATTCTTCCATGGGAAGGAGTCCTCGCCCCCTACTGATGATCCCTTTTCCCGTCTCCAACGAACCTCCTCCTCGTGAACCCCCCCCTCATGGCCTTCCGGCTATTGACCTTTTTATCCAAAACTGACGGCGGGGCATCAACCACCTCAACTTCTCCACTCCCCTGTCTCACTCCAATCTCTCCCCCCCCCCGAACGTACAGTCATCAACTCACTCGGCAACAACCCAGACTGGGTTATCAAACTCGCCAACAAGGGAAGTGTCGTGGTAGTCTGGCGCGTCGATCTCTACAAAGCTGAGGCCACGCGCCAACTATCAGACAGCTCCTCCTACTTACCCCTGGACCATGACCCCACAGACGAGCACCAGGCCACTATCTCTAGCACCATCACTGACTTCATCCAGTCCGGCTCCCTGCCCCCCCACCCCGAGCCTCCAACCTCGTCGTTCCCTAGCGCCACATGGCCCGATTTTACCTTCTCCCCAAAATCCACAAACCTGACTGTCCTGGTAGACCCATTGTCTTTGCCTGTTCGTGCCCTACCGAATTTATTTACACATACCTTTAGTAAATCCTATCCCCCCTGGTTAAATCCCTCCCTGTCTATGTTCAAGACACTCTCCGTCGTCTCCACGCATTCCATTCTCTAGGCCCCTATCCTCTCATCTTCACCATGGACGTTCAGTCACTCTACACCTCCATCCCCCACCAGGATGGTCTCAAAGCCCTCCGGTTCTTCCTTGACCGGAGAATCAACCTATACCCATCCACTGATACTCTCCTCCGCCTAGCGGAGTTGGTCCATACCCTCAATAACTTCTCGTTTGACTCCTCCCATTTCCTCCAAATACAAGGCGTAACTATGGGCACGCGCATGGGCCCCAGCTAGGCTGGCCTCTTTGTCGGGTACGTCGAACAATCCTTGTTCGAGGCTTACCAGGGCCCCATCCCCGACCTCTACCTCCGTTACATCGATGATTGCTTTGGTGCTACCTCCTGCACCCACACACAGCTGACTGACTTTATCCGTTTCACCACTAACTTCCATCCGGCACTCAAATACACCTGGGCCATTTCCGACACTTCCCTACCATTTCTTGACCTCACTATCTCCATCGCAGGTGATAGACTTCTGACCGACATCCACTATAAACCCACTGACTCCCATGGCTATCTAGACTACACTTCTTCCCACCCCTGCTTCCTGTAAGGACTCCATCCCCTACTCCCAATTCCTCCGTCTATGCCGCATCTGCTCCCAGGATGAGGTGTTCCACACCAGGGCATCGGAAATGTAATTCTTCAGGGAACGGGGGTTCCCGTTCCCTATTATAGATGAGGCTCTCACCAGAGTCTCTTCCATACCCCATAACACTGCTCCCTCTCCCCATCCCCCCACTCATAACAAGGGCAGAGTCCCCCTAGTCCTCACCTTTCACCCCACTAGCCGTCACATACAACAAATAGTCCTCCGTTATTTTCGCCACCACCAACGTGACCCCACCACTCGCCACATCTTCCCATCTCCCCACCTCCCCCCCCCCCCCCCCCCCCCCCCGTCTGCTTTCCGCTCCCTCCGCAACTCCCTGGTCAATTCTTCACTTCCCTCCCGCACCATCCGAAGCCCGCAGGCTGAGCTGGGCGGAGATTCACGCTGGCGGCCCTTGGCAATGGGATCCCAGGGCTTCACGATGTTGAAATCATCATGGCCTGAGGCTGGGAGCTCCGCAAACCACAGCTCCATGATGTTGAAGCAGCAGTCCTAACACGCCAGAGCTTCAAACGGCGATCCAGGTAAGGCATTGTCCATTCTGCAGTGAATCCAATATATATTTTAAAACCAACTGTTTAATGACAACTTACAGTAGGATCTAAAAGTGTCATGGTCCTCTAGTCGTGGGGGTGGGGGATTGGGAGGGGGGGGCTCACAAGTGAAATAGCTTAGGGCCTCTCTTCATCTAAATACGGCCCTGGGTGTGTTCTTTTGTTAGAGGAGTCTGGCGCAGTCTCGCAGATTAGAAGTCTCAGTTTGGTGTCGGAGAATGGGGGGGAAACAGTTTTGATTATGATTATGACACACACACGTTACGAGATGACATACCTTTATAAGAAGAAGCTTTTATGTAATTTATATGATGAGAATGGAACAGCGACTAAGAATGGAGAGTTATAAGTTATTTATTTGTTTTGTATTACTTAAATTAAAAAAAAATTAATCAAGAAACAACGTCTGGGAGATTCATCTTTGCTGTCTTGTGTGTGTCATGAGTGCGTTAAGCTATACCTCCAAATCATCTCCGATAATTAATGACTATGAAAGTTGGACTTTGAGAACGTTGTAAAAACTGTCATTATAAGTTGTACCATAATTTTTATTCAACAGATCTTTTAAAATGTGTAGGAAGGAACTGCAGATGCTGGTTTAAACCAAAGATTGACACAAAATGCTGGAGTAACTCATCGGGGCAGGCGGCATCTCTGGAGATTTCGGTCTGAAGAAGGGTCTTGACTTTCTATATTTCATGTGCAATGATTCCCTTGCAGCCCCCTTCGCATAATTCCTTTATGTTGCAATGTTCTGCAGTCTTTATGCATATAATAATCTGTTTTATCATTTGTCAATGCAAGTGAACAACTTTGCATCTTTCTCCATCTTTTGCCTGCTCACAATGTATTGCTCTATAAATTATAGCTTACAGCTTATCTTGTCTGAAGAAGGGTCTCGACCCGAAAAGTCACCGTTTCCTTCACTCCATAGATGCTGCCTCACCCGCTGAGTTTCTCCAGCATTTTTGTCTACCTTCGATTTTTCCAGCATCTAAAGTTCTTTCTTAAACTTTCCACCTACTTTTATATCATTTGCAAATTTAGCTATTTCATATTTGCTTCCTTTCTCTAAATCATTCATATATGTCTATACAGCTGATTGCTGTGGCACCCCATGAATAACAGATTCCTACAAAAAAATAACCCTTATCCTGACATTCTGCTTCTTGTCAGGGAGCTAATTCTTTGTCTCCAGTCTAATTTATTACCTCCAAACAATAGTTCTTATCTTACAAAGTAACTATCTTTGTGACACCGTATGAAATGCTTTGTGAAAATCCAAACATATTCCATCTACTAGTTCATATTTATCGTCTCTATCTCATTGTTTCTGAAATAAACTGATACTTTGTCAGGCATGGTTTCCCCTTCATGAAGCCATGGTGACTCTGCTTGATCAGATTAAGATTTTGCAAATGTACTCCTGTTCCCACCTTAATAACAGACTACAACACGTTTCCATTAATAAACATTCAGTCAACAGACCTATATTTACCCACAATTTACCTCCTACAATTTTGACATGAGTATTATATTGATAACTTTCCAATCCTCTAGAATAGTAAGATTAAATGAGAACTTACCAGTTTGAAGTTTGCTTTATTTTATGAGGAGTTACAATGAGGGATTACGTGAAGAGCCCGCCAGCCTACATGCACGTCAATCTTCAAAGCAGCGGTGTGAAATCACAGATGACAGTTGTTGAACAGAATATAGTAAGATTCGAGAAACTAGAACTACCAGCTGACCTTTATGAGAGAGGGTTGGGAGTGGAGGGCACGTAATCCCTCATCGTAACTCCTCATAAAATAAAATCAAACTTCAAACTGGTAAGTTCTCGTTTAATCTTACTATTTTACTTCTGAGTCACGTGAGTGACTACGTGAAGATTTCAAAGCTCTGTGATTTCATGCCGTGGACACGAGCCCATGCGTCACAATGCATCAATTGACCAGGGATGAGTGAAATTTAATGAAGCATGATATAGATTTAAACATGCTGATGCTTTTTAATGACAAAATGATAATCATAGTAATCCCACTCATCCAGGAGGAATTATACAACAGAACCTAAAAATAGAGTTGGCAAATACCCCCAGTCTGGCAATGGGTTTGTTATAACACATTTGGAATTTCGCTTGTTTCACCATCCTGCAGCCGCTAGGATGTGGTCCAGCAGAACATCCTCGCTGCTGATGTTGCAGCCCTGGTGGAGTGAGATTTGAAAACATCACTGTTCACTCCTGCATAAGCCAAAACCCGTTTTAATCACCTGGGGATGGTCTATACTGATACCTACGTATGAGGTTTTTTGTAACTATCAAACATTGCTAGTTCAGAGCCTCTACGACTCTCGGTGACACAATGTACTGTTGTAGATGTGTGACCACAAACACAACGAAAGGTCCATGGGATATACCATGAAAACTAGGTTGAGACCTAACGCCCCCAGTCTACTCTGCAAGGCTAAGTCATGAACATAAAATATCATATTATTTGCAGATGTAACCATCCTGTCCAGTCGTAGCTTATGCAACGACTGGGCCCGTTGCGCTGAACCCAGCACCATGAGGATAATCACTTTGTAAGTGATTTAGAGCGAGGACAGGGATGTAGCTGGAGCCCACCGGTGACGCAGCGTCAGCAGGACATTAACATCCCTTGTCTCCGAGTACCTGGGCCTGGGGGAATTTGAGTTGAAGATACCCTTCATAAATCTGGATATCAGAGGTCGAGATCCGACAGCGTGGTGTCCCGACCCCAGCAGGAAGTATGACGACAAGGCACTTCTGGCACAATTTATAGCACTATAACTCTATCTCTCGTGAGATATAGCTTTGAGAGGAATTCCAAGACATCTATTATACGTACCGTGTCATATGATATATTGGACTGTAAACAGAACACTTCCCATTCCTTGATATAGGAGATGTACTGTTTCTCGGTACTATCTCTTCTGGCCGCAGTGATTACATCCACGTACAACCTGACGGTTCATACCCCAGGAAAAGTCTTCTCATAGTCTGCAACCCAACAATATGATTCGCTCAAGAAGAGGATGGTTCTACGCAGTCATGGGGTAAACCAGCAAATTTCTGCGTTTGGGAACAGCCATAAAGGCTCTGTTATCATTCTCTGTTACCAGTCAGGCACTATCAAAAGCCTGAGGCGGAGTCTTGCTGGATTTTAAGCAAGCACCGACTGATGACGCAAAATGGAGGGAAGACATAAAGAACATTCCTCCCCAGTGTAGCGAGAATGCATCCATCGCCACTGCCCCTGAGAATGGCCGCCATGCCAGATATTTTCACAACTGGTGATTGAGACTAGATGCAAACAAAACAATATTTGGTCTTTCATCGAGCCACAATGTGAATAAATACTTTGTGATCCAACATCCATTCTGTGTTGTCATTGATTTAGGTGATGATACACCAGCGCCAAATGAGGTTAGGTAAACTATCACAGGATATTGACTTGATTGCACCCATGTGATTAATATATGCCACCACCGTAGTGTGTCAACTTGTAGTTGAGCATGCTGATATGCATATTCGCACAATAAGCCTTAACCCATAGAATGCACCTAGTGACTTTAAGTAGTTGATACCATATAACTGAGGGATTGGTAACTCATGTACATCCCTCCGCCTCTGTGACTAGAGATGGGATAGTAATTTACCATCTTTGAGCATTAGTATCAGTTTGTAATATAACTGAATGTTTAATGACCAGAAGTACTGGAGCAATGCTGAATACTGTTTGTCCATCATTGTGACTATAACTTCAGCTGTTAATAGCATAGGTCTGTTATAAAATGACCTACATGGTACTTGAGAGCTTGCTCCTATGCACAATGTAAGTTCGATAATGCAAAGGCCCGAAATACGCAGCAGAGAAAACAGCCACTAAATTGCCAATTACACTGGCCACTTGATGAATAAACAACAAGATTGTTACAAGCTTCCATTAATTCTAATCTCTTGCCCCAGGGAGGAGTCACAGACAATTAATAGAGTTAAAGGTAAATCGCAATCTATAACTCTAGTTGGGATCAACTTAAAGTTAACTGGATGGATGAGAAACCCCAATTTCTCAAATATGAGTTTTGCGGCTGAACAGCTAATGTAGCAAGATTCAGCGTTTTTAGAATATCATCCAGATAGGCCAAAAATCTGTATTTTTGAGCTTTGAGCAGCCCAAGCACTGGCTTGGTAATTTGGTAAATAACCTGGGTGCTGAAGTTAGCCCATTTCACAACGCTTTAACTGTTATCGTTGCCCATCCAGCTAAATTTCAAATATCTCCGGTGAACCCTGTGAATGGGAACTGAATAGTATGCATCTTTGAGATCGATCTTTGAGAAAGTATCCCATGGAAATCAGTTGTTAGACAGTAACAAAGTTTTCTATTCTAAAAAGTCTATACTGCACATGTGAATGTGAGTTAATCAAGGGTGATCCGACATTATTCATCTTTCGCTTGTTTGGATATCTGCTTGTATACCCAAACCTTTTTGGTTGGAATGAATAGATGTCCAATTTGGTGTATATTGTATGGGTGGCAATGAGTTAAGGGAAATTCAATTTGGAATCCTTTTATACTGTGCAGCATAAACTGATCTGATGTTATCTTTTCAGTTATAAACAGATCTGAAGTTATCCGTCGACATTCGTGCAAAAACAAGTGTAAACTATTACCAACTCGTAACTAGTCCACACACCCCATGTATCGGAAAGAACCAGACCCACCTACCGCCATGGTTACCTGTGGTTTTATGGTAAGCCCAAAGGCCCCTGATGCGGGTTCTATTTCCGTCCTCAGGCTCTAATGCCAAAACTGATTGCCTACGCTCCCTTCCTCAGAGAGGGAGATATAATGCAGCCCTGCACCAGGAACAGAGTCATATCAGCACGGGTCTCGGGGGCCGCGCTGATATGACTCCGTTCCTTGGAGTATATCATGGTGGAGTATCTTTTCCATGAGATGCTCTATCCACCACTGTACTGGCCTCAGGGCCCGTAGGGGTGTTGTCGCCAAAACAGTGAGGCTTTTGCTGGTCGTAGGTACCTTGGCTGGTCCGACAGCTTTACTTCCTCATCCAGGTTTTTTACCTGTTTGGCTAGGTCTTCGGCGGCTGGACATTGCTGGCCTCACCATGCATAGTCTCCCCAGATAGCGCTGTTCACAAAGCTTGTGATGTGAGGGGAAACTCTGCCCCCCCCCCCCCGGGTTTTCTGCCATAGGCTGGAAGCCAACTCTTCCTTACAGCGGCTCCTCCGTTTGCGTGGATATCGCCACCCTTGATGCCATGACAGAATTCTTGAACCTCACGCATGCACTCCAGTATGTTTCACGGACATACTTCCGAGTTGGGAGTCAGTCACACATTGACTCCTCGCACTCTCCTCCACAGAGAGGGAGAATTGTAAGCAGCACTGCAACAGGCGCTGCTGCAGGTCTCCGACAAGACTTGTGCTGATATGGCCCCGTCCACGGACCATATCAGGATGGAACATCTCCTCAGTGGGATGAACGCCCTGCGGACGCATCCATGCTCCACCTGGGTAAACGTCCGAGGACGTACCCATGGAGGGGTACCCTACCAGCCTGACTTGTTCCAGTCCAGGCCTCTCGGACTCCATTCTGCTGCACAGCCTCTCGGGGCTGCCGGAGTCTGGAGTCGCTGACCGCCCTGTCAGCGACCTGGGTAGCGAACCCGACCGCCGCTGGCTGCCCAGAGCTGGGATTCCCCGCGGCTTTCGTAGCTGGGTTTCTCCGAGCCGGGTGTCCCTGCCGAGCCGGGTCTCCCCACGGAGCCGGGATTCCCCGCGATCTCCGTAGCCGGGTTTCCCCGAGCCGGGATTCCCCGTAGCCTCCGTAGCCGGGTTTCCCCAAGCCGGGTTTCCCCTCGCGGAGCCGGGATTCCCCACGGTCTCCGTAGCCGGGTTTCCCCGAGCCGGGTTTCCCCTCGCAGAGCCGGGATTTCCCGCTGTCTCCGTAGCCGGGGTTCCCCGAGCCGGGTTTCCCCGCGGAGTCAGGATTAGACCCTGGAACTTCATCCAGCAGGAACTCTGTAAAAGAGCTTCCTGCAAGGAAAAAGCACAACCTGAAAAATAAGTTTGAAACTTACCTTCAGGGTTTGAAACTTACCGCTGGTGGAGCGACGTGCCTGTCAGCCAGTCGTGCGCCATGCGTTAGACGTAATGACGCACATGCGGGCTGGCGGGCTTTTCACGTAGTCACTCACGTGACTCCGAAATAAAATCAAAAGATTTTTGCAGGATTACAAACACTGCATCAGCTATCTCTGTAGCTACTTCATTTAGGATCTGAGGATGCAAACCATCATATCACAAGATGCCAACCCTAAATTTAGTTCACAGTAACATTTAACCCATTTGTCCGTAACAAATGGGGTTAAATGCATTTCTCTCCGTACTCACCTGGGGTTGTTGCCGGCGGGTCTGCGCCTGCGCACTGGTGCAGATCAGCGGGCTGCCGGCGGGCGGGTGCGGCACATGCGCACTTGGCAAGGTTGCCGGCGGGTCTGCGCCTGCGCACTGGGTGGGGGTGGGGGGGGGAGGCCCGGTGATGGGGCTGCCGCGTGCGGCCGGTTGGCGGCAAGAAAGTGCCGCTGATCGCGCGGGCCGGCGCCGCCCGGGCTCTGGGCCGGGCGTGGCGTGGCTCGAAATGGCGCCAGGCCCGGCAACCCTCCCCCACTGCGCACGCGCGGCCACTGGGGCCCGGCAACCCTCCCCCACTGCGCACGCGCGGCCACTGGGGCCCGGCAACCCTCCCCCACTGCGCACGCGCGGCCACTGGGGCCCGGCAACCCTCCCCCACTGCGCACGCGCGGCCACTAGGGCCCGGCAACCCTCCCCCACTGCGCACGCGCGGACACTAGGGCCCGGCAAAGTGCCGCTGATCGCGCGGGCTGGCAAACCGGGGACACATGGCGCCGGCGTTCACCACGGGAGGAACACCGGCGCGGCGGTGTTCCGTAACAGCATGTTTGGCTGCCGGAACACCGTAAAAAGGTTATTTCGCCGGGATAAAATACGGCGAATCCGGGACACTTGGCATCTCTGCATATCACAAGAACTTGTCAGACTTTACCTCCATTGGTTTCCCTAATTCTTTAATGATATGACAATATTTAATTTCTCCTTTATACTTTTATTTAATATTGGGACCGTCATAGTATCCTTTACTGTAAAGACTGATGCAAAATATCTTCAGAATTCCTCTGCCATTTTTTTTTAAATTCCCCGTAACTATTTCCTCATCGTCATTCTCTTCCAGACCTATGTTCACTTTTATCTCTCTCAATATAGAACAGAGAACACAGGAGAGTACAGCACAGGAATGGGCTCTTCGGCTCACAATATCCAGGCAAACAGAATCTCCTCTGCCTCCACGTGATCCATATCCATGTCCTACAAATGGTATCCTACATTTCCTGCATATCCACGTGCCTATCATAAATCTATTAAATGCCACTATCATATCTGCCTCCATCATCAACCCTGGCACATGTTCCAGGCACTCACCACTTTTTTGCAGCTATATCATACAATATATATATATATGACATATACACTCAAACAACACACAACATATAAATTCTAGATAAATTATACATGATAATGAAAAGAAAAAGATTGCAAAAACAAGACAAAAGTGTAAACCACAATTAGAAAACAAATCCATAGTAGTGCAAGAGGTGTTCTATTGCTGAGGCAGGATTGGGGTTGTGCAGGTCGCTTCAAGAACCTGGTGGTTGTTAAAATAGTAGCCGTTCCTGAACCTAACGGTGAGGGACTTCCGGCTTCTGTACCTCCTGTGGCAGGAAGAGAGTATAGTTGGATTGGTGAGGATCCTTGATGATGTAAGGCATATGTATTTACTGGCAAGGTATTGTCCAAGCATTTGTTTTAAAACTCCTGTGTCCATTTTTTTGCATTTAAGCCAGCACCTTTAAAAACATGAAGATTAAATGACATTTCCAGGTTTTAAGTTAGTTTTTGATATTTTCTCTTTAAAAGGTTTGAAATAAATCTTCCTATTTTAAAATGATCTTAGCGATGCCCAGGAATATTGAAAATCTGTGCTAGGCCGGTTTCACGGTCATGCTTGTTCTGGGGTTCACATCTGCCGGGATTCCACTGTTCAAATATCTATTTCTGATCAGGAATTTTTTGTTCAGTTCTAGCGCCCTTTATACCAACAAGTTCGACTTCTTGAGCTTCAGAAATAAGTTCTGGAGCATAAGGAACAAAGCCTGTAAATAGGGAGCCTGTAAATAAGGAACAAAGGCTGTAAAGTCCTGGCCAATAAGTGCAATGCCAGCATTCCAATACGTATGCCAAATTTTGAACATATTTTGACTTCATATTTTATTTAGTTAACAGTTAGCTTGATCATATCTACTACAGTGCTATAGTCCGTGTAGCACACACACCTCCCCCCCCCCCCCCCCTTATGATCCTACTTCTTGGGTGTCATTTCGTTCATTGGTATCTCTTCTGTTGGAAAAATGATGTTCCCAAGAAAAAAACTCATTTGGACTGTGTTTTTTAACCCCTTGTTTCAATCTATGTCAAATAAATATTTTTTTAATAAAAAGGAAAAAGATTTTATCATTATATACCCAGTTGGCAAACAGATAATTTCTTCTTCTACTTTCTCTTAACCTTTCACACTTAACATGTTTCGCTTAACATTTCACATTGAAATTTGGCTGACTGACTTCATCATGATGGAAGGTAGTCAACGGAGAGGGGAGAAAAAGAAGAGTATAGAAACAGTCGAGTGTGAACAAGCGGCGACAAGTCTGTATTGTTCATTGTCCAGGTTCCAAATGTGGACCTTTCACGTAAGAGCAAGGATCCAAAAGAACGCTTGAACATGTTGAAAAGCATTCGTGATCAACGATTTTCCCAACCTCATGGCGCTCCATTTAGAAAGGAAGAGGCTTGCAACCTCATTCCTGAAGACATTTCAGATGTACACGGTTATCATAGAGACTGCTACCAAGTATTTACAAAGAATCTCAATCAGCTGACAGAGACCTCAACTGATATCGCAGGTCCTTCAACTTCATGTCCTTCCAGATCTTCAGTTGATAAAGTCATATTTGAAGCTGTATCTTTTGTAAAATGAAAGGCCCAAAATCAGTGAAAGTGAAAGTGAAAGACAACCGAATATACATCAATGTTTGAATTCGGTGGTTGGCATAATGTTGTAGATGTTGCAGAGAGGATTGGTGATGAAGAGGTACTTCTAAGAATCTGAGGAGTTGATTTGTTTGCATCAGAAGCAAGATACCACAAAAGCTGTCGGAAGAAATACATTACAACCAAGAACCAGATAAATGGAAAAGTAGCAATGACGAGGAAATAGCCAAGCAGAGAAATATGGAAGAAGCCAACAGGAAAGCATTTGCCATTGTTTGCAGTCTTGTAGATGAAGAAATATTACATAAGTGTAAGATTTGGAAGCTGAGTGACGTTTGTGAGCAATATAAAGATGAACTGAAGGATACTCCATTTGCTAACCTGAAGTACAGAGCAGGTAAACTGAAAAGTAAGCTTGAAAAACATGCGGTTTACAAGGGTAAACTATCCTTTGTAACGTAGGTGGTATGGGTAAGTTCGAAAGCTTTTTGGTTTATAGTTCGGGGAAAAGTGTAGATAAGGCAATGCAAAGTACACATGAGCTGAGTTCTGCTGATACAATTGCAGATGCAGTCTGAAACTCTTGCAAATAGAGATGACCAAATTCATTCTAAGCTTGAGAAGTTTCTGAACTAACTGTTGGGTGGAAATCCATCTCACCAATCATGAAGAGTCACTAGACTGGTCACATCCATTGGACAAGATATTTGTAGAGCAGCCACAAATGGAAAGTGGAAGGTACACAAAATGCTGGAGAAACTCAGTGGGTGCAGCAGCATCTATGGAGCGAAGGAGATAGGCAACGTTTCGGGCCAAAACCCTTCTTCAGAAAGTGGAAAATGCCCAAGCACATTCTGGTATGCATGACTCTCAGACATCTCTTTCGCAGTGCTCAATCACACTCATAAACCATCTCGGTCATTCAGAAAGCTCTTCGTTTTCACTTGAGCTTGAAACTGCTATTGCACAAGCTCTACAGCAAACATCTAGCATTCTATCTAGACAAGTAATCCACCATCCTGTGGAGCCATCAGTCTTCCATTCAGACTTTGATAACTTTGACCAATTCGTTTCAAGCCTGACAGGTTCTGGTTCTGTCCACACAGCCCATGGAATTATGATGCAGGATATCGCAGACACCGAATCTGCTGGAGATTCAATTGGTTCGGTACCATCAGTAGTTCGTACCAAAGAACATTCCTTGGATATTCAACATGAAGGCCCTCTTCCATCATCCTATGTCAACCGGAAAACAAATCCAGATTTTCGTGTGCAGCACTGGAAGCGTGATGGCATGGATGATTTCCCGAAAAGCGAGTAGTGAGAAAGGTCAAGAGTTTCGAGCTTGGGCTGGATTTGTTTCAGCAACAGGTGAGGTGCCTTCAAATATGACCACAATTGACTACTATCTTGTGATCAATCATCCCATCCCATCATGGAAGAAGTAAGTACCAAATTACAGACCCCAAGAAAGAGGGCAGTGTGAAAAAATACAAATTTGACATATATTGAAATAAAGGGTTAAAAAATTGTCCAAACAAGTTTTTTTCATGGGAACCATTTTTCCGACAGAAGAGATACCAATGAACAAAATGACACCCAAGACGTAGGATCATGGGGGGGGGGGGGGGTGCACGGTAGGCCCCTCTGGCCCACCGACTACTACATATACCATTCAATCTTAGGAATGGATTTTGAATTTAAAGCAAAAAGAATCATTCAGATATATCAGACAAGTGGAAGTACCATCAATGTATAATGAATAAATATTAATGCTGTGAGCTGCAGGAAACAGTACATATACATACCTGTTTATTTTTCCAAATTTCTAATTTTTCATTATATATCTCCATTTCTTTATTGAATTTATCTTCAAATTGTTGTTCTAGTTCAATAACTTCTGCAATGTACTCCACTTCACATTGCTTTCTAAGTGATTTGTAATTCACTTCCAGCCTGTTTGCAACAATACCACATACCAAAAAGAATGTTGAATTTTACATACCTTCCAAAAAAAACTTAATTAAAAGACACCATATACTGAAATCTTGTGTAAAACACAATGTGCTGGAGTAACGGGTCAGGCAGCAATCTGAAGCACATGGATAGGCAGGTAGGTTCAAATTTGAAGAAGGGCTTGACCCTCTGAGTTACTTCAGCACGTTCAGTTCTATTCACTTTTAATTATTCTATTTTGTTACTCGGAAACATTGTTTTTTGTAAACTTTGATGTCAACAAGGATTTCAAAATGAATTATTTGTTTTGAAAGACCAGCTGGAAATTAGGTTGTAGCTGCCCATTAAGCAATTATTTCCCCAGTCACATAAAAGGTAACAGTTGAAAGATTGGGAGAAAGAAGGCATTCTAAACACCTGTGTTTTGGGGACTATTGCTGTCAGTTAGGGGCAGATTAAACATATTTTATTAAAATGGGCAGAGAGATTTTGATTAAGATTGTCAACAAAGGGATTAAATGCTGATTGTCTCAATCAGTTATACTTAAAAGTAAAGGAAAGATGAATGAGATTAATTTTAAATATAAAACAATTTTGATAGAAAGATAAATAGAACAATGAAATTAAGCAAGCTGTGAATTATAAAAACTGTAAAAATATGCTTTTATTAAATGAGCAAAATCTTTTTATTGCCATGCAATGAGGGAAGAATGCCTAGAAAATTATTTTACAGATGATTTAAACCTAGCTATAACAGGAACCTGGCAAAAAAATTGACAAAAATGGAAATCATACAAAGCAGAAAAGTTGTATAAAAATCACTTCCTCGATCAAAATAATCCTAACGTGTTATATAAAATAATTTACATATGTTGTTATTCAATGCGGGAAACTATCACCCATTGCAGCAACTTGCAAATTTCTTCGAACATTATTGAAAATGACTAGTCAAAATACTATTTAAAAAAATCCTTTTTCCTCACTTTGATGAGTGAATTAAATCAGTCAAATTTGGAACGTAGAAAATTTTAGTCCATAATAAAATGCTATATAAGCGTCAGAAAATAACACAGTTTAATTATTAAAAACATAAAATGCTGGAAATACGACGTAGTTGAGGCAAATTCTGTGGTAAGAAAAATAGAGTTAACTATTCATGCTAATGACCGTCCATCAGCACAGTATTTCAGGGAATTACTGCATCCAAAAAAATCTCCGAAAACCATTGGATTTGAAGAATATGAGGATAAAAACCATTGCGACATATAAATGTGCCAGATCCTTGTACAGACACATCAAAGGAAGAATTTGTCCCACCCACAGTCACCACTGTAGATCAAACAGCATTGCTGATTTGATCTATGTCTGGTTTTGCTGCTGTGACCTGATCCACAATCCATGTCAGGTTTTCCACACCACCACCACCTCGTGGTATGCGGTCAGCCATGTTGTTTTTGAGTTTTAACTTACGGTTCGGAGCCTACACTACTCATCTCAATGATCTCTGTATGTATACAAATTAAAGTTTTTGTTATATATAATGACTGTATCATAAGTACTTTGCACATGGTGTCGGAGGTGGGATTTCGGTTTGACTTTGGCTGTTATTTACAAGGCTTTTCATAGTCTCAGACATTGCTGAAGGTTTCAGAAAAACTGACCCACTCATTTTCAATAGCAGAATTGGGCAACAGTGGCATACCTTTGAGCGACATTTGAGAAGTTGCAGCATTTGTTCAATGCTGCAACTTCTCACGACTAGCCGGCAATGGTCCGTGCAAGCATGCTCCTTCTACTCGCAGGAGATGAAGCTTATGAACGAGCACAACAGTTTGTGTATGTTGAGACAATAACTCATCAACCTGCCGATGATGGGGCGCCGATTGTGGCATCGGCTGAGTCGCTGGACAACCCGGAGTATCTCAAGAGAAAGATTCGACAGCTGTGTGACCCTCAAGCTAATCCACTCATCGAACGTGTGAAATTTTTCTCAAGCTACCAGACTGAAAACGAAACTATTGAATCTTTTGTTTGTGCTATCAATAAGAGTGCAGGAACTTGCAGAATTGGCAATCTCAAAGATGAATTAGCAACCGGTTGGTATGTGATCTTTTTATTGACAAGCTGAGAAGGAAGCTTGTCCACAATCCTGCAATAACTCTGGATAGAGCTATCGCAGTCTGAGAGACTTATGAGCTGTCGATTCAAAATGCCCAAATGCTCACTAAGGGAGAGCATTCCAACATGGGAATTGATTGTATACATTCCAGTGTAGGAGTTGATAGCGTTCTAGCTTAGTTTCCAAGGCAATGAAGGCAGCAGCAGATGGTACTCCAATGACAGCTTGGGAACACTCACTTCTTATCTCTCAGTCAATCCAGGCAAGAATTAACAGGACAGACAGCATAATTATCCTGCAGGTCGTTTTATTTAAGAATGTAACAACTGTGGTGGGGGGCATGTGGCTAAGAGAGAGAAGTGCCCCGCCTTTGGTCAAGTTTTCCATGGGTGTAAAAGACAAAACCATTTCTGGAGATGCTGCAGGTCCCGACCTAACAGAGAGCAGACAAAGCAGCCAATAAATTTGCTGCAGGCTGAGCCACTATCAGATTTGTCCGATAGCAGCATGGATGAGAGGCCAAAGGTCAATGGAATCGTTCTGCGGGCACATTCTATTATCACACAACATGTGCAGAATTGTGAGCCAATGGCCACCGTAACAGTAAACAATAAGGTAATCGAGATGAAAATTGACACTGGAGCAAAATGCAATGTTCTGTCTCAGGAACAGTTCAATCGTCTGAGGAACGCAGAGCAATTCAAGCCCACCAATGTTACTCTTCTCGCATATGGGGGAAGTGAGGTCAATACGGTCGGTATTGTGAAGCTGCAGTGTCACATAGGGGATCAACCATAAAGGTTGCGATTCTATGTCGTCGACCGCAATGTTATTCCTCTTTTAGGCTATGATGCCTGCAAAGATATGGGGCTGGTTACCTTCAGCAAGACTGTGCATCAATGAACTCCAGTTCCGGATTCTACACAGCATATTCTCATGGATTACCACGATCTTTAAACTGAAGAACTTGGCAAGCTATCAATAACTTACTCTAAGTCTTTAGATCCGGAGGTGCGACCTGTGGTTTGTCCTGCTCAGTGTGTATCTATTGCCATGAGAGACCGGGTCAAAGCCGAACTGGACAGGATGGCGCATTGGGAGTTATCAAGCCTGTGTCAGAAACTACGGACTGGGTGTCCTCGACGGTGGCTGCTACAAAGAAGAATAAAGAGGATATTCGTATATGTATTAATCCGAGGGACCTGAACACCGCACTCAAAAGGACCCATCACCCCATGCGCACCGTGGAGGACGCAGCTGCCCACATGAGCAAGCCAACGGTATTCTCAGTATTAGACTCTAGGAGCTCCTTCAGTCAGATTCCCCTGGATCATGCATCATCTATGCATACCATCTTCAGCACTGTTTTCGGCCGCTACGGATATTTGCGCATGCCGTTTGGCATCGGTTCAGCCGGTGTTTCAGCGCTCCATGGAGTAACTGTTTGATGGATACCCATGTGCTATCATCGCTAGTGGCAAAGACATGGAACAACATGAATAAGGTACTCGAGCGTGCCAGGGAAGTGAACTTAAAACTGAATCCCCAAAAATGCCGATGACGAAGACCCCAGTAAACCCTGTCAACAAATCCCCTGTGAAACTGGTGCTGGTTGAGTCGTTGCCTGCTAAGAAACTCCCGATGGAGGCCGTGCCTGTAGCGACATCTCCTGTGAAGGGCACGGCTGAAGGCCTGTACCGTACGCGTGCAGGACGGGTCAGCAAGCGAGTGGCTAGATATGGGGATTATGTCTAGATGCAGATCTTGGACTCTAATTAACTATAACCAACGTTACTTATATTACTTGCAGTAAATCCTCCATTACCTTATCGGAGATGAGTTAATTTTTTGGTCTCTGTATGTATACAAATTAAAGTACTTGATATGATATATAATGACTCTGTATCATAAGTACTTTGCACAACCCCCAAGCTGTGTTGTATGTCAGAGACATTGCAGTCGGCCCAATATATTCCCCAGGTGGAAGGTGGACCATTTAAAAAAATGATGACATGCCTTATCATTGGCCATGGAGTTCATCTACCATGTAATAAAGCATATTGCAATCATTTGCAAAAATCACACACTTTAACGCAAATGAACCGGGGGACCCTATAAAACTTTTTTTTTGTTTTTGTGCAAATCTACTTATTCGCCGTTCTCCTCTGCTTCAAGCGCACCAAGTTTTGTTCCAATCGGTGGAATATTACAGAGATTATGTAGGTTTCAAAAATCGTGAGTTGAGCAGATTGGTCTTCTCGCCTGTCTGTCATCATGAAGGTAACGTCCCTTCCAGGAGCTAGGAGAATAAAGCCCCGGAGGCCGGGCGTGAGTCAGTCAGCCCGGAAGTCGTGTGTGAGAGTTGAGTCCAGAACTGTGAATCCACAAGCCATGGCTGAGCGAATTGTGAGTCCACAAGCCATGGCTGAGCAAATTGTGAGTTCACAAGTCGTGGCTGAGCGAACTGTGAGTCCACAAGCCGTGGCTGAGTGAACTGTGAGTCCACAAGCCATGGCTCAGTGAACTGTGAGTCCACAAGCCGTGAGTGAATGAACTGTGAGTCCACAAGCCATGAGTGGGTGAACTGTGAGTCCACAAGCCGTGAGTGGGTGAGCTGTGAGTCCACAAGCAGTGAGTGAGTGAACTGTGAGTCCGCAAGCCGGGAGTGAGTGAACTGTGAGTGCGCAAGCCATAAGTGAGTGAACTATGAGTCCACAAGCCGTTAGTGAGTGAACAGTGAGTCCACAAGCTGTGAGTGAACTGTGAGGCCATAAGCCATGAGTGAACTGTGAGTCCACAATTACGTGAGTGAACTGTGAGTCCACAAGCCGTGAGTGTACTGTGAGTCCACAAGCCGCGAGTGAATGAACTGTGAGTCCACAAGCCGTGAGTGAACTGTGAGTCCAGAAGGCTCAAAAGCCCCGCCCACACCCCCCATCCCCCTCCCCTCGCACACTCTCCCTCCTCCCCAGTGGCAGGTCATGCAGTGCTTCCCCCCACACCGGCCCCTGCCTGAAGCCGTTCCCCTCCCCCGGCTACAGAACGCTGCCACTGGCCCCCACCTGAAGCCTCCCCGCCCCCAGCTGCAGGACTAGCCCAAGAATCCATTCAGCCCACAATGTCCATACTACCCCTCTGGAAACCAGTCCTTTCAGCCCACAGCACCCATACTAGGCCTCCAGAAAGCCAACCCCACTGGCCACCGCCTGAAGCCGTCCCCCTCCCCCGGCTGCAGGATGCTCACCCATCACCCACCGGCCCCCGACAGCCCTGCCTGAAGCCATGCCCCTCCCCAGGCTGCAGGATGCTCCCCCCATCGGCCCCCAACAGCCCCCGCCTGAAGCTGACCCCATCCCCCGGCTGCAGAACGCAACAAGAAATGCAACAAGAAAGAATGGACTGAATACATCTCCTCTTTAAGATTTAAATTGTTGTTATATTTCAAGAGTTATTCACATTTTAAGCTTTAATAAATCCCTTTTCCACGCCGTGCCCGTCAGCTGCACCTGCTCAGTAATACCTGCGTGTTCTACATCACAATGGGAGGGAATTGGAGGGAATGGCTGCGCCGCCGGAGAACCGCTAAGAGTGGATGGGGGGGGTTTTGAGGGGGGGATGGAGTGAGTAGGTGGGGGGGAGTTCAAGGGGCAGAGTGTGGGGGGTAAGGGTATGAGGAGGGGATCAGGGGCATCACAATGGGAACCCGCCAGCCGCACCTGCGCAGTTGAGGGTTATGCGTGAGTGGTGGAATATTGGAATTGGTGGAAAGCTGGAATATTGCGTTGGGGGACCAGCCCTCCCATGTGGGAATGGGACCCTATGGACCCACTTAGTCTAATATTTACTTAAAATGCATGTTGCATACTTTGTATGATGTTTTGGAGTTGAAATAAAGATTTGAACATGTAGAATATAAATACAGTCATTCTGTTATAGTTAACCACTGAAAATATAACCACAATTACATAATAATATTTTTTCTTAAATTGCATGAATATTTAAGGATTAATTAAGGTAATAATTAAGGCTCTGTGGCCAAGATTAGAGATGGAACCAATCTTGAGGAGGAGACACAAAGTGCTGAAGTGGATGTACTCTGGAGCAAAAAAAAAGCTGCTGGAGGAACTCAGCTGGTTAGGCAGTATCCATAGAGGCATAGGAATCATCGATGTTTTAGGGCAAGACCCTGCATTGGCCCTGAGAGTGTAGAGGAAAGATAGCAAGTGTATAGACGTGAGTAAATGGGGTGAGGTTGGCTCTGCCAGACAATAGGCAAAACCAGACGAGGCAGAAGATAATCTGTAGATAGAGGCAAGGTGGGGGATGGTTCAGTGGGGGATGGGGGAATGGAGTTGGGAGGCAGCAGCTGGTGGAGACAGATAGGAGATACAAAAAATGCACAAATGGTGTCAAGTGGGGATAGGGGTGGGTGGAAATAGAGACAGAGGCTGGAAGGTGATAAGTGGAGACAAAAGAGTCTGCAGGTGCTAGGATTTGATAAGTAAATAAGGTAATACATGGAACCAGATATGAGCGGGATGAATATTTGTAAATTAAACTTACTTTTGCACTTGGAGCTTTATTGGTGTATTGATGCACTTCTCAATTTTTCTCAAACCTTTTATTTGTTTCCAGACATTCAAAATGTATGTAAGAAGGGTGCGGTCTTTTTCCTTTTCCACATTCAGAAGCCGCTTTGTTTCCCTAAAATACATAAAGGATATAAATATTTAGTACAGCATTTGTGTCCAACCTGTGATTCATAAATTCCTGTATTGTGAGCTGTATTGTGCTCTGCTCATTTATTCCTTAATCCATTCCTGGATGCATTTTATGACATTTTTCTGTTAATCCAATCGCATTCTCACATTCAAGTAGATGAACTGAAAACTAGAGCAGTGGAAAGCATTGATGCCTAAATTCCTTCACCTCTTTAAACAAGGTACAATTTAGGAGCAGGCAGAAGCTGTGGATTGACAATTCAACCAAATTTGTTCCAGTTTCTCACAATAAATCAAGCAAATGGGAGGAATGGCTCAAGGCTGCTGATGCTGTTCACCTTTTGGGTCAATTGAATTTTGGTCATAGCAAGGTCCAGATATAAGTTCAAGTGGAAGGGTGAATAGTGCAGTGTGTGAAACCACTGAAGAGTGTTCCGAACAAAAATAGATTTTATAAAACATTAGACAAAGTGGGATCCATTGGGTCCCTGTCAGACGGGAGGCCTGGTCCCCCAATGCAACCCGTTTCCCCAATGTATTATTCCACCACTCACCCAAAGCCCCCATGAGAGGCTGGTCCCCCAATGCAACCCATTCCCCAATGTAAGATTCCACCACTCCTCTGCCTCCCCCAGCATTTCCAATTCCAATTCCACTTCCCCGGCCCCTTCCCCTCCTGCGCTGTCAGGAGCACGACTAAGTGTTCTATGATGGCAACATTGTTTCAAATGTCATGGGACTGTGAATTCCCATTGTGACGTCATAGCAGCAACTGCCAGAGCAGTGCCACAGGTATTCTTCTCAAAATTGGCTTTTTTAAACTTGTAAATATCAATAACTTCAAGTCAAGTCAAAATAATTTGTCACATACACATATAAGATGTGCAGTGAAATGAAAGTGGCAATGCCTGCTGATTGAGCAAAAACAACAGAACAGAATGGAACAGAACCAGAATTTACATTT
The DNA here is from genome assembly GCA_035221665.1 of Okamejei kenojei. NCBI lineage: Eukaryota > Metazoa > Chordata > Chondrichthyes > Rajiformes > Rajidae > Okamejei > Okamejei kenojei. The sequence goes on along the minus strand of CM069145.1, from coordinate 8,121,643 downwards.
CAGAGGGAAAAAAAAATGTAAGACACAACACAACAGTAAATTAGTAAATTGGTCCCTTGTGAGATAAGAATTTACAGTCCTGATGGCCTGTGGGAAGAAACTCCGTCTCATCCTCTCTGTTTTCACAGCGTGACAGCGGATGCGCTTGCCTGACCGTAGCAGCTGGAACAGTCCATTGTTGGGGTGGTGGGAGTCCCTCATTATGTTGCTAGCTCTGGATCTGCACCTCCTATTGTACAGGTCCTGCAGGGTGGTGAGTGTAGTTCCCATAGTGCATTCGACAGAACGCACTACTCTCTGCTGAGCTTTCCTGTCCTGGGCAGAGCTGTTCCAAAACCAGATTGAGATGTTGCCGAACAAGATGCTTTCAATAGCCCCAGAGTAGAAGCACTGAAGGATCCTCAGAGGGACTGAATTTCCTCAGCTGCCTAAGGTGGTAAAGGTGCTGCCTTGCCTTACTCACCAGTGCGGCAGTGTGTGTTGTTCATGTCAGATACTCTGTGATGTGGACTCCCAGATATTTAAAGCTGCTCACCCTATCCACAGTAGTCTCATTTATCTCCAGTGGCATGTACGTCCGCGGATGTTGAGCCCTTCTAAAGTCCACAATTAGCTCCTTAATTTTTGTGACATTCAAGAGGAGGCTTTTGTCCTGAAACCAGAGTGCCAGATCAGCCACCTCCTCCCAGTAGGCCTCCTCATCGTTATCGGACTTGTGAAATATAACATCAAATGTGAAGGAAACTTGACAAGATCGACGATGGGAAAAAGCTGAGTACGGTTCTGCAAAAATTTTAGCGCTACCATATACCGTTTTGTCATAGATACAATCTCAATCACAGACACACACACACACAGATAGAAACAAGCCGAGACTTTCAATAGTCTACTAGACTAAGTTGGACCCATTGGGTCCCAGTCACAGGGGAGGTCTGGTCCCGAATGCAACCCATTCCCCAATGCACACCACCCCACCCCCACATCACACCCCCAATGGTGTGGGAGAGCGGGTGGTGTGGGGGTGGTGTGGTGTGAGGGAGGCGAGGTGGTGCGGGGCAGGGGAGGTGGTGCGGGTGAGGGAGGGGGTGGCGTGTGGGGTAGGGAGGGGGTGGCTTTGGTGGGGGAGAGGATGTGGCATGGGGGGGAGGGATGGGGTGGGGGAGGGGGGTGGGGTAGGGGGAGGGAGGATGTGGCATGGGGGGATGGAGGAGTTGGCGTGGGGGGAGGGAGGGGGGGCTTATGGGGGAGGGAGGGGTGGCATTGGGGAGGGAGGGGTGGCTTGGGGGGAGGGATGGGGTGGCATGGGAGGGTGGGAGGGAGGGAGGGGGTGATGTGGGGGATGGGATGGCATGGGGCGGTGGTGTGGCGTGGGAGGGTGGTGTGGCGAGGGAAGAGTGGGGTGACGTGGGAGGGTGGAGTGGCATGGGGGGTGGAGTGGCATGGGGGGTGGTCTGGCGTGGGGGGGTGGATTGGGGAGGGTAAGATGTCGTGGGGGGGTGGGGTGGTGGCATGGTGTGGCGGGGTGGGGTGGTGGCATGGTGTTGGGGGGTGTGGTGGTGTGGAGTGGGGTAGGGGGTTGTGTGATGTGGGGGTGGGGTGGGTGGTGTGAGGTGGTTTGGGGGGTAGGGTGGTGTGGGGGGCTGGGGTGGTGTAGGGGGTGGGGTGGGTCTGTGGGGGTGGGGGAGGAACGGGGAGGGGTAAAGGGGGGTGTGTGGGTGTGTGGGCGGAGGGGGGTCAACTTTCCCGACACCACACAGCAACTTTCCCGACACCGTACAGCAACTTTCCCGACTCCACACAGCGGCTTTCCCGATTCCACACATTGGCTTTTCCGACTCCACACAGCGGCTTTCCCGACTCCACACAGCGGCTCTCCTGACTCTACTCTTGCGGTCTTAATCAGCACTTGTTTACTCAGCCCTGCCTCCGGGCATTTATTCTCCAGCGGGTGCCGGAAGGGGCGTTACCTTCATGGTGACCGACAGGCGAGAAGACCAATCTGTTGATCTCACCATTTTTTAAACCTTCATAACTTTTGTAATAACTTCCACCGATCGGAACATAACTTGGTGCGCTTGGAGGAGAGGAGAACGAAAAAATGCTTGATGGCGAAAAAATGCTAACGATAAAGGGTACTGTTTTTACATAATATTTTTTTAAAGCAAACCGGAAGTGGTCAAGATGAGAGTTTTAGTAATAGTACTAGACTAAGTGGGACCCGTTGGGGCTCATGTTCACACGGGAGGGCTCGTCCCTCAACGCAATATTCCACCTCTCCACCAATTCCAATATTGGTGGCCTGTGGGGAGGGGGTCCTTTCTGTGTTTCAGCGCTAGTATGGGTGTTGTGGGCCGAAGGGACTGGTTTCCAGAGGGCTAGTATGGACATTGTGGCCTGAATGATTATTGGGCTGGCAGCTCAGTCACTCAGGCCTGGCAGCTCAGTCACTCAAGCCTTGCAGCTCAGTCACTCAGGCCTGGCATCTCAGTACTCAGGCCTGGTGGGCTGGCAGCTCAGTCACTTAGGGCTGGTGGGCTGGAAGCTCAGTCACTCAGGCCTGGTGGGCTGGCAGTTCAGTCACTCAGGCCTGGTGGGCTGGCAGCTCAGTAACTCAGAACTGGTGGGCTGGCAACTCAGTCACTCAGGACTGGCGGCTGGCAGCTCAGTCGCTCAGGGCTGGTGGGCTGACAGCTCAGAAACTGCCAGAAATTCTGCCCCAAACAGTTGAGAGACTCTATGAGAGAGGGGGGGAGGGTAGAGACTATCCTGGCGTGGATCTCACAGGGAGCCAATGAAGGGAGGGAGAAAAATACTGGGGTGAGGTTTAATACTTACAGGGGGATGGGCCGAAGGGACTCCTCTTGGGCTAGTATAGGCCTGATGGGCTGAAGGGACCCTTAAAAAATCTCAGTGGAAGGCACTTTTTCTGGACTTTTCCTGGCCTGGCACAGGCCTTTTGGGCCAAAATGCTCCTCCTGGGCTAATACGGGAATTTTGGGCAAAAGAGACTGGTTCCTGAGCTAATAGGGGCCCTGTGGGCCGAAATGAGTGGATTCAAGAAGGCCAAAGTTGGGCTGGCAATTGACTCATTCACTCACGGCTGGTGGACTGGCAGTCCACTCACTCATTCACGGCTGGTGGGCTGGCAGTTGACTCACGGCTGGTGGGCTGGCAGTTGACTCACGGCTAGTGGGCTGGTAGTTGACTCACGGCTGGTGGCTCACTCACACACACCCTCCATCTCACACACACACTCCATCTCACACACACACACACACCCTCTATCACACACACACACCCTCCAACTCACACACACGCACAATCCATCACACACTCACAGCCACACAGACACCCTCCATCACACACACACACACCATCACATACACACACCATCACACACACACAGCCACACACACAAAGACACCCTCCATCTCACACACACAATCCATCACACACTCACAGCCACACACAGACACCCTCCATCTCACACACACACAGTCACAGCCACCCTCCATCTCACACACACTGACTCACCCACACTCACTTACATACACTCACACATACACAACATATAGATGATCATAAAACTCTCTTGAATCTACTCACGCGGCTGAGCGCGGCCTCTCCACTGAGCGGGACTTCCAGAGTGAGCTGGACTTCCGGAGTGAGCAGGACTTCCGGAGTGAGCGGGGCCTTTGGACCAAGCTCAGTGCAGGGCCAACAATTCAATCCATTCCATTTCAAGTCAAGCACCGTGCAGGGCCAACTATCCAATCCATTCCATTTCAAGACAAGCACAGTGCAGGGCCAACAGTACAATACATTCCATTTCAAGTCAAGCACTGTGCAGGGCCAACAATCCAATCCATTCCATTTCAAGTCAAGCACAGTGCAGGGCCAACAATCCAATCCATTCCATTTCAAGTCAAGCACAGTGCGGGCCAACAATCCAATCCATTTAATTTCATGTCAAGCACTGTGCAGGGCTAACAATCCAATCCATTCCATTTCAAGTCAAGCACAGTACAGGGCCAAAAATCCAATCCATTCCATTTCAAGTCAAGCACAATGCAGGGCCAACAATCCATCCATTCCATTTCAATCAAGCACAGTGCAGGGCCAACAATCCAATCTATTCCATTTCAAGTCGAGCACAGTGCAGGGCCAACAATCCAATCCATCCCATTTCAGGAGAAGCAGCGCTGGTATCCAGTCAGTCCAGTCAGGGCTGTAGTTAATCCGGCGAGACAGGCAGAGTTGAGCTGCATTTAGCACTGGATTGAGCATCCGAAGCCTCGTGCATGTGTGTGTGAGTGTGCGCATGCGCGCGCGGCCACCAAAAATTTGTGTCCCCACCTGTCCCCCGGTCCCCTCCATGTTTTGATAGCGAGTTCCGCTCTTGGGAGTAGGCACAGTTCAAATCACGCACAGGGCAGGTACAGTTCATTCACTCATGGGGCAGGCACTGTTCAATTCACTCACGGGGCAGGCACAGCTCAATTCATTCACGGGACAGGCACAGTTCAGTTCAATCTGCATGGCACAGACACAGTTCAAATCACTCACGGGGCAGGCACAGTTCAAATCACTCACGGGGCAGGCACAGCTCAATTCACTCATGGGGCAGGCACAGTTCAATTCACTCACGGGTCAGGCACAGTTCAATTCACTCATGGGGCAGGCACAGCTCAGTTCACTCACGGGTCAGCCACAGTTCAATTCACTCACGGGGCAGGCACAGTTCAATCAGCACGGCACAGACAGTTCAGTTCAGTTCACACACGGCGTAGACTCAACTCTCACTCACGGTCTTCACACAGTTCTGGACTCAACTCTCACTCACGGTCTTCCAGAGTGACTAACTCACGTCCGGCCTCCGGGGCTTTATTCTCCTGGGCCTTCAGAAGGGGCGTGACCTTCAACATGGTGAGTGACAGGTGAGAAGACCAATCTGCTGATCTCACGATTTTTTAAACATTCATAACTTTTTTATTATTTCACCGATCGGAAAAAACCTTGGGGCGGTTGGTGGAGAGGAGGACGGTGAGTAAGATGGCAAAAAAATCATAGTGATATAGGGTAGCGTTTTTTCGAAAATGTATTTATAACGTAGACAGGAAGTGGTCAAGAGGAGACTTTTAGTAATAGTATAGATAGATAGATAAAGTAAAAATATTTGTATTTTCTGAACATCTCAAAATACTTCTGGTTAACTAAATACTTTTCAAATATAGGCACTGCTGTAATGTAGGCAAGATGGCAAGCAATTTGGCCATAATATCCTGCATAAACAACATTGCGGAAATAAACAAATGATCTATTTTACTGTATCAGTCTGAAGAAAGATCACCCTGTTCTCCAGGGATGCTGCCTAAGCCTCTGAGTTACTTGAGCACTTTGTGTATTCTTTTGTAAACCAGAATCTATAGTTCCTTGTTTGAACTATTTTACTAATGTTGATAAGATAATTCAAAACTCACAGAATGGCAATTCTTTGGAATTCTCTACCTCATAGGAATGCAATGAAATACTGATATAATTAAAAGATAATAAATTACAAATTTGAGGTATTAGAGGTATCAAGGGATGTGGAGATACAGCAGGAAAACAGTGTAAGATATAGGGACCTCCGGTGGCGCTATGGAGGGCTAGAGGATAACGCTAGCCAGCTCCGTGCAAAAAACGGGAAAAAACGGGGGATTAACGGACCTACCTGCTGCCTGCTGCCTGCTGCCTGCCGTCTCTGCACCGATTGTTGTGAGTGACGTCATCAGGCGCGTGACTAGTTAAATCGAAAACTCGATCAACCAGGCAGAGACCGGGAGAAGGCCTGACTGAAGCCTCGGACTCAGGTAGGACCTCATCCCAAGGAGATATGTCGAAAAGAACAGCGAAAAAAACTGAAAGTGAAGAACTTAAAACTTTTATTTCACGTGAAATTGCTGGTTTAAAGGAGGAAATAAACCAGATGAATACTGAAATGAAGGAATTACAACTTGAAACTAATTCCAATATTAATAACAAGGCTAAGAAAATATCGGAAGACTTGAAGAAAGAAATCACAGAAATAATGAGTGAAATGTCAAAGGAGATCAATGATAAGATCGAAAAGGTGAAAACCGACTTTGAAAAAAGGCTGAATCCTGTGGAGGAGGTACTGGACCAACAGACGGCTGGTATAAAAAGCCTTGAAGAACTAGCTGACATAAGTGCTGGGACTACAGCAAAGCTGGTTACAGAAAATGAACGTCTAACGGACTTACTGACCAAAATAACCGAGAAATGTACTGAACTAAAAGGTCGCCAGAGAAGACAAAACCTAAGAATCGCGGGTATTCCTGAAGGACGAGAGAAAGATGAAGACCCTCGAGAATTTACTGCGAACCTACTGCAAAATGTTTTATCTCTGGAACAAAAGCCTTTATTAGCCCGAGCACATAGAGTGAGGAGACGTCAGACAAGACTAAATGCCCCCCCAAGACAAATGATTATAAAGGTACAATATGACTACGTCTTGGAGGAGATAATGTGAAAAACTTCGAGAAACAGAAACCTTGTATTTGAAGGACAAAGGATCAGTATCTACCGAGATTACCCAGCAGACGTTTCCAGGAAACGAAAAGCATTTAATGAGTCTAAAAGTCTCCTGAGGGGAGTGGAAAATTTGAAATGTGGCCTTACTTACCCAGCTACTTTAAGAGTTACTTTTAACAACAAGGAATATTTCTTCTCCAATCCTGCGGAAGCACTGGACTTTGCCCGGCAGATTAAGACCTGAGAAGGCCTTATCATCGAATATACTGACTTTCATGGACTTTACAAGAATCTACAAGACTCTGCAAGACTTCATAAGACTTTGCAGGTCCGGATGGAACTGGATAACGCTGGATGGAAGCTGGAGAAAGATGTGGATCGGAAAACCTCACATGGATACTAATAATTAGTATAACTATATTACTAATACAAATAACTAATACGTTCAAGTCACACTGTGGTATTTTTACTAATCACTAATTTTACTAATAATATAATAACTAATAAATATCAAAATTATAGCGTATCACTTTTATTAATTAAAAATAATTATTATTACTAATAACTAATGTTCATTTATGTTGGAATGATTAGAGTCAAATATAGAGCTGGATTTCGTTTGGAGATTTTTCTTTTACACCAGTAATTTTCATTTTTACTTCTTGTTTTTCTTTCATCTTATGTGTTTTTTTTTATAATTAGATTTTCAAATAAGTTTTAAATATATGTATTTTCATATTTTCAATTATTATAATCTGAATATATATTTTTTCTTTTTTTAATGTAATACCCCCGGTAAAATATCATTATGGAATAATAATTCCAAAAAACCAGGGAGCTGGTTAAGTTAGTAACATCAACTACGGAAGTCAGTAGATGGTTAGCCATGCTAGTATGGCTAGCACTAACTACAATAATACTAGATGTAGTTTTTTCTTCCTTTGTGCACTATACTACCCTCTTAATCTATCCTTTCTTCTTTTCTTTTATAAACTATGATTGTTTTTTTCAGTTTGAATGGAGTTATATATTGGATCAAAGGAGATATACATGTGAGAGGCATTCACGGGACTTAAAATTCATCTATTCGGTGTTCGGGTGTAAGGTCAAGTCTGTCGGGCTGAACCATCGGCTCTATTACAGACCCCCTTAGACAAAAGATGCAAGACTTAAAAATGAATATGGGGAATCAAGGAATAACGTTTTGTAGTTGGAACGTTAAAGGTATTAATGAACCAATTAAGAGAGGTAAAGTATTAGCACATTTAAAAGCAATTAAAGCTGATGTAATTTTTATTCAAGAAACTCACTTAAAAAAAGATGCTGAGCATAGACTGAAAGCTAAATGGATAGATAAAACGTATCATTCTTCTTTTACGCATAAATCAAGAGGTGTAGCAATATTATTTCGCAAAGGCATTTTATTTAAACATACATCAACTATAACTGATAACGATGGCAGATACATTACTGTAATAGGAGAATTAAATGCACAAAAAATTATTTTTGTTAATGTATATGGACCAAACTTTGATAGTCCATTGTTTTTCAAGAAAATATTTAACAATATCCCGGAATTAACACAATATAACCTAATAATTGGAGGAGATTTAAATTGTACACTAGATCCTTACTTAGACAGATCTACAAGACAAAGGAAAACTAAATCACATTCTAGTGACTTATTAAATGCATATATGGAAACTACTAATATTAAAGATGTTTGGAGAGTAGAAAATCCCACTGGAAGAGAATATTCCTTTTATTCGTCGGTACATAAAAACTACTCAAGAATAGATTACTTCTTGGTCGATGCCAACCTTATTTCACTCACTTATAATTCTAAATATCACAATATTATAATTTCAGATCATGCACCTTTAACATTTAAGATTAAAATAAATGGTAAAACAGAAAAATGGGGACAGTGGAGATTTAACCCACAAATTTTAAAAAACAAAATAACTCAGGAATATATTACAGAACAAATTAAGATTTTCTTCGAAACAAATGATAAACCGGAAATATCTTGTTCCTTATTATGGGAAACGTTTAAAGCATATCTCCGGGGAATCATGATTTCCTCTCAAGCATTTTATAATAAAAAGAATCAAAAGGATCAACAAGAACTGGAAAAGGAGATTAAACAATTAGATATAGAGAATGCAGCTAATCCATCTATAATATTACATAATAAAATTGCAGCATTGAAATATAAATTAAATAAAATATATTCAGATCAAGTTGTAAAAATTTATCAACATACTAAACAATTACAGTTTGAATTTGGAGATAAACCTCAAAAATTATTGGCTCGCCAATTAAGGAAGATGGAGGCAGAAAAAATAATCCATAGGATTAAATCACATAATGGCGAAATTTTAATACAAGCTAAAGATATTAATGAGAGATTTATGCAATACTATAAAAACTTATACACTGCTAAAACAACAGAAAATAAGATAGGAATAGAAGCATTTAAAAACAATGTAATCTGAAGGGGTTGGACTCACAAAATAGAGAATCATTAAACGCTGAAATTTCAGTAAAAGAAATCCAAGAATCTATTAGATCATTAAAAAATGGTAAAACACCAGGACCAGATGGTATTGGCTTGGAATTTTATAAAACATTTTATGATCACGTCTGAAATCATTATATGAATATATATATATACACAGTAGAAATTACCAGAAACGTTAAATGAATCTATTATAACACTTATACCTAAAATAAACAAAGATCTGGATGAACTAGGATCATTTAGAGCTATAGCTCTTTTAAATACTGATCAAAAGATATTAACTAAAATATTAACACAAAGGCTAAGCACAGTTATTAATGAATTAATTCACCCCGATCAAACAGGATTTATACCAAAACGATATTCCTCATATAACTTGAGACGGTTATTCAATATCATATATTCGAAAAGAGGTATTAAAAAAGATCTAGTAGTTATCTCGTTAGATGCAGAGAAAGCCTTCGATCAGGTGGAATGGTCCTATTTGTTTTCGGTTATGGAAACTTTTAAATTGGGAGAGAAGTTCATTACTTGGACCAAATTATTATATAATAACCCAACAGCTAGAATAATAACAAATCAAATGTTATCAACTAAATTCAATTTATCTTGATGCTGTAGACAAGGTTGCCCTTTATCCCCAGAACTGTTTGCACTTGCAATAGAACCGTTAGCTCAGAGGGTGAGATCACATCCTGAAATATATGGGTATGATACTAGAGATACTAAAAATAAAATCTCCTTATACGCGGATGATGTATTACTTTATATCACAAAACCAGAAATTAGTATCCAAAATTTGTTAAAATTAATAACTGAATTTGGATCTTTTTCAGGATATAGTATCAATTGGAATAAAAGTGAACTTATGCCAATAACAGTAAATAATTTACACATATTACAACAATTTCCTTTTAAAATAACAAATGAAAAAATTAAATATCTTGGAATTTATGTAACAAAAAGATTTGATTCTTTATTTAAATCTAACTTCCCACTACTATTGAATAAATTAAATAAGAATATTTTATATTGGAAAACTCTACCTATTTCAATGTTAGGTAAAATTAATATAATAAAAATTATTTTTCTTCCACAATTATTATATCTTTTCCAATTAATTCCGATATATCTTCCTAAAAAATTCTTTAAGAAGGTGGACTCCCTAGTTACTAACTTTATTTGGGATTATAAGAGCCATAGAATAAATAAAAAACATTTATGTAAATTAAAAATAAATGGAGGTTTAGCACTACCAAACTTTATGTTTTGGGCAGTTAATATTAAAAATATGAATTTTTGGTTAGAAGAGACAAATGACCAACCAATTTGGTTAAATATGGAAAAAGAAGATTATTCTCCTTTTGAAATCAGTTCAATAATATTCGCTAATATTAATTTAGCTAAGAAAATCTATAGTGAAAACCTGATAATAGAAAGTGGAATACGTATTTGGAAACAAATAAAGAAAACATTAAAACTGAAATCTATACCACCAGCCCTTACCATTGTAAATAACGTTACATTTAAACCTTCAATGATGGATAAAGGCTTTTTTCAATGAAAAAACAAGGGAATTATTAAGATGGGTGATCTCTACAAGGAAAACTCTTTCCTTTCATTTCAAGAATTACAACAAATTTATGGACTACATTCTAAATATTATTTTAGATACTTACAAAGCAGAGACTATGTAAAAGCAAACACACAGGAACTTAGAAATAGAAAGACAGAAATTTTAGATGAATGTCTCAATAAACATCCGACCACAGAAAAAATGATTTCATATATATATAATATCCTATTGGAAAATGATGTCCCATCAACAGAAATATATAGACAATCTTGGGAAAATGAATTAGGTCAAATTATAAGACCTGAAGTATGGGACGAAAGTTTACAACATATACACCATTGTTCGTTAAATGCTAGACACTCTCTTGTGCAGTTTAAAATACTACATAGACTACATTATTCAAAATCCAAACTACATAACATCTTTCCAAAAGTATCTCCCATATGTGATAAATGTCAACATTTAGAAGCTAATCTGACACACTCATTTACAAAATGTGTAAAAATTACAACATTTTGGATAGAAATATTTAGGATAATTTCGAATGTTGTTAATATGAATCTGACCCCTGACTCAAAGTTAATAATGCTAGGTATACTGGAAACAGACCAATTAATAACAACAAATCAAAGAATCTTTATTGATTATGGTTTAATAATTGGGAAAAAATTAATACTAAAATTCTGGAAAGGTCCTACATCTCCCACAATCAAAATGTGGAATACAGAAATGTCGGAGACACTCCATCTGGAAAGATTGAGGCTGGTCCCAATGGACAGGCTGGATCTCTTCAGAGGGATATGGTCTCCATATATTGAATATTTACAGGGTCAAAGTGGCTCAGTGCGAGGGCTTGACTGAGACCTGAATAATAGAATGGATGAAGAATTACGCATAATAAATCATGCTTATATCTCCAATGACGGATTATTGATTAATACTCCATTCACTTCCCTATTCTTTATATTATTTTTCTCTATCTCTTCCTACTTTATAAAAAAATTTTAAAAAGTGTATAGAAACATAAAGTCTTAAATGTTAACATTAATATTAATAATATTATGAATGTATTTAATAATGTATTTTGTATTAATATGTTTCTACAATAAAAATATTTATCAAAAGAAAGTGTAAGATATCAGGCATGAGGTTGTTAATGGATCTAGATTCAAATGGCTAAATTCTTGCTTCCATTATTTATGTTCTTATTTTAACATCATGAATTAGTAGTAAGAGGTAAGAGGCTGGAAATTTAAGGTAAACATAAAGACCTTAGGTTTTGTTATGTACAGGGTAGTTGTGTTTAATCGGCAGAATAACAACTTCAAAATTAGTCAACATTTTCATGAAGTGTCTATTTACGATGCATTCAGAAAGTATTCAGACCCCTTCACTTTTCCACATTTTGTTACATTACAGCCTTATTCTAAAATGGAATAAATTCTTTTTTTTTTAACAGCAATCTATACACAATACCACATAATACAAAAGTGAAAACAGCTATTTAGAAATTTTTGCAAAGTAATTAAAAATAAATAACTGAAATATCACATTTACATAAGTATTCAGACCCTTTACTCAGTATTTTGTTGCAGATCCTCTCAAGCTCTTGTCAGGTTGGATGGGGAGCGTCGATGCACATTTATTTTCAGATCCCTCCATAGATGTTTGATCAGGTTCAAGTCCGGGCTCTGGCTGGGCCACTCAAGGACATTAACAGACTTGTCACGAAGCCACTCCTGCATTGTCTTGGCTGTATGCTTAGGGTCATTGTCCTGTTGGAATGTGAACCTCTGCCCCAGTCTGAGGTCCTGAACGCTCTGGAGCAGGTTTTCATCAATGATCTCTCTGTACTTTGTTTAAGAACAGAGTTTGTTGTGCAAAGAGTTGGAGTAAACGGGTCCTTTTCAGAATGGCAGCAGTGACTAGTGGGGTACCACAAGGCTCAGTGTTGGGACCTCAGTTATTTATGATATATTAATGATTTGGACGAGAGATTTTAATGCGACATCTCCAAGATTGCGGATCACACGAAGCTGGGGGGCAGTGTTAGCTGTGAGGAGGATGTTAAGAGGCTGCAAGGTGACTTGGATAGGTTGGGTGAGTGGGCAAATGCATGGCAGATGCAGTATAATGTGGATAAATGTGAGGTTATCCACTTTGGTGGCAAGAACAGGAAAGTAGACTATTATCTGAATGGTGGCCGATTAGGAAAAGGGGAGATGCAACGAGACCTGGGTGTCATGGTACACCAGTCATTGAAAGTAGGCATGCAGGTGCAACAGGCCGTGTAGAAAGCGAATGGTATGTTAGCATTCATAGCAAAATAATTTTAGTATAGGAGCAGGGAGGTTCTACTGCAGTTGTACAGGGCCTTGGTGAGACCACACCTGGAGTATTGCGTACAGTTTTGGTCTCCTAATCTGAGGAAAGACATTCTTGCCATAGAGGGAGTACAGAGAAGGTTCGCAGACTGATTCCTGGGATGGCAGGACTTTCATATGAAGAAAGACTGGATAGACTCGGCTTGTACTTGCTAGAATTTAGAAGATTGAGGGGGATTTTATAGAAATGTACAAAATTCAAAGGGGTTGGACAGGCTAGATGCAGGAAGATTGTTCCCGATGTTTGGAAAGTCCAGGATAAGGGGTCACAGTTTAAGGATAAGGGGGAAGTTTTTTAGGACCAAGATGAGAAATTTATTTTTCACACAGAGAGTGCTGAATCTGTGGAATTCTCTGACACAGAAAGTAGTTGAGGCCAGTTTATTGGCTATATTTAAGAGGGAGTTAGATGTAGCCCTTGTGGCTAAATGGATCAGGGGGTATGGACAGAAGGCAGGTACAGGATACGGAGTTGGATGATCAGCAATGATCATATTGAATGGCGGTGCAGGCTCGAAGGGCCGAAAGGCCTACTCCTGTACCTATTTTCTATGTTTCTATGTTTCTATGTAAGAAGGAACTGCAGATGCTGGAAAATCAAAGATAGACAAAAATGCTGGAGAGGCAGCATCTGTGGAGCTAAGGAAATAGGCAACGTTTTGGGCCTAAACCCTTCTTCAGAATTTCTGTACTTTGCTCCGTTCATCTTTCCCTCGATCCTGACTAGTCTCCCAGTTCCTGCCGCTAAAAAACATCCCCACAGCATGATGCTACCATCACAATGGTATTGTATTTGCCAGGTGATGAGTGGTGCCTGGTTTCCTCCAGATGTGACACTTGGCATTCAGGCCAAAGAGTTCAATCTTGGTTTCACCAGACCAGAAAATCTTGTTTAGGTGCCTTTTGACAAACTCCAAGCAGTCTGTCATGTGCCTATTACTGAGGACTGGCTTCTGTCTGGCCATCTTAACATAAAGGCCTCATTGATGGAGTGCTGCAGATATAGTTGTCCTTCTGGAAGTTTCTCCCATCTCCACAGAGGAACTCTGGAGCTCTGTCAGACTGACCATCAGGTTCTTGGTCACCTCCCTGACCAAGGCCCTTCTCCCTCGATTGCTCAGTTTGGCCGGGCGGCCAGCTCTATGAAGAGTCCTGGTGGTTCCAAAGATCTTCCATTTAAGAATGACGGAGGCCACTGTGCTCTTCGGGGCCTGCAATGCCGCAGAAATTGTTTTATACCTTTCCCCAGATCTGTGTCTCGACACAATCCTGTCTTGGAGGTCTTCGGACAACTTCATCTTCATGGCTTGGTTTTTGCTCTGACATGCACTGTCAACTCCGGGACCTTATATTGACAGGTATGCGCCTTTACAAATCATGTACAATCAATTTAATTTACCACTTGTGGACTCCAATTAACATCTCAAGGATAATTAATGAAAACTGAATGCATCAAAGCTTAATTTTGAGTGTCATGGCAAAGGGTCTGAATACCTATGTAAATTTGATATTTCAGTTATTTCTTTTGTTACTTTGCAAAAATGTCTAAACAATAGACAAAACACAATAGGTGCAGGAGTAGGCCATTCAGCCCTCCGAGCCAGCACCGCCATTCAACGTGATCATGGCTGATCATCCACAATCAATACCCCGTTCCTGCCTTCTCCCCATATCCCCTTACTCCGCTATCTTTAAGAGCCCTATCTAGCTCTCTTTTGAAAGTACCCAGAAAACCGGCCTCCACTGCCCTCTGAGGCAGAGAATTCCACAGACTCACAACTCTGTGTGAAGAAGTGTTTCCTCATATCCGTTCTAAATGGCTTACCCCTTATTCTTAAACTGTGGCCCCTGGTTCTGGACTCCCCCAACATCGGGAACACATTTCCCGTCTCTATTGTCTCCAAACTCTTAATAATCTTATATTATTCAAAAGATCCCCTCTCATCCTTCTAAATTCCAGAGTATACAAGCCCAACCGCTCCATTCTCTCAGCATATGGCAGTCCCGCCATCCTGGGAATTAACCTGGCGAGTCTATGCTGCACTCCCTCAATAACAAGAAGGTCCTTCTTCAAATTTAGAAACCAAAACTGCACACAATATTCCAGGTGTGGTCTCACTAGGGTCCTGTACAACTGCAGAATAACCTCTTTGCTCCTATACTCAACTCCTTTTGTTATGAAGGCCAACATGCCATTCACTTTCTTCACCACCTGCTGTACCTGCATGCTTATTTTCATTCGTCAAGTCAAGAGAGTTTTATTGTCATGTGTAGGATAAGACAATGAAATTCTTGCTTGCTACAGCACAACAGAATATTGTAGGCATAAATACAGAACAGATCAAGGACCCCCACATCCCGTTGTACTTCCCCTTTTCCCAACTTGACACCAATTAGATAATGATCTGCCTTCCTGTTTTTGCTACCTAAAACACTTGTTTTCGCTTTTATACTATGAGGTATTGTGTGTAGAGTGATGATTAAAAAAATGGATTTAATCAATTTTAGAATAAGGCTGTAACGTAACAAAATGTGGAAGGGGTCTGAATACTTTCTGAATGCACTGTATAGTCAGAATAGAACTACAAATATTGCTGCTTCAGAGAGCTAGCAGAGCTACAGTAGATTATTCACCATCCTTTAGTGCCAAATATATTCCATCCATCACTTTGTCTAAGGAGTATTCTATCTTTCCCATGCCAGTTTCATTTCAGCGCAAATTGAGCTGGAAGGACCACCTTCCAGAGTAGCCATCTGTCACCCTCACATTTACTGAGCCAAATCTTAAACAATTATTAAACTGATATTCTGCACCCAGAAGACATCTTTCAACTAAGCCTCAATGATGACTAAGCTTTCACATGCTCTGATAACCACTGACAGAAAGCAGAACTCATATGAAACATAATTTTCTGTCAGATGCGTGAGCATTTTTTTCATAGTTTTAACAATTGGATTTAGGCTTTCATTTTATATATTCAGAAATATTTAGATAACAAAAAGTATAGTTCTTCTTAAGCAAGATTCTCATTCAGAAAACGTTCTTTTTCTAGGCTGGGAACTCTGAATGGTGTAGGATAAGACTCCTGGGTATAATGCAGGGGAATTTTTGCAACAGGATTTTGCCAATGGATTTCATTTCAGAACAATTGACCTCCAGTGATACCCTTTGGAAATAAAATCGAAATTGCTGGAAATACACTGTAGATCAGTCTACTTCTGTGAAAAGAGAAACAGAGCTAATGTATCAGAACAAAGTTTCTTTGTCAGCCTTGAAGATCAGCTATTTTAGATTTCTAGCATATGTTGGGGTTTTTTAATTCCCCTTTGGTTTCATTGGTCACAGCATCCACATAATAGCCCATTAATTTCTACCAGCAGCTTCAAGTAAAATAAGAAATAGCAAATATACCAAGTAGTCAAAAAGTCTTAGATAGTTAAGAACCATCAGTGTGTGAGAGCTGGCAACAGGAATATCATCAGATGATAAAGAGAGGGACCAGTAGTAGAAGAGAGCCTCCAGGAATTGTTTAATTTGATGCTTAGTTTCAAAAGCTTGTGGGAATGAAATTGAAATTTAAAAAAAAATGATGCTATCTTTACTTCAGGCTTATTTGAATATGTTAAGAAATATTATGCACACACAATAATCAATGATAAGATTGTGGAACCAGAAGTCAACAGCAAAATTAAACCTTCCTAAGAAAACACAACAGAGAAGAAAATAAGTTATTGAGATACTTACCCTATTTGCTTCTTTATATCTTCAATTCTACTGTGATTTATGGAATTTACCTCCAAGCTCATTTTCATATTATTTAAGGTTTGAAGCTATGGAAAAACAGATGACTATGTAAATTGAACACAGTTCTAAATTAATTAAATTACATGGTTTTGCAAAACATTTTTCAGTTTTGAATTGATTTAATTTCCAGCCCTTCTTCATTTTCTGCATTTCAAGGCAGCCACAGAAGATCTGTGCACACTTGACAGCGAATGGGTGACAACAGGCAGGCACAGTTTGTTCCGTTATCTTTATTTTCATAACCAAATGCTGGTATTAATTAGCTTTATATTTCCTCTATAATTTGATATGCATAAAGGGCCTGTGCCACAGGTGATTTTTCAGCGGACTGCCTGCGATTGTCAAGTTCGCGGCACTCGCAGAAAAACCGGGAACTGGAATGGCGAGTGTCAGAGTGAAACACACACACACAAACACATCGCAAAGGCGGGGGCCAGGGAAAGCGGGGGAGCGTTGTCTGAAATTTACACGGTGCAAAGCCAAGATAATACAGATACACCGCGATGAACAGGAAGGTTAAGACGGCAAGCACAGTGTACGGTAAGTCCTTTCAGTGACATTTTCAATCTGTCACTGGCCCAGGGTGTCGTCCCCACTTGCCTCAAGACATCTACCATTGTGCCAGTGCCCAAACATTCAGCGACAGGGAGTCTCAACAATTTCCGGCCAGTGGCACTCACCCCTGTCATAGCCAAGTGCTTCGAGCGGTTGATCTTGGCTCACCTCAAAGCCAGCCTTCCCCCCACACTGGATCCCCATCAGTTTGCCTACCTGTCCAACAGGTCAACAGAGGACGCCATATCGGCGGCCCTTCACTCTGCCCTGACCCACCTGGACAGTAATAACACCTACATCAGGTTGCTGTTCATTGACTTCAGCTCAGCCTTTAACACTGTCATACCCGCTAGCTTGATCACCAAACTCAGCGGTCTTGGCATCTCAACTTCCCTCTGCAACTGGATAATGGACTTCCTCACTGACAGACCACAGTCTGTTAGGATCAACAACCTCACCTCCTCCACTATAACACTGAAGACTGGCGTGCCACAGGGCTGTGTGCTCAGCCCTCTCCTCTACTCCCTCTTCACCCATGACTGCATCCCTATGTATGGCTCCAACGCCATCATAAAATTTGCCGACGACACCACGGTGGTAGGTCTGATCAGCGATAACGATGAGTCAGCCTACAGGGAGGAGGTCCAGCACCTGACAACCTGGTGTGCCGATAATAACCTCGTCCTCAACTCCCAGAAGACGAAGGAAATAATTGTCGACTTCAGGAAGATCAGAGGGGGCAGGCACACCCCCATCCATTTAAACGGGACTGAGGTGGAGAGGGTCTCCAACTACAAATTCCTTGGGGTACACATCTCGGAGGATCTGTCCTGGTCCCTCAACACCTCCAAGCTGATCAAAAAGGCGCAGCAGCGCCTTTACTTCCTGAGGAGGCTCAAAAAGGCCCACTTGTCCCCCCGATCCTGACCAACTTCTACCGATGCACCATTGAAAGCATCCTGACCACCTGCTTTACGGTATGGTACGGCAGTTGCACCATAGCTGACAGGAAGGCACTACAACGGGTGGTGAAAACCGCCCAGCACATCATCGGTGCCCCACTCCCTACCATGGATGCCCTCCACCGAAAACGGTGCCTGAGTCGGGCTGGGAAGATCATCAAGGACCCCTCCCACCCTAACCATGGACTGTTTGCCCTCCTACCATCGGGGAGGCGGTACAGGAGCCTCAGGTCCCGCACCAGCAGGATGAGGCGTAGCTTCTACAATAACACCATCGCTCTGCTGAACTCAGAGTCCGCCGATAGATTTCCACATCTATATTTATTTATCTGTACTTATCTGTATATTGCTATCACTTTGTGCTGTCACAAAACTGCATTTCGTTGTACCAATACTTGTATATGTAACAATGACATTAAAGTTGAATTGAATTGAATTGAATTTAAAAGAGGGGTGAGGGGGGGAGGGGGGGGAGGGAGGGAGGGAAAAAAAGGGGTGGAGAATGGGGGAGAAGGGGGGGGAGAAGGGGGGAAAGGAGTGGAGACACTTTTAAGAAGCCAAACATCTTTTAATAAGCCAGAGATACACAGCTGTGAAGTTTGGCAGGCATTTAACATTACCGGTCGGTTTTCCTTGGTTCCGAAAACTCATGCTTACGTTTTTTTTCCCCAATGAGCCAATCAAAATGCCCGGTCAGCAAAGGCGATTAACTAAAACTACCTACGAGTACCTCGACTACATGGCGAACCCACTACAACTGCACCTACGACTACAAAAGTATCGATTTTCTCCATGGAGACCTATTTTTAGTCGCAGAAAATTGTTCAACTTGTTGAAAAATTTGTGGCGACCATACTTTGGCCGCGACTAGTTCCCAGAATGCGGGAACTCCTCGCAACCCTGAAGGAGACTCACCAGAGACCATCAGTGAACAAGTGGCGACCATGTGGCGAGCGCAGAGTCTCCTACACTCACCTAAAATATGGCCTAAGTGGGACAGGCCCTTAAGTCTTAATACAGTGCCCTAACTTAAATAATTATTTATTAGTCAAGTATGACATGGAATTTTAAACTAATCTTTTAAACAGGACCAACATATTGATCAAGAAAACATTACAGTGTGCAAATGCATTAGTGCACTTGCACACAGTATCTTGGTCAATTAAATCATATCAAATGGTGACATCCTTGTGTAATTGGCTACTGGACTTCCTCACTGACAGACCCCAGTCAGTGCGGGTTGGAAACAACATCTCTAACAGCATCTCTCTGAGCACCGGCTCCTCTCAGGGCTTTGTCCTGAGTCCACTGCTGTTTACCCTGATTACCCACGACTGTTGTGCCAGGTTTAGTACAAACCACATCATGAAGTATGCAGATGACACAACAGTGGTGGGCCTCACCTATGACGACAATGAACTGACTTACAGGGAGGAGGTGAAACAACTGGTGGACTGGTGCAACACGAACAATTTGATCCTGAATGTCGAAAAAACGAAATGATCATCGTCGACTTCAAGAAAAACCGGCACAGTCACACACCACTTCACATTAATGACAGCGATGTGGAGTTGGTCAGTAGCACTAAGTTCCTGGGGGTGCAGATCACTAACAGTCTGACCTGGTCAGAAAACATCACATCATTAATTAAGAGCGCAGCAGCGGTTGCATTTTCTGCGACGGATGAGAAGAGTTCACCTCCCCCATCCCGTCCTCACCACTTTCTACATGGGCACCATAGAGAGCATTCTGACCAGCTGCATCTCTGTCTGGTTTGGGGACTGTAAAGCCTCCGTCTGGAAGTCCGTGCAGAGAGTGGTGAGGACGGCTGAAAAAATTATCGGGACTTCTCTCCCCTCAATCGGGGACATTGCGAGCAAACGTTGCTTGTCTACGGCCAGCAGTATTATAAAGGACCCCACACATCTCCATCATGGACAGTTCACTCTGCTGCCCTCGGGCAAAAGATATCATAGCATAAGGAGCAGAACGGCCAGGTTTTGCAACAGCTTCTTCCCCCGAGCCATCAGACTCTTGAATGCCATGTAATGGGCCACCACCATTATCTATTTTATCTTTTTATCCATTTTATCCTTCTGTTATTTTTGTGTTGCACGGGGAGCCAGATGCAACAAAATTTCATTTAGAATAGCATTTAATGATGTATTTCTGAATGACAATAAAGTTTTGAGTGAGTGAGTGAGTTGGTGACATGTAACATGGTCACTCTCCTGTTTGTTGGTGTTTGTCACTCGTTCACAAATAACACCATGACACCTGGTCTATGTTATAATATATTACGGGGATGGTTAATTAAATGGCTGATCAGGCTCAATAGTTTCTTCCACGCAGGAGGGAGGTGCAGGGAATCTGTAACACCAGGGATTTTTTGATTTTCAAGATTTTCATTTCCTCTTTGCTTCTTCCATTCCAGCTTCCTCATATGAGCACTGCTTTTCAAGTGGGTATGCCAAACAGAACAATCCATTGCTTGTTGCTCATTGTAGTGTGTATTAATATGGAAACTCTTCAAGGATGTTCTAAGAAACTTTGAATCTCATTTTCTGTCCACCACTGATTGTTTGCCCTCAGCCATCTCCCCATAAAGTAGCTGTTTTGGTATTCTGCCATCATACTAACTCTAGGGGCTAGTGGAGTCAAGGGATATGGGGAGAAGGCAGGCACGAGTTATTGATAGCGGACGATCAGCCATGATCACAATGAATGGTGGTGCTGGCTCGAAGGGCCGAATGGCCTCCTCCTGCACCTATTTTCTATGTTTCTATACGTTCTTTTGACATGTCTTGCCCAACTCCTATGCAAGCTTGGTTTAAGCCCTGTCCCACTGTACGAGTTCATTCAAGAGCTCTCCTGAGTTTAAAAAAAAAAATTCGTGGAAGCACTTAGAATCTACGTAGCGGGTACGTCGGAGCTCCGGGATGTCTCTTAGCGGCTCGTAACGCTAACGGCAGGTACTCGGGAAACCCGGTATGCTCGGGAAGATTCGTGAAGATTTTTCAACATGTTGAAAAATGTCCACGAGAGCCCCGAGTACCTACGAGCGGCCATTACCGTAAATCTCCGAGTTTGAATCAGGGCAAACTCGGGAGAACTCTTGAATGAACGCGCACAGTGGGACAGGGCTTTTACTCACCTGAACTCCAAGATCTATTTTTCTTTCCTTATGCCAATATTTATTTCAGCCTTCCCTATTTCTGTACATGTTCTATAATTTGTCAATGACTCGTCTCATCAGCACAGAAAGTAAGTTTCATTTTGGCTCTGCATGTCACAAAGCAATCTGACAACTAAAAACCAAATGTTGAAATGGATGAAGTTGTGGCTTTTTATGTTGACAGTATAAATATGAAATCTGTACAGTGTTTTTGCAACTTGTTTACTGTGGCGTGCATATATTAGAAATAAAGATCTAAAGACAGATCTGGGATGCAGCAATAGATACAGCATTAACAATTTTAATACTTTTGTCAATAAGCTGTCCCACTATACAGGCTTCTGAAAAAAAGTTCACATCCATAAAGTGAGAGGAAAGGTCGTGGAACAGAGGGAATGTTATTTGATAGACAGCAACACAGGGTTAACAATTATTTGGAAAACTCCGAACAGGAGATTGACTCAGGGCAGTGTATTCCAGAGATTAATCGATAAGTGAAGGTTTGTCAAAATGTATATACATGACTT
The DNA here is from genome assembly GCA_035221665.1 of Okamejei kenojei. Taxonomy (NCBI): domain Eukaryota; kingdom Metazoa; phylum Chordata; class Chondrichthyes; order Rajiformes; family Rajidae; genus Okamejei; species Okamejei kenojei. The sequence goes on along the minus strand of CM069145.1, from coordinate 8,099,601 downwards.
GAAATTAAGCAGGGCAGCCACAAAAATAAAAAATTTCTAATAACGCACAAGTCTAACAAAAAAAAGTACAGATGTTGAAAGATTAAGAGATGCATGGAAGATTGTGGTACAACACAGGGAATTTCATATCAATGCATTATTGAAAGGTAAACAATCGAAAGATTCTGATGTACAAGAAAAGGTTAAAATAATTATTAGTTGAAAATTAAAATACATGTAAAGAAAGATCTATGAAAGAGCAATTACATTTAGCAGAGCAAAATGTGTAAGGCAATAATTAGATCGTAATTATGGTGCTTTTATTGACTTTGGCCATCCCACTAAAAAGAGTGCATTAGGCCTAAATCCCCACAATCATAATCGTCATGGGATTGTGCAGCACAGAAATTGATCCATTGGTCTATAGCATCCATACCAATCTCTTTGCCCATCTTCACTAATGCCATTTGCCAGGTTTATATTCTTCCATACCATGCCTACACAAGTGCCTCTCTAAATATCTCTTAAATTCAGTGATTGTATCTGATTTCACATCCTCTTTTGGATACCAACCACACTCTGTGTAAAATAAAACGTTCTCGTCAATTCCCCTCTGAATCTTCTTCCTGTTGCCTTAAATCGATCTGATCATGTTTTTGATGCTCCCAATATTAAAAAAATATTATGATTTTCTATCTATCTCTGGGGGTTTGTGTAACTTTGTATACCTCGATCAGGTCATCCCTCAACCTCCTTCATTGTAGCTCAAACAAGCCCAGTCTACCCAATCCCTCTCCATAACTGACGTACTCCTATTCAGGCAATATCTTGGCAAATGTAGGTTTATGATTCTGTGTACACACTTTTGATATAGCAATTACTTCTATTGGTGATAGGAAGAAATAAGCTCTTCCGAGGAAACATTATCTGCAGAAATTATATACTGTGTTTTGAGGAGGACTATCAAAAAATGCATCATAAATGGCACATATGCATTTGAGTCCATAGCATTTTCTGATGCTTTTCTTAAGATTTCAGTGGCAGAACATGATCAAGAAAACAGGATATAAGGAAGCACACTGAAATTGAATGATGAGTGGTATGGAAACTTAAATGATTGTGAGGAATAACGTGGTAGGACATTTGGCCCATTAGTCACACTGAATTGAGGTGTGCAACATGCACATTCATGTACCATTAAAATACAATACTGGGAACTAAAATCACAATGAGCCATCCTCATTCAAATAAGACTTTCATGTTTTTAATCATTTTTAAGCATTTATCTTTATTATTCTCACACTGGTCCTACTTTTCTCTTTAGATTGACCTCACTGTTCAGTTGTCATCGTCTATTCAGAATTAGACAAGTGATTTTACTAATGCTAATATTATAAAATCTATCCTCATGTAGGGGGCCTTTGAAAGTGTAGGTATACACAAACTGCTGGAGTAACTCAGCCGACCAGGCAGAATCTCTGGAGTGTGGTGTAGTGTAGCTTTTAAACTGTTAATCAAATGTTAATATCAAATGAAGCATCTTAAAATGAAGGCATTATATGTAAAATTACTAAAGGTAATTATTCCTTAAAAAGTTATAAAAATTGACAGTACTGCTGGGTTATTTTCAATGTCATAGTAGATAGAAATATTAAATAACTCATGTTTATTATCATAACATTGTCACTTACTTTCTCAATCAAGAGCTGGCTGATATTTTTTTCTTGCCTCTGTTGGTAATTGTCATGAAGCTGCATTAGCTTTGCAGCCAAAACATGTTCTCTACTGAATAAAGGATGATGAATAAAACGCAAACTTGCAATATTGATATCCAGTTGATAGATTTGAGAAACCTCCTTAAAATTACCAGCTATATCAATTACAAGTTCACTAAGTATTGCCTGTAAAAAAATTACAAACAGAATAATTTCAAGAGTCAAGGTTACTAAACACAAAAGTTCTCTGTAATCATATTAAAGAGATCCAACATGGAATGGAGTATTTAAAGCAGCATTAGTCTAGGTGTTTAGATGAGTCTCCATGATTTATGAAGTGTTAGCTTAGTTTATTTGGTAATATTATTATCCATGTCAGAAATTCAGAAGTTAAACCATGAGTTCAGAGCTGTTCCCTGTTGCTGTTCAATCCAGCTAGTAGAAGGCTTAACCAATTTCCAAATTCTGGAACTAAAATCACAATGAGCCATCCTTATTCAAATAAGACTTTCATGTTTTTAATCATTTTTAAGCATTTATCTTTATTATTGCCAAATGAATAATCTGCTGCAGTACATTCACATCTCAGTTGACCCAATGTCTAGAATTCTGTACAGTGATTCAGCCAGTGAAATTTCAGGTTGCAGGTCTGGAAATGCCAGCCAAAGAGTAAGGGCATTGCTCACACAGTACGTGAAAAAGATGGGAGATTCTTGTCATATCTTACCCAATATTAAATTATACTATAATGTAAAAAAATATTTGCCGCTATATTTTAATCATTTACTATATTTGAATATCAGATTTGCATTTTCATCTATATTACTAAAAGTCTAATCTTGACCACTTTCTTTTGTTCTGTATATTGATTTTAGAAAAAACGCTGCCACTTACGGCTGTGATTTTTGGCCATCTTACTCAGAGTCCCCCTCCGAAATGCTAAAGCTGTGTTGCCTTTGGTTTGGAAATACTAAAGTTGTGTTACCTTTGGTTTGGAAATGCTTAAGCTGTGTTAACTTTGGTTTGGAAATGCTAAAGCTGTGTTGCCTAATTAAAGTTGCCTTGCCTAATTAAAGTTGCCTTGCCTTCTATATAAATAAAAGTTTAAACTTGACCACTTTCTGTTTGCGCTTTACAATGATTTTAGAAAAAACGCTACCACATACAGCTGTGATTTTTGGACATCTTACTCAGAGTCCCCCTCCACTCATCAGGTGCCGAGGATTTTCCCATCGATGAAAAATAAAAGAGTTATTAGTGTTTTAAAAATGTTGAGATTCAATCTCCTGTCAATCACACCATGAAGGCCACACCCCTTCTGGTGGGAGTGGGAGGGACTATAAAACACAGAAGTGTGTGCGTGGCTCAGTCTCTGCAAGATGGAGGAGGGAGAGGTCACGACTCACTATCTTTAGTGGCCTTGCACCCTGCTTGAAATGGTATGAAACTGCACTTGCATTCAGTGGCCTTGCACCCTGCTTGAAGTGGTAAGAAACTGCACTTGAATTTGGTGGCCTTGCATCCTGCTTGAAATGGAATTTCAAGGAATAGCCGTGAGTCAACTGCCAGCCCACCAGCCATGAGTGAGTGAGCTGCCAGCACAACAGGCTTGAGTGACTGAGCCGCCAGCCCAAGAATCCATTTGGCCCACAATGTCCATACTAGCCCTCTGGAAACCAGTCCTTCAGCCCACAACACCCATACTAGCGCTCCAGAAAGCCCCCCCCCCCCCCCCACTGGCCGCCAATATTGAAATTGGTGCAGAGGTGGAATATTGCGTTGGGGGACAAGCCCTCCCGTATGATGCTGGGACCCAACGAAATCCTGAAAGAGATCATGCACAATTAGAATCCAGAATATCTATTTTCTTTCCAAAATTATCTAAATAATAATGTGACTGAACAATAATCATCATCTCGAACTCTAAATGTCTACTTGCTTTTGCCTGACCTATACCTCCTTTTTCCTGATCAGAGCCTCAATTTCTCTTGGGCATATTTTGCTTGGGCTGCCTACAACCCAGCGGTATGAATATTGATTTCTCTAACTTCAAGTAACCCTTACTTTCCCTCTCTCACGGTCATTTCCCCCACTCTAGTTTCACTGCCCTCGTAATTAAATGTTACTGATTGTATGCCACGTTGTCACCGACTCTCAGCTAACAATGAACCTTTCTCCATTTCCTTGATCGTTATCTGATTTGATTTGTCATTTTACTTCGGAGTCACGCGAGTGACTACGTGAAGAAGCCCCGCCTGGCGCTGGAACTGCATTACGTCGACGCTGACGGCAGAGCAAGAGCTGCAGAGGCAGCTCCTCGACAGCGGTAGGTACGGGCCCGCGGGTAAGTGCAGGGGAAAAACACTTTCAGGGTCTAAAAAACTCCGTGGCTGGTACTGAATACCAGAATTTAAAACTAATTTAAAAGTAAAAAATAAGTCGAAAAACAACGGAGTTTTAAAAAAGAACGTCCTAAGGGGAGCGATCGGAACGGGAGATTACGGAGCCGGTTCCTATACCGGTGGCCGTCAAAATTACGTTAGAAAGGTTTTTTAGTCGCTCCACAAACTTTTGGCACGGGGGTGGGGGGGAATTTTATAAAGTCAGAAAGGCCATAATTTAAAAAATTCAATAAAAGGCTTCAGACTAAAAAAGGTTATGGCTTGAAAAAATAATGGGGAAAAAAAAAATCCAAAAATAAAGCAAATAAAGAATTCAAGCCAAAAAGGGTTAAAAGGCTCAAAAACATTCCCTAACCTACCCTAAAGGGGTTTCATATATTAATATATATGATGAATTATGGTGGGAATATCTACCTCAGAGATTTGAAGGTAGTCTCCTTGAGGAAAAACTCAGGAGTAATAAGGGCAGTAAAAATAAAATGGAAAACTGACCCTAAAAAAAAAAAAGTTTAAAAATTTAAAAAAATGCACTGATAGATGTGGCTGGTCATGAAGTACCCACCACAACACCAGAAAAAAAAATATATATATATATGTATATAATATATACAGGTGTAAGTACAACACCTGAATAAGAAGTGAGGCCATGGAAAATAACCATGGAAAACAAAAATTAATTGGTCTCTCACTAAAGCTGTTATGATTAAAACAGCAGAATAATAATAAAACATTTTATGTTTTATTTTAAGTACACTTCAGCACAAAATAAAAATAAAAAACAAAAATATATAAGTGTACTAGGTTTGATACCTGAATGTATGAGTGAGACCATGAAAAATAAATATGAAAGAAAAAAAAAGAAAAAAATTTTGGCCTCACCAAAGCTGTTATAGTGAAACAGCAGAATATGATAAAACTTTTAAGTTATAAAGATATCAACGGTGAATCCGGTTATGATATCCATGTCTCAATTAGATGAGATATAAGGAAATATGATTTTAAAAGTATTTCAAACTGGTGCATGGCATTTCCATTCAATGGAAAACAAATAAAATATTGTGCAAAATAACCAATACATTTAAAGGAAAATTAATTGCCATTAGTTTGTGGAGCTCATTGGGAAGAAATATATAATATTGATCTGCACTCTAGAGTTGCAGATCAAATCAGGTTATGTTAAAATCCTGATTATTATGGAATAAAACCTGCCTTATGATTATTCAAAGTATTGATTACAAAAGAACAGACTATTGGTCTTTAAACTTTGGGGGGGAAAAATTATGATCCAATATAAAGATTTGATAATGGATCAAAACTAAGGCAGAAGTATGATAAATAAACATAATCAAACATAACCATATAACCATATAACCATATAACAATTACGGCACGGAAACAGGCCCTCTCGGCCCTTCCAGTCCGTGCCGACCATTTGTTTTCCCCTAGTCCCATCTACCTGCACTCAGACCATACCCCTCCATTCCCTTCACGTCCATATACCTATCCACTTTACTCTTAAATGTTAAAATCGATCCTGCCTCCACCACTTCTGCTGGAAGCTCATTCCACACAGCCACCACCCTCTGAGTAAAGAAGTTCCTCCTCACGTTACCCGAAACCTCTGTCCCTTAATTCTCAATGTCATGCCCTCTTGTTTGAATCTTCCCTACCCTCAATGGGAAAAACGTATCCACGTCAACTCTGTCTATCCCTTTCATCATTTTAAAAGACCTCAATCAAGTCCCCCCTTAACCTTCTGCGCTCCAAAGAATAAAAGACCTAACTTGTTCAACCTTTCCTGTAAACATAGTTTGCTGGAACCCCTGGCAACATTCTAGTAAATCTCCTCTGTACTCTCTCTATTTTTGTTTGACATCCTTCCTATAACTAGGCGACCAAAATTGTACACCATACTCCAGAATTGGTCTTACCAATGCCTTGTACAATTTTAACATTACTTCCCTACTCCTATATTCAATGCTCTGATTTATAAAGGCCAGCACACCAAAGGCTTTCTTTACCACCCTATCTACATGCGATTCCACCTTCAGGGAACTATGCACAGTTATTCCTAGATCCCTCTGTTCCACAGCATTCCTCAATTCCCTACCATTTACCATGTACGTCCTATTTTGACGTACCCTTATGATACATAGCCTTATCCGAACCCATATAATTGGGAAAAGAAGGCCTGAAGTACATGGAAGAGGTGCAAACAACTGTTACAAAATAAATTCATGAAATCTCCGATTGTGGGGAATTACAGGTGTATTATGATCATTAATTTAATATAACTAAGGACTACAAAAAATTAGAAAGGATTGGTTCACCTGTATAAGAAAACGTAAAAATTTGATTTTAGGTTTGCACCCAAAAGTAACTACAATAAACAAGGGGTACGTACATATACATATATTATAAATTACCTCAGTGTACAGATTTGATGGTATAAACCATAAAAAACATCGTTTTATATACACTTTCACAGTGTAAGAATATTTTATTAAAATGGAACATCTTCAACATTGAAATACAGTTGTTATTAACAAAGTGTTAATCAAATATTACAGGTGCTTGAAATTAATTAAAATGGGTCAAGCAGTGCAAGTTAAAACATTTGTCTAAAGGATTAAATCCAGTTTAAGGCTGTTAAACAGAATACTGGAAGAACAATTGCACTGATAAGATCAGCACTTGCACTAATGAGGACATGGTCATGGTTATCTTGATCACATTTAAATTAGAGTCAGCTGCAAATTAGTGCTGCAATTACAAGTCTGTTGAAAGGCAAAGACTTGACCCATCACATAAAGCCTATGTTTTAGGCATTCATAAATATTCATAAATTACTATTTAGGAGTAAATTCAGCACCATAAGAGGGGGGAAAATTGTTCCATGATACAAATATGTCATTATGGTTTTTGTTGACATACTTTGTCCCTCCATTAGAAAAGGAGCCTAGGTAAGAGTAATAAAGCTCCAAAAGAAGATATACAGAAGATTATAAGAATATGTTATGCCTTTGTGAGAGAGGCTTATACAAATACCAAATGATACATTATCATTATTAAAGTAATTGATTTAAAAATAAAAAAAAATTTAAAAAAAGGGGTTCACAAAGTTGCTTCAACTATAAGCTTAGCAGCTGTTGCAAGCTGAAGCAAGTATTAAACAGATGATGGACAGTTTCTGTGAATATTTTGGGTAAGATAAAAATATTATTCTATTCTTATAAAGATAATGATGATACGTCTCTTTGTTGGGACTACGGACAATAATACCCAGGTAAATGCAAATGAATTGTCCTAAGAAATTGTCCAAACATTTGTATTAATTCTTGAATATAATTATAGAATTATGGATTAAAATATCGATTGTTCTATTATGGAAGTGTCCAGGTCATAACAAGGTGTACAATACCACGGATGTGACGTATATTAAATCACATAAGATAAGTAAAATAATAATCATGTGATTATCTGAGTAAACAGATGTGGCATATTCTAAAATGTTTAGTCCAGCTGTTTATCTCTAAGAAAGAGACAATGTTATCACAGACTACACATTAAGGGGGGAAAATACATTGTCATTAATATGGATTACTTACAATTAATCTGGTTGTATACAGATTAAATAACCAATTTTTCAAATGTTCTTGTGGGTTGCATTTTTTCTGAGTATCTAATTGATAGAGCCAATAATAGGGCTCAGAGTGTTTTCGTCCTATTTACGGACAATGTATTAACCAAGAAGTTATCAGGTTCATTCGTAAAATCCCGATATGAAAAGGGATATATGTAGATATAAATATAAGTATATATATGTATATGTGTATATATAATCTGTCCAAAATTGCAATACATAAGTCTGGAGATCAATATAGTCCTGAATTGCCTTAGGCAATGGACTCCAGTTCTATCAATGATTCAAAAAAGTTAACATTGAAAGTAATAATGCTGATGACTTTAGTATCAAGATAAGAGTGCAATTATTGTAAATATTACGTTATAATTATATGTGGATTACAGATTACATTATCATATATGTTTATGAATTTACCAAACAAAGCAGACCAAGAAAGAGCTGGAACCAAGGTAAACCTATAAGCATATCCTGTCGGCCTTATATTGTGTGTTGTGTGTGAACATTGATGAAATATGTTAAAGTAACTAAGAGTCTCTGTGGTAATGAGACAGCACTATTTATTACACACAAAAAACCACATTACGTTCAGTAAAACTGGATGGTTATAGAGAAATGTATTCTAGATGGTTTAAACATTGAATAAACACTCAGTGAAACTAGACACTGAAATGTGGAAAATTACTCTGTTAAGGAGGTAGATACATTCACAGGAAATGGCACAGGATGAGTCACCCGAGCAAAGATGCAAGGCCACAGGATTGTGTAAAATAAATATTAAATTGAAATGAAATCAGTCATTGTGTCACGATTGGACATGGAGTGTTGGGTTCTCTATAATTGTTGCTTTGTTCATAAACCATCAAATTTATATATATCAATTGATATTTTGTGATAAACTTGCCTTTCAATAGAAAGGGCAATTACTTTTTATTCTTTTATAATGTGAAATTATTTATCACATAACTTGAGGCAATGTTTGGGGGAAAAAAATGTGTTATTTTGCTCATTACTGTGTTGTGTGAGCCAGAGTGTCGTATGGAAGGAATCTACGACATGAAAAACACAGAAAGCTTCAAAATCTTCACGTAGTCACTCACGTGACTCCGAAGTAAAATAGTAAGATTAAACGAGAACTTACCAGTTCGAAGTTTTGATCGTTTATTTTATGAGGAAGTCATAACGATGAGGGATTACGTGCCCTCCACTCCTGACCCTCATAAAATAAATGATCATCTGGTAGTTCTAAATCTATGTTGAGCCTTACTATCTTACTCCGGCTATTATGTTCTGTGTTTTTCATGCCGCTGCTTTGAAGTATGCCGTTCCAGCGCCAGGCGGGGCTTCTTCACGTAATCCCTCATCGTTACTCCTCATAAAATAACGATCAAACTTCGAACTGGTAAGTTCTCGTTTAATCTTACTATTTCACATCTTACCCTTCCATATCTCTTGTCTCTCTCTCCTCTGACTCTCAGTCTGAAGAAGGATCTCGACCCAAATCGTCGCCTATTCCTTCCCTCCAGAGATGTTGCCTGTCCTGTTGAGTTAGTCCAGCATTTTTGTGTCTATCTCAATGTCTCTCCTTATCCAGGGTTCCTTCCTCCTACCTGCCTTGCCCTACACTCTAACAGTAACATACATACTCTGAACTTTCACTATCACCCTTTTAAAATTACCCAACTACCTGGATGTCCTTCTGCCAGAAAACAACCTACTTCAAGCAGCTTTTGCAAGTTCCTGTTTAATATCATCAAAGATGGCATTACCATAGTTTGGAACTTTAACTTGTGGATCAGCCCTGTCCTTATCCATAACTTCAAAGCTAATAGACTGTGGTCATTGGTCTTAAAAGGCTCGCCCACTTACATTTCATTCACTTGCTATGTGCAAGCCCCTATCAGTAGGGGCGGCACAATGGTGCAGTGATAGAGTTGCTGCCTTAAAGCACCAGAGACCTGAGTTTGAGCCCGACAATGGGTGTTGGCTGTACAGAGTTTGTAAGCTCTCCCGGTGACCTGCGTGAGTTTTCTCCGGGAGCTCCAATTTCCTCCAACACTCCAAAGATGTGCAGGTTCATAGGGTCATTGGATTGGTAAAATTGTAAATTGTCCCTAGTGTGTGTAGGATAGTGTTAGCGTATAGGGATCGCTCGTTGGTACGGACCTGGTGGGCCGAAGGGCCTGTTTCTGTGCTGTATCTCTAAACTAAACTAAACTAAGGTAGGCCAAGTTGTAGGGCTTTCTACATATTGCCTAAGGAAACTTTCACAAACACATTTGACAAATACCATCCCATCTAAGCTTTTGGTACTATGGCAGTTCTAGTCTACATTGTGACTAGTTTTGTGTTCCATATCTGAGGAGGGATGTGCTGACATTGGAGAGTGTCCAGAGAAGGTTTACAAGAATTATCCTGGGGATGATTGGGTTAAAGTGTAATGAGCATTTGACAGCTCTGGGCCTGTATTCGCTGGAGTTTAGAAAGATGAAGGGGGGGTGGAACCTCATTGAAACTTACCAAGTAGTGAAAGGCTTGGATAGTGGATGTGAAGATGGTTTCCACTAGTGGGAGCGTCTAGGACCAGAGGACACATCCGCAGAGTAAAAGGATGTACCTTTAGAAAGGTAATGATGAGGAATTTCTTTAGTCAGAGGATGGTGAATCTGTGGAATTCATTGCCACAGACGGCTGTGGAGGCCAAGTCATTGGGTATTTTTAAAGCAGAGATTGAAAGGTTCTTGATTAGTAAGGTGTCAAAGGTTACGGGGAGAAGGCAGGATCATGGGGTTGAGAGGGAAACATATGATTGAACGGCGGAAATGACTCAAGGAGTCAAATGGCCTAATACTGCTCCTATGACTTCTGACCTATGACAACTCGATTAGTCTTGAAGCTGTCTGCAAACTCCTGGTATTTTTGTTCCTCTAATTCCCGTTAAGTATTCTGGAGCCTATAGTATAAACCCAAAAAGGTGATCATCCCCTTTTCATTTCTCACCTCCACCAACATAGACTCAATGGATGATCCTTCAGTAATGTCATCTCCTGTGATATTAACTTTAATTTATAAAACAACTCTCCCCTCTCTTTCTCGCACCCACCTCTATCTTGCCTGCAGCACCTGTACCTTGGAACATTTAGCTGCCAATCCTGTCCCTCCTATAACATCCCAGCAGAACATATCTGTCCATTCCCCAAATTCATCTGCCTTACCTGTCAGGAACTAACATAGAAATAAATTCAATTTAATCCAACAGTCATTCATTGCTCCCTGCGCCCTCACCATACTGCCCAGCCATACATTCATCTATCCTATCTTCCTATATTCACCAGCATGTGGCACCAGGTGTAACTGGAGAATACCACCTATGAGGTTGTGTTTTTAACCTTTTGCCTAGCTACCTATATTCATTCTGCAGGACCTCATCCCTTTATCTGCCTATGTCATTTATATCGATCAATCACTATTGCTGATTTGATCCATGTCTGGTTTTGCTATTGTTGAACTGATCCATAATCCTTGTCGAGTTTCTACCATACCATCTTGTGGAATGCGAGCAGCCATGCTTTCAGTTTAATCTACGACTTCGAGCCTACAGTACCTAAGCACGTGGTTCCTGCATGTATTCTTAATAAAGTACTTAATATGAAGTTTTATAACAGTATCAATAGCACTTTATGCATGGTGTTAGAAGTAACACTTCAGATCGACTTTGGCTGCTGTTTATATGATTTTTTACAGTCTCAAGTATGGCTGAAGCTTTCCGAAAACTGGACCCACTCGTCTTCGATAGCAGAATCAGAGACCGTGCTAACATTCTCCTCAACCTCGCAGGAGATGAAGCTTACGAACGCGCGCAACAATTTGTGCATGCAGATGAAATAACTCATCCAACTGCCAATGGTGCAGCAGCGGTCGTTACCCCTGCTGAATCAGCTGATGACCCGGAATGTCTCAAAAGAAAGTTTCAACAGCTGTGTGACCCTCAGGCCAATCTTCTCATCGAGCAGATGAAGTTCTTGTCACGAAACCAGAATGAGGGTGAGACTATTGAATCATTGGTGTGTGTAATCTGTAATATGGAAGCTGTAGATTTGGTGAGCTTCGGGATGAGTTTATTAGAGACAGATTAGTGTGCGGTCTTAATAATGACAAACTAAGAAGGAAGTTTGTCCGTGACCCTGCCATAAATTTGGATAGGGCTGTCGCTGTCTGCGAAAATTACGAGCTGTCTGTTTGTCTCGCCAGAATGCTAACAGAGGCAAAGCATTCCACCATGGGAATTTAGAGTGTCCAGGCTTTGTTTCCTAGACGACCGAAGCAAGAGATAACTGTGCAAGGACAGATTGATAAGCATGTGACAAGATTTATTACAGGGTGCACAAATTGCAGTGGTTCTCATGTTGCAAGAAGGGAGAGTTGCCCTGCTTTTGGCCAAATTTGCCATGGTTGCAAAGGCGCAACCATTTCTGGAGATGTTGCAGATCTCGGCCGAGCAGAGAGAAAACAATCCATGAATTTGCAACAGGCCGAACTTGTGCCTGATTTATCTTATAGCAGCACTGATGATAAGCCTAAAGTGGATGGCGTGATTCTGCAAACACATTCCATTGCAAGACAAAATGTGCAAAATAGTGAGCTCATGGCCACTGTGAAGGTAAACATTGCGATTGAAATGAAAATCGACACTGGAGCGAAATGTAATGTTCTGTCTCACGAGGAGTTTATTTATGTTCGGAATGCAGAGCAATTAAAAACTTGCAGTATTACTCTCGTGGAGTATGGTGGGAGTGAAGTTAACCCGGTCGGTATTGTGAAGCTGCTGTGCCATCTAGGGGATCAATCATACAAGCTGGAGTTTTATGTTGTCGACAGCAAGGTCGTACCACCTTTGGGCTACGATGCTTGCAAAGTTATAGGACAGGTTTCCTTCAACAAGGCTATGCATCAACTAACTCCAATTCCTGATTCTACACAATGTATTTTTACGGATTACCAGGATCTTTTCACTGAGGAGCTGGGTAAGTTACCAATAACCTACTCTATGACTTTAGACCCAGAGGTGCGATCCATGGTTTGACCTGCTCACAGTGTACCCATTGCCATACGGGACCGGGTCATAGCCGAACTGGACAGAATGGTGACATTGGGAGTTATCACACCCGTTTCAGAACCCACTGATTGGGTGTCCTCGATGGTGGCTACTACAAAGAAGAAAAAACAGGAAATTTGCATATGTATTAATCCGAAGGACCCAAACACCACACTCAAATGGCCCCATCAGTCCATGCATACTGTGGAGGAAGTAGCTGCCCACATGGGTAAGGCAGCAGTATTCTCTGTGTTAGATGCCAAGAGCTCCTTCTGGCAAATCCCCCTGGATCAGAGGATGGATACGATTGTTTAAACGATGGACATGTGACAGCAGACTGTGCTGATGGTAAAATCTCCTGTAAGGCCTGTGGAGAAGTCCCCCGTGAAATCTGTGCTGGTCGAGTCATTGCCTGCTAAGAAACTCCTTGTGAAGTTTGTACCTGTGGCGGCATCACCTGTAAAGAGTACTGTTGAGGGGCTGTACCGAACACATGCAGGTCTGCAAGCCTGTGATAAGATACAAATACTTTGTCTAGAGGCAAATCTGGGACTCTAAATAACTGTAACTGACATTACTCATATTTCATCCTCCGCCGCTTCACTGTAGATGATAGTTAACTTTATATCCTTACATATTATATCTTTGCATGTTTGTGTTTAGCATATGGGCAAAAGCCTAAGAAGGAGGATGTAGATCAATCACTATTGCTGATTTGATTCATGTCTGGTTTTGCTATTGCTGACCCGATCAATAATCCATATCGGGTTTCCACCGTGCCATCTTGTGGAATGTGAGCAGCCATGCTTTCAGTTTAATCTAGGACTTCGAGCCTACAGTACCTATGTACGTGGTTCCTGTGTGTATTCTTATTAAAGTACTTATTATGAAGTTTTATGACAGTCAAAAGTACTTTATATAATTTATGCCTATTTGCACAACTTCTTGCAGCTAACAACGACCTCCCAGAGCCTAGTCCAGTAACATTCCTCAATGAATGTTCTTCTGAACACACTTTAGATGTTCTTCCCCCTCTTTGACCCTTACATTCCTGTTATGTTATATTTAGATTATCAAAGTTCCCATGCAGCAGTGGCATAGCAGGTAGAGGTGCTGCCTCACGATACCAGAGATCTAGGTCTGATCCAAACCTTGGGTGCTCATTCACCCTGTGACCACGTGGGATTCACCCGGGTGCTCCAGTTTCATCCCACATCCCTCAGACCTGCACGTTTATAGGTTAATTGGCCTCTGTAAAATTGTCTCTGTGTATGGAGTGGATGCAAACATTGGATAACATTGATCTGGAGTGAACAGATGATCAATAGTTGGTGTAGATTCAGTGGGCTGAAAGGCCTGTTTCCATGTTGTATCTTTAAACTAAAACTAAAGTAAATCAATCCATCATCATCAGCAATTTAGAATTAACCAGGCAGTGAAAATATGTAAACACTGTTACATGAGAAGTGGGATTAAAAACCATGTGCTAGTATCGCAAGGGTAAATCAACATTGGTTACCTATACAGTGCCACATGGGCCAACTATAAAGTGCCACTATACAGTTGAGCACATCTATTTGTGAGCAGAAGAATTTCTAGTTCCATATCTTTTCCTTAATTCTCGATAGGATTGCTATTCATTCCATCAAATGGCCAAAGATGTAAAAAAAATGCTATTCATTCCATTAAATGGCCAAAGATGTATAAAAAGGATGTGCTTGACCGAAATGAGACTAAGCTACAATTCCGACTTTACTGTGCCTTACATACATCACAAATATGGAGGCAAGCTGCTTTGTAAATTGTGCTGCCCATAAACTCATAGTAAAACTGTAATGTCCTGATGATTTCACTATCACCTATAAGTCACAGGACTTCCATTAGGCATATTCCAACATAAAATACTTCACATTAACAGAATCACCTATCCAACAGATACAATCCCTTCAATGTAGCAACATGACAAATAGAAACCCTAACTAACATGATCACTGATAGTAAAAACAAAGAACTGCAGATGTTGATTTAAACAAAAGGTCACAAAGGAACTCAGCGGCTCCGGCAGCATCTGAATGAATGAAAGAATTAATTAATAAGTTTATTGGCCAAGTATTCACATACAAGCAATTTGCCTTGGTGCTCCACCCGCAAGTGACAACATCGCTAGGTGACGCTTGGGGTCAAGAACCTTCTTCAGACTGATATACAGATACTAATGTCAAATGAATTTCCAAACAATATTTATTATCTTTTTATATCCTGTAATTTGAAATCTGTACCACCAGGAAAGGAGGTAATTACAAACCTTCCTATACACAGTTTCCAGACCTGGTTGAGGGTCATCCGCATTGCGATTTGGTGGTGATTGTCTACTATTCCAGGGAAGCTTAATTGGATTTGGTAATGCGATTATATTCCCATCTTCTCCAAACCAGCATTTATTCTGTTACATTATAAATAATGGGGAAAAATAATAATTTCATTATTTACAATATATAATCACGACTCCCAACTTTCTCTAAAAGTGCTGGATAAAATCAGGAAATTATGTTTGACATTTTGAATTTTCAGTTACTGATGTTAAAAGATAGTAAATATCCTGATATGTTTCAAATCATTTGTTGGAATCAAGTAGTCAGATTGTAAAATAACAACAAATGTAGAGATAAAATTTATTATCAACTCACACGCTATATAATCTGAGACAATAGTCACAAACAGTTTTTTTTTTTTAAAATAGGTACAGGCCCAGGTCCTCTGGTTTCTTCCTGCATCCTAAATGTTGCTGGGCGATAGGTTAATTGATTATCCCCAAGTAAAGGTAGGTGGAAGCTAAATTGGAGTGTGCGAAGCAAAAGAGGAAAGGAATAAGGATGGGGAGTGATAGGATTGCTCTAGGAACCATGTAAGCTGAGCAACCACCTGCTCTATCATGGGAATATGTGAACTGGTGAAAATACCTATTTGAAGGCTGTTGGTAAGAAAGGCTGTAAGAAGAATTCTCAAATTATATTGCTTTGAATTAAGTTTGATACAATATCTTGTGGATGTAGCTTAGTCCATCATACAGACTAGGGTCCTGACAATTGACTCCACCTACACTTCACAGTGCCTCAAGAAAGAGGTCAAGGACCTTTTCCACCCTGGTAATTTCCTTATCTCTCCACTCCCATCTGGCAGAAGATACAAAAGCTTGAAAGCATGTGCCACCAGGCTCGGGAATTGATTATTCCCCTCTATTATCAGACTTCTGAACAGTCATTACATAAGTTAGAGTACAGTCCCATTTTCGCAACTTACCTTTTGCGGACAATGGACATTTTTTCTCTGGAACTCATATGCTCCAATGCTAAAGAAACTATATTCAACACTGGTATTTTTCTCTTCGCTATATCTTTTGTTCTTGTGTATGGCTTGATTATATCATGTATTTGATTGGAAATTAATTGAATAGAAGATTGGTCAAATCCTAGCTAGTGAACAGCATTCAGCTTAGTGATCCAAAGCATGAGAAAGATTTGATCCATGTCTTGTTTTGCTATCATCTGTATCAAATAATTTGGTGTTAATTCCATTGGGACAAGACACTGCATTGGAAGGTGTATGAGATAAAAATACAGAAAACATACCAAGCCAACAATCTGTTTTGCTTCAATGTATTATGCAGAAAAAAACTGATGCAGCCACCAGTGAAGATAATGTGGCAAATGCTGATTCAAAGTCTGAAGAAAATAGGCCTAATCAGAGGAAGATTTTGTTGCGATTTATTAAAAGTTCCAGTGGAGCATCTCTTAAAGATAGCGGAGTCAGGGGATATGGGGAGAAGGCAGGAATGGGGTACTGATTGGGGATGATTGAATGGCGGTGCTGGCTCGAAAGGCCGAATGGACTACTCCTGCACCTATTGTCTATTGTCTATTGATATATTGCCTGTCAAGCTCAAAATATTAAACCATGAGGACAGGCTCTATAAAATGTTTTATCCCTCAGGGTGAGATGCTTTCATGGTGATCCAACTGAGGAATTTTAATTGATTACGATACAGAGAAACTATTTCCTCTGGTGGGGCATCGCAATGGAAGTGGGGATCATTTTAAAGTTAGCTAGATTATTTGAAGTGAAATATGATGCACATTCTCACATAGAGAATATTAGAAATTTAAAACTATTTCACCCATAAGGCTAATAATGCTAGGTCTACTGAAATGTTCTCGTCCAAGATTGATAGGTTTTGTTAGGCAAGTGATAGACACAAAGATAGGCAGATGGAACTGCGGTAGAAATCAATCTGGAACATTGATAAATGATGGAACTGGTTCAAAGTATGAATTATTTTTTCCTATATTTTCTCTCCTATTCAGCTATATATTGTTGCCCTTCTTACTCTTGGGAAGAACCATTGCAATTCAGCTTGTCAGTTTCCATTTACTCTCATGGGTTCTATCCACAGGAATAGATAATAAAGACATATTTACCAAGTTACCTCTCCTTGCACAAGAAGACGATTCTCCATTTTGTTAACTATTTTTTTCAAAACGTCTGGTTTCTGTCTGACATAAAAGCCTTCATCCTTCAAGATGCGAGGTGCAACGCCTCTCGGAAGCTTGCTACTTACAGCGACTAAAGAAAAAAATAATTTGATATACCTCCAATTTCTTTGAATATATTTATTTGATTAAGCAATAATTATTTTTCATTGTTGAACAGTGGTATGAAAAATATCATAAGAATATATTATTAATTGTATAATACAATGACAATTATATTCAAAATATAAACAGTTTTTTTATAATACCTTCTGATGTACTTGGGTTGAAAAGATTTATATTCCTTTCTTTCCATACTTTTTCATGTTCATATTTAGCAGGTATCCTTTCAATTATCTGTTCATTTATATACAAGTCAAATTTGGCTTTTTCTTCTGACATTCTGCTGGCATTTTCAATTTCATTCTCTGGCTCTTCCTGAAGAAGTAAAATATATGGACGAGTTTTAAAAATCATTGTTTTTGTTAATCCAGTACAATTACATTGTGCTCAGTGCCAAAATTTGATCAAATTACTGATAAAATGACAAACAGTAGTAACTAAGACCAGAATTTAACACAATTTGTATTATAATCAGTTCAGACATTTGATATTTATATGTGAATAAAGCTGTTCTTCCTCTTTTGTCACTAAATAAATGCAAAGAAAATGGAATGCCCTGGAAGTACTTTGCACTCAGATTATCACATTGGACACATAATTCCGCCTTCTGCTCATTACTCATGCACACTGAGTGCGTGTGCACCTGATTGCATTTTTCCACTGAGCATATATCCATCACAGGAAAGAAAATCATCAATTAAGACAAATCTTGATCATTCCAACCTTTTTCCTTTCCCTCAATCTTTTTTTTCCCCTCATGGTTACCAGAGTGTATTTTCCACCAGCATTCTTATCCATAACTTATTTCTTCAGCATACCTTACTCTGGACAACCTATTGAAATCTATTCTCATGTGCTTTTATCTTTAAAAGCTTAAAGGTAAGCTTTTGTTATCCTTGGAGTCCTTTTTACATCCTTGATCAAGATATACTCCATTCAAATCAATTTTCTCATATCTGATGTTAATTATGCAGACCATCAGGTAAACAGTGATTGACATCCAGAACGAGTTAGTAATAAAGTAATTTCCCTATTTGCACTTGGACATGAAATATCTATGGAACTTTGCCAGTTGCTTTCCAAGAGTAGCAGTCTTTTACACTGTCCCTACAGTTGTCCCATCTGTTTCTGCAAAAAAAAACATATTAAGCTAGAATGAAAGTAAAAGCACCAAGTACATTAGCATATTAACTGGGAGAAACCACTGTGGAAAACGGCAAGAATACTGACAGTAATTGATAAACAATTTATATTCAGACCTCTAATTCAGAAGCAAGTGTCATACATTTGCACTGAGGATGAATAGTTCTCCATCTAAGCTTGAGCAACACATCTTTTGATCGGACACTTTACAATCTACCAGCACCAATAATTATAACTAGTTCCACTTTACATTAGAACCTCTGCTTTCACAGGTGGCTGGCACTGACAATGTTTTTGTTGTAGCTATCCTGCCGGCCCCCACATCACATGCAGAAGGTTCCTACAAAATGGTCCAAATCATGATTTTCTGTAACAAGAAGTCAAGTCATCTGTACATATATTAAAAGTTAAAAATATATATCTTTATTTATTTAGTTCTCCCACATAAATTCCCTGAGAGCAAACTTTATTCTGTACCTACATTTTCTCGTGGCGATTTGTGAATATTGGAAGGGCAAATTTTGTCAACCCAAATGGCCATAAGGGGTCACAAGCATATATATTTTCCAGAACAAAGCGATGTAAATTATTTACTTGTCTCATTATTAACTATTGCTTCCTTTGCCATTGTGACCTAAGCACCTTCCTTCAAAGCTCAATGTGCCTGACTGCCTATGTCAATGTTTCTCTTTTGATTTCCATTTGGAGCATTATCCCATCATAAATTAATCACTCCTGTCATCAATCCTATCGACCTTTCCATTTGATATTCATCCTATTATATGTCCCTAGCTCTGCACTTGCTATAGAATGTTAAATCTCTCACTTCTTCCTGTTCTGGTGAAAGGTCATCAACATGAAATATCAACTTTGTTTTTCCAATTACAGGAAGCATGTGGTGGCTTTGGAGAGGGTGCAGAAGTGGTTTACCAGAATATTGCTTGAATTAGAGTAGATGAGCTACAAGAAAAGGTGCAACAAACTTGGATTGTTTTCTCTGGAAGATCTGAAGTTGAGGGTAGATGTCTATAAAATTATGAGAAACATATATAGGATAGACACAAAACCTATTTTCCCAGGGAGGAAATGTCAAAGACCAGAGCCTGGGTCGGCAACCTACGGCCCCCGGGCGGAATGCGGCCCATAACCTGGGCCGCATTCCATAAAATAAATGTGGTGAAAATTAATATTTTGTCAAGGCTATTGTACTTGTTTCAATCTCTGCCAATAGAGGTACCATTAAAACAATTCACGGAATGGGATAAATTCATATCTAGATTTATTTGGGGAGGAAAGAAGGCCAGAATTCGATACACTACACTACAGTTGCCAAAGGACAAAGGTGGAATGGCAGTTCCAAATTTTAGGATATATTTCTATGCAGCCCAACTTCGACCACTAATTAATTGGTGTGAGGACAGCTATATAGCTAGGTGGAAAGAGATTGAGACATATATCCCTGACTTCCACATCCAAACACTTTTGGGAGAAAAAGCGCTTCCTGGACATATCAGGAGTATAATCGATCCAATAACGATATTTACTTTAGAAACCTGGTTCACTCTTACCAGACAACTTAAACTGAATAAACGACAAAAAGTTTTAAGATGGATAGCTTTGGATAATGAATTTAAACCAGGGATGTATGATTCAACATTTAAAGAGTGGATGAAGAAAGGAATGACTGCATTTTGTACTGTTATTGAAAATGGAGACCCAAGAGGTTTTCAAGATTTGAAGGATAGATTTGCACTTCGGAACCAAGACTTGTTTAGATACCTCCAACTGAGAGATTATTACAATAAAAAGGTAAAAAGGGAGGCACTAGAAGAAAAGAATCGAGTGATAGAAGTGATAGTTAGTGCGTATCATCAAAAATCATTAAGGATTATTTCTAAACTTTATCATAGTTTAATGGAATGTCAAGCTAAAACTACATTTTATGTAAAATTTAATTGGGAAAAGGAATTGAACATTACAATCTCAGAAGAAGAATGGCATCATATGTGTGTAACACTACAGACATCCACCAATTCACAAAATTGGAGAGAATTTAATTAGAAAATTTTGATTTTTCTTTATTACACCTAACATAAAAAGCAAGCAAATTCTTTTTTTTTTTTTTTTTTAAATTTTATTTATTATAGAAACAAAATAATAACAGAGTACATTATTTTACTATAGTGAAAATACATAATATTAATGATAAATTCATACTATTAATATTATTTGTATTGTATTGTTCTTAATTATAAATTTCAAGGTTATATATTTTATATAACTAAGAATACATGATACTAATGATACATTTATAGTATTAGCAATATACTCATACTGTTAATAATATTTGTTTTGTCTCTAATTTTTAAGTATAAGGCCAGATTTTATATAATTAATAATACGAAATACTAGTAAACTTTTATGATATTCATTATATTTTCGTAATGTTAACAATATTTGTATTGCCACTGATTTTAAATTTAAAAATATATAATTAAAAATACACAATTTTATATAATTAAAAATATAAGATACTAAAGATACTAATAATAACTAATAATATTCTCATGAAGTTAATAATATTTATACTCGTACTGATATTAAGAGGTTAAGATAATGTGTTTCTATACTATTTTCTAATTTTTTATATAGATATAAGAAAATAGAAAAAATAGAAAAAAGAATAAAGAATAAGAAAGGTTTGATGGTGAATAGAATATTCGTCATTAATCCGTCCTTGTAGATATATTCATGATTTATTATATATATTTCTTCATCCATTCAAATATCCAGGCCTCAGTCAAGTCCTCGCGCCGAACCATTATGACCCTCTAAATATTTAATATATGGAGACCAAATCCGTCTGAAGAGGTCTAACCTATCCATAAGGACAAACCTCAATCTCTCCAAATGGAGTGTCTCCGACATTTCTATGTTCCACATTTTGATTGTTGGGAATGCAGGGCCTTTCCAAAATTTTAATATTAATTTTTTCCCAATTATTAGACAATAGTCAATAAAAGTTCTTTGATTCATTGTTATTAGTTGGTCAGTTTCAAATATTCCAAGTATAATTAACTTTGGGTCAGGAGTCATACTTATATTGACAACATTTGAAATTATCTTAAATATTTAATTCCAGTATTCTACAATTCTTATACAGTTAGTAAATGAATGTGACAAATTTGCTTCTGAAATTTGACACTTATCACATGTAGGAGATATCTTTGGGAAAATATGATGTAATTTAGATTTAGAATAATGTAATCAAAAGCAAGCAAATACTAAGGCAGCAAACATGCTGGAGGCAATGTGGCCAAACAGACGCAAACCATGCACATATCTTCTGGAATTGCCCAAAAATAGAACCATTTTGGGACAGAGTGAATTCAGAATTAACGGAGGTATTAGGATATATAGTCTGCAAGAAGTGTTCCATTTTATACCTGGGTAATATAACTACAGTGGTGGAGGAAGACCATTACTTGGTTAAAATCCTACTCACAGCTGGCAGAAAAGCCATTACAAGAAACTGGCTCGCAGCGGACACACCCAGACTTAGACAATGGTTAGACATAGTACAGGAAATATTTGTCATGGAGAAAATGACATATTCTCTACGAGTGAAAGAAGACGAGTTTAACAGAAAATGGGAAAAATGGATTAGGTATAGAAATAAAGACATCAACACTGTATAATTTTATAGACAATAATGTAAGTTATTGGAAAATGTTTAAATATGAAAATAGTTCTGTATACTGCATTATTAATTGTAAACTGAACCCCCTGCTACACTGTTGTACGTTTCATTGTAATGTTGTATGTTTCGTTGTTATATTTGCGTTTTATTTGTGTATACATAAAAGCAATAAAAACTAAAGTGGAAAAAAAAAGAAAGGGAGAGTGGGCAGAGATGGAGGGGAAGCAGAGAGGGAGGGGGAACAGAGAGGGAGGGAGGGGAGCAGAGAGGGTGGGAGTAGAGAGGGAGGGGGTAGAAAGGGAGGGGGAGGTGGTAGAGAGGGAGGGGGTAGAAAGGGATGGGGAGAGGGAGGGGAGGGGGTAGACAGGGAGGGGCGGAAGTAGAAAGGGACGGGGTAGAGAGGAAGGGGAGGGGTAGAGAGGAAGGGGGAGGGGAGAGAGGGAAGGGGTAGAGAGGGAGGGGGTTAGAGAAGGAGGGGGTAGAGAGAGGGGGGGGAAATATTGTTCAAATGCGTTGGAAATATAGGTTGGAATGCGCAGGGCCGGATTTAGATGAAGAAAGGCCCTAGGCTATTCCACTTTGGAGGCCCCTTCCAATCCCCCACCCCCACGACGAGAGGAAGATGGAAGAGTCCACCACTGACTGACACTGATGTGCAGCCGAACGTGGCCAATGAGATAAGGGCTGGAAAACTGCGCTTTTTATTTATTGCCAGTGCTAGTGTGGAGTTATCGGCTTAAAACACTATTATTCTGAAATGGAGGGCAAGGAAAATTACTGGTGTTGTTCAGTTAGTTAGAAAATCATTACTGAAGTGCTGTAGAGACTACAGTGCGTTGTGACAGCATATGTAAGAAAGGCCTATGGCAGTGTCAAAAATATTATACACCAGGCACGTACGAAGCTTTTTAAAAAGGGGGGTGGCATGGCAGGATTACAAAACAATTATGTGAAATAAGTGTACACAGCGCATATCACAAGTGTGAAGCTCAAAGACCCTTGCGGCCGGGGTCCAGGGTCTGCTTAAGGGCCCTGGAAGCTCTGGGGTTTTAGATGCTCTCTGGTGCATTCTGAGCCTTATTTTGGAGAATTCTTGCCCCAAATTTATGACGAATATTTCAGAAATAATTTTGGTTGAGTCAAGAGTAATGAGTGGTTGGAATGGGTTGATTGGGGTCATTGTTGTATACATTTTTTTAAATCAAGAATGGAAGCTGTCCTTGTTTTAATAATCAAGTTGTGCTGTAAAATGTTATATAAAATGTTATAAAGGAGCATGCAAACACTGCAAATAAAATACTGTAAGTTTTTGCAGTAAAACCTTATTTTAAAAATGCTTTGTGTGTTAATTTGATTGCCTGTTACTGTTCGACTGTGTTAGTATGTGCACATTAAAAATATGATGCAAAATGCAAGTCGCAAACTATGGAATACATATTTTTCAGTATTGTTATCAAAGAAAAGAAAGCAGTTCCAATTGTTTGATATTATTCATATGGAGAAAATATAATTGCTCTAAAACCTACCTTAATTTTTCAATCTCACTAAAGATAGTCCCCCTTTCCCTCTTCCCCCTCCTCCTCCCCCTCCCTCCACCTCTCTCTCCCTCCCCATCGCTCCATCTCCCTTCTTCCTCTCTTTCCCCCTCTGTCTCTCCCTCCCCTCCCTCTCTCTCCCCCTCTGCCTCAACCCCCCCCATCCCCCCCTCTCACATCCGCCCCTCTCTCCCCTCCCTCCCCCCCTCTCTTCCTCCCATGCAGCGAGGCTCCGACTCTGCGCCACAGACACCGCAGCCACCTCACCCCTTCGGCCCGGAGAAACAGGCACACCCGCAACGCAATATTCCACTACTTACCTGGAGTAGACACGAAGCATCGAGGTGATTGTGTGGAGTGCAAATGAGGATCTGAACTAGCCCGGGCCTACTGCACACGCGCGGAGAGACAGTGTCATTTTGCGTCACTACTGCATCACCGGCTTCCCCCAACTGTGCAGGCGCGAATAGTTGCAATTTTTTTCCACAGAACTTCCAGTAGGCCGGAACTAGAATTTCGGGTAATTTCCGTCAAAGTGGAATGGAGAACTTAATACAAACGTACTTGAAAACAAACCTTTTGAATTAAAGTCTTTTTTTCTTTTTTAACTACACTAATATAGAAACTAATGAATTAACATAGTAACAGTAATTGAATCTAATGGGAACTGTTAAAATGGTTGAATGTAATAATGTATTATAACGATTGACCCCCCCCCCCCCCCCCCCCCCCCCCCCCCCCGAGGGGAGGGGAAGGGGGGGCTAAATATTAGGAAATAGATTAACAACAGACTAAAATACTAACTTATAATATACGGCTTCAGCTCTAATTATGCTTGGGAAGAGATGAGAAGATTCAGATACTTGGCAAACAGCCAGGAGTCTGACTCTGGTTAACTCCTTCCAACCAGCAGTTTATTATTACTAAATATGAAGCAAATGTAAAAACTGTTAACATAAGTAAATGGTAGATAATTCGAAGACTTAATTAGATAAGACTTAATTAGATATATATATATACTGTAACTGTGAAACATATAATTCGGATTTGAATTGGCCTCATCT
Source organism: Okamejei kenojei (assembly GCA_035221665.1). Classification (NCBI taxonomy): domain Eukaryota; kingdom Metazoa; phylum Chordata; class Chondrichthyes; order Rajiformes; family Rajidae; genus Okamejei; species Okamejei kenojei. The sequence goes on along the minus strand of CM069145.1, from coordinate 8,074,676 downwards.
CCATTTTGCAAGATTTTTCAAGGGAGTGGAGCTAAATTTGTATTAACAACAACGGAAGTCAACAAATTTGTAACTACCACCACTAGGTGGCTAATTTGTTACAGTGTCGCTATTTTTAGACACTGTAATATCACTTTTTAAATTTGTTTTGTCACAATAATTCGCACTTTTTTGTCTTTTCGCTTAAGGACAACTTTGAAAGGGATGTACCATAGAAGCCCATAGCGGTAAATGCTCCCCCAACACCCAGAGACCTGAAGTATCTGTTGCACCGTATGTCTTAAAGGTATCAAAGTAATTTAAAATGCAAGACGATAAACAGAAGAAACTAGGAGGAATCACATTTTGTAGTTGGAATATAAGGGGTATTAACGAACCAATTAAAAGGGGTAAGATTTTTGCACAATTGAAATCGCTCAATTCAGATATCATCTTCTTGCAAGAAACACACCTGAAAATGCAAGCTCAGATTAGATTGAAGGTCAAACTGGATAGGTCAAACATATCAGTTCATATATCTCTAAATCTAGAGGCACGGCAATTATTATTCGTAAAGGTATACCATTTAAATCAAAGAATATTATAACAGACAAGGAAGGGAGATATCTTATAGTTACCGGAGAGATTCATGCTACCCCAATTACCATGGTAAATATTTACGCGCCTAATTTTGATAACCCTCAATTTATTAATAAAATCCTGAATATAATTTCGGAGTTTAATTATCAAAATGTGATAATTGGGGGAGATTTTAATTGCGTTTTAGATCCATACCTGGATAAATCCACACAACAAAAGAGGGTAATACAAAATCTAAAACTAGTGAACTCCTAAATACATACATAGAAAACACAAATATAACAGATGTTTGGAGGATCGCTAGCCCAGCTGGAAGGGAATACTTGTTCTATTCAACGGTACACAAAACTTACTCACGTATTTTACTATTTTCTAGTGGACACAAAACTAATTCCCTACACAATGAACCAAAAATATCATAACAGCATCATTTTTGATCAATCCCCATTAACTTTTTTTTTAAACTGGAAGGAATGTCTAATAAAAAATCATTTTGGAGGTTTAATCCTCAAATCCTAAATGACCCACAAGATGGTATATACTTAAAAAAAAGATGGAACTTTTTTTCGAGACCATTGACACCCCAGATATCTCACCTGTTTTACTATGGGAATCTTTTAAAGCATTTATCTGAGGATCTACAATTTCATACCAAGCTTTTCAAAATAAAAAGAATAAGGATGAACAAATGCAGTTAGAAGAACGAATTAGACAATTGATCGAGATAATGCTAAAGAGCCAACTATATATAATCATAATAAAATAACAATGCTAAAATTTAAATTAAATTTAATATTATCAGCAAAATTTATAAGATTATTTCAAATTACAAAACAGGAAAGCTTTGAATTCGGTGATAAACCACATAAACGTTTGGCACGTCAGCTGAAAAAACGGGAAAAAGATCATACGATTTTAAAGATTAAATCAGATCAAGGGGAATTGTTAACACTACCTAATGATATTAATAAAAGATTTGCTCAATTTTATCAAAATGTATACACATCTAAAATGTCAGCAGATAGTACCAAAGTTATAGATAACTGTAATCTCCCAAATCTCTACCCGGTTGAACAAGGGGAATTAGGAGCACAGATCTCAATTTAGGAAATAGAAGAAACAATAAACTCATTGAAGAATGGAAAAACACCAGGACCAGATGGGTTTAGTAATGAATTTTATAAAGGATTTTATGCGATAATTTCACCACGCGTAAATAAAATGTACACATATGCTTTCAAAGAACAAATATTACCAGAAACATTAGCAGAATCAACAATTACACTTATACCTAAAAAAGATAAAGATTTAGAAGACCCTGGTTCATACAGAGCGATTGCACTGTTAAATACAGATCAAAAAATATTAGCAAAAACATTAGCTAGAAGATTAAGTAAATACGTTAGTAAATTAATATTAAATTAATATTAAATTAATATTTAGGTATAAACCCCGGATTAAACGGGGTTTATACCCAAAAGATACTCATGCAATAATCTGAGACGTCTGTTTAATATAATGCATTCATATAAAACTGAAGAACAAGACTTATCAATTATCTCATTAGATGCAGAAAAAGCTTTCGATCAAGTGAAATGGGACTACATGGTTAAAGTATTGCAAAATTTTCAAATGGTAGAGAATTTTATTTCATGGGTAAAACTATTATATGACAGGCCCACTGCTAGAATATTAACTAATAACATGTTGTCTCAGAAATTTTAATTAACCAGGGGCAATAGACAGGGATGCTCACTATCACCCCTGCTATTTGCTCTTGTAATAGAACCGCGAGCTGAAAGCATTAGAACACATCCGAACATCCATGGTTATAATACAAAATGCTCAAATAACAAAATATCATTATACGCAGATGATGTACTACTGTACATCACAAAATCACAAATTAGCATACCAAATATATTAAATCTAATAGAGGAATTTGGATCCTTTTCAGGATATAGAATAAACTGGAATAAAAGTGAAATTATTACGATAAAACCTCAAGACTCAACACATCTGCTAAAATTCCCTTTTAAAATCGCCCTGATTAGGTTTTGGAAAACTCTTCCGATGTCTTTAACAGGACGAATAAATGCTATAAAAATGATCATTTTACCACAAATTTTATATCTATTCCAATCAATACCAATATACTTGCCTAAAAAGCTTTTTAAAAAACTAGATTCTGATATTACAAATTTCATATAAAGAAGACATTTGTGCAAACCTAAAGAATTTGGTGGATTAACACTCCCTAATTTTTTGTATTATTATTGGGCAGCAAACGTCAAAAATATGATTCACTTGTTGGGCAACTCTGCCCAGCAGGCAGATTGGATAGTAATGGAGAGAGAGGATTGCGCCCCTTTTAATATAGGAGCGATCCTTCTCTCACCAACAAAATTGAATAATACAATATATAGTAAAAATGCAATTATTCATAGGACTATTAGAATTTGGAAACAAATAAAATTAACCCTTAAATTACGAAATTTATCACTTCTCCCCCTATAGTTAATAATCCGTCGTATTGATAACCTTCTAATATTGATAAATAATTTACATATTGGGAAAGAATAGGAATTAAAACGTTCGGAGACATGTATGAAAATGGAAATTTCTTATCATTTCAACAACAACTTAAATACAACCTGAGAAGTAATTAATATTTTAAATATTTTCAAATTCGTGATTATTTCGTGACACAAGAATATCAAAATGTGTCTCCAGACTTATTAGACGAAGCAATGAATATAAAGGCAGACTCAACTAATTTAATATCATACTTGTTTATTATCCTAAATATAGAAATACCATCATCTGATAGAATTAGAAGAGATTGGAAACAAGAACTAGCTATAAAAATCTCGAAAGAGAGTTGGGATAAACACTTGCTATATGTGCACAAATGCCCTATCAATGTAAGACATATTTAAATCCAATTTAAAACTTTACGTAGACTATATTATTCAAAAACTAAAATAATTTTTTTTCATAATGTCTCCCCAATGTGTGATAAATGTCTATCCCAAGAAGCAACCATAGCACATTCCTTTGTTATTTGCATAAAAATTCAAAGATTCTGGAATGAAATCTTTGAAATTTTTTATAAAATTATTCAAAATAAAATTGAAACCGAATGCAGAATTTATTATTTTTGGAACAATGGAAGCCAGCTTGGAGCTGACTTAGTTCCAAAAGAGCTTTCTTAATTATGGCTTAATAATGGCAAAAAAACTTATACTTAAATTCTGGAAAAACGTTCCCACACCAACGATAAAAATGTGGATTTCAAATATGTCCGAAACGTTACACCTAGAAGATATGAGATTCCTCCTTGCAGGCAAATCAGACCATTTCCAAAAGATTTGGTCTCCATTTCTCGACTTATTACAAGCATAGGGTGCAACACAACTCTGATAATAAATGGTATCAAGACCTGGTGAGGGGTGTGTAAAGATACGAAGGAGGTACATCCCTTTTATCTTAGCTTATCTTACTTTCTCATATTTTCTGTCTTCTATTTTTTTTATTTTCTTTTTTCTTTCTTTTCCTTTGTTTTTCTTTTTTAGTCTTTCTTGTGTCTTACGCTTCTACGGGCTCTTCTGGATCACTCTCTCACGCACTTACTATCATATCTAACTCTCTCTATTCTTCTTCTTATTCTTCTTCTTAAAGTGTAAAATAAGAAGTGGTACAGGAAATGTATTGCGTTATTTTTGGCTTATATCATTGTGATGTACATTACTTCTAATAAAGAAAAAAATAAAATTTTAAAAAATTTAAAAAGTGGAAACGCTGAGAGCGCTCCAATTTTTTTTTCCTCGGGATTTGTTTTATTCTGGGAAAAAAACACCTTTGCCGGAGCCCCCCTAGAGTTTGACGCCCTAGGCTTTAGCCTATGAATCCTACAGGTAAATCCGGCCCTGCCGAGGCCCCCCTAGATCTCGAGGCCCTAAGTTTAAGCTTGTGAAGCTTATATGTAAATCCGGCCCTGGGAATGCGACGGGAAGATGTTTATCCCATCCAGGGAAAAAGATACAAATTAAGGAGATTAAAAGAAACCCGACACAACCCTGCATACACAGGGAAGTTTAGAATGTTGAGAACAAAGGGAAGACTTTTAGTATATACTAAACTATGTGGGACCCATTGGGTCCCAGCATCACACGGGAGGGCTGGTCCAATATTGGTGGCCAGTGGGGGGGGGGGAGGGGGGATTTCTGGAGCGCTTGTATGGGTGTTGTGGGCTGAAGGGACTGGTTTCCAGAGGGCTAGTATGGACATTGTGGGCCAAATGGATTCTTGGGCTGGCGGCTCAGTCACTCAAGCCTGTTGTGCTGGCAGCTCACTCACTCACGGCTGGTGGGCTGGCAGTTGACTCACGGCTATTCCTTGAAATTCAATTTCAAGCAGGGTGCAAGGCCACCACATTCAAGTGCAGTTTCTTACCACTTCAAACTGTGTGCAAGGCGACCAAATTCAAGTGCAGTTTCATACCATCTCAAGCAGGGTGCAAGGCCTGTAAAGACAGCAAGTTGTGACCTCTCCCTCCTCCATCTTGCAGAGACTGAGCCACGCCCACACTTCTGGGTTTTATAGTCCCTCTCGCCTCCCACTAGAAGGGGCGTGGCCTTCATGGCGTGATTGACAGGAGAGAGAATCTCAACATTTTTTAAACACTAATAACTCTTTTATTTTTCATCGATGGGAAAAATCCTCGGCACCTGATAAGCAAAGGAAGACTCCGTAAGATGGCCAAAAATCACAGCCATAATGGTAGCGTTTTTCCTAAAATCAATATACAACGCAAACAGAGTTTTAATAGTTACTGGACCAAGTGGGACCCGTTGGGTCGCGTCCCCTCAACGCGAGGTTGCGGTGTCACACACATACTAACCACCCCCCACTCACACACACGCACTAACCACCCCCCTTGATATTATATTAATATTATTAATTCGCTCCTTTTACCCCATCCCCACCCTATCCACTCATGCATAGCTCCTAACTCACAGGTGCATCTAGAGAGGGAGAGATGGGGGGGGAGAGAGAGAGGGCAGAGAAGAGGGGGGGTGGAAGAGAGGGAAGGGGGGAGATGGGGGGTGGAAGAGAGGCCGGGGGGAGAGAGGCAGGGGGGAAGAGAGGCTGGGGGGATGAGAGGCCGGGGGTAAGAGAGAGGCTGGGGGGGAGAGAGAGGAGCCGACCGAGGAGCCGCTAGAAAGCGCCGAGAGAAAGGGATCCCCGAGAGAAAGCGACCCCAAGAGAAATCGACCCCCGAGCGTCTTTTGAATAACGGGGACGAGGCGGGAGAGGTGGGGGGGAGAGGAGGTAGAGGAGGGGGAGGAGGGAGAGGTGGGAGAGGTGAGAGGGCTGCATCTTTTGAATAACGGGGGGGACGTCACTTGCTGCGCGAGCAAGACGGCAGGCATGCAGATCCATTGTGACATCATCAGCCAAAGACAGTCGACGTTTTGACAGATTTTTGAAATTTTTCATTGATAACTCGAGAAATAAAGCATGAATATTTCAGAAAAGGCTAATTTGGACTCCAGGACAAAATCTCTAACGGAATATGTAAAAATGTTACCGTTAGCACGTCATTTTCTCATGAAGATGTGATTACACACACACACACACACACACACACACACACACACACACACACACACACACACACACACACACACACACACACACACACACACGCACACACACACACACACACATCCACATACAAGATCAGACTTTTCCTAATTACTAGACCAAGTGGGACCCGTTGGTAAGATGGGAGGCCTGGTCCCCCAACGCAACCCGTTTCCCAACGCAATATTCCACCACTCACTCATAGCCCCCACGGGAGGCCTGGTCCCCCAACGCAACCCGTACCCCTCCCCAACGCAATATTCCACCACTCATCCATAGCCGACAACTGCGTAGGGGCTGCTCATTTCGCCTTATTCACCCTCCCACATTTTTAAACTAAAAAAAAAATGCAATTGCACTTGCTAGGGCTAGCAGGACTCAGTGTACTTGGATAGCAACAATGTTGCAGGCAGGGCTGCAACCCCATTGTGACGTCACAGCTGTAAGCATAGGGAATAAGCAGTTATTTTTTCTCCAAGTTATCTCCAAGTGTTTTGAGATTTTTTAACATTTTGATTAATAACTCGAGAAATAATGCATTAAATTTTGAGATAAGGCGATTTTGGACGCCACAAGATTATCTCTATCGGAATATGTAAAAATGTTACCGTTAGGACATCCTTTTTTCGAGAAGTTGTGATTACACACAAACACAGACACACACATCTAAGATCAGAGATTTATAGTTATTTACAAGACCAAGTGGGACCCGTTGGGTCCCATCCCCTCAACTCGCGGTTGCGAGAGGGCGCCATGCGGCATCACACACACACTAACCACCCCCCTTGATATTATATTAATATTATTCTTTCGCTCCTTTGACCCCATCCCCGCCCTATCCACTCACTCATAGCCCCCAACTCGCAGGCGCATCTGGAGAGGGAGGGGGGTAGAGAGAGAGGGCAGAGAGAGAGGGGGCAGAGACAGAGAGAGAGGGGCAGAGACAGAGAGAGAGGGGCAGAGACGGGCATAGAGAGAGAGGGGCAGAGACAGAGAGCGGGAGGGAGAGAGAGGGGAGGGAAGAGAGGGGGAGAGACAGGGGAGAGAGAGGGGGGGAGAGAGAGGGGGAGAGGGGGAGAGGGAGAGGGAGGGGGAGAGGGGGAGAGGGGGAGGATAGAGAGAGTGGTGAAAAGAGGGAGGGGGGAGAGGAAGGGGGGAGAGAGAAGGGCGGGAGAGGTGGGGGAGAGTGGAGGGGGAGAGGGGAGGGGAGAGAGGGGTGTAGAGGAGAGCAGTGGTGGAAATCCCGGGGGGGCAGGGGAACACATGCCCCCCTCTGTTTTGAGATGTGGGGGACGATCCCCCCCCCCCCCATTTTTTGTAATCCGGATTTTAAAACCCGGTGAAATCTCTGCTTTCCGCAAGACAGTGGGGGTGGGACTGCTGATCGAGGGCGCCGATTGGATGAGGGAGACGTTGGATGAGGGAGACAGCCAGCGCAGAGAAGCAGCGCTAAACCCAGCTCACCTCTGCTTCTCCCGCCGGGTTAACCTACATCATTGCCTGGACTTATGGCCCAGGCTCCCAGTGCGGAGAAGCAGCGCTAGCTCCACGGTTCCGGACTGGTATTCCGTCAGCCCAGGTAGGGCTGTCGGTTAACCCGGCGAGACAGGCAGAATTGAGCTGCATTTAGTGCTGGATTGACCTGTAATTACCGTTCACAGGGCCCACGGCAGAAACCTTCGAAGACTCGCGTGTGTGAGTGTGCGCATGTGCGCGCGGCCACCAAGAAATTGTGTCCCCCGTCCCCTCCATATTTTGATAGCGATTTCTGTCACTGGAGGAGAGGGAGGCGGAGAGGAGGAGGGGGGAGAGGAGGAGGAGGGGAGAGGATGAGGGGTGAGAGGAGGAGTGGAGAGGAGGGGAGGAGAGGAGGAGGGGAGTGGGGCGAGCGGCCGGGCAGCGAGGGGCCGGGTGACGTCACGCTCAGCGCATGAACGCAGCACGCAGACCCATTGTGACGTCATCACGTCATCAGCGTAAGACGGTTACGTTTTTTCAGATTTTTGAACATTTTGATTAATAACTTGAGAAGTGAAGCATGAATTTTTCAGATGAGGCGATTTCGGAGTCCACGGAATAATCTCTACCGGAATATGTAAACATTCTACCGTTAACGCGTCGTTTTTTTGCGAAGATGTGATTACACACACAGACACACACATCCAAGATCAGAGTTTTATAGTTATATACTAGACTAAGTGGGACCCGTTCACATGGGAGGGCTGGTCCCCCAATGCAATATTCCACCTCTCCATCAATTCCAATATTCGTGTCCAGTGGGGGGGGGGGGGGGGTTTGAAGCGCTAGTATGGGTGTTGTGGGCCGAAGGGGACTGGTTTCCAGAGGGCTGGTATGGACATTGTGGTCCGAATGGATTCTTGGGCTGGACTCTCTGTCTCTCAGGTCTGGTGGGCTGGCAGCTCAGTCACTCAGGCCTGGTGGGCTGGCAGCTCATTCACTCAGGCCTGGTGGACTGGCAGTTCGGTCACTCAGGCCTGGTGGGCTGGCAGCTCAGAAACTGCCAGGAATTCTGCTCAAAACAGGTGTGAGACTGTGGAGGATCAATTTTAGACATTTTTCATCTTTTCTGCAGATCACAGCAATAAAGGAGGAAAGTCTATATTGGCCTGGATCTCACAGGGAACCAGTGAAGGGAGGGATAAAAATACTGGGGTGAGGTTTAATACTTGCAGGGGGAATACTTACTATTGGGCAGAATGCACTCCTCCTGGCCTAGTGCGGGCCTGATGGGCCGTAGGGACTCTTTTAAATAAATTTCTGAGTTAAATCTCAGTAAAAGGCACTTTTTCTGGACTTTTCCTGGCCTAGCTCATTGCATTTTCATTTCACTTCCATTGCCATTGCAGTTTCAAGCACAGGGGTGGCCAAATAGCTCATTGCATTTTCATTTAATTTCCCTTGCCATTGCAGTTTCAAGCACAGGGCAGGCTGAACAGCTCATTGCATTTTCATTTCACTTCCATTGCCATTGCAGTTTCAAGCACAGGGCAGGGCAAACAACTCATTTTGTTTTCATTAAGGGCTAACAAATCATTTATTGCAAGTACATTGGAGACTCATAGTTCAGTTGATTCGCAGCTTAGAATGAGAGTCGTGGCCTCTCCCTTGCGATCTCGCAGAGTGACTGAGTCATGTCCAGGCATCCGTGGTTTTATAGTCCTACCACCCCCACCCCCCCAGAGAAAGGGGCGTTGCTTTCATCGCAGTGATTGACAGGCGAGTGGATCTCAAGGTTTTTTAAACACTCATAACTTTTTTTTTCATTGGTGGAAAAAATCCTCGGGGCCTGCTCAGCAGAGTAGTGTGAGTAAGATGGCCATATATCATAACGATATATGGTAGCGTTGTTTCTAAAATCAATATACAGTGCAGGCAGAAAGTGGTCAAGATGACACTTTTAATTACATAGACGGATGGATGGGTATGATATGATATGATGATATGATAGATGTTTAGTTTATATATCCAGGATACTGCAGAGACTGCCCTCTACTACAGCAAAAGAATGAAGTGACTATTTAGGATAATGTGCTCCATCAATTGTGTCAGGTGATCAATAACCTAAGAGTGCTGGCAATATTCCATCTGGAAAGCTGGAAAAATCAAACTTCATCTACCCAAAAGGGAAAATTTAATAAATGTTGACTCTGAAATGTAAACAAAAAAATTCCACGATTGTAATACGAAGTGAAAAAGAGTAACCATTTAAAAACACTTTGGCCACATGTCTCATGAGATGTCTTGATGTACCTCACTGGCCTATTTCACCATCATCAGGTGCTGAAAACGAATCAAAGTCCTGAGCTGTGTTCTGTGATCTAAAATTGTGCAGATATCCTATTAGCCGTATTCACATGAAGAACTGTTCTGAATCATTTTCTCGTTGCTGATAAATTTGAGAGTTTTGTTTAATCACTACCAGAAGTAGAAATTTTAACGGATAATCACCAATATATCATGAATCAAAAAGTTATATTTCATTAGCAAGTATGATAAGCCCCATTAATTCTGTCTATATTTTCTTTTCACTTCCCATTTGTTCACCATAAATTATTGTTAATGTTCAATAAGAAACATGACATTTTTACACTTTTCACCTTTTGTTTTACTTCTAGTTACCTCCAATCCAGTGAGATGAAATTCAAGGGGTAAATCTCTCAGCTGTGCCATTCCATGCTCTTGTAATGCTGATTCCGATGAGTCATCCAAAACAGAGGTGAAGAATTGATTTGCTTCATCTGTCTCTATTTTCTTGAATTTGGAAATAAATTAAAATCAAATCAAATTTGTAAAATCCTCATTAAATTTCATAATTACCATAGATATTTCTCAGATTTAGATTCCTCGTCATTCTTGAATAAAATGATAGTCATAGATGTTGTGGTTTTAGTAAAAGAGGGGTGTTAAAATGCCATAGTAATTAATGGGTACGTAACCTAGATATTCGTAGTGCCAGTGTCAACATTTAGTCAAAATGAAAAAGCACATGCAAGGATGGAATCAGTTAGGGTCTTTGAGGAATATAAATAATGGAGGAAATAACTCAAATGGGAAATTATTAGGGCCAGAAGGGGTCACAAAATGGTTTTAACTGGTTGGATTCAAGAAAATCGCAGAACTTTTTATACCTACGTTAAAAACAAAAGGGTAATCAGGGAGAAGGTAGGACCGCTCAAGGATAAAGGAGGAAAGTTGTGCCTGGAGTCTGCGGATGTAGACGAGGTACCATACAAGCACTTTGCATCTGTTTTCATCTAGGAGTCGGGACCCTTCTTCAGACTAATTCTTTCTTACTAATATAAGGGCAGTTTGAGATTACGAAGGAGGAGGTGTTGGGGCTCTTAAAGAAGATGAAGGTGGATAAATCTCCAGAAGCTGATGGGATCTTTCCCAGGTCATTGAGAAAGACAAGAGAGGAGACTGCAGGTGAATTGAAGCATCTTCTGTAGCCACCGGCGAGATCACACAGGACTGGAGAGTAGCTAATGTTGTTCCTTTATTTAAGAAATAGAGAGAATCTTATGAAGAGATAACAACGGTGATCGATGAGGAAAAGACAGTGGATGTTGTCTACATGTATGTTAATTAGGGATTTGATAAAATCCCCCAGATAGGCTGATCCAGTAGACTAAGATGCACGGGATTAACAGTAACTTGGTTGTATGGATTCAAAATTGACTTACTGGTTGAAGGCAGAGGATTGTGGTGGAAGGACAATATCCAGGCTGATGGTCTGTGACCAATGGAGTTCTGCAGAGACTGGTGCTTGGATCTCTGCTGATTGTGATATATATAAATGATTTGGGCATAAACATAGATGGATTGGTTCATAAATTTGCAAATGACACAAAGATTGTTGGCATCGCAGACTGCAAGGAAGGCTGTCAAAGTATATATCAGCTATAGTCTATAGTGGCCTGGCAGCTGCGGCTCGCCTGCAGTCCGTCTGTTTTTTTCTTTTATTTGTGTTTTCTTGTGTCTGTTTTAGTTAAATTTTAGTTTATTAGGCTGTGTATGTGTAGGGGAGGGGGGGTGGGTGGGAGAAACAAGGTTTTAGTCTCTCCCTTTGGGGGGTTGCGGCTTTTCTTGTCGTGTCCCCCGTCACCGTCTCCGTCTGTGCTGAGGCCTAATGGCGGAGCTGGCGGCCTCGGAGTTGTGGCGGCGTTTCAGCATTCCAGCGGCGGTAGCGGCCCGGCTTCACAGCTGTGGTGCTCCAGCGGCGTTCCAGCGGCGGCCCGGCTTCAGAGCTGTGGTGCTCCAGCGGCGTTCCAGTGGTGGCGTTTCAGCAACGACCCAGCTTCAGAGCTGTGGTGCTCCAGCAGCGTTCCAGCGGCGACCCGGCTTCAGAGCTGTGGTGCTCCAGCGGCGTTCCAGTGGTGGCTTTCCAGCGGCGACCCAGCATCAGAGCTGTGGTGCTCCAGCGGCGTTCCAGCGGTGGCGTTCCAGCGGCGACCCGGCTTCAGAGCTGTGGTGCTCCAGCGTTCCAGTGGCGGACCCTGCTTTAGAGCTGTGGCGACGTTCCAGCATTCCGGCGACGGGGGTGGCGGCAGCCCGGCTTCGGAGGCTCAGCCAAGGGCCTAGTAGACGACAACATCGGAGGCCTGGATCACCTCAGCGCAGAGGGAGAACAAGGAGGGAAGAAGACAAAGACTTTAAGACTTTTGCCTTCCACCACAGTGAGGAGGTGCCTGGTGAACTCACTGTGGTGAATGTTACATATGTGTTTATTGTGTGTTTTGTTTTTTATTGTATGTATGACTGCAAGGCAACGAAATTTCGTTCAGACCAAAAGGTCTGAATGACAATAAAGGATACTTTGACATTGACTTTGATATATAAACTATATTCAAAGTATAAATCAGCTGCAGATATGGGCTGAAAAATGGCAGATGGAGTTTAAACTGAGCAAGAATGAGGTGCTGCACTTTGTGAGGACAAATGCAAAGGGAAAATATGCAATTAATTTGGAAAGGGTGCAGAGGTTTACCAGAGTGATGCCTGGATTATTAGCTAAAGGGATAGGTGGACAGATTTGGATTGTTTTCATTGGAATGCCGGAGGTTGTGAGGAGACCTGACAGAAGAAAATAAAATTATGAGAGGCATAATCAGAATCTTTTACCCAGGATGTAGAGAAAAACAAATATTAGATACTACAAATATTAAAATACTAAATAGTACTACAAATAGAAAATTACATTTATATCCTACAGATCAATTGAAAATATTGCACTCTGAATAAACAAAACTCATAAATAGATGAGTAGAACTTCTATTGGCTTTGTACATGAAGTGTCAAGACCAATGAAAACTTCAGATGTACTATTATTCAGAGGTATTATACATTAAATAATTAAATAAAAACACCCTGATCAAGTTCACTCACTATTTTAAATGCACTTATTTTAAAATTTCTGTTAAATTCCAGTGACCACATTAATATCGTAAGAATATAGCGTGTCAGGCAGCATCTGTGAAGGGAATAGACAGATGACAATTTGGGTCAAACCTGGCCAGTTTGAAGAAAGATCATAACCCGGAACATCATCTGCCCATTCTCTCCACAAATGCTGCCTATTTGCTATATTCATTTTATTGACACAAAATGCTGGAGTCAGTGGGTCAGGAGGCATCTCTGGAGACAACGGATCGGTCACATTTCGGGTCGGAAGCCTTCTTTAGACATTATATGGGGGAGGGGGGAACTGGAAGCAAAAAAAGACCATGACACATCAGGGCCAAAAACACATTACCTCAGGTAGGTAAGTTCCCAGATGGGCTGATGGTTGGCTGGGGATGGTGTGATCTTTAGTGGCATTTGATATGCTAGCTTTCATAGATTAAACTATTGAGTACGAGAGGGTGGTTTTGGTGGGAATTTTCACGCATTCCTTACCAGCTGAACCACACCCTCCCCAGGTGCTTTACCTGCAACCACAGGAGACAGAAACATAGAAAAATAGGTGCAGGAGTCAGCCATTTGGCCATTCAATATGATCATGGCTGATCATCTAAAATCAGTACCCTGATCCTGCTTTTTCCCCATATCCCTGATTCCTTTAGCCCTAAGAGCTAAATTTAACTCTCCTTTGAAAACATCCAATGAATTGGCCTCCACTGCCTTCTGTGGATTTAATACCTATTCTTATACCTTCTCCCTTAGCTCTATTCAGGGATCCCAACAGTCCTTCAAGGTGAGACAGAGGTTCACATGCCCCTCCTCTAACCTAATCTACTCCATCCAGTGTTCCCAATGTGGGCTCCTGTACATTGGCAAGACAAAGTGTAGACTTGGCGACCATTTAGCTGAACACTTACGCTTGGTCTGCAAGGCCAATGCATCTCCTGGTTACTAACAATTTAAACTCCACTTCCCATTCTGATCTTCCCGTCCTGGGCCTCTTCCATTGTCAAAGTGAAGTCACACATAAATTTGAGGAACAGCACCTCACATTTCGTTTGGACAGCTTACAACGCAGCAGTATGAAAGTTGAATTTTCAAACTTCAGGTAACTTCTACAAACACTCCTCTCCATCTTCTCCACCTTCCTCCACTAAAAGTCGGTTAACCAGTTCCGCAGCTCGCAACAATGCATCCTTCTTGGGACAATTGGCCTATCATGGAACCTCCCTGCTTGAGGTCATCTGTTGCCGTCCCTGGTCTGTCCTGGTCTTTTGTTGCTTCCAATTCCCCCACTCCACCTCCATTTCCTCCCCTCCACAAACAATTAGTCTGAAGAAGGGTCATGATCCGAAACATCACCTATCCATTTTCTCCAGGGAAAACCAGCGTCAGCAGTTCCTTGTTGTTACATTTATTATATTCTTCCTATTAATTGCTCAAGATTCCAGTATCTGCAGTTTCTTGTGTCTTATGACTGTACAGATCTGTTATGCTCATATTCGTACAAATTGATAAAGCAATATCTCCCTCCAGTGTATTTACAAATAAGATCACGTAAGCATAAATGTGATCATGGAATTTACATAGAAACCTATAAACAATTATTACAAATTCGAAAAATCAGCCTCTCACATGATTATGCATTACCCAACACAGCATATATGCCTGGAAATTCATCTTTCAGTACTGATAAATAGGCCACGGCATGTTGCACTCTTTTTTCCAAAAGTGAGTTCCAAAGAAAATTCCTAGAGTTCAATCAGAAAATTCCTCAGCAGTCATAGCCCAAAGGCCATAATAGCCCAATCTAGTGTTCGGTACCTATCTTCTATGATCCAGAGAGACTTTTGTTTCCATCTAAAACAAATTCCTTCATCTAAATTGGAACTGTATCTCTGCTCCTTCCTGAGTTATTTAAGTAAAATAAATTGAGGGGACAAGTACTAGGTCTGGCAGAGAGTCAATAGATGATAAAGAAAAATAAACTAAAGATAAACAATGGTAATGATATAGATGAGGAAAGTAAAAAACAGGTAAGAAAGAGAAAGGAAAATTAGCAATGGGAAAGCAAAACTAGTATTAACTGGACCTGAAAATCTAAGGGACAAAGTTTAAAGGAATGTGTGGGGCAAGTTCTTTTTTGCACAAAGAGTGGTACGTGTCCCTAGAACCCACTGCCAGGGGTGCTGGTGAAGGCCCATACGATAAGGACATGTAAGAGACTTGCAGATAGGCACATGTACATGCAGGGAATAGAGGGACATGGTTCAAGTGTAGGCAGAGGAGATAAGTTGGAATAAGATGTGGTAACATATTTGGCACAGACATCGTGGACGGAAGGGCCTGTTCCTGTGCTGTAGTGTAATGTTTTATGAAAGAGTTGCGAGAGTGAAACATAAAGACATATTAAGCTTTTGTTGTTGTTACATATTCACGGAGCAAAGAACGACCAAGATAGACCATGTATAAAAATGCAGGTTTATTCAGTCACGGGACAACCGGGAAGTGAAGGGTGTGAGATCCGGCGGGGACTAAATACGTGCGTGAGTGTGGGCAGACCTGGAGCGAGTGACGCGTAAATGACCCACTGTAGCGGCAGATTTTTATATCATTCAAGAGATACTCCCTCTAGCCACTAAGCGGACTGCATGGTTAAGGAGAATGTCGTTACACGCATGTGAGCTCTCTGCCGGGGACCTTCAGAACCTCTTCACAGATAAATCTTCATAACAGTGATTGTTACAATGCCGGATGATGGCTGGTTTCCAGCTTCCTTCGTGTTGAGTCGAGTGTAGGCTCTGTCCTTAGTGCTAAATGTTCACGGCCTGGTGTGAGTATCATAGTTCTACTTCATGACCTCTTGTTTGTTGCATATACGTTCCTGGATGGCCTGCTGTAGAAGCTTGAATCTGGTACGTAAAGGGCGTTTGAACATTATGTCAGCAGGTGATGTGCCCGTTAATTAATTTGGAGTAGTTCGATAATGGAAAAGGAAACAACTTAATTTCATCATCATATCACCTTGCGTTTGTTTCATGAGGCCTCGTTTCACCATTTGCACTGCACGTTCAGCAAGCCCATTTGATGCTGCATGATGTGCTGTTGTCAGGTGCTGAATACCATTCTTCTCCACAAACTCCTTGAATTCTAAGCTTGTGAAAGCCAGGCCATTGTCGGATAATTTCCAGAATGCCAAAGGTAGCAAAGACTGATTGTAATTTAGACACAGTAGTCACCGAGGTGCATGACATCTGTGTAGGTAGCAACTCTATCTATCAACAATGACCAGAAACATGTGGCTCCAGAACATTCTGAAATAATCAATATGAATGTGCTTCAACGGGGAATTGGGCCAAGCCCATGGTTTCAGGGGAACTTTTGGGGATGCATTCTGCATGATCTGACAATTGGGACAAGCGTGTACCATATTATTGATATCGGTATCAATTTTAGGCCACTACACATAATTTCTCGTCAGTGCCTTCATTCTAACAACACCAGGATGAGCATCATGCAAGTCACGAAGTATGCGCCCACGGCCTTGAGGTGGAACAACTACTCGACTGCCCCATAATATACAGCCATACTGTAGGCTTTGTTCATGTTGACGGCTCGTTGAACATCAGGTGAAGGGCTGGTGGGCCAACCAACCTGTAGAGCCCTTTTAACCTGTGACAGGAGTGGATCGTGGGCTGTCCACTGCCTTTTGATGTAACTCTTGACTGGTGTTTTAGCTAGGCATTGCAAGAAGTGAACAGCATCGAACGGAGGTACTGAGGTATCGAAAGCTCAGTCAGAGACTGTATTCTCTAAAACTGGCAATCTGCTTAAGGTATCTGCAACAACATTTTATTTTCCGGGGGTACACTTCATAGAAACATAGAAACATAGAAATTAGGTGCAGGAGTAGGCCATTCAGCCCTTCGAGCCTGCACCGCCATTCAATATGATCATGGCTGATCATCCAACTCAGTATCCCGTACCTGCCTTCTCTCCATACCCTCTGATCCCCTTAGCCACAAGGGCCACATCCAACTCACTCTTAAATATAGCCAATGAACTGGCCTCAACTACCCTCTGTGGCAGAGAGTTCCAGAGACTCACCACTCTCTGTGTGAAAAAAGTCTTTCTCATCTCGGTCTTAAAGGATTTCCCCCTTATCCTTAAGCTGTGACCCCTTGTCCTGGACTTCCCCAACATCGGGAACAATCTTCCTGCATCTAGCCTGTCCAACCCCTTAAGATGGTGTAAGAGTACGCAGAGAGAGATAAGGCCCATTGTTGCATTCTCGGTTTCGACATCTATTGGATACCGCGCATCTCTCCGATCAAGCCTAACAGGGGCTTGTGGTCTGTGTGAAGTTCAAAAGGACGCCCAAAGTTGTACAAACGGAAGCGCTTAAGGCTAAACATAATGGGGGGGGGAGGGCATTCTAGTTTAGAATCCTCTGGCCGTGGAATAAGTCTGTGTTTGTTTGTTTGTTTGTTCATTTGTTCCGGTGAAGGTGCTGTGCACAAGGCAGCCAGCCAATAGTTGCTTGTCTTTGTCTTTTTGTTTTTATTTTTAAGTTCAAGTTTTTGTGTACTTTGGTTTTTTTGGGTCATAATGTATCAACACTGGAGAAGACTAGAGGGCTGCTTTTATTTGTTTGAATGCTCTTTGCTCGGCATTTGACCGTACCAGCGCTGGTCCTTCTTGGGTAATCGGTACAAGGGCTTCAATTCTGTAGCCAACTGGTTTATGAATGTGAAATCGGTTTAAATGCTTTTAAATATATAAAAGATACATGGTGGAATACTTGACTAGGTTGTAGCTTGTATTCCAAGAGAAAGGGACAAGCCCAGGCTTGTCTCAGATTGATGTATATTGAGACAATGACCGATTCCTTTGAAATGTCTTGTCCTGAAAGTATCATCTGATAAGAGACCGATGCCTTTGAAATGTCTTGTCCTGGAAGTACCAACTGATAAGATGCCTTTGAAATGTGTCTACTAATTGATAAGTGAGACAACCAACTGATAAGAGACAAGCTCAGACTCATCCTGTTATGATGTATATTGGCTGCATCTTGTGACCATAACTAACATCTTTGGAATGTGATTAAGTGACACAGTATAAAACACAGTGCAAATCTTTGTTCATTGAAGTGGTGGTGCTGGGAAGTCAAGTGCCTGTTGCTTACTTGACTGGTGTATCACCATCATTTCAGCCAGCTGATGATCAGTAAAGCTTGAGTTGGCTTACCTAACGTTTTTGTGAGTTGTCTGTTTTTAAAGTAGAGAATCTTATCAAATGTCTAACTAGCCCTAGCAAGGAACGCTACTGTGCGATTAGTTAGTGTATCTGGACTTTCAAAAAGCCTTTGACAAGGTCCCACATAAGAGATTAGTATGCAAAATTAGAGCACATGGTATTGGGGGTAGGGTATTGACGTGGATAGAGAACTGGTTGGCAGACCAGTAGGAATTAATGGGTCCTTTTCAGAATGGCAGGCAGTGACTAGTGGGGTGCTGCAGGGTTCGGTGCTAGGACCCCAGTTGTTTACAATATTTATTAACGATTTAGACGAGGGAATTAAATGTAACATCTCTAAGCTTGCAGATGACACAAAGCTGGGTGGCTGTGTGACCTGCAAGGAGGATGCTATGAAGCTGCAGGGTGACTTGGATAGGCTGGGTGAGTGGGCAGAAGCATAACAGGTGCAGTATAATGTGGATGAATGTGAGGTTATCCACTTTGGTGGCAAGAACAGGAAGGCAAATTATATCTGAATGGTGTCAGATTATGGGAAGGGGAGGTGCAACAAGACCAGGGTGTGCTTGTATATCAGTTACTGAAAGTAAGCATGCAGGTACAGCAGGCAGTGAAGAAAGCTAATGGCATGTTGGCCTTCATTGCGAGAGGATTTGAGTTTAAGAGCAAGGAGGTCCTACTGCAGTTGTACAGGGCACTGGTGAAACCGCACCTGGAATATTGTGTGCAATTTTGGTCTCCTAATTTGAGGAAGGACATGATTGCTATTGAGGGAGTGCACCATAGGTTCACCAGGTGATTGACATATGATGAAAGAATGGGTCGACTGGGCTTGTATTCGCTGGAATTTAGAAGGATGAGAGGGGATCTTATAGAAACATATAAAATTCTTAAGGGATTGGACAGGGTAGATGCAGGAAAAATGTTCCCGATGTTGGGGGAGTCCGGAACCAGGGGTCACAGTGTAAGAATAAGGGGTAGGCCATTTAGGACTGAGACGAATAAAAGCGTTTTCACCCAGAGTTGTGAATCTGTGGAATTCTCTGCCACAGAAGGCAGTGGTGGCCAATTCACTGAATGTTTTCAAGAAAGGGTTAGATTTAGCTCTTAGGGATAAGGGAATCAAGGGATATGGGGGAAAAGCCAGAACGGGGTAGTGATTTTGGATGATCAGCCATGATCATATTAGATGGCGGTGCTTGCCCAAAGGGTCGAATGGCCTCCTGCACCTATTTTCTATGTTTCTATGTCTTCTATTCGTGGTAGGGGATACGTGTTCAGTTTTGTCGCCGTGTTGGTGGTTAGCTGATAGTCACCACAAATGCGAACTGATCCGTCGGACTTGAGGACTGGCACAATCAGAGCTGTCCACGACTGAATAAGGCACCGATTCGATCACACCCGTTTTCTGTAACCAGTCCAGTCTTCTTCAACTTTTGGGCAGACAGCGTATGGCACCGGACGGGCTTTATAAAATCTAGGCTGACAGTTTTCTTTGAATTTGAACCTAGCTGTTGGGCCGCGGTATTGACAACAAACTTCGGCTTAGAAAACTCGGTGTTTCTGTAGTAGGGCAGTTAATGCCGGACTTCCACTAAGGCAGTTAATTTTGTATAGAATAGATGGAATGTTATTAATCCAATTTCTACCCAGCAATTTCGGCTGTTGGTCTCCCCTGAACACATGCACTGGTAAGTGGAATAGGTAGTCTGCCCAAAAAACACAGAGGATAATAACACTACATCCGGTGTAGCTGTGGAACACCGAATCTGGGCGGTAATCTTGGTATTCGGTGTAATGATGACTCACCTATCAAAGTGACGGCTGAACCGGTATCCAGTGCAAGCCTCATGGGCTGGTTGTTCACTGTCAGCGGAATCACGAACGGAGGATGGCTCTGACTTTTCATCCCATGGGTTTCATAATGGTCGTCTACTCATGTGGAGTTGTGCGTCTAAGTTTGTCGTTCCCCCCCGGCGCGTTGCTTTGCAAAACAAACCTTCTCGAGGTGCCCTACCTTCCGACAGAACCTGCAAACTGTGTTTCTGTGCTTGCAGTCAGACCACTATACGTGGCTTCCATCGCAGCAAAGGCACCTTTGTGAAGGTTGATATGGTCATAGCTGTGCGTCACTGGTCGATCAGCGTTGGCAAACATTGACGTCTTCACGAGGGGGTTCTCGCTCCCATATTGCCTGAATCAGTGATGAATAGGTTGAAGCTGTGTAAGACACTTCTTGACTGCTTCCCTATGACGAGCAGTGGAGAAGACCTTGTCCCAGGACAAATCAGATACAAGGCTCTCGGGTGTTTTTTCGTCACAGGTCCCGATAATCAACGCCTGTATTAATATTGTTTCCTCAAACTTGTTAGGCTGGATCTCGTTATACTTGCATTCTTGCACAACCAAGTTTGTTTTGGAATAAAATCATTGATGTTCTCTTCTGCTGTGAGAAATTGAAGTGCTCCGTAAAAACATTGTCTTGTGCCCCCAACCTTTATCAGAGCCCCAAATACGCTGGTCAAATCCGGTTCACTTTATAAGTGTAACGCATCGAAGTACTTCTGACCGAGTTCGCCAAGTGTATGCGAGGCAGCCTGAGTTTCATTGCTTCCTCCAGTCTCACCGTTGAGGTCAAAATAGGTAGAAGCTGGATCTAATCCTGGAAGGTTCTCTTCCATTGTATCCAGGTTCCGGGCATTGTTCTTGCCATAGCTGCAACCCAGAATGAAGGGTGTGCTGGAAACGGAGATGCCATTTCGATTTTGGTCCTTGTCGGCAAAATGTTACATATGTGCGGAGCAAAGAACGACTAAGGTAGACCATGTATAAAAATGCAGGTTTATTCAATCACGGGACAAACGGGAAGTGAAGAGTGTAACGTCCGGTGGGAACTAAATATGTACCTGTGTGTGGGCGGACCCGGAACGAGTGACGCGTAAATTACATGCTCCGAGCGGACCCAATACCGACAGCCGGGTAATAGACAGGTTAGCGTGCATGCGCCTGTGCGCGTTTCATGGAGCTACATGGGCTACGGCGCCCACAATCTCTATATAGGAGTTGCGTGTTAACCAGTCAGCGGAAAGATAATACATGATTACAATCGAGCCATTCACAGTATCAAAATGCATGAGAAGGGAATAACGTTTAATGCAAGATAAAGCCAGTAAAGTCGAATCCAAGATAGTTTGAGGGTCATCAATGAGATAGATAGTAGTTCAGGACTGTTCTCTAGTTGTGGTAGGATGGTTCAGTTGCCTGATAACAGCTGGGAAGAAACTGTCCCTAAATCTGGAGGTGTGCATTTTCACACTTCTATACCTTTTGCCCGATGGGGAGAGGGGAGAAGAGGGAGTGGCCAGTGTGACGTCCTTGATTATGCTGCTGGCCTTGTCGAGGCAGTGTGAGGTATATATATAGTCAATGAAAGGGAGGTTGGTTTGTGTGATGGTCTGGGCTGCATCCACAATTCACTGCAATTTCTTGCGGTCTTGGATGGAGTTGTCCCCAAACCAAGCTGTGATGCATCCCGATAAAATGCTTTCTACAGCATATCTGTAGAGGTTGGTGAGAGTTGTTGGGTACATGCCGAACTTACAAGAGTAAAGGGGGCTGAGAATGCATCCTTGCCAAGCACCAGTGTTGCGGATAATCGTAGAGGATGATTTGTCCTCTATCCGCACTGATTGAGATCTGTCGATCAGGATGTTGAGGATCCAGTTGCAGAGATGAGTCCCACATGTTTGGTGATGAGCTTGGATGGTATAATGGTGTTAAAGGCAGAGCTGTAGTCTATGAATTGGAGTCTCACATAGGTGTCTTTCTTATACAGGTGTTCCAGGGATGAGTGTAGGGCCAGGGTGATGGTATCATCCGTGGATCAAGAAGGCTCACCAATGTCTTTTTCCTGAGGAGACTTAAGAAGGTCCACCTTTCTCCCCAGATTCTGGTGAACTTCTACCGCTGCACCATCGAGAGCATCCTTACCAACTGCATCACAGTATGGTATGGTAACTGCTCTGTTGCCGACCGGAAAGCTCTGCAGAGTGTGGTGAAGATCGCCCAACGCATCACAGGCTCCTCACTCCCCTCCATTGAGTCTGTCCATAGTAAACGATGCCTGCGCAGGGTGCACAGCATCGTCAGGGACAGCTCACACCCCAACCATAGACTGTTTACCCTCCTCCCATCCGGGAGATGCTACAGGTCCCTCCGCTGCCGGACCAGCAGGCTCAAGAACAGCTTCTTCCCTGCGGCTGTCATACTTCTCAACGCTGCACCTCAATGACTGCCTATCTCCACCCCTCACCCCCCCCCCCCCCCCCCCCCCCCCCGGACTATCTAATCACAAGCAAATTGCATGGACACCACTGCATATGTATATGTATTACTTGTTTATTCGTAAGTTCACCCTTCGGAGATACCAACTGCATTTCGTTGTCTCTGTATTGTACACTGCACAATGACAATAAAGATTGAATTGAATTGAATTGAATCTGTTCTGGAGGTAGGTGAACTGCCATGGGTCAAGGACTTACACGCAGCATTTCACAAGATAACTCATGATAAGTCGTCGAGTTTATTTTCATATGCACAAGTACGATGAGACAGATATAATGAAATTCTTACTTGCAGTAGCATCAAACATAGACAACACACAAATATATAAATTGTATATAAATCGCACATAAATTATTCATGACAGTGAAAAGGAAAATACTTTGCAAAGGAACAGGACATTAATGCAAAACTAGAAAACAAATCCATGACAGCGCAAGAGGTTGTCCGCAATATTCCACTACCAATGTAGTATTAGGATTGTGCAGGTCGGTTCAAGAAAGATGGTTGTACAGAAGTTACTGTTCCCGAATTTGGTGGTGTGGGACGACAGACTTCTGTACCTTCTGCCCTATACTAGCAGAAAAAAGAGGGCACAGCCCAGATGCTGCCGATCCATGAAGATAGTTGCCACTGCCTTGAAATGGATTTGATGGTGGGTTGAGCAGTGCTCATGGTGGACTGTCCTGTGTCCACCACTCTACGCTGTCTTGTGTGTTTCTGTGCGTTGGAATTGCCATACCATTTGAACAAGAGAATATAGTTACAAGACTGTCAAATGATTATTTAGAATTCAGCTGTATTGGAACACTGATGGAGGGAAATTTCTGGAATTCACTACCCAAGGGAGTGATGGAGACTACATTGCAGAAGATTTTTAAAGAGGAAGTTGATAAATATTTGAAAGATCAGGAAAATTGGCAATGGGAACTGACACTGAAAAGATTGGGGTAAATCAGCCATAATTATAATGACAGGAGATAGTAGCCTACTCCTGCTCATCTTTTCTCATGTTCTTATGCTATCATTTTCTAGCTACGATTCTTTTTTTTCTGTTTTTGTTGAACAAAGATGAGTGAATCCTGAGCAAACTCAAATCTGTGCATGCTGAATAGGTTACAGCTGCATAAGTGCACATCATGACACTGTCAATGCTGCCTTCCATCAACAAAAACATACTGCTGAAAGAGATCAGTGGGGCAGGCAGCATCTGTGGAAAGAAATGGTTTGAGGACCAGAGCTTACATTACTTTAATCTTTATTGAGAGTAGATGAATCATATTTGCTGTATTTCTCATAGACAAGATTTATCTAGACAATTCTCCTCATTGTTATGTAAATACAAGTAACATAGACAGCACTGGAAACACTTGGTTCGAGGTATGGAGGATAAGTCTACAGCAATATAGCAGGGATGTGGTTGAATCCTATACACTTTTCTGTCTTCTGTGAATTCAATAATTTCCTGAAAATTGAATCAGCTGCAGGTCCTTCAGGTCATCAATCTATTTATCTTCTATCTATTCTATTCTATTATATTCTATATTCTATTCTTTCTATACATAACTAAAACTCTGATCTTGTGCTCTTCCGGTTTGCGCAGTTTTTCTATTAGCGTAAAAACGGTATGCGATAGCGCAACCATTTTTTGCCAGTTCACTCACCGTTCTCCTGTGCTGCGAGTGCAACAAGTTTCGTTCCGATCGGTGGTATAATGTAAATGTTAGCGAGGTGTAAAAAGCTTTAAATCTGCATGTACACAGATCGATCTCCTCTCCGGCCAGTCAGTGCCTCGCGGATAGGTGCGTTCTCCTGTCACACCGCGAGACGGTCCGCTCCTTCATGCGCCATCGCGTCTTTACTGGAGCTGAGGGACGCTGTGGATGGCTGGCGGAGGTCGCCAATTGGACACAATTTTCAGGGGGACCGGCGCGGGAGATGTCGCCAAACGGAAAACGGGGACTCTGATCCCGGCGGAGGAGAACAACCAGCATCCGCTGAGTCCCCATCGCACCGCCACCTCCAGCCACTTCCCCTCATGTCCCCTCACTGGCTCCTGCCCCCCATCTACTTTCCCGCATGGCTCTTCCCCGTCTTCTCCGAGCTCTACCCCCTCCCACACACCCTTCTCTTCCCACAATCCACTCTCCCGCCCACACACCCCTTTCCCCCCACAATCCCCCCTCCTGCCCACACACCCTTACCTCCACACCACTCCCCCTCCCATACCACACTCCCCGCTCCACACACTGCCCTCCCCACACCCCACTCCACACATCCCCCTCCCTCCACACATCCCCCTCCCTCCACACGCCCCACATCCTTTCCCCCAACGCCCTACACACCCCTCCCCTCCCTCTACACACCCCCTCCCTCCACACCTCCCTCCCCCTTCACACTCCTGACCTCCCCTACACACCCCCTCCCTCCACATCCCTTCCCTCCATAAACCCCTCCCCTCACACACACCCTCCCTCCACACCCCTCCCCCCACAACCACACCGCCCCACACCTTTCCCCCCAACCCTCCTCCCACTACAACCTCCCCCGCCCACATCCATCCCCCCCACCCACTGCCCCACCCCTCCACAACCCCCCCAGCCCACACGCCCCTCCACCCCACAACCCCCACAACCCCCCCCGCCCACACCACCCTCCCTCCACACCACCACCCCCCACACACAAACCGCTCCCCCTCCCTTCACACCACACCACCCCCCTCCTCCCACAACCCCCCCTCCATCCACACCACCCCCCTCTCTCTCCACACCACCCCCCATCCTCCCACCCACACATGCTCCCTCCGCCCCCCTACACACACACCCACATACACCCCTCCCCCACACACACACACACTCTCCCCCACACACACCCCAGGATTCTAATCACTATGTCTGATCATTTCCAACACGGTGTCAGAAATTTCGGACCCTCTCCTCGCCTAGTTGGTTTACGTTTATTGTTTGTTTTTTTGTTCAGTTTGTGCTTTTACACTGGCCACTTCTCTTCGCAAGCCCGTGCCTTTAGTGTTTGATGGTGACCTCGCCGAGCGTACCTCATCTTTAAAATGGATTTCACAGTGTATGTGCATGCGGCGCACGCTGCCGCCACTCTAGATGTCCGTGCCTCTATTCTCCTCAACCTAGCCAGTACGGAAGCCACTCGACGTGCTAGAAGATTTCATTATGCCCAGGCACAGTTCAATGCTGCGGGTATCCTGATTGTTCCTGCCGAATCTATTCAAAACCCTGAGTGCTTACTTAACAAGTTCAGACACCTATGTGAGTTACGCATTAATCTTATTAATCTAATTAGTGAGTTCTTTGAAACACAGCAGGTGCGAGATTGACAATTTGTGCGATCCGTCTATTACGAGACAGACTGGTTTATGGAATTCTCCATGATAAGGTGCGTGATCAACTTCTACATGATACTGATCTCACTCTGGAAACAGCTGAAAACCGCTGTCGCATTGCAGAAATGACAGATTCTCACACCAAATTTTTGGGGCATGGTCCACATTCTGCCTATGATGTTAATGTTGCCGGCACAGTTTTTTACAGGCCCAATGTCAGCTTTCACAGGTGCCTGGCAGATCTGATGTTAAGTTCATTAATAATTGTGTGAACTGTGGAGGTTCACATGCTAGCAATTGCAGGGGCGGAAAACCCGGGGAGGCCAGAGGGGACCCCCCCCCCCCACCATGTTTTGGGAGGTGGGGGACTTCCCCCCCAAGTTTTTGTCATCCGGATTTTAAAATCTCCGCTTTCCGCGAGACAGTGGAGGTGGGACTGCTGATCGAGGGTGCCAATTGGACAAGAGAGACGTCGGTCAGCAGGCAATGGGGGCGGGACATGATGATTCAGCGCAATGATTGGAGGAGGGAGGAGTGTGGGGGAGGTGGGACTGAGGATTGAGTGCGGTGATTGGAGGAGGAAGACGTGGCACAGACCTGCGCCTCATCGGATTGGGTCTCGACCATGGTCGTAGCAACGAAAAAGAATAAGGAAGAAATACGGATTTGCATCAATCCTAAAGATTTAAACACAGTCATTAAGCGACCACACTATCCCATGCGTACAGTGGAAGAGATTGCAGTGCAGCTGGGCGAGGTGACTGTATTCACAGTACTAGATACCAAGAGTTATTTCTGGTAGATTGCCCTGGATCACAACTCCTCCAAGTTAACCACATTCAGCACACCATTTGGACGGTATACATTTCTACATATGCCATTCGGCATAAGCTCTGCTAGTGAAATATTTCAATGCGCTATGGAACAATTGTTTGCAGGCTACCCATGCTCCATCGTAGTTGATGATATCCTTGTTGCTGGACAAACTATTCAAGAACATGACGCAAATTTAAAAAAGGTTCTGGACCGCGCAAAAGAAATCAACCTGAGACTTCCGGTGGCGCTATGGAGTAGGTGGAACTCGCGCCAACCAGCTCCTTAAAAATTGTATAAAAAACGGGGAAAAACGGGGTGATTTAAAGTCACTTACCGGAGGAGAACGGGTGAGAACGGCACCGGCAGCTTTAGAAAGGTGCGTGACGTCATCAGGCGCGCGACTTTACCGATAGTATGTCGATGCAGCATACCCCCCCCCCCCCAAACAGAACATACCAACACTGAAAAAAGAAGTAGGCCCGACTGGAGCCTCGGGCACGAGTTTGACAGCCCAGGAAGACATCTTAAGAAGGAAATCCGAGATGGAAGAACTTAAAAAAGCTGTTTCTGCAGAAACAAAAACTATTATGGGTGAGCTGAAAAAAATGAAAAAGGAATATAAAGATGATTTAAGGATCCTTAGAGAAGATTTTCAAGTGTTTAAAGAACAAGTGAAAGATGATTTAAGCAGAGAAATTGTACTTACAGTAAAGACTATGCTTGATGAATGGAAAACACAGGCGGATGCAGCTCTGCAGGAACATGTGGATGAGGTAAACCGTAAATTTGAGCTGATGGAGTTGAACGTTGATAATAAGCTAGATAATAAGCTAGAACCTATTTTACGGTCACTTGATCAACAACAAGAGGCAATTAATGAATTGTCTAATATTGCCGGTACAAGTGTTAAGGCGAATGAGAAACTTCTCTCCGAGAACAAACATTTATCAGATTTATTACACAAAATAACTGAGAAATGTGTTGACTTGGAGGGACGGCAAAGGCGCCAGAACACGAATTGTTGGATTGAGTGAAGGTAAAGAGGGAGATCAAGACCCTCGAAAATTCGCTGCAAATCTCTTAAAAACTGTTTTGAATCTGGATCAAGAGCCCCTCCTTGGTCGGGCACACAGGGCACTGAGACGCCGTCCACAGAGGGGCGTGCCACCAAGACAATTGATTGTGAAAGTGGTTTATGATCACGTCTTGGAGGATATGATGAAGATAATAATTCATAAGAGAAACCTATCTATGATGGAGATAAGATTAGTATATTCAGAGACTACCCTGCGGAAGTCGCCAAGAGAAGAGCTCTATTTACAGAAACAAGAGGCATTCTTAAGAAGATAGATGGTCTGAGATATGGTCTGATGTATCCTGCAACGCTTGATGAATGGAAAACACAGGCAGATGCAGCTCTGCAGCAACATGTGAGTAACCTATGATAACAGAGTAACCTATGATAACAAAGAGTATCACTTCATCAAGCACACAGAGGCACTTGAATTCGCTCGGAACATCGAGAAGGAGGAAGAGGTAGAAGAGGGAGAAACAGACAAGGATGAAGAACCGTGAATTTGAACTGTATCTAATATTACCTGATGGTATCGAATATCCATCGAGAAGGAGGAAGAATAATGGACTCTTAAATACACTAAAAAACTAACATATAATAGGAATAGTTTAGTATTAACTATCACTTAAAATTGTATGCTATCCCACCCAAAACAGTTATGATATTATTAAAAATTCAAATAAGTGTTCATAATCTATAATCATTCAAATTTAGCACCCCACCCCTATATAAATAGCACTTAAGGCAATTAAAAATTTTCCATTAAGGAAAATCTGGAGCTGGAACGATTAATATCTTTTTTTAATAACGGAAGTCGTTAGATTAATAGCCACACTAGTGTGGCTAACACTAACTACACTTAAAATAGCTGTAGTTACCCTTTACCCTCCGCACATTACTAACTCTATTAACATCTATTATTCCTATTTTTATTTTATTTTTGCTTTACATAAAGTATTATATTACATTTTTAGTTATGAATGGTATTATGAATTTTGTTTGAAAAGATATGTACGTAAGATAAAGTTACATGCATTAAAACGCATCGATCTGAAGCACGGGTATGAGGTCGGGATAGACGTGCTGAGACATCTACTCCATTATAATCCACCTTAACACCAAAATGCAAGACATTAACATGAAAACTGGGGGTGATGGAATCACCTTCTGCAGTTGGAATGTAAAATGGATTAATGAACCAATTAAAAGAGGTAAGGTTTTAGCTCACTTAAATAGACTTAAAACAGATATAATCTTTCTTCAAGAGACACACCTCAAAAAGGATGCTCAATATAGACTAACAGTAAAATGGATTTCTAAAGTGTATAATTCTTCATTTACGCAAAAGTCTAGAGGGGTTGCAATTCTTATACGTAAAGGTATACCATTTAAACATACCTCAATAATAGAAGATATTGAGGGTAGATATATAATAATTACAGGTGAATTATATTCAAAGAAAGTTGTTCTTATGAACGTATATGGACCTAATTTCGATAATCCGTTGTTTTTTAAGAAAATATTTAATACTATTCCGGTATCTACACAACATAATCCAATAATTGGGGGATTTAAACAGTACTTTTGATAATTATCTAGATTGATCATCTACTAAAAGAAAAGTTACATCTAAATCATGCGAATTTATAAATTTCTTTATTAATACTGCAAATGTTAAGGATGTTTGGAGAATTGATAACCCTTCTGGTCGGGAATACTCATTTTAGTCACCTGTATTGGGAACCTATTCAAGGATAGATTATTTTTTAATAGACTCAAAATTAATTACATTTACGTATGACTCAAAATATCATAATATTATTTCGGATCACGCTCCATTAACATTTAAGATAAAATTAAACTGTATAACTAATAAACAATCTCAATGGAGACTCAACCCTCAAATTTTAAAGGAAAAGGCTTGTTATGATTATCTGATAAAACAGATCAAATTGTTTTTTGAGACTAATGACAAACCCGGAATTTCAGCGTCACTTCTTTGGGACACATTTACAGCCTTTATGCCTGGTGCTATAATATCTGCGCACGCATACCTTAATAAGGAAAACCGAAAGATGTAACAAACTTTAGAAAATGAAATAAAGCAATTAGATATTGAAAATGCAATATCTCCATCTAAGGTGATACATAATAAAATTGCAATATTAAAATATAAGCTAAATAAAATATACTCAAATCATGTTATAAAACTTTTTCAACAGACTAAACAAGTACATTTTGAATTTGGTGACAAACCACAAACATTATTGCCACGGCAGCTTAGAAAATCAGATGAGGAAAAAATGATATATAAAATCAGATCAAAACAAGGTGAAATATTAACTTTGCCAAAAGATATTAATGACAGATTTCTGCATTACTATCAAAAACTTTATTCAACCAAACTGACGGGGCAATCGGATGGAATGGAAGCATTCTTACATGAATGTCATATCAAAGGTTTAGATCAGGAAGGCAAAGACTTGTTAGATGCTGAAATATCAGTAAAAGACATTGAGGAATCAATCAGATCGTTGAAAAATGGAAAAGCCGCTGGCCCTGATGGCCTAAGTGCTGAATTTTATAAGAAGTTTCACGACTTGATTTCCCCACGTTTACAAGCGATATATAAATATGCTTATGAACAAGGAAAGTTACCAGAAACTTTAAATGAGTCTACAATCACACTCATTCCTAAAGTAGATAAGGATCTGGAAGATCCTGGATCATATAGAGCAATTGCTCTTCTAAATACTGATCAAAAAATATTAACTAAAATTTTATCCCAAAGGTTACGTTTAGTGATTAATAAACTAATACATCATGATCAAACAGGCTTTATTCCCAAATGTTAGTCCACTTATAACTTGAAACGACTATTCAATATCATATATTCAAAAAGAGTTAATGATATTGAATTAGCTGTCATTTCACTAGATGCGGAAAAAGCATTCGACCAGGTTGAATGGCCTTACTTATTTAAGATAATGCAGAAATTTCAACTGGGCGATACATTTTGTAAATGGGTTAAAATTTTGTACACCAACCCTACAGCAAAAATACTAACAAACCAAATGGTATCAGCTAAATTTAATCTTTCTAGGGGTTGTAGACAAGGATGCCCTTTATCACCTTTATTATTTGCTCTCGCAATCGAGCCATTAGCCGAAAGGATTAGATCAGATCCAGAAATATATGGATACAATACTAATACCACAACGAATAAAATATCTTTATATGCAGACGATGTTTTAATATATATCACAAAACCGGAGATCAGTATTCCTAACTAACTTAACATTATAAATAAGTTTGGTACATTTTCAGGATATAGAATTAATTGGAATAAAAGTGAAATTATGCCTATAACTGGAATAAAAGTAAACATATTACAACAATTTCCGTTTAAAATAGTTATGGATAAATTTAAATACCTAGGAATTAATGTATCTAAATCTTACAATCTATTATTCAAATTAAATTATCCTCAGTTATTGGATAAACTAAAAAAGAATATTTTATACTGGAAAACACTACCAATATCAATGATTGGCAGAATAAATGCTATAAAAATGGTCTTTTTACCACAATTATTATATTTATTTCAAGCCATCCCTTTATATCTCCCAAAAAAAAATTTCAAAAAAATCGATTCTATTATTAACAGCTTTATTTGGGATTATAACAATCACAGAATAAGTAAAAAACATTTATGTAAATCCAAGATAAATGGAGGATTAGCATTACCTAATTTTTTATATTATTTTTGGGCAGTTCAGATTAAGAATATGAATTTTTGGCTGGTAAAAATGGACCAGGAACCAGCTTGGCTAAAGATGGAAATGGAAGACTGTTTACCATTTGATATAAGTTCGATTCTTCTTGCCCCAAGTGAAGTACAAAAAAAAACTTACGGGGATAACCCTATAATTTATAGCAATATACGTATTTGGAAACAAATAGTTAAGACTTTACATCTGGATTATATGTCATTCTGTTTACCAATTATGAATAATCCTTTATTTAAACCTTCTATATTGGATAAGGGTTGTAGACACTGGAAAAAATTAAATTTAGTTTACAGGAAAGGAAAATTTCTATCATTTCAAGAATTAAAAGATATCCATGGATTACACCCAAATAACTTGTTTAGGTATTTACAAATTAGAGATTATATCAAGTCAAACATGCAAGACTATAAGAATAGAGAGCCAGGATTATTGGATGAGTGGCTTAACAAGCACCCAAATACAGAAAAATTAATAGCGTGCATATAATACTCTTTTGGATAGGGAAGTCCCAACAACAGAATCATACCAACATATGGGAAAATGAAATAGGTCTATCTATAATGAAAGACACTTGGGAAGAAAGTTTACAACATATACACTGATGCTCATTAAATGCCAGACATACTTTGGTACAATTTAAAGTAATACATAGATTACACTACTCAAAAACGAAATTAAATAGAATTTTTCCTAACATTTCTTCTATTTGCGATAAATGTCAGAATTTAGAAGCCAACTTAACGCATAGTTTTGTAACATGCATAAAACTTAATAGTTATTGGGCTGATATTTTTGGAATCATCTCTGAGGTTTTTAAAACTAAATTGGACCCTGATCTAAAGTTAATAATATTAGGAGTCCCTGACTCAAGCTTAATATTAACAGTAAGTCAAAGAAATGTTCTCGTTTACTGTTTGATAATTGGAAAAAAAATAATATTAAAATTCTGGAAGGGAACATTATCCCCCACAATCAAAATGTGGACTGTGGAAATGTCGGAGACGTTGCATTTGGAGAGAATTAGGTTTGTCCTAATGGACAAATATGAACTTTTTGAACAAATATGGTCTCCATTCATTGATTACTTAAAGGGGTAGCTGAGCTCAGCACCGTACCTCAATAAGTACCCTGGTGTAGGATTAGATGAAAAAAGTATTGGGATCTGTATACATGTCTCAATAGATATTGTTATACGAAACTGTTCCATACAATGTAAAGATTCCTTTTTTGAATTTTTTTATTATATAATCATTGTTTTTATTTTTTTTTAATTTTTCTTGTTTATCTTTATTCTTTTTTTTTATTATATAATCATTATTATTTAATCACAACGTCTTGATTATTGATTTATACTTTTACTTTTTTTTTCACTCCCTTACCTTCCCAAAAAAAAATCAAAAACAGTAGCATATATAAATTATCCCGTAATATCTGTACAATGTTTGTGATAAGTCTGATTTGTATTTGAAGTGCTGTTGTACCTTAGATAATATGCAATGCTTCTAATAAAAATATTAAACAAAAAAATAAAGAAATCAACCTCATTAAACCCTCTAAAGTGCAAATTCAGAGTAAATGAGGTGAACTACGTAGACCATGTGTTCACTAAAGATGACCTCAAACCTGATCCATCAAAAACCATTGCTATCAACGAGTTACTAGCACCCACAGATGTGCTCAGCCTGCAGAGATTCCTTGGCATGGTAAATTACTTGGGGAAATTTATTCCAATCTTCAGTGAACAGTGTGGTGTGGCGGCGCCTAACGGCAGCGGCTCGACTGCAGTCTGTCTGTCTTTTTTTTATTTTTGTCTCGTTAAATGCATGTTTTGATTCTAGTTTTTTAAATTCTAGATTCAGGTTAGTTCCGGCAGCTTCCGGCCGGAACCAAACTGAGGGCTCCAGTCGCGGAGCCTGCGGACTTGCCATCGAGGAGCTGGCCGACCGGGGCGGGAAGAGCTGTGGTGCAGCGCGGCTGCAACCCGACTTCGGAGCTTCGGAGGCTTGGGCCACAGGCCCGGTGGACAGCAACATTGAGAGAGCGCAGGTCCCTGGTGGGAGACCGCTTTTCGGCGCTCCCGCAACGGCAACTTCTCCTGCCGGAATGGCGGGGTTTAAAGGTCTCGGAGCGGGGCCAAACATCGCCCCGCGCGACTTAACGGCCCCGGGACTTACCATTGCCTGCCGGGGGCTTTAACATCAGGAACCCCAGTTCGCGACGTTGCAGTTGGACTGCTGGACCGCGGGAGAAGAACAAAGGGAAGATGTAAGACTTTTACCTTCCATCATAGTGAGGAGTTGGAGATTCACTGTGATGGATGTTTGTGTAAATTGTGTTAAGTGTGGGTCTTGGTTTTTTTTTTAGTAATGTTAAGACTAGAAATGCAATTTTGTTCAAACCAAGCTGTTTGATTGACAATAAAAGGCATTCTATTCTATTCTATTCTAACAATCGGCCCCACTGCGCCAGATAACCCACAAAGACACTGTTTGGGCCTGGCATAAGCAACAGCAGAGGGCGTTTGACACTCTTAAACAACAGATTTCTTGTGCCCTAACTCTTGCCTACTTTAATGCTAAATTACCGGTCACACTAACTTTTGACACCTCACAGTACGGTTTAGGAGTAGCTTGCCTCCAAGATGACGGTAACGGCAACAGGCCTGTTGCCTATGCTTCGCGCACCATGACAGACACGGAACAATACTACGCCCAGATTGAAAAGGAGCTGCTAGCGGTCATTTTCCCATGCAAGAAGTTTAATGACTATCCCTTCGGGAACACGGTCACGATTGAAACTGACCACCAACCCCTCATCAGCATCTTAAACAAACCAATAAACGCCTCTCCAGGACGCCGTCAATGGATGTTGCTACAGCTTCAGAAGTATGACATTGTTCTGACCTTCAAACATGGCAAGGACATTCACCAGGCTCACACCCTCTCGCATGCTCCTCGGAAGACCTGCAAGCGGGTTCTCGGAAGACCTGGCCATTGTGGCTAAAGGGATCAGGGGGTATGGAGAGAAGGCAGGTACAGGATACTGAGTTGGCTGATCAGACATGATTATATTGAATGGCGGTGCAGGCTCAAAGGGCCAAATGGCCTACTCCTGCACCTATTTTCTATGTTTCTATGTTTCTAAGGGTTCACCCACACCAGATGACGGTTTTGTGGTAATGACTTTTTCTTTTATTCCCCCGTCCTGCTTGGAGGACCTGGTAGCCCACACTGCTGCTGACGATACCTTACGATCGCTCTCCTCTGTTATTACGCGTGGTTGGCCTTACAAGCAATACAATCTACCACTTCCAGTTCGGCCCTTCTTTGCCGTCCGTGATGAACTAGTACTACAAGGTGGCATTATCGTAAATGGCCACAAGGCTGTAGTTCCTGCCTCTCTACACAGCAAGTAGTTTGATGCTGTCCATGCGGGACACCCAGGCACAGAAGCAACTGTCTTGCGAGCAAAAAACATGTTTTACCAGCCTGGCATGGCCGATTACATTCACAAGAAAGTGGAATCCTGTGCAGTGTGCAACAGTTTGGCACCACATCAACAAAAGCAACCACATCTCTCACACCTGGTTCCTGCCCTTCCATGGTCCACAGTGGCAACTGACATATTTGAGTGGCATGACAAACAATACCTGGTTCTTGTCGACTTGTATTCTGGTTGGTTTAACATCGATCTTCTTAGAAGCCCCACTTCTCACGGGGTAGTTCAGAAGCTGGCATGCCATTTCTCCAACCACGGAGCTCCATGTCAACTACTATCTGATAATGGCAGTCAATTTACCAGCCAGTACTTCAAAGACTTTGCTGCACACTGGGGTTTTCGTCAAATCAACAGCAGCCCTGAATATCCTCAGTCAAATGGGCTGGCTGAACGTACCGTCAGGAGTGCCAAACAATTAATGGAACGATCCCACAGAGCAAAATCAGATGTGTACCTGGACATACTTAACCAGCGCAACATCTCCCGCGACCCAATAATGGTTCATCCGCTCAGCATCTGACGTCAAGGCAGACCCAAGCCACATTGCCTGTGGCGAAGCAGGCACTAGTACCTTTGTAGTACTCAGTAATTTTGCATTTGCATTTAATTCTTTAAGAGGGAGGATGTAAATTAGTGTCACTCATACAAGTGGTCCACCAGTGGTCCGCCCACATTCTTCTGTGCCACATTATAGCTTCTGGCGTTGGGTTATATGTAAGATTACTGTAAGATTCAAGTTCTATGTTAGTATAAGATGAAGGGTACCGAGAAGTTCACAAATCCTTAAGATAGAAACATAGAGTGGTCACACAGAGAGTGGTGAATCTCTGGAATTCTCTGCCACAGAAGGTAGTTGAGGCCACTTCATTGGCTATATTTAAGAGGGGGTTAGATGTGACCCTTGTGGCTAAAGGGATCAGGGGGTATGGAGAGAAGACTGGTACAGGAATCTGAGTTGGATGATCAGCCATGATCATATTGAATAGCGGTGCAGGCTCGAAGGGCCGAATGGCCTAATCCTGCATCTGTTTTCTATGTTTCTATACAAAATAGGTGCAGTAGTCAGTTCAGCCCTTCGACCCAGCACCGCCAATCAATATGATCATGTCTGATCATCCTAAATCAGTACCCCGTTCCTGCATTCTCCCCATATCCCTTGATTCCATTAGCCCTAAGAGCTATATCTAACAGGCATGATATTCACCTCCAGAAAGAAAAACAGGAAGTATTGGCCGTGGGTCCTAGAGGCCGGCTAGGCCCACAGCGGGGTCCAGGGGCAGCACCCTGGTGAGGGTTCAATGCCCCCTGAAGCACCAGCATTTTCAATAAATTGAAAGGGATTCCTAAGCTTTCTGCTGGTAGTTTACATAACAGATGCATAACGCATAACCAGTAAAATAACCTCCAAAAGATAAATATTTCATGAACTAATTGACTTCATACAGCTAAACAAATCTTTACAAAAAATGTTACCTGAAATGTCTCTTTGCCTAGCACTGTGTGCAAACAGCACAGAAAAGGTGATTGATAAACCTATGACATAAGTAACATTACCTAAACTCTAGTTTGACTTCCTCTTTATCTGACTTTCTTTTTGTAAACTTGCTTCCCTGGGTTTCTTTCTTGCCAGTTGAGCTACCAACATGTTCCTTATTCTTGTCTTCTTTTTGGCTGCAGCCATCTTCTGCTTCAATTTAAGATTTGCCATCTTTGCTGCAATCTTCTCCTTTCTTGTTCTCAGTACTTCCATGTATCGTTTGTGTGCACATCTCGTATTCTTCACTAGATTTGGGTTCACTGGATCATGATCTATGTCTTTCTCCACAGCAGACTTCCCTGAAGCCTGAAGACTGAACTTCACACGCTGTACTGCATCAAATGTTTTAATGCCTATGCAAGATGTTTGTGGAGTTATTGTGTTGCCCATCATACTGAAATAAATCTCAACTTGAAATCTCAACTTGAAAGATGGCTTTCAGCATCTTCCAGAGGCAGGGATACTTTCCTGTGGAAGCAACATCAGCCCACCAGGTGTCTAACTTTGTCTGGCCTGTTGCACCTGTAAGTTTGGCATTGCTAGCATAATGCTGAACCTCTAGTGTATAGGGCTCTATCTCAGAATCTTCCAAAACATTAGTTACATGTTGCGGAAGTGCCTTCATGAACTTCAGTGCTTTTGTATGTCCTCACCAAGGGATCGATGGCAGACAGGTGAATTAATAACTTGTTCGTCAAAGGGAGCTTTTCCTGCAAACATTTGCCAGCAGACATATATGCAGATCTTGCTCTGGAAAGAAAAGCTTTCTTTACTTCAATCTTCTTTTCTTTGTGTAGGACACCTGTTGTTTCTGGTCCAATGAACACATCTACAAGAGCAAGCAGTGAAGTCTCAGCTGCAACATCTACATCAGTCACTTTACACTGAAGAAGCACTTCTGACTTTACAAAGCACAAGAAAAAACTCTTGCTCAGGTCTACAACTTCATCATGTAGTTTGTGGGTTTGAGTCTCCTTCTTCTGAAAGACCAGAACAAATTTATTCAGTAGAAGCAAGGCACTAGCCTAAAAATAAAGGAGCAATCTTGTGTAACTGCGATTCACAAACAGCTTCTGTGTGATCCTTTGTTTATGCTGTTTCCCTTCTTCTGTCATTTTCTTTTCTCTCAACCTGTCCTGAATTGCTTTGATAGCCCTAACAGCTTTGTCTCTGATCTCCTTTGATAAGTAGATGCCATTGCACAATTGGAAAAAGTGCTGACGATCTGGTGAAGACAGGAAGGGAAAGTAGAAGATTGTATACACATCAAGCAATCTCAACGTGTCCACCGCTACATCATACACACTCAGCTACCTTGTTGGAACATATCTCTTGGGTATGGTGAACTTCACAGCAAGGATATTGCACAGCTCCTCCAAATACTGACAAAGGTCTGTAGACCATTTATTTCCCGACGTGGTGGCACCTCGCGGCAGCAGCCTCTGCAGTCCGTCTGTCTTTTTTAAATTTTTGTCCTGTTAAGTGCATGTTTTGGTTGTAGTTTATATATTATTTTTAGCTGTGTATATATGTGGGGGGGCGGGGATGGGTGAAACTTTTAAATCTCTTCCCTGTACGGGGGAACCGACCTTTTCCCGGTCGGGTCTCCGTTGTCGTTGGGGCCTAGCACCTTGTAGTGGCCTCAAACCGGAACGACCTGGGGCTCCAGTCGCAGAGTCTGCGGACTCACCATCTTCGGAGGTCGACTGGCCGACTTCGGAGAGCGGAGCGCTGTGGTGGTATAAGTATTCACTTTATTGTCATTTCACTGAGTACTTGCATACACAGAAGAAACAAAACATTGTTTCTCATCAGTTTTGTCATCAGTGCAATTAATAAATAAATACTTACAAGTTAAAAATTATCATCTCTGAAATAGAACTAAAATAGAACTAAAAAAGACATTCAGACATAACAATCGATCCCTAACATAGGAACAATTTAAAATGTTGTTCAGTGGCATCACCTTAACAGGTGACTAGCTGTCAGTGTTGGTGGGGGTTGGATGTGTGTATGGGGAGGGGACACAGTCCATTAACCATTTTTATTGCTTGTGGGAAGAAACTGTTTAGCATCCTGCTGGTTCCACAGCTGATACTCGTATACCTCGTCCTAGATGGCAGGAGGGAGAAGATGTAGTGGGAGGGGTGGTAAGGGTCCTTAATGATGGAGATGGCTATGCGGATGCAGCGCTTCTGGTAGATCTCCAACAGGAAAGGGAGGGGGGCACCAATGATCAGTTGGCTGTCTTCACTATCGTTTAGCTGTCTTTGGTCGTACACCTTGCAGCTCCCAAACCAGGAAATGATGCCGTAGGTCAGTATGCTTTCAATGGTATCCATGTAGAAGGTGGTAAGGTGAACAGTGGGGGGACCTGCTTTTCTGCGTCTCCGGAGGGGGGGAGCCGCTGCTGTGCTCTTTTGATGACTGCTGCGGTGTTGGTCGTTGAGGTCAGGTGGTCCGCTAGGTGAACTCCCAGGAACTTCACGCTGCTGACCCTCTCCACAGCAGCACTGTCAATGTGCAGGGGTGTATTATGGTATATTTGCCAGCCCTCATGAAATCAATCACCATCTCCTTCGTCTTGTCCACGTTGAGGGTGAGGTTGTGAGATCTGCACCAGTCCGTTCGCAGCTCCACCTCCATACTGTATGCCGACTCATTATTATCACTGATGAGACCCACCACTGTTGTGTCGTCAGCGAACTTGATGATATAATTGTTGCTGAGTTTGGCAGTGCAGTCATGGGTAAGCAGACTGAACAGCAGGGGGCTCAGGACACAACCTTGGGGTGAGCCAGTGCTCACTGATGATAATTTTTAACTTGTAAGTATTTATTTCTGTTTTATTTCGAAGTCACGTGAGTGACTACGTGAAGAGCCCGCCAGCCCGCATGCGCGTCAATACGTCTAACGCATGGCGCGCTATTCGGAGCAACTGCTCTGCCAGGTAAGTCAATTTTCAGCTGGCCGCTCTAATAGCGGGCCCAGAGTAGCTATGGAGGCGGCCGGGGTTTGGGCCACCGTGGAAGCTCCATAGGAGCTAGAGTGAGAAAAAAAATGTTGTGCCACAATTCGAGCTCTCCACGGGAGCAGGCGGCCGAAATTGGAGACCGCCGGCTGGGATAAGTATGGAGCTCTGATGCTGGCAGCATCAGAGCTCCATACGGGAGCAAGCAGCCAGATTTGGAGGCAGCCGTGGGGCTCCGTAGCTAGGATTCATAAATTGTGGCTGCTGGCAGCCAGGTCTATTATCGCTGCAGGAGGTTTCCATCAGCCGGTGAGTTTAAAAATAGCCGCGGCCAAGAGCTACCGCTTAGGTAAGCTCAGCTGCCGTAGCACCGAACAATTTAAAACCTAGTTACTGCTACAGCTATGCTGCAGCAGCATATAGCGTATACTTTATTTTTGGGCGGCTATAAATAGAGTTGGCATTAAAAGCAGTTACCACTCAGTCACGTTTGTGACTATCGTAGTCAATAGCATTCTAAAGTAATGTTTAAATTCTTTGGCAATATAACGATATATCTTATCATGCCAATAAAGTTTATGTTAAAAATGATAATTACAAAGAACATTTATTATCATATACACCAATCGTGTAGTGAAATTGGACTTGCCATTGCAGTCCAGAGCTCCTGGCTTAGGAAGCCTTTTTTGAGCTGTGCCTATCAGACACCTGTGGGAGGTACACCTGGTGGTGTCATGATAATTTCCGCTCTCTAGAGGGGACTGTTGAAGATTCTTTTGCAAGAGACTCCAACTATGTGCATATCGATAAAGCAGTCGAATCTCTGATTTAATGGGGATAGGCTTCTTTTAATCATATGAACGTAATTGCCTATGACAACACCTGGCAGGGTAGCAGTATTTCTCCCACTCTGTCTAGCGTATTGAGGCCAGAGGCGCTCCAGTCCTTCCCTGTAATACTCCGTTGGGGCTCCAAAAGGGAGCAAGGACTCGGAGTTACTAGCAGGTGCATCCTGTTTGGTAAGCATAATGATGATACCAACGGAGCACCAATCTGCACAGCTAGTCCCGGTTTGGCTGCTGAAGGGAGCAGCCTGACTACCCCAAGTCAGGGCAAAGTCATAGCCAAGTCTGTGGGACACACCTTGTCGGATGATTTGGGACATCTATGGCAGATGTGATTTGGCGTTTGTCTCAATTAAAACATCTGATGAATCAGATGGTGGCACAAGAAATGCTCCGTGTTACGAAGGCATGTCAGGCAGCAGCTCCTGGTTCAGGGTTGCAATATTCCTCCCACTCGGATGAAAGGAGTAGTGGAGATGGTGTCAAAGTATATGCACATATGCCTGAAGCAGCTCCAGGGTTGCAATATTCCTCCCACTCGGATGAACGGAGTGATGGAGATGGTGCCAAAGTATATGCAATATTTCTCCCACTCTAAGAGAGTGTCAGAGATCAGTATGGACTGACTCGGGACATGACCCCGAACATGACTATGTGCCTGGATCCCATGCTTTAATGCATGATGTGCAGCAATCGCATAAGGAAGAGCTGCCTGCTCTTGCCTCTAAATGTACTGTTCCCTTAGGGATGGACAAGCCACTACAAGAGGAGTTGGCCAGCAGCATCCAGCTATCTAACAGAAATGACAAGCATGACAGACAAGGTCTGCAAATGGAACTTCGTTGAAGCTCCAACAAAGAAAATCGACCCGGGGTTAGAGACGCTGGTAAGTAAGGTCTCGTTATTAACCTCCGTAAACTCCGAAATGCAGCAGTCTGCCGGCCCAGGTTGAGTTTACTGCCAGCATGGGCTGTCTAATAGTTTTCTCTGTCTCTGGGATAGATCAGGTTGATGTAGAAACATTGGAAAGGTGCCTTGCATAGTAATCTCTGTAAGTTCCAAGTAGGAACAGTTTGGTTACCCTGGTTCAGGGTAGACCATCATGGAACTGGCTGGACATAGGGGTCATAGTGACCAGGGAAGCACTGCCTCATCATCTGTGATTGAGGTTATCAGACTGCTCAATAGAATGAACTACTTGAAGTCTTTCTCAACATATGGTTTATTTCTCCTCAGTTAGTAGAGTTGCTGGTTCATTGGAATCATCATTGCCATTCTCTCTGGGACAGGTAGTTACCAGCAGGAAGCTCGTAGGCATATAATATAATTTTATCTGACCTGCAGGTTCATGTTATGAATCAACAATGTATTTATAATATTCCATAGGCTCTCAATACCAGTATTCCTGATTGAATGGCGGGTCGAAGAGATTGTGTTGTGCACTCCGGCGACTTAGACATGTAGTTTTAGTCAAAGGACTGCAAGGTAATTCCTGATTCAGCCTTGCATTATACAAATGTCCACTCTGAAGGAAAACGCTGAGTATTCGTGATGAGTCTTAGTCAAGAGTTGACAAGGAACTCGTATTCCCACATCTAAGGGAGACTGTGGTTTCAGCTCTAGTCATTAGCTGCTGATTATATATTATCAGCGATATGTATGAATAAATATATAATGCATCTTCCGCGGGTAGGAAAGCCAAAATAAATTCCGTCCGTAGGATCAATAGAGGAACAGGGGTTCCAAGTGCAATCAGTGACAGCTCATCTGAGGATGATTGGTCTGACCAAGGACTAGAGGGGTATATTTCTGATACCTCAAGATTACAGTAATATGGTGCAGGCCGAATCGGGTTAGCATTTGGCTGATCGGATTATGGGTTTACTTGCCCAGTTTAAAATTGATGATTGGGTTTCTGCAATTTAACTGACTCAGAGAATCGATCTTGTAGTTGCATACTCTGTCATATCTCTACACATAAGGCACAGATTCTGCTGTTTTGATAAAGTTAGTGGTGAAAGCCTATGCTGCCCTTCGCAGATTAAAGGGCATTATGTCATTGAGTTTTAGGAAATATGCAAAAATTGCAGCTGATAAATCTTATGGGTTGTCGGTAGATATCTTTTGCAATATTACAAATGAGGCAACATGGAATTTAACAGTACCAATTTGCCTATTCAATCATGCCATGGTTGGCGGCTGAAGCCCCTGAATTCCATAGAGTTGCCG
This sequence comes from Okamejei kenojei, assembly GCA_035221665.1. Lineage (NCBI taxonomy): Eukaryota > Metazoa > Chordata > Chondrichthyes > Rajiformes > Rajidae > Okamejei > Okamejei kenojei. The sequence continues at coordinate 8,031,813 of CM069145.1, read as the reverse complement.
ACAGCTTTCGTGTATGAGACGCGCACGCTTCATTTCCAGAACATTCTGAACGTGTGACGCACAGTTGCATTTCGCTCTCTCTCCCCCTCTCTCCCCATCTCTCTCTCCCCATCTCTCTCTCCCCATCTCTCTCTCTCCCCGCTCTCTCGCTCCCCCCTCTCGTTCCCCCTCTCTCTCTCTCTCCCCCCTTCTCTCTCTCCAACTTTCCTCTCCCCCACCCCCCTGCCCTCCCCCATCCTCCCCTAAACCCCCTTCCACCTCCTCTCCAACCCTCCCCTACTTTCCACCCTATCCCCTCCCCACCCTCCTCTCCCCAGACACAAAAATGCCGAGATTTTTACCATTTCGCTAGTGATTTCACTTTTACATTATCCACTCCTCATTACATTTAGACATTTTTATGTACACATTTTTTAATAAAATCCTCCCTCACCCATTCACTCATTTTGTCGCCTCCTGCTGGTCACCTTCTCATCGCGCCTGGCCTCACAGTCTCTGATGGGGCTGCTTTCACAGACTTAACCGTGCCCCCCGCGTTTAACCAGGGCTCTGGGAACTTGGCATCTGATGGGGACGAGGCTTCCAGAGGGAAGCCAGGGACAATTTCGAATCCAGCAGCAGAGTGGCTCCGTTAATGGATTCATTCCACAATGAGTTCAGTTCGGTAACAACCCCCTTTCCCCTCCCCTCCTTTCTCCACCCCTTTCACCACCCCCTTCATCACCCCCCCTTCTCCCCCCCCCCAATCCCTTTGCTTCCTCCCATCCATACCCCCCTCTCACCCCTCCCCCTCTCACCCGCCCCCCCCCCCCTCCCTTTCCCCCCACCTCTCATCCTCCCTTCCCCCCCCACCTCCCCCTTCCTCTCTGTCCCCCCTTCCTGTCCCCCCCCTCCCTCTTTCCCCTCCCTCTCCCCGCCTCCTCCTTCTCCCCCCTTCCCCCCTCCCTCTCCCCTCCCTCCCTCTCCCCTCCCTCCCTCTTCTCCCTCGACCGTAACGTTCGGGGAACAGACCCAACGGGTCTGCACTTGGTCTAGTAAATTATAAAATTTGGTGGAATATGTCTGGATATTTGCAGATAGAATTCTGCACAGTGTTGCATGAGTTATTGTCTAACTCAACAGTCTATTGGGACTACGGTCCAGTTAAGATCAATGGCCATGTATGCAAGTTAGCATCATGATATTAATCTCATGTTTTTTACGACCATTAATGGTTTATCTGTTTGAGTGTTTCACACACAGATTGTGTCACTGCATGAAACCACAGCTTTGAAATCTTCACGTAGTCACTCACGCGACTTTGAAATAAAATAGAAAGACTAAACGAGAACTTACCGTTTGAAGTTTGATCTTTATTTTATGAGAAGTTGAAGTGAGGGATTACGTGCCCTCCACTCCCAACCCTATTCTCATAAAGATCATTCGGTAGTTCTAGCTCGTTAATCTTCCTATAGCTTAGGTTAGCAACTATTCTGTGGTTTCATACAGCTACTTTGAAGATTGACGCGCATGTGGGCTGGCGGGCTCTTCACGTAATCCTGCTCTTAAAATAAAGATCAAACTTCAAACGGTAAGTTCTCGTTTAATCTTTCTATTTTTATTAATTGCACTGATGACAAAACTGATGAGAAACATTTTTTTGTTTCTTCTGTGTATGCAAGTACTCAGTGAAATGACAATAAAGTTAATACATACTTAATTAAAGTCATTGTAGATTGCAGTGAATAGTTCTTCCAAATGATTCAAATGTTTTTGAGAATCTCTTACATGCATGGTGGTCATGGTGGCAAACTCTGTAAACATATTAAGAACGGGAGATGAGTGTGTGGCCAGGGTGGTGTGGGTCCTTGATGATGTTGCCAGCCTTTTTGAGGCAGCGACTGTGGTAGATCCCCTCGATGGAAGGAAGGTCAGAGCCGATGATGGACTGGGCAGTGTTTACTACATTTTGTAGTCTTTTCCCTTCCAGGGCACTCAAGTTGCTGAACCAAGCCAAGATGCAACCGGTCAGCAAGCTCTCTACTGTGCACCTGTAGAAGTTAGAGAGAGTCCTCCTTGACAGACCGACTCTCCGTAATCTTCTCAGGGAGTAGAGGCGCTGATGAGCTTTCTTAATAATTGCATCTGTGTTCTCGGACCAGGAAAGATCTTCACAGATGTGCACGCCCAGGAATTTGAAGCTCTTGACCCTTTCAACCATCGACCCGTTGATATAAACAGGACTGTGTCCCCCCATCCTACTCCTTCCAAAGTCCACAATCAGTTCCTTGGTTTTTGCTGGTGTTGAGGGCCAGGTTATTGTGCTGGCACCATATGGACAGTCGCTCGATCTCTCTTCTGTACTCCGACTCATCCCCATCAGTGATACGTCCTACAACAGTGGTGTCGTCAGCGAACTTGATGATGGAGTTCACACTATGACCAGCTACGCAGTCATGAGTATAGAGTGAGTACAGCAGGGGGCTGAGCACGCAGCCTTGAGGTGCTCCCATGCTGATTGTTATCGAGTCTGACACATTTCCACCAATACGAACAGACTTTGGTCTGTGAATGAGGAAGTCGAGGATCCAATTGCAGAGACCCAGTTCTGAGAGCCAGTGAGATTGCATCCACTGTTGATCTGTTGTGGCGTTAAGTGAACTGCAGTGGGTCAGCGAGTTTGGCAACCAGCTTGGAGGGGATGATTGTGTTAAATGCTGAGCTGTAGTCAATGAATAACAGCCTGACATATGAGTTTTTGTTGTCCAAGTGGTCCAGGGCGGAGTGGAGGGCCAGCGAGATCGCGTCCACCGTTGATCTGTTGTGGCGATAAGCGAACTGCAGTGGGTCCAGGTTTTTGTCGAGGTAGGAGTTGATTTGCGCAATGAACAACCTCTCGAAGCACTTCATCACCACAGGTGTTAGTGCCACAGATCGATAGTCATTAAGGCACGTCACCTTGCTCTTCTTGGGCACCGGTATTATTGATGCCCTTTTGAGGCAGGTGGGAATCTCAGACCTCAGAAGTGACAGGTTGAAAATGTCCGTAAAAACTCCAGCCAGTTGGTCCGCACAGGTTTTTAGAACACGACCAGGTATGCCATCAGGTCCAGACACTTTTCGAGGGTTCACCCCCTTCCTGACGTCGGCCTCTGTGACTGGGACTGAAATACCATCACAGCGAATGGGGACTCGGGAAGGCACATCGGTGTTCTCCCTATCAAAGCGTGCGTAAAATGCATTGAGCTCATCAGGGAGTGATGAATCGCCGACATCCGAACTGCCTCCTCGTTTCGCCTTGTAGGAGGTGATTGCATTCGGTCCCCGCCACAGCTGCCGAACATCTGTCTCATCCTCCAGTTTGGAGCAGAACACCCTTTTGGCCTTTTTGATGGCCTTTCCAAGGTCGTATCTGGACTTTGTGTAGACCACTGTATCATCAGACATGAATGTCCGGTGTCTGGTCTTCAGAAGAGTGCCACATTTGTCCATGGAATGTTGTGTCGTTGCAGCAAGGAATAAATCTCTGTTTAAGAGTCTCTCTATTCACCACAATCAAACTAAGTGAGGCAAAATGATTGATAACCACCTTATTCAATGATGGAGAATAGTGGCTTACCAAGATGGTCAGGATTTTTTTTGTTATTGTCTGAAGTGGCTTCATCAATGTTCATGGAAAACATGTTGCTTTGAAGATCTTGGACAAGTTCATCTTGAGAGGTTTTTGCCAAACCAAACTGCATCTTGTATGACGCTGTATTCCTATCCATAGATAGTTGGTTGAGCACCTTGGATCACCTGTGAAATTCCTTGATGTGATCAGTTCAGGTGCCAAGCTGAATGGTAACGACTTCTCCGCAATAAATGCTAACAGAATAGCTTCTTGGTTGGCAACTCTATGGGGTGGAAGATTGCAATCTTCATGTGGTCCGCCCTGTTTCGACTAATGCAATCAACTCGACGTGCACAAACAGAAGATCAAATAGAACAAGTTGTCCTACAACTTTAGGCTGTGCACGCCACACGAAAGAAGAAGAAGGCAACTCTATCAACCAGAGGGACTTTGGCTTGCAGAGTTGCACACGATGGCACTGCTTTTGTCTTGAAGAAAAGATGCAACCCATAAGTTGAGCTCGTACTTCATGTGGCTGGAGCAAATTCGGCTGTAAAGAGGGAGGAGAAAGAGTTTTTGTTTTTCTGCTGGAATTTCAATTCCAGGCTTGCATAAGCAATTTGTAATCCATGGTAATTGTAAGAATTAACCAGGATGCATTTACCACTGAATCTGTAGTTTGTCTGCCTCAGTTTCTTCCTATCCATGTGTTTCATCTTCATCATATGGCGCTTGATCACTACAAAGCCTCCCTTTCCGTACATGATGTCACAGTCGCAACAGATACAGTAGGCTCTCCCAGGTTGATCAACTTTCCTTGTGCACTCTGATATTAAAGTGCCATCGACTGTTCTCTGGGTCCATTCACAAGACCACTTATCGCGAACCGCTTCAATTTCCTTCACTTGGGCCTCGTCATTTAGTTCTAAAATCTGTCTTTGAGGGGCCATCTTTCAATGTCAATTTCCTGAATCTACAGTTTTTTTGCTTTTTGACACAATAAAGACATTCTAACTAAAAAAGAAACATCACTCACAAAATAGTCATCTCTCCAACCAACATAACGATCTATAGTCGTTATGTTAATATGACTGGTTTCCCAGATGCGCTGCAATACAAATTAAACGAGCTATTTGTAGAGATGCCAAAAGAACACAAAAGTAAAACCTACTCATCAACAAGTTATAAGATCACCAGATAAAGGTACCATCTCAAGGCATAAATATGCACAATACTGCAAGGCACAGTTAGCTGTCAATACACTGATGTCACATCTACAATGCTAAGGAGGCAGAAAACATAAAATCCTCTGCCAATAACAATGAAAACAAAAAATCCTAATATAAACAGAAAATCACCAGAAAGGGAAGGGGGTAGCCGCTGCCTAGGAGGTTGGGCCCACGTCTCTCTAACCCCCACTACCATCGCCGCAGAGACGGAAACCGCTGTCAAAACATGGAGGGGATCAGGGACAGGGGGGGACACAATTTCTTGGCGGCCGCGCACGCATGCGCACACTCACACACACAAGCGATGAATCGGAAACTTCAGCCGTGCGCCCTGAGAACGGTAATTAGCTCGGGATTCTTCCAGTTTCCAGCCCGGCGGCGTGGATGCCTCTACTACGGGGCCGTTACCGTTAGAATGTGTCAATTAGTGCAGATCTGTACCACAGATTAAAAAAAACACTGGACATCAAGCTGGACAACATAATATAGGACAGGACACTTTCAAGCATCTTGTCCTGTCCTATATTATGTTGTCCACTGTGCAGCATGATGTCGTGTTCTTTAAAACTGTGGTAGCTGTAGTATGGAAACTGAGCTATTAAAACCAAGCAATATATAAATGATCTGCATTATATGCAACCTAAAACTTTGTTTTCTTGGATGTATTAAACAATTTTTCCCCAATTGCCAGCTGTAAAAATAGAGGGTGTCAATTAGTTAATAAAATTGCTTTATAATCTGCAGAAGGCATTTGGTCTCTGTAATTGTGTGTTTTGTTGCCTTTGGCCTCCTCCTGCACCTATTTTCTATGTTTCTATGTAACTGTCATGCACAAAATTTTGTTCAAACTTGTTTGAATAACAATAAAGGAAATTCAATTCAATTCAATTCAATCTACAGGTGGAGATTCCCTCCCTCTATTTGGAAATGATTCATGATGGAAATCATACATTCATAACTTCAAGACACAACCTGAATTCAATTGTATTCAATTTTTGTCAATTACTTCATGTAACGCCAATATCTGATTATAACATTCATGAACATAAATGAGACCCAAGTAAAAAAATAAAATGTATGGATTTCTCTAATAAAGAACTTAGAAATGTAGTTCATACGAATTCAAATTCCCTCATCAAATGTTAGAAATTTGTAAAAAGGGTTGCAATGATAGTTTGATTCACAAGAATTGGAATTTAGCAACACTTTATTAGTATAATTGACACTTAGTTATAATACTTTAATAGTGTTATTAACACCTAGCTATATTGATTTAGCCAAGTGAAAACTTCCAAATACACGCCGCCTGGAATCTGAATTTCGATAAAACCCCACCGCCCCAGTCCATTTAATTCCACGTGTCTCCATTTCATTCATTAAGTCGCCGGTCCTGTCACATCGTTTGTTTTCGGTCAATACAACGGAACAGTCTGAAGAAGGGCGACGATAGACACAAAAAGCTGGAGTAACTCAGCAGGGCAGACCGCGTCTCTGGAGAGAAGGAATGGGTGATGTTTCGGGTCGAAACTCTTCGACAGACTGGTAAGGGAAACGAAAGATATAGATGATGATGTATTGTAGAGAGATAAAGAACAATGAATGCAAAAAAGTTACGATGATAAAGGAAACTGACCTTTGTTCGCTGTTCGTTGGGTGAAAACGAGCAGCTGGTGCGACTTGGGTGGTGGAGGGCCCTCGACAGAGAGGGAATGTAGGGATTACTTGAAGTGAGAGAAATCAATATTCACACAACTGGGCTGTAAGCTGCCCAAGCGAAATATGAAATGCTGTTCCTCCAATTTGCATTTAGCCTCACTCTGACTGTAGGAGACATCGGACTGAAAGGTCAGTGTGGGAATGGGAAGTGTTTGGCAACCGGGAAATCAGGTAGGTCCAGGTAGCAACTGGGAAAGTCACAATCCGAAACGTCACCCATTCCTTCTCTCCAGAGATGCTGTCTGATCCTGCGAGATACTCCAGCTTTTGGTATCTATCGTCGAGGTAAGCCAGCATCTGCAGTTCCTTCCTACACACAGAATAGTACGAGGAGCGGTTAATGTTAGAGGTTGCTCACTAACCTCACTATGTTTACATCGTCCTCTCTAGCAATGAATAAATATAATTTGGTTACCGTAATATTGACTACAACCGCCCGTTTAAAATAACTGCTCTTTAATTCTCAACCACTGGATATTTGCCTGGAAACATATTGCATGTTTTCGTTCAGTGAGATAATTCAATTTTAATAGACTGAGGTGTTAAATCCGGCGCCACTTCATAAGAAACTAAACGACCTATAATTTAAATAGAGCATGTAGGATCGATAATAAAATTCCCAAGTCTATTTCACATATATAATTCCTGCACCACTTCACACAGAGCTTTCCTTGATGTTGTTTGGATAAAACACTGTTTGAAATAATTAGAAGTTTTGAAATTAATCCTCGCAGCCTAATGTACACTTTGGGCTAAGATTTGATCCAACATTGCTAATGTCACCGTCTTCTTTCTCAACCAGGCAGAGGTAAAAGGCGTTAAAAAAAAAATGGGTAGCAACATGGATACATAGAACATCGAATAGAGAACAGTATAGCAAAGGAACGGGCCCTTCGGCCCACAATGATTGCGCCAAACATGATGCCAAGTCAAACTGATCGCATCTACCTGTACACGACCCATAAATCTTCCCGCACAACCCTGTACCTATCTAAAAGCCTATTGAATGCAATTATCGTCTCTGCCTTCATCACCACCCCTGGCAGTATATACGACAGGGGAGGTTTGGAGAAATATGGGTCAAACGCGGGCGAATGGGACCAGCTTGGATGGCCATCTATATCGGCATGGACAAGATGGGCCAAAGGATCTGTTAGCGTCCTGCATGCCTAAGATTCCACGGCTATTTCCACCACGTTTCCCACGTCTTTTTCAGCCGGGACGTGAGCTTACTATCTGGGGAAGATCCTAGTGAAGGCACCGATTCCATCGGCACCTGTACGATCATACTCCAATACCAGAATTAATGAACGTCCACCATATTTCAATCCGGTTCTCACGGAGATCCCAACAGCAGCAGATTCCCCCACTAATTCCCCAATGCAACAGCAGGAACCCCTGAACGATCCTTCACTTTACCAGCCCGACCAATGGCTCTTTCCCCATCTGTTGCTAGATGGCTAACAGATGGGAATCTTTGCTTATATAACATTACACTGCGAGGTTCATTGGCAGAATCAAAACACAAAACATCAGAACTTTCCGCCCACAAGTTCTGTCCTCGCATTTACATCGATATTTACAAGTGTGAATTGTTAGTTTATGATTGTGTCTGTGTTTAAATTGTCATGTCAACTTTTTTATTTCCCCCAAATTATTATAGAGGCGAATAAAAATACATTGGAAAACCTGAACATAATAGTTGCGCTTTCTCGCCACTTTTAAATTTAGTCAGCTATAGCTCGACTTCTTTAGAACATCGATATTTCACTTAGAAGTTAAAACTGGAAAGTTTGTGTTTAAAAGCTGGTTACATTACAAAGTTCAAATTGTTAAATCATTGAAAATTTGCCAGAAGTTAAGTTTCAATTAGTAATATGATTTATGTTATTTTTATGTTTATCTAATGCACTTAAAACGTCGAAGGGAACTTTGACCCTAAAATGTTCATTGGAATACAGTTTGTTTCCTATCATTAATTGCAAACTGTAGAGCCGATGAACATCGCAAGCCTCTGTAATGATATAAGTGCAAGTCCCGGGTAAACGATATGATTACGTAGCATTCTTTCATGGATGGTATCACTGAATAAGAACGGGCTGCTCACACATAATATGGTAGATTATCTGCAGTTTCTTCCATGCAATTATATTCATACAAAATATAAAAAGTGAAATGAGAAAAGATAGGTAGTTGATCACCATTTAAAATATACCTTTTGGAAAGTGGTACCCGCATGAAAAATGAATGCAGTGTTCTTTGTCTCACCTTTTGAAATGAAGCATTGTCTGGATGCCTTCTCTTCAAACAACTCCGCATTGGCCCGTCAGACATTTCGATGTTCACAAATCAGCCTCCAAAGTTCAAATGATAATTGTGCTCATGTCTGACATTTTTAAATGCATCTCCCGTTAATTTTATTCAAAGGAACACATCATACTTGAAGCAAGGTCAGTTCACACAATTATATTACGAGGATTAATTAATGGATTTCAATGCAGCAATTAACAATGGCAGTTAACACATCGTTTTCGTGAACGGACCTTGCTTCAAGTATTTTGCGTTCCTTCGAATAAAATGAATGGAAGATAGACAATAGACGGTGTCATTAAAACTCAGATGCTTCAAGGCATTTAACACTCCATTCCATTCCTCTGACACAAAAACAATGTGACACAACTATAATTACTAAAGATGCAGGAATGGCATCGATAGCAGTTAACAGTCACAAAGATAGTTAGCACATCATTTTTTTTGTCAGAGGAATGCAGTGATGAACGAACGACTCTAATCAAACGTCTCGACTCGAAACGAACGACTTTAAATGAATGAAATTAAACCCAACATACCCTACAAAGCTTGTAACGTGAGGGGGACTTTCCCACACCTCTGAAAACATGGAGGGGACACGTCCCCTCTGGCCTCCCCGGGTTTTCCGCCGTTGATCGCCGGTGCCATTCCCTTTTCAGCGCCCCGCAACCATCACCCCCGTCTCACCTGTCGGCGCATCTTCGTCACCCTGAGCACGCACTCCCGCTCGTGGCCCTGCGTCTCACCCGCTCGCGCTCCAGTTCCCTCCGACAAAGGGGCGCCGTCACAGCTCGCACGGCGCTGCCGGGCTGATCTCAGCAGCAGCCAAAGAGCGTCGTTGTGTTCCCTCCGCCCACAGCCTCCCACATGTCCCCCCTGCTATTGGCTGACCTTGCTGACTTCCATCATGAATCACAAGCTTGCCCGCCTCCAGACCAGTTCCTCCTACGCTCACCCTTTTATTTTATGATCTTGCCTACTAAACTGTGCCAAAATCGGGCAGAAAAAAGTGAAAATTCTGATTCATTGTTAGGAAAAGAAAGAAATCAGAATTACGATTTAAATCGTACAAATGTCATTCCTGATCTAACTCTCTCTTGAAAACATCCAGTGAATTGGCAACCACTGCCATCTGTGGCAGAGAATAACAGATTCACAACTCTCTGGATGAAAAAGCTTTCCTCATTTCAGTCCTAAATGGACTACCCCTTATTCTTAAACTGTGACCCTTGGCTCTGGACTCACCCAATATCGGGAACATGTTTCCTGCATCTTGCCTGTCCAATACCTTAAGAAGTTTATGTTTCTATAAGATCCCCTCTCATCCTTCTAAATTCCAGTGAATATAACCCCAGTCGATACATGCTTTCATCATATGTCAGTCCCGCCATCCTGGGAAATAACCTGGTGAGCCTACGCTGCACTCCCTCAATAGCAAGAATGCCACTCCTCAAATTAGGAGACCAAAACTGCACACAATACTCCAGGAGTGGTCTCACCAGTACTGTGTCAGTATGTCACTGACACACCAGATGAAAGCATTTTTGATAGCAAAGATCATCCCATGAAGAAACATTCATCCATTGGTTTGCCCTTCCAGAAGGATATGTATCCATTGACTTGTTCTTTGAACAAGCCATCTCCTGCCATCATGTCATCAAGACAACATATCAATATGAAAATATCTGAGTTCCCAGGAAACAACAGCAGAGTAACTTTTGGATCTTGCACTTTTGGTACTATTCATGAGCATCTAGATGCTTCAGGTCCCAAACTATTTATTAAATAGTAGAAGTTGCTTGTGTGTGACTTATTAAGGGAAAAAGCTTAAACAGCAGCCGCTATACAGACTTTACATAGACAGGTATTAGCCACCTTTTCTTTCCTAATCTGACATTATATGGCTCCTTTTCATCTCTGACGTTTGTCATTTACGCTACCCAAATGTCACCCCCCCCCTCGCCCATCCTGTACCCACCAATCACTTGCCAGGCTTCCCCTGCCCCCTCTTTTCTAGCTTTCTACTTCCTACTCCATCTACTTTGTAGAATGATCCTGACCTGAAATATCGTCTGTCCAGTCCCACCAGATGTTGCCTGACCTACTGATTTCCTCCAACACTGTGTTTTCCACCTACGTGCAAGTAGTACAAATTATATTTTATGAGTGATTTGTTAATGTCCACACCAAAATCCTTCTTATCTTACAGAAATTATGAATGAAAGTTAAAATTTCATTTTCTATAACTGGTGTCACACTATGCTTCTCTCCAAGTTTCAACGATACAATTCTCCACAAATGAAGTACAATAAAGTTTTAAAAGAAATATTGTGAAGGTGATGAAAAGCCATTGATCTGAAACATTAGCTCTGAAGAAGGGTCTCGACCAGAAACGTCCCCTATTCCTTAGCTCCATAGATGCTGCCTCACCCGCGGAGTTTCTCCAGCATTTTTGTCAAATGCTCCTTAAAGTTAGATTTTCTATTTTTATTTCTGGACATTTGCATTTACCACCCTCTACAGACCACCAATGGAAGTATTTTTGAAAACAGAGCACTCAACAGAAATTCTATTAATGATCTGCGGAACTAATGGACCATACCACCTCAAAGTAACCGGTCATTTTCTTAAAATGGCTGAATATGTCAGTGCATAAACTCCATGACGTGCTATCAGCACATGAAGCAATGTTAAATAATTTTCTGAGAAACTCCATGTTAAACTTTACGTAGTAGTTCAAATAAATTATTAAATATAAGTATTTGCTTACTAATGTCTTATCAAATCTTGTCACTAATCCCTCATCTTTTATCTGCTGCAGACGGTGTGAAGAAACGGGTAAATCTCGTGCAAATGAACTTGCAATCCCTCCCTGTGAAAGAGATAGGTCACGTTTTCCATTAACAATATCTCTGAAAGGTGCAGAAATGCTATATCTTTAACAATTCTTTTCATGATAACATTCTCACCTTTACAGCTTTCAGCTTTTCTCTAACTCTGCTTCGTATCACATCAGCTAGTTTTTTATCACCTGTAACAGAACCTGTCCATACAGGCAAAATGCTTATCAATCTATTTATTGCAAAATTCATAAGATCCACTCCAACTATTCAAAGTAACCATTTCAACGTAATACTAAATACATATCAAAATAAAATTCACAGTATACTCCGGCATAGGTTAAAATCACATAAACCCAAAAAGTCATGTATTGCTTATATTTTTAAAAGGTGATAGAAGTTCAGTTTTATGTTCAAAAACATTAAGCAAAATATGGTTCATCTCATTTCTTCTGCCTCCACATACAAAAATCTATTTGTATCCTTACAATGCCCTTAAGTTCCTAGATGTTTTTTTTAAATTAGTGGAATTAAAAATATTTGGTAATGACCAAAGGGAAATTAGCTCAAATTTTTCTTGAAGACAAATTCATAAATATCTTGCATTTTATTCCTGTTGCCTTGATAAGTAAATATATCATTGGTCTAATACATAATAATAGATCCCATTTTTTAATCACAATAAGTACTCTATTTGTTCATTTGTTCTTAACTGCAATGCTAGACTTAATTTGGTTAACCAGGCAACAAAAATTATAATCATGACAGCCAAATGTTTCTTGGAAGAACATTTCAAGATTAACTGTAACAATAGTAAAATATCAGTCTGCTTCAGTTATTCACATAAACTACTGTAAATACACTTCAAATCAGGCAACATTACACTTGTGAAGCATGACAACTGTGAAAAAATATCTATTTTTCTTTGCCTTTCTCAACCTCACACCCCAAAGATGTGGGGGTTTGTTGGTTAATTGTCCTCTGTAAATTACCCCTACCGTGTAGGAAGTGGATGCAAAAGTGGGATAACCTAGAACTAGTCTAAACTGTCCAGATGACCAACATCTTGTACTGAATGGGCAGAAATTGGAGCCTTATTCCACAATCTCTTAATTTAAACTGTTGTCCAGTGCTGATACCAGACCTCCACCTGATATCTGTCTGAATCGAACAAAACCATTTGCTGCTTCTATGTTTTATTTGACTCTGAGATCAACTTTGGATCCCCTATTTCACCATCACTGAAACTACTTAATGCTAATTAATATTGCCTGGCTTTATTACTTCAGTTCATCTACTGCTAAAACATGTTACTCGGTTGAATTGATTATTCCAGGACATCCTTGTCATGTTTATTTTACTTGTTCAATTTTCAGGATCTGGATGTCATTGGCAAGACCAATATTTATAAAAGTGAAAGCTAGTTTACCACTGGTTACCATGAAATACAGAAACTGGCTATCTAATTCAAGAAAAGCATAAAGCTGCATGCTTAATTGTTGATAAAATAATAGACTTGGTACATGAAGCATTTTGGACAGATATGTTTGCTGCTTTATTTTAATGATTTTTGTTTTTCTACATAATTGTTAATGGATGAAGTTATCTGGGCAATGGAAGTCTCTGGGCAATGGAAGTCATGATGTCAACGGAACAGGTTGAATAGGCTTCATAGGCTTCATGGTCCTTTTCAGTGAGTTATTTATGTATGGTCTTATTTTTGAAATGTACATCTACGCACTGAACAAATTATTTTGTTTTGATGTACGTATTTGCTCAATGTGAATTGACTAAATGGTAAACGTACGCTTTTCTATCCTGGTACTGCTGTAATCTTCACTTTGGTCAAGTAACAGAGATTGTTCAGACTCTTCTGCAAGCTGCAAAGCAAACAATACTTAAATTATAAATTTGTCTATAGATATTCAATAGTATATATTGCAATAAATATTGTTTAAAATATGATATACATCAAATTGTGATTGTCAGGGCAAAAATATTAAAATAAAATGGCAAAACTTAAATTACAATTATTTGGCTGTTGAGGCACAGCCTGAGAGAGTGCCGCGAGGGCTGAGGGAGAGGTGAGGTGTGGTCTCCAGCTTGCGGTGTTGCTCCTCTGGCCGTGGAGGAGGCCCAGGACCGAGAGGTCGGATGTGTAATGGGAGGGGGAGTGAAGTGCTGAGCCACCGGAGGTCGGGTTGGTTATTGCGGACCGAGCGAGGTGTTCGCAAGCCTTTAAAGTCGGATCAAATGTTGCACACAATTATCCACCGAAACTAAATGTTGTATTTTGCCGGTGGGGGTGAAAGGTGAGGACCAGGGAGGCATGTGTTGCAGAGTCCCATATATAAATGCAAAGCATTGGTGATGAAAAAAAAAAAAAAAAGTAGACACTGTACAGGTTGAGAGAAACAGGAGGATATGCATGATATGCTGCCTTTCATGTCTCTTTCAGAATATCCCAAAATGCTTCATCAGTATTTTTCAACTGCTTTTAATATTGCATTGCAGGAAATTAGCAGTATGTGCACAGCAAGCAAATATTACTAACTTGACAATGAGGAAATAATCATCTTACTTCACTGTATGGTGAGGCTAGAAATCGGGGATAATTATCCATGCTCTTAAGTGAAATTATCACATGCAATTAATATTTCCAAAGAGAGACAGCATATCAGATAGTCCATCAGCCCCACCCACCCCCCCCCCCCCCCCACCACCACTCAAAGAACAAGCGAGCAATTAGAAAGGCCCATTAAATAAAGTGCCCAAGTTTGGATTAAATAAAGTGCCCAAGTTTTTTTATTTCTACATTAAAAACAAGAGGGTAACCAGAGAGAAAATGGGACCACTCGAGAATACAGAAGGGAATTATGCTTAGTGTCAGATGATGTTGGCAATGTACTAAACAAGTACTATGCATCCTTATTCATGGACATAGAGGACAGTGAGATCGAAGAATACTAATATGCAAAGGGAGTTTGAGATCAATTAGGAAGTGGTGTTTGGGCTCTAGACGAGCATTAGAGTCATAGAGTCATATAGCTTGGAAACAGGCTCTTCGTCCCAACTTGCCCGCATCGACCAACATACCCTATCTATACTAGACCCATCTGCTCGCGCTTGGCCTGGAACACTCTAAACCTATCCGATTCATTTACCTATCGAAATGTCACTTAAACGTTATGATAATACCTGCTTCAACTACCTCCTCCGGAGCTTGTTACATATACCTACCACCTATACTGTAAAAATGTTACCCTTCAGGTTCCTATTAAATTATTCCCCCTCATCTTAAACTTATGTTCTCTGGTTCTCCATTCCCCTAATCTGGGCAAAAGATTCTGTTTATTTACTTGATCTATTCTTTTCATGATCTTTAATACCTCTAGAAACTCACCCTTCATCCTCCTGCGTTCCACGGAATAAAGTCCTAGCCTGCACAACCTCTCCCTCTTGCTCAGACCCTTGTCCCAGCAACATCCTTGTAAATCTTCTCTGCACCCTTTCCAGCTTGACAACATCTTTCCTGTAACTTGGTGACCATAGAGACATAGAAAATAGGTGCAAGAGTTGGCCATTCGCCCCTTCGAGTCAGCACCGTCATTCAACATGATCATGGCTGATCATCCAAAATCAGTACCCTGTTCTGGCTTTGTCCCCATATCCCTTGATTCCCTTAGCCCTAAGAGCTACATCTAACTCTCTTGACCAAAACTGAACCCAATACTCTGAATGTGGCCTCACCAATGTCTTATACAACTGTAACATGACCTCCCAATTTCTATATTCAGTACTCTGACTAATGGAAGGCCAAAGTGTCAAAAGCCTTCTTGACCACCTGTGATGATACTTTCAAGGAACTATGTACTTGCACTTCTGGATATCTCTGCTCTACAACACTCCCAAGAGCCCTGCCATGCACCGTAGGTCATGCCCTTGTTAAACTGCACTAAATGTAACACCTCACATTTCTCTATATTAAATTCCATCAACCATTCTTTAGCCCACCTGCCCAACTGATCAAGATTCTTGACAATCATCTGCACTAGCTACAAACAATCCACTTTAGTGTCATCTGCAAACTTGTGAATCACACTTTGTACATTTTCATCCAATACACTGAAATAGATGACAAACAGCAATGGGCCCAGCAACAAAACCTGAGGCACAATCCGTCTGTAAAACAGCTTTCCACCATCACTCTCTGTTTCTTTCCGTGAAGCCAAATTTCAAACCAGTGGGCTATCTTTTCTTGGGTCCTATGTGATCTAATCTTCCAGAGCAGCCTACCATGCTGAACCTTGTAAAATGCCTTGCTGAATCCATGTATATAATGTCTACAGCTCTGCCATCATCAACCTTTTTGGTTACATCTTTAAAAAACTCAATCTGATTCATGAGATACGATCTCCCACATACAAAACCGTGCTTACTATCTCTAATTAGCCATTGTCCATCTATATGCATGAACATCTCATCACTCAGAATACTCTCCAGTAACATTCCAACCACAGATGTTAGGCTCACTGGCCTGTAGTTCCCTGCTGGGCCATTTACCTGGGATTCTCTGCAACCCTTCTTAAATAGAGTCTGCCATTTTTCAATCTTCCAGTACATCACCCATAATTAATGATGACATAAATCTCAGCCAGGGTACCTGCAATTTCCTCTCTAGCTTCCCACAGTGTCCTCGGATATATCTGAACAGGCCCAGGAGATTTGTCTACCTTCATATGAGTCAGGACCTTCAGCACCTTCGCGACCAAAACACTACCCGATAGACATTTCCATTGACTGCCCGAAGTTTCCTAGTGACCATGTCTTTCTCCATGATAAAAACAGAGGAGAAATGCTAATTGAAGACTTTGCCATCTCCTGTAGCTCCACACAGAACTGACTGCTTTGATTCCTTAGGGGTTCTATTCTCTCTCTGGTTACACTTTTTTCCTTTATGTACTTATTAAAACTCTTGGGATTACCCTTAATATTATCTGCAAGAGCTATCTCATTCCCTTTTTGCACTCGTGATTTCCTTTTTCAGCTTGCTCCTCAGTTCCCAAAACTCCTCCAACGATACACTTGATCCCAACTGCCTATAAGAGCCCCATGCCTCCTACTTACTCCAGACCAGAGCCTTAATTTATCTCGTCATCCAGGTGGTACGCTCACCTGCCTTGCCCTTCACTCTAACAGGAACATGCAGGTCCTGGCATCGCATGTCAGCACACTTTTAAAACATCTCACTTTCCTGACATTCCTTTTCCTTCAAACAACCTGCTCCAATCAACGTGAGCGAGTTTCTGTCCAATACCTTCAAAGTTGGCCTTCCCCCAATTAAAATTTTTAACTCATGGGCCCCCCTGTCTCTATCCCCTAACTATCTTAAACGTAATCGAACCGTGGTCGCTGGTCCCAAAAGGCGCATCCACAAACACTTTCTCAACTTGCCTCTCCCGATTTCCCATCTAGATCAAGCATCGCCCTCTCCCATGTAGGGCCCTCTACATATTGCTGGAGGAAACTTTCCTGACCATTTTCCTGAACATTCCTGCAGATGTTTCTACATGAATTTCTGTAAGGCATTTGATAAAGTCCCCCATGGTATACCGGTCCAGAAAACTAGGGTGCATGGGATTCAGTGACTTCGTCATATGGATTCAGAACTGGCTTACCCATAGAAGACAGAGGGTTACGGTGGAAGGATGTTACTCTGGTTGGAGATCTCTGGCCAGTGGTGTTCCATAGGGATCTGTGTTGGAACTTCTATTGCTTGTGATATATACTCAAACTCACTCATACTTACTTTATTAGCCAAGTATGTTTTGCAACATATGAGGAATTTGATTTGCCATACCGTCATACCAATAAAAAGCAACATAACACATAAAATAAATTTTAACATGAACATCTACGACAGTGACTTCTCCACATTCCTCACTGTGATGGAAGGCGAAAGACAGCTAAATCTTTTCCCTTCTTTGTCCTTCAGCGGTTGGGGGGCTCTAACCTTCCGTTGATGGGATGATCTTCCTTGGGTTCCGTTGAGGGACCAGGCCTCCCATGGAGGATATGGGTGAGTGGTGGAATATTGCGTTGGGGAACAGGTTACATTGGGGGACCAGGCCTCCCGTGTGACAGGGACCCAACGGGTCCCACTTGGTCAAGTATCTCTTAAATATTATGATAGTACCTGCCTCACCTACCTTCTCCGGCAGCTCATTCCATATACCCACCACGTTTTGTGTAAAAACATTCCACAGTTACCTATGGGAAATACTAGAGGCAGGAGATAGCAAAGAGGAATATGAAAGCCAACAACATAAAAAGCTTTGGAACAGTTCAAAGCAGCAGAATAATGCAGAGGATTCTGAGGGATGGCAAGTGTAACATCATTTTTTTCCAAGCTTACATTGTTTTTAACGACCATTAGAATCAAACATGAAAGTGCAGGTGTGGAGTGTGTTAGCAGATGACAAATACATCAGAAATGGGAACGTTTCAAATGATTCTGTGGGAATAGTTAAGGGCCTGGTACCACTTTCACGACCTAATTCATGACCTTTTTTACTCGTGGACATTTTTCATCATGCTAGAAAAACGCCCCAACCTACTTGATGCCACAAGTACCTACGACTAACGTCACAACCTGCTACGACCTCCTATGAACCTTGTGACGACCATGCTGCGAGTATGAGTCAAGGGCAAACTCGGCAGAGGTCGTGAATTTGGTCGTGAAAGTGGGACAGGCCCTTTAGGGCAACAAGATTCAATAAAAAATTGAGAAAGTGACTGGGCAGTTGAAGTCAATAGTATTAGGCTTCATCCTTGCAGAAGTGATGTGGGAGCAAACAAAGAAACCACAAATAAGGAAACTGGTAATAGGATAAATTAAAATTATGCACAGATGAGATCTTGGATGTATAGAAACTGAGCCTCTTTCGGTGTGCAACACAAATACATTACCCTTTTTCTTATACTTTCTCTTCTGACTGAAATCCTTCGCCTTATGTGTTCTTCTTGTGTATTCTTATCCTAAGGAAACAATTTATGTTAATAAGAAAGAGTCTATATTGCAAAATAGGAATTTGCAATTCTGCCTGAGTGGCTTTAACATGCTATTATTTTCCCCTAAATGCTGATCTCATTCTTGCAATTATTCTTTCAGCCAACTCTCCCATCTCTATATCTACATTTGAAGAATCTTGAATCTTTTTATTAACTAAAAATATAATGTATTTGCTTACAATTGATCCTTTTCCATTAATGACTTGATTTACAAAGGTTAACTTTTAGGATGTTTACTGAATGTCAGTTTTTTCTTCCAATTATAAAACAAATATAAGGTAATTTGGTTAAAGGTTTTAGTTATCAAGAGAACAATAATTAATAAAAACATGTTACCTACCCATGATTCATCACTGTCACTTGGAGAATTTTGCGTTTCAGCCGGAATTTTGTCTCTAAAGAGTAAAAGAAGGTTAGCTGCAGTTCCAGTAATTTTTTGGACTGTTGACACTAACATGTGTAAGAAAGATTATGCTACTGAAGTTACTGAGTGGGGTTTTCATGATGGTTAAGACCTCCATTTCATAGGCTACTGTATTGCAGAGAGCACAATGAAAAGCACAAATAACTCAGAGACAAAGGCATAATAGAAAACATGAGTAACTCTGAGACCAGCGCCAATGGTTTGCCTGGGGAAGGAGCCCAATGGTGATTAATGGGTGGGGTGTGAGGTGAGCAGTAGATACGTGGTTTGAGAGACAGGAAGGTTACATTTTCAATGATCAATGGTGATACAGCCAGAAAGGTCATTTAGTAGTGAGTGATGTGAAGGCACTGATTTTTAGACAGTGTGAAAGCTAGTATTTCAAGTACGGTGAGGTACAAGTACAATAAAAATCCAGCATGCAGCAGCATCACAGACACAGACTTGGACAACAATAAAAATAAACTATACATAGATTATACAATAATAATAATAATAATAATAATAATAATAATAATAATAATAATAAACTTTAGTTTGGACTCAAGGCCCAGACAAGGGACAACCTTACATAAAAATGCATTGCATATTAAAAAATATCATAAAATCTTAGTATATCACTTATAAAAGCAGCATAAATTATATATATTTAAAAAAACACAATACATGAATTAAAATCCAGAATAAAAGAATGATCAATGTCATACAATGTGACAACGATACCAGTGTCTCCACAACTGGGATTCGTAGCGTGTAGTGCTAAACCTTATGTTTGTCAAGGCCACAATAATAGTAAGATTAAACGAGAACTTACCAGTTTGAAGTTTGATCGTTATTTTATGAGGAGTTACGATGAGGGATTACGTGAAGAACCCGCCAGCCCGCATGCGCGTCAATCTTCAAAGCAGCGGTGTGAAATCACAGATAACAGTTGTTCAACTGAATATAGTAAGATTCGAGAAACTAGAACTACCAGCTGACCTTTATGAGAGAGGGTTGGGAGTGGAGGGCACGTAATCCCTCATTGTAAATCCTCATAAAATAAAGATCAAACTTCAAACTGGTAAGTTCTCGTTTAATCTTACTATTTTACTTCTGAGTCACGTGAGTGACTACGTGGAGATTTCAAAGCTCTGTGATTTCATGCCGTGGAAACGAGTCCATGCGTCATACACTGCATCGATTGACTAGGGATGAGTGAAATTTAATAAAGCATGACATTGATTTAAACATGCTGATGCTTTTTTTTTCTATTTGTTTTTTTTAATAGATAGAAAAAATAAAGAAATAGAAAAGAAAATTAGAAAAATAGAATAAACTATCCATAATACAACTTAGGAGATGGGTCCGTAGATAAGAAAACATAACTATTCTCTAGTCCTGGGTTCAAGCTTCCGTCAGTTATCAGCACCGGTCCATTCTACCCCTTCAAATAATCTATGACCGGAGACCATATTTTAATAAATAATTCTGGTTTGTCAATTAAGACAAATCTAATTTTTTCCAGATTTAAGGTCTCCGACATCTCCATAATTCACATTTTGATTGTGGGGGATGCAGGGTTTTTCCAAAATTTTAATATTAATTTTTCCCTAGTTATTATACTATAATCAAGGAAATTTCTTTGGTTTATTGTAAGTTTTAGGTATTGTTCAGATATGCCCAATATTATTCATTTAGGATCGGGCTCCAGTTGAGTCTTAACCACTACGGAAATAATTTTTAAAATATCCACCCAAAATATTTGAATTTTTATGCAACTTACAAAGGTATGGGTTAAATTAGCCACAGAATATTGACATTTAACGCAGATATGAGATATATTAGGAAAAATTCTATTTAATTTTGTTTTAGAATAATGCAATCTATGTAATATTTTAAATTGTATTAAAGAATGTCTTTCGTTATGGGTTGAACTAATTCATTTTCTCATGCTTGTCTATGTAATTCCGTCGACGGATTTTCACTATCTAAAATAATATTATAAATGTAAGATATTAATTTGACTGTGGTGGGGTGTTCATTCAAACATTCATCTAGAATGTCTGGCTCTCTAGTTCTATATTCTTGTGTATGTGATTTAACGTAATCTTTCAGTTGTAAATATCTAAAAAAATTATTTGAATGTAACCATAATTCTGTTGTACCTCCTGAAACGAGAGGAACACACATTTTCTATAAAGATGTCCCATCATTTTAATTCCATAATTTTTCCATTGTGCAAAACCTTTATCCAATACTGAAGGCTTAAATGAAGGGTTATTTGCAATAGGGAGCGAAAGTGATAAATTATCCAATTTTAATGTCTTTTTTATTTGTTTCCAAATTCAAATACCACTATGTATTATTGGGTTTTCACTATAGATTTTTCAATTCAATTTTGTAGGAGTTAGCAGAATCGGGCCAATTTCAAATGGCAGACAATCCTCCTTTTCCATCTTTAACCAGTCTGGTTGTTGATCCATATCTTCCAACCAGAAATTTAAGTTTTTGACATTGACTGCCCAGAAATAAAATAAGAAATTTGGTAAGACTAATCCTCCATTCATCTTGGATTTACATAAGTGTTTTTTACTTATTCTGTGATTCTTATAATCCCAAATAAAACTTGTTACAATAGAGTCGACTTTTTTAAAGACATTTTTAGGGAGATATATCGGAATTGATTGAAAGAGATATAGAAGTTGAGGAAGGAAAATCATTTTAATAGCATTAATTTTACCGAGCATTGAAATGGGAAGTGTTTTCCAATATTGAATATTCTTATTCAATTTATTAAGTAAAGGTACAAAATTTGATTTAAATAAAGAAGTATATTTCTTGGTCACATAAATTCCTAAGTATTTAAATTTTTCATTCACTATTTTAAAAGGTGATTGTTGCAATATATATAAATTAGGTTCCATTATTGGCATAATATCACTCTTATTCCAATTGATTCTGTATCCCGAGAATAAACCAAATTGAGTTATAAGATTTAACAGGTTAGGGATGCTAATTTCTGGATTTGTAATATATAGTAACACATCATCTGCATATAGAGAAATTTTATTAACTGTATTTTTAGTATTATACCCATATATTTCTGGATGTGCTCGAACTCTTTCTGCTAGTGGTTCAATAGCAAGGGCGAATAGTTACGGGGATAGCGGGCATCCTTGTCTACAACCTTTAGATAAATCAATTTTATTTTATAACATTTGATTTGTCCTTATTCTGGCTGTTGGGTTGGTATATAGAAGCTTAACCCAAGTACAAAACTTCTCACCTAATTGAAATTTTTCCATCACCGAAAATAAATAGGGCCATTCAACTTGATCGAATGCTTTCTCAGCATCTAGCGAAATGACTGCTAAATCTACATTAGCTATTCGATTTGAGTATATAATGTTAAATAATCGTCTCAGATTATAATATGAATAACGTTTTGGAATAAAGCCAGTTTGATCGGGGTGTATTAATTTATGAATCACTAAGCTTAATCTATGTGCTAAAATTTTGGTTAATATTTTCTGATCGGTGTTTAATAGAGCAATTAAAGCTGATGCTTTTTAATAACGAAATGATAATTATAGTAATCCCACTCATCCAGGAGGAAGTGAAAAATAGAACCTAATAATAGTGTTGGCAAATATCCCCGGTCTGGCAATGGGTTTGTTATAACACATTTGGAAATTCACTTGTTTGACTTGCTGCCGCTAGGATGAGGTCGAGCGAAACATCCACAACCCTCGCTGCTGATGTTGTTGCAGCCCTGGTGGAGTGAGATTTGAAAACATCAGTGTTCACTCCTACACAAGCCAAAACCCGTGAAATCACCTGGGGATGGTCTATACTGATACCTACATATGAGGTTTTTGTAACTAACAAACATTGCTAGTTCAGAGCCTCGAAGGCTTAGGTGACATAATGACTGTATAGATGCGTGACCACACACACAACCAAAGGTCCATGGGGTATGCCATGAAAACTAGTTTGAGACCTGACGCTCCCGGCCTACTCTGCAAGACTAAGTCATGAACATAAGTATCGTATTATTTGCAGCTGTAACCGTCCTGTCTAGTCGTAGCTTATGCAACGACTGGACGCGTTGCGCTGAACCCAGCACTATGAGGATAACCACTTTGTAAGTGATTTAGACCGAGGACAGGAATGTAGCTGAAGCTCACCGGCAACGCAGCGTCAGCAGGACATAACATCCCATATCTCCGAGTACCTGGGCCTGGGGGAATTTGAGTTGAAGATACCCTTCACAAATCTGGATATCAGAGGTCGAGACCCGACATTGTGTTGTCCCGACCCCAGCAGGAAGTATGATGACAAGGCACTTCTGGCGCAATTCATAGCACTATAACTCCATCTCTCGTGAAATATAGCTTTGAGAGGAATACCAAGACATCTGTTATACGTACCGTGTCATACGATATATTGGACTGTAAACAGGACACTTGATATAGTGAGATGTACTGTTTCTTGGTACTATCTCTTCAGGCCCCAGTGATTACATCCACCGTACAACCTGACAGTCCGTACCCCAGGAAAGATCTTCTCATAGTCTGCAACCCAACAATTTTATTTGCTCATGCAGAGGATGGTTCTCCCCAGTCACGAAGTAAACCAGCAGATTTCTGCGTTTGGGAACAGCCATAAAAGGCTCTGTTATCATTCACAGTATGAGTGGACCCATGGCTGTGTAAGCCAGTCAGGCACTTTCAAGCCTGAGGCAGAGTCTTGCTGGTTTTTAAGCAAGCACCGACTGATGAGACAAAATGGAGGAAAGACATAACGAACATTCCTCCCCAGTGTAGTGAGAAGCATCAAGCGCCACTGCCCCTGAGAATGGCCACCATGCCAGATATTTTTGCAACTGGTGATTGAGACTAGATGCAAACAAAACGATATTTGGTGTTCCATCAATCCACAATGTCATTAAATACTTTGTAATCCAACATCCATTCTGTGTTATGATTAATTTACGTGATGATACACCAGAGCCAAATGAGGTTAGGCAAACTATCACAGGATATTAGCTTGACTGAACCCATGTGATTAATATATGCCACCACCGTAGTGCGTCAACTTGTAGGTGAGCATGCAGATTATGCATATTCGCACAATAAGCCTTTAACCCATAGAATGCACCTAGTGATTTTAGGTAGTTCATACCACATAACTGAGGGATTGGTAACTCATGCACATCCCATCCGCCTCTGTGACCAGGGATGGGATAGTAATTTCCCATCTTTGAGCACTAGCATCAGTTTGTAACATAACTGAAGGTTAAATGACCAAAAGTACTGTAGCAATGCTGAATACTGTTTGTCCATCATTGTGACTTATAGCTTCAGCTGTTAATAGCATAGATCTGTTAACAATGACCTATATGGTACTTGAGAGCTTACTCCTTTGCGCGATGTAAGTTCTGATAATGCAAAGACCCCAATTACGCAGCTGAAAAACAGCCACTAAATTGCCAATTACAGTGGCCACTTGATGAATAAACAACAAGATAGTTACAAGCTTCCATTTTACTTCGGAGTCACGCGAGTGATTCCGTGAAGAACCCCGCCAATCGGCATGCACGTCATTACGTCTAACGCATGGCGCAGCGACCGGCTGGGAGGAGCAGCGCTTCTCCAGCGGTAAGTTTAAAAAGCCTCAGATAAGTGTTTAACTTCTCCGAGGTCTCTGCGTTTGGTAATTCTTGTTGCAGGAGGACAAGTACAAACATGAAAAAATCCAGAACAGTGAGGCGAGCCGTGCCGACAATATCTCAACCCCACGGGAGTGCGGGTAGCGGGCGGCCGTCTAGTTCATCAACGGAGTCGTTGGTTATCAAACCAGCGACCACACACTTGGTGTCGGAAAACACTGTGCCTACGCCGGAGGGGCATAAGGCTACCCAAAAGTGTGTCCGGCCGATAGACTCAGACGAATCCGGCCGAGTGGGTTCGACCCTAGAAATGGATACCGCCTAATGGGCTGCCAAGTATCTTCCTCCAGGACGAGGAATGTATACCGGGTCAGATGGACTCTGACGCCGATTCACAGGGTTCAGCAAGAGGCTGCCCCACGGGACGAGGTGCAACGCCAGAGGTCCCATTCCTGGCGGCCAGGTTTGCCATCCCTACCGACTCTGGCGAGCCGCTTGGAAATGAGCTGGCTGCCAGCATAAATTACCTGGCTTCCCACCAGCTCCAGGAGCTGGCTATGGACACTACTGCCAGAAAGTATGAGACCCCCGAGAACTGTATCCTACTGAAGGTGCCGACAGTAAACCATGCCATTTGGGGCCATATGGGGGCAAGCATCTGAGCGCAGGAGATTAAACTGCAGCTGGTGCTCAAGCTCTTGGCGTCTGGAATAACGGCTTTTGGTAGGTCGGTGGATGGTGGGCTCCTGACTGAAGTTCAGCAGAATGCCCTGTCTCTTATGTGCAATGTGCACTTTGAGATTAATTGTCTCAGAAAGAGCGCCATCCGCCCCACCATTAATCCCTGGTTTGCTGCCTTATACAAGCCTGGCACTGTCCAGCCACCGAATCTATTATTTGGAGAAGACTTGGCCAAAAGGGTAAAGGAGCAGGACGACGAAGCCAAGACCGTTGGGCTCATCAAGGCGCTCATCAAGTGACCAACAGAACTCTCTGATGGCAATATCCCTATAAGCGGTTTGCGGAAACCGGGGCTAGGCAAGGACCAAGCCGACCGTTTAATGTCCGCAAATGGCGCTCCCCAGCAGAAGCAAGGGGAAACATGCCTTTACAACCCAGGACCATGCAAAGAGCACCGGTAACCATGGAGGTAGGTGGGTCTGGCTCTTGTCGAAACATATTGCCTTGCCTACCAGTTGGGGGAAGGATACACAGGTTTCTGGGAGAATGGTATAAAAATAACCTCAAATGTGTTTATACTGCAGAGTATTCAAGGGTTTAAAATTGAATTTATTCCCAACCTGTGTCCACCCAGCACAAACCAAAACGGGCACTCATCTTCTCACAAAAAGAGAATTTGATGATCCAAGCTGAAATAGTAAAACTATGCCTCAAGGGAGTAATTGAGAAAATAGTCTATCAGACCCATCAATTCGTGCCTAATGTGTTCCCTAGACCAAAGAAGGATGGTGGGTGTAGAATGATATTAGATTTAACAGGACGTTTGTGCAGTATCAACATTTTAAAATGGAAACCTTTGTTACTGCTTTCCAGGGAGTGTTATATGGCATGTATAGATCTCCAAGATGCGTATTATTCAGTGCCTGTTCATAAAGACTATCGCAGATATTTGAAATTTAACTGGATGGGACAATTGTGGCAATTTCGAGCTCTACCTAATGGATTAACCTCAGCCCCTCGCCTATTTACTAAATTGCTAAAACCAGTACTTGGGTTATTACGGACACAAGGCCATATAATCATGGCCTATTTGGATGACATTCTAATCATTGGAAACACCTTTGACGAAGCTGAGTTATCAGTCTCAGCTGTTCAACTCATGGTTCAGAGGCTAGGTTTCATTGTCCACCCAGTTAAATCAAAATTGGTGCCAGTTAACATAATTGACTATCTGGGTTTCACAGTTGATTCCAATTACATAT
This sequence comes from Okamejei kenojei, assembly GCA_035221665.1. Lineage (NCBI taxonomy): Eukaryota > Metazoa > Chordata > Chondrichthyes > Rajiformes > Rajidae > Okamejei > Okamejei kenojei. The sequence goes on along the minus strand of CM069145.1, from coordinate 8,005,035 downwards.
CTGTAACTCTGCACAAGGGCAAGAGAGTAGATTTAATTGAAGTCTGTATCAACCTCTTAAAGGGAAAATCACCTTCAATTAAACAGGTTGCGAGCTTAATTGGTAACAGCCCAATATGGACCTTTGCATTATCAGCATTTACAGAGAGCAAAGGTACAGGCACTGAGAATACATGCAAACCATTACAACCAGCCCATGCACTTACCATCTGAAGCCATCGCAGAGATACAGTGGTGGATTAGAAACATATTAAATTGTTATGGCACAATTCCCTTATTTTACAGACTGATGTCAGTGCCCTAGGTTGGGGTGCTACTGATACCAGATCTAGTTGTGGAGGCAGATGGGATATGCATGAGGCACAGATTTTCCAATCACATGGAATAAATTATTTAGAACTGTTAGGAGCGTTCTATGGGCTCAAAGCTTATTGTCCCACTAAGCATCACTTACATGTTGAGTTGCAGATTGACAACACCACGGCAGTGGCGTATGTCAATCATATGGGTGGAATCAAGTCGAAATCATGTGATGGATTGGCTAACACTATTTGGCAGTGGTGCATAAAAAATAATATTTGGATTTCAGCTGTCTACTTGCCAGGCAGACTCAATATGTTGGCAGACACCAGGTCACGCAAATTCAATGACAACACCGAGTGGATGTTGAATCGTGAAGTATTTGGTGAAATTGTCCTTCGGTATGGGATGCCAGATATCGATTTGTTTGCATCCAAACTTAATCACCAGGTACCGAAGTAAGTTTCATGGGAACCAGACCCAGGGGCAGTGGCGGTAAATGCATTCTCACTGCACTGGGGCGGAATCTTTTTATATGTTTCCCCCCCCCCCTTCTGCCTCATCAGCTGGTGCCTGACTAAGATCAAGCAGGACAGGGGTTCTGGTAGTGCCCGACTGGCCTATACAGCCATGGTTCCCGCTCATTTCAGAAATAACCACGCACCCTATTGTGCTGGTTCCAAAACGTGTAAATTTATTGGTGCACCCTGTTACTGCGGACCCACACCCATTGAATGATCGTGTAAATTTGTTGATTTGCAAATTGTAAAAAGGCCGTACCTGGGTCTGGGACTGTCCGATCAGACTGTGGATACCATCACGTCATCCTGGAGGGATAGCACAAAAAGGCAATACCTCTCCCATATCAGGAAATGGGAGGAATTTTGCTTACATGGGAACATCACATCACACGGCCTCCATCCCAGATGTGCTAGAATTCCTATCCCACTTACACTCCAATGAAGGGTTGAGTTACAGTGCCATCAACAGTGCCAGGAGTGCCCTGTCAGCGTACTTGTGCCGAGGGTCAGATCTCCAGCCTTTAGGGTCCCACCCGTTAATATCAAGATTCATGAAGGGTGTGTTTAATTCCAATCCTCCTAGGCCTAGGTACTCTCAAATCTGGGATGTGAGCATGGTACTCACGGTGCTCCGTCAATGGGGAACAGCCACATCATTGTCCTTACTAAGGGTCACCCTCAAATTGGTCATGCTCATGGCGCTTACATCAGCGCAAAGAGTTCAGACTCTCCACAAACTGCGTCTGGACAGGATGATGTCATCACAAAATGACGTTACTTTTCACGTCTATGACTTACTCAAACAGAGCACACCAGGGGTGTCAGGATACAAGCTTGTATTGTCAGCTGATCCCACAGATTCACGCCTGTGTGTAGTGGAGCATTTGAAGCGTTATGTTGACATTACGAAGAGCCTCAGAGGGTCCGAGGTAGAACTACTTATAAGCCACAAAAAGCCACATAAGCAAGTGTCATCTCAGACCATCTCACGATGGCTGAAGCAAGTCCTGGGATGTGCAAGAGTTAATACTCTAAACTTTAAATCTCACTCCACCAGGGCAGCATCGATGTCAGCGGCGAGGGCAATGGACGTCCCTCTAGATCACATCCTCGCGGCCTCAGGATGGTCAAATGAATCGACTTTTCAGAGGTTCCACAACAAGCCGCTTGTTGAATCCTGGCTTGGTGTTCGCCCACTGTGTTAAATTTTGTTTCATAGCTTCTCCCTGGGAGAGCGGAGTTGCTATTGTATATATTTTTGACAAACTAACACATTGTCACACACTGACCCCTCGTACTCCCCTCCACAGATAGGGAGATTTGTAAGCAGCCCTGCAACAGGCGCCGCTGCAGATCCCCGACAAGACCTGCGCTGATATGGTCCCGTCCACGGACCACATCAGGATGGAGCATCTCCTCAGTGAGACGAACGCCCTGCGGATGCATCCATGCTCCACCTGGGAAAACGTTCGAGGACGTACCCATGGAGGGGAACCCTCCTTTTTTCTTCCGCAGCTGCCGTGTCATGGAATGTTCCCCCGACATACCACTGAACTGCAAGTCAGCCCCAAACTGACTGCCTACACTCCCCTCCTCAGAGAGGGAGAGAAAATGCAGCCCTGCAGCAGGCGCTGCCGCATGCCCCCGAGACCCGCGCTGATATTATTCCATTGACTGCCTACGCTCCCCTCCTCAGAGAGGGAGATATAATGCAGCCCTGCACCAGGCGCTGCCGCGGGCCCCCGGGACCCGTGCTGATATGACTCCCCTCCTTGGAGTATATCATGGTGGAGCATCTTTCCCATGAGATGTTCTATCTGGGAAAGACGTCCGAAGACACTCCCCACTGCAGGAGGCAAACCCTCCTGGCCGTGCTTCTCCAAAGTCAACCGGCCTGCCGAGCCGGGTTTCCCCACAGAGCCGGGATTCCCCGCGATCTCCATGGCCAGGTTTCCCCGAGCCGGGTTTCCCTTTGCGGAGCCGGGATTCCCCGCGGTCTCCATAGCCGGGGTTCCCCTTCGCAGTGCCGGGATTCCCCGCGGTCTCTGTGGCCGGGGTTCCCCGAGCCGGGTTTCCCCCATGGAGCCGGGATTCCCCGCGATCTCCATAGCCGGGGTACCCCGAGCCGGGTGTCCCCCCCGAGACAGGATTTAGACCTCGGAACGTCATCCAGCAGGAACTCTGTAAAAGAGCTTCCTGCAAGAAAGCACAACCTGAAAAATAAGTTCAAAACTTACCTTCAGGTTTTCAAACTTACCGCTGGAGGAGCAGCACGCCGGCCAGCCAGTCGCGGCGCAATGCATTAGACGTAATGACACGCATGTGGGCTGGCGGGTTCTTCACGTAGTCACTCTCGTGACTCCGAAGTAAAATTACATTTTTAGAGTCATTTATCATGCAAATGAATTTATACATATGATTTCTTAGGATAGCTTCTAAAGTACTGACTCCTGCAGCCACAATCACTAGCACTACACCATCTAGGTTTCCTTATATGACACCTTTAGTCTCTGCAAACTTGACTTTCCATAGTTCGACCACAGGTGCGCAGTATAGAGTGGTGTACAATATGCTCTAAATAGCGACATCTTCACCACATCTGCACACACACCAAACTTATGCAAGAGAATAGTCGTTGCCTATAAATATCCTCATCATCTGTCATTTGCTCTGTAATAAAATGCCCTAGATATTTTACCTTATTACAGACACTAAGATTATTGTCAGACAATTTAAAATCAGGAAATTTTAGACATTTATCCTCTTTGGTTCTACAGATCATAACGGCACTCTTACAAGCATTATATTTAATATCATGTTCCACACCATACACAGAACATATAGTAAGGAGCTGCTGTAGACCAGTGCTAGATGGACTAAAGACCACAAGATCATCTGCATACATAATATGGTTCACTAAAATATTACCAATCATGCACCCAGTATTACATGCTTTCAATAGTTTGGACAGATCATCAATATAAAGATTAAAAAGGACTGGGGACAAAATTCCCCCTTGTCTAACACCATTGCTAACCCCAAATGGGGTTGAGACCCTATTGCCCCATTTTATTTGCATAGTCTGGTGGGCATGCCAGTAGGCCAGAATTCTCACAATGTATTTAGACACCCGTCTTTGACTCATTTTAACAAACAGCTTTCTGTGATCAAAGGCTTTGGAAGCATCAATAAAGCACAAAAGGGTTGAAGTTTTTGCCTCTATATCTCCTTTAGGGCATATATGAATGTCAGTGCCATGTTTAGCTTTAAAACCAAACTGGTTATCTGTGGAGTTAACAAACTCATTTATTCTATCCAGCAGAACTCTTTCTAAAACTTTTGACAATATGCTGGCTAAAGCTATGGGCCTGTAATTATTTAGGCTACCTACTTTACCAGCTTTGTCCTTAATGACCGGCACTAACAGAACAGACAACATTGAGTCTGGTAACAAGCCATGACTCATAAAGCCAGTAAAATAAATAGCAAGGAGAGGAGCTATCCTCATACTCGCATACTTAAGATGTTCAGTAGAAATATGATTCAAGCTTTGTTGTTGGACAGCCTGTTCATGGCATGATAGCCTCATGTGAGATAATCACCATTGAGTCATTACTCTCAATATTGTCCACCCTATACAAGTCACCTTGGACACAGTTGAATAAAGTACTATAATTTTGTCGCCATAACTCCGCTATATTAGCAGTTCCGGAGATTCCATCAACAGTGCATGGTAGAGATGTTTTGCAACTGTTAATAGCTCTCACTTCTTTCCAAAAATCAGTGGCATTGTTATTTAGCAGCTTCTTAGCCATGGAATCAGCCCTCATAGCTTGCTCATTTTTACAGATGAAGCGAACAGCATACTTATACCTTGCATTAGTGAGCTTCTTGTACTCAAACACAGGCCCATGTCTGGGTCTACCTGCCATAGCCCATGATTTAGCAGCTATATCGTTATACATGGAGCAGATATCTCTCCTATGCTTCATATCCTTACAATTAACGTTACTACACATTATTGCATCTTTAGGTAGATGAATATTGCTTAAGGATTTATCTGTGTGGGCATTGTAGGCTAGGATGTCTTACTTTGTGAGCGTTGACCAGTTTTTCTGTGTTAAAGCTATTTCTATCTCTGGATACCACAGGTATGTGTTCAACATTTATTGTCATAGCAAAAGCTTTATGATCAGTCATTGCTGTCTCATACAAAATGCTCATACACCCCAATGAGGCATGTGCATCAGCTGTACTAACACAGTGGTCCAGCCATGACGTAGTGTGCCAGGCCTCACTAATATAAGTATAGCTATCTGTAGGTAAAAGCACTTTGCTTGACAATATAAAATTATTATCTTGACAGAACTGAACCACATTTATTGATGAGTCAAGCTTCTTGTTCCATAGAATAGCCACACCCCCTGGTATCCTACCTCTGACTATTCCCATGCAAAGGTCAGTTGTAGACTCCCCAGCCCCATGGAAGTTGTCATTGAGAGAATTTAGTTTGTCCAAGTCTTGCTTCACTAAGAATGTCTCTTGCATACATAGTATGTCACAGTTCTCCAGGAGGTTGTCAATAATTGAGAGGCGCGTTTTATCCACTGCGCTCTGGCGCAAATGCAGGCCACGACAGTTGTACGATAGAACCCGAATGGTCATTTAGCGAGACTAGTGAGTGCCCCTAGCACCAGCAGGCACACTCATTCCCCCCGCAGCAGGCGCAGTGCTTGATCCGATGACTCCAACCCTGCACGGCTCGTAATAAGCTCCGGACAAACGCCCCTTCTGGCCAGAGCTCCGGATTGTACATTTCGCCAACCTCATTACATTCCGCAGATACTTTAAATGAACAGTATCTACTGTGTACAGTGTCAATCTTTTGACAGGTAACCTCACGGCCAAGTTTTTCTTTAAGATACGCAGATAAAGTTTTGGCGTCTAGGTCCGGTGAAAACTTGGAGGCAAAAACACTCACCAGCTTAGTCTTGATCATTTTGACGTTACCGGCAGCTCCGGTACCAATAATAGGCATAGGGTTACTAGATTTCCTTCTCTGCCCAGTGGTAATAGTGCACAAATTTGGCTTACCAACAGTATTCTCTGGAGCATGACGTCGACCCTTTTTCACAACATGACTCCACTTTGGAGAGTCTTGCAACGTTAAACCACCGGGACTATTCATTGCCGTTGCCCTCTCCATGTTTAAGGCAAGGCCCTCCGCCGCAACCCTCACTCCGATTACCAAGCCAGAGGCTCCTGCCAGTGCAGCTCCCAGCGCTGCGTCTGCCATGCCAATGGCTCCATCCATCGCCGTCGACGCATCTGGACCACCGCCCCGAGTCAGGTCAGTGGTGCGCTCCAATGCACACACTGGAGTAGTGATCAAGGTGTGCTCCAATGCACCCACTCGCCGATCAATTTCCACTGTGATGGCACGAAAATCTTTGCTTACATCAGCCTGTAGCTGCATGTAGCTTCATAGAACAGACCTCAGCGTACAGCTGCTCCATTCTCCCAAGTAGGCTCGAGACATCCATGTTAGTAAATGTCATCGGCGGCAATTCATCCAAGTAATGAGAGATAAATCTGGGAATATTCCCCCCACACTCATTCATTACTTTAAGGCAATTCTTTATGTTGTTAACGTCTTTCTGTGCCGCTTTATGGGAAACGGTCCGCTGTGCCGTGGGGCAGAGTTCAAACAGAACTTTCTTCGAGGACACTATCCACTCAGAATCAAAAGTGTTTGCCGCCAAAAGGACAATCTCCTCCTGGCTTAATGTCTTAATTTTTACAGCAAGAAAGTTAAGTAACTCGTCCTCAACAATAACCTTACCATCAACAGTCTTGTAGATCTCAGGCTTTACTCTAGACCTGCCAAGACCAAGAGCAATGCCTTCCATTATCGCCCAACCGGTTGCCCGTGGCCGATGCACCGGCTCCCCCGCTGCCTCTTGCCAGGCCCCAAGCTCCACCTTATGGTTGAAGGGAAGTAGCTGTTTCAGAACCTGGTGGTGTGGGATATCACGCCTCTGCACTTCTTTTCTGATGGTAGCAGCAAGAAGAGGGCATGGCCTGGATGGTAGGGATCCTTGATGATAGATGCTATTTTCTTGAGGCGGCCTTGACGTCAGCACACATATGATAAGGTTCCACATAGCAGGCTGCTCTGGAAGGTTAGATTGAATGGGATCCAGGGAGAGCTATTTGACCGGATAGAAAATTGGCTGCATGAAAGGAAGTAGAGGGTGATGGTAAAAGGTTGTTTTTTGGACTGAGGGCCTTTGACTAGTTGTGTGCCTCAGGGATTAGTGCTGGGCACATTGCCCCTTATGGTTTATATCAACGATTTGAATGAGAATGTACAAGGTACAATTATCAAGTTTGTAGATGACACTAAAGTAGGTGGTATTGTATATATCGAAGATGGTTATCAAAAATTACAGCGGGATCTTGATCTGTTGGCCAAATGGGGTGAGGAACGGTTAATGGGATATAATGCAGATAAGTGCGAGGTGTTGTATTTTGGGAAGTCAAACTAGGGCAGGACCTTCAAAGTGCATGGCAGGCCCCTGAGGAGTGTGGTAGAACAGAGGGGTCTCTGAATACAGGTACATGCCACTTTCAGGGAATTCTGATAGGTAGATAAGGTGGTTAAGAAGGGTTTATTGGCCTTCATCAGTCAGGACATTGACTATATAAGTTGGGACAACAACACACATCTACTCCCTACATCCAGTCATTTTTCCCTGAAGCAATTTCCTCTCGAATGCCCTCCCACAATCCTCTGTTGACATGCCCACCTACGCAACCTTCAAGACCTCCATCCAGGCCCACAGGCTGCACAGCCCCCACTAGAACAGACCCATTCTCGTCAACATCCAGTATAGTCCCTGGTGGACTCTTCGGGAGTGATGACCACAAGGTAAAAGGTACATTATGTTACAGTTGTATAAGACATTGGTGAGGCCACATATAGAGTATTGAGTTCAGTTTTGGTCACCAGGTTATAGGAAAAGATATTGTTAAACTGCAAAGAATGCAGAGATTTACAAGGATATTGCCAGGATTTGAGAGCTGGAGCTATAGAGAGAGGTTGGACAGGCTAGGGCTTTATTCATTTGTGCACAGGAGGATGAGGGGTGATCATATAAAAGTGTATAGGAACATGAGGGAAATAGAAAGGGTAATGCACTGTTTTTTTACCCTGGGTAGGGAAATCAAGAACCAGACATAATTTAAGCTGAGGGAGAAAGATGTAATAAGAACCTGAGGGGTAACATTTTCACACAGAGATTGGGGGTATATGGAACAAGATGCCAGACATAGTTGAGGCAGGTACTATAGCAACATTTAGAAGGCATTTGAACAGGTAGATGCATAGAAAACGTTTAGAGGGATACAGGCCTAATGCTGGCAGGTAGGACTAGTGTAGATGGGGCATCTTGGACAGCATTGACAAGCTGGCCACAGTGCACTATGACTCTCTAACAGAACAGATAGGTGCTCTCCACGGTGGGGATGGTTGTGCTCGTGATGGACGAGGATGAATCCACCATTCTCTGCATCCTCTTGCATTTCTGTGCGTTGGAATCGCCAACAAGGCCATGAGGCAAAAAATCTACCATCCACAGCTGCCCTAAGTATAGTTATGGTATTCAAATAAGTACAGGATTTTTTGTGGCACGGACGTTTTGGGGTATCCCATTGTAACATGTTAAAATACGATATGTCTTGGTCTTGTGTGGGTATCTCCACAGGAATAGCTACTTCCCCACAGCCATCAGGCTATTAAACTTGGCTCGGACAAAACTCTGAACATTAATACCCCTTTATCTGTTATTTTCACTTTCTAATTTATTTATTCATGTGTGTATTTACGTATATGATGGTATATGGACACACTGATCTGTTTTGTAATCAATGCCTACTACGTTCTGTTGTGCTGAAGCAAAGAAAGAATTTAATTGTCCTGTCAGGGACACATGACAATAAACTCTTTTGACTTTTGACTTTGACTTTGACCATTATTTGGAAGCCATAAATTGGTCAATAGATAAAACATTACATGGAAAATTGATGAATTGCCTTTTATTGATTGTACATGCCTACAATCTTAGGCATTCTTTGTTGCAGATGCTTGGTTCCATAATTGGATTACACAGAATATCCTTTGTTCAAAATTAGCAACATTTCAGATTAAAATTTTGAAGATAAATTCAAATGTTTGATGGTTTGACAGTGATGTTGATCTTTATAGATGTAATCACTTATTCATTGCCATTACCTTTTCTTCCCCCCATTTTCTGGCATTTCCATTTACTTTGTGGTTTTTTTACCTGCCATTCCCAAATGTGCACCTTTCCCAAAAGATTACCCACCAAACTGCATTTGAAAAAATCAGACACTTTGTTGAGGCACTGCATAACAAAAGTATAAAAGACATACTTCTTTCCGTCCACAGTCTTAGTAAAAGACATACTTCTTTCCGTCCACAGGCTTTGTGGTCAAACTTTAACCAGCAATATTAACTGGTTGATTAACTAATAAACCAGTTTACTCGTTAATCAACTAGCTTGTAAAAAAAAACATTGGGGAAGGAACTTTCAAGCTGGTTAAGGCAATGAAGTGCTCAGCCAAGGGAGTACAAGTTGTACAAAGTGGTGGATCAGGCCAACTTAACAAGCATCTCAATTGCGTTTTTATAATTTAAATATTGTCGTGTGCGATCCTGTAACAAGAAGTGCCTAATCCAATATTTCCAGAGAGATTGGAGTCAAGAGAATGCACATGTTGGAATCTGAAACAAAAAGCAAACTGCTAGATGAACTCTGCGGGCCAGACAGCACCTATGGTGAAAATAGATAGTCGAGTTTCAAGTTGAATCCCTTCATTTGAAAATGATATAACGTGTCTTGTCCTTCAAACAATCCAAAATATTTCACATCAATAATGCTTACATTGTCAGCAACCACTATCTCCAAACATTTCAATGCATTTATGCAGTTTCAGTTTGGGCCGGTTTGGTTTTGAACTGAAAGTAATCAAACTTACTCTGCCATTTTATTAAGCTTGAATAGTCTTCAACTGGATATTTTCAACAGGCCCTTAAAGCAAAACAGAATTACAAATTATAGTCCAAATAAAGACATATTAATTACAATAATATTATTTAGTTATTTGTTACATACTCAATGTGACTTTTTTGCTGATTAAATTAATTAAAAAATTTGAATTTGGACATTTTAAAAGAGTATTTCACTTTTTTAAAAAGGTAAACAACTTAAGTGACTATTGATTCAAATTGAAAAATATACAAACAAGGCAATATAATGTTTCATCATCTTGAGGTTCCTGTCAGTTGAGCATCATTCATCCACTATTTAATCCATGATATAATTCCGAGGTAGGTTCAGACCTATTTATTAATTGCAAGTGCACCATGTTATTTATGAATATGGCTGCTTTCTCATTCGACACTTGGATTCGTCCTCTCAGGGTCCCTTGCTACATAAGAGCAAAAATTCTGCAAAACAGCACAATTTTTGCTAAAGTCATCAATCCAAACTTTAGGATATCCCAATTAATCCAGATTAAATCCTTTATCTTTTGATGAAAACCCATTGTTGTTGGATGAATTACAAATGACGGTGAATCAGAGTAAGGATGGAGATCGATCGACTGAACAAATGGTGCCAGAACAACAACTTTGCACTCAACATCAAAATAAACAACAAAATGTATACATACAGTGGCTTGCAAAAGTATTCATACCCCTTGAACTTTTCCACATTTTGTCACGTTACATCCACAAACGTAAATGTGTTTTATTGGGATTTTATGTGATCGACCAACACAAAGTGGTGCATAATTGTGAAGTGGAAGGAAAATGATACATGGCTTCCAAATTTTATTACAAATAAAAAACTGAAAAGTGTGGCGTGCAAAAGTATTCAGCCCCCCCGAGTCAATACTTTGAAGAACTACCTTTCGCTGCAAATACAGCTACAAGTCTTTTGGGGTATGTCTCTACCAGCTTTGCACAGCTAGAGACTGAAATTTTTGCCCATTCTTCTTTGCAAAATAGCTCAAGCTCAGTCAGATTGGATGGAGAGCGTCTGTGAACAGCAATTTTCAAGTCTTGCCAGAGATTCTCAATTGGATTTAGGTCTGGACTTTGACTGGGCCATTCTAACACATGAATATGCTTTGATCTAAACCATTCCATTTTAGCTCTGGCTGTATGTTTAGGGTCGTTGTCCTGCTGGAAGGTGAACTTCCGCCCCAGTCTCATGCCTTTTGCAGACTCTAACAGGTTTTCTTCCAAGATGCCCTGTATTTGGCTCCATCCATCTTCCCATCAACTCTGACCAGCTTCCCTGTCCCTGCTGAAGAAAAGCATCCCCACAGCATGATGCTGCCACCACCATGTTTCAAAGTGGGGATGGTGTGTTCAGGGTGATGTGCAGTGTTAGTTTTCCGCCACACATAGCGTTTTGCATTTAGACATCAATTTTGGTCTCATCAGACCAGAGCATCTTCCTCCACATGTTTGCTGTGTCCCCCACATGGCTTGTGGCAAACTGCAAACGGGACTTCTTATGGCTTTGTTTCAACAATGGCTTTCTTCTTGCAACTCTTCCATAAAGGCCCGATTAGTGGAGTGCATGACAAATAGTTGTCCTGTGGACAGATTCTCCCACCTGAGCTGTGGATCTTTGCAGCTCCTCCAGAATTACCATGGGCCTCTTGGCTGCTTCTCTGATCAATGCTCTCCTTGTCTGGCCTGTCAGTTTAGGTGGACAGCCATGTTTTGGTAGGTTTGCAGTTCTGCCATACTCTTTCCATTTTCGGATGATGGATTGAACAGTGCTCCGTGAGATGTTCAAAGCTTGGGATATTTTTTTTATAACCTAACCCTGCTTTAAACCTCTCCACAACTTTATCCCTGACCTGTCTGGTGTGTTCCTTGGGCTTCATGATGCCCAAGGAACATTGTTTGTTCACTAATGTTCTCTAACAAACCTCTGAGGCCTTCACAGAACAGCTGTATTTATACTGAGATTAGATTACACACAAGTGGACTCTATTTACTAATTAGGTGACTTCTGAAGGCAATTGGTTGCACTGGATTTTATTTAGGGGTATCAGAGTAAAGGGGGCTGAATACTTTTGCACGCCACACTTTTCAGTTTTTTATTTGTAAAAAAATTTGAAAACCATGTATCATTTTCCTTCCACTTTGCAATTATGCGCCACTTTGTGTTAGTCTATCGCATAAAGTCCCAATAAAATACATTTACGTTTGTGGTTGTAATGTGACAAAATGTGGAAAAGTTCAAGGGGTATGAATACATTTGCAAGCCACTGTACATGTGTACACTTCGCCTGATGGTTGTGCTTCTGAACCTGGACAGTTTTTGTTACAGTTTCAGTTTTCAGGCTCCTATACCTTCTTCCTCATGGCAGGAGTGAAATGAGAGTTTGGCCAAGATGGTGTGGGTCTCTGATGATGCTGGCTGCCTTTTTGAGGCAGTAACTCCTGTAGATCCCTTCGGTGGTGGGGAAGTCACCAAGGTTCCAAGTTCTAGAATTCTAATCAAATATCTCCATGCCTCTCTTTTCTCCTCTGATATCTGTTTTTGCTCCAATCTCTACTTACCTGGCTGGATGCAAATTCCTATTGATAAGATTTTTATTAAGTACGTTGGATGTGTTGGGAATTTTTCCCTCTTCTTCTCATTTCCTTTTTCTGCATTGCAAGGTTTATATGCAACTGCCAATTGTAAATTCCATATCAAAGATTCCATGGCAGAAAGACGTAAAGCAAAAGATTTCTCAGTTAAAAGGCAACCTGCAAAATTATAATAAAACACTTGCTCCTTTACCTCACTTCCTTCCACCATGCAAGGACACAAAGGGTCAATGGGTGTTTTTTAGGCAGAGATAGATTCTTGATTATTACAGGGATTAGGGGTTATGGGAAGAAGGCAGGAGAATGGGGTTAAGAGGGAGAGCCATGATTGAATGGCGGAGGAGATCTAATTCTGTGCCTATCACTTATACGTCCTACCAAGTGACACAGCAATTCACTTGCACTTCCAACTAGTGCATTGCTTTGAATTCACAACATGCTACAACCCCACATGGAACAACTGCTTAGCAGAGCACCTTCACTCAGTCCATAGAGGTGACCCTGAAAAGCTTCCAATTCTATCCTAATTAATTCTCCATCTCACTCGCACAGGTTTGTCTGTCTATGGCCTCCTACACTGTTCCATCAAGGCTTATCACAAAACAGCACCTCATCTTCTGTCTGGCATATCGCAACCCTCCAAGATTCAATATTTGATTCAATAATTTCAAATACATTGCTTTTCAGTTTGTATTGGAACTAACTAGTTTTTCTAAAAGATTATCCATCTCTATTATTAAGTCACTTATTTTCCCTTTTCATAGACACTGCCTAATCATTTGGTTTCAATTCTCTGCTAACTTGCATTTCACAGCTTTCATGTGTCTTTTGTTTGATGAATTTCTGCCAATCTTGTTCATCTATAAATTACAGTGGCTTGCAAAAGTATTCATACCCCTTGAACTTTTCCACATTTTGTCACGTTACAACCACAAACGTAAATGCATTTTATTTGGATTTTATGTGATAGACTAACACAAAGTGGTGCATAATTGTGAAGTGGAAGGAAAATGATACATGGTTTTCAAATTTTTTTACAAATAAAAAACTGAAAAGTGTGGCGTGCAAAAGTATTCAGCCCCCTTTACTCGATACCCCTAAATAAAATCCAGTGCAACCAATTGCCTTCAGAAGTCACCTAATTAGTAAATAGAGTCCACTTGTGTGTAATCTAATCTCAGTATAAATACAGCTGTTCTGTGAAGGCCTCAGAGGTTTGTTAGAGAACATTAGTGAACAAACAGCCTCATGAAGCCCAAGGAGCACACCAGAACCTACCAAGACATGGCCGTCCACCTAAACTGACAAGCCGGGCAAGGAGAGCATTGATAAGAGAAGCAGCCAAGAGGCCCATGGTAACTCTGGAGCAGCTGCAGAGATCCACGGTTCAGGTGGGAGAATCTGTCCACAGGACAACTATTAGTCGTGCACTCCACAAATCAGTCCTTTATGGAAGAGTGGCAAGAAGAAAGCCATTGTTGAAACAAAGCTATAAGAAGTCCCGTTTGCAGTTTGCCACAAGCAATGTGGGGGGGACAGCAAACATGTGGAGGAAGGTGCTCTGGTCTGATGAGACCAAAATTGAAGTTTTTGGCCTAAATGCAAAACGCTATGTGTGGCGGAAAACTAACACTGCACATCACCCTGAACACACCATCCCCACTGTGAAAAATGGTGGTGGCGGCATCATGCTGTGGGGATGCTTTTCGTCAGCAGGCACAGGGAAGCTGGTCAGAGTTGATGGGAAGATGGATGGAGCCAAATACAGGGCAATCTTGGAAGAAAACCTGTTAAAGTCTGCAAAAGACTTGACACTGGGGCGGAGGTTCACCTTCCAGCAGGACAACGACCCTAAACATACAGCCAGAGCTACAATGGAATGGTTTAGATCAAAGCATATTCATGTGTTAGAATGGCTCAGTCAAAGTCCAGACCTAAATCCAATTGAGAATCTCTGGCAGGACTTGTAAATTGCTGTTCACAGATGCTCTCCATCCAATCTGACTGAGCTTAAGCTATTTTGCAAAGAAGAATGGGCAGAAATTTCAGTCTCTAAATGTGCAAAGCTGGTAGAGACATACCCCAAAAGACTTGCAGCTGTAATTGCAGCGAAAGGTGGTTCTACAAGTATTGACTCAGGGGGGCTGAATACTTTTGCACGCCACACTTTTCAGTTTTTTATTTGTAATAAAATTTGGAAACCATGTATCATTTCCCTACCACTTCACAAATATGCACCACTTTGTGTTGGTCTATCACATAAAATCCCAATAAAATAAATTTACGTTTGTGGTTGTAACGTGACAAAATGTGGAAAAGTTCAAGGGGTATGAATACTTTTGCAAGCCATTGTAGATGACTATGTAAGTAGTATAATACCATGGCAAAAGTGCCCTTGCCCCATCGGAGATATTCCCTTGATTCCTCTATCTCCACCTTTTAAAACTAGTTTTTTTGATGGAACTGCTACCTCCCTGGGTAATGTACTAGAAACATAGCCTGAGTTTGGAAGATGCCCACATCACCATGGAATTTCCATTATTTAGCATGGGGAATTAAAAGGATACTGTGGAATCATTAGTACAGGATTGTACTTTCTTGTTGGAATTATCTGCAAAGTCCTGCCTAACATATCTGAAATGCCCTTGGTGTGATATGATATTTAAGCTTATGAGTTAGGTTAGTTTCTCACCAGGTAATAAATAGATGTACCTTTAGAATGGAGATGAAGAGGATTTTTTTAATCTCAAAGGGTGGTGAATCTGTGGAATTCATTGTCGCAGATGGCGGTGGAGAACAAGTCATTCTGTAATTTTAAAGCGCAGATTGATCGGGACGTTTGACCCGATTATTAATATTATCCTTTAGACATTGAATTCCCAAATGTACTTGAAGACAGTACTATTGTCAACCACAAATAAGCTACAAAGGAAACCTATGTAGCATCTTACTGAACCAATTTAGTGCAGTGGGGTATTCAAGCAGTGGGTGCTGATGGCAGCTAGAGGCAGCAAAATCCAGGCCTTTGTCCAAAAAATGTGTTTTGTGTGAAACAATTAGAGAGAAAACAATTATAATTCTGAGATGATTGAAAATCAAAAAGTACTAATGTTAAAAACCTGAAATAAAAACTGAAAATACCCAACATCTCAGCAGATCAGGAAGGAACATTCATTCAACATCAATGGAAAGAGAAACAGAGTTAATATTTTGGGTCAAAGACCCTTCATTGTAACTGGAAACGTGAGAAAACGAATAATTAGTTTTAGTAGGTTGAGACCATATTTCTTTATGACATAAAGTGAGGAGGGGAGCATTTCAGCCCCTTGAGTCAATGGTACCTCACAGACCCAACTCACTTCTCCACGAATTTCCCCTGTAACCTGTTCTCCCCATTCTCATCTGCCCCAAGATTTGACCCCACGACTTACACGAAGGGAAAATTACAGTGACCAATGAACCTGCGAACCTGCACGTCTTTTGGGATGTGGGGGTGAGACCCGTACAGTCCGAGCTCGCTGAAGCCGGGAGGCAGCGGGTCTACTTGCCCTTTCATTTGCACGGTGCGCGAAAGGTGCGGTAGAGAAAATAAAACAACAAAAGCGGAATCGCCCGCACTCTACATTCAACACTAAACGATTGTCTTGTCAAAAGCGGCCTCATTTCAAGCAACTGTAGGAAGTATAAGCGGCAGCTGAGCTAACGGCCATACCTCGCCTTGACAGATGCGGCCACAAGCCGAGCGTGCGGTGCGGTGCAGACAGTCCGTCACTGGTCTCTCACCCACCCGCCCGCCCTGACCACGCGCTGCCAACGGCCGCAC
This sequence comes from Okamejei kenojei, assembly GCA_035221665.1. Lineage (NCBI taxonomy): Eukaryota > Metazoa > Chordata > Chondrichthyes > Rajiformes > Rajidae > Okamejei > Okamejei kenojei. Next base: position 7,988,691 of record CM069145.1, on the reverse strand, counting down.
CCACCCGCCCGGGCCACGCGCCGCCAACGGCCGCACCCGCCCGCCCGGGCCACGCGCTGACCACGCGCTGCCAACGGCCACGCCCGCCCGCCCGCTATGGCCACGCGCTGCCAACGGCCACGCCCGCCCGCCCGCCCGCTCTGGCCACGGGCTGCCAACGGCCACACCCGCCCGCCCGCCCGCCCTGACCACGCGCTGCCAACGGCCGCACCCGCCCGCCCGCCCGCTCTGGCCACGCGCTGCCAACGGCCGCACCCGCCCGCCCTGACCACGCGCTGCCAACGGCCACACCCACCCAGCCCATTTTGGCCACGCGCTGCCAACGACCGCACCCGCCCGCCCTGACCACGCGCTGCCAACGGCCACACCCACCCAGCCCATTCTGGCCACGCGCTGCCAACGGCCGCACCCGCCCGCCTGCCCGCTCTGGCCACGCGCTGCCAACCAAAGATTATAGAGGAGCTCCTCTATAATCTTTGCTGCCAACGGCCGCTCCCGCCCGCTCTGGCCACGAGCTGCCAACGGCCTCCCCGCGCCCGATAAGGCCACGCGCTGCCAACGGCCGCACCCGCCCGCTCTGGCCACGGCCTAGTTTAGTTGAAGAGGTACAGCGCGGAAACAGGCCCTTCGGCTCACCGACCAGCGATCCCCGCACACTGACAACTACCCTACACACCCAAGGGACAATTTAGATTTATGCCAAGCCAATTAACCAACAAACCAGTGTGTTTCTTTGGAGCGTGGGGACGGTGGGGGGATAACGAAGGGGTCGCGAGGAGAATATACAAACTCCGTACAGGCAACACCCGTAGTCAGGTTCCAACCTGGGTCTCTGGCAATGTAAGACAACAACTCTACCGCTGCGCCACTGTGCCGCAACATGAGTTGATGGCTACACAACATGGCTCGCCCATCCTGCGGTGACGCTATATGTAGGGAAGAGCTGCAGATGCTGTTTAACCCAAAGATAGGCACAAAATGACGGAGTAACTCAGCGGGACGGACAGCATTTCTGGGAAGAGGAATGGGTGACATTTCGGGTTGAGACGCTTCTTCAGACTTAAGGAGTCTGAACACAAGACCAATGGAATCACATGTGTGAGATATGCGATGTGCTCACAATCACTACTCAAAGACTAAATCGTGGAAGCAAGAGATTCTTTATTTTCGAGTCTGCAGAGTCGGGTGCCGCTCCAAGTTGAGACACACCGAAGTCAGAAGGGTAAACCCCCTTTATACACACAATTCTACGTCCAACCTCCCCTCCTTTGACCCGCTCCAATCAGACACTGAGGTGGACAACCTGTAGGTACGTCCCCCCAATACCTCCCACATCATACATCACATGTCCATGGTAATGAGCAGTTTCTTGACCAGGGGTGTGTTGTAATATTCATTTATTTTATTAAGCATGCTCAGTTGTTCATGACCTACCCTAGTTTTACTCACCTCCAAAGGAACTCTCTCAGTTTTCCTATATCAGCACTAAAGCTAAGCTATAGTGACAAGGGTCCCATCTATCACTCCATTCTACTAATAGGGATCTATCTACATCGCTCCCTTCTACCGCTATACAATGCTATCACTTCTTACTCAAGGATGGGTCTGGTAACTTTTATACACTGCTGTGTCAGAATCCTCTCCTTGGCCTCTATCGGTTTGAATCCCCTTTAAAGCCCCTTACAATAGTGGGGTTTAATCTCTTTATCCCTCACACATGTAAACTGTAAAATCAATCCTTTGTGTTGGAAGGAAGTGCAGTTGGTGGTTTACACCGAAGATAGACACAAAATGGTGGAGTAACTCAGCGAGACAAGCAGCATCTCTGGAGAGAAGGAATGGGTGAAGTTTTGGGTCAACACCCTTTATCAGATCAGTAAGTGAATGGCAGGAAAAATCACTCTTACCAGGAATTTTAGTTATCACAATTACAAATAGTAGAACATCAATTTTTTTCAGATTTAAGTCACAAGGTGCTCCACCATCGTCTTTTTCCACCTGGCTTGTTCTCCTGTGGCCCAAGGCTAAGTCAATAGTAGCGACCCTAAAATACCAGCGTAATGCAACACCTTGAAAAGTAAAATGAAGCTGCATATGCTGAGGTCTAAATTCAAACTGAAAATAGTCAGCAAGCCATGTGGCTGTGATGCAACCAGTTTATACTGTACACCTGTAGAAGTTCTATAGACTATTGGGTGATATGCTGAATCTCCTCAATCTTCTAAGGAAATAGAAGCATTGATTAGCTTTCTTTGCACTTGCATTGCTGGGACCTTCAGAGATAGCCCAGGAACTTGAAGATAGTGTCCCTCTCCATTGTGGTCCCCTCAATGAAAACACGTTCATGAATCCTCGACATTCCCTTCCTGAAATCAGCAATCAGCTCATTGGTCTTGCTAACTTTGAGATCAAGATTGTTGTTCTGGCACCATTCAATCAGACCATCAGTCTCCCTCCTGTACTCTTGACTCGTCGTATCCTGTCATTCTTTTAACAACAGTTGTATCGTCAGCAAATTTAAAGATGGTGATGGAGCTGTATCTGGCTACACAGTCGGGTATAGAGAGAGTAGACAAAGGGACTGAGCACTCAGCCTTGAGGTACTGAGCAGATGGTCATCGAGGAGAAAGTGTTGTGAATTTGTACAGATTGAGGTCTTCCAATGAAGTCAAGGATCCAGGATGAGTAGAGACCCAGTTTTCTGAGTTTGATGATGGGTTTAGAGATGAAGATGGTGTTGAACACAAAACTGTAGACAATGAACAACATCTTGACATATGTGTTATTGTTGTCAAAGTGCTCCAGCGCAGGCTGGAGAGCCAGTAAGATGACATCCACTGTTGATCTGTTGTGGCACAAGGTGAATCGTAGTGGGTCCAGGTCATTGCTAAGGCAGGAGTTGATATGTTTCATAACCAATGTCTCAAAGCTCTTTATCACAATGGATGTGAGTGCCATCAGTCAATAGTAATTGAGGAATGTTAACCTATAAACTATATTGCAAATTTGATTCACCCAGCTTTTATGAAGAATTAATGTCCCTTTTTATTATGCTTCAAGCTTTTCTTGGTTATTTCTTCAGGGGCAGAAAGCTGCTTCTCCAGTTTGTCCTGAGTGTGATTCCATTCCTGCTGCAATGTGAAGAAAAACATACCCAGATGGACCACCCTGCATACTGAATCACCACTATACCACCATTCCCAGTGAGATTAATAGGATAGCACGGATAGAAACCAAAGTCTAGCTAGGTATCAAAAATGTCAAAACAAAATTGGTGTTGGTGATATCTGTGCTAAATGAGGCCTTCTCATAGAAAACAGTAAATACTGGTAATGCTGTATCTTCTCAATATGGAAATCTGCTTCCATGAGTGATAGATAGACACAAAAAGCTGGAGTAACTCAGTGGGTCAGACAGCATCTCTGGAGAAAAGGAATAGGCGATGTTTCAGGTCGAGACCTTTCTTCAGACTGTTAGTCAGGGGAAAGGGAAATGAGAAATACAGACTGATATAGAGAAATATACAACAAGAATGAAGATATGCAAAAAAAGTAACAATGATAAAGGAAACAGGCTATTGTTAGCTGTGGGCTAGGTGAAAATGAGTTACAGACATTGAGACTCAACACTATGACTTTGAAGCTAGTACAATGACTTGGGTGGGGAAGGGATGGAGGGAGAGGGGATGCAAGGGTTACTTGAAGTTAGCAAACTCAATATTTATACTGCTGGGTTGTAAGTTGCCCAAGCAAAATATGAGTGGTAGTATCTATGCTAAAGTTAGGCCAAAAGTTGAGAAAAGCAAATAATGCAAAGGAATTAATTACACAACTGGAGCTGAATCCGGCACCAGCACTCCCAACTCCCTTTGCACCTCTGAATTTTGAATCCTCTCCCATTTAGAAAATGGTCTATGCCTTTAGCCTTACTAGCATAGTGCATGACTACACATTTTGCTGTACTGTGTTCCCTCTGCTACTTTTCTACCCATTCTACCAACCTGTCCAAGTCCTTCTGGAGACTCCCTGCATCCTCTACATGAAAAGTAGCAGACCCAATACCGGTCTGGTACTTAACAAATAATGAAAGGCCTGGATAGAGTGCAGAGGATGTTTCCATTAGTGGGGGAGTCTAGGACCAGAGGACACATCCTCAGATTAAGACATACATTTAGAAAGGAGATGAGGACAAATTTCTTTAGCCGGAGCGTGGTGAATCTGTGGAATTCATTGCCACAGATGGCTGCGGAGGCCAAGACTTTGGGTAAAGGTGTCAAAGGTTACGAGGAGAAGACAAGGGAATGGGATTGAGAGGGATAGATAGATCAGCCATGATTGAATGTTGGAGCAGACTCGATAGACTCAATGGCCTAATTCTGCTCCTATGCCTTATGAAGTTGTGAGAATCAATTCCGCCACACAGAGAATGATGTTGGTTGGGCCTCTGTTCAAAGAAATGGTGAAAGATTGTCAAGCTATCTTATGGGAAGTTTGGAAGTCTCTAGCGATTTGACATTCATGGTGAACATGAGATGGTTTGGGCCAAGGAACTGTTAAAATAGCAATATGTATCAGAGGTGTTGTGGATGAAAAATAGAATAAACAATGGATGAAAAGATGGTCAAGGTAGAAAAATTAAGTTTCCTAGAACAAAAAAAGGTGCAAATAATGAGCTCACTGAAGAAGGAGGTAGAAGTGGATTGGACTTGGTTGGGCAACAATGTGTTTGGAGGCAGTAGAAGGAAGATGAGGTCTGTGATGTTTGGGAAATGGTGGCGTGATGTTCAAAGCAGGGTCGTGGTACAGATGGAGATATAAAAAAAGGCAGGGAATGATTATTCAGCCACTATAAAGAAGAGATCATTTTACCAATCTACGGCACTACCCATGTCACTGGTTTAATAATAATTTTTTGGTTGGTCCTCAGTGAACAAAGGGTTAGAGTAGCGTGCCTACGGGAGATGAGAGGAATAAAAAATTGAGATAGTTGATGTCACAACAACAGTTTGTGATGATTAGATCCAGAGATTAAGAAAGAACAAGGTAAGGTCCAGGTAGATCAGTGAATCTGAAAATTAGGGAAAAGATCCAAGCTCTAAGATAAAGAATCCTAGCCAAATAAGTGGATTCAGAAAATAAAATTGGTGGAAGGAAAGCTCGACATCACATTAAGGTGTGATTCAAGATGGTGACAGATGCAGGAGAACAATGGTGCCAGTAAGTGGGCCGTGGCCTTGGACCTCCGAGATAATCCGGATGTTCCGAGGTCGGCTGTAGGAAGTGCCCGGGGCATGGAAGATGAACGGCGGCCGCGTGAGGCATGGGTTGGAGTGTTCATGGGTCAACGGGGCCAGATCGAGATATATTTTGTTTTTTTTACAAAAATAAATGTATTCAATTAATAACAGTAATAATATTTACAAAACAAACAGTAAGAACGCACCCACCACCAAATACAAAAAATACCAATTTGAAGACCTACATTTCTTCAAGATAGCTATTCAATTGGTCAGTTTTCTTATCTTCATTGCAACTGTTCTGATCAGCCCACCTTCCACACAAACTCTTCCAGTACATCTTTCTTTTCAATTGAACCATTGTCTATTGTATTCTGCTTTTGAAATGCTCAAAAAGCGTTGTTCCTAAAATTAAATTTTAAGAGGTAAAATGGTAACCTACAACAGATTTCTCTGTACTAAATGTAATTTGACTCCTGTGGCTTTGTTTACAGATGATTAAATGTAATAGTATCTGTAAGGCAAAACCAAAATGTCGGTAATCTGAATTAGAAAAGTTAATAGAAAATGCCAGTAAAGCTCAGCAGGAGGGAGCACATGTGGGAAGAGAAATAGTTGGCTTTTCAAGTCAATTTCCATTCTTTTAGTTACAGCTCAGTTCAATGAGCAAAATGCCTTCAGATTATTGCCCTCGGTTATGTTTTGCCAATTTCAATGGTTTCCAAGAAATATTTCCTGAAAAGTATCATTTCATAATCTTGGATGAGTAGTTTCATTCATCAGAAAAAGTGAGATATCTGAAAACCTCAAGGTTCCATGCTGAAGATTTTGACTTGTACCACAGTGCCTTCAATTTCCTACTCTTGGGTCTTCTGCAGTAGATATCAAAGTCAAAGTCAAAAGAGTTTATTGTCATGTGTCCCTGACAGGACAATTAAATTCTTTCTTTGCATAGCACAACAGAAGGCATAGTAGGCATTGACTACAATTATATACGTAAATACACACATGAATTAATAAATTAATAAAGTGCAAATAACAGATGGAGGGGTATTAATGTTCAGAGTTTTGTCCGAGCCAAGTTTAATAGCCTGATGGCTGTGGGGGAGTAGCTATTACCGGGTCGTTGCAGTCCTCAGGCTCCTGTACCTTCTACCGGAAGGTAGCAGGGAGATGAGTGTGTGGCCTGGGTGGTGTGGGTCCTCGATGATGCTTCCAGCCTTTTTAAGGCAGCGACTGTGGTAGATCCCCTCGATGGAAGGAAAGTCAGAGCCGATGATGGACTGGGCAGTGTTTACTACTTTTTGTAGTCTTTTCCTCTCCAGGGCACTCAAGTTGTCGAACCAAGCCACGATGCAACCGGTCAGCAAGCTCTCTACTGTGCACCTGTAGAAGTCAGAGAGAGTTCTCCTTGATAGACCGACTCTCCGTGATCTTCTCAGGAAGTAGAAGCGCTGATGAGCTTTCTTAATAATGTCTTGGCCATATTAAATGTACGTAGTAGTGTTTTTCTATCATTAAACTTTCATCTTCTCTACATGCACTTCAAAGATGAAGTATACCTGTCCCCATGTTTTAATCAGACCCAGTTTCTGGAAAATTGTCCAAAAGATAGTTCTCAATGGCTCAAAGCCTTGAACTTCATTCCTTCCTTCCTCCAGATTCTCAATGATCATTCGTAAACACGGCAGTCAATCCTGTTTCTCCCCATGATATCATATCTTTATATTACATACTGTATCAACTGCTTCTCATAGTCTTTGCAATCTATTATTACGAAAAAGTGAGCTGTCCTTTCTTAAATTTTGCTCTTCAAGACTTTATCTGTGTTGCACACCTTTTCCTTTGGCAAATATTTTATTTTTGTTGACTCAATTTCACTCCTGACCTACCATGCACTTTCTATCTCAGCTTATAACATTGATTTACTTAAATATCTGGTTTCACACATTTTTCCAGAAATGTGTACAGTAAGACATTGTCCTTAGTTAAACTGATCGATAAAGTTGCACCTTTCGGTGTCTTGTCCCATGACTATGATCTGCTGTGGTATCACGATTCAATGTAATATGCTAAACACTTATTCATAATGTTTTATATTCACTGTAGTTCTTTCCTCCTACATCATCTACAGAATAAATACCATGCCTTTGTTCATATCTGAGCATACTTCAGTAATATTTATGATGCCTCTGCAATATTTATTTTCCTGGCTACGAGACATATGAATGAATAGAGTAAGGCTGCATGATTTCACCACCAATAATATGTCCCACAAATTTTCCATCGTTTGGATCTCCATAACTAGATGTTTTATCACTGAAACCACCTTTTCAATTAACAGTGCCAAATCGTGATGCAAAAGACAGTTAACATGCCATTATGGCCCATAACATTGTACAATATTCACATAACTGGCTCTTGAGCAGACTAAAACTCTCACATTATTTCAGTACATTTGCATTGCAATAGCAGTCCTAATTGCCTTTTCAAACATGAGGTCTGGAATATGAAAGAGGTTGACCAATATTTGCTCATCAGCTAATCTGCCCAAGATCATTCTGTGGTGTCTTATTAGCTCCTTTAAATTCACCAATTACCTTCACCAGCATCTGGTTCCCTCCACTAATTTCATAGTAATGAAATATGACGCTGGGTTGTATTGCAAATTTCTCAAATGAGATATCTGTTGCACCACATAACCATATAATAACCATATAACAATTACAGCATGGAAACAGGCCCTCTCGGCCCTTCCAGTCCGTGTCAACCATTTGTTTTCTCCTAGTCCCATCTACCTGCACTCAGACCATACCCCTCCATTGCCTTCCCGTCCATATACCTATCCACTTTACTTTTAAATGTTAAAATCGATCCTGCCTCCACCACTTCTGCTGGAAGCTCATTCCACACAGCCACCACCCTCTGAGTAAAGAAGTTCCCCCTCACGTTACCCCTAAACCTCTGTCCCTTAATGGTGCCTACAAGTTAACTAGAGCCAGATAATTGTCCAAGTCCATTTCCAATAGTAAGGATTATAGCATGGATTTGTTCCACTCACATATTACTGCTTTTGTTCTTTGGAATTTTTGCTTAGATCTTCTACAATGTTATTTAATTACATTTGTTTAAGTCAAATAAATGTAATTAAATAACATAACAGTTAACTTCCTGTGGCGCCAACGATGACTGCCATGGTGTACTGCTCCTTGCTGTTTTGTCTATGTTTGTTCATTTATGTCGTCTGTGAAAATCCCACAAAGAACACTTTCATGAGAGAGGTACTCATTAACATCAGATATTCGGTACCTCCAAACATTGTTCCGGATTTTTCACACTCGCTGGATTATTTGGGCATACTCGTCGGCGGGGCTCTGGCTGCCTTCAAGGTCTTGAGACGGAGGAGGACCGGTGGGAAGCACTCTGGAGCACTCACCCGACTCCGGCGATGAGGATTACGCACACCGCTCCCGAGTATATTCCTTGCAAATCTACATTCTCTCAACAACAAAGTGGACGAACTGCAACTCCTGTTCCAAACAAACAAGGACTTCTCTCGAACCGCTGCCCTGTGCTTCACTGAGACCTGGCTGTATGAGTCGATCCCGGACAATGCGCTGCAACTGGCTGGCTTTCAACTACACAGAGTGGATTGCGAAGCGGAGGCAGCAGGGAAATCAAGAGGCGGTGGAATATGCTTCTATACTATCCAGGGCTGGTGCAGCAACATCACGGTACTGTCTAACTTCTGTTCTCCTAATCTGGAATCTTTTTTTATAAACTGCAAACCCTTTTATTCTCCGGGGGAATTTACCTCTTTTATTCTCGCTGGAGTTTACATGCCCTCCCAAGCCTGCATACGTGAGGTGCAAACGCAACTCGCTAATCAGGTAATGAGAATAGAGAATGACTTCCCGGGCTCCATGGTCATTGTTTTGGGGGATATTAACAAGGCTAACCTCAGCCGAGAGCTTCCAAAATATACACATTACATTACTTGCCCCAACAGAGGGGAGAGCAGCTTACTGCGCATGCCGCCGGGATCCGACAGCAGAACCGGCTGCCACTTCAGCCCCTTCTCCTGGTCTCCACTCACCTCTGGCAATGTTCTCCATCTGAACACCTCTCTCCTGCCGCTCGCTGGCCGGCTTCCCGCAAATCCTTAAATTCCGACAGCGCGCTCGAGGGACCAATTGAGGTTACTCGGCTGTGGGAATTTAAGGATTTGCGGGAAGCAACTGACATGAGTGAAGCCGGCGAGCGGCAGGTGAGAGGTGTTCAGACGGAGAGCACTGCCAGAGGTGATCGGGCCGGCAGAAGGCGCTGAAGTGGCAGCCGGTTCTGATGTCGGGTCCTGGCGGCCGCTCGCAGTCACCCGAGCTGCTTCTATCTCCGGAAGTGGCGGAAAGTTCTGCTGTCCATGCCCGGAGCGCTGCAGCAGCAGTGAGTGAGTCTGATATGATCTCCGACCCCCTCCTTCTCAACATCATGCCCTCCCCGCATCTTTAACCCCTGGCATAAACTCTTCACACGCTGTGAAAGGAACTCTCCCTCCAATTGGACCCTTAAATTAGTATTGTCATTCAATAAGATGACAACTGATTCAACGTCCTGGTGTGCTCACCCTCCATCCCCCACCTATTCAGTAATTAAAAAATGAAGGAGATTTAGAAGCCTTGGGCAAATTGAATTGTTACTTATTTTTATTTTTTATTTTTAAGGAGAGAACAATCGGTGCATGCGCGGTTTAAGATTTTTTTTTAAACCCGCCTGCCTACCTTGAGTAATTACTCACGGCTCGTGCCTGATGAAGACCCTTGAAAGACGTGCTGGCCCACCTGAAAAATATCACAAACCCCCTGATGGACCTCCTGCAGTTTGCATACCGGGCCAATAGATCAGTGGATGATGCAGTCAACTTAGGCCTGCACTTCATCCTCCAGCACCTAGACCACCAGGGGATCTATGCAAGGATTTTGTTTGTGGATTTTAGCTCTGCATTCAACACCATTGTGCCAGAGGTACTAAACTCCAAACTCTCCCAGTTGACTGTGCCTGAACCCCTCTGTCAGTGGATCACCAACTTCCTGACAGACAGGAAACAGCATGTGAGGCTGGGAAAGCACATCTCATACCCGCTGACACTCAGCATAGGAGCACCCCATGGCTGCGTACTCTCCACTCTCCTTTACTCTCTCTACACCAACGAATGCTCCTCTACAGACTCCTCTGTCAAGTTTGTTAAGTTTGCTGACGACACAACTCTGATTGGACTGATCCAGGATGGGGAGAAATCTGCCTACAGACAGGAAGTGACACAGCTGGTGTCCTGGTGCCATTGCAACAACCTGGAGCTTAGTGCTCTTAAGATGGTGGAATTGATTGTAGACTTTAGGAGAGCTCCCTTGCCCCTCCAAATCAATCACAATCACACATACGTTATTAGACAAGTATGTTTTGCAACATATGAGCAATTTAATTTGCCTAGCCAGTCATACAAATAAAAAGCAACGGAACACACAAAACACAATTTAACATAAACATACATCACAGTGATTCCACATTCCTCACAGTGATGGAAGGCGAAATAAAATGTCAGTCTCTACCCTTAGCTGTCCCGTGGTCGGGGGCCTCAAGTCCTCTGTTGACGGGATGATCTTGACTCCCGTAGCCGGCAGCGGGCCCTTTGCGTCGAAGCGATCAGCTCTTGCATTGGGGGGATGTCAGCTCCCCTGCGCTGGACGATCAACACCGCGTCGGGGCTGGTTGAACCATCCGTGACATTGGAGTTCCAACATCCACGGCCTCTCCTGAGACCGCGAGCTCCCGATGTAAAGTCCGCAGGCCGCGGTTGGAGCAATCGCAGGCAAGGGATCGACTCCGATGTAAGTCCACGCCCCGCGGTGGGGCCCAAGGTCAGTCCGAGGAGACCTCCAGCTCCATCGATGGTAGGCCGCAGAGCGACCAGAGAATGCGATCCGAATATTAATCGCATCTCCGGCAAGGTAAGAAACTGAAAAAAAAAGTTTCCCCCGACCCCTCCCCCTCCCACATAAAACAAATCGTTTTACACAGATTTTAAACACACAAAAAACATTTTTTTTAAAGATGAAAAAACAAACAGACTGTTGACAGGGCTGCCAATCGTTCAGCGCCCCTAGTGGAATTTGACAACAACACCACAGTCACATCTGTGGTAGATAAAAATGCTGGAGAAACTCAGCGGGTGAGGCAGCATCTATGGAGCGAAAGAAATAGGCGACGTTTCGGGTTGAGACCCTTCTTCACATCTGTGGAGTCATTTAATTTCCTTGGAACCATAATTTCCAGGGACTTTAAATGGGAGGCCACCATCGACAACATAGTCAAAAAGGCCCAACAGAGGATGTTTTTCCTGTGGCAGTTGAGGAAACACAATCTGCCACAGGCAATGATGGTCCAGTTTTATACTGCCATCATAGAGTCTGTCCTCACCTTCTCCATCTTGGTCTGGTTCGGCTCAGCCACCAAGCATAAAATCCGGAGGTTGCACGCATCGTTCGATCAGCCGAGAAGGTTGTTGGCTGCAACCTTCCCCCCATCAACAAACTGTACACTGCAAGGGCCAGGAAGTGAGTGGGTAAGAACATCTCTGATTCTACTTACCCTGGCCACAAACCCTTTGAAGCACCTCTGAAAGGCGAGTCTGGACTGTCAAAGCCACCACAGCCAGACAAAAAAACAACTTTTTTTCCACAAGCAGTGGCTCTACTCCACATCCAAAAGTCTGTAGCCTCCTATTGCTCTGGTATTTTGTTCCATTCTTCACGTGTGTAACTTGCAATGTTTTGTTTTTAATTGTCTACTGTATATCGTGTGTTACTTGCGAGCAAAGCACCAAGGCAAACTCCTTGTATGTATACATACTTCGCTCTGGTCCGCTCTGGACCACTTGGACAACAAAAACTCATATGTCAGGCTGTTATTCATTGACTACAGATCGGCATTTAACGCAATCATCCCCTCCTAACTGGTTACCAAACTCGCAGAACTAGGTCTCTGCGCATCCCTCTGCAATTGGATCCTCGACTTCCTCTTTAACAGACCACAGTCTGTTCGTATTGGTGGAAATGTGTCAGACTCGATAACAATCAGCACGGGAGCACCTCAAGGCTGCGTGCTCAGCCCCCTGCTGTACTCACTCTATACTCATGACTGTGTAGCCAGTCATAGTGCAAACTCCATCATCAAGTTCGCTGATTACACCACTGTTGTGGGACGTATTACTGATGGGGATGAGTCAGAGTATAGAAGAGAGATCGAGCAACTGTCCATATGGTGCCAGCACAACAACCTGGCCCTCAACACCAGCAAAACCAAGGAACTGATTGTGGACTTTGGAAGGAGTAGGATGGGGACCCACAGTCCTGTTTATATCAACGGGTCGATGGTTGAAAGGGTCAAGAGCTTCAAATTCCTGGGCGTGCACATCTGTGAAGATCTTTCCTGGTCCAAGAACACTGATGCAATAATTAAGAAAGCTCATCAGCGCCTCTACTTCCTGAGAAGATTACGGAGAGTCGGTCTGTCAAGGAGGACTCTCTCTAACTTCTACAGGTGCACAGTAGCGAGCTTGCTGATTGGTTGCAACGTGCCTTGGTTTGGCAGCTTGAGCGCCCTGGAGAGGAAAAGACTACAAAAAGTAGTAAACACTGCCCAGTCCATCATCGGCTCTGACCTTCCTTCCATCGAGGGGATCTACCAAAGTCTCTGCCTCAACAAGGCTTGCAGCATCATCAAGGACCCACACCACCCTGTACCCTTTCCAGCTTGACAACAACTTTCCTATGACACGGTGCCCAGAACTGAACACAATACTCCAAATGTGGCCTCACCAATGTCTTATACAACTGCAACATACTCTACAGTGGCTTGCAAAAGTATTCATACCCCTTGAACTTTTCCACATTTTGTCACGTTACAACCACAAACGTAAATGTATTTTATTGGGATTTTATGTGATAGACCAACACAAAGTGGTGCATAATTGTGAAGTGGTAGGGAAATGATACATGGTTTCCAAATTTTATTACAAATAAAAAACTGAAAAGTGTGGCGTGCAAAAGTATTCAGCCCCCCTGAGTCAATACTTTGTAGAACCACCTTTCGCTACAATTACAGCTGCAAGCCTTTTGGGGTATGTCTCTACCAGCTTTGCACATCTAGAGACTAAAATTTTTGCCCATTCTTCTTTGCAAAATAGCTCAAGCTCAGTCGGATTGGATGGAGAGCGTCTGTGAACAGCAATTTTCAAGTCTTGCCAGAGATTCTCAATTGGATTTATGTCTGGACTTTGACTGGGCCATTCTAACAAATGAATATGCTTTGATCCAAACCACTCCATTGTAGCTCTGGCTGTATGTTTAGGGTTGTTGTCCTGCTGGAAGGTGAACCTCCGCCCCAGTCTCAAGTCATTTGCAGACTCTAACAGGTTTTCTTCCAAATTGGCCTGTATTTGGCTCCATCCATCTTCCCATCAACTCTGACCACCTTCCCTGTCCCTGCTGAAGAAAAGCATCCCCACAGCATGATGCTGCCACCACCATGTTTCACAGTGGGGATGGTGCGTTCATGCTGATGTGCAGTGTTAGTTTTCCACCACACATAGCGTTTTGCATTTAGGCCAAAAACTTCAATTTTGGTCTCATCAGACCAGAACACCTTCCTCCACATGTTTGCTGTGTCCCCCACATGGCTTGTGGCAAACTGCAAACGGGACTTCTTATGGCTTTGTTTCAACAATGGCTTTCTTCTTGCCACTCTTCCATAAAGGCCCGATTTGTGGAGTGCACAACTAATAGTTGTCCTGTGGACAGATTCGCCCACCTGAGCTGTGGATCTCTGCAGCTCCTCCAGAGTTACCATGGGCCTCTTGGCTGCTTCTCTGATCAATGCTCTCCTTGCCCGGCCTGTCAGTTTAGGTGGACGGCCATGTCTTGGTAGGTTTGCAGTTGTGCCATACTCTTTCCATTTTCGGATGATGGATTGAACAGTGCTCCGTGAGATGTTCAAAGCTTGGGATATTTTTTTATAACCTAACCCTGCTTTAAACTAGTCCACAACTTTATCCCTGACCTGTCTGGTCATGATGCCCAAGGAACATTGTTTGTTCACTAATGTTCTCTAACAAACCTTTGAGGCTTTCACAGAACAGCTGTATTTATACTGAGATTAGATTACACACAAGTGGACTCTATTTACTAATTAGGTGACTTTTGAAGGCAATTGGTTGCTCTGGATTTTATTTAGGGGTATCAGAGTAAAGGGGGCTGAATACTTTTGCACGCCACACTTTTCAGTTTTTTATTTGTAAAAAGATTTGAAAACCATGTATCATTTTCCTTCCACTTCACAATTACGCGCCACTTTGTGTTGGTCTATCACATAAAATCCTAATAAAATACTTTTATGTTTGTGGTTGTAATGTGACACAATGTGGAAAAGTTCAAGGGGTATGAATACTTTTGCAAGCCACTGTATACTCAATACTGTGACTGATGAAGGTCAATGTTCCAAAAGCCTTTATGATCACCCTATCTATCTGCGGCATCACCTTCAAGGAACCATGCACCTGCACTGCTTAATCCCTCTGCTCTACAACACTCCCCAGAGCCCTACCATTCACTGTGTAGGTCCTGCCCATGTTAAACTTCCCATAATGCAACAATTCACATTTCTCTGTATTAAATTCCATCGGCCATTCCTCAGCCCAAATGTCCAATCGATCAAGATCCTGCTGCAATCTTTCACAACCATCTTCACTATTTGCAAAACCACCTACTTTTGTATCATCTACAAACTTGCTAATCTTGCCATGTATGTTCTCATCCAAATCATTGATATAGATGACAAACAGTAACAGGCCTGGCATCAAAACCTGATGCATACCACTAGTCACAGGCTTCCAGTGCGGGACGCAACCTTCCACCATCACCCTCTGCTTCTTTCCATGAATCCAATTTTCTATCCTTTCAGCTATCTTTCCTTGGATCCCATGCAATCTAACCATCCAGAGCAGCCTACCATGTGGAACCTTGTTGAATGCTTTATGGAAATTCATATATACAACATCTAAAGCTCTGCCCTCATCGACCTTTTTGGTCACATCTTCAAAAAACTGAATCATATTTGTGAGACACGACCTCACACGTACAAAACTGGCCATCCCTAATCAGCCCTTGTCCGTCTAAATGCCTGTATATTCTAAACCTCAGAATACTATGACTTCATGAGTTCATGATAAAATAGGCCGTAGTCAGCATGGTTTTGTGAAGGGGAGACTTTGCCTGACGAATCTCCTGGAATAATTTGAAAAAGTAAATAGCAGGACAGAGAAAGGAGAGAAAGGCAAACTCTGCCATATTTACCCAAATTTCGAATGGCAATTTTGTCATTCCCTGAGCCCCTTTACTGGTTCTACTTATTGTTGTAGTCTTCTGAGATTCACCCTTCTCTTTTGCATAATTTCTTGATGTTCCAGGCTCAGCAGATTCAATCAGCAAGATGTCCATTCTCATGGCCAGTGAAGTGTATTCAATTCAATTCATTTATGCTGACAATTGTGTTATAACCAAACATTGGGAAGATAACAATTACTCTGAAAAACAACAATTCCTGACAGAAGAGGAAAAGATACAAATTGATGCAGAAAGGTGCAGCCACATCAGTAGCAAGAGAATAAAGAAACAGGTGGTTATTTCAAATTGTTAAAGAGGGATAACATTTATTTAATTGTTTATTTGTTCCGAACAAGTAAAGACATAAATAGGAATAAATAACAACAAAATCGAAATAGTCAAACAATTGAACATTCCAGGCAATATTTGCAAAGCAATGAAAAGTATAAAGCAAAATTTAAATGTCCAACACTTTTTCTTTACAAGCTCGAAAAGGAGTGAGAAGAAGAATAACTTTTTTAATCTCACCCCTTCTCTCTAAACCCTTCTTCCATATTTAATCATTAATGAATTAATAATAATGATTATCACCATTATTAATAACATTGCTATAATAATAATAACAATAATGATAATGTATCAATAGTAATGTAATATGTAACACAATGTACAGTATATAATCTACAATAGCTAATTATTCATTTGAGATACAATTTAACCGTAGACGTACCCCAGACAATTATTAGAGATGCATACAGACATATATATACATACACTGATAAACATAGAACCAGTGTATGGGTGATCGATCATCGGCATGGAGTTGGTGAGCCGATGGGCCTGTTACCATGTTGTATCTCTAAAGAAAACCAACTAAATATCCCCTGATATGAAGGTAACAGTCTTGAAAAGAATGCTAAGTCTCTTATAGAGATTGGTTCCAGTGAGAAGCAGGTGGAAATTTGCAGCACAGATATTTACATTTTTAAGTTCTGTGCAAATGCAGGAAGGAGCATCATGACAGTCATCAATATACAAAAAATAGTTGAGGGAGTGGACTGAAATGGACTGAAGCAAGGACAGTTCCAAATATCTAAAAAAGAAACGGACATAGCTTGGACCATATGAGTTCCCCTTGCATAACGTCAATCATTTCCTCCCACCTTTTCACATGGAGAAAGTGGGAGGTGATGATGGACGATATGTTCAACATAGAATAAGTAAAATCAGGTTAAGGACAATGGTTGGTCGTCTGTTAAAAATGAAGGAACTGGTGGAGAGATTGAAGATCCATTGTGAAGATGAGTAAATGGGAGCCAGAATACTGCAGAAGTCATCAAAGGTGTAATGTTACTGAATGGGAAGGGTTGGACAAGGCACAAAATAATGGTGTCAAGTAGGAAGAACGAGGTTCTGTGAGGAAAAAGTAGGATGAAGCAATGGTTGGAGAGCCTGCTTTTGGATCTGCGAGAAAGGTAAAAGTAGACTGTCTACCTCGGAGGGACTATGTCTGGGGGCTGTGAAGACAAGGTCTCATAGGGAACTGAGAATCACTTAATATCTGAGTGCACACAGGACTTGTGTGAAAGTGGTTCATCAGTAACTGTGTGTCAAAGAAGTCAGTCCAAGGGTTCTCCAATCGGAAACCCTTGATGAATCATAAGATCCACTCCCTGATAAAGACCAAATCTAAGGCATTCAAGTCAAGTGATCCTGATCTTCATATGCTCATGTCATAGGAGCAGAATTAGGCCATTTGGCCCATCAGGTCAACTCCGGCATTCAAACTGGCTGATCTATCTTTAATTCTCAACCCCATTCTCCTGCCTTCTGCCCTTTAACTCCTCCCCATATCCCCTCCGGGCCTTTCATTATTCGATGTTTCAATGAGATTCCCCCCACATCCTTCTAAATTCCAGTGAGTACAAGCTCAGAGCTGTTCAACATTCATCATACGTTAATCCAATTATCCCCAGGATCCTTCTTATAATCCTCCTCTAGACCCTCCCCAATGCCAGCATATCCCTTCTCCAATATGGGGTCAAAACTGCTCACAATACTCCATATGCGGTCTGACCAGTGCCTTATAAAGCCTTGGCAATACATCCCTGTTTTTATATTCTAGTCAAATTGAATGCTGACATTGCATTTGCCTTACTACTGATTCAACCTGCAAATTAACCTTTTGGGAAAACTGCACTATCACTCCTAAGACCTTTTGCACCTTTGATTTCTGAATCCTCCACATTAGGAAAATAGTCTGTGCCTTTATTCTTATTACCAAAATCGATGATCGCGCACTTTGCTAGGCTGTATTCTATCTGGTGTTTCTTTGCCCACTCTCCCAATCAGTCCAAGTCTTTCTGCAGACTCCCTGCTTCCTCGACACTACCATCATGCAAATTATTAATATGGAACATGAAAAGTAGTAGACTCAACACCAACCCCTGCAGAACACCATGAGTCATCAGCAGCCTATGAGAACCCTCCCCCCCCCCCCCCCCCGGACAAGATCTCCACTACACAAAACTATGCTGACATTGGTTTGTTTTATCACGTGCTTCTAAGTACTCTATAACCTCATACTTACTAATGGATTCTAAAAATCTTACCATCCACTGAAGTCAGGCCAGCTGGCCTTTTGATAGATACAAAAAGTTGGAGTTATTCAGCGGGACAAACAGCATCTCTGGAGAAAAGGAATAGGTGATGTTTCGGGTTGAGACCCTTCTTCAGAATAATGCCCCTGTCCCACCTGGGAAACCTGAACGGAAACCTCTGGAGACTTTGTGCCCCACCCAAGGTTTCTGTGCGGTTCCCGGAGGTTTTTGTCAGTCTCCCTAATGGTCGAAAGTGGTTTCCGTTTTAAAAATCGGTAATCTTTTAGTCGAAGCCAGTTTGCGATGCTCGTTGAAGGTGGTTGCCGGAGGACAAAAACCTCCAGGAACTGCACGGAAAACCTTGGGTGGGGCGCAAAGTCTCCAGAGGTTTCTGTGCAGGTTTCCTAAGTGGGACAGGGGCATAAGAGTCAGGGGAGAGGAAAACAAGATATATACGGTGATATAGAGAGATATACAGTAGATATATGCAAAAAAGTAACAATGATAAAGGAAAATGGCCATTGTTTCTGGACCCCGAGAAAGGGTGTTTGTGGAGTGCCTCCGAGATGGATTCTTAGAGCAACTTGTACTGGAGCCTATCAGGGAAGATGCCAATTCTGGATTTAGTGTTGTGTAATGAACTGGATTTGATAAGGGAATTCGAGGTAAAGGAGCCATTAGGAGGTAGTGACTATAATATGATAAGTTTTACTCTGCAGTTTGAGAGGGAGAAGGGAAAATTGGAAGTGTCAGTATTACAGTTGAACAAAGGGGATATAGAGCCATGAGGGAGGAGCTAGTCAAAGTTGACTGGAAAGATACCCTAGCAGGCATGACCGTGGAACAAAAATGGCAGGTATTTCTGGGAATAATACAGAAGGTGCAGGATCAGTTCATTCCGAAGAGGAACAAAGATTCTAAGGGGAGTAAGGGGCGACCGCGGCTGACAAGGGAGGTCAAGGACAGTATAAAAATAAAAGAGAATAAGTATAACATAGCAACGATGAGCGGGAAGCCAGAGGATTGGGAAACTTTTAAAGAGCAACAGAAGATAACCAAAAAGGCAATACGGGGAGAAAAGATGAGGTACGAAGGTAAGCTGGCCAGGAATATAAAGAAGGCTAGAAAAGCCTTTTTAGGTATGTGAAGAGGGAAAAAATTGTTTGGACCAAAGTTGGACCCTTGAAGACAGAAACAGGTGAATTTATTATGGGGAACAAGGAAATGGCAGACGAGTTGAACAGGTACTTTGGATCTGTCTTCACTAAGGAAGACACAAACAATCTCCCAGATGTACTCGTGGCCAGAGTACCTAGGGTGATGGAGTATCTGGAATTCATATTAGGCAGGAAATGGTGCTGGGTAGACTGATGGGACTGAAGGCTGATAAATCCCCAGGGCCTGATGATCTGCATCCCAGGGTACTTAAGGAAGTGACTCTAGAAATCGTGGACGCATTGGTGATCATTTTCCAATGTTTTATAGATTCAGGATCAGTTTCTTATAGATTCAGGAACAGTTCCTGTGGATTGGAGGGTAGCTAATGTTATCCCACTTCTTAAGAAAGGTGGGAGAGAGAAAACGGAATTATAGACCAGTTAGCCAGACATCGGTGGTGGGGAAGATGCTGGAGTCAATTATAAAAGATGAAATAGCGGCACATTTGGATAGCAGTAACAGGATCAGTCCGAGTCAGCATGGATTATGAAGGGGAAATCATGCTTGACTAATCTTCTGGAATTTTTTGAGGATGTAATGAGGAAAATGGGCAAGAGAGAGCCAGTGGATGTAGTGTAATTGGACTTTCAGAAAGCCTTTGATAAGGTCTCACATAGGAGATTAGTGGGCAAAATTAGAGCACATGGTATTGGGGGTAGGGCACTGACATGGATAGAAAATTGATTGGCAGACAGGAAACAAAGAATAGGGATTCATAGGTACCTTCTAGAATGGCAGGCAGTGATTAGTGGGGTACTGCTCGGTGCTGGGACCGCAGCTATTTACAATATATATTAATGATTTAGATGAAGGGATTAAAAGTAACATTAGCAAATTTGCAGATGACACAAAGCTGGGTGGCAGTGTGAAGTGTGAGGATGTTTTGAGGATGCAGGGCGACTTGGACAGGTTGGGTGACTGGGCAGATGCATGGCAGATGCAGTTTAATGTGGATAAATGTGAGGTTATCCACTTTGGTGGCAAAAACAGGAAGGCAGATTATTCTCTGATTGGTGTCAAGTACAAAGAGATCTGGGGGTCCTTGTTCATCAGTCACTGAAAGTAAAGATTGCAGGTACAACAGGCAGTGATGAAAGCTAATGGCATGTTGGCCTCCATAACAAGAGGAGTTTAGTATCGGAGCAAAGAGGTCCTTCTGCAGTTCTATAGAGCCCTAGTGAGACCACACCTGGAGTATTGTGTGCAGTATTGGTCTCCAAATTTGAGGAAGGACATTCTTGCTATTGAGGGAATGCAGCGAAGGTTCACGAGGTTAATTCCCTGGATGGCGGGACTGTCATATGTTGATGGAATGGAGTGACTGGGCTTGTATTCACTGGAATTTAGGATGAGAGGATGTTGTATTCAAACATATAAGATTATTAAGAGATTAGACATGCTTGAGGCAGGAAACATGTTCCCAATGTTGGGTGAGACCAGAACCAGGGGCCACAGTTTAAGAATAAGGGGTAGGCCATTTGGAATGGAGATGAGGAAAAACTTTTTCACCCAGAGAGTTGTGAATCTGTGGAATTCTCTGTCTCAGAAGGCAGTGGAGGCCAATTCTGTGGATGTTATCAAGAGAGAGTTAGATAGAGCTCTAAAGATAGCAGAGTCAAGGGATATGGGGATAAGGCAGGAACAGGTTACTGATTGTGGATGATCAGCTACGATCACAGTGAATGGTGGTGCTGGCTCGAAGGGCCGAATGGCCTACTCCTGCACCTATCATCTATTTTCTATTGTTAGCTGTGGGCTAGGTGAAAACGAGTTATACAGACAATTAAATTTACCAGGAAGACAGTGAAATGACTAGGGTGGGGGATGGACAGAGAGTGTGGGGATGCAAGCATGGCCTGAAGTTAGAGAAATCAATATTCATACCGCTGGGTTGTAAGCTGCCCAAGCAAAATATGAGGTGTTGTACCTCCAATTTGCATTTGGCCTCACTCTGACAGTGGAGGAAGGCGGACTGAGTGAAGGTGTTTAGCGAAACGATCGCCCAGTCTACATTTGGTCTCACTGATTTATGATTCAACACCTGGAACAACAGATACAGTAGATGAGGTTGGAGGAGGGGCAAGTGAACCTCTGTCTAACCTGAAAGGACTGTCAGGGTCCCTGAACAAAGTCGAGGGAGGAGGTATCGCGACAGTTGTTCCAGGGAAGGTACCTAGGGAGGGGATGGTTTGGGTAGGAAGGGATGAGTTAACCAGGGAGATATGGAGGGAACGGTCTCTGTGGAAAGCAGAAAAGGGTAGAGATGGGAAGATGTGGCTCGTGGTGTGATCCCGTTGGAGGTGGCAAAAATATCGGAGGTTGATGCTGTATGCGGCGGCTGATGGGGTAAAAGGTAAGGACTAGGGGGACTCTGTCCCAGTTGCAACTGAGGGGAGGAGGAGCTAGAGCAGAGCTGCGGGATATCAAGTAGACATGTGTGAGGCCTTCATATATGTTAGAAGAGGGGAAGCACCGTTTCCTAAAAAATTAGGACATCTCAGATGTCCTGGTATGGAACACTTGCATCTTGGGCCCAGATGTGGCGTAGACTGAGGAATTAGGAATAGGGGATATTAACAGGACTATAGTATCCCCTCTTTTGCCTTGCTCCCTTCTTGAATGGTGGAGTAACATTTGCAATTTTACAGTCCTCTGGGACCACTCCTGAATCATGATTCTTGGGAGATTACCACTAATGCCTCCTCAATCTCTAAGCCTACCTCTGGGATGAAAAGATCCTGCAAGTTCCAAATTACTCCCAGAAACTCCTGCCGTTGCTGTTCCACCATCATCCCTGTTGAGTCTGCTCCCTCAACGCACCCTTCCCCTACCCGTAGCCCCCACGGGAGGTGTGGTCCTCCAACTCAACCCATTGGCGAAGGCAAGATTCGAGCACACCTCAGCAAAGATCATAGCTCGTGAGCCTCCCCAAGCACTGGAGTTGAAAATAAAATCGCAGTCCCCAATTGCAATACCAATTGACCCTCCCCCTCCTGTCCTGCCAGGAGCTTTGATGGCCACATTGCTACAAATGTCGGGTGCACTTGCTGTGAGATGCCATTGAGCTGAAAAGTTCAGTGTGTTCCTGCCAGTGTTCCTGTCTGGCAACTTTGTATCAAAGTGTGTTGGAAGCTGTGAGGAATGGGCACGCAGATCCATTGTGACGTCATCAGCGAAAGACAATCGTTTTGTCAGATTTTGAACATTTTCAGTAATAACTCGAGAAATAAAGCATGAAATATTCAGATAAGGCGATTTCGGACTCCATGGAAAAAATCTCTACTGGAATGTGTAAAGGTTTTTCGAGAGAATGTGATTATACACAAACACACAAATAAATGCACATCCAAGATCAGACTTTTAATAGTTACTAGACCTAGACCGTTGGATCCCATCGCTTCAACACGCGTTTGCAAGGGGTGGCCTGTGGCATCACACACACACACTAACCACCCCCCACACACACACACACACTAACCCCCCCCCCCCACACACACACACTAACCACCCCCCTTGATATTACATTAATATTATTAATTTGCTCCTTTTACCCCATCCCCGCCCTATCCACTCACACATAGCCCCCAACTCGCAGGTGCATCTCGAGAGGGAGAGGGAGGGGCTAGAGAGAGAGGGCAGAGCGAGAAGGGGCAGACTGAGAGAGAGGGGCAGAGACAGAGAGAGAGGGGCAGAGAGAGAGAGAGGGCAGAAAGAGAGAGGGGCAGAGAGAGAGAGGGGCAGAGAGAAAAGGGCACAGAGAGAGAGGAGCAGAGAGGGGGGCACAGAGAGAGAGGAGCAGAGTGAGAGAGAGGGGCAGTGAGGGGGGTCAGAGAGGGGGGGGAGGGGGGAGAGGGGAGAGAGAGGAGGGGGGAGAGAGAGGAGTGAGGAGAAGGGGAGGGGAGAGGGGGAGAGAAGAGGGGGGAGGAGGAGGGGGGAAAGGAGGAGGGGGAGGAAAGGAGGGGGGAGAGGAGGAAGGGGGGAGATGAGGGGATATGGGGGAGAGAGGGAGGAAAGAGGGGTGGAGAGAGGGGGGGAGAGAGGGGGGAGAGAGGGGGGGAGAGAGGGGAGAGAGGGGGGAGAGAGGGGGGAGAGAGGTCCGGGGAGTGGGAGAGAGGCCCGGAGGGAGTGGGAGAGAGGCCCGGGGGAGTGGGAGAGAGGACCGGGGTTGTGGGAGAGAGCGCAGAGGCACAGAGAGATGGTGCGCGTCCTTACAGGGCAGGGCTGGTTCTCGAACGCAATACACCCTCACTCCAGCTCCAGGATCTGCTCCATCCCAGGTCCAATCTGCAGCAGCAACCTCCCCACCATGAGCCGACCCGAGGACCCCGAGCGAGAGTGGCGCAGCCGGCGACCAATGCACTGCGAGTTCGGCAACTTCATCTCCGGCTGCGTCTTTTCAATAACGGGGGGAGGAGGGAGAGACAGGGGGGTGACATCACTCACAACGCGAGCAAGACGGCAGCAAGCACCATTGTGATGTCATCGGAGAAAGATAGTCGTTTTTATTTCAAAGTTTTGTCCGATTTTTGAACATTTTCAGTAATAATTTGAGAAATAAAGCATGGATTTTCAGATAAGGCAATTTCGGACTCCACAGGAAAAATTTCTACCGGAATGTGTAAAAATTTTACCGTAACCGTGTCGTTTTTTCAAGAAGATACAATTATACACGAACAAACACTCACACACATCCAAGATCAGAGTTTTAAGTATATAGATATATGATAGCTTCTCCTTCAACAACACAATTCCAACCAAAATCTTGGATGTTGCACTGCACCCTCCTCTGCAACTGAACCCTTGACTTTCTGACCCAAAATCCAAAATCGGTCAGGATAAGTGACATTCTTCACAATAATTCTCAACACCAAGTCAAGTCAGGTTTTATTCGTCACTTGCACATAAAGTGCAGTGAAATGAATTTGCCAG
Organism: Okamejei kenojei; assembly: GCA_035221665.1. Lineage (NCBI taxonomy): Eukaryota > Metazoa > Chordata > Chondrichthyes > Rajiformes > Rajidae > Okamejei > Okamejei kenojei. The sequence goes on along the minus strand of CM069145.1, from coordinate 7,964,272 downwards.
CAGCAGAACAATAAAAAAAGAACACACAATACACAATAGAATTTAACACAAACATCCACCACAGCATTCATCACTGTGGTGGAATGCCCAAAATTTGGTCAGGCCTCCTCCATTTTCCCCCGTGGTCGAGACCACAACCCCCCGCAGTCGCCGCTGCGGGCGTCCAGATGTGCAGACAAAGTAAGTCCAGGTATGTCCTGAATCGGTGCCTCCCCACCGGAGACCGCAGCTTCAAGATGGTGTAGGCCGCAGGCCGGCGGTCAAAGATCAAAAGTCCCCGCCGCGCCATGCCACTGCAGGGCCAACGGTTGGAGCTCCTCTGGTAAGTCCCCGCTGCACCCGCAGTTAGTAGTAGGCCGCAGGCTGGCGGTCGGAGCTCTTCTCCTCCGGGGTCCCCAACGATGGACCCCAAGCTCCGGACGCTGCGCCAGCTGGAGCTCTGCAGACCACGGCTTCAGGCTGCCGCGGGCCAGCGAACAGAGCACTCCCCTCCGGCGACCTCCAGCGAGGACTCGCCTGCTCCACAACGAAAGAGTCCTCGCTGCGCCCACTACTGAAGCCCCGGGCGCGTCTCCTTGAAAAGCCGCACCGATCCTCGATGTTAGGCCACGGTGGAGGCAACATGGAAAAAGTCGCCTCTCCGTGGAGGAGGCGACCCCTTACCTTCCCACACCACCCCCCACACAAGACAGAGAGAGACATTAAAAACACACATTGAGACAGTAAAAAAAATTTAAAAGTTGAAAAAACTAACACGCTGCTGGCAGGGCTGCCAGCTCGCAGCGCCCCCACCAAGGCAAGGCAGCGTACTCCTCATATATTCACAACTCTGCAGCCAAATTCTGATCTAACTCCATTTTGCAGGTGACACCACTGTAGGAGGCCAGATCTCAAAATGACAAGACGGAGTACTGGAAGGAGATATAAAGAGCTTAGTAGCAAGGTGTCAAGACAACCTCTCCCTCAATGTCAGCAAGATGAAGGAGCTAGTCTTTGCCTTAAGGAAGAGGGGTGGAGTACATACCCCAGTCTGTATCGGTGCTGAAATGGAGATGGTCAAGTGCTTCAGGTTTCTAAATGGAAACGTCATCAACAATTTGTCCAGATTCAACCACATTGACGCAATGGCCAGGAAAGCATATTAGTGCATCTACTTCCTCAGGTCCAAGTTGAGTCTACAATTTCTATAATGTCTTGCATTACGCTGTGTTCAAATTGCCTTCCCAGACCATGATGCAATCAGTTAATTCTTTCTACAATACATCTGTGGAATTCTGTTATACTTGGAGAAATGGTTTTTAATGAAGACGAGGGAACTTGGGAAAGTTGATGGTGATGTCTTGAGGACAATGCGTATTGCAGTTAAGTCGGTGCTGGATACCCTAAGATGTACAAAGATATATAAATCTCCTGGATATATCCAAGGTCACTGTGGGAAACTAGAGAATAAATTACAGGAGCTCTGGTTGAGATGTATGAATCAGGACAGAACAGATCTTTCAAGATGGTAATGCCCAGGAATTTGAACCTACTGATTAACTCCACAACTGACCCACAAATGAAAACTGGCATGTGATCTCCCAACTTCGCCTTTCCAAAGTCAAAGGTTAGTTCTTTGGTTCTGTCAACATTGAGTGAGCGGTTGTTCCATTTCTTTACAGCGATTTGGCCAACCATCTTTAGCAAATTTCTAGATAACATTGGACTGTGCGAGCCACACTGTCATCATTGCAAACAGAGCAGAGGGTTAAGCATGCAGCCTTAAGGTTCACCTGTGTTGATGGTCAGTGAGGTGGAGATATTGTTCCTGACCCACACGAATTGAGGTTTCTGATGAAGAAGATAAGGATCTACCTTCAAAGGGAGGTACACAAGCCCAGGTTTTGGAACTTGGTGATGAGTTTGGAGGGGTTGATAGTATTGAATTTTAATCTGTTGTCAACAGCAACCTAAAGTATGTGTTCCTGTTATCCAGATAGTCCAGAGTAGATTGGAGAGCCAGTGAGATAGCATCTGCTGTTGGATCTGATGATGTTACAGCTGTTTCTTGGTGAACAAATGTAATGCACTGCAAGTTTGAGGGGGGAAGAGTGTGGTAAGTTAGAGTGAGTAAGGGGACTAGAAAAATAGAGATGGAATACAGATACAGTATATCACATTGGCAATTATTGATAAATGACATCCCAAATCCCTGCTAGTAGATAGATTAACTACCGTAAATTACCATTGACATGTTTTAATGGCAGAGGAATGTGATGGGTGATCATGAGAGAAACCACGTTTCAGGGAAATATGCAGAAGTAAAATTGGATTAATGGCTATGTTCTCCTGAGAGCAGGCATATACTCAATGCATTGAATGCCCCCCTTCAGTGTTATAGTATTAGTATGTATCTATTATAAACCCTCCTAATGCCACCTATCTAGACACAATGCCAATCTACCAGTTTCTCTGTCTTCATGATATCTCTCTGATGAATAATTTGTACACCAGTACCTTTAACTTCTTTCTTTTCCATAAATCTTTGCTTTTCCTCCACCATTTCTAGATAACATTGGTCGATAGGGGTTTCAAACATTTCTATATCTTTTTTCCCTCCTGTCCACGACTCCCTGCAAAATAAGGTCAGGGCTCTCCTTTCCCATTCCTTGCCCTGTTAGCCTTTCCATTCATTGGATCATCCTTAATATTTTTTGCCATTTCAATAGAGCTGCTATCACCTAATACATCTTCTGCTCCCTCGCCTTGCAACATTCCAAGGGGGCCATTTTCCCTGTGACTTCCTGATTCACTCTTCTATCTTCAACTGATTTTGACAGCTTTTTCCATGCAACTGAAGGCATTGCATCACGTTTTCTTTTATCCAGGACAACAGTCATTCCAGGTGAGACTGTGATTCACTTGGACATTTTGCAAATTGGTGCACTGCCTTCAATGCTCATGTGGTCTCCTCTACTCCTTCAGCTGCTTGTGAATTTTCTGACCCACACTAATTCTGTATTCTCTGCTTTTATCCTTCTACATGGCGCAACAAAGCCCAATGCAAGCTTGAGGAATAGTGCACCACCTTTCTTCTGGACATGTTGTAGAGCATAATATCAAATTTAATATTTTAAGGTAACTGCCCCTTTTTTGGTCTTTCCCCATATGTGGCTGTAACATTTTGTATCAATTTGTCTCTATTCTTCTATCACTGCCAAGTTGTAAAGTATCTAGTCACTTTATTACCAATTTTGGTCTGCATCTTGTTGGATTCTCTCGATAATCTAAAACACATTTGTGTTCTCACTTTTTCGATTCGATGAAGTGTCCTTTATCTGAAACATATGTTTATCTACCCAAGGATGCTGTTTGATCTGCTGAATGGTTTCTGTAGTTGCTGTTTTTATTTTCTGTTTACTATAGGTGTATTCTTGCTCCAATAAACTCACAAGTTCGCGTTATAGGAGTAGAATTAGGCCATTTGACCCATCGAGTCCACTCCACCATTCAATCATGGCTAATCTCTGCCTCCAATTTTCCTGCCTTCTCCCCATAACCGGCTGGCACCCACCAGCAGAGGCTGCCTCATCAACAATCTGTCTGTCCTTTCTTCTTTTTATTATTTTTAGTATGTGTTAAAAGTATGTTTTAGTGTTCCTCGGCTTGTTTTATGTGGGGGGTGGGGGATTGGGGGAAACTTTTTTCCAATCTCTTACCTCGACGGAGATGCAATTTTTTCCCATATCGTATCTCCGTCCCCACTGTGGCCAAGAGCCAGAGGATTCAGACATGAAACTGTAGCCTCTGGGTCTCTAGGTCCACACCCGTCAGACGTTAAATTAAAGCTTTGTATGGTCTTAAGAATTTGTACTTTGTCTATCTTTTTAAGTGAACTTTTACATTGGCGTAGTCGCGCAGGTCTCACTGGGACCACCACTGGATGGCTGAGCAGAGGTTACCAGGACTGGAAAGGGAGAAATATGAGTTCTATCGGTCCATTGTAACCGACTCCTCGACACTCCTGGAAACACCTCTGTTTCTTTGTCAGAAGTTGGTCTGTTCCCAGCTGAGGTTCTTAGAGATAGACAAAGGTAAGACCAGTTGTGAATTGTGTATGTATTTTTACGTATGTATTTTGTGTATGTATTTTTAAGAAGGAATTGTGTATGTATTTTAAGAAGGAATTGAGCTTTCTCTCTTTTCTCTCTCTCTCTCTCTCTCTCTCTCTCTCTCTATTTCTTTCACTCTCTCTCTCTCTCTATTTTTTTTCCTCTCTCCCTCTATAAAGAGCTCGTCAGCCTTGTTGAGACACCCGTGGTTTGTCGGGTTGAGATACAGGGGACGAGGTGTGTGCTTGCCTTGTTGAGACATCCGAGGATTTGTCGGATGGAGAAATGAGGGTCTCTCTCTCTCTCAATGATTAAGACGTCTGCCAAGTTGAGAAACTGGGGTCTCACTTAACGAGTCTGCCTGGTTGAGATATTTGGGGCGGTATGCTTTTTGGATAAGGAGTCTGCCAAGTTGAGAAACTGAGGTCTTGATTAGCGAGTGTGCCCAGTTGAGAAATTTGGAATTCATTGGTGTTTTTTTAAGAATTGAGAAATCTGCTTTTTCTTTCTCTATCTATGGGGTATACTCTGGATAACATTGAAGGAGGAACCCCAGTCCAACATATGTGTTATTTGAATTCTAAGTACAAGTAAGAAGTTTAGAATATTAAGTTACAAGCTGACCAAATGGTTAGGAAATGAGAAATGGTGGAGGGATCCCTTTTCCTGACAAAGTAAAATAGGGGAAATTGGCGGGGAAATGCGGACAGAATTAAGCATTTCCTGACTAAAGGCAGATGAAGAAGAGGAAGGGAGTAAGGACTGAGGCAGAAGAAGAAGAGAAACAGTATTAAATTCAACACTGAGAGTTAAAACAAACCTGCCTTCAAGATTTTAATAAACTTTTGGCACAGAGCAACAGAACGGCAGGCAACCTTGCATTGGTGAGCCCAGAATGAGAATGTGGGTCTTTGTCTGTGGAATTTGAAGACCTTATTGGGTGTGGCCAGACTTTGAAAAAGGGGAGTCTGATTGGTCGCCACTTCAGTGGGTGTGGCCCGACATTGAGTGACGGGAAATCTGACCAATCACGATCTGGATCATGTCCAATCACAGCGTCCAGGATCCTGACTGACAGGGAATTTGACCATCCTACCCTGCTGCCTATCATTGTGAAGATTTATGGTACGAGAAGAATGCTGTAACGGGTTTTATCTCCAACTTAATTTTCTCGTTTCAACAAGAAGGCTTTCACAATTTTAAGACTTTATAACCACAATTGAGACCTCAGTCCTCCCAGAGCAATGCCTGAGCTAATAAAACACAGTGGCTTGTAAAGAGTAGATTACAAAGAGAAGTCTTTGAAGTAAATATAGTATGAACTGCTTTTGTAAATGGCTTTTGTACATTCTTTTGTGTATGTGTATGCGTTCCTTTAAGAAACTGAAATGCATGGGGTCCCTTGGTGTAAATAGGTTGTTTTTTTTAAAATTCTTGTTGCTACGATAAAAACGAATCAGATTTGAAGTCTTTGATACCTGCGTTACACTTTGACGTTATGTGGAATGTGTGTATTTGGAACATGACTTAAGAGAAAAAAGTACAAATGTGTTATTTGTTATAAATGTTTAAAGAGCTTTGTGTTTGAAACAATAGTTGTGTAAGTCCCCTTTAAGAAATGGCAATGTCTGGGTACTTTAACATCGATCACCTCGAAGCAGCATTGACTGTTTTTATAGCGTTTTTTCCGATGCGGTCAATGCTGTCAATTAAAGGGGCACACTCAGATTTTTCAGATTTGGAGTATTTAAATCAAATACTTTTTTTCATGTTTGTGTTTCTAAATACTGATTTTTGTGTAGGTCTATTGTGGATTTTTTTTTGGATGTGCAAATTTTGTGTTGTGAGACTTTAATTGTTTTTTGTGAAATATTTGGCCAAAATCAATCACAAGGCATGAAAGAGCTAATTGCTATTATTTTGCTTGCTGAGGTACTTCACAAGATCATGTGGCTTGTATTTCCCTCTGGACAGGCTTTCTCCAGTGGAACAGATAAGAAGGGAAAGAGAGATAGGACTCTTGCCTTCCATCACAGTAAGGAGGTGTTTGGAGATTCACTGTGCTGGATGTTGTGTGGAACTGTGTGTTTTGTTTTTGCTGTTATGACTGCAGGGAACAAAAAAATATTCAAACTTTTGTTTGTTTGAATTGTTTGAATGACAATAAAAGGAATTCAGCAGAGAATTTATATGACCATCCACTGGGGGGCAACATGGAACCAGAATACTCTGAAGGCTACTCTGAAGGCTGTTCACTCTCATCACATGACAATGGAAATTATTAATTATATGTTATCGTTAACCAGGGCATTGAAGGATGTACAATAGAACCACTATGTCTAAAATTGAACCTGGTACTTGGGTAATAATCAGGAATTGGATGAGGAATAGACTGGACATTCGGTGGGAAACGAATTACCAGGTCCTTCTAACCACCCCTTCCGCAGAAAAGGTGGAGGGGAGATATGCGTGGGTTCACTTTCACTACTGTAAGATTATTAGTATGGTGCCTAAAAGATAAAACGTTAACTTATTTATTTTAAGAAATCCCTTTCTAGGATAGATTACGATGGACGTGTTGCCATTGTTCGCCTATCTCGGGACATTGATAGCCATCAGATCTGCGAGAAACCGAGTATGCCGATGTAATGCAACGTGATGGCGATGGTGGCATTGGCAGATTTGCAGGTGACGCAGGGCTGGGTGACTGCGAGCTGTGGGAAGGATGCTATGAACTGAGGGTGACCACAGGCTACGTACCCACTGGTGATGCGACTCAAGTGTGGAAGTTTCACCTACAGCCCTCAGTGATTAACTAATTATGTATACACAGCAATTAACCCATGCCTTGCCAGGTCTGCATTCTAAGGTATGAGAAGTGCAGAGACCACCACCAGTTGAATACAGGGACCAGTTCATACTGTCAGACTACATACTGATAAGGCATTGGGAAGGAAGGAATTGAAACTGTGTTGAACAGAACTGTACCAAGTGGTATCAATAACATCAACTGCCAAGGAGATTGAAGATCACCGTGTTGGTTTCATCTGAGTGACTTTAAACAGTTCGGAGAACCAGGAAAGGACAATGGGGCGTACACAAAAAGCTGGAGAAACTCAGCGGGTGCAGCAGCATCTAAGGAGCGAAGGAGATAGGCGACGTTTCGGGTCGAGACCCTTCTTCAGACTGGTCAGGGATCAGGGAAACGAGAGATATAGATGGTGATGTGGAGAGATAAGGAACAATGAGTGAAAGATATGCAAAAAAGTATCGGTGATAAAGGGAACAAGCCATTGTAAGCTGTTTGTGGTGTGAAAATGAGAAGCTGGTGCGACTGGGGTGGGGGACGGAGATAGAGATAGAGGGAATGCCAGGGCCCGAGGGCTGAGGGAGAGGTGGGAAGGGGAGGAGACAGCAAGGGTTAACAGAATTGAGAAAATTCAATATTCAAGCCCAAAGGATGCAGACTCCCCAAGCGGAATATGAGGTGCTGTTCCTCCAGCTTGCGGTGTTGCTCACTCTGGCCGTGGAGGAGGCCCAGGACCGAGAGGTCGGATGTGGAATGGGAGGGGGAGTTGAAGTGCTGAGCCACCGGGAGGTCGGGTTGGTTATTGCGGACCGAGCGGAGGTGTTCGGCGAAGCGATCGCCAAGCCTCCAGATGATCTATATCGGTGAGACCAAGCGGAGGCTTGGTCTCACCGATATCTTTACCTACAAGTAAAAGGCCCTTTCATCCATTATACTGGATATCTTTACCTACAAGTAAAAGGCCCTTTCATCCATTATGGCTAAAATGGATGCACTTTGTCGTATATCCCTATAGGATAATAGGAGGGACTTGTGCTATTATAGGGTGTGAATGCTGCACTTACATCCCTGATGAATCTTCTAACATTACAGATTTAGCAGCACATATTACTGCAGAAATAAAGAAGATTACAGAGGTAGGGGAGGAAATGCATAACTTTAATAAAGGTGGAGAATGGTGGCCATTTAGCATGTTTGGAAGAATATGGGGAATGGTGATACATTATGGATCTATTGTACTGCTGATCACCATATTAATCTATGTACTGAAATGTCTGAAGCCTCTACTATGTACTAACCAAGGACTATAATTGTTATCAGGTTCTGATAAAGGAAGGAATGAAAGAGTTAGTTAATAATTGATTGTTGTCATATTTAAGCTTTCCTGTTGTAAAAGGCCAATTGTAATGCATAATAATAATAATAATAATAATAATAATAATAATAATATATTTTATTGTCATTACACATAAGTGCAACAAGATTTGGTTTGCAACTTCCATCCGATGTCATAACTTAATCGACAAATAAAATTTAGCTTTAAATACCCTGAGAACAAGGTTTGTAAAAACGAACATTAGACCAGTAGAATCAACACAGACTAAAGTGCGAGGCCGGGGGAGACAGTCCATGGGGGTGGGGGGGTACTTAGCAGGGCCGGTTCAGAGCCGCTACAGCTCTGGGAATGAAGCTGTTCCTGAGTGGTGGTGCGGGGGTAGGAGGCCTTGTAACGTCTGCCGGAAGGGAGTAGTTCGAACAGTCCATTACAAGGGTGAGAGGAGTCTTTATGGATGCTGACGGCCTTCCTGAGGCACCGTGTGTGGTAGATGCCCTCCAAGGCTGGTAGCGGTGTCCCAATAATCTTCTGCGCTCTGTGGACAACGCGCTGAAGAGCTCTCCTCTCCGCCTCCGTGCAGCTGAGATACCACACAGAGATGCCATACGTTAGTATGCTCTCTGTGGTGCAGCGGTAGAAGGTCGTCAGCAGCTGTTGGGGCAGACCAGTCCGTTTAAATGTTCTTAGGAAGAACAGTCGTTGCTGTGCCTTTTTGACCAGCGCAGCGGTGTTGGTGGACCATGTGAGGTCCTCTGAGATGTGTGTGCCTAGAAACTTGAAGCTGGACACTCTCTCCACACTGTCTCCGTAGATGGAGATTGGGGCGTATTCCCCATATGGGATTTGGACAACTCTCATCATGACAAGGGTTTTTTTTTAACTTAAGTTGAATAGTTCACAGCTCTCTTACAAGGTTTTTTATGTAAGTTGAAGAAGTTAATCAGATAAGAAGGGGCCCAGAGGATGCCATTGGGGTGACTGGCTTTTGGCAAAGAGTGAAAAACAACTCCATATTTGGAGGTGGATAATGGTTTTTGTACATTACATCATGCAATTGGTTTTATATCTGTACGTATATTAGCTCGAGTGTTCAGGTATTTCTTTGTGTGTGCTGCTGGAGATACAGACGCGAAAATGTAGCCTCTGGTCCACACCCGTCAGACGTTAAATTAAAGCTTTGTATGGTCTTAAGAATTTGTACTTTTTAAGTGAACTTTTACAGGCGCCCTTTACTGGAGACCAACCCGGCGCTACAAGCCACAGGAGCCTGAGGGACTTTAACATCGCGGAGCTTGTGATCCCTTTGCCGGGGATTGAAGCTCCAACCGCAGGACCTGTGGACTAACAACATGAAGCCCGCGGTCTCTGGTAAGAAGAGGCCGACTCGGGAACTCCATGCCGTGGAGAGAGTTTCAACCGCCCCGACGCGGGAGTTCTGACGGGGACTTAGATCATCAGCTGTGGAGGCTTTGATCGCCCTGACTGCGCATGGTTTGACTGCTCCAACCACAGGAGAACAAAGAGGAAGAAGGTTGAACTTTATTGCCTTCCATCACAGTGAGGAATGTGGAATCTACTGTGATGGATGTTTATGTTAATTTTTATGTGGTTATGCGTCTTGTTGTTTTTCACTTAGTAATGGCTATATGGTTACTCAAATTTCACTGTACCTTAATTGGTACATATGACAATAAACTAACCTTGAAACCTGTTCTAATCAAGAATTTGTCTACCTCTGCCTTAAAAATATCCACTGACTTGGACTCCACATCCCTCTGTGGCAATGAGTTCCACAGATTCACTAAAGAAGTTCCTCCTCACCTTTTTTCTAAAAGAGCGCCATTTAACTCTGAGGCTATGGCCTCTGGTCTGAGACTTTCCCACCAGTGTAAACATCCTTTCCATATCCACTCTCTCATGTCTGAAGACGGGTTTCGGCCCAAAACGTCGCCTATCTCCTTTGCTCCATATATGCTGCTGCACCCGCTGAGTTTCTCCAGCATTTTGTGTACCCTCCACTCTTTACCTTTCATTATTTGGTAAGTTTCAATTAGGTCCCCCCTCAACCTTCTAAACTCCAGCGAGTAGCGGCCCAGTGCAGTCAAACGCTCATCATATGCTAACTCACTTACATTTGGAGTATCAACAAAACAAATCCTTTTTTGCAGTCGACTCACTAAACAGAATCTAAATTAATCTTGCGGCATAACTTCCTTGGGTAAGACTAAGCCCACTAATCTTAACATTGCTCAATACAGATATGTTAAAAACAAAGATAGATACAAAATGCTGGAGTAACTCAGCGGGACAGGCAGCATCTCGGGACAGAAGGAATGGGTGAAGCTTTGGGTCGAGACCCTTCTTCAGACTGAAGTTTTGCCTGTCCCACTGACTTACTCCAGCATTTTGTGTCTACCTTTGGTGTAAACCAGCATCTGCAGTTCCCTCCTGCACATATGTTAAGACGATATACACAATCCAGAGTATCATTAAAATTTTTGATTTGTTGAAAATCTATATTGTTATTTCCATTCTTTTTAGAAAAACTTAACACGTTATTTAATTTTCTCAATCGTCTTGGAGCTTGGTTATAACACTTTATGCAAAGCTTTTTGGATCAAGGATGCTCCGAGGGTCACCAAAGAGGGACATCGCAGTTCAGCACTGCTCTCTGGTTGAGTCATCCTACCACAGAGAGCAGTGCTGAACTATCTAGCTCGTTGTTGGCTCTCGGAATATCCTTGATCGGTTTTTGCTGGCTTAACCTTGCACTAAACAGCATTCCGTCATCATGTATCTATACACTGTAAATGGCTCGATTCTAATCATATATTGTCTTTCCGCTGACTGGTCAGCACGCAGCAAAAGCTTTTCACTTTAGAAAGGAACTGCAGATGCTGGCTTAAACCGAAGATAGGCACAATACGCAGCGGGAACGGACAGCATCTCTGGATAGAAGGAATGGGTGACGATTCGGGTCGCGACCGTTCTTCAGAGACAATAAACTGAACTTTTGTGTTGTTATCTTTCTGGAGACAATTAATCGCCCGCTTCTTTTGTAGTATGGCATAGATGAAGTGAGCAATGCAGCATTGCGCTTTGCACGAGTGGCCGGGTTAGCTGCAGGCTGCAGCCGCCACAGTAACAATCCGAGCCGCCCCCCCGCTACATCCCCGAGTCTGCGCGTTGTGGTCAAACTGGCGGGGGGGGGGGGGGGGGTTGTTTTGGTGGCGTCACTTTACACATGCGCAGATCTGTGTTCTGGAAATTTCTCTGCTGGCTGGGGTGTTGGTTGTATGGAATAGATCAGGACAAATAATTGTATATTGCTTCAAACATTATATTAAAAAAAGCCGGGGTAGGTTTTCTATCATATTTCCGCCGATTAACAGATACTGAATTGCTACATAACAATCCAACCTTTGAGCTGGAGGTTAAGCGCAGTCACGCTGATGATTTTAGTTTGAAAGGATCGAGGCCTGGTCTGTGGTGCCTGTTGACTGAACCAAATCCAAGTAAAAACGTTTAACAGCGCGATTTTTCTATTTGCTGCAGTGACTTCCATCGGCTCCTATAAGCCATGGTGAAGAAGAATACGGTTCCCGATGGGTAAGTATAACCAGACTGATATTAGAAGGATTTAGTTGCAGAACTAAATATTAGGCGAATCCGTGTCTAAAATGTCGGCCACCGGGTAAGTAGGAGGGAAACCGCAGCCATATTAAGCAGCGCTTTAGTACAACTGTTGGTAAGTAAACGATCCCTTCACAATTGTAAGTGTCACACTTACGAGTTTTGCGTTTTTGGAGGATAAATCCCACAAGGTGGTATATTTACGTGTGAATGTCTGTGTGCGTGCGTTCAGTGCGCAGTGCAGTGAACTGCTGGTCCTTTCTAATTCATACCATAAACTTCAAGTGCCAAGACGTAGCATGAAATAAAAAGACTTTGGATCGTCAAGAAATATGAAATGTAACACGTTCTAGATCTTGCATATAAACGTTAAGATTTAATTATTTGGCGTGGAGTGACGCCTGAAAGAATTATCAAATGCGTTAATATGCAAGCTGTGGTAGGTCAGATTCACCTGCATAATCTGATGCAGCTTTCCTTTATAAGGATTTGTTAATATCTCGCTAAGATAAAACTAGAATCAGACTATGGTCTAATTGAGAATCAATAAATCTCTAAGCCTTAAGAATTAAGATGTTACTCAAACATCAGTCTTGCCTCTAGATATCGATTCAAGCAACAATTATGGCAAAAATAGATTTGCATTGTTATTAGTTTGATCGGTTATGTCTAGTTGTGTCAATAACGGATAATTCAGAGACACAAGAGGCGCAATGCAGATGTCCAAACAATTTACTAGAGGAACTCGTTGGGTTATATCTGTGTGGAGGGTGGTGTTGACATTTTGGATCAACAATCCGTCCTGATGTAGGATTTTGATCCAAAGCGGACAATTTCTTCTCCCTCTCCCAGATGTTACTCAACCTGCTGAGTTCCTCCAGCAGATTGTTTGTTGCAAAGGATAATCCAGAACCTGTGGTAGTGGCAATCTGCTGGAGGAACTTTTTCATGGCAGAAAGGATGTAAAATTTATACTAAATACTGATCAATCAATATTGAAGTCTTGGAGATGCCTTGTGAAAGTTGGAAACATTTTAAGTAAGAATAAACCAATTGCTATGAACGGAGCAAGTTGTGTTTATGGTCATGTGCACAAATACAGTTACCATGAAAATCTTGCTTGTACTAGTATCACAGGCACATCGACTTGGACAACACACACAAATAAATTGTGCATAAATTACACACATTCTACAAAAAGACTGCAAAAAAACCCAAACAATTAATGGGAAAAATGCAATTAGAAAACAAGGCTATGATAATGTAAGTGGGGTATGCAAAGTTCTGTTGGTAAGGTTAGGGTTACATAGAATAACAATACAGGATCAAGCTTTTCAGCCCACTATATCCATGCTGAACATGATGCTAAGCTAAACAAATGTCCACTGCCTGTATGTGATCCATTCCATGTTTATAAACGTGCCTATCTAAAATGCTACTATTGCATCTGCCTTAACCATTCCGGGCAGTGCTTGCCAGGTACTCCAATTTGTGTTGTTTACCCTACAGATATTTAAATTTTGCTTTCTCACCTTGCAGGTACGCCCTCTAGTTTTTGACATTTCCACCCTTTTTGGGAGGGGTGGTTGGGGGAAGGTTCTGACTGTCCAACTCATCTATACCTCTGTGTAAAAAGGAACTACAGATGCTGGTTGACACCAAAGATAGACACAAAAAGCAGGAGTAACTCAGTGGGACAGGCAGCATCTCTGGATAGGAATGGGTGACGTTTCGGGCCGAGACCCTTTCTCAGACTTCAGCATTTTGTGTCTACCATCTGTGTAGGTACTTCTATCAGGTCTCCATTCAGCCTCTGGCGCTCCAGTGATAATTTCCAAATCTGTTTACATCCTCTCCTTTTTATCTAATTCCCTCCATTCCAGGCAGCATTCTGGTAAGCCTCCTACACCCTCTCAAATCCTCCACATCCTGTAATAGGGTGACCGGAACTGCACACAATACTTCAAAGGTGGCCTAGACAATGTCCTAGAAAAGTGCAACGTGACTTTCTGACTCTTGCATTCAATTCCCCGACCGTTGAAGGGTTGTGCAGGTTGGTTCTAGAATATGATGTTTGTAGGGAAGTAGCTATTCCTGCTGGCGTACATCTTCGGGCTTCTATACTTCCTGCCTGATGTTGTAAGACAAAGAGGACACTGCTGGGTGTTAGAGATCCTTGATGATAGATGCTGCCTTCATGAGACAGCACCACGTAGATGGTTTTGGTGGTGGGTAGGGCTGTGCCTGTGATGGACCAGGCTGTATCGACCGCTCTGCAGCCTCTTGCATTTCTGTGCATTGGAGCTGCTATACCAGGCCATGAGACAACCAGAATAACAGTAATAGTGTAAGGAAAATCAAAGCTATATCAACTACATGGGAAATCTGAGATTGAGGAAATTGAACAAGAAAATGGAACGGAGGCCAAACATCAGATAAGCCTAAAACTTTTATGGTGATTTAAGCTCTGGTGGAAGTGAGCTGTAAGCACCTACTCCTGTGTCTTATTTGATGCTTACCTATGCTTTTATAACAACATAAACAATGATCAATGTTAACTATTTACCACTTTTCTTTGTACTGATGATGATATTTATTTCCCAGAATTTTCTCTCAATTCATTGTCATTTGCTGTAGCTATTAATCCCTTGTTACACAGAAATCTATACTGGAAAATACACCGGTGCATTTTTGTTTCAACTACAGAACAATATACTTATGCATACAGCCCTGAGCAATTTATTTAAGCATACAGGCCAATGTTATTTGCACAGAAACTATCATAATTAAAAAACTCACTGGATTAATAAATCGTAGACTAATATTTAGTAATAGAAACAAGTTAATCAAAGGGTTTTTTGAGAGTCTTTTGCACTCTGCTAAGCAAATGATTGAGTTTGCATTTCCAATCAACATTGGATTCACTGATCACATTTGCTGTTGGTTCTCTTTCAGTGTTGTGGATTTATTCTATGAAATTCTGTCATCTTAATACAGCTTAATTTCAAAGCTTTCATTTACAAAATACCATCTTTTACACTCTGGTTCTCCGAAGATACTTATTTGATTGGGAGAAAGTTTAGTAACTTGATCATCTCTTCTAAGTCTATTAGCTCGATTTGTTAAAAACTTTTCAGAAAATATTGGTTGTGCACATTACACATTAGCACTCTTGCACATGAGTACAACAACATAATAAGGACCTGAACATCAAAGACAGTGAAAATAAGTTGATGTTTTACCCAAATGAAGAGATCTTCAAAATACTGCTGTTTTGATAAAATATAATCTGGTAAATACTGAAGTTGCTGTGTAATGAACTCCTAAATGTTAAATCAGTGTGCCTCAAAACTCAATTTAACCAAAGATTCAATCTTTCCAGATCTTAGTTGAAGTTAGCAACTCTTCAGGACTTCAAAATGCATTGAAGTCCTGAAGAGTTGAGGCATCTCTGGATAAAAGGAATGGGTGACGTTTCAGGTCGAGACCCTTCTGTAAACTGAGATTCAGGGGGAGAGGGCGACAGAGATATGAAAGGGTAAGGAGAAAACTAGATATCAAAGAGTACAAAGTTCAAGGAAAATGTTAAATTGTTAGCTAGGGGAAGGTGACAACGAAGCATGCAAAGATAAAATTTAATCAGGAAGACAGACCAGTCGGAGAACTAGGATGGGGAGGGAAGGAAAGGGTTAATTGAAGTTGGAGAAGGTGTTGTTCCTCTGTAAATCTAGATACGATAGATTGTCAAATGTGCAAGTCCAACAATTTTCCCTAAAACCAAAATCACTATTTGTTTCAAGACCACCAGTATTATTTATTCAAGATTTACTAGTACAAGCAGTAGTGTTTTCCCTGTGTAGGAAGGAACTGCAGAAGTTGGTTTAAATCAAAAATAGACGCAAAAAGCTGGAGTAACTCAGTGGGCCAGGCAGCATCTCTGGAGAAAAGGAATAGGTGCTGTTTCTTCTTCAGGATTTCGACCCGAAACGTCACCTATTCCTTTTCTTTAGAGATGCTGTCTGATCCGCTGAGTTACTTTTGTGTATATCGTAGTGTTTTCCGTGACGTCTACTTAATTAGTGCTTAATTAGTTTGCTGTTACTTATTAACACCTTTAAATTTGAGATTTGTGAGTCCACTTCTGGTTTTGTTCCTTTAAGTTGGATTTTGATTCAACAATATAAATTTTCTTCTGTTTGCAAATGTCAAACTCGCTATTAGACGCTGCCAAGTTCAGTTTAAACTGCCAGTGCGTTCATTTCACAGTTGCTGTGCTAAACAAATCTTTGCCAAGGATATCTTGCTGACTATTATGTTGTACAATATTAGAGTAGGAATACTTGATCTCCATGAGAGAATTGTCTTGCACATGTAACATGGTTGTAAGTGTAGATATCTCAGTTAAAATGCTCACTTCCTCCTGACCTCTAATTGTATCTTGGGACAATTGCTTTGTCCCCAAAGGAATGCCCTAGTGGGCACTCATCCATGCCAACCAAAATGTGCATCTGGGCTAGTAGCATTTGACCCATATCCCTTCAAACCTTTCCTATCCATGCACCTACCCAAATGTGTTTTAAATGTTGTTATGGTACCCTCCTCAACCATTTACTCTGGTGGCTTGTTCTATTTAGGCACCGCCTGTGTGAAAACATTTGCCCCTCAGATTACTATTACACCTTATACCTTAATTCCTCAATCCTGGAGGAAAGACTGAGCCTTCATCCAATTTATGCCCCCCATGATTTTAATCCCTCGGTCTACTAAGATCTAAGGAATAAATTCATAGCCTTCCCAAAACTCCCAAAAACTCAGCATCTCTGAATGGAAGGAATGGGTGATGTTTCGGGTCGAGACTCTTCTTCAGACTGAGTCAGGGGAGAGGGTGACACAGAGATAAGAAAGGGTAACGTGTGAAAACAAGATAAAAATAGATGAAATTCCAGGAAAATGTAGAATAGATCATTGTTAGCTAGGAGAAGGTGACAACAAAGCAAACATAAAATGTAATCGGGGACAGTCAGACTGGTTGGAGAACTGGGAAGGGGAGCGATGGAGAGAGACAGAAGCAAGAGTTACTTGAAATTAGAGAAGTCAATATTCATACTGGTGGGGTGTAAGCTGCCCAAGCGAAATATGAGGTGCTGTTCCTTCAATTTGCGCTGGGCCTCACTCTGACAATGGAGGAGGCCCAGGACAGAAAGGTCAGTGTGGGGAATAGGAGGGGGAGTTAAAGTGTTCAGCAACCGGGAGATCAGGTAGGTTTAGGCGGATTGAGCGGAGGTGTTCAGTGAAACAATCACCGAGCCTGCGCTTGGTCTTGCCGATATATAGAGATAGAGATAGAGAGGAGTCCACACTAGGAACAGTGGATGCAGTAGATGAGGTTGTAGGAGGTGTAAGTGAACGTCTGCCTCACCTGAAAAGACTGTTGGGGTCCTTCCCCTCTCAAACTCCACTGTGTAATTGATCTTTTAATGATGATTTACTATCATAAATCTCTTCTGCACTTTTTTCCACTGAACGGCATCAATGGTAACCAAAAATGAACACAACACGCCAAGTACAACTGCAACATTGCATTCCAACCTATATTATGCCCTTACTGATAAAGGCTAGCATGACGGAAATCACCTTTACCTGTGATGCCACCTTTGGGGAACTATGTACTTGTATGCCTAGGACCTGCAGTTCTACAACACTCCCCAGGATCTTATCATTCATTGTGAAGGTCCTGTCCTTGTTTGACTTCCCTAAATGCAATACCTTGCACTTCTCTTGAGTTAAAGTCAATTTGCTGCTCCCACTTACCCAGCTGACTTACTAACCATGCCTTGTATGTTCTCATGCAAATTGTTGATACAGATGATATACTGCAACCAACCCCTGAGACAAACCATTAGTCACACACCTCCACTCTGGCAAAACAACTTTCTACCATCACCAGTGATGTATCCAATTAGTTTGCTCTTTCTGGATCCCATGCAATCGGACATTTCTGAGCAGTCTTTTGTGGGAAACCTTATCAAAGGCCTTGATAAAATCCATAAAGGCTGTGTCTACAGCCTTGCCCTAATCCTCCACCTTGGTTACTTAAATAAAGTTACATGAAATTCAAACACAAATCCAAGGTGACTAGTCTAATCACCCCATCACTCTGGTAACTTGCCTACCACAGATGTTTGGCTCATTGGTCTATTGTTCCAGGTTTTTATTTGCAGCACTTCTTGAATAAAGGCACAACATTAGCTGCCTTCCAGTTCTTTGGCACCTCACCCATGGGTAATCTTGCGTCTTCTTCTTGCATAGGGTGTCATTTTGCAAGTTCTTAAGAGTTGCTAACTTCAACTAAGATCTGAAAAGATTGAATCTTTGGTTAAATTATTCAGTTTTGAGGCACACCGATTTAGGAGTTAATGACACGGCACCTTCAGTATTTACCAGATTATATTTTATCAAAATAGCAGTATTTTGAAGATCTTCATTTGGATATAACCAAACATCAAGACTTATTTTCACCGTCTTTGATGTTCAGGTCCATATTATGTTGTTGCACTCATGTGCAAGAGAGCTAATGTGTAATGTGCACAACCATTATTTTCAGAAACTTTTTAAACAAATCGAGCTATTATGCTTTATAATGACGATGCATATATTTTACCTTGATTCCCATAATTTATTACATATCTTCCTGCAGTGTTCTTGGATGTACCTGATCAGGCTCGAAAGATTTAGCTGCCTTCGTACTTTTAAAATGTCTATACCACCTCTACTGTAATGCAGACCATCTCCAAGACATTCCCATTACAATTCCCATGTTCCCTAGTCTTCATTTCATTCTTCACCATATAGGCTATTCAGCTGATGAATTAGATATCCCATTGTTTTCTGATTCTGTCCTTAGAATTGAAATAGTAGATATTTTGTGAATGTTGCAAGTGCTTGATCATAATTTTAGTAAAAGGCACATTTAAGTAAAGGAGCAAAATATACAACAACTTCAGTCTTTTTTGGAATATTTTTTCAAATCGAACTTTACTAACATCAATAAATCTGCTTGGGCAGTAAAGTATGTTTTTGAATCAATAAAGGTTAGTGCTCAGGGGTGTAGTTTTTCGATATCTGAATGAATTTTGATGCTGAAATTTTTTTGATTAAATCTAGAAGTTGCTGAGCAGTACTGTTTTTGTCTGTGTGAAATAGTAAGCATCATTGGATACAGTTTGCTCGCATTGCACATTTTAGACTTGTTTATTTATAATCTTGAGCTGATCGTGAGCAATTTGGTAGTACTGGACATTTTAGATTTTACGCAGCTGCTTCCTGTTTGGACATTGGGTATCTGTAACTAGTGCATGTATGCAAGAATGTGCATTTTATTTATTACAGTAATTGCTACTTTAAAAGTACTTTGGTTTTGAAGCATTTTAAAATATTGTGAAATAAACGTGGAACTCCTTTTTGAATGTATACTTTGTAGAATAAGAACATCCATTAAAATTGCTCAAGTTAAAATTCTTCCACTGGCATTTTGATCTGTTAATTTGATTCTCCACGTTAGATTTTTCTGTCGTTAAATTTATTTGTTGTGCACAACATAGAAAATACATGGCTTTTTCAGAATATGAAATATTGCAGTTCTGGTGATTAATCTTTCTAGTAAACCTGATATGTATGTCATCTGGTACCCATTTATGGGTAACTTAACCAGATTCAAAGTTAATGCCATGCAAAAGAACAATTCCCAATGTCGAGAATCGGTATCAAAAGCCATATAATGATCTGCAAACCATAGCCTGCTCGAGGCATAATTAATTTTGAACTGCCTATTTGAATTTTAATTTAATTGGGTTGTCAAAATTTAATTTGAGGAAGTTTTTAAAAAGCTGGTGATTTTGCTTCCTGTGGTCAGTGGGGTCAAATTAAATATATCTAGAAGTTGTGTAATTTATATTTGGAAAACCATTGGCTGCCTGAAGTATGTATTTTCTCAATTTGTGCACTGTATTGTAAATATGGAATATGCTGGAATTCAAGGACATTCTATAAATTCAGCTGAGGAGCTTGATGTACTCCAAATTTGGCTGACATACAGCAGATTTATTCTATCAGCTGTATCTAATATGATACAATTGATTCCAAGAGTGTTTCTGACATTTTAAAAAGGTAAGTTTAGCTAAGTGTTTATTTAATAATTTTGCTTTGCTTTTTAATGGCAGTCTAATATTTAAATCAATTTCAACTGAAATGTCTCTGATTAACGGTCATTTAGTAACAGTGAAACAGACCTTTATTAGCAGTTAGAGATAACTTCTCTTTTGATCCTTACCCTAAATAACTTCTCTTTTGATTCCTCCCATTTCCTCCAAACACAAGGCGTAGCTATGGGCACGCGCATGGGCCCCAGCTACGTTTGCCTCTTTGTTGGGTACGTCGAACAATCCTTGTTCTCGGCGTACCAGGGCCCCATCCCCGACCTATACCTCCGTTACATCGACGACTGCTTTGGTGTTACCTCCTGCACCCACACACAACTGACTGACTTCATCCATTTCACCACCAACTTCCATCCGGCACTCAAATACACTTGGACCATTTGCAACATTTCCCTACCATTCCTTTACCTAACCATCTCTATTGCAGGTGATACACTCCTGACCGACATCCACTACAAACCAACTGACTCCCACAGCTACCTGGACAACTCTTCCTCCCACCCTGCTTCCTGTAAGGACTCCATCCCCTATTCCCAATTCCTCCGTCTACGCCGCATCTGCTCTCAGGATGAGGTGTTCCACACCAGGTCATCACAAATGCCCTCATTCTTCAGAGAACGGGGATTCCCCTCCCCCACTATTGATGAAGCTCGCACCAGGGTCTCCTCCATACCCCGCAACACTGCCCTCTCTCCCCTTTCCCCCACTCGCAGACAGGGCAGAGTCCCCCTGGTCCTCACCTTTCGCCCCACCAGCCGGCAAATACAACACATAGTCCTCCGCCAGTTTCGCCACCTCCAACGTGACCCCTCCACTCGCCACATCTTCCCATCTCCCCCCCCCTGTCTGCCTTTCGCAAAGACCGCTCCCTCCGCAACTCCCTTGTCAATTCTTCCCTTCCCTCCCGCTCTACCCCTTCCCCGGGCACTTTCCCTTGCAACCACAAGAAATGCTACACTTGTCCCTTCACCTCCCCCCTCCACTCCTTTCAGGGACCCAAGCAGTCCTTCCAGGTCCGACAGAGGTTCACCTGCACCTCCTCCAACCTCATCTACTGCATCCGCTGCTCCAGATGCCAGATGATCTATATCGGTGAGACCAAGCGGAGGCTTGGTGATCGTTTCGCCGAACACCTCCGCTCGGTCCGCAATAACCAACCCGACCTCCCGGTGGCTCAGCACTTCAACTCCCCCTCCCATTCCGTATCCGACCTCTCGGTCCTGGGTCTCCTCCACGGCCAGTGTGAGCAACACCGCAAGTTGGAGGAACAGCACCTCATATTCCGCTTGGGGAGTCTGCAGCCTCTGGGCTTAAACATTGAATTTTCTCAATTCTGTTAACCCTTGCTGTCTCCTCCCCTTCACACCTCTCCCTCAGCCCTCGGGCCCTGGCATTCCCTCTATCTCTATCTCCCTCCCCCACCCTAGTCGCACTAGCTTTCCATTTTCACACCACAAACAGCTTACAATGGCTTGTTCCCTTTATCATCGATACTTTTTTGCATATCTTTCATTCATTGTTCTTTATCTCTCCACATCACCGTCTATATCTCTTGTTTCCCTGATCCCTGACCAGTCTGAGGAAGGGCCTCGACCCGAAACGTCGCCTATCTCCTTCGCTCCTTAGATGCTGCTGCACCCGCTGAGTTTCTCCAGCCTTTTGTGTACCCTTTATTAGCAGGTGGCTGCAGGGCCAAGCCATCTATGTTGGAAACTCCATGGCGACAAATGGTTATTTGGACGCTGGAGGACTTGCCTGAACAGCGGATCAAATCTGCACAATCGAGTCTGTTATCGATATTTGTGCAACTTGTAGGTTTAGAGTCAATACTGTCTGAAGGTCAGATTCAAGAATTAAATCTGATGATGAAGTTGAGTGCCACGTTAAGAGTAATGATGCAATCAGATTTGTTTGAGCCAGATATATTTGGAACAAGTAAACACATTTTCAGAAGGTTAATGCTTTCCATTTTAATTGGGGAAAACTCTGTATCATCCTCTATTTTCTCAACCACAAATGTTTTTATTAGTTTCTGTGGCATGACAATCATCATTCAATCAAATCAGTTCCCACGTTGTACATCTTGACAATGTCATATTCAATTGCAAAATTTGGTTGTCTTGTTTTTTTCTTTGTTTTAAATGCTCATTAGAAATAACATGCCAATTGACATCCTGATTTAGAGTATCTGATCACATTCTTTGTCTTGAACGGAAGTATCTACCAAAATTATCAAAATATTAATGTTTTAGAATTTCTTGTTCTTTTGAAAATGTTGTTTATCAAATCTTTTATTAACAATGGATGACTTCAAACTTTACATTTGACAAATAACAAATTGATGTAGGTTGTTTGGTTATGGCCTCTTTATGCTCTTGCAGATCTACTATCTTTGTATAGCGGGGAGATTTGGCTATTCTTGAGCAGCTGAAGTTGGAATACTGATCAAAGAATGTGCGCATTTTTTTCGAAGATCAAAATAATCTATCAAAATTAATCCACTGAAACATAATTTATCAAAATTATTAGTCTCATTACTTTTGCTGATATGTTTAAAATTCCACACTCATTTATGCACAATTTCCAATAAATTATTTTGCAGTAGACAAAGTAATGTCTCTGACTGCCGTATTCACTAATTCATGGAACTAACATTTACTTTCTGCAATTGGTTATTTAAAATCGACTGCAACTTCACTTTTTGCAATCTGTGCCTCTGACTTAATGCTTCTTGACAAATTTGACACATTCGAAAATTGTTTGTAACACTTAATCACTTTTCCCTGGTTCTGGGATCTTGTTTCAACTGTGCTCAAGTCTACCAAAACAGAGACATAGAAAATGCTGCATGCACTCAACCAGTTAAGCAGTATTTGTGGGGAGAGAAATAGTTGACTTTTCAAGTAAAGAACCCTTCCCCAGAACTGGCAAAGTGGGGATAAAAGTAGCATGTTTTAACATGTTAGAAGAAAGTATGCATAAGGGGCAACTGGAACTGTAAAGAGGCAGAACAAATCAAGGCTGACAACAGGCCCCTCAAGCGAGGGGGTTCCATGGTAGGCAAATTGTTGGATTGAGATAGGTGTGAGCCTAAGGGGGATAAATAGTTGCAAACATTTGGGGTGGGGGGGAAGGTAGGTATTTGTCTGTTACCTATAATTGGAGAATTCAATGTTCATACCATTGGGTTGTAAACTACCCAAGTTCAATATGAGGTGCAGTTTCTCCAGTTTGCATCTGGACTCGCTCTTGCAATGGAGGTGGTCCAGATTAGAAAGGCCAGTAGGGGAAGGGGAGTGTTCAGCGAAACAGTCGCCGATTCTACGCTTGGTCCCGCTGATGTACAGGAGCCCATGTTGGGAATACTGGATGAGGTTCGAGGTGGTGCATGTGAATCTCTGTCTTGCCTGGAATGCTTGCTGTGGTCCCTGGATGTAGTCGAGCGAGGAGGTATTACATCTGTGGTTGCACATTGAAGTACTTGGGGAGGGAGTAGTTTGGGTGGGAAAGGATGAGTAAACAAAGGAATTGCAAGAGACTGGTCTTTGCGGAAGGCGGTAAGGGGTGTGAAGATGTGATTAATGGTGGGATCACGTTGGAGGTGATGGAAACGTGAGAGGGTGATGTGGAGGCTGGTGGAGCGAATCTTGAGGACATGGGGAACTGGCCTTGTTGCGTCTGGGGAGAGGGAGCGAGAGCAGAACCATGGGATGCAGAAGAAAAGCTAATAAGGAAGGGAACCACACCTTGGTTCACTTGTTTCCTTTCCCTCTCTCCCACCCGCCTTGCTTTCCAACCCCCCCCCCCCCCCCCCCACCTGCCTACTTTTTCCCCTTAACCTTGGCTGATATTGCACCAGTGTCACCCCCATCCACCCCCCCCCGTACTACTAAAAGTCCGTTAACTACCTTGATACCGGACTCAATCCAACAAGTTGCCTGAGGTGATCAGTGACCGCCTTAATCTTTCCTGCCTCTCTTCGCTTCCCGCCTTTTTTCCCCCGTGTCGCCCTACTATAATTGGTGTAAAGATGGGGTTCAACCCGAAACGTCACCTATTAATTTTCTCCAGAGATAATGCCTGACACACTGAGTTACTCCACCATTTTGCATTTATCTTTGGTATAAACTAGCATCAGCAATTCCTTTTTATTACTTTTTGTGTGTGCAAGAAAAGGGAAAATGTCTAGACCAGGGATACCTACGTATCCAAACTTTTAAAAATGACTGAAAGGGGATTGGGAAAGAATGAAACAAAGATATGGCCCAATCTGTGGAGAGAAAATGAGGCGTGAGTTCAAGGAAGTTACTGTCTGAAATTGTTAAATGTAACATGTCCTAGTGAAAAGATGAGATCAAGTTATAGGAGTAGAATTAGACCATTCAGCCCATCAAGTATACACTGCCATTCAATGATGGCTGATCTATCTTTCTCTCTCAACCCCATATCCTGCCTTCTCCCCTGACAACTATACCAAAAGTCTATCTCTGCCTTATCAATATCCATAGACTTGGCTTCCACACCCTTCTGTGGCAATGAATTCCACAGATTCACCACCCTCCTCCTCCTCTTCCTAAAGGAATGTCCTTTTACTCCGAGGCTGTGACCTCTGGTCCTAGACTCTCCCACTCGTGGAAACATCCCCTTCACATCCACTCTATCTAGACAAGTAGAGGCCGGTGGCTCATTTGTCAATTAAACAAAGATGTTGGGCTTCCATTGAGCATCATTGAAACAATGTAAGGTAGACAAAAGTGCTGGAGAAACTCAGCGGGTGCGGCATTTATGCAGCATCTATGGAGCGAAGGAAATAGGCAACGTTTCGGGTTGATTTCCTTCGCTCCATAGATGCTGCCACACCCGCTGAGTTTCTCCAGCACTTTTGTCTACCTTCGATTTTCCAGCATCTGCAGTTTCTTCTTAAACATTGAAACAATGTATGCTGAGCATGGGATGAAGAACAGAGAATTAGTTTTAGGTGTAGGAAAGAACTGCAGATGCTGATTTAAATCGAAGGTAGACACAAATGCTGGAGTAATGCAGCGGGACAGGCAGCATCTTTGCCTGTGATCAGGTGATTAGAAGCTGGGAGTCATGGAGTGATAGTTGAGCTTAATCATATCGAAGCATGGAGCAAAATACATTTAAATCGTGAAAACCAAATGTAGAGTTTGCATGGTTATAATTTACCTTGTAAATTTGTGACTGCATTTGTGTCAAAGTATTATCTTATTAATAATTAGTAGATTGATTCCGTAAAACTTGGGCAATGATAATATGATATCTTTCAAGAAATCTGATTTATTGCTATAGTGTGCAATAGAGAGCACATCAGCTATAGGTATTGAGCTGACTGATTGGATATCATCTTTTTAATTTATGGGGGGGGCAAATTCAATTGGGCATCAAGTCAATAATACTTTGAAACTTTCAAGCGGCAGCAACAGAGCTTCAACAACCTTTGCTTCCATATGTGAAATTTTTGTAGTGTATATTTTGACTTTACAGGAGGATTTTATGCCAAGAAATGCCTTTCCAGGTTGTACGATCACTGCCAAAGGCAATGGAAGGAAAGAAAGAAAGAACCAGGAAAAGATCTGCCACTTTTTTTTACTTTGAAGGGATTTTGAGTCCATGCACCTTCCTTCTGTTGGAAAATGTATCCAAATAGAACTGGTTTATTTGGATGCCAGTGACCTATTTGCAAGGCAAGATACTTTTACTTCAAGGATATTGTCCAGATTTTTGATTGATTAATTTGCCTTGTTGGAAAGCATTGCACATGACAGGTTCTTGATTCGTCAGATGATGTTCTTGATTCGTCGGTCATTTTTGATCACGAAGGTCTATATACTGGATCTTAATGAAATGAACCAAGGGGACATGAATATACTTGCAAATGAATAGCAGGAGTTGGACAATTAGCCATCTTTGAGCCTGCTCTGCCATTCACTAGATCATGGCTGATATGATTCCAACCTCAGCTCTACATTCTTTCTTATTTCATGTCCTATGAATGATGGTTTCAAAGTGTGACCTCTGTTGATCTGACAAAACGGACAATCCAGAAAATCTGTGGTAATATTCCCCATTCTTTGATGTAAGAAGCCTTATGTTGACTTCTCCCATTGCTTTTAAGCTAAAAGAAACTGCAACCATTGGAGGAAAGGGGAATCAAAAGTAACACATCCGGAAATTGCATTTACTTCATGACAAGTCAACTGAAATATAGTCAGATACTTAAACCACCAAATGCAAAGTAGTCATTTCCAAACTAGTTTTGGTCTTGGGCACTGAATAAAAGTTGATTCTTTAAGATAGTGAACCAGAACAGTTCACTCTATCATTTTTGTTAAATCTGTAGCTTTCATCAAGATTTATGTTGGTCATGGGATTTCAAATGTTACGAAGATTTTCGATAATTATGACCTTGATGGTTGTTGTGGTTACCAGGAAAACGTTTGTGCTGACAAAAAAAAGGGCTAATATGTCCTGCCCTAGAATAATATTTTGGGTTAAAAGGCAGCATCTCAAGTTGAGTTTGTCATGCAAAATTACAGTGAGGTACAGGCACAATGAAAATTATGCTTACAGCAGCATCATAGGCACATGGTCTGAGACAACACATAACAAGTATATCAATTGCATACATTCTGCAAGACAGTGAGAAGAAAAACAATCAATCAAGAAATTTGTGCAAAACTCAATTGGGCAAAAAAAAGGGTCAGTTTGATGCAAGAAATATTGTTCCGTTGCCAAGATAGGAATAGGGATGTGCGGGTCAGTTTAAGAATCTTGGAGGTAGGAAAATTGCTGTTCCTGAATCTGGTGATATGGGGCTTCTGCCTTCTGGACTTCCATTCTGATGGCAGCATTGGGGAGAGGACATGGCCCAGATACTTGGGAAATACCTCAATGAATTCTTGTGCCAGAAGCAATCTCAGATGGATGGAAGATACCAAGTTGTGGGGGGGAAAAGAATCAAACTTTTAATCTTGGATTGCTGTTTGCCCAGGAACCAAAGTAGACTTGATACTTTGGTTTGTAAGAGGAAAACCCAAGGATAACTGATTAATCCGGACCATGCTTCAGATGAATTGGATGAGTGAATGAAGTGACATACAGTGACAATTAAGAATGACACGTAAAACATTAAACATCTATATAATACTGAAACTCTTCGTCATGTTGTAGCTGTGTGTGTCAGTCTGGTTAATTTTCCTATTTTCTTCCAAATGCTAGGCCACAGCCTTCCCTTTTTCACACATTCTACTCGCATGTTTCCCGTCAAGGCGATAAATATCTTCCAGTCGCATTCCCACGTATATTTCCGAACTTTTTCATCGTTTAAAGTTTTAAAAACAGCCCAAAAACACCCATTTCGGGGGGAAAAACCTGAGTGACGTCACAATGCACTCGCAAGGCAGGACAGGACACGCTGGGAGGGAGGGGCACTCCAGCGCTCGCTGGGGAGGGTGGTGCTGAAGCTGGACATTCAATCAACTATCTGGTTTGCGTGTCTCATACATTATCTAGCCTGCTAGTCCACCTCTAGTTAGATTCATCGTAGAGCTTCAGCTTACAGCACCTATCTATTTGAGCTCTGTGTGCTTTCTTAATAAACAACTTATAATCTTGTATGGATTCTGAGTTATTTGACATTCTCACATGGTGTCAGAAGTGGGATACGAACCCACGCCTCCAATTGGAGACTACACACACAGAAAGGACATGACCACATAGGCGTAGTGGCAGAAACCTGCCTGGAGCCACGTTCCTATCTGGTCCGTTCCGAAGGAGGAATTTACAGGCGCAATAGAAAACATATTCCGGTGAGCGAACCAAGACCATGTCAGCAGTTCTCGTATGGTTACGTCAGTGTCCTGGACTTTTGCCAAAGACTAATGGAGAGACTGGGTTCAAACGGTAATGGCTCCCAGTGGCCAAAGAGCCACCGGCAGTATTGGCGAAATCATCTATTAGACCGCCGGTGATGTCACCCGTGAAGTCTCCTACAAAGACTTTTGAACCACTGCCTGATATGATGTCACCCGCCCCTCCAGCAGCGGGCCTGTACCGTTCGAATATAGGACGGGTTTGCTGGCCTAACCCTAAATACAAAGACTATTAAATACTGATTACAGGTTTCCATTACCTAGGCCACATTGTATTCCTCCTTACTCATATCCTTCATGGTTTAGTCGTGATTTATAAATCACTGTATCTTCCTACTATACATTGCAAGTTTTTAGTTGTATGCTTATTTAGTTGCCTCTAGTTAGATTTGTCGTAGAGCTTGAGTTTACAATTTATTATACTTAAGGAGGAGGATGTATATCAGTCAGTACTAGTTGACCTATTCCATGTCATGTTTTATTGCATACCACTGCACACTCAATCAGCTATCTGGTTTGAGTGTTTCATATAATCTGGCCTGCTAGTCCAGCCTCTAGTTAGATTTGTCATAGAGCTTGAGCTTACAACACCTATGTATTTGAGCTCTGTGTGCTTTCTTAATAAACAACTTATACTCATGTATGGATTCTGAGTTATTTGACATTTTCACAGTAAATACAGGAGGACTTCTTTCATGTTATTTTTTGAGAGTGAATTGCATTACTGCCTGCAAGATACAAGGAACTGCATATGCTGCTTTACAAGAAGACACAAAGTACTAGAGTAACCCAGCATGTCAGGCAACACTTCTGGAGGACACCAATAGGTGACGTTTTGGGTTTCGACCCATCTACAGACTGATTGTGGTTGGGAGAAACTGGAAGAGATGTGGGAGCAGGACAAAGCCTGGCAAATAATAGGTGGATACAGGTGAGGGGGAGGGGGTGGTTAATTGGCTTGTGATTGGACAAAGGCCAGAGGTGAAAAGACAAAAAAAATGTGAGAGATGATAGATGCAAATTGTGAAGCCTGAGGAATTAATATTGGGGGGGGGGGGAATGGGAGAAATGGCTGCTAATCCAGGTGGGGCACAGGGAAGAGAGGGGAATATAAGGGGGGAGTTTGTAGGTCAGTTACCTAACATTGTATGACAATTTATCTGACAATTTGCCTTTACGAAGATTAAGCTTCTATGGACAGACAATGTGGCTGACTGGGGTCGTAGGAAGGGGGGAGGAGGGGTTGCGAGGGAGGGTGTGGGGGAATTAAAATAAATAACAAGCCTCGCAATCTTTTTTTATGGTTGAACATTTTGCGAAAACATGTTAAAATGATCAACTCCATATATGAAGAACTGGTGATTTTTGTAAAACTTGAAGATTAAGAGCCTGAATAGAGAATTGGTGCATTGAGGTGAAGCCTGCCAGTAGTTTTTCTGTTGAATTACTGTTCTAAGGTGCTTTTTGACTAAGGATGTAACTCAGTATGATAATTTAGATTTATCTACATAGACTGTATATTTGTAATACAAATTTTCATTTTAATATCTTGGGTCTGTTATGTTTACTATTCACTGAATTTCACCAAGAACAGAGTTGTGATTGTCTCATTGTCAAAAATAAAGTTTTTAACCACAACCACAGAATGTGGCCCTAATAACTGACTTCTAACTTTTTCATTTTGGCTGGTTTTGTTCTCCAAGATATTAATAACTTTCTTGAGCTTATTCTTTGAATGAAGGTCATTTTCCAATATAATTTGGTTATACAAGGAATGAAACAAAAGGAACATGGGGTGAAATATTTGTAGCCAGGATAATGTTTGAAACATTAGCAGGAGCCTCAGAAGCAATTTAATTTTCAATGAGATTTAGCCAAGAGTTAACATTGTTCAGAGGAAAGAATTGGCATGCTTATGTATTTCAGTTATGGACTTTAAACAATTAAGGAACAAAATAGCAAGAAGTGGACTGAAAGCATTGAGTTGGAAAGAAAAATTGGCATTTGTAAGAGTGATATTTCCATTTTTCTTAAGTCGTGGGATTGAATTTATTTGGCAAATTTAAAAAATATATATGGCACTATGCCAAAGATCAAGGATTAACCAATATTTGAGTACATGTAAATAAGACGGGGAAAGCTTAATTTGAAAAAGAAATAAGAACATGCTTCATATTTCCAATGTTAAACTAATTCCACAATTACCTAAATATTTGGGTAATAGCAATGGTTCCATGTATTTTTAAAGGATGTCAGCTTAATCAGTTTACCCCACAAAATTACCAAGCCATGATATATTTGGACATTTGAGATGAAGATTACTGCTTGCAATGCCAAATAACTTAGTGACCTGCATAAAGAACAGATGGTGAAATAAAAACTGGCAGTAAGTGAGGTGAGGTTCTGCATACCCAAGATTTGTGGTGGATTTATTCAAATTTACCTAGTTTCAAATCGCCTTCGAGTGGAGTGCATATACTGTGGTGACAAATTAGGGTTAATGACCACAGTACCAAAAGTGTGTAGAACTTTGGGAAGGACGAAAGCCGAGTAATTAAATATTAAATCAAATATCCTTAAATTATTTTAAAAATTGTGTAAACAGGAGGTCCATGTAGCATCCTTTTTTCAAATTCCTATCTACCTGTACTTCTAACAGTGATGGGAGACCGGGTAAAAATATGTATAAAACTATGGGGCATGGATAGGTGGAAATATCAGGAGACATAGCTTTGGGGTGAGAGGGATAAAGTTTAAAGGAGATAAGCAAGGCATTTTTTATTTTTTTTTGCATAGTGGTGGTGCTGGCTGCCACGATCCAGGCATTTCAGAGACTTTAAGATAGCCACAATATGGGTCACGTGCAAGCAGAGGAGATTAGTTTAACTTGGCATCATGTTTGGCATAGTGGGCTGAAGGGCATGTTCCGTAGCTGTACTATTCATTGTTCATGCAACATCCTGCTTTTCCAGATTATTGAAATTGATTGTCAAAGCTGCCACAGCCACACATAAAAACTGTTTTTATCCACGAGTAGTTGCTCTACTCAACAGCCACAAATCTGTAGCCTCCCTTTGATCTGCTATTTTGTTGGTTCACATGCTTGATAATGGTGTTTTATTATTAATGTCTTATTATTATTAATGTTTTGTGTTTTCTAAGTCATTCATAACTGTCACTGTATGTCATGTTGTTACTTGTGGGCGGAGCACCAAGGTAAATTCCTTGTATGTGAATACTTGGCCAATAAACTTACTTACTTGACATATGATTATCACAATCCAGCAAAGAATTGTGTACCCCAGCCTTTTGTGTACCAAAGAATTGTCATGATTATTTAAAACCCTCCATTGCTTGAAGAAAAAAAACAAAGTGCTGGAATGTCTCAGAGTCGGGCAGTATCTGTGGAGGGAAATAAACGGATGATGACCAGTGATTAACGGACTCCCGCAGGGGTCAACGCTACTCCTCACATTGTATTTGGATGAGGGGATTGAAGGCTTTGTGACCAAAGGGACTTGGACAGGTTGGGAGAGTGGGCAGAGAGGTTTCAGATGGAATACAACATAGCAATGTGTGGAGTCATGCATTTTGGTAGTAGGAATAAAGGCAGACTATTTTCTAAATGGGGAGAGAATCCAGAAATTGGTGAGGCAAAGGGACTTGGGAGTGCTGGTGCAGGATTCCCAAAAAGTTAATTTGCAAGCTGAATCGGTACTAAGGAACATAAACGCAATACTAGCATTTATTTCAAGAGGACTAGAATACAAAAACAGGGATGTAATTCTGAGGCTTTATAGGGCACTGGTCAGGCTGTATTTGGAATATTGTGTGCAATTTTGGGCCCCATATCCGAGGAAAGCTTTGCTGGGGTGCTGGAGAAGGCCCAGAGGAGGTGTACGAGAATGATCCCAGGAATGAGTGGGTTAACATATTATGAGTGTTTGACGGCACTGGGCCTCTACTCGCTGGAGTTTAGAAGGATGAGGGGCACACCTCATTGAAACTTACCAAATAGTGAAAGGCCTGAAAAGAGTGGATGTGGAGAGAATGTTTCCACTAGTGGAAGAATCTAGGACCAGAATTAAGGGACGTTCCTTTAGGATGGAGATGAGGAATTTCTTTAGTCAGACGGTGGTGCATCTGTGGAATTCATTGCAACAAAAGGCTGTGGAGGCCAAGTTAATTTTTGATTAGTACGAGTGTCGGGATTATGGGGAGAAGGCAGGAGAATTTGGGTTAGGAGGGAGAAATAAATAAGCCATGATTGAATGGCAGAGTAGACTTGAAGGGCCAAATGGCCTAATTTTGCTCTGATCATTTATGAATTTATGATTCATGTTGGGCCCTACCATTATTTTCCATTCTCTGACTGAAAGCTTTGCAACACTTCAAATTTAGATGCTTGCATTTTATGGGGGGGGGGGGCTTTCCCAATGCCCCACTGGTTTCATTTTTACACTTTGACAAAAATAGTTTCAGTTTAATTTAAATCTGAGTGTTGCTGCTTAAGAGTTAGTTATGTAACACATAACTAGAGTTTACTTACAACAAGGCTCGGGATGTTTTTACTATACTAAAGGTATTCTGATAAATGCCAGTTACTGTAGTTGATAAACGCATAAACATGAGTGCAATGCTGAATTTTATATACAAAGAAATTAAACCAGACACGATATGTATGTTCAAATCTGCAATGGAATAATTATTTTAGGTCATGAGAAAATGCATCATCTATTAGAACATTGAATAAATTAAAATACAGTTTTGGAAAAATGGTGCTTTTGAAAGATTTTACTTTTCATTGCATTGATTAAGGTATAGACTCAGGAATTGAATACTAAAATGTAAAAGGATTTCTAATAATCCTATCATGATGAATTTTGTATCATTAATCCTTCTTTCATTATGGATTAAACTCCATTTCTTGCAATTAGATTTGACAATAATGAGAAACCTGGATGTTTTAATTATTTCCCACTCTAACATGGCCTCTTGGGGCAGTGGTGAGGCTCTGACTGCCTGATTGAATACTTTGGTCCAAATTTGGGATTGCATCTAATATTTTTCTACTCCATATGGTGCTATTGCCTATGGGACAAATCCATTGACCCTTTACCCTTCAGCCATTTTGTTATACATCATGAGCGTGATTATTTTGAAACGCAATTTATGTTCACATCATCTTTCAATCCTGATTTGTCAGTTAGGGCCACTTGCATCTAAGGTAAAACATCTTCTCACGTGGATGTATGAAAATCTTTACAATTTGCATTTACCAGCTGTTGTTGGTGCACAGTAATTGTATTTGTTTAATAGTGAAATTAATAAATTCCAACCCTGTGGTTTGGAAACTGGGACAGAAAGTGAACTTGGTACAGGATCAATTGGATTAAAAAATAAAGAAAGCTCCACAAGTCTGCAATGTTGCTGTTTGAAAGCCATTAATATATATGTTTTGCGTTATTTCTCCACATTAATGAGAATTCTTTGATAATATTTTTAATTTGCAAGGATTTAAATCTAGCATAGTGAATTGGGCATGATATGCACTCATAACTAGATACATTAGAGAAATTGCATATAAATGTTGAAAGCAAATAACACCCAGTGCAAATCAAGTAAACTTACAAAATTCTTAAGGGGTTGGACAGGCTAGATGCAGGAAGATTGTTCCCGATGTTGGGGAAGTCCAGGACAAGGGGTCACAGCTTAAGGATAAGGGGAAATATGAGAAAGCAGAGAGTGGTGAGTCTCTGGAACTCTCTGCCACAGAGGGTAGTTGAGGCCAGTTCATTGGCTATATTTAAGAGTGAGTTGGATGTGGCCCTAGTGGCTAAGGGGATCAGAGGGTATGGAGAGAAGGCAGGTACGGGATACTGAGTTGGATGACCAGCCATGATCATATTGAATGGCGGTGCAGGCTCGAAGGGCTGAATGGCCTACTCCTGCACCTAATTTCTATGTTTCTATGTTTTCTAAGTAAATTGTTTCATCTCTTTGGCAGCATCGGAGCTCTTAATCCACACAATACAACATTGACATTTAAAATCGAACAGGATAATTGCTTCCTAAAATTGTTCCATACAACCATTAAACATTTCTTGACTGAGTATTTCTCAAACTGCGCGTCTCCTGACAATTTAGATCAGTACATCAACAGTAACTATGAACCTTAGAACATTTACTGACTGAGTGACAATCGTGGATTCTGAAGAAGCAAGATAGGTTATAACATTTCTATATTGAACACTATTGTAAAGATCATAATTCCACTATCTTTCATTAATGTTTGAATTTTGCTGAGCTATATATGATTCAATCTGAGGTATTTACAAAATTTGTTAAATCTTTCATCTACTGCCAACTGCTGGTGTACTGTGTTCTGAGGTTTGTATAAACTTGATCTGTAATTCAATAATTTACAAGATTAATATGTTGACAAAAGTAGAAAGTATTCAGATTTCAAGTGTACATAGTTTTGTCATTCATAATGCATATTAATAGCTCTAATATTCAAAATGACACCCAAACCTCAAACTATGTTGAATTTTGTGCTGAACAACTCTAATTTATAAAGCCGTAAGGTAGATTGTTTTTGAAGAAGATGAGTTAATATTATAAATCACACATCTTTTGTGAAAATAGATCCTGTCAATTTCCATTTGTGAAAAAGCCAGGTGCTCTGGAATCCAAAGACTCTTAGAAATAACCTAAAGTAGGAAGTGTCTGACCGTTCACCTCAAGACTCATCTGTCACTTAATGAGAGATTGTTGCTAATCTATCTAATTTGATATATCTACCTTTGTATCATACCCCTTTTAATAAATTTTTAACAAATTATCAGTATCTGATTTGAAGTCGATAATTACCCCAGCATTAATTACATTTTGTTGTAGTGTTCACAAGAATGCAAAAAAATGAAAGCAGGAGAATGCCATCCAACATCCCAAGCCTGCCCTGCCATTCAATATCATCATTGATGTTCTAGGCTGGCCTCAGTTCCTGTGCTAGTTCCCCATAACCCTTAATTTCTCTATTCTTCAGATATTTATCCATCTTCATGGGTGGAAATGCTTGGGGGGGGAATTTGGTGGAAAAAAAATCTTTTAAAAATCTCCACTTTCAGTGGGGGTGGGACTGATGATCGAGGACCCTGATTAGACGAGAGACAGGCAGTGGCCCCCCACAGGACATGATTCAGTGCGATGATTGTAGGAGGGAGGTATCGGTCAGAGGCGGAAGTAGGCGGGTGGGACTGAAGATAGAGCGCGGTGATTGGAGGAGGGAGACGTCCAGTTGGAGCAAAGATCATAGAGCGGAGCTTGAATCAGCCTGTTCGCGGGGCCTTTCATCGCCTGCCGCAGTTTAAAACCGGCCGCGGGACCTTCCACCGCCCCGCGGTCAAATTGCTGTATCGAGGCTCTCGATGTTGAAGCCCATGCCGGGGGTGAAAGGTCCTGCGAACAGGCTGATTGAAGCCCCACGATTTGGGGCGGACCAAGCTGTTGTTGCTGGAGTTAGGAGTCGGTCATCAACCAGGTCAGCTCCCGATGTTACCGTCCACAGGGCCCATGGCTGAAGCCTCGTGAGTGTGTGTGCCACCAAGAAATTGTGTCTCCCCCCCCATGTTTTGATAGCGATTTCCGTCCCTGTCCATCTTCATTGTAAACACATCTAATGATCTGGTCTTTACTATCTGGAAGAGAGAAGTCTAGGACTCATTCCCATCTAGGAGTAGAAACTTCTATGCATCTAGTTTTAAATAACCATCCCCTTATTTTGTAGCTATTTCCTTCATGAGTTTTCCAAATTTCTACCACAGCCAGGGAAGCATGTTTCAACTGAGTCCATAAGACCTCACTTTAATTTTATCGCTATATTTTAGGTATTAAATGTTCAAACAAGTAGTTGCTTTCAATCCAGCCTTTGGCTGAATTATTTATTTTGCATCCGAATTGAAGGAAAAAGTATTATTGTGCTAGTACCCTTGAACTTTTCCAACACCCACCATTTTAGATAGACAACACCAAAATCAATACAAATAAAAAAACCCATTGTGGTCTACAGCAGGGCCAAAGTTTTCATACCCCTTGAACTTTTCCACATTTTGCCACATCCAACTCACTCACGTTACAAACCCTCTGTGGCAGAGACAGAGACTCACCACTCTCTGTGTGAAAAAAAATCTCGGTCTTAAAGGATTTCCCCTTATCCTTATTTCCTACTTCCCCAACATGGGATTTTTATGTGTTTCTATAGACCAAACAGTCCTGACATCCCAGGAATCAGTGGAACCTTCTCTGCATAATATGGCAATAAGAGTGGAAGGTCTCACCAAGACCCTGTACAACTGAAGTAGACCTGTACTCACATCCTTTTGCTATTTTCCAAATTTTTTACATTATACACAAAGCATCCTGAAACTGAGCTTAGTGGCTTGGAGATATTGTCCAGTAAATAAAAGTATTCATTGTCCCCCCTGAGTCAATACTTTGTCCACTGGAACTAGGTTACACCTTCGAAAAATTCCACAAGATTCGTCAGACATGATTTACCTTTCGTAAATCCATGCTGACTTTGTCCAATGATGCAAAGCTGGTATGTCTCTACCAGCTTTGCACAGCTAGAGACTGAAATGTTTGCCCATTCTTCTTTGCAAAATAGCTCCAGCTCAGTCAGATTGAATGGAGAGCGTCTGTGAACAGCAATTTTCAAGTTTTGCCATAGATTCTCAATTGGATTTAGGTCTGGACTTGGACTGGGCCATTCTAACACATGAATATGCTTTGATCTAAACCACTCCATTGTAGCTCTGGCTGTATGTTTTGGGTTGTTGTCCTGCTGGAAGGTGAACCTCCGCCCCAGTGTCAAGTCTTTTGCAGACTCTAACCGATTTTCTTCCAAGATTGCCCTGTATTTGGCTCCATCCATCTTCCCGTCAACTCTGACCAGCTTCCCTGTCCTTGCTGAAGAAAAGCATCCCCACAGCATGATGCTGCCACCACCATGTTTCACAGTGGGAATGGTGTGTTCAGGGTATGTGCAGTGTTAGTTTTCCGCCACACATAGCGTTTTGCACATGGCTTGTGGCAAACTGCAAACGGGACTTCTTATGGCTTTGTTTCTTCTTGCCACTCTTGCATAAAGGCCCGATTTGTGGAGTGCATGACTAATAGTTGTCCTGTGGACAGATGCTCCCACCTGAGCTGTGGATCTCTGCAGCTCCTCCATGGCCTATTGGCTGCTTCTCTGATCAATGCTCTCCTTGCCCGGCCTGTCAGTTTAGGTGCACGGCCATGTCTTGGTAGGTTTGCAGTTGTGCCATACTCTTTCCATTTTTGGATGATGGATTGAACAGTGCTCCGTGAGATGTTCAAAGCTTGGGATATTATTTTATAACCTAACCTTGCTTTAATCTTCTCCACAACTTTATCCCTGACCTGTCTGGTGTGTTCCTTGGACTTCATGATGCTGTTTGTTCACTAATGTTCTCTAACAAACCTCTGAGGCCTTCACAGAACAGCTGTATTTAAACTGAGATTAGATTACACACGAGTGGACTCTATTTACTAATTAGGTGACTTCTGAAGGCAATTGGTTGCACTGCATTTTATTTAGGGTTATCAGAGTAAAAGGGGCTGAATGAGTTTACACGCCACACTTTTCAGTTTTTTATTTGTAATAAAATTTGGAAACCATGTATCATTTTTCTTCCACTTCACGATTATGCACAACTTTGTGTTGATCTATCACATAAAATCCCAATAAAATACATTTACAGTTGTGGTTGTAACGTGACAAAGTGTGGAAAAGTTCAAGGGTTATGAAAACTTTTGCAAGCCACTGTATATGTACTCTATGGCTAGCATCCAGTCATGTTTTTGCAGTCTGAAGAAGGGTTTCGGCCCGAAACGTTGTCGATCTCCTTCACTCCATAGATGCTGCTGCACCCGCTGAGTTTCTCCAGCATTTTGTGTACCCATGTTTTTGATATGATGTATGGAATGTTATATATCTTTGGACTTTAACAATTTAGTAATTACTGCAGTCTGTCCCAAAATCTTTCTTTTGACTGCATTAGCATAACTTTGCCAATCATTTAATCTATAATAATATAACATTTTTATAATTTAGTTATTAAGCTCCCTTACCGTTGTATCCGCGGTTTAATCTGAAGGTGTCATTTGTGTTTGCTTATTTGCAATGTATGATTCTTCGTTTACAATTTTATAAACTGCATTATCCAACTTTACACTTTACATAATTGTAATCACATATCATAAATTAGGTTTAGGTCAATTGAATGCTTTGTACAGCATCCCTGTGATTTTAGTTATTAGCTACTAATTATATATGATGTCCTTTTATAAATTTGGGGCAAACATTTCCCAACTAATGCTAACATTAAGATAAACAGAAAATGATGAAAAGCTCAACAGGTCAGGCAGCATCTGTGGCAATAGAAACACAATCAATGTTTCAGGACAGAAAAGTAAATGTATTTTAAGTTGCAGAGAGGTGGCCAGGTGAGGTTTGCGTTAGAGGGCAGAACCTAAGTTGACAAGATAACAATTGGTCAAACTAAAACTACAGTTTAGAGGCAGAATGGGTAAAGTAACCAATTGATTCAATAGTACAGCCACAACAACAAAAACAGAAAGTTGCACACAAAATGCTGGAGTAACTCAGCGGGACAAAAAGCATCTCTGGAGAGAAGGAATGGGTGACATTTCGGGTCGAGAGCCTTCTTCAGACTGAGAGTTGCTGTTGTTCCGTCTATCATTATCAATATGTTTTTCAGTTCCAGCATAGGCCTACATTTGCTGCTCATGCCAACATTATGATATTTCATTGCTGTAAATGGAAAATTTGGCGAGATGCAAGCAAACAACAGTTATTCAGTAAACTTTGGCATTTGCCAATATTAAAACAGAAAATGGTGTAATCACTTGTCACATCAGGCACCATCTGTGGAGAAAGAAACATTTACCATTTCAGATTGAAGATCATCAGAACCAGGAAAGGAGAGACAAAAAGTACAGTTTTAGTTTGCAGAGATGGTGGGGGCGGGATGGATAGCATAAAAAATATTTTTGATATTATTACCATGGCTGGTAATAATCAGTTCACGGCATTTTCTGTTTTTAGGATTTTCAGCTCTACAACGTTTTTTATTTTCATTTAGAAATTGCCACATACATGTGGTTGACACTGTTGTAATCTCCATGTTCTTGCCCATTGGAGGACTAGCATCCTCCTACCTTGTATTTTTCTCCCAGAGAGCTCTTTCATTTTCATACCTTTTGTTTTATCTTTCTTGCTCTTCCCCCTCTCCCATTGGTGATTGTCAAAGAGCTCCACTACATATTTTTGCAGAACTTACTAAACAAATTGTTTTAACTTCCCTTTCCTTA
Organism: Okamejei kenojei; assembly: GCA_035221665.1. Taxonomy (NCBI): domain Eukaryota; kingdom Metazoa; phylum Chordata; class Chondrichthyes; order Rajiformes; family Rajidae; genus Okamejei; species Okamejei kenojei. The sequence goes on along the minus strand of CM069145.1, from coordinate 7,924,874 downwards.
TGTATTTCTAACTATGAAGCATCTTGAATCACTTTGCATTAATATTTTCTAATAAGAATCAACAGTGTATAATGAAGTGAAATGAAAATAAGGTAACAATTTCATATGAGGTAACAAGGAAGGGAAGAAATTGAACTTTTTTTTGCCTTCCATCACGGTGCCAAATGTGGAGGAGTCACTGTAGTGGATGTTTATGATAAAATGTATTTTGTGTGTTTTGCTGTTTATTTGTATGACTGACTTGGCAAATGAAATTCCTCGTATGTTGCAAAACATACTTGGCTAATAAAGTATTATTGTGATTGTGTTATATACAAGTGCCTATTCAATTTGCGATGCAGTTTTATCTTAATACTCTTGAAACCTGACTGGGATTAAAAAATATATATATACCATATTAAAATAGTCTAATGTTTGTTAAATATAATTTCAAAATATTGCAAATGATAACAAACATCTTTTCCATGTATTTAATACAGATGGCGAGGCATTAAACCTGTTGGCCGACGTATACCAGGAACAAGATTTGTTGCTTTCAAAGTCCCATTGAAAGGAGTAAGCACATTTTTGAGGGTTATTTTAAATGCATTATTAGATACGGAACAAATTTAATTTGTAAATTCTCACACACAATTATTCTGGTCTGAGCTTTAGACTCAGAGAATTGTGAGAGGAATAAATGGTAATGGCATAAATCACACCTGGGGCAACCTATTGGGGGAAAATGCTTAAACTGCTCCCAACTTTATTTCACTTGACTCAAATCTCATACCACACATGGATAACAAAGACATTTTTGCTTAACCTTTCATAACCTGTCCATGTTCGAAAGCAATGTGCGAAAGACTAATGTACAAAACAATCTGAAAATTGAACATTATATTCCAATAACAACCTAACCCCTTATCTGTATGAGGCTAACTCATTATTTTTGTACTCTCTTTTATGAAAACATGTTCCAGTATTTTTTTAAATTATTTTTTCAACCTGACTTCCCATTTTCATTTGTACTTTTAATTCACATTATTTTGTATCTTTTTAATTGTTCCGTAAAATGGCACAGCTTTTCACATTCTGTATTGAATGTCCTAACTTCCCACTCCCCCGTTTCTTCAACTTGCATAGAAAGGTTTTGTTTCATTTAATTTTCATTCTATCATTTTCCATTTGTAAAATTACATCGCTGTTCCACTTTGCAAAATGCCAATCATTCTTCACAATTTTAGTGTTTTTAAATTTTCCCCTCAATTTCTTTGTTCTTTTGGTCCCAGTATCCCTGAATTGTTACTTTAGAGGGCTTGATTTCATTGAAAAATGCCAACAGTTCTATGAATGCACGGTTGGAAGGCTATGATTTTTATCCCCACACTCTAGGAAGCATGTGTCAAGATAAAGATTCACCAGCAAGTTGCCTGGAAAGGAAGGCTTGAGTTTTGAAGGGGGATTGGAAAGGCTATGTCTATTTTCCGTGGAGCGAAGGAGATTGAGAGATGGCACAATAGTGGTATAAAATTTATGAACAAGATTGATAGCGTAGATTGCCAGTGTCTGATTACTTGGTAGAGGCATCTAAAACTAGGCATGGGTTATTGTTGACATGGAGGAGATTTAAACAAGATCTGAGGGAAAATTGTGTAAGAAGGAACTGCAGATGCTGGATTAAACTGAAGATAGGCACAAAAAGCTGGAGTAACTCAGCAGGCCAGGCAGCATCTCTGGAGAGAAGGAATGGATGACGTTTCAGGTCGAGACCCTTCAGACCTGAAATGTCACCTATTTCTTCTATCCGGAGATGCTGCCTGTCCCTCGGAGTTACTCCAGCTTTTTGTGTCTATCTGAGGGAACATTTCTTCATACAGAGTAGTTTGTATGTGGAATGAGCAGCCAGAGATGGTGTTGGGGGCAAGAACAATAACAACATTTTTAAGAAGCATTTGAACAGGTACTTAAGAAATAAGGCATGATGTAATAAGAAATGGGGAATTTGCTTTGAAATCTATTCCAGGTTAGACGTGATCTGTTTCAGCAATTCCATTCATTTCAATGGACAGAAACAGCTACATGAATAGGTGTTTTTGTTTCTTTTTGCATTTGCTTTAAACTAATTGAGTTAATATATTTTATTGGAGTCCTTCAATTATTTAAAATAAAATATGCACATTATTTAGCACCTAGATAAGGCTGAAGACTGGCAGCCATAGTACATATGGGGTGAGCGTTGTTTGAGAATGCTATGTGATTGAAGTCCCTGTGCTGCAGGGGTATTACCAGCCAAGTTGTAGCAGGGTCCTGTTGGGCAGTTGTTGCCAACAGGTTTAATCCAGGTAACTGGACTGGATGAATAATTCATGGGTAAGCCTGGGCGACTCGTAGCTGCCATAAATTCTTGATCAATTAGATCTTTCTCCTTGTTATTTATTGACAATTTTGTTTTATCACTTCCACTTTGACCATTCATCTCTCCAATCTTGATTCTCTTAACAACTTGCTTCTCTGAATTAATTCCCTAATTGATTTCCCTTTCAGTCCATTTTTTTAACTTCCTTTCCCTTTAACCACAGAAACTTATGTTCCTGCTTTCTTGGAAGCTTCTTAATTTTAACAATTTGCCATGCTACAGTTCCTAGAACTAGATTCAAGACTCCTACTCCTCCTTGTAGAACATAAGTGTCTTGCTCTCCTTAATACAGGAAGCCTAAAGTAAATATATTTGTTATGTTTTCTCTTTGCAGGCAATAAGTCAAAGGCTTACAACTAAACAGAAGTTTTCTCCAAAAGATCTTATAGCAAAAATGAAAGAGCAAAATGAAGAACTTGGATTGATAATTGACTTAACATATACAACTCGCTATTATACTGAAAAGGTATAAATAATCTTCACTTCACCATTAAATTTGACTATCATTGAAATTAAATGGTCAATTTATGTGTCCACACAATGCTTTATTTGGTTTAGGATTTGCCTAAAAGCATACAATATCAAAAGTTGTATACAGTTGGGCATGAAGTACCAGATGATGCAACCATTCTTCAGTTTAAAAGAAGAGTCCGAAAATTTTTATGGGAAAATGCTGACAATGGTAAGTATTAAACAATTCTCGTTAACCTTTCTTAATTAGCAGATATAACAGTTTATACCCTGTGGGCAAACAAGGGCTAACACGAGAAATAAATGAAACTTTGACTGGTTTGTGAAGGAGTGGGATGGTTTGGGGCAGTGTTCAATCAATTTATTTAGTTTATGCAATGTAATCGAGATGCTTGTTGAATTCAGCATTTGAATTGGATCATTTATTTTACCAGGTAGAAAACTTTTTGAACTTGTTATTCATAGACTATTTTCAAAGATCGAATCTGTGTTGCTCGGTACTCAGGAGAAGCAAACCATCAGTCACCCTTTGTGCATTTGTGGGATATTAATAGAACCTGGTTGGGAAATAACATATAACATATAACAATTACAGCACGGAAACAGGCCCTCTCGGCCCTTCCAGTCCGTGCCGACCATATTATGAAATATTATGAGAATAATGATTGAAGAGCAAAGGTTCAGTCAATAATATTAGCACATTCGTTGGTTCAAATGCATTGACATCCATTTTGTGCTGGAGCATTCTGGTTACATGCTGTCCCTTCATAGTATTCTCTCATAGAAAGCAATAGTTCATCACAAGTTTATGTTACACACAGATTTCCTGGCATCTTGTGGATCAGAAAATAATAAAATGCAATGGAAACTTGGGGTGAATTGTAACTCATGATGTACTGCAGTAAGCGCTTGACTGCTTTTATGCAGTTTTAAACTGCACTAAATGTGTGAAACAGTTTGTTCACAGTAATCTTGCTGCGAGTTTCCTTTCTCACACAGGAGATTTTGTGAATCGCATCAGAATAGATAGTGCCCTTCATTGCTTTAAGAGTGTATTTTCCAAGCCAACAGTGGTGTTATTCATAGGATGCACTACCTACAGCACGTTATACACCTCTAAAGTTAGTTTCCCTGATGTGTCGGACAGCAGTTTCTAGAAATTTGCGTTGACATTGGAACAGTTCTGCGATGTCCTCCAAGTCCTGTTTCATGGTGAGCTGGACTGTTATCACCCCACAAACTGAAGAAAGGAGTGACTGACGGTTTGTTTCTCGTGGCTGACAACAATGTAAACAGTGTGAACACTTGGAAGGAGTGGTCTCTATGATCTGTTGGGCTGATTTCACACAGATGCAACAGATCAACTAGAAGTAGATGTGAATCAGAGGAGCTTCCACTGTTTTAGTGTGCACCTGGTGTGTATTTGCCAAGATATGTGTGGGCATTTGCATGTGACTGCTGGGGAGCTCAACAAAGATATCATATAATATCAAATGTTCCCTAATCCCCAGATCTATTGACATCCTAAGCATATGCAGTGCATTCAGAAAGTATTCAGACCCCTTCACCTTTTCCACATTTTGTTATGTTATAGCCTTATTCTAAAATGGATTACATTCATTTTTTTAATCAACAATCTGCACACAATACCCCATATTAAAAATGCAAAAACAGGTGTTTAGAAATTTTTGCAAAATAATTAAAAAGAAATAACTGGAATATCACGTTTACATAAGTATTCAGACCCTTTACTCAGTACTTTGTTGCGGCACCTTTGGCAGCGATTACAGCCTCAAGACTTCTTTGATATGATGTTACAAGCTTCGCACACCTATATTTGGGTAATTTCTCCCATTCTTCTATGCAGATCCTCTCAAGCTCTGTCAGGTTGGATGGGGAGCGTCAATGCACAGCGATTTTCAGGTCCCTCCAGAGATGTTGATCGAGTTCAAGTCCGGGCTCTGGCTGGGCCACACAAGGACATTCACAGACTTGTCATGAAGCCACTCCTGCATTGTCTTGGCTGTGAGCTTAGGGTTGTTGTCCTGTTGAGGTGAACATCCGCCCTAGTCTGAGGTCCAGAACGCTCTGGAGCAGGATTTCTCTGTACTTTGCTCCGTTCATCTTTCCCTCGGTCCTGACTAGTCTAAAAGATTCTGCTGCTGAAAAACATCCCCACAGCATGATGCTGCCACCACCATGCTTCACTGTAGGTATGGTATAGTCCAGGTGATGAGCGGTGCCTGGTTTCCTCCAGACACTTGGCATTCAGGCCAAAGAGTTCAATCTTGGTTTCATCAGACCAGAGAATCTTGTTTCTCATGCATGTTGGCAAACTCCAAGCAGGTTGTCATGTGCCTTTTACTGAGGAGTGGCTTCTGTCTGGCCACTCTACCATAAAGGCCTGATTGGTGGAGTGCCGCAGATATAGTTGTCCTTCGGTAAGGTTCTCCCTTCTCCACAGTGGAACTCTGGAGCTCTGCCAGACTGACCATCGGGTTCTTGGTCACGTCCCTGACCAAGGCCCTTCTCCCCCGATTGTTCAGTTTGACCAGGCGGCCAGCTCTATGAAGAGTCCTGATGGTTCCAAAGTTCTTCCATTTAAGAATGATGGAGGCCACTGTGCTCTTTGGGACCTGCAATGTTGCAGAAATTGTTTTATACCCTTCCCCAGATGTGTGTCTCGACACAATCGTGTCTCGGAGGTCTATGGACAATTCCTTTGTCTTCATGGCTTTGACATGCACTGTCAACTGCGGGACCTTATATAGATTGGTGTGTCATTTCCAAATCATGTCCAATCAATTTAATTTACCACTGGTGGACTCCAATCAAGTTGTAGAAACATCTTCAGGATAATTAATGGAAACAGGATGAACCTAAGCTCAATTTTGAGTGTCATAGTGGCAAAGAGTCTGAATACTTACATAAATGTAATATTTCAGTTATTTCTTTTTAATTACGTTGCAAATATTTCTAAACACCTGTTTACGCTTCTTCATTCTGGGGTATTGTGTAGATTGATGATTTAAAAGAAAAAATAATTTAATCCATTTTAACATAAGGCTGTAACGTAACAAAATGCGGAAAAAGTGAAGGGGTCTGAATATTTGCTGAATGCATTGTATATACTTAAATCTAAGTGGTGAAGCCCAATGGAGTTATGATGGAAGCCATGGATCAGCAAATGCTAAATTGTGACCAGTAGTTCAGGGCCTTGGGAATACTGAAGATACCCATCAGTATACCTGAGCCAGAGTAGTCTGAATAGTGCATTGTCTGCACGGTTTGAGAAGCAGTGAAATTTGGTCATTCGGGAGAAATTACACTTGGCATGCTGTTTGAAGGTGATTAACAAGATCAAGAAGGTGCCCATATATCTATTGTCAAGGACACTCTTATAGCAAAGTTTTACTTTGTTCCACTGTAAACCCCCCCCCCCCCCCCCCCATCAGATACGGACTGTATCCACATTCTCCACAGATGCTGCCTGACCCACTGAGTTAATCCAGCACTTTGTAAACTAGTATTTCCAGTTCCTTGTATCCCTTTTTACTGACTGTGTGGTATGGTAGTGTATGAGAGATGAGAAGATAATGAGAAGAGTAAATTCTTTGACTTTAGTCTTCTTCCTTGTCTCCTTTTCCAGTCATCCTTTTAAAAGGACAGGCACTCACATTTTCAAGTGTACAGCTTGAGGCAGAGAAAGGATACAGCATAGTTAAGAAAATGTTATGGTGTCTTTTATCCTAGTTAGACCCTAGATGCTTGACAGAATTGGATGGCATTGGCAAAGATGGGCATGATGTCTTTTGTGGTTTCATAAAGTTTCCTATTGTACACATGCAAAAATTATTTCAAACCATGCTTTCTGTTTCTACGTGCTGGACTAAACACGTGGGTTTCTCCATTTTCTTCACATTCATGGTCAATAAGCATGTCATGAATAGCCTGTCATTAAATTACACAATTTGCTCCTCAATTAAATATTCCTCGCCCATTTGTTTGTGATGAGCATTGTTTGAAATGGCACACCCTCTGGTGTAATATGGTTTTCCGGATGCTATTGTTTGCTCATTTGTGAAGAGTGACTAAGTGAAAAACACAGAACTGTATAATTTGAAAATTGAATGGTATAGGCCATTTGGGCAAACTACAATCGGACCAAGAACCTGAGAGAAGGATATACAGTGGCTTGCAAAAGTATTCATACCCCTTGAACTTTTCCACATTTTGTCGCGTTACAACCACAAACGTAAATGTATTTTATTGGGATTTTATGTGATTCAGTCTCCCTTGAGTCAATACTTTGTAGAACCACCTTTCGCTGCAATTACAGCCGCAAGTCTTTTGGGGTATGTCTCTACCAGCTCTGCACATCTAGAGACTGAAATTTTTGCCCATTCTTCTTTGCAAAATAGCTCAAGCTCAGTCAGATTGGACGGAGAGCGTCTGTGAACAGCAATTTTCAAGTCTTGCCAGAGATTCTCAATTGGATTTAGGTCTGGACTTTGACTGGGCCATTCTAGCACATTCAAACCATTCCATTATAGCTCTGGCTGTATGTTTAGGGTCGTTGTCCTGATGGAAGGTGAACCTCCGCCCCAGTCTCAGGTCTTTTGCAGACTCTAACAGGTTTTCTTCCAAGATTGCCCTGTATTTGGCTCCATCCATGTTTCCATCAACTCTGACCAGCTTCCCGGTCCCTGCTGAAGAAAAGCATCCCTACAGCATGATGTCGCCACCACCATGTTTCACAGTGGGGATGGTGTGTTCAGGGTGATGTGCAGTGTTAGTTTTCGCCATACATAGCATTTTGCATTTAGGCCAAAAACTTCAATTTTGGTCTCATCAGACCAGAGCACCTTCCTCCACATATTTGCTGTGTCCCCCACATGGCTTGTGGCAAACTGCAAACGGGACTTCTTATGGCTTTGTTTCAACAATGGCTTTCTTCTGGCCACTCTTCCATAAAGGCCCGATTTGTGGAGTGCACGACTAATAGTTGTCCTGTGGACAGATTCTCCCACCTGAGCTGTGGATCTCTGCAACTCCTCCAGAGTTACCATGGGCCTCTTGGCTGCTTCTCTGATCAATGCTCTCCTTGCCCGGCCTGTCCGTTTAGGTGGACGGCCATGTCTTGGTAGGTTTGTAGTTGTGCCATACTCTTTCCATTTTCGGATGATGGATTGAACAGTGCTCCGTGAAATCTTCAAAGCTTGGGATATTTTTTTATAACCTAACCCAGCTTTAAACTTCTCCACAACTTTATCCCTGACCTGTCTGGTGTGTTCCTTGGTGCTTCATGATGCTGTTTGTTCACTAATGTTCTCTAACAAACCTCCGAGGCCTTCACAGAACAGCTGTATTGATACTGAGATTAGATTACACACAAGTGGACTCTATTTACTAATTAGGTGACTTCTGAAGGCAATTGGTTGCACTGGATTTTATTTAGGAGTATCAGAGTAAAGGGTGCTGAATACTTTTGTATGCCACACTTTTCAGTTTTTTATTTGTTATAAAATTTGGAAACCATGTATCATTTTCCTTCCACTTCACAATTATGCACCACTTTATGTTGGTCTATCACATAAAATTCCATATAAAATACATTTACGTTTGTGGTTGTATCGTGACAAAATGTGGAAAAGTTCAAGGGGTATGAATACTTTTGCAAGCCACTGTACACTCACAATGCAAATACTATGGTTAATGTGATCAGTGAGCAGAGCGAGATTTTATTGCATAACAGAACAAAATGCAAGTATGTGTGCATCCATATTTGCCTTTGCTAACCCATTTAGGCAGTTATTAGGCTCCTTACACTGACTCCAAGATTCTTTCTACCACAGCATTGCTCCTGTTGACTCTTGAGGCATTAGTTTTTGTGGCAGCACTTTATTTACTACTGGGGAAGAACCGCTCCCCACTTCATCCAGTAATACATATCATTAGAGTGGAGCACATGATTTTAACCTTTCTGAATTTGTTGCTGCCATTCAATGTCGTTTTCCAACTATCAAAGCATCCAAATTCCAACCCTGTATTGATTTGTTTAATCTTCCATCTTGCAAATTAGCCTTCCATCTTACAAATCTTCATATTTTTCACAATCCCCGCTCATTCAAGTCATGCCAAAACTGGAACTTAAATGTAATGTTGTGCAATCTACCAGTGAGCCAGGTGCCAAACCATCAGAATTTCTTAGCAATCAGGTAGCAGATTATCAGAGGTTTAGAATACTGGAAAAAAAGCAAGATCACTATTCTTAGTTGTTGTAAGGTGGAAGTTTTGTTAGTTTAGAGATACAGTATGGAAACGGGCCCTACGGCTCACCACATCCGCACGAACCAGCAATCACCCATACACCAGTTCTACCCTTCACACCAGGGACAATTTACAGAAGGCAATTAACCTACAAACCTGCATGTGTTTGGAAGTAGGAGGAAACCGAAGCATCCGGGGAAAACCCATGCGGTCACAGGGAGAATGTACAGACAGCACCCACAAGCGGGTTCGGACCCAGGTCTCTGGTGCTGAGGGCAACAACTGTACCACTGTGCCTTTAGTTTAATTTCTGAGTGCTGTCAGATTGTACGCTGATGTGAATGGCGTAAGAGCAAGGTAGTTGGCTTTCATGAGTTCGTGACATTTGCTGCGGGAAATGGGGAAGCTTTGATCACCTATGTAGATGATCAAAAATTCCCCCATCTCCTCCCATACCCAATTGACCATGTCAATATTTATAGACCTATGCTGCAGAGTGAATGTACACTGAAAACAGAGTCTCACACGCCCTTTCCCAGTTTCAGTCAACTCGATCATCTCATGGGAAAATGTTTTGTGCCTGTTAGCTAGAATTGTGCATGAATGGCTGTTTGAGAAAGATCAAGTGGAAAAATCATGTAGACATTTCACAACAAGATCTATTTTTATCATGGGAGAAACTAATTGTTGACAATCACATGCAAGTCAAAATGAAAATGAGTTATTTTATCCCTAGATTGAAAGTCGAATAATACATATTTTGTCTTCTATTTTATGCCCTTTCCAAGCATTGCAGAATATCATGGTACCTTTGCCAAAGTGCAAAAAACAAAATAATTTATGGCAAAGTTTTAATGATGACTCGTTTGAATTTATCTTTAGATAAAATCATTGGAGTTCACTGTACAGGTGGGATTAATAGAACTGGATACCTTGTCTGCAGGTAAATATTGTTGAAATCTGAATTATTTTATTTTGGTCTTTAATCATCCTGGGATTCCCCTATGTGAGGAATCTCATACAAATATAGGATTGTCATTGTAAGTGTTTACAACATTAGAAAAGTGCCTATTTAATTATTCAGTGTGAATTAAATATGTTAATTACTTCTATATGTACCAACTAATGAGGCTAAAATTTGTCAGCTCTTTTAAATCAAGTATGTTTTTCTTAGTTTATAGAAAATGAGAGGAATGATAATGAGAGCCTGCTCCTTTTTCACTGGCTTTTTAAAAATCCATCAAATCTATTTTCTGCATCTTATCTAAAGCCTGCTAATGTTATCCCCTTCAATTTCTTATCCAATTCTCTTTTTGTAATTTGAATCTGTTTTCCTGACCTTCCATGGAACTGTGTTCCAAAACCAAGCAACTTATTGCATTAAAATCTACTGATCCTTTTGCTGCTTTTGCCATTTACCCTCACCTTCTCTCATCTGTTATCATAACTGGTGTACTTTGTTCCATTCAAAGAAATTTGGTTGCTTCTTCTCCTTGATGTTCTTCCTAAAGTCTGCTAGAATGTATATAATCAAGAGTGTTTTAATGCCATATGCCAGGAAACAACAATGGAATTCTTACTTGCAGCAGCACAGCAGACATTTAGACATAGTACTCTGTGAAAACTAAATAAACAACAAATTTAAAAGTTCAGTATATATTTTTTAAACAGACAAACAAACAATAATAGTGCAGAGGCAAAAATAATGTTCCCAAGTCTTGTTCAAAGCCTATTTGGAGGTTGTAGTATTCAATACCCTGATGGTTGTTGGGGGGAAAAAGCTGATCCTGAACCTGCATCTAATATAGGAATAACGGATTTTATCCTAAACCTATCTCTTGAAGAGAGTTTATCTAAAGCATCAGGACCAGGTGCACTTCCATCATTTCCTTGCCGTTTCCTTACTCTTTGTCTCCTGGTGACAGTTCTGTAGTTAACATTTGGCAAGGTGGCCTTTGCTTGTTGTTCAAGCTCATCAAAATCTTCTCTAATTTTTCTTTAAAAATCCTGAATTGAACTGTACAAACTTGCACAGGTACTCAGTAACAATTTTGATTTCTGAATGGCTTTGTTGACCTTGTGAAAATGACCTAGCACACGGGTCCAAAAATGCAGCATAAGCACAAATTCCAGTTCCTCCATTTTCTGCAAAAGATTGTTAGCTTGAAGCCTGGTATCACCCTTCACATTAACATCGGAGTACAAATGACTGAGGGCATCAGTGATAGCGCTGTAACTTTCCAAAATAGCTTCTGTGGCTTTTGCATGTGCCTCCCACCTAGTGTCTGACAAATGTTTAGGCACTTTTGACTTGAGGTTGCAAAAATGATTTTAGAACTGCCCATCTCTTTGGGGAGGATGAAAAGAAGGTATAAATTTCATTGATAATTCCAAAACAGTTCACTGCATCAAGGCAGCAATCAACAGCCAAATGGCCCACCAAATTTAATGAGTGACCAGCACATGGAATAAATCTTGCAAATTTGTTTTTCGATGATTTTATGCTGCATACCCTTGTACCTGCCAGCCATGTTGGCAGTATTGTCATAAGACTGCCCTTGGCATTTTCTGAAGTAAATTTCAAGCTCAGTAGTGAGATAGTTAAACACTAAATCAGCCATGCTTTCTCCTGAGTGATCTTTTAGCTCAAGGAAAGTTAAAAATCTCTCACTTGGTAAACCGCCTTCAGGTGATACATATCTGATAATTAAAGTCAACTGATCAGTATGTGAAATTTCAGGGGTGGAATCCACTGACAAACTGAAATATCCAGCCTTTTTCAAGTCAGCCAGAATTGCATCCTTAACTTTTTTTGCCATGAATTATTTCCTCACATACAGTTTTTGACAAATAAGAGGGATTTCCTGATTTGGAATTTCCATACCGATTGATATGAGCTAGTAAAAATGGATCAAATTTTGCAACTAGCTTTAAAATACCAAGATAATTGTTGTTATTTGGAGATCCAAATTGTTCATTGTCTCCTCTGAATGGTAAGCCTCGTTCTGCAGCAGTGCATATTACAGTGATAATTCTCCCCATGACATGCCGCCAGTACTGCTGTTCTGCTTTTATTTGTTCCTCTAGCTTTGAAGTTAATGTTTGCCCTCGCTTTCTTGTTAAGTAGGTCAACATGGCATTCCTGTGCTTTTCTGAGTTTTCATGAGTTTGGATAAAGCGGGGGTTTTGCCAATCATCAAACCCTTCATAAGCTAAAGATGTAGCAGAAGATGCAATGTTTGGAAAGAGTTTACAAAGAAAGCAATATATCCGGCCTTTTGAAGGAGAATACACAAGCCACTCTCGGCTATATGTTTCTCCATTTACTTTTGTTGATTTAAAAAAGAGCCTTTCGGCAAAACCTGGACAGCTTTTTATACACTCGCTTGGAATTTTAAAATGGTCCACAACGATGCTGAACTTGAGAGGGGCCCCTTTCTACCCAATAGGATACGTCCTCATGTGATAATTCTATCCACAAACCAACGTCTGGTACAGTAGATCTAGGTTTGGCATCATCTATATCTGAGTCTGGAATACCTTGGACTTGGCCTACCTTACCAGGTGTGAGCTGAAAATTCTGACTATCCACATTATTTTCTTGTCGCTCTTTAGCCTCTCCCTGTCCATTAAGTGACTCCTGAATTAGTTCTATATTTTCATTTTGAGCCGGCATCATGGCTCCTTTCTCATATTCAGCTTGCTGTTCCACGTCCTGCTTCGCTGTTTCTGATTCAGGGACATTTTCTTCTGGTTGAATGCTAGTAGTTGGCTGGATAGCGCCACCACACTGATTTCCTTGTGTCTGTATTAATGTATCTGCTTCACTGATGGCACTTGTTGCCTCTATCAGTGGATGATCCAAGAAAGCAGTGATGGGTCTTAACTACTTTATTGTATCATTTTCAAGTCTCTTTCTCTTGCGCTTGCTAGCAACACTTTCAAATTTTGTACTTGTGCTCAGATTAGAATCTGAAAATAAAAAGTAAAATTAATCTTCAACAGTTATTAGAAAGAAAAGCATGGAGGGGCGTTCTCACAAAATAGGGTCCACTGGAGTGAAGGAAAAAAAAATGTGTGTAGTATTTCTTAAAGAATTGTTCCTTATTGACAATTATATTGCAAAATCTGAATCTAATCTGCTTCCAAAAACCGTTTACAAAACGAGAATGCTTTTTAAACGTTAAAAATGATAAATACCCAACAAAAAATTCATATTGTTAACGAAGGGTCTGAAGAAGGGTCTCGACCCGAAACGTCGCCCATCTCCTTCGCTCCTTAGATGCTGCTGCACCCGCTGAGTTTCTCCAGCCTTTTGTGTACCCAAAAAATTCATATTCATCAGTTTCATCAAATCAATTCATCTAATCAATTAAATGCATCTAAATTCAATTACTAAATCTAAACATCTATCTGTTTCTTAAGAAAAGACGAAAAATTAAAAAAGGCCAAAGTATCCAAATAACAAACTGATCCCATTCGCACAAGAATTCACAATATAACATGATTTTTAAAATATTGATTATGGATAGACAATAACACAAAATATAGATAATTTAGATGTTCTTATGATATGATTTTGCAAAAAAAAAAAAACATTGATTATCTTGAGAGTGGATGTTTCTGGATTGTGATCGATTGAAATATGACCATGATTTAAGGCCCTATCGGCTGGCAAGACACGGCCGATTCGTATCGGGGCCTAAATAACATTTTTCGCATCAGCAGATTAAAATGAAGCCCCACCAAAAAGCAAGAAAATATGTTTAATAAACAACATACCTTTTGTTGTCCTGCGCTTGCGGTACGTGATGTTGAAAGTGTTTTTAGTGGCGTTTAACTTCAATCCAGCGGAAACGGGAGCGCAATCGCAGAACAAATTTTCTTCATCAGCTAGCAGTCCCAGCAAATTCCTCTCCGACAACCAATACAAACCTGCATTTTAATCCCTCTTTCCCCCCCCCCCAAAAGCCTCCGGAATTGCACGCACAGGCAGCAGGCAGATCTGCAGCGCCACTGATGGTAGGTTTTGCAACAACGCTACTATGACGGTGTCAAAAATATTATACACCTTAGCCAGAGACCCCCTAGATTTTGAGGCCCTAGGCATCATCCAGCCAAGTCTATCGATATATCTGGCTCTGGTGGCCATGGTGATGTGGGTTTCCGATGGTGAGGGCTGCCTTTCGAGGTAGCAACTCTTGAAGATCCCTTTGATGGTGGGAAAATCAGTGCCCATGATGGACTGGGCTGTGTTCATCACTTTTGCAACCTGCAAAAATAATAATTGGAATGGTCAAAGTGCAGCCAAACAAGTTTTTTAACAAATAATTAGCATCTTAATGTTTCTTACATTATCTTCTATAAATAAAGCCAGGTTTTTAAATATTGGAAAATAGTGGCTCTGATACCAATAACTGAGGGACGCTATAACTTTGATTTTTCTTAGCCATCTTTATAACACATCGAAGTATTAAAAAATGGTGGCAACATGGAGATAAAATTAGCTCAGACAGATAAAATTGTTTTAAAGTGTTACCTAAGCTGGTACTAAATTAAACCTATATTTTGTATTTTGTTTTCAAATTAGATACCTAATTGATATAGAAGATGTGGAACCTGATGCAATAATTGAACGTAAGAATCTTATATATCCTGAAGGCATTCATTTCCTTATCAAAGGTGGATGTTTCTTAATTACTTTTTCCCATGCTTTTCAAATATCAAGTTTTCAATACTGCTCGGGGTCACAAAATGGATGGAGTTGTATATCTGGCTGACCTTCGATGTGGACCAGTGAGATGGTGATTACATTTTTTTTATCATAAAATTATAAAAGCTATTGAGCACATTATTTGATTTTTATGCCAGGCAATGTGGTGAGATTGAGGAACTGAGTCATTCGCATCCAGAAAATTTAAGTTCAGCTCGTAGTCGGTGTGTAGTATATTTGGACTCGATATCCTCTGGCAAGGAGAAAAATTTCTGACTTGATGCATTTTCGTAATTCCTAACAAAGTGTGGTTCGGGGGGTGGGGATCTGGTTCATTAATATGCCCCACTCTGTCTAAGACTTCATACGACTCATGATCATTTGAGAAGTTACTAAATGTAACTTGGTGCTGCTGGAACATAACACAGTAAGGACTACAGCAATATGTTTACATTTCACGTTGCTTGTTTTTAATAACTTACAGGTATAAGGAACACATTAAATAGGATAATTGAAGTTTAAGAAAACAACTTGGAATAGCAATTGGGTATCTAATGACAAACTGAAAAGAGGCGAGGCTGAATGATGAGATTTGGGTAGATATTCCAATTTGTTGCCATTTCTAAATCTCTCTAATATAGCATGGTTAAACCTTCAGTCCAGATGTACTCCAGTATCTGGTGTGGAAACTAAACCTATTGTTTGCAATTTGCTCTGGAATATTATAAACTTATTTTGATAGGAGTATTTGTTTTCAGTTCAACCTTTCCAGATGGTTTACTCTCAATATTCTATACATTTCACTGCTTCAGGTGTTGGTACTTGATTTCCTTACTCTGGGCAAAATACTCTATGCATCTCCCGTATCTATTCCCATCATGATCTTAAATTTCTTTATAAGATTACCGCTAGTCATCCTGCACTTCAAGGAATAGTCTTAGCTTACCCAACCTCCCCCAAACTCTGGCCCACAAATCCTGGCAGCATCCCTGTAAATCTTCTCTGCATTCATTTCAGCTTAACATATTTCCTATAGCAGGGTGACCAAAACTGAACACAATACTCTAAACGTTGCCTCACCAATGTTTTGTACCCGATGTCTTATACAACTGTAACATAACATCCCAACAGCTATACTCAATAACCTGACTGATGATGACCAATATGCCAAAAGCATAGATGAACACCTTATCTATCTACCTGTGACACCACATTCAAGGAACAATGTATTGCACTCCTAGATTCCTCTATTCTACACTTCCCAGAGCCCTGCCATTCACCGTGAAGGTCCTGCCCAGGTTTGACTTCCCAGAATGCATCAAACTGCATTAACCATTCCTCAGCCCCCTTATCCAATTCATCAAGATCCTGCTGTAATTTTTGATAACCATCTACTATCTAACTATCTACTATACCACCCATTATAGTGTCATCTACAAACTTGCTACTCGTGGCTTCTACATTCTCATCCAAGTCGTTGATATAAATCACAAACTGATGCCTCAAGTCTGATAAACAACCTTCCACCATCTCCCTCTGTTTCCTTCCATAAGCCAATTTTCTATCCAGAGGGCTAATTTTTTCCTTGGATCCCAGAGCAGCCTACCTTGCAGTACCTTATCAAATGCCGTGCTGAAATCTATATAGACAATGTCCACGGCTCTGCATCTTCAAAAGACTCAATTTGATTTGTGAGGCACAATCTCCCAGGTACAAGATTGAGAGCCATGTAACCTGATGCCAAGACAACAACCTCACCCTCAATGTTAGTAAGACAAAGGAGGTTGTGATTGACTTCAGGAAGCAAAGTCGTACACAAAACCCCACTATACATTGATGACTCCGCAGTAGATATTGACAAAAGCTTCAAGTTCTTAGGAGAAGAAAACTTTTTATCAGGGTGCATCACTGCATGGTTTGGGAATAGCTCCATCCATGACCACAATAAATTGCAGAGCTGTGGACATAGCCCAGAACATCACACAAACCAACATCCCTTCTATGGACCATGTACACTTCATGCTGCCTTGGCAAGGCAACTAGCCTAATCAAGGATCAGTCTTATCCCGGTGACTCCCTCTTCTACCCTCTCCCATCAGGCTAGAGATACAAAACGCATACCTCAAGATTCAGGGACAGTTTCTTCCCAGCTGTTATCAGGCAACTGAACTGTTCTCTCGCCAGCTAGAGTGTGATCCTGACCTCCTATCTACCTCATTGGAGACTTTTGAACTACCTTTAATGGACTTTATCTTGCACTAAATGTGATACCCTTTATACTGTATCTGTACACTGTTGACAGCTTGATAGTAATCAGATAGTCTTTTCATTGACTGGTTAGCACTCAACAAAAAAGTGTTTCACTATATCTAGGTAAGTGACAGTGATAAACTAAACTAAAAAACCAGGGTCACTATCCTTAATCAACCCAGGTCTACCCAAACGCATATATATTTTATCCCTCAGAATACTCTCTAGTAACTTGCCCACCACTGATGTTAGATTCATTGGTCTATAGTTCCCAGGCTTTTCCTTGCAGCCCTTCTTAAATAGTGGCAAATAGAAAATAGGTGCAGGAGTAGGCCATTTGACCCTTCGAGCCTGCACCTATTTCAATATGATTATGGCTGATCATCCAACTCAGATGGCTGATCATCCAACGCACAACATTAGGTACCCTCCAGTCTTCAAGAACCTCAACCATGTCTAATGATGATTTGTATATCTCAGTGCAGTGTCTTCTCTAGCTTCCCACAGTGTCCTTGTATATATCTGATCAGGCCTGGGGGTTTTGTATACCTTCATATGCCTTACGTTCAACACTTCCTCCAGTGTAATACCGACTGCAAATAATAATAATGTGAAGGAGAAAAGGCTTTTTTTCATGAAAACCAAATCAGTAACAGAAAGACAACAGTTAATCAAATATTGAAACAACATGTATTCCATGCAATTCAAGCCACTATAATTACCATTTTACTTTTGCATAGAGGCAGAAAGGTGCTTTGTTTGATTTTTGTTTTTGTTTTGCAGTAATTTGGGAATTGATGTGTTTGATGCAGAGCCGGAACTGGAACCAGAACTATTGGAACCTTACCCTCCATACCCTTTAAGAGCACATGGTCCTGGGCATTTGCTTGATGATGTTCTGGAGTAAGGAACCAAGTTATTTTTCAATATGGTTTCTGGAACCATGACAGATGCACATTAAATATTTCAATAGGTTGTTGGTATTTGTTTCGAGATCACCACAGACTTCGATGTGAGGCCTTTTAGTCCATTGTGCCAGCTGAAAGAGAGATATCCTGTTGGATCTTGCCTTTCAGCTTTACCCCTGTGCACCCTTGCAGGTTACTGCTCTCCAAATACATATCTATGTCATAGTAGGCTTTTTGCCTCTATCGTCCTTTCATGCAGCAAGTTCTAGATCCCCTACCATCCTCCAAATGAATTATATTTCCATTTCTCCTTAATCAATTTTCTTTAACCAAATGATCCCTCGGCTAAGGAAAATAGATCCTGCCTCTTGATCCTATGTCCACTGTGTCTATATTCCTTATAATATTATACACTTCAATTAATTCTCCCCTCTGATCTAAGGAAGACAACTGACCTATCCATTTTTTTCTTGAATGTTTACTTGAAGAACTGTGACCTGGAAGGGTATGGATCTATGTTGGAAAGTGAGATGAGATTGGGTAACTGATTTTTAACTTGCACAAGTATGTTGGGCTAAATGGCCACCTTCTATGTCATACATTTTGTGTGTAAATTGCTTTATTTGTAAAAGGCTTATTGGAAGAAATACAAGTGTATTCCTGTTCCAAACATCTGCTTCAGATCTAATTCTACAGTTTGGAAGTTTTGTATGTTTCATCTAAGTGCATTTTCTACCAGATTTTAGACTTTAGAGATACAGTGTGGAAATTACCCCTTTGGCCCATTGAGTCCACACCGACTAGCGGTCACCCCATACACTAATATTATCCTACATACTAATTAACCGGCAAACCTGTACGTATTTGGAACATGGGAAGAAACTGGACCATGAGGTCACAGGGAGAACGTACAAACTCCGTACAGACTGCACCTGCAGTCAGAATCGAATTGTCGTCTCTGGAGCTGTAAGACAACTCTACCGTTGCACAACGGTGTCACCCATTTTTCTTCCACCAAAGCTTCTCAACAAGATAAAATTTCACATTGAGTATTTTCTCTCAATAACTTCATTAACAATTATATTAAACTCAAAACAAGTTACATTTGAATATTTGGCCTTGCAGATTATTTTCCATTACACATATCTAAAGCTTAGATTTCTAAAATAACATTTGGTGTGCACTTGAAATTGAGCCTGATGCTGCATAATACAAATAATGCTGTATTTCTTGTTTCTCCATCCTCGCCTCCATCCAAAAATAGCCCCGATTCAAGGCAAGGTCCACCGTTTAGAGCATTGCCTCTTTCTGCTCGAGAATTTGACGTTCCCCCATATAATAGATGGCGTGACAGGTAAATTACTAAGTTTTATTTTCTTAAACATGGAAACTTTGCAAGCACTTTAACTTGTCAGTCACATGAGGCCTGCAATAATCTTCCCATCAGGAGGATTCTTCCTGGCATGGTGTGCATGTCAAAATAACCACGTACAACATAGCATGAACACACCAAAATGTGACCTGCCTGCAATGAGTTAAAAAAAAAAATACAGATCATCTAAATTGTATCTCCTGATTTATCCAGAAATTCAAAACATTACCTACACTCAAGATTACTTCAAAAGATCATACTCCAATCAGAGGCTCCGAGCCCGTTCCTTTTATTCAACTTGTGGATGACAATCCCTTCTGTCTGGGACAGATTTTTTCATGGCAAATGTAATATGTTCGTAGGGCATGCAACCCAAGTTTCCTATCCATCACCGATCTCCCTAATGAGTCCAGCATTGAAACATAGTCTGTTACCCATCGGTGAATTTTTGGCAGCATGTTTGATATACCCTGTCTACAGAAATGCCAAAGAAATGTCTACAGCATCACAGAAATGCCAACATTTCTAAATAGCTCAAAGACATTATGGCAAATGCTGACAGATTTTGGTCTGAGCTGAGCTTTTTTTTGTTCAATGATTTGATTCCTTTTAGATATGAGACTTGTGTTCCGCTTGGTAGCCTGCTTACGGCAAGGCATCCAGGGAGAGCTAGCTGCCTGGATATCAAAGTGGTTTCATGAAAGGAAGCAGAGGGTGGTGATGGAAAGCTATTTTTGAACTGGAGGCCTGTAACGTGCCTCAGGGTGCAAGGCCCAGTACTGTTTGTGGTTTACATCACAAGTTAGGTGAGAATGCACAAAGCATGATTTAGAATATTACTGATGACATTAAAGGAGGTGATATCGTAGACAGTGAAAATGGTTATCAGAAATTACAGTGGAATCTTGATTAGCTGGGCAAGATAGCTACAACTATAATTGTCCGTTTATTTTGGGGGCATGTGCTCTAGTTTTAGCAACATATGGCGGCTATTCCCAGATCAATTATACAATAATTCCCTGGAGTTATTAGGTTTCATTTGGCTCAGAGGATGTGTGATTTTGTTGGATAGGTTCTAAGGAAGAAAATAACTGTTGTAACCATTTCAATGATGTATACAAAACTTAACAATCCTCTTTTTATTTAGGTCTCGACCTCTTCCTCCTCCACTTCCTCCACTTCCACCACTTCCTCCACCACCACTTTCAATTATTTACAGTGAACATAGATCTCTTCCCCATTTTGATGACTTTGGTCCAGATGAATACATTGGACGTTCAAGGTAATTAACTATTTCCTCATCAAAAGTAGAGATGAGTATTGAAAACTATGTAAAATTAATTGTACCATGGGATCAGGGCTTTGATTCTGAATTCACAATGTCTAGTATTATGTAAAAGTATGTTGAAAATTTTTTTTTTTTTAGCCTCCCTGTGCATGTTATTGGCAGATGTAGTGGAGGGCTGTGCCGATTGGTACAAATGGTATAAACATGCAAGCGTACAATTTTTGGCATCAATATTGCTTGGGACAGATAAAGTTCAAGTGGGAATTGGAAAAAAACAGACCTAGGCATTAAATGATGGGGCATCCGTTTTGGGAGGTTAGCCTAATGATTGCATTCAGTCAACTAAATGAATACAGAAAATATATTTTATCATAGGTACATTTGACAGAGATGTGTTCTTTTAAATCTAGGTTCAACCATTTCAATGAGCACAGAGCGATACACAGTGTGGAGGAAAATTCACGTCTACATAGTAGATATGCTCCGTATGCTACAAGACTTCCAGTGCCTCAGGATCGCTTCAGGGACGATTTTGAAAGAAAACCTTATTCCATTTCAGGCAGAAGAGATTTAGAACCACAGAGCTCTGCCCCAAACACTATTTTTACACGTGATTATAATCATGGCCAGCCACCTGAACGTGGACCTCGTCTGTGTAAATTAGGTGGTGGGTTCATTGATCATTTTGATAGTTTCCGGGACTTCGAGTGGAACTAATTAACTACTGTCTTTAATGTATCTTCATTTGTTTTTACTTTTGGGATGGTAAGTGAGCAGTCGTATTTTCCATTAGAAGTTTGTTTTATCCAAATTTTTATACTGAGGGACCACAAACCTCTCCACTTTCCCACTCCAGGCCTTTTATTATTTCTATTGGCACCATATACGTAGGCGAGAAACCTGCTAGCTTCAGCAGTATGTAATATGATGCAAACAGAAATATTTGGTCAATGGCTTTCTATATAAATCGATATGAAAATATACTTATTGGCTTGTTTCAATTTTTTTTAAGAAAAAATTCTGAGCACAACAGACTGTAGATAACTTTACAAAATAAAGTTAGAGACCTTCAATGTAACAAAATTGTGAATTGCTCAGGGTTGCCTCCGTTGAATTAACCACCAGAAATTCATTATTGTATTTGTATTCTGCACATGTTTAGAAATGCAAAATATATCAAGATTGTATTTTTAATCTTGGTCATTTCTTGCTCCAAATAAACCAACTTTTGTGATGAAACATGCCAACTAAGTCTTGCAATTCAGCGAGGTGGCCCTGGTTATACCCGCTGAGTTTATAGAACCATATTCAGTCAAGTGGTACTAAAAATAAATGTTTGTGTTTCAAAGTAAATGTGTTGATGATTCTTTCCTGCTTCAACTATAAAAGTTAATTTTTTAAAGGGGCTTTTTACAATTATTTAGCAGCTTGTCATATTAAATTGCACATGGAATAAAGCTGCCATGCAGATTTCTTAAATCTCACATTCACCTTGCTTTTTCTGCTTATGTGGAATTTCACGACTGGTGATCTTTGTGTAAAAAATTAAAAGGGAAGAGCTCAACCATACATTATGGATATGAACAAATATGAAAACAGTGAAGCAAAGATAAAGTCAAAATAATGGCCCAGTGATGCAACCATAATCCTTCCAAGTCTTTTAGTCCTGAAAGACAAACTAAAGATATTCTACTAAAGATTTTATATTTGCGTAAGGTGTGGTGGATCAGCAATTTGATTTTACATAGAAACATAGACATAGAAACATAGAAATTAGGTGCAGGAGTAGGCCATTCAGCCCTTCGAGCCTGCACCGCCATTCAATATGATCATGGCTGATCATCCAACTCAGTATCCCGTACCTGCCTTCTCTCCATACCCTCTGATCCCCTTAGCCACAAGGGCCACATCCAACTCACTCTTAAATATCTGGGCAGAAAAAAAGCTGTAACAGTGGGAAAGAATGCATTGTATTTTCATTTTTAAACATGGTTATATGAATGATTTAATGGAATTATTTTGTAACATTGCAGTTTTGCACAACATGAATTGTTAGGATAATATTGAATAAAGTTTTGCAGTTACTGTTTCACTGCTGAGGAAATCCCAATGAGTATCAATTGGAATAATATCAAACTGTAGATGTTCTGGCTGGAGTATGCAAATTAAGATAATGCACCTATAAAGAGAAGCAATTAATGTTTCAGGCAGTGGCATTGTATTGATCTGAAATATTATTTATTGTTCTCACTACAAGTGCTGCCTGACCATTTCCTGTGCATTTGCATTTCCATTACTTTGTATTGTTATTTGAAATTTCCAGCATTTGCACTGTTTTAAAATATTTGATGTTCGTATTTCATCCAAATGACAAAAATGGTAGATACAGGCACTGGCTAAAAATTGTGAAATCCTAATGCTGGTAGGAACCCAAATGCACTTAAAATTAAGATCTGAAATTGATTTAACTGCAATTATTTGAACACGTTTTGAAAAAGGAAAATTAAAGTGTTGTCTGTGTACAAGTGTCATTAAGAGGTGACTTGGATCAAGAAAATATGAATAATTTCAGGCTGGGCAAAGCAGATTGAAATTCACTTGTTCAACTTTTACAACTGAATTAGTGGATGAAACTTGAGAGCAATGGTACCATTGATCATTTTTTTCATTTGCTTCCCTCTGCAAGCTTGATTTCCCTCTCTTCTCATGTCCCACTCTGCCACTTCCCCCTCTACGCTACCCCCTCAAATTGGAATTACCAGACTTACCCTTGGTTATTAGGTTGTAGTTGTATAACTCCACTCCTGTTGTGCCTGGGAATTCAATCAATTTGTTACAAATATTTTATAGAAACAAACACATTATTAGGATAGTTAGTACTCTGAGAACTATTTAATATATTGACATTCTCAGCATCCACAGAAGGAATTGGTATGCTTCTCGACTGCCTTGGGAAAGTTATTATTCAAGCCCTCTAGTTTTTGTTTCATGCCTTTAAAGATATTAAAAGATGCAAAAAGACATAAATGTAATCACTTTTTTAAAACTTATTTTGGGTTGTTGACCAAATTGTATTAAGAAAAAATATTTTGATACAACCTCAGACCAGTTAGCCTGACATCGGTGGTGGGAAAGATGCTGGAGTCAATTATAACAGATGAAATAGCAGCACATTTGGATAGCAGAAGCCGGATCAGTCCGAGTCAGCATGGATTTCCGAAGGGGAAATCATGCTTGACTAATCTTCCGGAGTTTTTTGAGGATGTAAGCATGTTCTCGATGTTGGGGGAATCCGGAACCAGTTTAAAAATAAGGGGTAAGCCATTTAGAACGGAGATGAGGAAAAACATTTTCACACAGAGTTGTGAGTCTGTGGAATTCCCTGCCTCAAAAGGCGGTGGAGGTCGGTTCTGGATGCTTTCAAGAGAGAGCTATTAAAGATAGCGGAGTCAAGGGATAAGGGGAGAAGGCAGGAACAGGGTATTGATTGTGGATGATCAGCCATGATCACTTTGAATGGTGATGCTGGCTCGAAGGGCTGAATGGCCTACTCCTGCACCTATTGTCTATTTTTTATTTTTCCTAACTATTAATTGAAAATTGTTTCTATTAAATTCTGATGTAGTTTCTCTTGCACAATATTCTTCCTGGTTTCATCTTGACTGCAATTGGCTGCAGGTTATAGTTCTAATTGATTTGTTTGATTTCAGTAGAGTGTTTCCCTAGTTAGTCAGCAAAGTAAAACAAAAATACAGTAAGCATGTAAAAGAAGTTGGATGCGTTTGATAAATTCCTAATTGTGCCTACTAGATCAAACGTACTCTTCACATCCTAATAATGCTTGAGGCCAAGATACTATAGGATACAACATTGAGCAAAAACGTTTATATTTTTCTTGCCCTTTAAAATGAATTAGGTCGGAGCAGGAAAAATGTATTGACCTGAAGCATCGACTCTTTCTCTCCACGAATACCACCTTGCTTGAGTATTTACAGTATTTTGTTCTGATGTATCAACAAATCAGAGTGTACGTACGAAAAAAAAATCAAACTAGCCTTTAATATTAAATTTTGGAGAATGGTCATGAAAAAATTGTCACATTAACGGCACAATGTTGCCTCTGGAGGTGCTATAGTGCCGCCACTGTCATAAAAATGTAAACATATGAATGATAACAAGTTGCATTTCTAATGGTGACTGACTGTATATAGGAAAGCTGAAACTGGGGAAGGGGAGAGATCCACAGAAAATAAAGCATGCATAATGACGGAAATGACAGCAGATACAAAGATAGATTTAACACAGGAAGTCATGACTAAATATAGAATGTAAGTGAAGCAGCAATGGAGGATAACGTGATATGAAAATTCAGTATTGATTTTTCCTTTTAATTGCTCGCAGTGAATGGTTTAGACAATCTTATCAGTGCTTGAAAGGTCAGTTTTTGATGATACGCTCCACCGTTGTGAATAGTTTCTCAGCCACGTTGTCTGTGGAAGCTCACACGCTCATCATGTCACATATGACCTCCACGAAGCGTTGAGCAGGTACTAGAGGTTATAACTTCAGAATTAAGGGCCTGTCCCACCAGCATATGGAGTTGTACGGGGCTCCGAAAAACTGACACTCCAAAAATTCCCCGCGCCAACGGCCTATCGGCCCGCAGCCGCATTGAGGACGTACGCAGCGTTTCTGATTGGTGAGTATGATGTTGGGACCAGCCTCGCATAACTCCATATGCCTCCGCGGTTCGAATTTGGACCGGCTCCAGGAGGCCGTACGCCTCAAGCGACCACGTTTGGTCGCACTAGAAGCATGCAAACGCATGCTGGTGGGACAGGCCCTTTACAGAACGTGCCTTCAGGAAGATGAGGGATTTTTTTTAGTCAGAAGGTGGTGAATCTGTAGAATTCATTGTCACAGAAGGCTGTGGAGGCCAAGTCAATGGATATTACGGCAGATTGATTCTTGATCGGTACGGGTGTCTGGGGAGAAGGCAGGAGAATAGGGTTAGGAGGGAGAGATAGATCATCCGTGATTGAATGGTAGAGTAGACTTGATGGGGCCGAATGGCCTAATTCTGACCTATCACTATCACAGCCTATCACTTATAACCTTATGACCAAAGATCTCCGCTCTATGATCTTTGCATATGACTTGTTCCGCCTCTGCCAGTCGGCCGATCCCGCACCGACGGAGCATTGAGCGGGTACTTGTTGCTCCTCTGCCGGCCCGGCCCGGCCTGGCCTTGCCCGCCTGCTAGCGGGCGGACAGTCGGTCCCGCGCCCACGGAGCATTGAGCGGGTTCTTGTTGCTCCTGTGCCGGCCCGGCCCGGCCCGGCCTTGCCTGCCCGCCTGCTAGCGGGCGGACAGTCGGTCCCGCGGTCCCGCGCCCACGGCCGCCGCACGGAGCGCCCTCGCCACCCGCACCGAGCGAGACACGGCTCCGGCAGAGAGCGTGTCTGCCATTGGCTGGCCCGGGCCGCCGCAGCCAATCAGGCGTGGCGACACATGGGGATAACAATAAATGCAAGATGGCTCCTCATATAAATCCACGCGCTGAGAGCGGCTTCCCTGTTCGCAAAAAACTCGTTTTTCTTCACATTTTTATGCCATCCGTTTCCCCACCGTGTCCAGAAGGCTGACCGGCGGCTGCATGTTATCGAGCAATCAGTCGAAGATCACAAGGCGATCGGCGCTGTGCGGGATTTGAGTGTTTTGATCTCCTGCTTGGTGGGGGATGAATTAAAGCCCGTCTGTCTGCTGGCTCCGTGGATTACTCGCGGTGTGGCCTCTGGGACGGGCCCAGCCTGCCTGCCTGCCTGCCTGGGCTGCCGCTCGCCGCCAAATGCTGGAATAAAGCCGCCGATATTGGGCTAAGGAGAGACGGCGACTTATTTTGTTACACGCATTCTTAATGGCGGTTTCGAGGTTGGTGTTTTTTCAGTGCCTTCACTAAAGTAAAATGACAAGAGTGTGGCAGGAAAGGCTTTTTTCGATCCGGTCCAAGCAAAAGGGAATGGTTGGAGCAGCAAGGGGGTCCGTCTTTCTAATTGTAAATTATAAACCTCTCATTAAACCTGCGAATGACTCCAGCAATAAGCTGGCGAGTGACTGCGAAACTTTTTGTGTGCCCTTTTTTAGTGTGGCTGTAAACACTTACACAGGCATAAAGGCCTATCCCAGAAATAATGACGAATGATGGTTGGACCAGCGAAGTCTAAGTTGCTCTTTTTGACGGGGTGACTGACTTGGAGTAAATTTTACATTACTGGTTGTATGTAAACATATTTTCGTGTTGGATTGTCCCAATAGATTAATTTCGATGCAGCATTTCATTCGTATTGATCATTCATTCAACATAAATCAAAAGTTATATTTGTAACAACAGGATTTTTTAATTGAAGGGTCTTGCTTTAAAAAAAAACGATTATCCTGTGCATTACATTGGAAAAAGATTTGATCCATCTTGAATAAAAGTTGTCTCAAGTATTCAAAGGTCATATTTCCCCTGTAATTTCGACGTAACTGACAGCGAATAATCTTATCACTTCCTTGTGTCTCCATGAGCAGAATGGAACACAGCCCACAAAGTAAATATAAATAGAAAAACAATGTTGGAAACAATCTACAGATCAGGTGGCGTCTGGGGAATGCATCATCTGTACCAGGAAGTATGATTTAACCATGAGTTTGATCATGACATCCTCTGCAATTCTTTGTGGCCGTCTTGAGGCTCATTATTGGTTGGGTATGTTGAGTGAACTCAAACCCTTTAGTCTTTTTCAACAATATTTATATTCGACCATAGTAACATGTCACCAATCTTTCTTTTATTCAGTGCCTTATGCTTGATAGATGTGGTTCACCTATGCTTTGTTTAGTACCTTAATAATATGTCTATATATTTTTTAACATATTTTCTATGTCACCAATACTTTGTTCAGTACCTTACAATTTTGGATATCTTTGTACTCCCCTCCACCTAGTCTGACCTGCAAGTTGCATTTAAGGTCATAAGGAATAGGAGTAGAATTAGGCCATCAAGTCTACTCCGCCATTCAACCATGGCTGATCTATCTCTCCTTCCTAACCCCATTATCATTCCTTCTCCCCATAACCTTTGACACCTGTACTTATCAAGAATCTTATCTATCTCTGCCTGAAAAAAATATCCACTGACTTGGCATCCATAGCCTTTTGTGGAAAAGAATTCCACAGATTCCCACCATATGACTAAAGAAATGTCTCCACATCTTCCTAAAAGATTGTCCTGTAATTCTGAGGCTATGACCTCTAGTCCTAGACTCTCCCCTTGTGGAAACCTCGTCTTCACATCCACTCCATCCAAGTCTTTAAGTGTTAGACAAAGAGGTGTGAAAGCAAGAGGTGTGAAAGCAAGAGGTGAACATTAAAAACAGTATAATCCCCAAATAAAACCTTGTTTTTCTTTTCCCTGCACCCGTGTGCCATAATCTTAAACAAAAACAGGACTGCTAATGAATGGTTATTGACTTGAAACATTCTTTTCAGATTCAGAGTATTAATGCCACTTTGTTCTTTCATATTTTCAGCACTTTGGGTGCTATACATGGCAAGAAATCAGTTAACTTTCAATGATAACCCCTTCCTTCCTGACCAAATGTTTTTAGAACAATATACTAAGTTGTGTCAAAGAGTAATTTAGAAAAAAGGTAGGGTGGGAGAGACACGTTATTTCGAGCAATGTAGCTGCTTAATATGGAAGTTTTTCTTCTGTTGGTATTTTAAGGTTGAGAAGTACAAATAAAACTCCCAAGCCAAAAATCAAAATTTTATTCTGTACTACCCAGTCCATCCCTGTCCTTTACAAGTGGAGTTACTTTTAAGTTGTGCAAAACGTCTTTATTCTTTGATGGATACTTATTCCTAAAAGAAACAAAGAGTCACAGTGTGACTGAATTTATCATTTGCTGGTGCAAATTATGGGAGAAGTATTTCAATCATTACAATATTGGGCCCATTTCCATTGCATTGTCAAGAAATTACATAATTATGTATGGCCTTATACTTCCATGATGTAACCCACAATGAATACTTTCTGTACAGTTATCACCATTTTGAAGTTGAATGTGATAGCAGTAGAAAATCCCACAAACTATAATTTAGTATGTTATCAAAATTGGCTTTGGTGGTGTTCGTTGATTAATTAAATACTAACTGGAACAGAGAACTGTAGGGATCTCATCCAGCCATCTGACCAGGGAAAGAGGAAACTAGCATTAACATCTCGCCTGAAAAATATCAGAGCTGAGGAACTTAACTTAGACCTTAACGGAAATGTTGGTCTATATTATTATTATTATTATTATTATTAGCTCATTTGGTTTCTGTCGCCAATTACTGTTGTTTATTCAGATCTTCAGAGTCCTGAGTTTAATCTGGACCCCAGGTGCTAACTGCAGATTGTGTACATTCTGACTGGATGGGTGTCTTCCAGTTTCAAGTGCTTTCAACATCCCAATGATACTGAGACTAATTATGTAAAAAGGAGGCAAATGTCAAGAATGGGTTTCTTGACAAAGACTGGTAGATCGATCCTGCAGGTTGGGAAACATGAGATCCAGGTGAGCTAGCCAATTGGATACAAAATTGTCTTGATGGGAGTGGAGAGTTGTTATTCAGATTACAGGACTGTGATCAATGGTTAGCTACAGGAGTCAGTGCTGACTTCACTATTGTTTGTCATTTGGATAGGAATGTTGGTGGCATGATTAGTAAGTTTGTGGATGACACCCAAATTGATGGTATATTGGACAGCCAAGGAAGTTATAGACAATAGGTGTAGGAGTAGGCCATTCGGCCCTTCGTGCCAGCACCACCATTCATTGTGATCATGGCTGATCGTCCACAATCAGTACCTCGTTCCTACCTTCTCCCCTTATCCCCTGACTCCGCTATCATTAAGTGCCCTATCAAGCTTTGTCTTGAAAGTATCCAGAGAACCAGCCTCCACCACCTTCTGAAGCAGAGAATTCCACAGACTCTAAGGATATAACTGTATCATTGTAAACAGTGAGAGCAAGTGTGAAGTGATGCAGAGCGAATGGCAGTGCTCTAGGTTGTGTTGCAGAACAGAGACCTTTTGGTACAAGTACATAGTTCGCTGAAAGTGGCAGTGCAGGTAGGTAGGGTGTTGAAGGCAAATTACATGTTTCTCAGATGAGCGATTTGAGTACAAGAGTTTCAACGTAGTGCTAAAATTATGCAGAGCATTGGTGAACCACACCTTGAGTATTGTGTGTAGTTCTAGTTGCCATTCTACCGGAAGGGTGTGATTAAGCTAGAGAGGGGGCTGAAAAGATTCATAAGGATGTTGCTTGGACTAGAGGGAATGAGTTATAGTTACAAACGTTTTACTAAACCAAACAAGACTGAGGGGTGACCTTATAACAGTTTATAAAATCATGAGGGGCATAAATGAGGTTGAGGAACGCTTTTTCCCACAGTATGGAAGTCTAAAATAAGAGGCCATAAGTTTAGGATGAGAGCGGGAAGATTTAAAGGTGCCTGAGGATCAGGTTTTATTTTGCACAAAGATGGTGGGTATCTCTTCTGCACCCTCTCCAAATTCCACATCCTTCACATAATGGGTGGACTAGAACTGCACACGATACACCAAATGCGGCCTAACTGAAGTTTTATAAAGTTGCAATTTGACACTGACTCTTGTACTCAATGTTCTGACAAATAAAGGTAAGAATGCCATATGCCACCTTTATCACTATCTACTTGTGTTTCAATATTCAAGAAGCTCGCAGTGAGTTAGCAAATTGCATGGTACTAGAAATTGAAGAAAAGAGAGATTGTACTTAATGCTTTGCTCTGTTGAGGCCGCATGGACCCAATGGATGAATTGAGCTCCTCTGTCACTGTATATGATAAAGTGGAGCCAGATGATGGAATGTAAAGCTGTATTGTACTTTAAATAAAAGCTTTGCTTTTTTGCGGGTTCAGAGTTGGATGAGTATAGTATTACCTCAATCACAGGTTGTCCATAGTTGTGTCTGTGATTTGGAACTTTAAAAACAACTGGAAATGCTTTTAGTTTCTTGTTACCTTTGTAGCAAAGGGAATCTTATTATATTTTAGAAAATGTTCCTCTAGATTGTGCTTATTTAGCTCCTCCACAATAATTCAAACTGCTGGTGATGGATTGTTGCATTGACTAAGGCGAGTCTAATCTAGTCTAGTCTAATCTAGTCCCAAAAACTGGAAACCTGGTGCTCTTAAATGGGGTGAGATAAATTGTCTATTTCTGGTTTGTTTTTATTGTAAAGATGAATTGTATTTTGATTTCAGTAATAGCAATGTAAAAAAATGAATTGAACATCTTCAATCTAAAACAATGGTTCAAAAAAACGAAGGCCAGCAATAGATATCTTTTGGAAATTCTTGGAAACTAAAAGGATTATTATGTCCTTGGACTGGCAAAAGATTGTCATTGTACTTTGCTTGTAAAATTCCAAAGCAGTGATCTGTTATTGATAAATCTGACACTTACTTTAGGATGACCTGATGCAACGAATAACAGGCTCTCTGGATAAATGTAAAACTTATGGACATGCAGTGCCCTCCATAATGTTTGGGACAAAGACCCATCATTTATTTGCCTCTTTATGCCTCAATTTGAGATTTGTAGTAGAAAAAAATCATGTTGTTAAAGTGCACATTGTCAGATTTTATTAAATGGTATTGTTATACATTTTGGTTTCACCAATTAGTTTATACAGTGTTTATACATAATCCCCCCCCATTTCAGGGCTCATTAATGTTTGGGACACAGATTGTAAATGAAAGTGGTCATGTTTAATATTTTGTTGCATATCCTTTGCATGCAATGACTGCTTGAAGTCTGAGGTTCATGGACATCACCAGTTGATGGGTGTCTTCTCTGGTGATGCTCTGCCAGGCTTGCATTGCAACCATCTTTAGCTTATGTTTGTCTTGAGGGCTAGTCCCCTTCAGTTTTCTCTTCAGCATATAAAAGGCATGCTCAATTGGGTTCAGATCGGGTGCTCAATTGACCATTTTTTAGCTTTGAAAAACTCCTTTGTTGCTTTAGCTGTAGAACGAACTGCTGGCCAATGAGTTTTTGAGGCACTTGTTTGAACTTGAGCAGATAGGAAGTGTCTATACACTTCAGAATTCATTATGCTACTACCATCAGCAGTTGTATCTTCAATGAAGATAAGTGAGCCAGTACCTTCATACATGCCCAGGCCATAACTGTGTTTCACAGATGAGGTGGTATGCTTTGGATCTCGGGCAGTTCCTTCTCTCCTCTATACTTTGCTTTTTCCGTCACTCTGATATAAGTTAATCTTAGTCTCATCTGTCCACAAGACCTTTTTCCAGAACAGTGGTTGCTCTTTTAAGTACTTCTTGGCTAACTGTAACCTGGGCATCCTATTTTTCCGGCTAACTAGTGTTTTGCATCTTGCGGTGTAGCCTCTGTATTTCTGTTCATGAAGTCTTCTGCAGACATTGGTCATTGACAAATCCACACCCAAAGAGTGTTTCTGATCTGTCTGACAGGTGTTTGGGGATTTTTCTTTATTATAGACAGAATTCTTCTGCCATCAGCTGTGGAGGTCTTCCTTGGCCTGTCAGTCCCTTTGCGATTAGCAAGCTCGGTATGCCTTCAGTAAAAGTTGAGATCACTGTCATACATAGCATTGCAAGGCACTGTGCCCGTTGATGGTTTCAACGATGATGACCAGTGCTCTCTTTTTCTTCTTAATGATGTTCCAAACAGTTGATTTTAGTAAGCCGGAGGTTTGGCTGATGTCTCTAACAGTTTTCTTCTTGTTTCTCAGTCTCATAAATGGCTACCTTGACTTTCATTGGCACAACCTTGGTCCTCATGTTGATAAGTAGCAATAAAAGTTTCCAAAGGTGTTGGAAAGACTGGAGGAAAGAATAGGTGCTGAGAGCTCTCTTATACCTGCATGAAGGAGGCAATTAAACACCTGAGCTATTACAAATACTTGTGAAGCCATGTGTCCCAAACATTATGGGGCCCTGATATGGGGGGACTATATATAAACACTGCTGTAATTTCTACACGGTGAAACCAAAATGTATAAAAACGGCCTTTAATAAAATCTGACAATGTGCACTTTAACCACATGTGATTTTTTTTTTTTCTATTACAAATCTCAAATTGTGGAGTACAGAGGCAAATAAATAAATGGTGGGTCTTTGTCCCAAACATTATGGAGGGCACTGTAGTCAAATGTAGAATCCTGCAGTGAGTTTTACCAGGAGAAATAAATATTGGAAGTTTAATGAGAATCCAACAAATCTTTTGAACGATGTTGGATAAGGGAAGACTCTGATTGTTATGGTTGTTGCAAAGCTTTTGTCTCGTGCCATCTTGGAAATTGGTCTCGTGTGATTAGAAAGCATTGCACAGGTGATGTGATTCTCAAGTGGAAACGTAGTTGAGCAGAGAAAATAAAGGTGTGTTTTACTTGATAATTGATCAAGATGTGAAGAAATAACGACAAAATCATTGTGGTCATTACTGGTCCAGCTGCATTTTCCATAACTAGTTGGATATGAGACGTAATGAGTCTCACACTACGGACAGATCTTACGCATACATTGCCAAGCCAGAACTGGCACAAATATAGCTCCTTCGTAATAATTTGAGTTGCTGATGAGGCCTTGACTATTTGGAATCTGGTGGTTTTGAGTGGGGAGAAACGTTTTCAACGTTGAAAGAAGTAGTCTATGTCAATACGCGATGGTTTTCTAATGAATTTGAAAATGAAAGTATCAATCATCAACCAGTCCACTGCCAAGATCTGTTCTTTCAAAGTATTCTTATGTAAATATATTTGGAGAACTAGCATAGTGGATAAAGTTGCTTGTCTCTAAAATAACTTGTGCATCTGCATGGTATAGTGATTGTACGTAAACTTGTGTAACAAAATGTATAGATTACATTATTAAATTGATTAGATTCAGTGTATACATTGAAAAATAGCTCTTAGGGTATGTTTAATTGAGTGCAATGACATTTTGAGCTGTTACATTTTGAGCTAGCTGTAGGCTTGAAATCTCAATTGCTGCCAGGCAAAACCATACTTGGAAATTGTAACAATTTCGAATTGCATATTTAAGTTGAAAGGTATAAAAAGCTTCCTCAGCAAAGACTGCATGTAATTATAAGTGTCTAATTGTGCTCATTTTCCTTGTTAAGTTTAGTTTAAAGATACAGCGCGGAAACAGGCCCTTCGGCCAACCGAGTACACGCCGACCAGAGATTAACACTATCCTACACACCCTAGGGACAATTTTTACACGTATACCAAGCCAATTAACCTACAAACCTGTACATCCTTGGAATGTGAGAGGAAACCAAAGATGTTGGCGAAAACCTAAGCAGTCACAGGGAGAACGTACAAACTCCGTACGGACAGCACTCGTAGTCAAAATCGGACCCGGGTCTCAGGTGCTGAAAGGCAGCAACTCTACCGCTGTGGCATCGTGCCGCCTGACACATTTATGTGCCATTACAGTTGCTTTGTGGTGTATAGGGGGTTAGAAGTGTCCAGCTACAGTTCATTTGGGTTTATGAGACTAATTTAAGTATTGCCACTATGGCAAGGGAAATTGCTAGCCAAATCATTATCCATTAAAACTGACCTTTTGACACTGCCACAGAACGTTTATACAATGCCTGCGCTTTTTTAAATAAGTGATGTAGATGCATTAAAATGTTTATGGTTAGAAACAGTTCAATTGTTTTGCAGTAATTAACTTTCATATACCATAATGTAACAACAAAAATATTAAATGCTATTTTCTTTCTTTTTCAATAGGCTTGATCGTCTCTTCATTTTACTTGATACTGGTACCACACCAGTAACTAGAAAAGCAGCAGCTCAACAATTGGGTGAAGTTGTTAAGCTCCATCCTCATGAACTGCATAACCTGTTATCCAGAGTAAGTGGATCGATCAAAATCAATTAATTTAAAATATATATATATTTGGCTGACCTACGACGAGTGAGAAACATGCATTTCACCAACTAAGTTTACAACATTTAGTAATCGTTGGTAATGTTATGTACAGCCCATTCTCTGGTAACGGCCATTCCATTTTTATAGATGTTCATAATTCAATATTGTCATTCAATATTCAATATTGCACACAAATTACTCGAGTGAATAATTATCCCTCCACAATATTGTAATGAATGACATCAAATATACGTAAACCAATTTGTGGGGGTGAGGGAAAGAGAAAAAACTAGTTCTGCCTTTTGAAGGAACAAACATATGTATGCATGCCAGACTTTTGAAATTAATAATATCATGGGAGCTCTGTGGTTTGAAGGGATATCCATAAGTCAAGCATTCTTAATCCTGGGGAAGCCTGAAATGGTAAATTAAATATTTTCAATGGCACAGATTTTGTAGTTCTGTGTTTCAACATACAAGTTGAATGTCGATTTTGCATCTATTCCATAGCCTGTCTGGATTACCCATTTTTCCAGACCAACATAGGTCACATAATAATGAAACAACAATATGCCCAAGCCTGCTAATGACTCCCCTCCCTTGTATCTAAAGTGCCATGGTGTGCCAGAAACATAAAAATAAATATAAATATAAAATCTGACTGAGAGTGGAATGACGCCTACGTAACCCTGGCTCCCACCTTTTCTATGACCACTTAGAGCCTCGGCTTCCGACCTCACTCTTGACTCGCACCAGTGAGCCCCTCTCACCTGCTGCTGTTTCTTGCTGTTGACGGTGACTTTATCCGCTGACACTGCTGCCTGCTTCTCCCGTCGCTGCCCAGTTGGCCTCTCCTCTTCGCTCCCCTCCCCCCATTGTTGACGCCGTCTCCTCCTCCTCCCCTGGAGTTACCGACAAACACCACCTTGGTAGTGAGAGCAGGTGAGAGGGGAGGGAGCTCCACGGGGTCCAAGAGCATCCTGTCGTTGTCTGTGGCCTGAAGAAAGCACGTCCTGTTGGGGATCACAATGTGCGCCACAACATCAGCCATGTGAACCGGTGAAGAAGGGATCGCTGGTGCAGACCAGTGGCATTGGTGCCTAGATTTAAAGTGAAACGATGCAAAGTGCTGGAGTAACTCAGCTGACTGGATCAGTCTGAGGAAAGGTCCTGATGTCACCCCTCCATGTTTTCCAGAGATCCTGACCCACTGAATTACTCCAGCAATTTGTGTCCTTTTGTCTGTTAACCATCATCGGCAATAACGGACATCACTCTCTCTGCTATGATCTGTTTACAGTAAACCTTCATTAAAATGGACCATAGCGGAGGGAGTGATGTCCATTGGCCGCAGGTGATGGTTAATAGATAAAAGGACACAAAGTGCTGGAGTATTTCAGCGGGTCAGAATCTCTAGAGAACATGGATAGGTGACATTGGGTTCCTTCCCCAGACAGTTGCGCCAGCACTTTGTGTTTCACTTTAAAAATAGTCGTCGATGTCGCTGGTCTGCACCTGCGATCCCTTCTTCGCTGGTTCACACAGCTGTTGTAGCCCCCACAGGATGCTCTTTCTTCAGGCTGCTGCTAACGACAGAACGTGCTAGTTCCCGTGGTGCTCCCTCTATTACCTGCTATTGCTTCCAAGGTGAAGTGTGTCATCAACTCCAGGAGAGAAGGACGCAACATCGGTGGGGAGGGGAGAAGAGGCCGACTGGACAGAGAGACAGGATATGCAGGTGGTGGTTGTTGAGCAGCGAGCAGAAAAAACCACAACTGACAACAAGAAACAGGTGAAACTGGTGCACCTTGTGTGTTGGCAGTGGAGTCGGAAGCCGGTGCTCAAAGCGGCCGGGGAGCCGGAGGGAGCCGTTGATGGGTCGACAGATCATTCCATTCAGTCGTGTAGTTTGTCAGCACATGATGAGTTATTTGCATCACTCTATGTAATCAAACTGAAATTGTTTGCGCTGATGTGAATTAGTTTTTTTGTGATTAAATCCTGCTTGAATTAGTTTGCTTATTTTATGTTCTAGTCCTATGTGAATTTCTAACTTTTTTCTTTATGATCAATCATTTTTTTTGCTAGATTAAAAGTTTTTGCTTAATGTTTTTAATCACAAATAAACCAATACCAATAAATAAACTTTAAATACCGCTGCAGAAAAATCAGGGCTAAAACTAAGCATTGTAAAGGCTTAGAAAATGTGCTTAAAGTGTGTCTAATTTCTTTTTAATGGCAACATTTTTCTACGTTTATTTGTTATTCCTGCTTCTAGTTAAATTTTGTAGGTTTTAATTTTATATGTGATACTTAATTTAATCAGGAACTGCTTCCCTTCTACTGATACTTTAATGTGATTGGCTGTTCCTCCAGCTTGATAATGTTATATAGCTGGTTGCCGGGAATCCTGTTGAACATGTATCAGAAAAGTGGAAATACCTGTCACTTTGCAGGCTTTTCACAAAACCGTTTTGCAAGGAATTCATTGTCAATTCATTGACTATATATTCTGTTAAAAGTGTCAAATTTGAAAAGGATTGGTAATTGCGCAAAGTCGATAATGGGATGCAAATGGTGGTACTCGTCATAGTCATACAGCATAGAAACTAGACCTTTGGCCCAACTTGTCCATGCTGACCAAGATGGCCCATTGATGTGTCCTATTTGTGGGTGTTTGACCCATATCCCTCTAAACCTTTCCTATCCAAGTCTTTTCAAATGCTAGTATATTACCTGTATGAGCCACCACCTCTGGCTACCCGATCTACCCTGGGTAAAAAGCTCTGCATTTACATGACCTACCCTGGGTAAAAGGCACTGTGCATCTACCCTAGCTACCCTGGGTAAACAGCTCTGCATTTACTCTGTCTACCCTGGGTAAAAGGCACTGTGCATCTACCCTAGCTACCCTGGGTAAACAGCTCTGCATTTACCTGATCTACCCTGGGTAAAAGGTACTGTGCATCCACCCTAGCTCCCCGCGGTAAATGGCACTGCATTTACCTTAGCTACCCGCGGTAAATGGCACTGCATTTACCTTATCTACCCACTCTGATTTTGTATCCCTTTATGAGATCACTCTTCAGCCTCCGACACTTACCTCCCGCAGATGTTAGGCTGGTAGACACAAAATGCTGGAGTAACTCAGCAGGGCAGGCAGCATCTCTGGAGAGAAGGAGCAGGTGACATTTCGGGTCAAGACCCTTCAGACTGAGCAGATGTGAGGCTTACTGGTGTATTGTTCCTAAGATTTTCCTTCCTTAAATAGAGACACAGCATTTGCCACATACCAGTCATTCAGCACCTTGATGGGTCTAATGATGATTTGTATATCTCGGCTAGGGATCCTACAATTTCTTCTTCACCTTCCCACAAGCATCGTCTGATATATTTGATCGGCCCTGGCATATTTATCGACATTCATGCGCCTAAGGGCATCCAGCACCTCCTCGACTGGGATACAGGCTATCCTCGAGACATCTCCATTAACTGTTCCAAGTTCCCTGGCTTTCATGTTTTTCTCTGCTGTAAAAACGGGAACAATTGTGTCGAGGAGCTTTGCCCAGCACCTGCGATTCCACATGTAGATGACCACTTTGTTTTCTGAAGGACCCCACTCTCTCTAGTTGCTCTGTTTCGATTATAAAAAAAATTCACTGGATTATTCTTAATTTTTATCTCCTGGCAAGCACAATCTCCTGCCTCCTTTTTGCCCTCCTGATTTCCTTAAAGTCTTTAACACCTCCAGGGATACATGTGATGGCAGCTGTCTATACCTGGCACGCGCTTTTTTCCTGATAAGAGCAATTTCTCTCATCTCCTTACTCCCAGCAACTTTGCCCTGCAACAGGCACATGATTTCCATGAACTCTCAATATCAGTCTTTGAAAAGCATCCACCACTCTCTGGATGTTCCTTTGCCCACGAACAACCGGCTCCAATCAACTTTAGCAATTTCCTGTCATGGACCGTTAAATTTGGGCCTGCACCAATTCAGAACTTTAACATGTGAACCAGCTCTGTCCTTGTATATAATAATTTTAGAGGTAATAGAACTGTTTCCAAAAGGCTTGCGTGCTGACACTTCAATCACTTACCCTGCCCAATTTCCTAAAAGCAGGTCATGCTTTGCCTTCTCTTTTGTAGGGCTCTACATGTTGCTAATGGACACTATCCTGAACACATTTGACAAATTCCACCCCCTCTAAACGCTTGGCACTATGGCTGTACAAGTCTATATTGGGAACATTAAAATCCCCTGCATATGACAATCCTATATGCCATGCAGCTTCCTGCAATCTCCTAGCATATGTTCTGATTTCCGTCGACTATTTGGGGGCCTCTCGTACACTCCCATATAGGGTTTTTTTCTGATTCTGTGTCTGTGACCAGCCGTGCACCACTAAGATTGACAATGGAGCCGTAGATATTATTGATGTACTGAAGGGCTGGTTGCTGTAAAGTATGACATTAATCAATTAATCTGAAGGAAGTTAAAGCCTACTGTATGATTCCATGTTTTGTGAAATTATTGAATATTAGAATTTACTATTGTACCTCAAATCTTTTCCCCTATTTGATAAAACCATGGCTCTCATGACTGCAATCTAAAGCCTGTATTCCGGACTACACTGATAACCTTTCACCTCTAAATGAATACATTTAACTGCTTTTAAAATATTCAACGACTTTGCTTCAGCCATCTACTGAGACAGAAAGTTACAATGGCTTGCAAAGTTCCCAGAGAAAATAAATTACCTAATTGATCTTAAATGAGTTATTTCTTATTTTTAAACCTTGACCCTTTGTTCTAGACTTTCCTACATGAGGAAACATCTTTTCTCTATCCACCCTGTCAAGGGCCTTTCAGAACGTATCTCAACATGATTTAGTGCCAGTTTGAGTCATTATTTTGCCATGAAATAGACATCCTAATACCATATAAAAACTGTAACTTCCTTTGATCTCAGACCATACTAATAATAACGAGAAAAATATTTATGGGTTGATTCTTTCCAAATAAATGTGGAAATTAAAAAGTTGCTGTCCAATCATCCTGTTTCCCCCACAGTTTAGCAAAAATGAAGTCTCAAACCTTTTTTTCCTTTTGTTTCTCCAAATCTTTTTGTTTTGAGCATTCATGGGTGGCTGACCATGCCCAAGGTACTTAATGATCATCATGCACAGTTATGGAATAAAAACAGAAAATACTGGAAACACTCAGCAGGTCAAGCAGTACAGGTACAGAACTGCTATAACACGATAATTCAGTTCCTAAGAAAACGCACGTAATGAAAGATTGGAGGGAAAAGTGCATTAGGGGCTAGGGAATTTCTGACTGCAATTTTTTTTTTCCTGCAAGTTTTTCAAAAATATAGGTTTTTCTAATAGCTATTGGTTTGTATTATAGCCAAATAACACTTAAAAAAATATAAGCCTAGGAGATTTGTAGTATGCTGAACTCAAGGGTGTGGCAGTATTGAGAAACTAGCTAACTGAATTTAAATTTAACAATTACCATATAACAATTACAGCACGGAAACAGGCCCTCTCGGCCCTTCCAGTCCGTGCCGTTACAGCACGAAATTTGGTAGGTCTTCCTTCAGAAGAAGAGAGACTATGGCTAAATATATATACATATATATTTTTTTAATGCGAATGAAGAGAAAGGGAAGGTAGACAGAGAAAGAAGAACTTGAATTTAAATTCTTTCATGAACTGATAGATGGTTTTGATAGAAGAATATGTTTTGCAGTCACTTAAATATTCCCTTGGGATATGGTGAACAAATAGGCCAGCTAGCAAACCTATGACCAGGAGAGTTCCAAGAGAAACATAAATGACTAGGCAATATTATTTTAAGTGCAATTGTATGAAAAGGTTTGGAATTAACTAATTAAATTATCTTTCTTCGATGGGATCTTTATGCCCACCTAGGTAAGTAGCTGGGCCAGACCTTTGTTTAATTTCTCTGTAGCAATGCCATGCTTGTTCAAGGCTGCACTGAACTGTCAAGAGACAATAGGTGCAGGAGTAGGCCATTCGGCCCTTTGAGCCAGCACCGCCATTCAATGTGATCATGGCTGATCATTCCCAGTCAGCTGCTGACTGGGGGTGATCCCCTGACTATCTTTAAGAGCCCTGCCTAGCTCTTGAAAGTATCCAGATAATCTGCCTCCACTGCCCTCTGAGGCAGAGAATTCCACAGACTCACAACTCTCTGTGTGAAAAAGTGTTTCCTCATCTCTGTTCTAAATGGCTCACCCCTGGGTCTGGACTCCCACAACGTTCCTGCCTCTAGCATGTCCAAACCCTTAATAATCTTATGTTTCAATAAGATTCCCTCTCATCCTTCTCAATTCCAGAGTATACAAGCCCAGCCGCTCCATTCTCTCAGCATATGACAGTCCCACCAGCCTGGGAATTAACCTTGTAAACCTACGCTGGACTCCCTCAATAGCAAGAATGTCCTTCAAATTAGACCAAAACTGCACACAATACTCCAGGTGTGATCTCACTAGGGCCCTGTACAACTGCAAAAGGACCTCTTTGCTCCTATACTCAACTGCTCTTGTTATGAAGGCCAACATGACATTCGCTTTCTTCACTGCCTACTGTACCTGCATGCTTACTTTCATTGACTGATGAAAAAGGACCCCCAGATCCTGTAGTACTTCCCTTTTTCCCAATTTGACACCATTTAGATAATAATCTGCCTTCCTGTTTTTGCTACCAAAGTGGATAACATCACATTTATCCACATTAATCTGCATCTGCCTTCTCGCCCAACTTGTCCTAGTCACCCTGCATTCTCATAGCATCTTCCTCACAGTTCGCACTGTCACCCAGCTTTGTGTCATCTGCATATTTGCTAATGTTACTTTGAATCCCTTCATCTCAATCATTGATGTATATTGTAAATAGCTGCAGTCCCAGCACCGAGCCTTGCGGTACCCCACTAGCCACTGCCTGCCATTCTGAAAGGGACCCATTAATCCCTACTCTTTGTTTCCTGTCTGCCAACCAATTTTCTATCCATGTCAGCACTCTACCCCCAATACCATGTGCCCTAATTTTGCCCACTAATCTCCTGTGTGGGACCTTATCAAATGCTTTCTGAAAGTCCAGGTGCACTACATCCACTGGCTCTCCCTTGTCCATTTTCCTAGTTACATCCTCCAAAAATTCCAGAAGATTAGTCAAGTATGATTTCCCCTTTGTAAATCCATGTTGACTCAGACCAATCCAGTTTTACTGCTATCCAAATGTGCCGTTATTTCATCTTTTATGATTGATTCCAGCATCTTCCCCACCAATGATGTCAGACTAACTGGTCTATAATTCCCTGTTTTTTATCTCCTGTCTTTTTTAAAGTGGGATAACACTAGCTACCCTCCAATCCACAGGAACTGATCCTGAATCTATAGAACATTGGAAAATGATCACCAATTTGTCCACAACTTCTAGAGCCATTTCCTTAGGTTCCCTGGGATGCAGATCATCAGGCCCTGGGGATTTATCAGCCTTCAGTCCCATCAGTCTATCCAACACCATTTCCTGCCTAATGTGGATTTCCTTCAGTTCCTCTGTCACCCCAGATTCTCTGGGGTGTATCCCCTGATAGGAGCAAAGTGGCCCTTCTGCAGTTGTATAGGGCCCTAGTGAGACTACGCCTGGAGTATTGTGTGCAGTTTTGGTCCCCTTATTTGAGGAAGGACATTCTTGTTATTCAGGGAGTGCAGTGTAGGTTTACAAGGTTAATTCCTGGGATGGTGGGACTGTCATATGCTGAGAGAATGGAGCAGGTGGGCGTGTATACTCTGGAGTTTAGAAGGATGAGAGGAGATTTAAAGAAACATATAAGATTATTAAGGGGTTGGACATGCTAGAGGCAGGAAACATGTTCCCGATGTTGGGGGAATCCAGAACCAGGGGGCCACAGTTTAAGAATTAGGGGTAAGCCATTTCGAGTGGAGACGAGGAAACACTTTTTTTCACAGAGTTGAATCTGTGGAATTCTCTGCCTCGGAGGGCGGTGGAGGCCGGTTCTCTAGATACTTTCAAGAGAGAGCTAGATGGGGCTCTTAAAGACAGCAGAGTCAGGGGAAACGGGGAGAAGGCAGAACGGGGGTGATCAGCCATGATCACATTGAATGGCGGTGCTGGCTCGAAGGGCCAAATGGGCTACTCCTGCATCTATTGTTAATTGGCCTCTAGTACATCAGGAAGATTGTTTGTGTCCTCCTTAGTGAAGATGGATCCAAAGTACCTGTTCAACTCATCTGCCATTTCTTTGTTCCCCATAATAAATGTACCCTTTTCAGTCTTCAAGGGTCCAACTTTGGTCTTAACTATTTTTTTAATTGGCGTTATCCAAAGGATGTCTCTTAATGTTGAAATTACCTGTACTGCTAAAAACATTAATATAAAGTTTTTGCATGATATTCTTAACTTTCTTTTGGGAAATTATATCTCTTGCTCTGATTTGTATGGGTATTTTCTTAAGTATTTAGAAGCTCAATGTATGCCTAAAATTCCTGTCCAAGCTCTTGGCTTTCCATTAATTGAATATTATCTGATATTTGATATTTTTAGTTTAAATGCCTGCAACTTATTTTTTGGCTAAACGAAATTCAGAATAGAAATCAGATTAATGAAGTGCAGAACAGTGTGTTCCAATGAAAATGTGCACTTTACAGATGAGAGGACTTTATTTATTGGTTACACCCCAAAAAACACATAAGGCACGGATCGCTGGAATACTAAATGTGTGTGGAAGGGAAATGTTTCTCTTCGCCTGATTCCATTATGTCTTGGCTGTTTTCATTGAGGTGCACAGAGGAAGGAGTAATTTTGTCCTTCTGTCATTGTTTATGTGCAGAAATATATATTTTTTGCATTATGCAGTGAATGATTGGTTATGTTTTCATGGTTACGATGTATAACCATATGGCAGCTGTGTTCTTTATTATAGCAACAGCATCTTGGGGGCTTTTAAACTAGGTAACATGCAGGAAGTCAAACATTCATGGTGGGATATTCCTGGAGGATTACCAAGCCAAGCTCAAGACCTGCTGTAATATGTGCCCATATAACTGATTTCAAAGACTTTCTTGGAAATCGTCAATTTTTATTGCATTTTGTAACATTTAACAGATATCAGCATGTGAATCATAATTGACAAATTGACTGAAGCAATTCTTAAATGTATTTCCAAAATTTGAGAAATTGCACAAGAAAACTTGCCCTCCTCAATGATCTTCATCACAGGCAATGAGTAATGAACCTGGATAC
Organism: Okamejei kenojei; assembly: GCA_035221665.1. Taxonomy (NCBI): domain Eukaryota; kingdom Metazoa; phylum Chordata; class Chondrichthyes; order Rajiformes; family Rajidae; genus Okamejei; species Okamejei kenojei. The sequence continues at coordinate 7,880,894 of CM069145.1, read as the reverse complement.
AAAACTATAGAGTGCATCAATCACTTCTGTTTGCTAAATATGGAATCATTTAAAACTTTACTGTAGCTACTTTAAAAATACTGTATAACATAGGAATCTGCAAATGTTTTTGTTAGTAAACAGTGCAGGCAATTGGAATTGCAATACATTGTTTCCACAATCTAGTCTAGTCAAGTCAATTTTATTTCTATAGCACATTTTAAAAACAACCCTCATTGACCAAAGTGCTTTACAATAGTGCAGGTACTAACTTGCTACAAATAGTGGTAGATAGATCAACAATACATAAATAAATACATACAGCGCTTTCTCAGAGGACCTCAAGAAAGACTTGAAAGTAGAAATACGTTTTAAGTCTAGACTTAAAAGAGTTGATGGAGGGGGCAGTTCTGATGGGAAGAGGGATGCTGTTCCATAGTCTAGGTGCTGCAACCACAAAAGCGCGGTCGCCCCTGAGCTAATGCCTAGGCCATGGGATGGTCAGTTAACCCCAAGATCTGCGAGCCCGTTAAAGGCTTTGTAAACAAAAAGAAGGCACTTACAATTGATTCGGAACCGCACTGGGAGCCAGTTGAGAGAGGCCAGAATCGGGGTGATGTGGTCCCCTTTTCGGGTGCCCGTCAGGAGTCTAGCTGCGGCGTTTTGGTCCAATTGCAGGCGTGACATGGATGATTGGCTGATTCCAGTGTAAAGAGAGTTTCAGTAATCAAGACGGGAGGAGATAAATGAGTGGATGATCTTTTCGAGTGTGCTTTTAAAACGTCATCTGAATGGGCTATATATCTTGTTGTACGTCAGAGACTTGGGCAGACTCAATACTTGGTTGTTGATTTGGCTTAGTGGGTCACTTGCCTCGAACGTGAAAGGTTCTTTGTTAAAGTCCCACTCCAGAGATTTAAGCTAAACAAATCTAAACTGATATTTTGCTGCAGTCTTTTGAAAGAATATTGAAACCACAGCTTAAACAGCAGAGTCTTCTTGGGTGTTCTACCCATATTTATTCTTTGCTTTCTGTCTCTAAAGAAAATTAAATAATTATTTTCATATTTGTGAGTTTCAAATGCTGGCTGGCTCTAGTGTTTCCTTGACTGATTGGGAAATATTTATTTTGCTATAAGCATTTTTTGTGCTCTGAAGTATACATAATAAGTCTATTATTGATTTTCTTTTTGTTTCTTATGAACACTCTTAACAAATTAATTTGTCTATTTGTTTAATGAAATCAAACTTGTTTTAGGGTTAGCTACAGTTTGCAAAATTGGATAAATTGCAATTTTCTGTTTTTCTAAACAAAAACTAGGTGTTAACATATTTACGCAGTCCTAATTGGGACACTCGCATTGCAGCTGGCCAAGCAGTAGAAGCTATTGTGAAGAATGTAACTGAATGGAATCCTACTCCAAAACTCAAGCAAGGTATTGGCTTTATGTGCATGATTCTTATCACCCATTTCTTTTCAATCAAAAGAATTGAACGTTGATAATGCAATTACATAATATTTTCAAAATATTCTTCATGAACTTTATCTGGTGCATTTTTGTTTAACATTTCTCTTCTTAAACAGGTGATTGGCAAATAGCGTTTAGAATTATACAATTCAGGTGCAGCACAGCGGAAGAATTGCTGTCTAGCAGCGCCAAAGTCCCGGGTTCGATCCTGTCTACAGGTGTAATGAAGCCAAAGGGCCTGTTTCCGCGCTGCATCTCTAAACTGAACTAAATTCTTCATTACAGCTGATTGACCGTGAGACCTGTTGTGTACGAGTAACAGCATGGGAATTTAAGATGTTTGGTCAGTCTTTACGGCCCTATGTGATTGAAATAACAATTCTGCTTCCCTTTCAGGTTGTACATTTTCATTTTTTATATGGTGCAAGCTTGTGTTAACCTTATCTCATCATGACCGTGTCCTCTAACATGCCATGTTTTGCTTGCCTTTATATATTTTGCACTGCAGTTCATTATCAGTCTTTCTAGTTTTCTAATGCTTTTGTTTCACAGCAAATATGTCAAATCAGCCCTCGTCAACTTGAGGCACCAAATATTGATTCGTATTCAAGGACAGTTTCTTCCCAGCTGTATCAGACACTGTATCAACAAGAGTAATATTCTGACCTCCCATCTACCTCATTGTACACCTGTGAGCTATCTTTATTGGACTTCAATGTTATACCTTGTACTAAATTATCCGTTGTGCACTGTGGACAGCTTGATTTGTATTCACGTGTAGTCTTCTTTGACTGGATAGCACCCAAACAAAAGCATTTCACTGTATCCCAATACACGTGACGATGATAAACTAAAACTTTAAAGCAGCTATAGTGCCCCTAGGCATGGATAAGGGTTACCACCAACTGTTGGCACTTGGGTGATGATTTGGTACTTCTCTTCTGAATAGCACTCGAAAGAAACACTAAAACTAGCAAGGACACTGAATTCAGGACATCATTTTTCATTACCAAAGATAGCTTGATGGTATGCCAAACAAGTCCTTAAGGACATTTCTGTCAAACCAGTCCTGTGGCTGGCAGTGAACCAACCAACATATGAATGAAACCTATTTGAGCCTCTCTTCAGCAGTCTACCTGTTGATCTTGCACCTGCTGTTGACAACATTGGTAGGATGGACCACTTAAAAGTTCTTGCGGAGATGAATCTTGTTTTCATATGAAGGACACTCTCCATCATGTTGTCTGACAGACACTTTCATCGAACTGAACAGGATAGACTCAGAGCATATCAGGCAGATCAAAGTTGACATGTGCAAAGTGTCCTGAATAGCAGAAGTGCAATTCCCTCCCAAACTGTAACTTCAAGTCCTGGTATTGCCTTGCTTTGCTTTGGCAGTCAAGCCAGGAGATCAACCCGAGTTCAAGAGTGCAGAAAACTGGGAACAGGATAAAATATATTATGTAGACACAAAATGCTGGAGTAACTCAGCAGGTGAGGCAGCATCTATGGAGAGAAGGAATGGCCGACAATTCGGGTCGAGACCCTCCTTCAGACTGTAGAAGGATCTCAACCCAAAACGTTGCCTATTCCTTCTCTCCATGGATGCTGCCTCACCCGCTGAGTTACTCCAGCATTTTGTGTCTTCCTTCAATTTTACCAGCATCTGCAGTTCTTTCTTACACAAAGTATATTTGCATATTTGACAAAGAAGTAACAAAATGCAAAACAACAAAAAAACATGCAACAAATACAGCTAAACTCATAGATCGGATTGAGGGACTGTAATTTAGTTATGAACTGTCAACATTCTGGAGGTCCCAATGTTGAGAGGTTCCACCGAACCACACAAATACTATCGCTGGATACCTTGTAATAAGAGACTCTCCTCTTGACACCCCAAAGCCTTCATTGCGCAGGTTAAGGATGAGGGTTGGCATCATTCACATCAAGACCTGCTTGAATGATACTTCATCCACTCTGTAATCATTCCCTTCCCCTTTGCACACGAGAACTGCACAGTTTTTTCACACAGAGTGGTGAGTTTCTGAAATTCTCTGCCACAGAAGGTAGTTGAGGCCAGTTCATTGGCTATCTTTAAGAGGGAGTTAGATGTGGCCCTTGTGGCTAAAGGGATCAGGGGGTATGGAGAGAAGGCAGGTACAGGATACTGAGTTGGATGATCAGCCATGATCATATTGAATGGCGGTGCAGGCTCGAAGGGCCGAATGGCCTACTCCTGCACCTATTTTCTATGTACACATTACAGAAAATGAATGAATAAAGCTTGCTTTACATACGTTTGTTTTGGCTGTCCTGCAAGCTGATCTTTGTGACTCATCACATCCCATTCTTATCTGGGTTTAGTTTGTATCTAATTGTGCTTCAAGTCCAGGACTAATTGCTGGAAAAGCATATCGGTAAATGAAGAACTGACCAATGTTGTGTAACTAGATGAGATTGCAAGATTTTCCTTCCAAAGTCAAAATGTTCAAATCCAGAATGAATTTTGGTAATTATGACTAATCACTGTTCAATTTAATTTTAGAGCTAGCGTCAGAAAATCCAACGGATGAAACGTCTTTGGATCGTTTGAGCTTTGATAGATTTGACATATCACGTCTTTTGAAACATGGAGCATCTCTGCTTGGATCGGCTGGTGCCGAATTTGAAATCCAACATGAAAAATCAGGTACAATCTTTCATTTTGGATAATTAAAAAATTGGTTTTATTTGAGTTGTAGTCATTGCAATAAATTTCAAATCACAATCCTAATAATAACAATACCAGTGTCGCTCTTACTCTGTCATTACAATATGTTGCTTTGTTCAAACGACGTGGCAATTTTTATTATTTGTTCATAAAACAAGCACATTAGTTAGCATCTATTGTTCATTCCCTGGAGAGATGCTGATGAGCCATTCGTTATCCATGTGTCATGCATGTGATACCTAAATGTTATTAGGAAAGGAGACCATATTGTTAAATATATAATGTGGAGAAACTGCTATCTCCTGGTAATATTGATGTGCAAATTCAAGATGGCTGTATGGGAACATCACTGTTAGGTGGTAATTGCCATGGTTTTGGGTTGCATTGCACCAAGGTGAACTGTTCGTGAAAGTGAATGTTTAAAGTGGTAAGAACAGGATTCTGAGTAGGCTGGATGAATGTTGTAACTATAAATCATCTATGCAAATAGGAAGTACCTGTACACACTGTTTTGTGACAAGTCACTCATCAAAACATTTTACTGTTTGCTTGGCTTCTGATCTGCTGTTGGAGCCATTGTATTTATGTAGCTAGTTGAGTAAATGTCAAGCTAAACGACACAAAGCAGACGGGTCAGGCAACATCCCTGCAGAACATCGATATGTGACGTTTCGGGTTGGGCCTCTTCTAGAAACTGATTTTGGTGGGGTGGGAGAGAAACCTGGAGGAGTGGAGGGGCAGGACAAAGCCTGGCAAATAATGGGGCGATTCAAGTGAGGGTATTTTTTGATAGACGGAAGGTTAGGCAAAGGCCAGATATGAAAAGGCAGAAGATGTGAGACAAAAGGATTAAAGCATTGCAAATTGTGAAGCCAAGGGGAATGGAAGGAGAGGTGGGGAATAGGGGGAGGGGGGTGGGATAGAAAAGGGGGGGGGGATTATTAGTTACCAAAAATTGGGGAACTGAATGTTCATACCGTTGGGTTATACGCTTCCCAAACAGAATATGAGATGCTGTTCTCCAGTTTACATGTGGGCTTACTGTGGCAATGGAAGAGGCCCAGGACAGAAAGGACTACGGGAATGTGAGAGGAAAATGGTTAGCAGCCATTAGCAATCACTGCAGGGGTCAGAAGTGAGTATAGTCACTATTGCGAAGGAGAAGCTGCAAGGGAAGCTGAAAGGCCTGAAGGTGGATAAGTCACCTGGATGAAAATGGACTACACCCCAAAGTTCTGAAAAAAGTCGCTCTGGAGATTTGGGAGACATTTGTAATGATCTTTCAAGAATGACTAGAGTCAAAATTGGTACCAGAGAACTGGAAAATAGCAAATATATCTCCACTGTTTGCGGAGTTAGCGAGGCGAAAGAAAGGAAATCATCGGGCAGTTAGCGTGACTTTAATGGTTGGTAAGATTTTAGAGTCCATTATTGCGGATGAGGTTTCCGAGTACTTAGAAGCACATGATAAAATAGGTCGCGGTCAGCATGGTTTTGTGAGGGGGAGATCTTGCCTGACAAATCTGTTGGAATTATTTGAGGAAGTAAATACAGGTAGACAAAGGAGAGGCAGTGGATGGTGTTTATCTGGATTTTCAGAAGGCCTTTGGAACGGTGGTGCACGTGAGGCTGCTCATCAAGATGAGAGCCCATGGTGTTAGAGGGAAGATACTAGCAAAGATAGAAGATCGCTGACTGGCAGAAGGCAAAGAATGGGAATAAAGGGGGCCTTTTCTGATGTTCCGTAGCGGGTCATTGTTGGGTCAGCTACTTTTCATGTTGTATGATTTTGATGGAATTGAAGGTTTTGTAGCCAGATTTGTGGATGATATGAAGATTGGTGGGAGGTTGTGTAGGGGAAAGCAGGGAGTCTGCAGAAGGACTTGGACAGGTTTGGAGAGTGGGCAAAGAAATGGCAAATGACATACAGTGTAGCAACTTGGACAGTCATGCACTTTGGTAGAAGGAATAATACTATAAACTATTTCCTAAATGGGGAGGATTCTAATGTGGATTCCCAAAAGGTTAATTTGCAAATTGAGTTGGTAGTAAGGAAGGCAAATCCAATGGTAACATTCACTTCAAGGGGACGCGAATATGAAAACAAAGATGTAGTACTGAGGTATTATACGGTGCTGGTCAGGCCGCATTTGGAATATCGTGGGCAGTTTTGGGTCCCATATTTGAGTAGGTATGTGCTGTCATTTGAAAGGTCGTTTATGAGAATGATCCTGGTGATGATTGGCTTAATGTATGAGGAGCGTTAGATGGTTCTGGGCCTGTACTCGCTGGAGTTTAGAAGGATGAGGGGGAATATGATTGAAACCTACCGAAAAATGAAAGTCCTAGATAGAGTGAATGTAGAGAGGATGTTTCCAGTAATGGGAGAGTCCAGGACCAGAGGCCATAGCCTCAGAATAAAAGGAGATGGGGATGGATTTCTTTAGCCAGAGGGTGGCGAAACTGTGAAATTTTATGTGCCATTGGTGGTGGTAGAGACAAAGTAATTGAATATTTGTAAAACTGAGATTGATAGGTCCTTGATTAGTAAGGGGGTCCAAGGTTACTGGGAGAAGGCAGGAGAATGGTGTTGAGAGGGAAAAATAGACCGGCCATGATCAAATGGCAGAGCAGGCTTGATGGGCCAAATGGCCTCATTCTGCTCCTATTTCTCATGAGGTTATGAACCGAAAGATCCACTAGGTCTTGGTGGATCAGTGAAACAATCACCAAGTCTACCATTGGTCTCACTGATGTACAGGAGGCCACATCAGCAGCAGCAGATGCAGTCGATGAAATTAGAGAAGATGCATATGAATCTCTATCTCACTTGCTGTGCTCTGTGGATAGAGGTGAGGAAGGGGGTATAGGGACAGGTGTTAAATCTCCTGTGGTTGCAGGGAAAAGTAGATGGGGAAAGGGCAGCTTGGGTGGGAAGGGATGAGTGAACCAAGGAGTTGCAGAGTAACTCTCATTTCTTAACTTTTATTTGGTGGCCGTTGCCTCTACTTGTGTATTTCTTGCCACTTACCAACATACACCTGATTGTTATCTGCTGCGTGTATATATGCACTGTTCTCTACTGGGATTTTTTAGTAGAACTTCATATCGCAATCAGCAGCAAATATCCCTACTTCTAATCTAATGATAGAAGCAGGATCATTAATGAAGCAGCAGAAATTGTTTGTGGTTACAATCCTGTCCCAACCTGAACTGAGACTGACATTCAATAACCATAGCATGCAAAAGCAAAATGTTGACATTGCTAATCTGATAAAGCAGTATGTTACTTAGAATGGACTGGCATCAACTTCAAATTTCATGTTTTGATTCTCAAATGGTGCCTGCCAGGTGTTTTTGATTTTTATCGTGGATACTACCTAGTCTTGAATATTGTTCCCTGATCCACTCATGGGTCATGCCTGCAATAAATTTAGATGTATTTAAACTCCAAATTCACTAGAGTGGTGCTCAGCATTAATATTGATTTATTGTCACGTGTTGCGATATAATGAAAAATATGCTTGGCGTGGTTATGAGTCGACTCTCACTGTACGCGAGTGCAATCAAGCCATGCACAATTACAATTTGCAAGCAAGCCATGTACACATTGTAAGTTTACATTTGCATGTACAATTGCAGTTGCTTGTGACTTCAATTACAACAGGAAAACACCACAGAGTGCAGAATATAGCATTGTAGTGTTTACAGTATTGCACACAGAGAAATTGCAGATTTAAAAAAAAAAGTGCAAAGGCGACAATGAGAGGTTGGGAATTCGGGGTGAATATCATCCTTGATTATGTGTAGGAAAGAACTGCAGATGCTGGTTTAAATCGAAGGCATACACAAAATGTTGGAGTAACTCAGTGGGTCAGGCAGCATCTCAAGATGTCCTCCTTGATTATGTTGGCTGCTTTCCTGAGGTAGCATGAAATGTAGATGGAGTTGATCGTGGGGGGGGGGGGGGGGGTGGTTGTGATGGGCCAGATGCACAATTCACTGCAATTTATTGTGGTCTTAGACAGAGCTGTTGCAAACCCAACTGTCATGCATACCAATAGGATGCTTTCTGCAGTTCATCCGAAGAAGTTAGTAAGAGTCATTGGAGACGTGCATAATTTCCATGGTTTTATGAGGAAGTGGGAGGCAATGGTGTACTTTTTGTCCATAGCTTCATTTAATTGGTCCAAGACACATTGTTGGTGATATTTACATCTAGAAAATTGGAATTCTCGACCATCTCTACCTCGGCACTAAAGATGTTGATTTCATCCTTATTTCTTGAAGTTTCTAGCTCCTTCTCCATCAATGATGACACACAAAGTTGTTGTCTTGACACAATGCTGGAGTAACTCAGCGGGACAAGCAGCATTTCTGGAGAGAGGAATGGGTGATGTTTCGGGTCGAGATGGCTGAAGAAGGGTCTCAACCCAAAACGTCACCCTTTCCTTCTCTCCAGAGATGCTGCCTGTCCTGCTGAGTTACTTCAGCATTTTGTGTCTACCTTTCATTTTACCAGCATCTGCAGTTCTTTCCTACACACTTGTTGTCTTGACATATCTCTTATCTCCTTCTTGTACTCTGTCTTGTCACTTTTCAAGATCCAGCCCTCTACAGTGGTATTATCTTCAAACAGTTAAATGGGGTTAGAGCAGTGCATTGGGAGTACAAGTAAGAGTCTTAGACCACATTGTTGTGGGGCACTGTGTTGAGAATTTTCACAGAGAATGTTTTGCCGGTTCTCCCCGATTGTGGTCTTTGGGTAAGAAGTGAAGGATCCAGTTGCAGATGTGGTGCTAAGAACTAGATTGAGGAATTTGTTTTGGATTACAGTGTTGAAGGAGGACTATAGTAAATAAATAGGACATGGGTGCATTACATGACATGGGTGTCCTTGTTATCTAGATGTTCCAGGGATATAGTAGGGCCAGGAAGATGGCGTCTGCCGTGGACCTGTTGAAATAGTAAGCAAACTGCAGTGGAGCAAGGTTCTCTGGGAGCCAGGAGTTAATGACCAGCCTCTTGAAGCACTCATGATGATGGATGTCAGGTCTACTGGACAGTAGTTATTAAGGCACACTACCTTAGCTTGTCAGCATTATTGATAATGTCTTCAATGATTTGAGTAGAAACGGGGTAGTTGGATTGATATCCCATATGTTTTCTAGTTGTAGAAAAAAGCTATGACAAGAAGTAAAAAATAAATAAAACTGGATGTTCCACCCAGCATGAAAGTTGCCTTGGATAGATTTGGGCATGTTAAAATCACAGAATATAAACCAAAAATGCTGGAGGTTTATATTCTGTTACTAACTCAGTAACAGGCAGCATCTTGCGAGTGAATGAATGGGTGATGTTTCGGATCAAGATCCTTCTTCAGACTCTTGCCCAAAGTGATCCTTGCTGTCGTGTTGAGATGTGTCTAAATTGGCAGAGCTGTCCCAGAGAATAGTCCAATGCAGCTTTGGATAACCTATCACAGATAACCCATTTTCAGCAAGTATTATAGTCTGTTTCATTTTTTACATCCTGTACAAGCAATTATGTCAGCAATTAGGACCCTGGGAATCCTAAATCTTGTTGCAGATTGGATGAAGTCTTCAAGCAAAGCATCTGGTCAAGTACAGGCAGTATAACCTGGCTACTAATTATCAGCAGCTGCCTGCATATGAATAATCAAAATTGCTCTATGTTGGACACCTTGTGGAAGAAGCATGGTATGGGTGGTGAACTTATGTGACCATCATCAGAATTGGCTTGGTAGAAAAACTCCTGATGGAGCCATGCAACCTGGGATTACAGTGGGTAGGAAATGATAAGATACAAGACAAACCTACTTTTGATTTTCAACAGTCTGTCTTCGTCTTTTTCCTTCTTTGTGATTTTAGATTGTTGTAAAATGTATATTTTAGTTTATCTTTAGTTTTGTATTATGTGGGGGGTTGGTGAGTCTTGTCTTACCTCTTTCCTCGATGGAGTTGCGACTCGTTCCGTGTCATATCTCCATCCGCACTGCGGCCTAACATTGTGGAGTTGGCAACCTTTTGCTGGGACTTCTAGAACTCCCATGAAGCCTGTGGACTTTAACATCTATGAGTGGGCGATCCCTTTGCCAGGGAGCTCACGGTCCCTAGCTAGCGACCGACTTCGGGAACTCCAAACTGCAGGGGTTCAACCGCTCCGATGCAGGAGCTTAGACCGCCCCGACGTGGGAGCTCGATTGCCGGCTGCGGATGGTTTGACTCCACCGATCACGGGAGGAAAGAAGATAAGACTTTTTTGCCTTCCATCACCAGGGGAATGTAGAGGAGCCGGTGTGGTGGATGTACCTGTCAATCTTTTATGTAATTGTGTGTCTTATTGCTTTTTTGGTACGACTGTATGACAAACCAAATTCCTCGTATGTTACAAAACATACTTGGATAATAAATTGCGATTGTGATTATGATTATGATTACACTTGCTATAGATGTATCTATTCATGGAAGTGCAGTAAAACTATAATCCAACAATGATTGTTTGGAAATCGTGATGTCCAACATCTCGCTCGCGTATTATTCTTGTATGTGAGTCTGAGATCCAGAGTCAGGCATGCAGCCAGAGCCAGGTATCTGAAGTGCAACCAGAGTTGAGATCTGGACTGTAGCTGACAGTGCTGCCAGTGATGAGGGGCCAGAACACCGCCATCAAGAATAGGGTAGGATTGATGCAAAGCTCTATTTTGTTGTTATTGATATTGTTGCCTTCCTGCATTGCCTAATCAGAATGCTGTTCTTGTATCTGACATGAAAATGCACATATGCTGAAGGGCAAGGGACAGTGGTAAAATGCTTGTACAATCTAGCTTGCAAATTGATCAGTATAAGTTTAGGTTAGGTGTGGTGTTGCCCTTTTTATGTTCGCTGCCTTTTGTTTACAGCCTTAGTGATACAGTGTTCTCCAGAGCTATGATATGCAATCATGCTTGCACCCTGTTATGCGCAATAATACAGCAATGGAACAAGAGCTTTGTGTGAATGTTCTCCAGAGTTTGAATGATGTGGCTATCGTGGTTGAAATGCTGACAGTCTGTAAGCTATAAAATAATGTGAATCTGGGTGATCTGTAAATTGCACAGTGTCTTGAGATTGTAAGTACAGTTGACAAGATGCAGCATATGACCTGCAGACCATTGACTTCTTGCAGCACTGCATCTGGCTGAGTGACTAGACCCATGCTTCAAACAATTCAAATATACATCTCATCTCTGAGCTCAAGATTCAAGAGTTTATCGTGATGTGTACATAGGACAATGAAATTCTTGCTTTGTTTCACCACAACAGAATATAGTAGGCATGAATACAGAACATCAGTGTGTCAATATACCATTATATAAATATATACTCACATGAATAAATAAGCAGAAAGTGCAAATACACAGATAATGTTCTATTAATGTTCAGAGTTTCCGTTCAGTTTAATAGCCTGATGGCTGTGGGGAAGTAGCTATTCCTGAACCTGGACGTTACAGTCCTCGGGCTCATGTACTTTCTACCTGAAGGTAGCAGGGAGATGTGTGTGTGTGTGTGACCAGGATGGTGTGGGTCCTTGATGATGCTGCCAGCCTTTTGAGACTGCGATAGATCCCCTTGATGGTAGGGAGGTCAGAGCCGATGATGGACTGGGCAGTGTTTACTGCTTTTTGTAGTTTTTTCCAAGTTGCCGAACCAAGCCACGATGCAACCGGTCAGCATGCTCTCTACTGGGCACCTGTAGAAGTTAGAGAGGGTCCTCCTTGACATACCGACTCTCCGTAATCTTCTCTGGAAGTAGAGGCGCTGATGTGCTTTCATTATAATTGCATCAGTGTTCACGGACCAGGAGAGATCTTCAGAAATATACACGCCCAGGAATTTGAAGCTCTTGACCCTCTCCCCCAGCGACCCGTTGATATAAACGTGACTCTGGGTCCCCATCCTACCCCTTCCAGTCCACAATCTGTTCCTTGATCTTGTTGGTGTTGAGGGCCAGGTTATTGTGCTGGTACCATTTGGTCAGTCGGTCGATCTCTCTTCTATACTCTGACTCATCCCCATCAGTGATACATACGTCCCACAACAGTGGTGTCGTCAGCGAACTTGATGATGGAGTTCGCTCTATGACCGGCTACGCAGTCATGAGTATAGAGTACAGCAGGGGGATGAACACGCAGCCTTGAGGTGCTCCCGTGCTCTTGTGGTGGTGTTTATATTTTTAGCTTTTTGCCATTTTTATAGACACTATTTTACATTATTGCAAGTGTGAAAATCAAATTAGTCCCTTGCTGGTACAGTGCTTCATGCCTGGGATTTACATTTTTCCCTACTAATCAACCCTACTAATTAATTCCCTTTGTGCTTTGTTCCAGGTGAAATTGATCACAAGGAAAGAATAGCTCACCAAAGAAAGTTGTTACAAAAGAAATTGGGCCTTGATATGGGAGCGGCTCTAGGAATGAACACGGAAGAGCTATTTAATGATGAAGATCTCATTTATAATCCCTCTCCAACGCCAACTGTACTGAAACAGCCTGTAGGTAGAACCTCGGGTTGTTTGACTTCAAGGAATCATGCAGTGGGTTTGGCTTCTTTTGTGCTTCTTGTAGCTTAAACTCTGCATGTTTGTAGCAATGTTTCTCATTGTGCAACTATTAAAATGGAACAAAGCTTCAGGGTTGTGATTTGGAGTTTGTACAGATTAATGATGTTACCAAATTAGTGGGATCTCCTAGCATTTATTGCAATGAGATGAAATGTAAATGAAGAGAAGTCTTCCTACATGCGTCCATATTCAATGAGGGATTTCTTAGCATTGAAGACAGCTTGGAGAGGATAAATCCAGAGTATTTGAGGAAGAACAGATTGGGCCTTTATTCATTGGCATTCAGATAAAAATGGGCAGTAATCTTACTGAAACACCAGACTTTGAGAGGGCTTGACGGGTTGGGAGGATATTTTCCCTTCTGGAAAATTAAGAACTCTGAATATTATTCAAGAATGAGATCACCTTTCTAAGACTGATTTGAGGGAAATTTATTTTTTGAGGTTTATAAATATTTTGAATTTTCTAATGCAGAGAGCTAAGGAGGCTGAGTCATTGAATGTGTGTCAATCTGAAGTAGGTTCATGGCTACAATTTTGGGGAGTTGAGGTGCATGTTAAACTGGCAGGTAAAGAGAGGAGATTAAAATTGGATGTGATTCTTTTTGAATCTCGTGGGCCGCACCCACATGGCCCCTCCTCCTCCCATTATTTATGTCCTTGAGAAAAGGAAATAATTAAAAGGTAATAATTATTTTCTAAGCAGTTTGCAGTTGTCTTCATTTTAAACTGAGCATTTTTTTTCAGTGGAAAATTAAACAAGCACCTGGTACTTTCCATGGAGCATGCCAACAGATCTTGCTCTGACCGCATGTGTGTATAAAGTGATAGACATCTGCAAGTTTACAGGCACATGTGGAAATACCAAACTTGTAAATATAAAACCGCTTTTTTTCCCCATTACATTGGTATCAAATGCCTTGGTTTCTTTTATCCTGAATTAAAAGCTCCACCAGAGTTGGTATTAAAGAAAGATTTGTAAGAAAAGCAGCTGTACACTAGCATGGGGCATTGATGCCCGTGGCTCAGTTGCAAATGTTGGAATCAGTTTTGTGAATCATTACAGGCCAGAATTAAAAGTGCGCAGATCTCCCTAAGTGCTATAAGAGCTAAGATGCCCCCAAATAAGAGAGGGTGAAAGTTATGGCAAGAATTGAAAAGAGCAATAACTTTTTAGTTGTAGCATTGCTGAAGCAGGATCCACTGTGGGTCAGCAAGCATGGGGGTGAAGATGAACAGGGCTTAATGCAGCATTTTGGGGTTTAATATGTGGATGGAAAAATTAGGAAAAGTTAGTCTGGATTTGTTAAGAGTGGTTGAGGTTTCTTAAATTGTAAAGCTGAATGAGGTAGTAGCAGGATGAGTAGGTATTAAGGAGGTGCAATTTGTTACTTTTGTTGATGGTGTCGATTACAGACTCGTGGCTTGTCTAGGAGTCAAATATGGCTCGAAGATACAAACTTACTGGAATCAATGGCTGCACTTTGGTTATGGAGTCAAGATTATAAATTTGGTCTTTCAAACTTTTCTATCTTCTGCAGAGGAAATGGCTGGGATATAAAGTGTCCTTGAATATGTTGGCTTCAGCACAACATGTAGATTGGTGGGAGGGGGTGGAACGTCTATGTTGGTTTGCGTGTAGACTGGACTGTGTTCACAGTTCTGTGCAAATATTTGTGGTCTTGAGCACAGCTGTGTTGCTTCCTGACAGCCTGCTTTCTATGGTGCATCTGTAGAAGTTGTAAGAGTCATTGGAAATATTATTGAATTTCCTTTGTGTTCTGAGGAAACATCGGGGTTGTTTTTTCTTGACCTTGGCATCAATGTGGTCGTACCAGGACACATTGTTGGTGATATATATGCCTGGGAAATTGAAACTATGAGCCACTTCCACTCCAGCATCTTTGCAGTCTGGATCATCTACGCCACTCCGCTTCCTGAACTTTCTGACTAGTTCCTTCGTTGCGCTGACATTAAGGGAGCGGCTGTTGTCGTTAAATCATGTTACTAAACTATCTCTTTCCTGTACTCCATCTGACCATCGTATGAGAGGGAAAGGTTTTATAAATGCTCTTAAAGCAGGGCCCAAGTTTTCCCTTTTGTGTCTTGAATAGTTCATTTAATTATAGATTTGATGAAGGGCCATTTGCCCAAAGTAATTTCTGTAATCTGTTTAGCGATAGGTAGAAATTAACATTGTTGAATTTTAAGGAATTTGGGAACACTAGTGTTTTCAACATTATTTTTCCAACAATAATCTTGATCAAGTGTGCAGTTTAAATGTTCTGGCAGACTATGATTGGTTTAATAGCTATTCATAAATCCATTAGGCTGCTGGGAATGACACGTGTTGCTACCAAAGCACTGGGGTTTGTAGGTAGACACAAAACCAGCATCTGCAATTTTGTGTATTCCTTCCATTTAACCAGCATCTGCAGTTTTTTTCCTACATACTTATGTTTGTAGCCTTGTTTCTACCCAGAACCTTCACCAAATGTGACGGTGAATTTAATTGTGAATATACACAAACATCCAGTTACTAAGTTTATTCTTGATGATAGACACTTCCATTCCTATCCTTTTCCATTTTGCAAAACCATGCTTACTAACATTTCTAACTACCTTGATCTGTGATCTGTTCAAATGTAATTCTGTTTCAACTAAAATACATTTGCCTAGTAAATGGAAAATATGTCTTGCTTCCTAGGGCAACTTAAGTAAATGTCTTCAATGGATCTTTGCCTTTCTATCTTCAATTGTCAAATTCTTAATGAACTAATTTTCACTATTAAAATACCCCAGCAACAACAATTACAGTATGATAACTTTTTTTTTGTATGGAATATCACCAAAGAATGCAATAATTTGTACAACTTCTTTGATCCGGCTTTATTACCATCACATCGTGGGTTGTTGATTAATGCCAGACCTCTGTCACTGCTGGCATAAACTGTTGCTACAGGCTCGGACAATGTTTCCCTTCCTGCTGGAAGATTTGGGGTAGTATTTAGTATCTCTCCAGTCTTATAGACAGTGCATAGTATGTACCTGGGTTAGAAATATGTGGGTTTTCTTGCCCTTTCCTATTTGTATTTGGGTTGGAAATTTAAAAATTGTTAACTAGCAATTACTGTTTATGATCAAGTTTTCTAAAAGTTATTTTGTACAGATCTGTTTTTTGCAGATTATACGCTGTTTTCTGATATTTCACATTCAGAGGTACCTTTAGTGCAACAGGGAATTAATTTGGATGTATCAGAGAAATGTTCAATTAATCCAAGGTAGAATGGAAACATTAAAAAATGTTTAAATGGATTTGCTGTTCCAGAAGCTATTGTAGAAGTAAGCTTTTGAAAAGGCACTTTCAGTACAAAATCAAAGCAGTGACTATTGCTAGAAGCTTCCAATGCTGAACGAATGTAAATAGTCGACTACTTTAATTTTTTTTTGTGGTTTTTCTTTTTCCTGGAGTATTATATTTTAGAAATTATCAAATCGTGTAAATATGAATTAATGAAATGACTGTTCAATCATAATTACATTTTGCAAGTGGATTTGGGAGGACCTGTCATTCTATTCTGACATGCTTAGCAAGATATGCATATTCCTACCCAATCTCCATGCAAAAAAGTATGCAGATGTGGCTTATTGTAGCTGCACAGTCGTCATGAAGCAAGATACCCAATTGATGTTTATTCTCTTTTGCTCAAGCACTACCAAGCCAACTTAACTATTGCTCTCATTGAGAAACTGACTACACATTGACCAAGATTTAAACAATAGACTTTATAGGCTATGTGAAATAACTATAAACATGGTAATATGACCAATTATTTAGGGTGCTTTGTTTTTAAGCACTGTGCTTTATGATGATAACTATCATGCTGGTTAACATGTTTTCCTCTTTTTGGTAGCTTGTTCAGGCTGCTGATCTGATTGAAGCTGAATTTCAACCAGGAATGAGCAGCAGACAGAAAAATAAAGCAAAGAGGATGGCTAAGCTGTTCGCTAAACAACGATCCAGAGATACCATAGAAGGAAATGCAAACAATGAAAAATGGTATGGACAACGTTTGCTTCCGTTTTTAATTGTGCTGAATAACCTTAATAGTTGACGACAAAGCCATGGGAAGTTATTATAACTAGTGTAATGGCTTTGGGGTTTAACTTTGTTATATTTTGTACTGATGAGATTCCATTGTACAATTAAGTTTTAGCTACACTTTTTCATTCAATGTAGAAACTCGAGCCATTTTCAGGGAACTGTGTACTTGTACCCTTAGATCCCTCTTCTCTATAACACCAGGGTTCTAATGTTCACTGTGAACATCCTGCCTGGGTTTGACTTCCAAATATACAACACTTCACACTTATCTGAATATGTTCCTTGTTACCAATTTCTTGCTTTGCTATTGTTAAATGTCATTTGAACCAAGCACAGTAGTTATCTGAACACACTTAAATAGAGAATGTATTTTTAAACTCTATTGTAGGTATTTAAACATGTTTGCCCACTACTTCTGAAACTGTAATGGACGACAGCTTATGATGCATCTGGCATGTGGTAACTTAAAGTATTTTTGGTGGGCAATTCAAATTACTCAGTAAATGGGGGAAAAAACTAATAGGAGATTTTGTTAAATGGGATTTGCACATTGATTTATAAATAAGTAGAATGGATATCTGTGGTTCAATTGATACGGTCGCATTGATATCAAGAATACAGATTTATATGGGTTTACTTTAATCTATACTGAGGTCAGCCAATGTAAGCAATTATTCTGACATTAGCCAAAAAATACCGAACCAGTGAGTCAAAATTCACATAGATTTTTGTAATCTTTCCAGCTAGTGTATGTATATATCTAATTGTGAGGTCAGGTTTGCAGCCCTTGATGAAATTTTTCCAGCACCCAAACATTCAATGGACTACCAACATTCACCATCAGCATTTAGACAAAGAATGACCACAAGAGCAACTGAAAGGTTGTTATTGAGCCATTTTAAACTTGCATATATGAGGAGGGATATTTGGAAAGGACCAATTTGAAACGGGTTTATAATTTACTGCTAAATGCGTGGGAAAATTGTAGCAGTAGTTCAGCCATGGAGTATAATTTTCTTTGTTTTTCTGTAATATGAGGAGGAATTAGTCAGTTTTAGCTGTGATTCAAATGTGATAGATTGGGATAAAACCCTGAAGTATAACATGTTTAGGAATGATCTAATTGAGCAATTATTGTGTATTGAATGTATTGCAAGTGGCAGAGTTATTTGTTATCAAGTGTCTTTTACAGTACCTTCCTCAACTATTTCCTCTGGCTGAACACCAGAGCTCAATCAGCCTGGACCTACCTGATCTCAATAGACAATAGGTGCAGGAGTCGGCCGTTTGGTCCTTCGAGCCAGCACCGCCATTCAATGTGATCATGGCTGATCATCCACAATCAGTTCCCCCTTTCTGCCTTTTCCCCATATCCCTTGAATCCGCTGTCTTTAAGAGTTCTATTTAACTCTCACTTGAAAGCATTCAGTGAACCGGTTTCCACTGCCCTCTGAGGCAGCGAATTCCACAGATTCACAACTGTCTGTGTGAAAAAGTATTTCCTCATCTCCGTTCTAAATGGCTTGCCCCTTATTCTTAATCTGTGGCCCAAGGTTCTGGACTTCCCCCAACACTGGGAACATGTTTCCTGCCTCTAACGTGTCCAAACCCTTAATAATCTTATGTTTCAATAAGATTCCCGTTCATCCGTCTAAATTCCAGAGTATACATTCCCAGCCGCTTCATTCTATCAACATGTCAGTGCCGCCATCCCGGGAATTAACCTTGTGAACCTACGCTGCACTACCTCCACAGCCAATCTCCTGGTTACCAAACGCGTTAAGTCCCCTTACCACTCCCACACTGACTTTTCTGTCCTAGGCCGCCTCCATTGTCAGAGTGAGGCTATACGCAAATTGGAGGAACAACATCTCATTTTTCACTTAGGCAGCGTACAACCCGGTGGTATGAATTTGATTTCCCTAATTTCAATAAACCCTGCAATCCCCCTCTCTCCATCCTTCCCCCACCCAAGGCACACCAGGTTTCCGTTCTCACCTAGCAAACTGCTAACAACAGCCTGTTTCCTTTATCATTGTTACCTTTTTGCATATCTTTCATTCATTTGTTCTATATATCTCTCTCTACATCACTCTCTATATCTCTCATTTCTTTCCCCAGACTAGTCTGAAGACGGGTCTTGGCCCAAAATTTCACCCTTTTCTTCTCTCCTGAGATGCTGCCTGTCCCAATGAGTTACTCCAGCATTTTGTGTCTACTTCCTCTGGTAGCTCATTCCATATACCCACAACTCTGAATGAAAAGCTTCACTCAGTTCCTATTAAATCTTGCCCCTGATTCCATTGTAGGAACAGGCAGTTTCACACTACATTAAAACCCAACATGTACTTTACACCCTCCTTCTTCTGAATGATAATTAATGTATATGGAGAACATTTTGACACCAACTTACCATCTATAGTGTAAGAATGAACTGCAGATGCTGGTTTAAACCGAAGAGACACAAAACATCTACAGTGCTTATTTAGTATGTGCTGCTGATCCTGTTTATATTTTGTAGCCATTCAATATTGTATTTCAAAAATGTCATGAACAATTATGGTAGTAGTATTTCATTTATCAGGGATTCTTCAGTTAGCCTCATTTATACATTTATGAAGACTAAACACATTTACTAAATATTTCGGCATCCATGATAGAACAAAAAATTGTTTCGCTAATATGACATATCTTTCAGGCAAGCTTATAAAATGCTATCCCTTTGCAAAATGTCTGGGCAGCAGCAGTACAAAATGATTTTGTACTGCCAAAAATGAATTTGTTTATTTTAGCTTTTTAACAAAATTACATCCGAAATTAATGTTAAATACCTAATGAGATGATGCAACTAAAATAGCTTTGCCAATCTTTATTTTACAGCAATGATAACGTTGATTTGGAGCCAGAAGAAAAACGCAGAAAACTTGCAAATGTTGTTATTGAACAGGCAGCAACTGAATCAAAAGTGTTGATTGATAACATTCTTGATAATTCCTCATTGTTCGATGAGGTGAGATGAAAATATTTCATGTTTAGAATTAAATGCAATTGAACAGCGGATACATTTCTCAAATTGGGGATTTCTGATTCATAAGACTAGAAAAAATGAAAAAATTAAAACCTCTTATTCTCTGAATTTGTTTAAGTAATACAGTAATATTTCACAAATTATATTAATTTAATGATTAACCAGCTATGATAGACAGTTGTGATGTACTAACAAACAATGTTTCCACACAGTCAAACGAATGGCCATTGGAAAGCTTTTGCGAAGAACTTTGTAATGATCTTTTCAACCCATCATGGGAGGTAAGATGATCCTTGTTATGTGTCTTGTGGATATACTCGCAGTTAAATGCTGCACTACTTTATCGGCATAATATACTTTAAATTAAATCAAAACTGTCATTCTAATTTGGCCAACAACCTGGATTCCGATCAGCCATTATCACAATGAATGGCGGTGCTGGATCGAAGGGCCGAATGGCATCCTCCTGCACCTATTTTCTATGTTTCTACTATTTTGTTTGTAGACACAAATGCTGAGTAACTCAGCGGGTGAGGCAGCATCTATGGAGAGAAGGAATGAGTGACATTTCGGGTCGAGACCTTTCTTCAGACTGGTGTTGGGGGAGGGGGCGGGACAAAGAAAATAGGCGGAGACAGTAGGACTAGTAGGAGAACTGGGAAGGGAGAGGGAAAGGAGAAAGCAAGGACTGTCTGAAGTTAGAGACGTCAACATTCATACCGTGGTTATGTGAAGTAATATCACCAGAAGTACAAGTAATACATTTCTAATGAAGCAGGTGCACTAGCCAAAAATGAGTTGGGAACAATATTGTTTACGTGTTTGTGTACCTCCTGAGACATCGGGATTGTTTGTGCAATGTCAGTTGAGGTGCTAATGCCCCAGTTTATACAGCTAATCTTAACGTGTTATGTTAAATTACATGATCATTATGTTTAGAAATCAGTGTCCAATGGGTCTTGAGCATGGATAATGCATGCAATTATGCACGGTTGCCTGATTTTTAGGTCCAGAGATTTGCATTTTATACTTCTCATAACATTGGAGGTTCTTGCTTACTTTTCTGTCACGTTTCACTAATTTCAGTAATTTATCACAAACATGTTGGTATGGCATGTTGGTTTGAACTACATTAAAAGTAGGGTTTTCTAACTGGGTGCAAGAATGTAAAATGTAATTTTGAAGCCAAATTTGATTCAAATACAATTTTTAATTTTGCAATTTGTGAAATTATAGAATTTGTATAATATCTGTATTATCAATAGTTTCATATCTGTATTAGGCATATCACAGGCAAAACTAATAGAATGAATATTTTTTCAAATATATTCAAGTTTAGTCTTTACTTTGTCTTTTCAGTGGATGCTGTCCCAACTTGAGTGCAAATACCCAGCTCCATTTTGTCGTATTTCACTGATTTTGTGTCAAAACATAATGGCATGTGGGAGCTCAAACGATGTCCAAGAGCATTTAAAAAAACAAAGCCATCATCTTTTCTTACTTTGAACTCATTTACATTGGGTTCCAGAGATCACAGAACTGTGTTTAAATGCTACTAATTATGTTAGAAACTTGTAAGTAATGTATTCCAACAGCATTAAATATGTACCATGAATTTTTTTAAATGATCATGTCACATCCATGTTTATTTGTTTTTGCTATCAGGTTCGTCACGGTGCAGGAACTGGGCTGAGAGAGATATTGAAGGCACATGGCAAGAGTGGGGGTAAAATTGGAGACAGCACTTTAGAAGAGGTACGTGGTTTGTGAAGTTTGTTAACTTTAATTTTTTGGGCCATGATTTCAAAATTATAATCTATTAAAGAACATGTGTCATGTGCTCATTAAGACATCTTCTGCATTTTGGGTCACTGTAAATGATCATGGTATTACTTGAAGAAAAGTAAGATTGTTAATTTAGTCTAACATGTAGATAAAATCAGAGCACCATCAAAACTGAACTCATCATTTCATTGGCATTTTGAGAAGTGTGCTTTGTACAAATTGCTTTTATTATTCATCTTTTTAACAGTGACTTCATTCCATGAGTAATACAATGGAATTAAAGGGCATTATGTAACTGAAAATTCACATCTTCAATTGGTGAAGCTGAGCCAAACGTGACCATTATCTTCTGTAATGTATGAATCGCAAGGGTGGCACAGCTGGTGAAGGTGGTGCCTCAGCGTCAGACCTGGGTTCAAACCTGACCTCCAGTGCTCCCTGTGTGACGGGTACACGTTCTTCCTGTGACTGCATGGGTCCTCTGAGTACTCCGGTCTACTCCCAAAGACGTGTAGGTTTGTAGATTAATTGGCCTCTGTAAATTGCCCCAAGTATGTAGGAGTAGTTAAGAAAGTGGGATAACATAGAACAAATGTGAATTGGGCCTCGGTGGGCTGAAGGACCTGTCTATTCTGTATTTCTAAACTAAACAATACCATGGGATTGTGCTAAAGTCACCTAATACTATTAGTTTATTATTCATAATTTCAGTGGTGTAAATTCTTCTGTATTGTAATCTAAAATATCAGCGAAAGAATATTTTTCTCACCGGATTGTGAACATCTGTTAAATTGTAATTTCCCTTGTCATACAGCGTGGAAACATACTCTTCGGGCTAATTTGATGCCCCATCTAACGTCCCACCTGCCTGTGTTTCGCCCACATTTTCTAAACCTATCCTATCCATGTACCATGAACAAAATTGTGTTGACTATCCCTAATATATCTTAACTCTCCAAATACTTCTCCAGTATCTTGTCGACCACAGACATTAGGCTTACTGATCTATAGTTCCCAGGCTTTTTGCAGTTCTTCTGTAATAGAACCACAACATTAGCCACCCTTCAATCTTCCAGCACCTTGCCCGTATTTAATGATGACTCGTACATCACAGCTAGGGCGCCTGCAGTTTCTTCTCTAGCTTCCCACAGTGTCCTCGGATATATCTGATCTGGCCCATCTAACGATTTATCTATATCTGATTTATCCACCTTTATGTGCCTTAAGACGTTCAGCACCACCTTGACTATAATACTAACTGTCCTCGAGGCACTTCAATTAACTTTCGCTGAATTCCCCAGTCTTCTTGTCGCTCCCCACAGTAAACACAGAGGAGAAATACTCATTAAGGATCTTGCCCGTTTTTTTACGGCTCCACACCGAGATGACCCTATTGGTTTTGAAGGGGCCCCATTCTCTTTCTAGTCACCCTCTTTCCCTTCATGTACTTCTGATTTCCTTCTTAAGTGTGCTCCTCAGTTTCCAAATCACATCCAGGTATACACTTGATCCCAGCTTCTTATATCTGTTCTTTTTCCTGACCAGATCGCAGTTTCTCTTGCGATCCGAGTTTCCCTTTTCCACCTATTTTGCCCTTCACTCGAACAGGAGTTCGGCATGTCCTGAGCTCTTGTCACTACACGTTTTAAAACATCCCACTTTTCGGACATTCCTTTGTCAGCAAACAACCGGAGTAGTTGTCTAATATCATCAAAGATTACCTTGCCCAAATTCAGAATTTTAACTGTGGGCCTGCCATGTCTTTATCCATAACTATCTCAAGAGCAAATAGAACAGTGATCACTGGTCCCAAATGTTTTGCCCATGAACACCTCAATCAGTTGCCTATCCCAATTTCCAAAGAGTAGATCCAGCTTTGCTCTCAATCATGAATGAATGAATGAATATGTTTATTGGTCAAGTATTCACATACAAGGAGGGCCCTGTGCATATTGGGCCCTTTAGGGCCCTGTACATATTGGGCATGTAGGGCCCTGTACATATTGGCTGGGAAAACCTTGGTGAACCCGTTTCACAAATTCCTCGGTGTCTAGGGCCTTGGCACAATGATAATCGCAGTCTATATTTGGAAAGTTAAAATCCCCCATTATGACTACCTTATTAGCCTTATAATTGCCTGCAATCTCTTGGCATATTTGCCCCTCCAATTCCCACTGACTGGTCAGGGAGCCTATTATACACGCCCATTTTTTAATTTTAATTTTTTTAATTTTTAGCCCTGCCCATTCATACTTACTGGATGAACTATCAGTAATGTCATTTCCAACTACTGTCATGACAATAGAAACTTAGGAAAAAAGTAGGTGCAGGAGTAGCCCATTCGGCCTTCAAGCCAGCACCGCTATTCAATATGATCATGGCTGGTCATCTAAAATCAGTACCTCGTTCTTGCTTTTTCCCCCCCATATCCCTTGATTCCTTTAGACCCAAGGGCTAAATCTAACTCCCGCCATCTTGGGAATTTACCTGGTGAACTTGCGCTGCACTTCCTCAATAACAATAATGACCTTTATCAAATTACGAGACCAAAATTGTACACAGTACCCCAGGTGCTGTAGGACCTCCTAGCTCCTAAACTCAAATCCTATCTCAATGAAGGCCAACGTGCCATTAGCTTTCTTCACTGCCTGCAGTACTTGCATGCTTACTTTGAGTGACTGATGTACAAGCACACCCAGGTTTCGTTGCACCTCTACCTTTCCTAATATGAGACCATTCAGAAAATAATCTGCCTTCCTTTACTTGATTCCAAAGTGGATGACCTTGCATTTATCCACATTATACTGCATCTGCCATACATCTGCCTACTCACCAGCCTATCCAAGTCACCCTGCTGCCTCATAGCATCCTCCTCACAGCTCACACTGCCACCCAGCTTTGTGTCATCTGCAAACTTAGCAATGACACATTTAATTCCCTCGTCTAAATTGTTAATATGTATTGTAAATAACTGGGGTCCCTGCACCAAGCCTTGCAGCACCCCACGAGTCACTGCTTGCCATTCTGAAAAGGTCCCGTTAGTTCCTACTCTTTGCTTCCTGCCTACCAACCTGTTTTCTATCCTTGTCAATACCCTACCCCTAATACCATGTGCTCTAATTTTGCACTTTCTCCTGAACAAGGTCAGCACTGCTCCTCTTCTATGCACACCTCCATCTCTCCTGTAGCACCTGCACTCATGAATGTTAAGCTGCCAACCTGTCCCTCTCAGCCAGGCTGGCATAATGACTACAGCATCCCAGTCACACATATCTTTACACGCCCCGAGTTCATTATAATAAGCCTGTGTTTATTAGATCTTCTGTGCATCTATGTTGTTTACTTGTATTGCTCTTTCACCATATTTCTGCCTCTCTAATGGTGGGCTGTGGGTAGTAACATTAAAAATGTTTGATATGATAATGCAATTGCCATGTAACCAGCTTGCGAGTCAAAAGGTCAGGTGAACAAATTCTACTTTGGCAGTTTGAAAAATGTATTTATAATTTTAACATTTGGAATATTTATTTTTAAATAAAGTACTGTTTTGTGCAAATGTAACTTCAAAAATTGTAAAATGTCACATAAACCATATTTTAATGTTATAAAAGTTAGTGCATAATTAAATCTCTGCAAGTGGTTGAACAATATAGTTCACTGGCTGTCCTAATATCAACTCCAGGACTTGAGCTAAGTAACCAAACACCATATTTTCTTTATTATATTGACATATTTGGAAATATTGGTGGATAAATCCAAATTGTTGTACAATTTTATAGTATATAATTATTGTAATAAAAGAGCTATTTTGAAAACATAGGCACCTCCAAATTCAGGACTCTAGGTCCACAAGACAAGCTAAGAAAAACAGAATTTAGCAGTCTTGTTAATCTATGAAAAATGTTTAACATATGTTTCAGAGCGAAACACTGCACCAGGAGTGGCTGGAGGACTTGGCTATTCGTCTGCTTTGTGTGTTTGCATTGGACAGATTTGGAGATTTTGTATCTGATGAAGTAGGTGGTGTATAATTTCAGGCAGGGAAGGAATATATTTTGTAATAATTGATATCTATAATTATATATCATTGCTGTTCTAAAAAGCAATGGCCTCTAATATTTCAAGAAATGTCTGAAGCAGCTAGTTATTCACTAGATCTGATTAAAAGCATTATCCAATATAGTGTATGTTCTATGATCCAGAAATATTGCCTTGGAAAATGTTCTTCTAAATATTGTGACTATTCAGATAATTAAAACGTTTCCACTGGCAAGTTTTAAATTCACAGACCCACAATCCCATTTAGAAACAAAGAACTGGTTTTCAAAAAAAGACACTGCTGGAGTGGCTCAGCGCTTTGGGCAGCATCTCTGGAGAACATGTTTAGGTTACATTTTGGATCGAGATCTTTCTTCAGACCTATGTTGGGGTGGGGGGTGAAAATGTTCCAAAGGCAATATTTCTGGTCCATAGAACATACACTATATTGAATAATGGCTCACATTTTAATTTTCATTCCTTAAATCTGGAATAATAGCTGCTATCGAAGTCGTGGTAACCATGAAGTTACCAGAATATCCTAAAATTCATTTGGTCCACGACTGTCATTCAGGGAAAGAATGTCTTATCTTGCTTGGGGTGGCTAACCTGAGACCTAAGGCTAATTCTTAAGTGTCTTCTGACTTTTTTCAGCAAGCCATTTGGTGCAGGGGAATAAATGCTAGTCTTGAGAATGGTGCATTCATCTCCTTCAGGTTTATGAATAAGTTTTAAATAAAACATTGGAAAACGAGTAGTAAAAGGGATCCATTCCCTTTCTGATCAAGAATATCATGTGATTGAATTTGGAGCAATAATAGTTATCTTCCTGGTCATGTACTTCGACTTTATAATTTCTCTGTCTGTATTGGTGATGGATAAAATGGATGTCAGTGGGATGACAAAATGTCCACCACATGTAGGATTTGATGAATATTTTGCCTTAAAGGTTGTGGCACCAGTACGGGAAACCTGTGCTCAAACTCTTGGAGTTGTGTTGAAGTACATGAATGAGAGGGGTGTGCATGGAACAGTGGTTGTTTTATTGAAATTGCTGGCGCAAGAACAGTGGGAAGTGAGACACGGTGGACTTCTGGGAATAAAATATGCTTTAGCAATTCGGCAAGTAAGTTACAGTAACTTATTCCTATAACATTTATGGAAGCAATTTAGAAATGTTGGCTTGTGTAATAATAACATTTTTATTGTTATTTACTTCAGGACTTAATTGATACATTACTACCAAAAGTCCTTCCTACCATAATTGATGGCCTGCAGGACTTGGATGATGATGTTCGTGCAGTAGGAGCAGCTGCACTTGTACCAGTTGTGGAAAATCTTGTACATCTTCAGGCATCTGAGGTTAGTCCATAATATATTGTGTGTGAAATGTATATTAAGATAAAAACACGGCAAGGATTGCATTTAGAACAGAATACAGTGCAGTACAACACGGGAACGGGCTCGTTTGCCCACTATGTTTGTGTCGAACATGATGCCAAGTTAAACCGATCTCATCTGCCTGCACATGATCCATATCCCTCTATTTCCTTGGACTTTCATGAGCCAATCTAGAAGCCTCTTAAACATCACTATCGTTTCTGCCTCCGTCACCACCCCTGGCAATGCATTCCAGGCCCCAAACACTCTTAGTTCTTGTTAGCACAAGATGAAACTGAGGGACTCCTGAAAGTGTTCAGATCTACTTTAGATTATAAAATGACGTGGAGGAGCTACAAGTCTTGAGCATCTTTTTAAGAATGTTGAATCATAAAGTGCACTTTGATTGTGAGGATCTATAATAAAGCTGATTGCCATAGATGCTTCCGAATATAGTAGCCTTTAATCTACTAAAATCGGAACATCATTGGCATCAATTGCTATAGAGGATAATTCATTCCAATCTACTTGGAACAGAGGTCTTCTTTTTGGTTTCTCTGCTCTTCACCGACTGTTACTTCAGAAGGTTATTCGGCATTTAATACACTGTACTTCCTGCCCATCATGAAATTATAAGAGTAGTTGAATCTTGCCAGGTAGTAGATCCATTAAAACTCGGACTAAATACAAGTGTATTCATAAGTGCAATAACATAAATCGCTTGCTTTTAGTCTCCAGTTTTGGTCACACTTCTATCACTTTTTTGTTTCCTGTAATGAAATCTATTTCTGTTGATTTATTTGTAATTCCATCCTGCTGCCAGTGGTGGCACTGCAGCTCCTCAGTTTTCTACAAAGCAACTGTTCAAGTTGCTCTCGATTTCTCAGTCTCCGCCACATCTGTTCCCAAGATGAGGCTTTCCATTCCAGGACAGCCAAGATGTCCTCGCTCGAAGGAACACTGATGTTCCTTCTCGGGTGCCCCCATAGTGGTTGCAATCTCAGTGACAGCGGCTGACATCAGACGATCCTTCGGGAGAGTGAATGCTCGAATGCCTCTGGACGTGAAGGTATAGCTGGTCGCGTTCTCAAAACCTACATAGAACCACTGGCTGATGTTTTTGCGGACATCTTCAACCTCTCATTGCTGAGGTTGGAGGTTTTCACCTGCTTTAAAAGGACATCAATAACACCGTTGCCCGAGAAGAATACCGTCCATGGTGCTGCAGTGGTTTTTAGTGGTTAATTATGGCGCGCATCAACTCCTACCTCAGCAAGAACCTGGACACTTTACAATTTTCCTACTACTATAATAGATGCTGGCTGCCCCCCTCGCTGGCTCTTCACTCTGCACTGGACCACTTGGCAATAAAACGCACACGTCAAGCTGTTTTTCATAGACTACAGCTTGACGTTTGACACCATCATCCCCTCCTAAATTATCATCAAGCTTGGGGAACTGAGTCTTCGTTCATCCCTTTGCAACTGCATACTCACCTTCCTCATCAACAGAACACAACGGGTACAAGCAGGCAACAACACACCCACCTCAATAACCATCAGCGGAGAGGCACCTCATGGCTGTATAGCCAGACATTGTTTCAACTGTGCCGGACAAATTATAGATGTCGATGAGTCAGAGTATAGGAGGGAGATCGATCATCTGAATGGTTGCCAGAATAACCTTGATCTCCATGTCAATAAAACTAAGGAACTGACTATTGACTTTAAAAGAGAAAGGCCGAGAATCTAAAGACCAGTCTTCAGCGACAGAGCAGTGGTGTAGAGAGCCTTCAACTTCAAGTTCCTCAGAGTGCCCATCACAGAATGTAACATCACTTTATGATGCAATCATAAATAAATCCCATCAACGCCTCTTCCTTAGAAAATTGAGAAGGTTCAGTATGTCTTCGAATACTCTCTTGAATTTCTACATGTGTATGGTACAGAGAATATTGACTGGCAGCATCATGACCAGGTTCAGCTACTCAGACATTCCAAAATGAAGATTATCAAAAAATGCTGAACACTGCCCAGTCCATCATGGGTACTGACCACCCCACCATCGAAGAGATCTACAGGAGGCACTGCCTCAAATCAACAGTCAGCAACATCAGGGACCCACACCACCCTGACCACAATCTAATTTCACCCCTACCATCGGGAAGAAGGTACAGGAGCCTGAAAGCTGTAATGCTAAGGTTCAGGAACAGCAGCTTCCCAACAACCATCAAACTATTGAACGCCCCAAGCTAAACTACAAACCTTGATGCCGTGATTCAGCTGGGGACTTTGGGCGTTGTTTTTTTTTGCAGTTTTTTTTATAATTGAACTTTTTTATGATAGTTTATTATATTATCTATTGCATACTGTCTATACAAACCCATTGTGCTGCTGCTTGCATTTAACCAATTTTCTCTTGAAGACCACAATAGTTCCAACCCCCACCACATGTACAGACAGTGCATTTCAGATTCCAACCCCAAAATATTTCCTTGTGTCATTTCTTAATTATCTTATTTTAATAGCTCTAGCTTGTGGTCATTGACTCTTCACCAAAGGTATCAACTCCATTCAATCCAGGCCCATCATTTTGTACACTCATTCAACCTTCTCCAAAGAAAATAGATCCAGTCCCTCAGGATGGAGAAATATAAAGCAAGAAGAGAAATTGGAAAAATAATAAGTGAAGTAAATGGGCAGTAAAAACAGATCAAGCAACAATTGGGTTCAATCACAGAAAAACATGAAAATAATAACATTTTGGATGTTGTATCTGAATGCTAAATTAACAACTCAAATAGAAGTAAACAATATGATCACAGTACCATTATCATAATTGCATGGTGACCAAAGTGAGAACTGGATATTCCAGGGTAATGTTTTTCCAGAAAGGCAATTTTTTTTTCAAAAAGCTAAAAGTGATGGTGTAGCACCATTAAAAACGGAGGAGATTAGAGCAGAGATGGGAAATGATTTTAGCGTGAAAGATCATGTTGCCAAATTGGAATGAGCTAAATAGCTATGGGCAGAATTACTTGTAGGCCACCAAATAGCAGTTATGTTGCGTGTGGCAAAAATTAGGAAATTATAAAATCACTTATTGGGATAATATCAAATTTGCATTAATAAAATAGAAGATGGATTCTTGAAATGTATTGAAGATACTTTCTAACAAGGGAATATACTATTTTTGATCTTATTTTGTGCTATCAGGGGTGGTTGATTGGTAATCTTATTGTTGAGAGGATTTTTGGAAAGAATTACCACAATATGATAGAATTTCATGAGACGAGTGTTTAATTGTCATATTTACTGTCAATGGAACAATGAAATTCGTACTTGCAGCAACATTACAGGCCTATAAGCATAATACTCATTGACCACATATTAATTTATTGAATCTGTTTTTATTTAGAATAACACCATTACTAGTACAAAAAGCCTGCAAACTAGTAGTGAAGCCAAGACAGCCCATAGCTCATAATTTAGTTTGTGTTTTGCAGTTTCAAATGGTTGTTGGGAAGAAACTGTTCTTGAACCAGGAGGTTACTGTTTTCAGACTCCTATACCTTCCTTCAGAGAATATGAGTGAAATGTGAGCATGACTAGGGTGGTGGGGGTCTTGGTTGAAGCTATCTGGCCTTTTCAGGCAGGGTCTCTTACAGATCCCATACCTCCCTTGGATCCTCTCCAAAGCCAGCACATACTTTATCAGATATGGGGCCACAACTCCTCACAATATTCCAAACATGGCCTTGCTAGTTCCTGATTAAGTCTCACCAAATGCTAACAGTGCATTTGCCTTTGTTACTGCTGACTCAATCTACAAATTAACCTTTTGGGAATCCTGCACCAGCTCTGCCAAGTCCTTTTGCACCTCAGATTTCTGAATCCTCTTCTCATTTTGAAAGTAGTCTATGCCTTTATTCCTTCTACCAAAGTGCATGACTGTACACTTTGCTGCACTGTATTCCATTTGCCACTTCTTTGCTACGCTCTCAACATGCCCTAGCCCTCTGCAGCCTCCTGGCTTCCTTCACAGTATCTGCCCCAGAACTTAGATATGGATAGCGCTGTGAAATGGTGTTGAAAAGGCAATCAACATGTTTTGTTGTCAGAGTAACCTAAATTATATGGAACGAGCAAAGAAGATAATGATTGCAGAGAAGAGCTACTTATCTGCTACCCAAATTATATTTCTATTTTTCAACAAATGATACTAAGAAAGGAATTATAGTTCCAAATAAGAATAGAATCATGGATGTTAAAATGGGACCAAATATCATCTGCTTTACTGGCATGATTATCCTTTCCCTTCAGCAACCACTTATCTTTGTTTCAAATTATTATATCTTGCTAGAAGATTTATTTGCTAGGAAAGGTTCAATTATGTGCTGTACTAAATTCATAATTATTGTAGAATTTGATTTTGACATGTGAAGTTCTAAACTCCAGAAGTGTGGTAGACAACTACTTCCACAAACCAACCATAAGATGCCTGACAGTTAAAATCTTAAGTATGGCATTGTAGATCTGATATGCTGCACCATATCTGGCCTCATGGGACCTCAAGCCATTCATTCCTCCTTTGTATCCAGCAAAATCTGCTTTCAATTTGTTTGGTTGGAAAGACTTTTTTACTTGGATATGCAATTAGTTAATTGCATATTCTGCTTTAAAGAGGACTGGTTAAATATAGTGGTGTGGAAGTGCGAGTTGCTATCTATTTTCATCTGTTACAAGTATTTTAAATGAGCTGAGACCTGTAATCTTCCAACTTGGATACAGAATGCCACAGCTGAACTCAGATTCACCTACAGTGCCCTCGATAATGTTTGGGACAAAGACCCATTGTTTATTTATTTGCCTCTGTACTCCACAATTTGAGATTTGTGATTTTTTAAAAAATGCACGTGGTTAAAGTGCACTGTCAGATTTTATTAAAGGGTATTTTTATACATTTTTGTTTCACCATGTAGAAATTACAACTGTGTTTATACATAGCTCCTCCCTTCCCCCCCGCCCCCCATTTCAGGGCACCATAATGTTTGGGACACATGGCTTCACAGGTGTTTGTAATTGCTCAGGTGTGCTTAATTACCTCCATAATGCATGTATAAGAGAATGTCTTTCCTCCAGTCTTTCCTCCAGTCTTTCCATCACCTTTTATTGCTGATTTTTATTGCTGTTTATCAACATGATGACCAAGGTTGTGCCAATGCAAGTCAAAGAAGCCATTATGAGACTGAGAAACAAGAATACAACTGTTAGAGACATCAGCCAAACCTTAGGCTTACAAAAATTAACTGTTGGAACATCATTAAGAAGAAAGCTCAATGCCCTTAAGATGGTGGAATTGATAGTAGACTTTAGGAGAGCTCCCCCTCCCCCCACCCCACTCACCATCAACTATACCACAGTCACATCTGTGGAGTCTTAAGTTCTTGGAAACCTTCATCACCAAGGACCTTAAATAAGGGGCTACTATCGACCACAGTCAAAAAGGCGCAACAGAGGATGTACTTCCTGTGGCAGCTGAGGAAGCATAATCTGCCACAGGCAATGATGGTCCAATTCTATATGGCCATCGTAGAGTCTGTCCTCGCCTCCATCATGGCCTGCTTTGTCTGAGCCACCAAGCACGACATTCCAGAGGCTGCAGCGAATCGTCTGATCAGCTGAGAAGGTTATTGGCTGCAACCATCCCTCCATTGACGAACTGTACACTGCAAGGGCCAGGAAGTGTGCGGGTAAGATCATCTCTGACCACTCTCACCCTGGCCACAAACTCTTTGAATCACTTCCCTCTGGAAGGCAACTCCGGACAGTCAAAGCTGCCACAGCCAGACATAAAAAGAGCTTTTTTCCACGAGAAGTATCTCTACTCAATAACTAAAAATCTGTAGCCTCATTTTACTCTATTATATTTAATTTGCATGTTTAATCAATAATGTTATTATTAATGCAGAGACTCCAACCCCAAGCACCTTCTGATCTGGAGATTCTCCCGCCTGGATCCCCTAGGAAACTGGAGACTCCAAACTCATGTGCGCGAAGCGCACATCACGAGCGCGAAGCGCGAAGTCCCTTGCGGCCGGGGTCCAGGGCCTGCTTAAGGGCCCTGGAAGCTCTAGGGTTCTAGATGCTCTCTGGTGCTATCTTAGGCTTATTTTTGAACATATGATCACACTAAATTAGTAACAATCCAATGCTTCAAATCATATATAATTGCTTAATAAAGATTCTTCATTTTGGTTTCTTGGAACATCTTACCACAGAGATGTGAGAGAATTAGAGAAAGCAGTGATCTCTGGAGTAAGGTTTTTCCCAGTTGGTTATTAACAATTTCACTGCTTCTGAAAATTTTCTGATTTGTTAAATTCTGATGAAATACAGTACTTACCAACTCATAAAATCCAACGGTTTTAATGTTAAGTCACTCAGTGAGCCATTCATAACCCGGCAAAATATGATTTACTAAATTAGTTTCAATGTCATTTATCATGCAAGTCTTCCATATCCATAGTCCTCGTCTTCATTTTCTTTAGACAGAAGTATGTTCTTGGTTGTATTTTCTTGTTGCTACCTTTGCTGCCCTTATCAAACTTTTTGGAGGGATGAATTTGTAGCTGGGCTCATCGCAATTGACCTTGCAGCTGAGAATTGCAGCAGTGGCATGGCTGGTCAAGTTTTGCAATCTCACTATCTGGGAACATTGCTTTGCATAAATCTGTAAAGCTGTCCCCCAGACTGAATGGCAAGTTAGACTCGGCGATCCACTGGCAGAACAAGATTTCTGCCTTTGTCACTCTGTCTTGACAGGAATCGGTCTCCTTCGATTGGCCAAAATAATCCACCATTCTTGCCTGCCTGCCCTCTCATTTGACGGCATCGAGTTTTGCACGGTGGCTTGCCAGGCTCACATGCTTAACCATATCACTGATGCCCCCATGCTTCACGGAAAATGTAGTAACACAATACGTGCAAAAACAGTTGAGGTGCCGGTGTCCTTCTGATGAGGAGTCAGCCCATGAAATCGGTCTTCTCGGAACCACTCTGGTTTCCATGAGCACAAATACTTCTTTTTAGTTTTAATACTACTACTAGGTACTTCTAGTACTTCGCCGTCGCCTTTGGCATTCTTCCGTTTGGCAGACATGACTTTACTCGATCTCTAGAACTTGAAGTCTAGTCTAGGCTGTCAAGCGCATAGCCGGCCCAATGCATGCATATGCAGCTAGCTACGTAGCTACATGTATGTAGCTAATAATACACGTACACACGTATGAGCTAGCTTCGCTCGATCTACATCTACCTTAGATAATCTGGACCATAAAACACGCACGTACTGCATCAAGGCCCACGGTCACGGAGTCGCGTCGGATCGGAGTGTGCATGCTAAAGCACATAGAGCTACATTATGTACACGGTGCCGTGTGTATCGTACGCGGGCCGGGGGGGGGGGGGGGGGGTAGAGCGCCTAGCATGCACATTATACATGTATGCACTACATGCATTAAAACGTATGTAGTATCGCGTGTGCGCATTTGGTGATTTATACACCGTGGAAATGCATGAAAATTAAATTCCACTTTTCAAAAAGGAGATTGGGCGGGAGAAAGAACATTTCAAGCGGGAGAAAATACATCTTAAGTGGGAGACACAAAATCAGGGCGGGAGAAATTAAATCTCAAGCGGGAGAGCGGGAGATTTTGCGAAAATGGCCTTTCGGCGGGAGATCTCCCGCCAAAAGCGGGAGAGTTGGAGTCACTGTTAAAGATTTATGTGTAATTCCTAACTCACTATGTCATGTTGTCACTTGTGGGCGGAGCACCAAGACAAATCCCATGTATGTGAATACTTGGCCAATAAACTTATTCATAAACTTATTAATTCATTCAAAAGAGAGCACTGGTGAGTTTACTACTCACAAATTGACTGGCAGGCGAAGGACGACCTCCACAGCTGATGACAGAATGATTCTCTCTATAATAAAGGAAAATTCCCAAATACCTGTCCAACAGATCAGAAACACTCTTCAGGTGTGGATTTGTTAATGACCGCGGAAGACTATGGAGGCTACACTGCAAGTTGCAAACCACTGGTTAGCTGCAAAAATAATTTGGCCGGGTTACAGTTTTGCCAAGAAATACTTGAAAGAGCAACCACAATTCTGGAAAAAGGTCTTGTGGACAGATGAGACAAAGATTAACTTGTATCAGAGTGATGGCAAGAGCAAAGTATGGAAGAGAGAAGGAACTGCCCAAGATCCAAAGCATACCACCTCATCTGTGATACACGGTGGTGGGGGTGTTATGGCCTGGGCATGTATGGCTGCTGTAGGTAGACAATAGACAATAGGTGCAGGAGTAGGCCATTTGGCCCTTCAAGCCAGCACCGCCATTCAGTGTGATCATGGATGATCATCCCCAACCAGTACCCCGTTCCTGCCTTCTCCCCATATCCCCTGACTCCACTATCTTTAAGAGCCCTATCTAGCTCTCTTGAAAGCATCCAGAGAACCTGCCTCCACCGCCCTCTGAGGCAGAGAACTCCACAGACAAGGTACTGGTTCACTTATCTTCATTGACGATACAACTGCTTAGCATGATAGTAGCATAATGAATTCTGAAGTGTATAGACACATCCCATCTGCTCAAGTTCAAACAAATGCCTCATTGGCCGACGGTTCATTCTACAGCAAGACAATGATCACAAACGTACTGCTAAAGCAACGAAGGATTTTTTCAAAGCTTAAAAAATGGTCAATTCTTGAGTGGCCAAGTCAATCACTCGATCTGAACCCAATTGAGCATGCCTTTTAAATGCTGAAGAGAAAACTGAAGGGGACTAGCCCTCAAGACAAGCATACGCTAAGGAGAAGACACCCAACAACTGGTGATGTCCATGAATTGCAGACTTCAAACAGTCATTGCATGCAAAGGATATGCAACAAAATACTAAACATGATTACTTTAATTTACATGACATTGATGTGGCCCAAATATAATGCTGCCCTGAAATTGGGGGGGGGGGGGGGGCTATGCATAAACATTGCTGTAATTTCTACATGGCGAAACAAAAATAGAATAAAGAGCCTTTATTAAAATCTGACAGTGAACTTTACCTTGTGATTTTTGTTTCTAATACGAATCTCAAATTGTGGAGTACAGAGGCAAATAAATAATTGATGGGTCTTTGTCCCAAACATTATTGAGGGCACGGCACCGTACATTACATGGGCCTCTTGGAAAACTCCTGGGATGCAGGACGAGCCCTACAAGAATGGACCAGGTGGCCACCAAGAACAATGGCGGACCCAGCAGTTGTTGAGAACAAAGATTAACCTGGCAGCCACCAAGAACAAGGATGGACCCGGCGGCCAATGAGTACAAGGACAGACCCGGCAGTGGCTTAGAACAAGGAAGGTACCGGCAGCCACTGAGAACAAGGACAGACCCGGTGGGCCACTACCTGCGGGGGAAAGCTCGAAAACCGCAAAGCTAAGTACCAAAAACCGGAGAGCCCAGGAGGGGGGAATGCTGACAGTGACGGATAAAGAGAGAACCTTCAGGCTCAGCTGCAGGAGGTGCTCCCAGGACACAGTGGCAGTCGGGTGAGGAGAGGTGGGCGGAGCTGGTTGAGGGAGACGGAGGAGGGCCTGCACCAACCTGGGACTTACCTGGAGTTACCTGGATCAGGGGTGCTCCAGTACATCCAGCATTTGGACTTTTTCTTTTGTAAATTGTGCCAAAATATAATGAAGGATACATGAATTTCACTGGGTAGTGCATAGGTGACAATAAAGAACCATTGAAGTGAATTTTGTGATAGTACAGATTAAAGCTTACTTTGGAAGAAATTGGGTGTTTTTAAATATTGAGGTGGTCTTTGCAGAGATCCTTGCCATTTATCTTCTCTTGTCCCACTGCACAACTACATGAGTTGGACAGTTTTTGCTTCTGATAAGGTTACTTAAGGGCCTGTCCCACTGCGGCGACCTAATTTGCAAGTTTACAAGAGTTTGCACTCGACTCAAACTCGCAGCAGTAAAGTGGGGTCGCTAGGAGCTCACTGGAACTCTCCTTCAAGCTCGAGGGAAGTTTTCCGCGAGAAATAATTGGTCGACATAGTTCTTTACTCGTAGTGCAGTAAAGTGGGGTCGCTAGGCAGTCGAGTGAGCCGTAGGCAATCTCCTTTGCTGACCGGGCATTTTAATTGGCTCATTGGAGTTTTCAGAACCAAAGAAAACCGACCGGTAATGTTAAATGCCCGTTAAAATTCATTAAAAGTTGTCTGGCTTCTTAAAAGTGTCTCCACTCCTTCTCACTTTCTTCCTTCTCCCCTTCTTCCTTCAACCCCCCCCCCTCCCCACCACGCGCTCTAAAGGACTTACCGTAACTCTGCCGGCCGTCTTTTACCTTCCTGTTCATCGCGGGTGTGAATTTCAGACAGCGCTCCCCCACTTTCCCTGGCCCCCGCATTTGCGATGTGTTTGCGTGCGCGCGCAGAGAGTCCAATAGCCCGTGGTTTCATCGCTGACGGTCGATCCAGCTCAAGGATGTTCAGGCGAGTGCCCTCGAGCTTGAAGGACGAGACAGTCGCTGAAAAGTCGAGTTAGTGGGACACGCCCTTTAGAGATTATAGAGACAATTTTTATAAAAACTTTTTTTGGACTCTTTTATTTTCTTGCCTCCTTTCCACGTCTAGCAGTTTTTCCACACTTATAGAATCAAATATTTTAATAATTGCTATAATTCATGGATATTTTTATTTTCACCAAGTGAGGTGCAGCTTTGAAATGGCATTGGTTCATATTCTGTTCCAGGGACAGTTCATTCCTCAGTCAAACTCTTGTCTTCTAATAAATACATTACTGATTATATGTAGAAAATATGTTGCCGAGGACTGATCAGCGTCAGAAACGGTTTCTTCTTTATCCCTTTTAAAATGTATTTGTCAAGTAAGAGGGAAAGACTCAAATTTCTGATTAGTGAAATAATAGGTTTCCCACCTAAGTAACCAAATTTTGATCAGAGTGGATTTTTCTATCACTGCCAGTATGTTTGTCGTGAACATCAGAAGATTTAAATTGAAGAAGCTTTCTCATCCTAGTTGTATCTTCTGTCATGAAATTCAAGTGTTGGTAGCATTACCTTGAGTAACATTATCGCAACAATTGCACCATGTGCTTTTTGAATTGGCGAAGTGCATGTTGCCCGGTCATGTATAAAGATTTGTGCAATTCTGTTAAACTTTCAGATGCGTCAATTTGTAATGTGATTTCCCCCCCCCCCCCCCACCAGTTTTTGGTGACATTGAGTTGCGTATTTCCTTTGTTCATTTTTTTTGTTCTTGTATTTTAGGTGCCATTTATTGTCAATACTCTATGGGATGCTCTTCTAGATTTGGATGATCTTACAGCTTCTACAAATAGCATCATGACCCTACTTGCATCGCTATTGACTTATCGTCAAATCCAACAGTATAGGTAATTGCTTAAGAGATCTTAATGCCTTTAGTGGTATAATTTTGGATTATCATGTGAAAATTGTTAGGTGTGCTATCTAACATTTATTTCACTCCTAATTTTGATTTATTTGTTCTTCCTCATTTACATCTACTACTAATTGCAATTTATTTGATACTGTCAAAATATTTTTTACAGCACATAATTAGACAATTAAGCCTATTGTGGTTGCTCCACATTCTTGATCCAATAGTGCCAGTTATTTTTTAGTTTGATTTAATGTTTTTTTTTTCAAATGCCTATTTACCTCCTGCTTAGGAGCTATTGCTTGAGAAACAATTTCTGACTCGACATTTTTATCCTGATAATTTCAGAAATAAGCTTTGTCCCCACTGCTATCAGACTTCTGACCGATCACCTCTTTCACACACCCATTCCCAGAGATACTACCATCTACCCTTACCCTTAAATCCACCATAGTTGGTTATTCCGTTATAGTGCTTTAAATTGTTTTTGCACTATTGATAAGAATTTTTGTGCTAATTCTATTGTTTTGCACTCTATTGTATTTATCATTACCATAGGCATACTGTTTACTCTGAGTTTCATGTGAATAAGGAGTTTATTACACACTAGTGTATATGACAATAAACTAATCTGAACCTCTGAGTAGAGACCATATTGAAAAAAAATAGTGAAATAGGATGGGAGGGATATTAGTATTTGGTTCTGAGGAGATTCTGAAGAGTAACTGGTTATATTAAGCATGGAAATATTTTAAATACATTTATATTTGTATTCAATATATTAATATATACATTAAAGATTCTGGCATAACCTTTTTTCTTATGGCAAAGATCCTTGTAGGCCAAGTTTAGGAAATGTCATAGGCCATATTATAAAATGAGGTCTAAATCTCTCCAAGTTGTACTGCAACTCAGTCGAATATCAAATACCAGTTGTAAAGCATTTAGGATTATTTTATATAGTCCTAAAAATGTGAATTCTGCAACAAATGTTCACAATTGTTTAAAAATTACATTTAAAGAAGAGGGACAAAATAGACTAAATGCCAAAGTTATCAAGGGACGCAGGACATTGGGCGCACATACGCATAATTTCACGCAGGTTGGAAGAGCATGTGAAGAACGCTTGCCAGCAAAGGATATGTGTTCCAGCCATTCAGAAGTAGAGGCATGGAGCACAAAAGCGGATAAACTATGTTGAAACTTTAGTAAATAGTAAATGGTCCATTACTGGGGTATTGCATCTAGTTCTGGGTGTAATGTGCACACAAGGGAAGATATAAAGATCCTAGAGCGGATGCAGAAGAAATGTTCCAGGGATGAAAAAAATCATTGTTTGAATGAGGCCATTGTTCTATTTGAATAAAGATGGTTGAGAAGATGTTTAATGAAATATTTGATACTGGTATTAGTTAAGGGAAAGCTGTTCCCATTAACAGGTGGTTCAAGTACCACTGGGTATAGGTTTAAATTTTTTGGCACAAGTACTTTTTTCTACTAGGAGAGTCGTCATGCTCTGAAAATCACGGTCTTGCACGATGGTGGAAAAGTAATCAGTTGGTGCCTCCATAATAGAATTGGATGGGCACTTGAGAGAATAATTTGCAGGACTTTAAGAAATGAACTGCAGAACGGAATTGTTAAACTAGGAGGGAGAACTGCTCAGAGCCAGCATGTACTGAGCTAAAGAGGTTGTTACCATGCAATACCATTCTATGATTCCTTGGTAAAATTGTAATAATGTCCTTAATGTTGTATATAATTTTTAAAGTCTTAGTGAAACATTAAATATTTTGTGGAATATTATGCAGATTTTATTTTTACTCGCATATAAACCTACAATTTTATAATTAACAGTATTCAGCAATCGCTCACAGTTTTGGTCCCTCGTGTCTGGCCATTTTTACGTCATACTATTTCTTCTGTTCGGAAAGCAGCTTTGGAAACTTTATTTACCCTTCTGTCTACACAAGATGAAGTAAGTATTTTATCTTGAAGATCTAGATTGTGTTACTGATCACCCGATTTGCATTTTTGTTAACATTTTCAGTGTGACAATATTGGGTACATAGTATGGAAATATTTCCTGGTCCTCCCTGTGTTACAGTAACCCTACTTGTAGACGCCCCAAGAGTGCAGATGAACGTTTGAAAGACCAACGATAGAGATGAATTTGCCAGCTGCTGCAGGACTGCGTACATTTTCTGCTGGGTTGCGATGGGCATTTCCGCGTGCCTTCTCCTGCGTAGAGCTGAGCAGATTACTCGTTCACTGAATCATTGAGGCTGGCTGGGGTCCGTTCTTCCTTGCCTGCTCACTCTCCCATCACAGCTAATTCTGTAATCCTCTTCCAACTGCTGGTTTTGTTCATTTCCAATTTAGAAACATTTCTCGGGATCGGAGCCCTGCCATATCTTGGGGACTTCCTATACAGGACATTTTGTTTGTTTTTTGTTCCAGAGCTGTGTAATGTGGTTAACTCCAATTCTGCAAGATGTGTTGAGACACATATATCAATCATGTATTTTGGAAAGCAATCAAGAAATTTTGGAACTTATTCAAAAGGTAACTTTTTCTTTTATTTAATGGTATCACAATGCAAAATAATTATTTAAATATTGTTTCATTCGATTAATTGTCACAAGAACTCCCGTTAGTGAATCTTTTACATTGAATTACTTTATTTCAAACCTGTTTTTCTTAATTGTAGAGTCAATTGGCCATTTAGTGTATAATTAATTAGGTAATATACATGTGCTGTTTTTGACAACAGGTTATTTCAAATAGTGATTTTTTTTGGTTTAATAGGGATATGGGGAGAAGGCAGGCACGGATTATTGATTGGGAACGATCAGTCATGAATGGTGGTGCTGGCTCGAAGGGCCGAATGGCCTCTTCTTGCACCTATTTTCTATGTTTCTATAAGTCCAAATTCAACCTAAAACTATTCAAATTGTGTAAAATGTGCCCATCCTATTGCAGGTTTATGGCCGTGGGAGGCATTTGCATTGATACTGCAGGTCATTTGCAATCAAATCCTTAAATAGGATCCAGAATCATTAATTTTCAGTTAAATTATTTGCAGAATGATTACAACACGGAGAAACAATTCAGGCCAATATATCCATATTTCTTCAAGTTCACGTAAAAGTACTTTTAAAATGTGATAAGCGGTTCTATCTCCACTATCCATTCGGGTAAAATGTTCTAATCATAATTTAGAGGCAAAGAATTTTCCCATCTCCAATCTTCTGACCAATTAATTTGAATCTGTGACCTTTCATTTTTACTCCTTCACATAATATATACTTCCTATTTATACAAGCCCCCCAAAAATTACAGACCTTGCAAATGTTGATAACTTTTCTGTGCATACTCTCCAGTGTATGACTTTTTTGTTTTTTTAATGTAAATTAGTAACCATATAGTTCACGCATCAACTTGGTGCATTTCTTTCTTCCCGTTCAAGGTATGGTTGGAGTTGTTGAATAAAGCCCCCATTCAGTATGTGGTTGCTGCTGCTTGCCCATGGATGGGAGCTTGGTTATGTTTAATGATGCAGCCTTCACATTTGCCACTTGATTCAAATATGCTGCTAGAGATTAAAGCTAAATCAAAGGTAATTTTTGATCTTGAATTTATTTATTTTTTTGAAGATGCTTTCACTGCAATGCGTGTGTGCACACTTGGAAGCGAAGCTTCGTGTAATTGTTTACTTTTCTGAACAATAAGATTTGTGCACCAAACCGCTGCAAAACAAAGATCTTCTGCCAGCCCGTCCCTTCTGCACAACACCGTCCCCAGCAATTAAGGTCCATGACAAGACTCTGTGAAAACATAGAGCAATTTAATTTCTCATGAATTACCCCTTTGAAGGCAGTCATTGATGATAACATTCACCACTACTTCCAATGCAAGTACAATCTTTGATTATTTGAGGGGGAAAAATATGTTCAAGGATCAAGATCTCAAACACAGTGCAAAGCTTGTGGTCTATGGCAAACAAGTGTTGGCCTAATGTTTGCAGAGATTGGACTCTCGATACATTTAGCCAGAATCTCTGGGTGAAGCATGAACCACCCTAATGATAACAAAGGAATTAACTCTCTACTTCCCAAACTACCTGCCCATTCTGTCAAGTACTACTTTTCCCATCTGGGACAGAGTTTGATGATCTTACATTGGTCACATCAAAATTTGCAGTGTTGGTGTGAAAATAAGTTGGCTTCAGCCTTGCAGGAGAGTCTCAAATGAAGAACCATCTCCGAATGGCGTGGAGTGACCAGGGTGGAGGATGGAGATACAAGGGGTGGGGAAAGTGCTACTGCCTTTTTATGAGGAATTGGTAGAGAAACTCTAATTAAAATTAGATTTTTGCAGTGATGTTTATTATTAAATAATGTGAAGATTTTAAAGTAATGATTTCACTAGAACATGGAACAGTACAGCACATGAACAGGCCCTATGGTCCACAATGTCTGTGCTGAATATGTTGCCAAGACCAACTCTTATCTATCTGCATATATTCCATATCCCTCCATTCAGCACATTCATGTGCCTTGCTAAATGTTAGTGTGCCTTAAATGCTACCATCGTATCTGCCCCACCACCAACTGCGGCA
Organism: Okamejei kenojei; assembly: GCA_035221665.1. Classification (NCBI taxonomy): domain Eukaryota; kingdom Metazoa; phylum Chordata; class Chondrichthyes; order Rajiformes; family Rajidae; genus Okamejei; species Okamejei kenojei. Next base: position 7,837,657 of record CM069145.1, on the reverse strand, counting down.
GTGCGTTCATACCATTCATCGCCCTCTGTCTTAAACAAATTACCCCACACATCTGTAAACTTTAACCCTCCCAACGTAAAGCTACGTTCCCTAGTATTTAATATTTCCATCCTGGAATGCTTCTGACTGTCTACCCTATCTATGTTTAATGTTATATTTTCATCAGGTCTCCCCTCAACATCTGACATTCCAGAGAAAAGAATCTAAGTCTGTCCAAGCGCTCCTTGTAGCTAATACCCCTTAATTCTGGTAAACATCCTGTGCGCCCTTTCCAAAGTCCCCACATTCTTCCTGTAATGGGGTGACCAGAACTGCATGCAATATTCCAAAAATGGCTTAAACTCCTATAAAGCTATATCATGACTTACTGACTTTTATGCTCAATGCCCTGACTAATGAAGGAGAGCATACCATATGCTTTCTTTACCACTTAAGCAACCTTCAAAACTGAAATCATAATCAATGTCCTACCTCCTTGCGATTCAAATATAACTGGATTAAACTGTGTTTGCAAGTAAATTAATACTTGTTACTGAACTAGAAAGTCGGATTCATAGTTTTGCCTGGTTTCCTGGGTTGGAATGTATTTATAATGCTAAAATTTGGAATAAGAGGTTTGATGCAACTCGTCCTGCCAGCTGTGTGTAAACATTCTTCTTTTGATGTAGGAAAAATCTTGCAGTAAGCATCGGCAAGGGCAAGCACCAACAAAAGAAGTGAGACAAGAATACATTGCTGGTTCAGACACCATTAATGAGGACCAAGCTACCAGAGATTATGTGGTAACTCGAACACGCCTAAAGGCAGCCAAGTAAGATAATCATTAAAATGTTAAATCCATTTGTATTGTGGATCACATTATGTTTCCAAAACTCTAATAATTGTGTCTTCAGATATATCTTGTAAAAAGTAAAAATTATTAGGAATCTAAGTACTGAAGGCAAGTAAGGTTACATAGCACGGTTATAAAATGTCACCTTTCCAGCTCAACAAAGAATGGGAACATTCTTCGGAAAATTGTAGCTTTTGCCTCGATAGAAATAGTAATTTCATAGTTGCGTTGATTTGCTAAAAAATTTGCAGATATAGCTAAGTTCCACAATATTATTCTTCTCCTTTATAAAAAAAGATTTAAAAAAAATCATTTTGCACTGGTACTTCACTGGAGATTGATGGGTTACAGAATATCTTGGATCCATCAACACGTGTAGCACATGCTGCAAATACTCAATGGTTCCTTGCAGGATGAAACCCTGAGTCATACATGTCAGTGCTGAGCAGCTGCTCCTCGCCCCACAGGCCTGCCTAAAATCAGTCCTCACAGGCTTCCTCTCCACAGTGAGTCGAGGGGTGCTTTATTGGTGGAAGAGCACTGGTGGAAGGAGGGATTCGTGCCAGATTCCTGGGACGATAGCAATGGGATGAATGGCATAGCCAAGTACAGCAGTATGGTGGGAAGGGCGTTGTGCGATTGTTTACAGCACATTAATGCTATAGGTAATATATTTCTGTCTTTCATAGTACAATACCCTAATTAATACTAATTCCATGCACACTCTCATTCCTCAAATGCACCCCGAGTGCTAGGCATTGGGATTGGAAAGGTTTTGATTTTAATCCTAATCTGTTTAGGAGTTACAATAGGAAAGCAAGTACTAATGCTAAAATAGTGGAGAATATTTTGCTAACCTATGCATACCATCTTTCCGTCTGTACTTTTGTTATATCGGTTTTGTGTGTTTTTTACCATTGGATAATTATTTGTCTTCATTTAGTTAACAATGTGATGATTATTTTTGGCAAAGAAAGCCAGAGTATTTCTGAAGCAAGGGTTCCTCTGATTGAACAAATTGAACAGTTGTACATTTGTTTGTTTCACACTTTTAACGCATATTTCCTTGTTTAAAGGTTGCTAGGAGCACTCTGTTGTTCTATGTGTGAGCCAAGTGTTAACTCCATCAATCAAGAAGTAAAGCCAGCTGAGTCTTTAGCTCATCTTTTACTGTTCCATTTAAATTCTAAGTCTGCTTTGCAGAGAATTGCTGTGGCATTAGTTATTTCTGAATGGGCTACCCTCAGGAAGGTATGGAGTTTTTCTGAACTATTAATAAATTTTAATTGTTTTAATTTCTGTTTGTGCTTGACCAATTTAAAACATTGTTGGATTGTAAGCATACGTTGTCGATGATTTCTGTTACGATGCACTGTTAAGCATTTAACCAAACTATCCAAGTATCCTTGAGCAAATTGTTAAAGCTGCTGTATTGCGGGAAGTTTGTTGATTGGGTATGGTTAAGATTATTTGCTTGAAGTATGGAATTGGATATAGTTAAGATTATATGCTTGAAGTATTAATTTGTCTCATTTTCGTTGTATTTTCCCCACCTTGACAGGATTTTTTGTTTAGATGCAGTATCCCACTGTGACTCCATTGTTTTTTAACCTTCTTTGTGTAACAGAAGCTTTAGTTTCTATCTGTTTGTGAAAGTTTTAAAAAATAAACACCATTTCAAGAAAGATTGCAGAATATGTAAGACGCACATTTCAGTGAGAACATTTGTCTTTTGGCATACAGAGGAACCTGGATACATGTTAATGTGACTTTTAAAACACCAAGAATTATTCATACAATATTCAAAGTTTTTGCATGTTGGGCTTTTTGTGAGTAGTTTTAACTTTATGACATTGACTGAATCATAGTCCTGATTTCATTCCAGGATTGTGTGGTGGTATCCAGTGCTGTTCAGCCACGATTGATGGCTATATTGTCAGAACATCTTTATTATGATGAGATTGCTATTCCGTTTACACGAATGCAGAACGAGTGTAAGCAACTGATTGCATCGTTAGTTGAAGCCAACTGTGATGTCGGGAGCAGTATGAATAACAGCGTATTTACCATAGATCAAGCAAATGAACTGGTAAGTAAATTTGTTTAAACAGAAAAGCAACAATGAGATCTGCAGACTAGACAGAAAAAGATAGTTGTCGAGGAATACACCATTGAGCCAGTAAAATTAATTTAAACCAATTCCAAGCATGATGGTTGTCAACAGATATTTATGAATTAGTGTCTTAAATTGCCACTTTTCAAAGGACATTTGTGACCTGCACACCAATGTGATTTTATTTTATTTTCTGTGTTTTAAAATTTTTGAAGTAAGTTCTGAATAACTTTTAAAACCTTTTATAATTTGATGGAAAGCTGCAAGTTTTATTTAATGTACTTGGAATCGGTAGGTGGCCATGATTTTTTTATTACTTGTTCTCAAGTGATCATAGTGGAGGCTCCATGTATATTGAAAGATCACAAACTATTTGATTAACCAACAAGAATTCCTCATTTAATAAAACCGAAATTGGTAGTGGCAGAGAAAGAAAATTGCATTTTAGTTCTTTGAAGTTTAGTAATACAATAAGCCTTCATTTGAACGACCCTTTATAACAGATTTTGGTTGTAGCAGACGGACCTGCAGACATCATCCCGGGTCGCATGGCATCCCCGGCTACAGATGCCACCCACAACTCGCATGGTGCATCAGAGAGCCCTTCTTCTCCCTTAGCGCGGCTGTTGTGGCTCACAATGTAGCCCCTGCTGAGGGTGCTTTCTTCAGGCTGCTGTCACGAGTGGAACGTGCTCGGTCACTTTAGGGCTCCCTCCACTCGCCACTGCCACTTCTTCCTGTCAGCCTGTCGCTTTGTTTGCTCCCCCCTCCACTGCCTTTGCCGCCTTCTCCCCCAGAGTCGCCGACATACTCCACCTTGGAGGGTGCCGGCGACTACGGGGGAGGGGTCAGAACAGGGAGCGGGCTGGGTGGTTGCAGGCAGTGGGGGAGGTATGTCGTGTGTGCGGGGTGGGGAAGGTGATGCTGGGGGCTGCGGCCGGGTCACACCGGCGGCTGCATCGGCCGGACGGTAAGGTAGCTGATGGGTAGAGCTCCCTGGTGCAGACCAGTGACTTTGGCACCTAGTTTTAAGATGTGCTGGAGTAACTCAACAGACTGAATAATTCTGAAGAAGGGTCCTGACGTCACCTCTCCATGTTCTCCGGAGATGCTGCCTAACCCGCTTGGCACTTTGTGTATTAGCCATCATCTGCAGTTCTTTGTTTCACCTACATATAATGATAATAGCACACTCAGTTAAAGAGGACAGTCAGCAATAACAGACACCATTCTTCCCCTCCCCAGACCCCCATGGCCTGTTATAACGAGAGTTTACTGTATTTATTTTAAAACATTTCATCAGGCATTGTATTAAGATTAATCAAAAGAAAATATTTAAATGCTAGGTCGGTTAATGAAGGATTTACAAATTTGGTCAAGAACTAATTTTTTGATGTTCGCAGCATTTATATCTAATGCAAAATATAAATGAATGTACTTAATTCTATTTTTTTAAATTAAAGATCACAACAGTTTTCAACGAAGTGACGGCATCCTACGGTGTGAAGTCCGACATTATCCAGCAGTTGGATAGCAAGCGGCAGCAGGTCCAGATGACTGTGACAGAGACAAATCAAGAATGGCAAACTCTCCATGTTAGGGTCCACATGTTTTCTGCTTGTGCAATTATTAACTTGCAGCAGCTTCCAGAAAAACTGAATCCCGTCATAAAACCATTAATGGAAGGAGTGAAAAAAGAGGAAAATATACTGGTGCAGAATTATGCGGCTTTTTGCATTGCTAAATTACTCCAACAGTGTACAGCAAGATGTCCTTGTCCCAATCCCAAAATTGTGAAAAATCTTTGCAACTCTGTGTGTGTGGACTGCACAGTTACCCCTTCAGCAACTTCTCCAGTCCCCACATCGAACAGTGTGGATAACTCTAAAGGTAATAGTACTTGAGAGGAATTGTGTTAATGTGTACAGGGTGAATTAATTAAATGTAAACATTTCGCATCATATTTTGGCATTTCCTATCCTTGTAAATGTGGTTGAAAACGATAAATTTTGTATAATTTTGTGAGTTTATTTTATTGTTCTACGTTATGGCCCTGTCCCACTTGGGCGACTCTTTAGGCGACTGCCAGGGACTAATTTTAATAGAAATCACCTACGACACCTGGCGACAACCTACAACAGCAAAAATTGTCGCCACTGTCGTTGAAAATCTTTCAACGTTGCAAATTTTGTGGCAGTCGCCTGCAGTTACCCAAAAAATCACTTAAGTGGGACAGGCCCATAACTCCCCCAAGCTGGCTACTGCTCATTTCCCTTATGGGCTTGTCCCACTTGGGTGACTTTTTAGGCGACTACGGGAGACTATGTGGTCGCCACATGTGCGCGGGTAGTTGCTGGGGAGTCGCCTTCATGGTCGTGAGTAGTTCCCGCATTCTCGGAACTAGTCGCGGCTTCATTCTGGTCGCTGCTAATTTTTCAAGATGTTGAAAAATTTTCGGCAACAGTGGCAACAATATTTGCTGTTGTAGGTGCTGTCGTAGGTTGTCGCCAGGTGTCGTAGGTGAATTCCATTAAAATGAGTCCCTGGCAGTTGCCTAAGTGGGACAGGCCCATAAGGGGAATGGGCAGTAGCCAGCCTGGGGGAGTTATGGGCCTGTCCCACTTAGCCAATTTTTTTTGACGACTACAGGCGACTCGCAAAATTTTCAACGTGCTGAAATTTTTTCGCCGACAATAATTGAAAAATTAGCGGCGACCAGATTGGAGCCGCCATGGAGAGTAGCGAGAATTCACGTGCCGTAAGTGCAATGGTAGTGGGTCGCCAGGAGGTCGTAGGTTCTCATAGGTTGTAGCCGGTGCTGCTCATTGGAAACGTTTTCAGAACCAAGGATAACCGACCGGTAATGTTAATGTCCGCCGAGCCTCACAGCTGTGTATCTCTATGTTCTTAAAAGTTGTCTCCACCCACTCTCCCCACCCCTTGTTTCCCCCCCCCCACTCCCCCCTCTTTTAAAGGACTTAAGTGACCCTTCCCGTACATTGCTTTCACCATTTTAATTGCAGTGTCAACCGTCCTGTTCATCGTGGTGTGTGTCTGTTTCACATTGGCTTTGCACGGTGTGAATTTCACTCAGACGCCGCTCCCCAGCTTGCCCTGTCCCCCACCTGCACAACTGGCTGGTGAAGGAAGTGTGTGTGTGTATTCCACTCTGACACTCACCGTTCCAGTCGCCGATTTTTCAGCAATCTGCTACGACTTGACAGTCACCTGGAAAATCGCCTAAGTGGGACAGGCCCATTAGTCATTCTCTTAAGAGTGTGCTTTTGATAAATATGTACTGTGCCTAATATATACTTTTCAATATAATGTAAAAAGTTTAAGATACATGCTTAAAAATCAATTGCATTGGTTTATAATCCCCCTAGAGGATTTTATAGTATTTGTACTGATAAGTTAGATTTAGTAATTTTGTGTTTAAAATCTCAGTAAAAAATATATATATTTATCACTTTAACTTTTTCATCCAAATTCAGGACCAAATTCTGAAAAAGATGGAATGCATCATGCTGTAAATAAAACCAGGGGAATCATCACACTTTACAGGCACCAGCAAGCTGCATTTGCTCTGACTAGTAGACGAGGGCCAACGCCTAAAGCTCTCAAGGGCTCATCTGCAGACATTCCTCAAGGGAGTGCAGCGATTAGTCTGAGTGAACATGATGAGGTAAATGACAAATTACAAATGAAAGATACAGTTTAAACTAGTCAACTGTATATTTCTTGGTTGATTGCATGCTAACAGGGCAAATAATTATTCTTTTCCAGGTACTTGCGTGAATTATTAATGCATCTTTGTTTAGATTACAACATGGAAACAGACCCTTCGGCCCCCTGAGTCCACGATAACCTGTTCCCACTAGTTTGATATTATCTCACTCTCTCATCCATATTATGAATCTCATCTTCTACATATTAGGGGCAATTAACAGAGGCCAATTAACCTACAAACTCACATGCTTTGGGATGTGGGAGCACGCAGAGGAGACCCATTCAACATTAGGGAGAACATGCAAACTCAGAACAGTCAGCATCTGAGATCACAATCAAACCAGGTCTCTGGCTCTGTGAGGCAGCGGCTGCGCCACTGTGCTGCCTTTGTTCTTCCATCCTTTAATCTGGATGATCTACATCATTGATAGCAGTTTCCTTTAATAGGTTAGTTGTTTTGGGTTTCACTATGGACATTGAATGTGTTGAAAACTAGCCCCACAATGAGTGACTTCTGAGCCTTGTGGAGTAGGAACGTTTCTGGTTTAATCAATTCATTTATTTAATCTAACAATGAATATATTATTAGTTTAGTTTAAAGATGCAATGCGGAAGCAGGCCATTCGGCCCACTGAGTCCACAACGACCAGCAATCCCCACACACAAACACTATCCTACACACACTAGGGATAATTTTAGATTTATACCAAGCCAATTAACCTACAAACCTGTACGCCTTTGGAGTGTGGGAGGAATCTGAAGATCTCAGGGAAAACAAACAAACTCCGTGCAGACAAGCACCAGTAGTCAGGATCGATCCCAGGTCTGTGGTGCTGTAAGGCAGTAGCTCTACCATGCCACCTGGATTGAAGAGGAACAACGCAATCTGGGTTGCTGCTTGTTCTGTTATTCCAGAATTTAAATACCACTTTGAAAACTGACCTTTGAATACAGAGGGTACACAAAAGGCTGGAGAAACTCAGCGGGTGCAGCAGCATCTACGGAGCGAAGGAGATAGGCGACGTTTCGGGTCGAGACCCTTCTTCTTTAACATTTTGAATACAGAACTGAGGTACAACATTTATTTATGTTGCAGACCCAGAAGTCAAACTTAATTCAGAGAAGAGGGGCTGAGTATGCACTTACCACAATTGGAAAGCATTTTGGTACAGAAATGGCTACAACTCTACCATATCTCTGGGACTCTATGGTTGGACTACTGAGCACTCATGTAGATGTCCAGAATTTCAGTATGTAGTTTTTTTTTAATACCATTACAGTTTTTCAAATCCATTTCAGTTCCATATATTGAAAATGGCTTGTGTATGTTTTTACAGATGGAAATGTGGTGCTTGAAAAGGGAGATGTTGCAGCCCAGGAATTAGTTAACTCATTACAGGTGCTGGAAATTACAGCAGCAGCAATGGGCTCTGATATCCATGCACAGGTTTGGTAAACATTACTCGTACTGAAACAAATTGATTTAATGTACATACAACTAACTTTTATTAACCTAAGCTCAATATATTCAACACTGCACTTTTATGACAAAAAATATGGTGCTGGAGTGGAGAACATGAATAGGTGGTGTTTTTGGGTTGGGACCCTTCTTCAGACTTTGTGGTGGGGTAGGGGGAAGAAAGCAAGAAGAGAGGTGGGGCAGGACAAAGCCTGGCAAATGATGGGTGGATACAGGTGAGGGTAGGTTTGATTGGCAGATGGTTGGAGAAAGACCAGAGATGAAATGACAAATGTGTGAGTTAAGGATAAATGATATGCAAATTGTGAGGCCGGATGAAGGGATATAGGTGGAAGGGGAGAAATTAATGCAAATCAAGGTGGGATGCAGGGAACAGCGGAGAGGAAAAGGAACGGGTGCGGAGAATATGGGAAGGCTTGTAGGTTAATTACAGCATATCGGAGAATTCAATATTCATGCTATTGGGTTGTAAACTACCTAAGCGGAATATGAGGTGCTGTTCCTCCAGTTTGCATGTTGCCTCACTCTGGCAAAAGAGGAAGCCCAGAACTGAAAGGTTGGTCAGCAACTGGAACGTTTCAATTTGATGATCCTATCTATAATTTTGATGCACAATGCATTTACTTTTAAAATGTTTTTAAACTTTATAATTTTAATGTACAATATTGAAAACTAATTTAAAGTTTTCTTTCTTCAGCTGTTGCAGCATCTTCCACGTCTTTGCACATGTTTGCGGCACCCATATACTGCAGTCAGACATATGGCTGCTAGATGTGTGGGTGTTATGAGTAAAATAGCTACAATGGAAATGATGAGCATATTTCTGGAGAAAGTTCTTCCTTGGTTAGGAGCCATTGATGATAACACAAAACAAGAGGGAGCAATTGAAGCTCTAGCCTGTATCCTTAATATTCAGATTTGGATCAAATTATGTGTCTGTGTGTTGATGATTCAGCCTCCACGAGAAAATGGTTTTTAAAAAAAAGTTTTGCTGACTTGCATTTTCACTAACTATCTTTCTCAAAGCCACATGTAGTTACTGGTATAGAATAGTATATAGAGTGCTGAACCACATTAATGATGTTGTACCAATATGTGAATCTGTCATCAAAATGTCCTAACAGTAATAGGGTGGCCTAGTGATTTAAAAGAAAATCAATTCTGAGATTTAAAGCTAATTGAAATAATCTGTTTCGTTTGCACTGTTAAACAGTCACAGAATATTTTTGCTCCAATGGCTTTGCCTGTAGGTTTGAATGGTACAATGGAAAACCTCAGTGAGAATTTTAAATAACATTCATATATAAATCCATTGGTTGGTTCATCCTATCTTGTTCCTGTTAGCACCTCCAGTTTAAAAATTGTCAATTTGCATTCCTCCCAATTCATCAACAGGAGGGGGGAAAACCATGCTTAATGAAGAATGAGGATGTTGTGTAATGGATCCTTTGACCGTTTCTCCCCTCTAGACAGAACAAGCATAGAATTCCCCTGGTCCTCGCCTTTTTACCTACCAGCCTCTCTATCATCAGAGATGTCCTCATTCTTTAGGGAACGGGGGTTCCCCTTGTCCATTATAGATGAGGCACTCACGAGGGCCTCCTTGATTTCCCGCAGCTCCGCTCTTGCACCACCCTCCACCCCTTGTTCTCGCCTACCACCCCATCAGCTGTCGCATACAGCATATAATCTTCCAACGGGATCCCACTACTGGCCACTTCTTCCCATCTACACCCCTTTCTGCTTTCTGCAGAGACCGTTCCCTCTGAAACTCCCTGGTCAACTCGTCCCTTCCTACCCAAACCACCCCCTCCCCAGGTACTTTCCCCTGCAACCGCAGGAGATGCAACACATCCCCTTTACCTTCCCCCCTCGACACCGTCCAAGGACCCCGATAGTCTTTTCAGGCAAGGCAGAGAGAGGTTCACTTGCACCTCATCTAACCTCATCTACTGTATCAACTGTTCCAGGTGTCAACTCCTGTATATTGGCGAGACCAAGCGCAGGCACTGCGATCGTTTCGTTGAACACCTCCGCACAGTCTGCCTTAACCTACCTGATCTCGCGGTTGCTCAGCACTTTAACTTCCCCCTACCATTCCCAATCTGACCTTTCAGTCTTGGGCCTCCTCCATTGTCGGAGTGAGGCCCAGTGCAAATTGGAGGAACAGCACCTCATATTTTGCTTGGGTAGCTTACACCCCAGCGGTATGAATATTGACTTCTCTAACTTCAAGTAGCCGTTGCTTTCTCTCTCTCTCTCTCTCTCTCCATCCCCTCCACCTTCCCAGTTCTCTCACCATTCTTACTGTCTCCGACTACATTTTATCTCTGTACCGCCCACTACCCTGACTACATCAGTCTGAAGAAGGGTCTTCTCGACCCGAAACATCACCTATTTCATTTCTCCAGAGATGCTACCTGTCCCGCTGCGTTACTCCAGCATTTTGTGTCTACTTTCTCTGTCCACCACTTCATTCTCTAACATTTGCTCCAACTTCAACATGATATTGCTACCAGCCATTCTTCCAATCCCTACCTCTTTCCACAGAGAACACTCCCCCCCGCAACTCTTTGGTTTACTCATCCCTTCCCACTCAAACTGCTCCTCCCTAGGTACTTTCCCCTGCAACTGCAGGAGATCTAACACCTGTCCCTACACCACCTCCATCATTTTCAGATGAGATAGAGGTTCACATGCACCTCATCAAAACTCATCTGCTGCACTTGATGCTCCTGATGTGGCCTCCTTTACATTGGCGAGACCAAGTGGAGACTAGGTGAACGTTCCGCCAATCACTTGCACTCGGTCTGCCATGGCTTGCTGGATCTCCTGGTTGCTAATCATTTTAACTCCCATTCCCATACCGACCTTTCCTTCCTAGGCCTCCTCCATTGCCAGAGTGAGGCCATGCACAAATTGGAGGAACAGCGCCTCATATTCCCCGGGTAAGTTGCTGCCAAACAGTATGAATATTGAATTCTCCTATTTTATATCAATCCTCCCTCCCCTTTCTGTTTCCTCTGCCTCCCTCACCCCCACATTCCTTCACTGGCTTTGCATTTCACTCCTTTCCTTATATGACGCCCCTTTTCATCTCCAGCCTTTGTCCTGCTATCTGCCAATCAACTTGCCCCACTCTGTTTACACTAAACAATGCCCATGCTTTGTCCTGCTCCCACCTCTATTCCAGCTATTCTTCTCCTGCTACAATGTCTGAAGGTCCGAAATGGCGCTTTCCTATTCCTCGCATAAATACTGCCTGACTCACTGAAGTACTCCAGATTTTCTTGTGTTTTACTCAAAAGTCCAGCATCTGCAGTACCTGGTGTCTCCAAGAATATTTGCCCAAACATCAGTAAAACCTGCATAGATGTATTGAATTTTTGTCCATAAAGTGGGATGATTTGTAATTTTAGCCTCTTCTAACTAACTTTAAGCTCGATAACGGGTTCAAAGCAATTATTACTTTTTATTGTTTCTCCAAGGAGGCATCTTTTCCACAATGCCTGCTCTTCTCGGTCTGTAACTTTGTGAAGACTAGAATGTGAAATGGGCATAGATGCTGATGCATTCATCGTTACTATTCTGCTGTTAAGACATATTGAAAGGAATCTTCTCCTATTCTCACCATGGAACTAACTGATGATGCTAGCTCTTGTAGCTACTAATCTTGATGTATGCGGAACTCTAAAAGGAATTAAGTTTCCTGATTGGTTGAATAGACATCAACTCCAGCAAAACCTTTGACACTTGCACTCAAGAACATCTACAAAGTTTCAATTAGGTATTCTCCACATTTCATAATTTGGGTATAAAATATAAGTGACTCACTTTTGGACGGTTCTCTAATTGTAGGTGTTAGAATTGTAATTAAATGATTAATATATATAAAAATATGTTATCTTATGTGCATTTTTTCCATTTCCTTTCAAGAATGCTAACAATGAGAGTAATGGCAAAAATAGTTCCTTAACAACAATATACAGGTATAATGGAGCAACTTGATGTAGATATAATCCCATACATTGTTCTGTTGGTAGTCCCTGTACTGGGCAGAATGAGCGACCAAATGGATAGTGTGCGATTTATGGCCACCCAGTGTTTTGCAACATTGATTAGATTAATGCCACTTGAGGTAAGTTTTGAAAAGTTATATTTTGGCAGCTGTCTATTCAACTCTGTGTTGTACAGGGTATAGACAATCCTGTGTTCCATTGTGTCCAATCTAATTTAATGAACTTAAACAATCTAAATTAGAGACTTAAATTGCTTTTAAATTCAAATTAATTGAGCGTTGCTGTTTACTGACTTGTGAGATACATGATTGTCATGAATGTAGTGAGTTTACAGGTGAGAAAACTTGAATTATTAAAACAGAATTGTGAAGCTATGTTGGCACACAACATATTCACTGTACCTCGCTACACGTGCCAATAAACTGAACTAACCAGGATATAAAGAATAAAATTAGTTGGATGATTTAGTATAATTAGTGTTTTATTTGTGTCGTCTTAGAATCTGTGATTTTAGAATTGTAGAATAATAAAGAAAATATAGAAGAACATTTGTCCAGCCCAAGTTTTAATACCAAAAAGATGTAATACCTACTCTTATACTTTTTAATATATATTTTATTATACCTGCCCTTTTACCTCTTCCCGTCCCACTATCAATTGAGCCAAACACTCTCAGACAAAGAAGAATTTATTTGCATTTATTTCAATTTTGCTATTGTATTCACTGCTTGAGATGCGGTCTCTTCGATGTTCAAACACTTTGCCTTAACTATGCCAGATTGATTAGTTCTGACATATGATTGTTCATTTGTAAGATTTGCACTTTTACTCTTTCTATGAGTATTTTGTACATTAATTGTATTTCAGGTTTCTGGCAACTGCTGTGCTCTACATCTCTCTGTCCCATTACTTTTTTCTGTTTACTGCCTGCATTCATCTGCTTTTCTGCACTCCTTATAATACCAGCAATGATTAACAAACATCCATCACCCTCTTTTAAATGGCAATAATTTTGTTTCAGTTTTATTTTTGTTTTCTTGTTCTTCTTTCTACAACTTAAAATACACTTGTTTCTTTGCTCTTTCAGATCTGATGAAAGATCGTCTCCCTGAACCATTGTTTCTCCATAGTGCTGTCAGATCTAAAGAGTAACACCAGCACTTTCTGTTTTTATTGTAAAATAATTTTCTTCCATATCCCAGGATATTTATATTGGGAGATTCAGTGATGATTATGCCATGATACCCCAAAGTAAATGAAATATTCCAACTTTTTTAATCATTCTAGGGTTGTGGGCTTTGCTGGCGAGGCCAGAATGTAATTGTCCATTCATAATTGCCCTTGAAAAGACAGTGGCGAACTCCCCTTTGAACCACTGCAGTTTTTGAAGTGTTGGGATTCTCGCAATGCTGTTTGGGAGGGAGCTCCAGGATTTTGATCCAATAATGGTGATGAGATGGTGATATATTTCCAAGTCAGGATGTGTGGCTTGGTGGACAACTTCCTGGTGGTCCCATGCTTTTTCTGCCCTTGTAGCTGGTAAATATTGTGGGTTTGGAAGGTGCTGTCTAAGATGTCTTAGTGAGTTACTGCAGTGCTTCCTGTTGATGGTACAAATTGTAGCTAAATTATGTAGGTGGTGCATTAGTGAATAGTTTGGATGAGGTGGGCTGCAATATCTTGTATACTGCCGAGCTTTTTGAATGTTATTGAAGCTGTAGACAAGTGGAGAATTCCATCACACTCCTGATTTGAGTCTTGAAGATGGTGGACTGGCGTTGGTGAGTTAGGAGATGAGTTGCATACTGCAGATTCCTAACATCTGACCTGCTCTTGTAGCCATATTGTGTATATGGCTACACCAGTACAGTTTCAGGCCAGTGTGGCCTCCAGGATGTTGATATTGGGAGATTCACTGGTGATCATGCCATTGAGTTTCATGTGGTGATGGCTGCAATTTTTGTTGTTGGATATTGTCATTGCTTGGTACTTGTGCGGAGTGAATGTTGCTTGCCACTTGTCAGCTCAGGCCTGGATATTGTCCAGGTCATGTTGCATTTGGACATGGTATGCTTCGTTACCTCATGAATGGTGTTGAACATTGTGCACCTCTTCTTCTGACCTTTCATAGAAACATAGAAAATAGGTGCAGGAGCAGGCCCTTCGAGCCTGCACCACCATTCAATACGATCATGGCTGATCATCCAACTCAGTATCCTGTACCTGCCTTCTCTCCATACCCCCTGATCCCTTTAGCCACAAGGGCCACATCTAACTCCCTCTTAAATATAGCCAATGAACTGGCCTCAACTACCTTCTGTGGCAGATTATTCCAGAGCCTCACCACTCTCTGTGTGAAAAATGTTTACCTCTTCTCGGTCCTAAAGGAATTCCCCCTTATCCTTAGACAGTGACCCCTTGTTCTGGACCTCCCCAACATCAGGAACAATCTTCCTGCATCTAGCCTGTCCAACCCCTTAAGAATTTTGTACGTTTCTATAAGATCCCCCCTCAGTCTTCTAAATTCTTGCGAGTACAAGCCGAGTCTATCCAGTCTTTCCTCATATGAAAGTCCTGACATCCCAGGAATCAGTCTGGTGAACCTTCTCTATACCCCCTCTATGGCAAGAATGTCTTTCCTCAGATTTGGAGACCAAAACTGTATGCAATACTCCAGGTGTGATCTCACCAAAACCCTGTACAACTGCAGTAGAACCTCCTTGCTCCTATACTCAAATCCTTTTGCTATGAATGCTAACATATCATTTGCTTTCTTCACTGCCTGCTGCACCTGGATTCCTACTTTCAATGACTGGTGTACCATGACACCCAGGTCTCGTTGCATCTCCCCTTTTCCTAATCTGCCACCATTCAGATAATAGTCTACCCTCCTGTTTTTGCCACCAAAGTGGATAACCTCACATTTATCCACATTATACTGAATCTGCCATGCATTTGCCCACTCACCCAGCCTATCCAAGTCACCTTGCAGCCTCCTAGCATCCTCCTCACACCTAACGCTACCCCCTAGCTTAGTGTCATCCGCAAACTTGGAGATGTTGCATTCAATTCCCTCGTCCAAATAATTAATATATATTGTAAATAGCTGGGGTCCCAGCACTGAGCCTTGCGGTACCCCACTAGTCGATTGAAGAAGGTTCAGTAATGAAGCAGCTTAAGGTGGTTGGGCCTTGGACACATCGTTGGGGAACTCCTGCGGGAGATGTCCTGTGGTTGAGATGATTGACCTTTGTGTTGGTTATAATTCCCCTGATTTCCATTGACTCCAGTTTAGCTAGGGTTCCTTTATGCCATACTTGCACAAATTCTGTTCTGATGTGAATGGCTGTCACTTGCACTTCCCTGAATGCAAATCGGTGCTTAATAAAGGCTTATTTTTAAACTGTCCCTTTGTCACAAGAAATAGAACAATAATCGCATATTTTTTTCATCATCTTTTGCTGCTGCCTTAAAATCGATGGATATATATTCCAAGATCATTTTGTCTCTGTGGTCTCCTTAAGTTTTACGACTAAGTTCCTATTTCTTCTCGATCTTCTTCACATTTGTCTGCTTTTATCTGCCTTCTAATTTCATCTGTCCAAATCCTCCTAAATTCCCTTATCCTCACTGTTTACTAAAATTGAGTTTTACGTCGTTTGTATACTTGATACTTGATAGATGACAGATAGTTAATGTGTCATAGGGTGGCATCATTTTAATTTGAGTATTGTTGAATGTTGGTCTGGTTGCCAACCAAAAAAAAACCCCCAAAAAATGAGAGACTGATAACTTTTACCTGTAGTTGCGATGTTTAAGTTTCGTGCAGAAATTTGAGTCCCAAACTTCCTCACAGCTGATCACTGCTATAAATTCAAGTTTGCATAGAGTGCCAACTTCTGCAGATACGCAGTAATTGTTCATCTGCCTTGTGTCAGACCATATAACACAGGTTCAGCAAATCTGTTATTTTCATTGGAAAGCAGCGGTTGCCGGGCAAGTTTCAGATAATTTATACTTTTTTTTGGTTTAATTGAATAAGTAGGAGGAAAATGCTGAGAAACCTATGTTTTAGTAACTTTTGAAATACAAGGACATAGTTATTAATTTGACCACTCAGTTTGTTCTGTAAATCACTTTTCCTGAAAATATCAGTTCTTTACAAAATTTGCAAATCTTTGCCTCTTGTTCTTAAGAGGCCGGTGGAGAAATAATGAAGAGTACAACATCAGAGAAATTCAGTTTGAAGTTTAATGTAAGTAAGTGTAAGTTTGTGAGCAGCAATGTCACACAATCAGCCGAGAGCTAATGGCCTACGAGGAGGTGCAGCAAATCCTTTGTATGCTGGTGTCTCAAAGGAAACCACACCTATGTAGGATTGCTTGCCACTTGTCAGCTCAGGCCAACAAACACGTAGTCTTTCACTATTTATTTATGTTTTTTTTTCCTTATTTATTGATAAGTCCTACGGTGAATTCCATATTTAATCCATTACATTGTTCAGTTCCCCAATCCTTCGCCATGTAACTAAAGGAATGATAGATTTGTAATTTTAGTTCCACAATGGAATATGTGATACAAATTCTAAATTGCAGTCAATTTTACAGGCTGGCATTCCGGATCCACCAAATATGTCAGAAGAATTGATTAAACAAAAAGCCAAAGAGCGACATTTTTTGGAACAATTATTAGATGGCACCAAGTTGGAAAATTACAAAATTCCGGTTTCTATCAAAGCAGAGCTCAGGAAATATCAGCAGGTAAGAAACCCATGTATTTTGTGTCTATCTTTGGTTTAAACCAGCATCTGCAGTTCCTTCTTGTACACCACATATTTTCTTGATAGCTCTTGAAAGGAAAGGTTTTAGTGGCATTTTGAACAGTTATTGTAATAATATTTCTGGAGGCAATTTAATGCCATCTGCAGGATTCTGGTTTGTGAACTTATTTTAGCCGATGTTGACCTCTATTGGTATGTTAGAAACAAAAGTTATATATTAATAACCATTCTCATATGCATGTTATCATTTAAGGATGGTGTAAACTGGTTGGCATTTCTGAACAAATATAAGCTTCATGGCATTTTGTGTGATGATATGGGCCTGGGAAAGACTCTGCAATCAATTTGCATTCTTGCAGGAGATCATTACCTCAGGTAAGTTGAAGCAAATGATTTGTTTCTTTTTTTTATTGTTAAAAATGGAAAACTAGCAGAACAACAGCCAACTTCCATCTTTCCACAGGACTCAGGAGTATTCAAAAACTCAGGCAGAAGATCATTCACCTCTACCTTCATTGGTAGTGTGTCCTCCAACGTTAACAGGCCATTGGATAGACGAAGTAGGAAAGTTCTGTTCTAAAGAAATATTGCATCCATTGCACTATACAGGACCTCCCACTGAGCGGGCTAGGTAAATCATGCCATGACCTCTGAGATTCACAGATGCAGTAGTTATTAATCTATTTAATCATTTAAAATTTGAGGCGTTTTAATCTGTTTTTATTTTGCATTGATTTTCAGATTACAGCACCTTGTGAAAAAACACAACCTTGTTGTGGCATCATATGATGTTGTTCGAAATGACATTGATTTTTTCAAGTAGGTATACATTTGTACTTGCTCTTAAAATAACAGATGTTGTATTCTGTTGACCATTTGAATGTGTTTTTTGTTAATTAATAATATGGATCTATTTTTAATCATTTATATTGTTGTTTTGCATGAAACATTTGAGCTTTTCTGTTTTCAGAAATATTAAGTGGAACTATTGCATTCTTGATGAAGGGCACGTCATCAAGAATGGTAAGACAAAACTTTCAAAGGCAGTAAAACAGCTAACTGCAAGCTACAGGTTGATACTTTCTGGGACACCCATACAGGTATTTATCTTTTAAGTGATACAGAACATGGCCAAATCATGGCACGATCGATTGAAAATACCAAGTAGATGATTTAAATTATGAAGGAATTTGTCATTGGAACCACACAATGGAAGTTGCAAATGCAACGTGCACTGGTTTGGTAGAATAAAGTAGATGTATATAGGGTTATTGCTTCAACAGACAGAGATATTGTGCATTATTTATGCAGAAAATAAATGTTTGCCTAGAATGACTAAGATTTGAAAAAAATCTGACAACGAATATTTTGAGGACTGTATAGGGTTTAACAAATATTAGTACATAAATACACAATACTGAATCACATTGAACATTTGGGGATAATGCTCCAGTCATTACTAGAAGTCATTGTTAATTAAAAGCTTGTGTAGAACTGTACATCCCACACTAAATATATTTTCTGATTACATGGACCTTTACTCTCAAGTTTGCATTTTACAAATATTAGGTGTGGCACATTACCGGCTACTGTCTAAACTGTTGACCTTCCCAAAGGCAGTTGGTTATGATCAGGATGAATCCCTACATACGCTATTTTGTCGAAGCTGTTTTGTATTGGAGACTTTTTAAATATTGAGTAGAATCTCATTCATTTGGCTGAGAATGTAGAAGTTTCACCTCTTCAAAGCAGTAAATCTGTGTTTTTGGGTAGATTAGACGATTTTGACATATTAAGGTCCAAAAATGTTTTAAAATTTTTCAAAGCATTACTTTGGTAAATAAGAAACTAAATACATTTCAGGGATGACGTAGATAAAACAAATGGAGATGTAAACTACACATTTTAAAAGGAGATCCGATGAAGGTTACATTATTTAAATAAATAAAAGAGGATTGAAGCAGGTCAACAATAATGACTATAGGAGCAAAATAAAATGTTTGACTTTTAAAAGTAGATGGATGGACCATGTATAATTGAAAAAGTAATATCCTAGGTGAATTTTAAACAGTTGTAGAATTAAGACTTAGAATTACAAAATATTTAAAATTATTCTTGAAGTTAATGTACACAAATAATACAAAGCAGTTACAGTTTGTCTCACTATTGATATGACTTTTATATTTGTTCATTTCTTTATTATTATTTTGTCTTGACAGTCATTTGATTATAGGAACAATGACCACCACCAGTTATTTTTAGTCTCCTTTAGAATATTAGGGAGGTTCCCCTGCAAAATTTGAATTACAAACAGCATCCTAATTCAAAGGATCCAGAAATTCCATGTGACCTGGTGTATACATTTATGAAAATAGACTAGAGCATTGCTTGAAGTGTAAAGTACTAGAAATAATGATTATATGAGGACAAGAAGGAAATTAAAGGGAATAATGTTTGCAGCCATTCCATTAACTGCCATGGTTGCTTCTTTTACTTAATGGAGATCATTAATGAAAGAATCATGATTGCAGTAAATCCTCATTATAATGGACCATGGGGGTGGGGGGAGGGGGCATGTTATCTGTTATTGCTGATTGTCAGTTATAGCGGAGTAAGGGATTCACTCTAACCACCTAGTTTTCAGAATCAAAGTTCTTTGTAACAAGCTAAAAATGTATGTTTGTTACTGCTAAAAATACTAATGGCTGTTTATTTACATTGTTTACATTACATTGTTTAATAGAGTAAAGGGCCTGTCCCACTGTACGAGCTAATTCAAGAGTTCTCCCGAGTTTCCCGTATTGAACTCGGAGAATTACGGTAATGGCCGCTCATGTTGAAAAATCTTGACGAGTCTTCACGAGCTTACCGCGTTACCCGAGTACCTGCCTTTAGCGGTACGAGCCGCTAAGAGACGTCCCAAGCACCGACGTACCCGCTACGTACATTCTACGTGCTTACCGCAAGTTTGATTTTTTTTTTAAAGTCGGGAGAGCTCTTGAATTACCTCTTACAGTGGGACAGGCCCTTTACCCGTCGATAGAAGCTATTGCTTGTCAATTTCAATCGCGTCTGCAGTGTAACTAGCAGCCTGTGATCTTTAAGAGACAGTCTGCTATAACTGAAATCATTATAAAGATGTCTAATAATGAGGATTTACTGTACTCAATGTACATGGGAATGATTCTCTTGAATGGTTAAAAAGTACAAAGTCAACCTTGTAATTAATGTAATTAAGGAGACGGGGCTTTTAAAATTAAAATTGAAAAAAGCAAAAATAAATTGAATTTTATTTATTGACCAAATATTGAAATGCTGCAAGTTATCCGTGAACCTGTTTTCATGCTAAACTGGTAAGAAAGGGTTTTAAATGAAAAAGCCATGGGTTATTCATAATAACCCAAATAATAAGGTATTGTTTTAGTATAATGAAAAGATTCAGATTACAGCTAAAAGAAAATATAGATCACACAGAATTCAAGGAAAACATTTGTGCAAACCAAAAGACATTGGGGGACTTTCACTTCCGAACTTTTTGTATTATTATTAGGCAATGCATATTAAGAATATAATTTACTGGTTGGACAGTTCTACCCAACAGACAGAATGGATAAGAATGGAGAAAGTGGACTGTTCTCCTTGTAATATAGGAGCGATCCTCTTCTCCCCGATAAAACTGAACAACACAATATATAAGAATAACCCAATTATACATAATATAATATGAATTTGGAAACAAATAACATTATCCTTAAGAAACATATCATTGTTAATGCCAATAGTGAATAATCCTTCATTTAAACCATCTCTTATTGATAAAACATATAATCAATGGGAAAGAATGGGAATTAAAAGGATCGGTGATATGTATGAAATGGGAAATCTGTTATTCCAGCAATTACAATTAAAATTTAAACTGAAAAATAACCAATATGTTAAATATCTTCAGATCTGTGACTTCATGAAGAAATACATACAAAGATATCAAAACATAACTTTAGATCCACTGGAAGAAGCAATTAAGGCTGACACAGAAATTAATATCATATTTATATAATGGTATTTTAAATATAGATTTACCATCGACAGAGGCACTTACAGAAGGGTGGGAACGGGAACGAGAATTAATGATAACGGGGGTGATATTTTTGAAATATTTACAAAATTATTTAAGATAAAAATGGAACATAATACTGAAATGATTATATTTGGAGTAATGGCAGATGGGAATAAATTGAACTCATCTCAAAATTTATTTTTTAATTATGGGTTAACGGCAAAAAAAACTTATACTTAACTTTTGGAAAAATACAGCCATACCAACGCTTAATGTGGAATTTCAAACATCTTGGACACTGCACATCTTAAGGAAATGCGATTCCTCCTAATAGATATATCAGACCAATTTTTAACGAGTTGGTCTCCATTTGTCGATTTTTTGGAAGCATATGGTGCAACAAAACCGTAGAAGCTAACTGTTTCAGGATTGGATGAGGGATGGTCAAGAATATAGATAACGATCTCCTTAATCTCTTACTTTCTACTCTTTTTCTTTCTTTTTTCTTTTTCTTTCTCAACTTTCTTCTTTCACACTTTTTCTCATACACTATATATCACATGTTTCTCTATCTTTTGTTATCTATTCTCTCCTTTTTCATTATTAAAAAATAAATAAATAAGAAGCTGTATATAAAATGTAATATGTCAATATATATTAGGCACCTTGGTGCCATATTCCTGTACTTAATAAAATGAATTAAAAATTAAAAAATAAAATAAAATAAGTAGATTGCTCTAATTAAAAAAAAAATATTGATGATGGGTGCCATTGCAGAAATTTCAGTGGTCCTTTTATCCAGCTTTTAACGTTCAATGAAATTTCTATCTCTTTGTCCATAGTACATAGACTTCAGATACATTTGTGCTTTGTAATTTCATTTTAAAACTATTGATCAATAGATAACACATTGTCTGTCACTTGACATGTTAATTAATCTCAACTCATTAGATATATTGGAAGTAAACACTGCAATAGTTTGATCTGTGGACGTTCGCATTAACATTTAGGATGTTCAATTTGAATTTCATTTTGTATCAATGCAGAACAATGTCTTGGAACTCTGGTCATTGTTTGACTTCCTGATGCCAGGGTTTTTGGGTACTGAGCGACAGTTTGCAGCACGTTATGGAAAGCCAATATTAGCTAGCAGAGATGCTAAGAGTTCTTCAAAGGAGCAGGAAGCAGGTAAGATAATATTTTGAATCTGACATATTGCCTTCGGGTATGAGTGTGACTATGTCAAGATATTGCTTGACCAGTCTGTGGTGCAAATCTTTCGTTTTCAACATCAGTCCGAAATGTTTGTGATAGAAATTTACAGCGCTGACTGGTCTGGAAGTGACTTTGCTGTGACTGAATTTGATGCATAGGTTAATGCCAGTATGTCCATTCAGTTTTATTTTATTTCTCTGCTGTGTATTAATGGTAAACGTACAACTGAACGACTTTGGAGTTTGCAAGAATCGATCAGTCAGAACAGTGGTAGAGTCACAGAAGGGCTTGATATTGTTGGGAGAAGGGGAAAAGAAGTCGAGTTGGGCGAATGATTGGGAGAATGCACATTATGAGATCATAATTCATGGGTACATCATCGCCTGATAAGGATATATGTGTTGAAATTGCAGTTATGAAGATTTTTGAGCTGTTTTATTTTCCTAAGTGCTTTGATAGTAAAACGTTATGCCGTCGATTTTCTGGCACCCTTTGTTCCAGAGCCTTGCTGGATTGTCTGTTTTGCCAGACGAACAGAGGTCACGTAATAGTTTGGTTTAGAGATGCAGCGCGGAAACAGGCCCTTCGGCCCACTGAGTCCATGCCGACTCGCCATTCCTGCAAACTGATGCTATCCTACACACACTAGAGACAATTTACAATTATACCAAGCCGATTAGCCTACAAACCTGTGCGTCTTTGGAGTGTGGGAGCAAACGGGAGATTCCGGAGAAACCCCACACAGGTCACGGGGAAAGTACAAACACCCATAGTCAGAGACTCGAGTCACTGAAGCTGCAAGGCAGCAGTAAAGATGAGTGCAAAGCGTTTGTCCTGCATATCACAATGTACTGAGAGAAATGGAGCGACAACTCTGAGTGAGTGGAAAAATAAAGATATACAGAAGGCCGGGGTGCTCACGTATACAGCACCTGCGAAGAATCGTTTCGGTACCGTAATTTTGTCTGGTTTAAATGAGTTGCTGGAAAATCAGTGGTGTACCAGTACTAAAGTTCAGTCAGTATGATTTCCTAAGCAAACTTTAAAGGAGAAGATGGTTTATTTTAAAACTTGTTAGTTGGGTATGGCTGTTTTGGTTGTTATCTCTTCATTCTTTTACTTTCATCTTGATAGAGCTGTAAGATAATAATATAACACCTGTCCCTCTACCTCCTCCCTCGACTCCATCCACAGACCCTGACAGTCTTTTCAGGTGAGGCAGAGGTTCACTTGCAACTCCTCCAACCTCATCTACTGTATCTGCAGTTCCAGGTGTCAACTTCTGTACATTGGCGAGACCAAGCGCTGGCTCGGCGATTGTTTTGCTAAACACCTCCGCTCAGTCCGCCTTAACCTACCTGATCTCCCTGTTGCTCAGCACTTTAACGCCCCCTCCCATTCCCAATCAGACCTTTCTCCATTCTCAGAGTGAGGCTGGAGTTCCCTCTCTCTCCATCCCCTCCCCCTTCCCAGTTCTCTCACCAGTCTTACTGTCTCCGACTACATTCTATCTCTGTACCATCCACTCTCCTGACATCAGACTGAAGAAGGGTCTCGACCTGAAACGTCACCCATTCCTTCTCTCCAGAGATGCTGCCTGCCCCGCTGAGTTGCTCCAGCATTTTGTGTCTACTGATTTAAGCCAGCATCTGCAGTTCTTTCCTACACAGATAATTATATAATTAAGAATTAAAGGTTTGATACTAAAATATCTTAAGTCAGTGTAAGGAAGTTTTAATTTGTAATTTTCACTTCATATATTAGTTGTAGTAAGAATTCAAAAATAAACATTGTCCATTGCGGCATAGGTGTTCTTGCAATGGAAGCATTGCATCGACAAGTACTTCCTTTCCTGCTACGCAGAATGAAGGAAGATGTCCTTCAGGATCTTCCACCGAAGATAATTCAAGACTATTACTGTAATCTCAGTACTTTACAGGTATGTGTAATATCATATGTATCATGAAGAACGCTGCAACATAATCACAGTGTCTAAAATAATATAATGCAGTGATTTTTGTGTGCTACATAAACAAAAATATAATTGCTAAATGTGTCTATATATGTAGAATGGAAGTGTATTTGCAAAAAAACACTTCTGGGTCTTCTATTGGTTTCACATTCACATGCATGGAGGCCAACAGGAATGCACAGTGATGCAAATGAAGTTGCAACACATTTTGGTGCACACAATTCTGTCACATGCATCGATTTTCTGTTGTACGCATTAATTTTCTTGCAAAGCAAAACTAGACAACTGGAATTATTTGAAAGGGGCCTGACTGTACCTGCTCACTCACTGACCAGAAGTTGGTCTTCCACGTGGCTTCCTAACTGTACCTGCCCACTGACCAGAAGCTGGCCTTCAACATGGCTTCTGTTTAATGTGGTTTGGACTCGCTAAGAAATTTAGTGTATTGTGAGTATTAAACGTTTACTTAGTGTAAGGCAGCTTGGACAAAGGAAAGACAATTGTATTAATAAAACATTACATTAAAATTAATTGAGACTGGATTATACTGAGCTAGTGAGGCAGATGTGCTCATCTGGTTGAGATATAATCAAATGAGAGATTAGTATCTTCTCTCCTCCATCCTCTTTCCAGCCTACTCTCTCTGACCCTGCCTAAACCATCCTCATGCGATAGCTGAGATCTGTTGCGATTGTGGGCCTTTTTTACCATTCTGGATGCTGTCCCTTCCCCTCTTACTGCCTCTCAGATCTTTCATCACTACTTCCCCGTTGATTTGCATCCTCACTTTATTCCTGTATTTCAGCGGAGGAAAATCATTTGTACACAGTCAGTGGCCTATTTTATGATTGCTGTATACTCTTGTACAAATTTGGCATTTGACATCAGTGCAGTTTTTAAGTTTTGCACAATTTCTAAGTTCTAATTTTTTTACTTTGGCAGTTTAAATATTAATAACTTTAACCAAATAAAATGCAAGATTTTTTAATCAAAAATATAGTATAAAATTATCTTTTAAATATTTAGTTAGTCTAAATGGCTGTGTTCTAATCAACAGGAATTTGATTCGTAAATTATACTTTGATCCTTATTATGTTTCTTAAGATACGGTATGAATTTTTTTAATTGTAGGTCCAACTATATGAAGATTTTGCCAAATCACGTGCTAAGTGTGATGTTGAAGAAACAATATCTGCAAATACACACACCGAAGAAAACGAGAAACCTAAACTAAAAGCCACTGGGCATGTATTCCAGGTAAATATTTATTTCTGAGATTCTGTCAAGCTCTTGGTTCTGTTTGTGTGTAATAGCAAGTTGCTCATGTTCTCAAAGAAAGCTATCTGGTTTATTTAAAGTTTTGCCATTATATTAAAAAAAAAAAAAAAAAAAAAAAATCTGGATTACTAAATCACAGATGGAAATTGTAGTAGAAAGATAACACAATGAGGAAATGGACATATGGCTAGGAGAAAATCAGTTTGCTAAAGGAAAGGTGAAGTGAGGCGATAAAATGCCACGCTCAGAATGATTGAGGTTAGAGATTATTATAGTCAAGAGGTATTTCATTTTCTCTGATATACGTGCTGTCCTTGGTGTTTGTTATATAATCTTCTGATTCATTTTCTCTCTTTCCAATTAAATACAAAACAGATTTAAGAAGCTTTGCTTGTATTTGATTTTTTTTTTTGCCAAATCAAATTGGGAATAGTAAAGACAAGATTTATCACTCCTCCTGTCCAGCCCTCCCTCCCAAACTTAAACCTGACTTTTGAAACTGACTATAATTCAAGTTGATTATTATTGAGTTGACATGTATGGAAGGGTTTTAATTATCTTGCATCTTCTTTAATACACAATCACATCTCATTTCTCTCTTGTTTCTTATCGTCCTTCCTCCTCCATTGTCCCGCCATTAGTTCATACTCCATTGCTTTCATTTCCCATTGTTCAGGATTTTCTTTGATCTTGTATATTCTATATACTTTTAAAACTGTGTGTGTGTGTGTCTCGGCTGTGTGTGTTTGTGAGTGTATGTCTAATTCCAGTTTTTTTCAGATAAGATCTTTGGCCTTTGATTCCATGGTCCGCCAAAACCAGACAGTCAAATTCCGCCAGTTTTCCCATTTTGTTAGAGATTTCGCTTTTACGAATTCACTCATTACATTTAGACATTTTTATGTACACATTTTTTAATAAAATCATCCCCCACCCCCACACTCACTAATTTTAAAATCGAAACGGCACCTCACGAGCTGCTTACGTCACAATCCCACATGCCGACCAATCCCAAGCCGCTTCTCTCTCTTAATTTGCCAACCCGGCTCTTTCTAACCCCCCCCCCCAACTACGCTCGCGCCTCCCGGAGCTGGACTTGCCCGCGCACTCCAAACCCCCCCAACCCCCAACTATGTCCGCGCCTCCCGCAGCTGGAATCGCCCGCGCGCGCCCGCTCAACCTCCCACCCCTCTCAAAATGCTCTGCCGATTGGGAGGAGAGATAAGGGGTGAGTTCCGCGAAGCTGGCGCTGCTCGCGAAGCCCCGCCCGCCTAGGCGCGCCTCCCGTCCCCTGCGCACTCGGAGAGTCACAAGCAGGATCTTTGGTCAGAAACCCACAGCTCCACTCTCATGCCTGCATGCTCTGAAGATCGGGAGATGAGATAAGGCGACAGGCGGGCGGAGTAAGGCACAATCCTGGGGAATTATTGAGGGAGAGGAAGGAGTAGGGAGGGAGAAGGGGAGGTGTGTAGGGAGGGAGAGGGGGAGGTGAGTAGGGAGGGAGAGTGTGGGAATAGAGGGAGAGGGGTAGGGGTGATAGGGAGTTGGAAATAGATGAACTGCCCTCTCCCCTTCCCTCCCCACTCTTCCCCCTCTCTCCCCTACCCCTCTCTCCCCTACCCCATCCCCTCCCCCCCCATTTCCTCCCCCACTCTCAGCCCCCTCTCTCTCTCCTCCCATCTCTCTCACCCCTCCTTCCCCACCCTCCCTCTCCCTTCTGTCTCTGCCCCTTTCTCTTTGTCTCTTCCCATTCTCTCCCCCCCCTCTCTCCCCCCCCTCTCTCCCCCCCCTCTCTCCCCCCCTCTCTCCCCCCCTCTCTCCCCCCCCCTCTCTCCCCCCCTCTCTCCCCCCCTCCCACCCTCTCTCCCACCTTTGATGCCATGGTCCGCCAAAACCACATGCTCAAACAACGTTATTTTTTCCATTTCACTAGCGATTTTGCTTGTACATTCACCGAGTTACTCATTACATTTAGACATTACATTTTTTAATAAAATACTACCCCCCCACCACCACACTCACTCATTTTAAAATCAAAACGGCACATCACGAGCTGCTTGCGTCACAATCCCACATGCCGACCAATCCCAAGCCGCTTCTCTCTTCATTTGCCCTCCTCCAACTAAGCTCGCGCCTCCCGCAGCTGGAATCGCCCGCACGCACGCCCGCTCAAACCCCCCCCCCCCCGTTCTCAAAATGCTCTGCGGATCGGGAGGAGAGATAAGGCGTCAGTTCCGAGAAGCTGGCGCAGCTCGTGAAGCCCCGCCCGCCTGTGCGCCCCTCCCGTCCCCTGCGCGCTGCAGAGAGTCACAAGCAGGATCTTTGGTCAGAAGCCCACAGCTCCACTCTCACGCCGGCATGCTCTGCAGATCGGGAGATGAGATACGGCGACAGGCGGGCGGGCGGGGTAAGGCCCAATCCTGGGGAGGTGAAGGGGGGGGAGTCGGGGGATTGAGGGAGAGGGGGGAATGGGGGAGGTGAGGAAGGAGAGTGTGGGAATACAGGGAGAGGAGTGGGGGTGAAAGGGAGTGGGGAATAGATGAACTGCCCCCACCCCTCTCCCCCTCCCTCCTTCCCTCCCCACTCTTCACCCTCTCACCCCCTACCCCCTCACCCTCTCTCCCCTACCCCATCTTCTCCTCCCTCTCCCCTTCCCTTCCCCCCCCTCTCAGCCGCCTCTCTCCTCCCATCTCTCTCACCCCTCCTTCCCCACCTTCCCTCCCCTCCACCCCTTCTCCCTCTGTCCCTTGCCCTTCTGTTTCTGCCCCTTTCTCTTTGTCTCTCCCAATTCTCTCTCTGCTCTCACTCTCTCCCCCCCTCCCCCTCTCCCTCCCTCTCCCCCCCTCCTCTCTCTCTCTCTCTCTCTCTTCCTCTCCCCTGCCCTCCATTAACCCCCTTCCCCCCTCCCCTCCACCCCCCACCTCTCCCCCTCCCTTCCCCTCCACTTCTCCCCCTTCCTTCTCACCCCATCTCCCCCCTTCCCTTCTCTCAGCCCCCCTCCCCCCCCCCCTCTCTCTCCTCCCATCTGTCTCTCCTCTCCTCCACCACCCACTCTGGATTTCTCTGCCACAGAAGGTAGTTGAGGCCAGTTCATTGGCTATATTTAAGAGGGAGTTAGATGTGGCCCTTGTGGCTAAAGGGATCAGGGGGTATGGAGAGAAGGCAGGTAAGGGATACTGAATTGGACGATCAGCCATGATCATATTGAATGGCGGGTGCAGGCTCGAAGGGCGGAATGGCCTACTCCTGCACCTATTTTCTATGATTCTCCCCCTGTCTTTTTCCCATCTGTCTCTGCCTCTCTCACTGTCTCTCCTCATTCTCTCTCTGCCCTCCTCTTCCTATCTAGACACGCCTGCGAGTTGTGTGCTATGCGTCAGTGGCTAGGGCGGTTATGGGGTAAAAAGATCTAATTAATATAATATCAAGGGGGTAGTTAGTGTGGGAGTGGTTAGAGTGTGTGTCGCCACATGCCCCCCCCCCGGCAAACGCATGTGGGGGGAACAGACCCAACGGGTCTGCGCTTGGTATAGTATATATTTAAAACAATTACAAATGGATCAGCACATTACCCGATCCAGTGGCATAGGAATTCCCGAGAAGAGGGGCAAAAATCACTATGAACGATAGGTGAGAATTGGGCAGTAAACATAAATTGTTCAAGAGATAATGCAGTCTGAGATACTGTTTGATGAGGACAAACAAATGAGGTTGCATGTAAAGATTAGAGGCTGAATGGAGAGATTTGTGAAGTAAGTGATGCTGTAAAAATGTAATGTTATATCGTTTATAACATTATAAAAATATAATGTTTAACATCATCCATAAACGTAATATATTTACAGTTTAGAAACTGACTACAATATTGTATCACCTTATAAACAAAGGACATATCTTCTGCTGAAGGGAAAATATTGTCTTGCTCATGGCCACGGGCCGGATCCGGCCCGCAACCAGAAATAATCCGGCCTGCAGGCGTATTTTTTTCGATTATTTTCACGACCTGGGAACTGTAGCCAGTCCCGGGGACACGAGCTGACCTGGGAACTGCAGCTAGTCCCGGGGCACGCAGGTGACATGGGCGCTACGGCCAGTTCCGGGGCAGGCAAGCTGACCTGGGAGCTGCAGCCAGTCCCGGGAACTGCAGAAAACTAATTGAAAAACACGTGAAAGCTAATGCAAAAAACACCAAGTGTCACACTATGGCGTTAGATGTGGCCCGCGATTTGCTCACAGGAATGGCCCCTATACAGAACCAGATTGCCGACTCCTGGTCTAGCTGCTGAAGACAAACTAGTGTGAAAAATGTGAATATTAGAAATAAGGGAAGACCAGATGGATTTATTTTTAATTTTATTCCTTTTATTTCTAGGCTCTGCAGTATTTGAGGAAACTTTGCAATCATCCTGCACTAGTACTGACACCACAACATCCAGAATTCCAGCATATTAAAGAGCAGCTTGCTGCTCAAAATTCATTTCTGCATGATATCCAGCATGCTCCAAAGCTTTCTGCCTTAAAGCAGGTACTCTTTGAAATTTAGTGCAATTTCTTTGTGTTTGTTTCATTGCTCTTGGAGATCATTTTTGTCTAGATAATTTGAAATTATATTGCATTACATTAGGAATGGTAAATATTTTAGTAATGTTTGTTGATAAAACTAGAGAATTGCAGATGGTGCTAAAAGTTATATAGCAATCTCGACGTCCCTCCCATTGGCAGATTGGGTTGCTGAGGGGTGAGGGAAGGTTTAGACATGAAGAAGAGGGTAGATGAACTGAGAATATTGGCATTTAAGAGGCTTTTACATCGGCACATGGATGTGGAGGGATGTGGAGGTAGAGCTGAATAGATTCATCTGGCATCGCGTTCTGCATGAGCCGAAGGGCCATATTCTGTGCTGATTGTTCTGTGTTCTACGTAATAAATTTTCCTGTTGAGAAGCCGATGTTAACAGCAATTATAGGCTGAATTATCTTTCAAGAGGAGAGAAAACACGTAGTCTTCCTGATTTTAAAATATTTACTTAGATTTGGTGCGGTAACTTGGAAAATGTGATTACTTTCCATATTTCTTTGTTTTCATCTTCAGTACAAGTGCCTGCCATCCCTCCATCTCCCATCCAATTTAGTTATAGGTTGGTTATAAATATTATTATTTTGATTAATTAATTACTTCTCAAAGTAGCCACAAGTTTACCAGTTATTTTTAAGCTGCATGCAAATATTATCCTATTTAGAAAACAAACTAATAAACAGAATGCAAGATTTTATTCCTCATGTCAAATGAATGTAAAAGAATAAAGATTGAAGATTCTGGTCCTGAATGAGATGACTTTTGTTTAATTGTTATTTTTGTTTTCTCAAGCTGCTGCTTGATTGTGGACTTGGTAACAGTGCAGCCTCAGAAAACGGCACCGAATCTGTTGTAGCACAACACAGAGTTCTCATTTTCTGCCAACTGAAGAGTATGTTGGACATTGTAGAACATGACTTGCTCAAACCTCAGATGCCAAGTATCACTTACTTAAGGTTGGATGGCAGTGTTCCTGCAGGCCAACGACATTCCATTGTGGCAAGGTACGCAAGATACCTAACAAGTAATGCATGCACTGACAGTCTGTCCAGGCTTAGTGATCAAGAGCCATATGCCCTGCAGAAAACAACATTGATCTAAAGACTTTGTCACTAGGTCCTTGGAAGATTTTAGCCATGACCCTTACTCAAATTGTTGCAAATAGTTTCAGCAAAGGAAGAATATGATTGAATATTTTCATTTTTAGCCTCTCTCTCCTGATGGGTGGGGGAGGGGAAGGAGCTCTGTGGCCGCTGAACTTCAACTAGCAGTTCAAAGGGGTCACCTATCCATGTTCGGGATACTGCCTGACCCGCTGAGTTACTCGACTATTTTGTATTTTTCCTCAAAAACATTAGCATGTGCAAATGTGAATGGCAGCACCTGCTCACGACCTGCACCAACATTTGACTGAATTAAAAGAAATGACAATGAGGAATTAGCGCAAGTTAGTTCAGACTTTTAGACGAGGATGCTGCCTGACCCTATGAATTCAGCATTTTGTATCTTTCCTTGGAAAACCAGTCCCTTGTTTCCACATAAAACTATGT
This sequence comes from Okamejei kenojei, assembly GCA_035221665.1. Lineage (NCBI taxonomy): Eukaryota > Metazoa > Chordata > Chondrichthyes > Rajiformes > Rajidae > Okamejei > Okamejei kenojei. The sequence continues at coordinate 7,806,057 of CM069145.1, read as the reverse complement.
TAAATTGTATATTAATTTAGCATTTCTGTATTTGCATTTTATTAGGTTTAATAATGATCCATCAATAGATGTCTTGCTGTTAACCACTCATGTGGGTGGCCTTGGTCTTAACCTTACTGGAGCAGATACGGTGGTGTTTGTTGAACACGACTGGAATCCAATGCGAGATCTGCAAGCAATGGATCGAGCTCATCGTATTGGGCAGGTAAAGCATTTTTTAAATCTATTTGAAAATAGTTACTTTTTATCTAAAGCTTCGAATGTTTTCACATTCTTTTCAATACTCAATCGTTGCTTGAAACTTTACTGTTCTTGATTTGATGATTCTTCTGTTACTTAAAGTACAGTAACAATATGTTTTGAAGAAAGATATTTATAACGCGCCCAATCCCATCCGTTAACATTAACCACAACAGAGTTTTAAGGATTGAGTATCAATTTTCATCTCCAAGTTGAGCATATATAGTTGATACTCAGAACCATTTTCTTTTGTGCATCAGTCTATGAAAGTAAGCAGGGGGGGTTACACAAAAAGCTGGAGAAACTCAGCGGGTGCAGCAGCATCTAAGGAGCGAAGGAGATAGGCGACGTTTGAAAGTATGAAAGTAAAAGACATGAAAGTAAGCATGCAGGTTCAGCAGGCAGTGAAGAAAGCGAATGGCATGTTGGCCTTTATAACAAGAGGAATCAAATATAGGAGCAAAGAGGTCCTTTTGCAGTTGTACCGAGCCCAAGTGAGACCACACCTGGAATATTGTGTCCTAATTTGAGGAAGGACATTCTTGCTATTGAGGGAGTGCAGCGTAGGTTTACAAGGTTAATTCCCGGGATGGCGGTACTGTCATATGCTGAGAGAATGGAGCAGCTAGGCTTGTACACTCTGGAGTTTAGAAGGATGAGAGGGGATCTCATTGAAACATATAAGATTGCTAAGGGCTTGGACACGCTAGAGGCAGGAAACATGTTCCTGATGTTGGGGGAGTCCAGAACCAGGGGCCACAGTTTAAGAATAAGGAGTAAGCCATTTAGAACGGAGACGAGGAAACTTTTTCTCACAGAGTGGTGAGTCTGTGGAATTCTCTGCCTCGGAGGGCGGGTGGAGGCAGGTTCTCTGGATGCTTTCAAGAGAGAGCTAGATAGGGCTCTTAGAAATAGCGGAATCAGGAGATATGGGGTGAAGGCAGGAACGGGGTATTGATTGGGGGTGATCGGTGCTGGCTCGAAGGGGTGACTGGCCTTCTTGCACCTATTGTCTATTATCGACCAGCTTCCCTGACTGAAGCAGATGGCTGCAGCCAAAATCACTTTTTCTGTGCTATTTGCACACAGTGCTATGCAAAGAGACATTTCAGGTAACATTTTTTTGTAAAGAATTATTTATTTATTTCATGAAATATTTATCTTTTGGGAGTTATTTTACTGGTTATGTGTTAGAAAAATTCTAAGCATCTGTTATGTAAACTACCAGCAGAAAGCTTGGGAATCACTTTCAATTTATTGAAAATGCAGGAGCCCCCTGAACCCCCACTGGGGGAGGGGGGGGGGGGGAGCTGGCCTGGACCCCCGGCCAATATTTCCTACTTTTTTTCTGGAAGTGAATATCATGCCTGGTATTTAGTCATGGTGTCCCAGCTGTGGAAGGAATGAACATTAAGGTGTGAATGCAGTACCAGTGAATGCACTGTTTTCTCCTGGATGTTGTGAACCTTCAGAAAGGAACAATGTGAATCTAGTTGAGTAGAGAATTTTCCATTATACTTCCACTTTACAACAAATACTTGGTCAAAAAGCTGAGGCATGTCGGGAGGCAACGTGTTAATTGCAGGATACCCACCTTCTGATTTAAATTCAAGTGGGCTTGACAAATGTGTGTGTGTGGGATTTTAATCTAAATATAATCTAAATATAATCCTTTAGTTTGGTTCCATGATTAGACACAATGGAAGAATCTTACAATGTACAATAGGCCTCGTTGATTCACTGGTCGCTTCAAACAGTTATCTAAACTCATTGGCTGTTTTTTTATGGCTAATGCCATTTTCAAGTCTAAACAGAATAGTGCAAATATTGGCAGTATTAATGAAAGTATTATTGGCATGTAATGCATTCGCTCCAAGGGATCTGATCTCATTGCAGATTAGGATGGAGCAACAAAATCAAATGGGTTGCTTTGTCATGGATGTTCTCCTACCCATTTTGCAAAATTTCACTCAACAAAACTGTATTTTGCCATTATACAGAAAGGAGCTAATTTATCATTTGCTGTTGAAATACAGATTGCTGCTGAACCTGCCATCAGCTCCATTCCAGAACCCAGGACAATATAACCTTGTCTTCAAACTGCAATGCGCAGATTATATTTGCATGTGTGCATACTTGGAAGTTTAACTCCAAGTCATTGCTGTAAAATGCACTGATTAAATGACAATGTTCTGAACATCCATCAAACAAAAGTCCTCTGCCGCCCTGCCCGTGTTGCGCAGTAATGCCACCCACAATAAAGGCGTGCAATAAAACAGTGGCAAGTATGGGTCATTTTCCTTATCACAGGAACCACCTAATTAGCCACATCATCACACCAGTGTGCCAAGTTCAAATTTATTGCAGTAGAGCCTTAAAGAATATATTCCATTAAAACCTGGATGCGTAGTACATTTTCTGAGGTTATGAAGGAAATTCTTATGGTAAAATTGATGATCTAATGAGACTTGGCCAGCAAACATAGTGTGTGATTTTGCCAACTTCAGGCCCATTAGATTAATAAGGGCTGAAAAATCATCCTAAATTGAAGGAAACTAATCTTGAGGAGAATGTTATGTCTGGCAAACTTTACATTTCCAAGCTGATATTCACAGATGGATCACAACATAAATGGCATCAGCCTAATGTGCTGGCTGGATTAATATCTAAAACATCTTCAGACATCAAAGTAGTTTAGTTTTCTTTTTTATATAGATATCTCTCACTTTCCCCAATTTGTATTTTGCTAATGGAGCAGAATGAAGTTTATTTTTTGTACTTGAAGGATATAGATATTGTTTATAAGGCCAGCCTTGTCATGTAATGCAAATTTTCAAGTACCCCCTAGAAAATGGTGGTAAGCCACTGCATTAAACTGGTCCAATGCTAAAATCAGGAAGGCATGTGACTAGGAGAGAAACCTATTGCTAAAGGTGTGCCAGTTCTCCCTGTCCTAGGTTGAGAAATCATCAGTGACACTATGCTGAATTGTATAGATGTGCATTGGTGCTTTAGGGATGGAGGAGATGAAGGATTGGGGTGGTACCAATCACTCTGGTTTCTTGTGTTGACTGACTTGTTTTGACAGATTTATAAAGTTTTTTTTTTTTAATTGTCTTTAAACAAAACATTCAAGTCATTCAGGATCTGTGAAGAGGAGAGAGGCATGCTAGTATTTCAGGTGCAATCTCTTCAATATTTAAAGATATTTCAAATGACCAATGTTAAAACGAAGGGATGGAGGAAAGAAGTAACAATCAAGTTGTGTACCACTAGAAGACTTGTAAAGTACATAAGTGAAAAAGGTTGATTAAATTTACGTGATGTACCTGAGACAATGCAAGCATAAGGAGAGAAATTCAACATCTGCAAAACAGTGTTTTTGAGTAGACAAGTTGGGCTGGAAAATAATGGTCTAGAACTAATAAAAATGAAGCGTTGAAGACTGCCAACCTAGTGCATTCCAGTCTATGATGAAAAGTCCTTGATTTGATTATTTAAACATTTTTTCTTGATCTCCCCAGAAACGTGTGGTTAATATTTACCGATTAGTAACAAGAGGAACCTTAGAAGAAAAAATCATGGGATTACAGAAGTTTAAAATGAGCATTGCAAATACCATTATCAGTCAAGAGAATGCAAGTTTACAGAGTATGGGGACAGATCAGCTTCTGGATTTATTCACACTTGATAAGGTAAAGTAGAAAATTACTTTCTTCAAACATATGTTTTTGTCACAATTATTAATTGTTCAAAGGGGAAACAGAACCTGTACAAAATATATTGTTCAATTGTCCCCAATATAAAAAAATTAATTTGGCATCAAAATGAATATTAAATAAACTGTATATTAAATCAAGTTGCTGCAAGCATCCATCAGAGTGCTTCAGTGATGTTATACATTTGAAGCAGCTCTAGATATGCATGTGCTGTCACTTCATATTAGCCGACAGTTTGCTTGTACTTAATCCTAACAAGCAATAGTTGAGTGTGAATTTCCTCCCCAAAATTGCCTTTTTTTTTAGATCCTATGAACCTATGAACCCACATACCAGTTAATGCCACCTTTCTTTGATGTTTGTGTGCTCAGTGAATTCAAATGCAACAAGCATTAAATCTTTCTGTTTATTTAAATGATTTCACTTAATTGTGTTTTGTGCAACAATGACCTAGAAACATAAAAAAAATAGGTGCAGGAGTAGATTATTCGGCCCTTCGAGCCATCGTGGCTGATTATCGAAAATCGCCGTTCCTGCTTTCCCCCATATCCCTTGATTCTTTTAGCCCTAACTCTAAGTCTCTCTTGACCATGCATGTTGAAGCTGTGGGCCAACTCTCATCCATAATATTCCCAATTCATGACCACTAAAGATCCTCGCATTGAAGACCCTGTAGCTGCTTGTCACGACAAAGTTGATAAATATTCTTGCAGTGATGTATTTTTTTCAAAATGGTGTGCGAGCTGCATGTTGAATGAAATGGGGGGGGGGGGGGGGTTGAGCCTTAAGGCTTGTTTTTCTGGAAATATCAAATTAAGTTTGTAAAACATGACATGCCCAACTGAGTTTTTTTTTAATGGTTTGAATCTATATGGAGTCATTGTTGTCCCATGTAATGGTGTGACACAAGGGCAGAAAGCATTATTTGTTCTACAGAAAACTGATTTGATCCAGTAAAAGTACATAAAGGTTTTTTTTGTTGGTAGCCAGTGATCAGAACTAAAACGTTGGCGTTTTATTTGATGAAAGTGTGAAAACAGCACTGAATAGATCCTACTGTACTGAGGCACTCCTATTTAAAAGTCTATTTTTTGCTTGCACTTTTTATCCTAATTCATAATAGGTCAATAAGAAAAGTGGAAGCATTTTTTGGTCAGAAAGATAAAGGAAGCATATGTAATATTGTGGAAGATTAAATCGGACAAGGCATTTGAGGAATATAAAGGAAGCAGACAAGAACTTGAGCTGGGAATTAGAAGGGCCAAAAGGTGCCATGAAATGGCTTTGCAAATAGGATTAAAGAGAATCCCAATTTAAAAATAGGGGAACGAGGAAGAGTACAGGACCACTCAAGGATAAAGGGGTGAAGTCTGAGAATATAGGTAAAGTACTGAACAAATATTTTACACTGGTATTCATAGATGGAGTCGGATATACTAATGTGGAAGAGCAATTTGAGATCAAGAAGGTGTTGGTGGTTCTCTGGAAGAGCATTTATGATACGTGCCCAGAGCTTGATGGGTTCTATCCCATTTTATGACAGGCAAGAGAAAATTTGCTGGGGCTGTGGCAATGATCTTTGCATCCTGTCCAGCCACGGGTGAGTTGTCAGAGGACTGGCGAGTACCCTGTGCTGTTAATTTTTGGGAGAGGAAATGCAGATAATCCAGGAAATATTAGGCTAGTGAACCTCGCATCATAGCAGGGAAGCTATTGCAGGGGATTTTTAGGCACTGGGTTAATTTGCTCGTGGAAGAGAATGGGCTTATTAGGAAGAGTTACCATTGCCTTTTTATGAACTTGGTTTGAGTTTTTTTTGAAGAGGTGATAGATGAGGCTAGGGCAGTGAATGTTGTTAGCATGGACATCTGACCAGGTCATTCATGGTAGACTGATCCAGAATCCACCATGATTCAGAATTGGTTTACCCATAGAAGACCGAGGATAACAGTAGAAAGGTGTTGTATGTAGGAAGGAACTGCAGATGCTGGTTTACATCAAAGATGGACACAAAATGCTGGAGTGACTCAGCGGGACAGGCAGCATCTCTGGATAGAAGGAATGGGTGATGTTTCGAATTGAGACAATTCTTCAGAGAGTAGAAAGATGTTATTCTGGTTGGAGATCTATGATCAGTGGTGTTCCGCAGTTCAGTGCTGCGACTTCTGTTTGTGACATATATGAATAACTTGAATGGAAATGACGCGTTCATTACCTTTACCATGTAATCCCGTGCTACCTGCTCATGGTCGGATAGTCGGCGGGCTAAGTCGTCTCCCCCACCTGGTTTGCCAGGTGAGGAGGGGGCTGTGGACCCCCAGTAGGACCAAAAATAAGACCTGTCAAAGAGCGGATGAGCATTCCACCCTTCAGTAGAAGTTGCGATCACTGTCGTACATAGCATTGTAATGCACCGTGTCCGTTGGTGTTTTCAACGATGATGACTGTCAGTAACTGTGCAGAAAACACAGAAATTGGTGGAGTTGCAGGCAGTGAAGTGGTGTGTAAAGAGATAAACCAGAATGCTGCTTGGATTAGCAGATCTTAGCTACAAGGAGAGATCAGACAAACTTGGGTTCTTTTCACTGGAGCATTGGAGGCTGAGGGGAGACTGAAGAGAGGTTTATAAAATTATTATGAGAATTTGAACCTTTTTCCCAGTGAGTAAATGTTGTATGCAAGAGAATTTCCCAGTAGGTAATGTTTCAAAAGTCTTTTTTGGTATTCAGTGAATTACAAAAGATGGTGGACATTAATTTAGAAATATTTTAGTGACAAAAATCTTCTTAGTCAGCTGCCCAGAGAGGGGATAATGTACGTAATAGCTACCAGACTGGAGGGTGGCGTTGTCCTAGCAAGTAATCAAGTGCCAAAATCACACTGTCTGGGGCACATGCTTCTGCTCTTGCCAAGATGTAGTATAGACAACAATTTTTGCTTACAATCTCACCACCTCGAGTTCTTTCGGGAAATAACGATGTGGGGTCACGAAAACTTTTAAGTAAAACTACATTATCCTTTTCATAGGTGGAACTGTGGCCATTTCCTTCTAATTATAGAACTGGGCTACTCACAGGTCATTGGTTATGTTAGAGTTGATGTGTAATTTTTTTTTGTTTACAAAATGCATCGATTTCTGATTACGCTTTTTCATTTTAAAGGAAGGCCATGAAAATATGGGATCTGGTTCTGCGGCAAAGTCATCGGTGAAGGCAATCTTGGAAAACCTTGGAGACCTTTGGGATCAACAACAATATGACACAGAATATAATTTGGATAATTTCATGCATTCACTAAAATAAAATTACTTGGATAATTGCAGCTAAGCCGTGAGCATGTCACAAAATTTTTCTGCTGATATTCAGCAAGTTTTGGAGACAATTAAATGTCGAGTACTGTGTAAATACAGGCAGTTGAAAAGAGCAAGCATAAAATTGATATTTTGGAAACCAGTGGTTCAGAGTCGGTAGAACAGATAGTTACCCCAGCTTAGTTTGCACAGTTTTACATTAGGCATTTATTCAGTGCAGATATACTTGAATTAACACTCTTAAATGTCTTAGGAAGACAGAAATATTGTTCTTAAGGAAAACGTTTTCGTATAGTTAAGGAAATATGCCATTATGTGACATAGTACATTACAGTAAATTGCTGTACACCAGTGCAGAACCAGAATCTGATTTAAAATATAAACCACCTCCACTTTTTCCATAGTGGAAATTGACTGAATTTTTTTTTTTGCTGCCTATTAGTGATGGCTTTCTGTTTACTCGCTGAGCTATGATAATTGTAGGTGTTCAATAGAAATAACTTTGTACTTGAGTTGAAATAAAATTTCTGAAATTTGATCAAAATAAAATTCAGTTGAAAGAGTTAATACTGTGAATTTTCCATGTGCTGATCATTCTTCAGTAAATAAATCATTTACATTTATTGTTAGGAAAGAACTACAGATGAAGGTAGACACAAAATGCACAGCGGGACAAGCAGCATCTGTGGAGAGGCGAAATGGTTGATGTTTCGGGTCGAGACCCTGCTTCAGACTGATATCATGGGAGTGGGCAGTACAGAGATAAAATGTAGTCGGAGACAGTAAGACTGGTGGGAGAACTGGGAGAGGGTAGGGGTTGGAGAGAGGGAAAGCAATGGTTAATGGAAGTTAGAGAAGTCAATGTTCATACAGCTGGGGTGTAAGGTACCCAAACAAAATATGAGGTGCTGTTCCTCTAATTTGCACTGGGCCTCACTCTGACAATGGAGGCCCAGGACAGAAAGGTCAGATTGGGAATGGGAGGGAGGAGTTAAGCTGAGCAACCTGGAGATCAGGTAGGTTTAGGCGGGCTGAGCGGAGGTGTTCAGCGAAACGTTCGCCGAGCCTGCGCTTGGTCTCTCCGAAGAACAAGAGTTGACACCTGGAACTGCGGATACAGTAGATGAAGTTGGAGGAAGTGCAAGTGAACCTCGCCTCACCTGAAAAGAAAGTCTGGGTCCTTAGTACGGAGTCGAGGGGGGAGGTAAAGGGACTGGTGGTGCATCTCCTGCGGTTGCAGGGGAAAGTACCTCGGGGTGGGGGGAGATGTTTTGGGTGGGAATGGATGAGTTGACCAGGGAGATGTGGAGAGAACGATCTCTGTGGAAAGCAGAAAGGGGTGAAGATAGGAAGATTAGGCTGGCAGCGAGATTCCGTTAGAGGTGGCGAAAATGTCAGAGGATTATATGTTGTATGCGACAGCTGATGGGGTGGAAGATGAGGACGGGGGACTCTGTCCTTGTTACGAATGGAGGGAGGTGGAGTAAGAGTGGAGCAGCGGGATAACGAGGAGAGCCTCATCTATAATGGGAGAGGGGAGCCCCCGTTCCCTAAAGAATGAGGACATCTCCGATGGAAAGTTTCATCCTGGGCACAGATGTGGCGTAGATGGAGGAATTGGGAGTAGGGATTAAAGTATTTACAGGAAGCAGGGTGGGAGGAAGAATAGTCTAGATAGCTATGGGAGTCAGTGGGTTTGTAATAGATGTCAGTTCATAGTCTCTCCTGTGATGGAGACGATGAGATCTAGAAATGTTAAGATGCCGGAGATGGTCCAAGTGAATTTGGGTGCACTTACATTTATTGCTTCGAATTGGGCTGTGAGGAGAGGAAAAATAAACTTGATATATTTGATCATTAATTGAGGAATATTATGACCCTGTCTTAAGGTAGAGAACCAAAATAAAGCAAATGCTGGAAATGCATAATAAAATCATTGTTGGAAATATAAGATTGGACAACTTTGTTGCGAGAAACACTGAGCATTTCAAAAGGATCCTATGAAAAATTAGTTTGTCATTTACATAAGGTTGTAATGAAATTCCTTGTTTGCAAACCGTATACATAATATTGAAAAATAAAACTATGAATGCAGAACTGCAGATTGTAACACGGTCTGAAGTCGTGCAAATAAAATACTAAAGTGCAAAAATTTAACAAGCGAATGTAAGAATAAAGTAAATTTTGTAATATACATGCAATAAAATTCCTGTTCGTGTGAAGACTGCAGCGTAAACTTCAGTGTACCTACCGTAAAGATACTGACTGCAATAATGAGTGCAATAGAGCAGATTGTAATGCAAAATCAATTGTGTAAAATAATAAAGGGCAATAATAACTGAAGGGAATAGAGTTAAAGGTTATAGTACGTGGCAATAGCTCCATGAAGGGGGTGTGACAAAGAGGATTGCCATGCCAGGCTGGGATGCATTGTGTCAAAACGCTATTTAAAGCCCCTTTGTAGTAGTGCAAGAGAATCCTTGTGGGCATGCCAAATCTTCTCAGCCATCTAAGAATGTAATGGGACCAGGTTTGATTGCTTGTAACATGGATGCCTGAGAACTTAAAACTATTGATCATCTCCACCACAGCTTCATTGACAAGGACAGGGTTGCATTCACTCCATCACTACTTTAGGTCAACAACGAGCTATTTTGTCTTGCTGAGAGTAAGGGCTAGTTTATTGTGCTGACACTACCACATGTCCCAATCTATTCTTTCTCATCATTGTTGATGCAGCCTACAGTGGTGCTAATGGAAATATTAAAGTTGCTGCTGTACTTGGCCACAAAGTCATGGGTGTGCAGGGGAGTGAGCGCACACTCCTGAGAAGGAGCAACGTCAGGGTGGAGGAAATGTTTTCACCAATTGTAACGGATTGAGGCCTGGCAGTCAGAATCTCCAGCAGCCAGTTGCAGATCTCAAGGTCCCAGAGTAAGATAATTCGATAGTCGTGTTGAAGGCTGAGCTGTAATCAAGGAATTACAACCTTACAAAGGGGTTCTTATTGTCAAACTGATCCACAGCTAAACCCTGGACCAATCTTGCAAGAGATGTAGATTGTCTGGCCAAGATCTGGGCCATTGCCAGTCATTCAACGCACTTTATTCTGGTCAATGTTTGAGCTACTGGGCAGTAGTTATAGACAGGTCAATTTCCGAACCCATGCAGGGATTCATCTGCGCTGGGATCATGAAGGCAGATCTGATTTCTGCCACCAAGATTATCAGGAAGATTCCATTGTATGACAAATGTATTTCTCACTTACAGAATTCAATATACATGCAACTAAAAACAAAAATTATGGGCAACAGGAAACTTTTGTGATATGTACAATATTCACCACTCTTACCTTCATTCTGGCAGGTTGCAGAGCAGGAATGCATGCATTCGGTATTCAGCTGCATGGTTGCAGGAGAGCCTATTCCTATGCTATTGAGGCCACACTTTCATCTCTTATTCATCTTCAAGGTTATCTAGAAATGTTCTGAAATTGTGTGGGTAGTTTGCTTACCGATTTATGTTAAAGTAATTATTTAGTGAATAGCAGTTCCTCAAATGGTGAAGTACAACATTGAAGCCCAAATGTGCAAGGGTGATTGTATTCTAAGTGATGACATGTCCATTACTCAGGTATTTGATCACTGACTAGATTGAGGGAGTTTAAGTTCAAAAATAAAGTAGAAATACAGAGGTGGGAGAATTGGGAACATGAGCATGAGTTAAGATAAATCTTTTTTTAAATAATCATTTTGTGAAGAAATGAAATTGAATTGTATTTTTATTAAAGAATAAATATTTTGGGATGGAGCAGCGATTGTTATTGGAGAGCAGTTTGCCATTTTTATCATTGATATTGTTAAGCCCAAATCTGTTGGTGCTGTAATGGGGCAATAATAGCTTATTAGCTTGTTTGACACTTCACACATGTAGAAGAAACCTTTTGCAGCACCATATTTATCGATTGACAAAGCTCACAAACAGAATATGAAAAAAGCAAAATAATTATGAAAGGAACAGGTAGTAGGAATTTAATACATCTTGAATTGCATTAAATATGCTTTAGTAGAGGTTCAACTGTTCAAATATCAAAGGGAATTTACAGTGAGTTATTGATTGAAGGAAATTACCACAGCTCAAGTCCTCAAGTTGGACTTTTATTATGAATGTCTAAGTACAGTACAGTTCAGTACAGACAAAGTACATTTGTGCTATTCAATACCACGCAGACATAATCAACTTTTAACATTCGTATTTTTCACTTGCTGTTGGAATTGCTTACTCAAAAGTGCCAGCCTCAGATGGAAGCATTTTGGACCGATGCTCACAGTTAAGTGGTTTTATTTGAGGTAGGGGGCAAAGAAATTAAAGCAGCAAAGTGAAGGAAGTAATCGGATCCAACAAATTTCGATTAGATTATGTGTATGGTCTCTATAACACAACTTCACTCGAGTAGACCTACCTTTAACTAATTCATATTATGATGGATTAAATGTGCCTTTCTAATTTGAAAGTGATCGATTAATTAAAGCATTGTGCTCTGAGGATACTGAAGTTTCTTTGCTTTCTACTCCTTATTGCTCAGTAGACCAAGTGCCTTTTGGGCATAATTCTAATACAGTACAGCAGAAATACACAGTTGCTGTGTAATTTCAAAAACAATTATCAGCTTCCATTATTTAATGTACAAACTTAATTGTGTGAATTCTTAGTGATTGCTACATGACCGTTCTTAACTACATTAAACTATATATAAAGATAGCAAGACATCTACTTTCACTCAAGGACTAGATATTGTGGAAGTTTGTTCAAAATTCACAATTTTATGGTCTTTGGGGAGTCGGTGAACTTGGAACAAAAATCTTGTTAATTAAGAATAATTATTTGTGTAAAGTCAATTAAACCATCAGCATTAACTGGAAGTGAAAACAGGTTTCTCCAGCAATATGTTCATTCGCTTCTTTTGCTAGAAATTAGAATGTTGTCATTTGTGCTTAGGTTTGGTCATTTGGTTTATTAATAATTATCTGTTGAACTGGTAAATGTTACATTTGGGTGTTCTGAGTAGATTCCAGACATTTGGCACAGCAGAACTATAATCAGTTGCCGATAATTCAATAGATGAGTACTGCCTGCAGATGGTGCTGCTTTGCAAGTTCAAGGTTCATGGACCCAAGATGTTTTGCACACAAGAGCTTTCACCCAAAAACACTACAAGTGGCTTCTGTGGTTTTAATAGCAGCTGCAGATCATTCCAACACTCGTCAATGATCATGCAAAATCATGACAAATGTTACTGCTTCATACAACTAAGTTTAATAAGTTTACTTGTTAGTACAGAAAAATTAAAGTCCAAACTACAAACTTAAGCATTGGTAAGCAGTAGCAGCATTGATTGAGCTCCATGTTTAGTCACAGTACTGCAGTTCCGTACAAGCATTAGTCCAAGCCAAAATGTATATGCTGTGTTAAGAGTACTAGCTAAACAATCTAGGAGAACAGTAAAAGATACATTTAAAATTAGTAGTTTGTTTAGAAACAAACAGACATCCTAGCTTTGAACACTCTAAAAATGTTTTCCATTATTTAACAGCAAAGTTACAAATACTTGTACTGTATACCCCAATACAACTACATCCAGAAAAGTTTGGCTAGATTATATTTTTAGTAGTAGCACCTTAATGTTAAGTGAATGTACTCAATACCAAAATGGTGCATTAGCTATGAATTTTGTGCAAAAAAAAAAAATTGCTGAATTTTCACATTTACCTACAATTTCCGGCTAGCTACCCATTTGGGGTATATAGTAATCGCTTGCATTTATAAATACTTGGTGGCATATTTTCAACACTGTAGCAACTAAGTGAGACTGAGAGGAAAAGATTGGTTAGTAACAGAAAGAAAGATCAAGTAGATGTACAAAGCAGTACAAAAAGTGATTGCTGCAAACAATCCAGCCTTCACAAAATAAAAGGCAATTACCATCTTCAAAAATCCATGCCTTATCACTCAGCAAGACAGTTAGACTCCCCACATACAAGTAAGGTTTTGCACTCCACCACCAATGTCCGCAATCCCCCCTCCCCACCTCTGTCCCGGCTGCCTTCGACAATAGCACAACATCTTGTCTGCTCCATTCTGATCATTTTATTGCCCATTCATTCAATTACATCAATCACTCTACATTGTCAGCCGTTTGTCATTACCACACTACTGTAAACCACTTCAGCAAGTTAATACATGAAGCTTTGCATTTCAAAACTAGACACTTTAGTAACAATATTACAAATGTTTCAGCTCCAAAAAATAACAAAACTGAAAATAAAACTTTAAAGAATTAGCATCATAAAATTAATTTATTCCAAGTAAAAATACAAAATAATATTGGACATTGACCAGATATGAAAGTCTCTCCCAGAAATGACTATTACGGTGAGAAAAGCAGTCTGTAAAGAAAAATAACTAAAATAAAAATGAAAAATATGTAAATATGTTTAAATCCTCTGCTTTTAGCAAAAATCTCTCTAAAAATAACAATGAATATTTGTATCAGTACAAAGGCTACATTACTATTGAAAAAATACTAGCATGAAGAAAAGTTACACATTTGACAGTAGAAAAATGATTTTGTGAATCGCAATGTCTAAAGTTTGCAATGAAAATAAATCTTCAATAAAGATTTATGCTTTTGATTTTTTTTTTACAAACAGTACAAACAGTATTGCACATTACAACAAAGAGTTGAGGTTAAGTTAGCCTTCAAAATTGACTAATTCAAGTCTCCAATATCAAGAGAAGGCCGCATATGGACCTGTTGCACCAAGGGGCTCTAAATCAAGTTACAATTTGAACACCTTAGAAATAACATTCTCAATATGAAGGACCTCATTTAAATTCATTAACAAGTAAACAAATTGGGGCATGTTATAACTTAACATAAAAAGATATTTGTACAAAAATAACATGAACAGAAGAATTCTTTCACAATTCTGGTCAGTCGTACTTAAAGGGTTAATGATAAATATACAAATTAAGTGATTTTTTTTATTATTTCACTTTCTTCTCACAGCTTCCAGCACCCATGGAAATGTGTCTATTCTAAGCCATCTTGTTTTTAAACTATTTCTTTACATTCCAGCTTTCAAATTCATACATTAAATTATATTAAGAAGGGGAAAACGGTTTATAAATGTTCACTTTTCCACATTTAGGTAGATTTTCTTTAAAGTCTTGTACTGTAGCTAACTACAATTCTCCATATTAAAGTTATAAAGCTCTAGCTCCTTCAGTTTCCAAAAAAGCAAATAAGCATGAAAAAAATAAAATTACCCATCTGTTAAATCATTTCCTTGCAGAATTAAATTAATATATATTTTTAGAATAAACTTACTTAGAAAATATCAATTTCTTTCCTATATTTCAAAATTGAGGTATTGCAAAAGATCATGTCAGTCAGAAAGCACGCCTTAAAAAATCAGCTGACTGTTGAAAACTGTCCAGATACAAAAAGTAGTGCATAACAAATGTCTTATACAGATAATGAAAAAACATATAGAAAAACATACCTGGGCAAGAAAGCAATATCACAAAAAGCCCAGAAGTTAACCTCCAAAGGGATAATAAGCAATTTACCAGTAAAAAAGTAACTTCTTTTTTGAAAAAAAATCAATTTCAATGCCAATACTTGCAACTAAATACTGAAAAAATAAACTAAAAAAAGAAAAGAAAGACTTACTGGACACAAACAGACATCACAACACACAAATGACTCAACAATTAGTATCAAATCTACTATGCGGCGTCATATCCAGTCAGATTGTCCCCAGAGCTGCTGGTCACTGTGTACAAACCCCCACTATTGGTACACTTAGCCTGTGTTTGATTGAAATCTGCAGCCCCACTGTACATGCTAAAAAAATGTCCACTAATTAGCAGATCTTATTAGAATTCAAGCTTTGCAGGATATACTCAGGGTTTTGGGGAGTTTATTCTGAACCAGAAAGCAGACATCTCCATTTTGACTTTTGTGCAGACAATTCTTTAGCATTAGTTTCCTTTCCTAATGTGCCTATTTGTCAGTCTGACAAATATATTGGTAGTGTATGAGCTCTTTGGTTTTTTGGACAAGGTCTGAAGCTATGTAAATGGTGCAAGCAGCAGATTGTTTTTAAACTGAGCTCACTTTGTTTATACACTGGTTATGAAGCATCACTTACTCTTATGTCAGACATTACAACGGTTACTTTTAAATCACAGTACTATACATAATCACCTTACTATATAAAAATTGCACTATAAGTGATCACCGCAGAGTACTTCACCTACCATCAACATAACTTCAAGATATCCTACATCTATAAGTAATTGTGATATCTTTTATGCTTTAATGGACACAGATTCAAACTCCATAAGCAATTACATTGAGGCATGCCCTCTTCCAGTTATTACCCAATTCTCTCATATCGCTATTTCTTTCTTTGTTGCCTACATTATTAATTTGTGCACAGGTGGGCAGGTTGTCAGCAGATATAAGAGACATGATACACAAAATTTATTGCATGCAGCAACCTGGTTAAGTAAACATGCAGTCAAAACTACTGACCTTCCTCTGGAGCTTTCTCCATGCTATACTGCATTTTTCCTGACAGCATTATGCTCCACAATTATTTATTACCCTAGCCTGATAAAGTACTATGATATCTGCAATACCATTTATTTAGCAGCAAAAGCTATTGCAGCATACATTTACATAACACTAAGAAAGACCTAACCAAAAACCCCCAGCAAAATCAAATTGAGCTTATGAGGTATTATTCTTGCAAGTCAAAATGGAGAGCAAAAAAAGGCTTGTTTTAGGGGAAGTAGTATACTAAATTATCCAAAATGTATAATTGTTGAATATTTGAGAAGAATGCTTTGCTACATATGCCACCTACAGTGTGTTACCTTTGGTAAGTCTTCTAGGGGCAAGTCTAAGTTTCTGAAAATAAGTGCATGCTCCTGTCATGGGAAACAGTTATGTGAGCGTCAACCTGGCAGTGGCTGATGTCATATCAGCTACAACTCCTAAATCACAATGCAAAGTTCAATACAAAACAAAAAAAGGTACCAAGCAAATGTTTGAGAGCCAAAGTGCAGATTCAGTACAGATACTCTGAATTTTTTTTATATACCAGACAATCTTGGACAAGTTCAGTAATGTGACTTCAAAATAAAACAAAAAACAAACATTCTTTATCCGAGGAAGAATGCACCAATTTCCAGAAGCCTTTCAGCCCTGAGGCAGCGCTCTCCTCTCCTGTACGTGTTCGTAGACTTTAAGACGCTTCAGCTCCAGCGGAATGGGACGTGACGTGGGCGATCGCCTCCCTCCTTCACAAGAGGCTTGTGAAATTCCCTGCCAGCACGTGAATGTATGCTTGCCCAGCAGTATTCACAGTAATACTGCAAACAGGTAACATTGGCACAGAAGAAAGGAGCAAACTTTCCTCCACAACGGGCACCCTGGCATTCATCACACATCTGATCATCCAGGACATATGGCTTGACTTCCACCTGGACCAGAAGAACACAGAGAATTATTTCACTTATTACTGTCGAAACGTGAACAAATTTAAGGGAAGTATATTACACGTAGCTGATACTGTGTACATTTTAAATCTTCAATAAGAAAACAAAAGCGTAGGTTCTTGAATATTTACGACAGCCCCATTTCCCCACAACCTCCCAGATTAGTTTGGCTTTGTGCAACAATTAAAAGAAGCTTCTCCTCCTCTAGTTCTTTGTTGAATTCCATGATGTGCCACATCACATGGTGTCTAAATGAGCACTGCCTGCCACATCTGCCATTTTCTGTTTTAATTCAACATACAGGCAACTCTGGACTCAACATTGAGCAAGGACAAAAATAATTTGCCTTTTTTGTTAGATAGGCGTTAAACTCTGCCATCTATGTCAGCCTCTGTCCTGGCTTTGTTCAGCCAAAGTTTAATGAAACAGAATACTGATTTGTCCCAGGAAGATTTACACTATTGCCGTTAACGATTTCTGTTAGTCTACCCTGGCAATGAGATGAAAAGAAGGCAGACATGCTGAAAGAAGAGAAATAGTCAATAGATACAGCTCACATCGCTGGCCAGTTATTCCTGGACTATTCCATAAAGCAGCTCAGCCAATCTTAGCAACTGACCTCCAAATATTACCAAGGATAGCTTTATAGCGCTGAGATTCATGTGTTGTCCCTTTAATTATTGAGGTTGAAAGTTTATTAAAACCAGGAAAATGTAAACAAATGTTGGGATTTGCAGCACAACTACAATTTATATTATGACCTCAAATAAATATTAAATTGATCAATGCACAAGGGATGCCCCATTTGGGTTTGTGTAATTTTCATGACAAAAATGCTAATCATTTGATGTGTATTCCTATTCAGAATTTTTATATCATAACTTTCATACAGTATATGTCTTTTTTTCACAAAAGAGAAACACAGGTGATGCGAAGATCCAATGTGTTCAATGCCCAGAGGGCCAACTACTAAAAACACTCAGCATGTATTCTACCTTAACCCATTGCTTTGCATTCAAATCACAGATTTCTCAATGGCTCAAGCCATTAAAATGCACACTCACCTGTAATCTGTATATTAAATTTGAATTATCTGAATGTAAGCAATGCAATTAATCATTTCAAAATCAGTCTATTTTAAGGATCAAACTGAAATACAATTTAGCTGACACAGCAAGAGGTGATACGTTAGATAGGATCCTGTATTTCAACCAAGCTCTTGAAAAACAATAGTGGTCTGAAGAAGGCTTTCGGCCCAAAACGTTGCCCATTTCCTTCACTCCATAGATACTGCCTCACCCGCTGAGTTTCTCCAGCATTTTTGTCTACCTGTGGCCTATACATAGGTAGTGTTGACACCCACTACTGTATTGACTGCAACTTTAGCAGGTGGGGTGAGTATCTGCTGGCTTAATGGCAAGCAACCTGATACAGCCATTTGGGAATTATTTGGGTGTAGGCTTTTTTTGGTATGGCTGCATGGTAATTTGCATATCACTGTACCTTAATTGGTACAAGTGACAAAAAAAGACCTTTGAAACCTTTGAATAAAATTGGAATGGCTTGTTAAAGATAACTGCTATTACTCTATTAATATTGATTTGTTTTTTAATTAGTAAAATAGAATAAAGTGATGGCTCAGCTTCCATAGATATTATGCTTTAGGCGAACAATTCATGCATTTTTAAAACTCAGTCCCACCTGCCCAATCGCTCTATACCTTTCCTAGCCTTGTACCTGTTCAAATATCATTTTAATGTTGATACAGTACCTGCCTCAACTACCTCCTCTGGCAGCTCGTTCCCTATACCCACCAATCTCTGTGACGATTGGAAACGTTTCAGTTTAGCAAAGGTAAACCAAGAAATTAATAAGGAGAGAAAATATAGTAGGAAAGTAATCATTTTTCTAAAAATCTAAACGTTATCATTTAGCATTTTGTTATGAGGCACAATAACGTTAGTAAAAGCTAACGTTGGCCCTTACTGACAGAGATTATATTAGTATCAGAGAACTAGGAAATGGCAGATACATTATTTTGTGCTCATCTTCACAATAGACAAGACAGAGAAACTCTGATATAATGGAGATCAAGCGCGTCTCAACAAATGTCTAGCAATACCAAATAAATGTACTGGTGAAGTTAATGTCAATTAATCAATATTTAGAAAAACAGATCATTAGATTCTGAAAACCTCAGAATCCGATGACCTACATCGCAATGGGTTTTGTGTGAGGATGGCTCCAGGAACCGACTCAGAACCAGACCTTGCACGGATGACGTCTTGCACAAATCTTTTGATCAGGGCCTGTTTCCGTGCTGTATCTCCAAAACAAAAAATTAATACAGTTTTCTGAAGATACAAAATCAAGTGGCCGTGTGGATTGCACAGGGCATGCAAAGAGGCTTTAGTGGTTTGGACAAGATTCCAAAATGGGAGAAGTCATGGGAGTATAATTGGAGAGACCAGGTCATCCATTCTGTAATAAAGCCAGAAAAGTAAAGTATTTTTCAGCTAGTGATACATGAAGGGATTTTGTTATTCATCGGCATTTGGGAGCCCTTGTATGTTAATCCTGAAGGTTAGCATGGAGGCAAGTAAACAATCATACAGGAAAACAATATGTTGGCCTTTACTGTGAGAGGATTTGAACGCGAGCATGAAGATATGATGTTGCAAATTGAGATGCAGAGATAATGTTTCCTCTGGCTGAAGTGTGCAAAGTCAGGGATCACAGTCTTCAAGGAGGGTCAACCATTCAGTACTGAAGGCATTCCCTCATCCAGAGGGTCATGAATCCGTGGAATTTTCTACGCAGGAAGGTTGGGGGGGAATTAATCAAGTAGATTCCGGGCAGAGATGGGATAATAGCGGAATCCAGGGATTGGGATTGGTCTAGGAAAGTTGTGCTGCAGTAAAAAAAATCCGACATGCTCTTATGTTGCAGCAGGCATTAGGGCGAGTACAGCAAATGCTAGCTATCAGGAGTTTATCATTTGAAACTTTCCTGATCCAGTCCATCTGATCATCACAAGAAAGCAACAGCCCACCAAATAGTGAAGACAATATGAGGAGATCGACCGATGTTTAATCTATCTATAGAAAATAATCTGAGAGTAGGGTGACATATTGCCACCTCTTGTTACATAAAGTGCCCAATGGCTTCAACATCTACGTTATAAAGGGCAAGGCTTATCCTGTTAATGGAGAACATTTACTAATGTGTCAAATGGGGAAAGAGCTTCTGAGGAAATCATTTGGCATGTTCACACCACAGGCGTATTGACCACCAGTTAATAATAACAGCTCAGCTAAGAGGCATTTTTCCATTGTTAAATATTATTTTGTTTATGTTATTTTAGGAGCGCTCATAAAGCCATGATAGTTCATAATTGCATTTTGCAACTTCCTCTTTGACGACTTGGCAAATGAGAGTGTTTCAGTCACACAATATTTATTGTTCATCGTAAAATGATTAGCTCAACTGTTACTGCAGCTTGGGAGGTAGATGCATAGCGACTCAAATGCAGTACATTTATGGCTTTCAATAAACATTAGATGTGGGAAGCAAGTCTCCAGATGCCTTCTCTGATGAGCAGTTAAGGTGAATGGGTGAAAGACCCATCTGGTACCTTAGTTAATATTCCCTACATTTTTAACAGGCTTATCAGTCACAGGATTTGTGCATTCCTCTAAGCAGAGCAATATACGTAGTAATGTTCAATATTAATTAATCTGCAAGAATACACTTTATGCAGCGCACTTAAACTCTAACACTTCCACTCATTCGAAATATACTTTTTTATTTTTTTCAACGATAAGACGAATAACACGCAATCAAACAAACTAGAAGCGTTAAAATAAAAAAGGTTTCACAGAAATCTAATGATTACAAGATACTATTTGTTAAGAGAGATGTTAATATCAAGTTCTGTTCCAAAAAAAGTAACCATTATGATTTGTACATATTCCACAAAGTTATTATTTATATCAGAATAAATGAAAAGACACATCAAATGTTCTTAGATATCACTGCAAAGGATTCCATAAAATACATTTGAATATCACATATATTCAATGCCTAAAGGTATGTTTGCGCTATCGATTGTGTAGAAAGAATAACTCTTTGTTCATTTAAGAATAGGCGTGACAAACATTTATATAGTGAAGGACATTAAAACATTGCCCTTGTTTATCGCAGAACAAGAACTAGAAAACAATGTGTGGAATCCTGCTGCAGTAGGATGTTTGCACACTAGCCACCAATGGAGTCCTGCTGTTCAAAGAACAGAGAGCAGATGCCCTGAAAATGAAAGCAGCCATTTGGAAACTGCATTTCCTCAGCCACACACTTTTCTCCAATCTGCACTACGCTCCAAATCTGCAAATTAATTAGTTGCAATTGGCTGGAACATCCACATCAGGAACAATTGTTAAGAATTCAGAGTTTTGACTAATCTTTTTTAAAAAAATCATAAATTCATTTCAAATGGAAGTAATTTCTCAAAAGCCTTGCTCCACCTATACATAAAATGCAAACAGACTGCTCTTTCTCAGCCTTTAACACACCCATTTTCTCTGATTATTCAGCATCAAACATACAAACAAAATTAGATTGATACTCCCAGAATGTCCTTATTAGCTGCCAAAAGGCAGTCATATGACCATTCGCAATAATTGGGCTGTGATTAGTTTTATTTGGATTAAATGGAAACAAAAGGATGTCACATTTAATAAACTGGCCAGAGGATTTCTTTTAAACAAAGGCACAACAACCTGAAATTATCTGTATTCCCAGCACTGTTTGCCGCAGTACAATCGCTGCATAATTTACAGCAGAGCGCCCAGAAATTCAATCACATAATGCTGCCTTTTTTTGAAGCACTATGCAATTGAAAATTAATTTCCCTGCACTCCTCAGCCCAGCGTGTGAAACATGATAATGACCATTTCCAGTGGTTTACAATCACACTGAAAATTTGACTAGATAATTCCAAGCACGAGTCACCCTTTAGCCGACAGGACAAGCACACAAGATATCGTCATTCTCCATACAATGCACCTGTTAGAGCACTACAGTAGTAATGCCAAGTTGCCTCCGGTTTATCCATGAATACCTACTCCCAGGTCAACATGGTCTTTCAAAATCACAATGAATCTGGATCCCCATCGTGAAACATTATTCTTGATACCTCGTGTATCATCCATTGATGTTGCTCCCAACTCCTCAACCCCATTAATCCATCAAGACCCTCATTGGAGTTCTCAATCACCAGCAACACACCTCCACTCATTTATTCTCTGCCATCCCATTACTTTAAACACAACGCTGGATTGTCCTCAATGGTCTTTGGCCAATCGTTCAATTTTGCTCATATAACACCCTCCACATATTGGTATTGGTTGGTTATTGTCATGTGTAAGGAGATACAGTGAAAAACTTTAGTGTGTGCGCTATCCAAGCAAATCATTCCATACATGAGCATATATAGCAGGGAAGAGAAAATAATCAGAGTGTAGAATATAGTGTCACAGCTAAAGAGAAAGTGCAGATTACAAAAAGAGCATGGGCTGCAATGAGGTACATTGGAAGATGGGGAATTCAACCTTACCAAATGAGAGGTCCATTTAACTTCTATCTATCTTCTGCCAAACAGGAAAGAATATGACCATCGCTCCTTGATTACATTGGCTGCTCGCTCAAGGCAATGCGAAGAACAGATTAAGTTGATGGATGGGGGTGGTGAGGGGGGAGAGGAAGAAACTGGTTTGCATGATGGACTGGGATACATTCATAACATTCTGCAATTTCCGGCGTTCGTGGGCACAGCAGTTGCCGAGCTATGATGCGTTCAGATTGGACATCCGTAGAAATTGGTAAGAGCCGTGAGAGACGTGCTGAATTTCCTTGGCCTTCTGAGGACTGGTGTGCTTCTTTGGCCAAAGCAAGAACGGTGCTTTATGACGAGGACAAATTGTTGGTGATATTTACCTCCAAACATGGGCAGATACTTCTCTCCAGCATCCCCCAATATTCTGTCCCAATTCTTCTCCCGCTCCACAATGACCACAATGATAAAATGCCAATCTCTCCTTTCCAGCCCGGTGACTCAACAAACAGGCCCAGATACTTCTTCCCAACTTTGATCCTACCCAACCAAAGCATAGACCGATTCCACTCCCAATCTCAGCACGGTGTCCAATTACTCTTACTCTATCCCCTACTCAAGGCTGAGATACCAATCACTCTCCATGTCCCATCCAAAGCGGAGACTATGATTGTCCCAGATATTAGAGTCTGAAGAAGGGTTTTGGCCCGAAACATTGCCTATTTCCTTCGCTCCATAGATGCTGCTGAGTTTCTCCCGCTGAGTTTCTCCAGCACTTTTGTCTACCTTTGATTTTCCAGCATCCGCAGTTCCTTCTTAAACATCAAGTCCCAGGACTGCTTTTACCCTCCCTGGGTGCACTAGAATTTTTTGGCTCATGTGTCTGTTCCAATGATCAGACGGATATTAAAATGCCTCATTCTCACCTTCAAAATGAAGATGAACTGATTTTAGAATTCTTCTTACAAAATTTTAAATACTTTATATAAACAACTTTTGCTGAACTATTTAGGGATCTGAGAACAAGGAGTCGAGATCTGTTAAGCAAACAAAATATTGAGCTATAATTCCATATCAAATCTAAGGACATTAACCAAAATTAGGTAACGGCTGGTGCAGTGGTCAAAGCTTAGATGTTATATCCCTGAACATTGAAATTAAAGAGATATAAATAGGCAGCATCACAGAAAGACTCACGACAGTGATCCATCATGCAACGTGTTGCAAACTGCCAGGAAAGGTCAGCAAAACTTCGATGTCTGATTAAAAACAATCTTGGAGAAACGTGTGGCATTAGCTGAAATAGAAAATGTTCATTCCTGCCATGAGTCAAATTATTAAATGCAAAATGGGGGGTAAAACTGGGACTAATGCGAAGAGGGATGAAGGAAATAGGCAACATTTCGGGTCGAAACCCTTCTTCAGTCTGAAGAAGGGTTTCGACTCAAAACGTTTCCTTCGCTCCATTGATGCTACCTCACTCACTGAGTTTCTCCAGCATTTTTGTCTACCTTCGATTTTCCAGCATCTACAGTTCCTTCTTAAACACTAATGTGAAGAGGAATGTGTTCATGCACAGAGTAATTAACACATAAAATTGTCTGCCAAGTGGAGTGCAGTACAGAAAAAGCTCTAATATCACAAATAGACACAGAATGCTGGAGTAACTCAGCGGGTCAGGCAGCATGTCTGGAGAAAATTAATAAGTGATGTTTCAGGTTGGGACCCTTCCGACCGGAAACGTGAATCATTTTTCCCAGACATGCTGCCTGACCTGCTGAGTTACTCCAACATTTTATCTATCTTTGGTAAAATTCAGCATCAGCAGTTCCTTTTCATTATATGTTATGCTCTAATATCAGAAGGCAGGCAGGTTTTAAAATTACCTTGTACGTGGGAATCGGGGATAAAGATTTTAGGTCCCATGCAAGAAAGACAGGGCAATAGATTCTGAATTTGGATCAAAATTCAGGGGCCCTGGATTTAGAATAAATGGTAGAAGAATCTGAGGGCAGATGAAGAAACATTTTTTCAACCAGAGAGAGTCAGAGATTGGAATTCACTGCCTAAAAGTGTTGAAGCAACAGAAACCATGTGTTTCAATTTAAACAGTACTTTATGTGTGGTCGAAAAGCAGAGATCTGCTGGGCCACAGCCTTAATACTGGAAGACATCATTTGGTCCTTATTTAATGGGCTGAATGGCCGGCCAAGTGAGAAATCTTCTATGCTTCATCATTCAACACATTATTGCTTGTATTTGCAAATATTATATCCTGGGACTGGTCTGACCCTGGTAGAGTTTGGAGATCAATTTGGTGACCAGCTTATTTGGGACAAATATCACAAATTGCCACCAGATTAGTCACATTGGATTTTGTTGAAAACAGGAAGAATGTGGGGCCAGGTGGTCAGTCTTATTTAGACACATACTCCTAGATTTTGTAAACCAGCATCTGCAGTTCCTCGTTTCTATTCCTGGATTCAGGGTTGCGCAACTACTGTATAACAATTTCAGATAATGATTCAGCTCTTTCCAATTACATTACCTCCAGAATATATTTGGTTTCATTGGACACAGAAACAGTACAGCACAGGAACAGGACTTTCCGCCTAGGATGTCTGTGTCAAATATGATGCCAAGCTAAACTAATCTCACCTGCCGGCACATTGCCAATACCCCTCCATTCCCTGCTCCCAACTAAAAGCACTATCGTATTGGCCTCCACCATCATCTCTGGCAGTGTGTTGCAGGCACCCAACACCATCTGTGTAAAAACTTGCCCCGCACATACCCTCTGCACCCTCTATAATCTGACCTGCCTTCCACCCTATTACACATCTTCCTTTTCGCTCTTTCTTCTGGGAGTCCAGAAGCAGTCACAGTTTAAGAATAAGGGGTAGGCCATTTAGGACTGAGATGAGGAAAAAAAATTTCACCCAGAGAGTTGTGAAGCTGTGGAATTCTCTGCCACGGAAGGCAGTGGGGGTCAATTCACTGGAATGTTTATTTTGTATCTCTCATAACCGAACAGAATGGCGAAAGCTTGCTGCCCAAGGCACTCAGCAATGTGGGAGGAACGAAGTCTACGTCTAAAGTCTCCCCACTGATGCTGCCTGACCGATTGGATATTTCCAGCATACTCATATAAATCAAAGAATGGGAAAGACAGGAACAATCCTTAGATTTCTGTGGCCAGAAGGAGAACGAGAGAGAACAACAATATTTATGGTCAACAGGTCTTGCATGTTCATGAGCAAAAGTTCAAGTATGGTTATCCAATCCTACTTAAGCGTTGACCTCTGGTTAATAATCGTTTTGGTTAGGTTAACAGTGTGCTGCCAATGACAAAGCCCCCATTAATGATTTTCTTTAGTCATTAAATAAGGTGATATAAATGAAAAAGGAGAATTTGACTGAAGTTGAAAGCATATTCACCTGCTGCCCATTGTGAAACAAAGCAGCTGAACAATGCAATTTTATCTTGTTTCACAGCAATATTTTTGAAGAACTTAGTCTGCATTTTGAAGAACTTAGGAAATGCAAACATCATAAGAAATGTGAAAGTCAGTCAAGATCGCAAGGATCCTATGTACCTCCGAGTTACCTCGTGATATAGTAAAGTGTTGGACAGGAGTAACTCAGTGGAAATACTCAAGTCAAATAGTGCTGAACCCAGGGAACAATCAAAGTCATTCCCTAATTTTGTAACTTTTAATATTCAATTCCTATTTGAATGCAGTTCAAAAATGCCTGCAATCAGGCAAGATAAACTGTCTACATATGGATTCAACCAATAGAAAATGTCAGGAGATCACCTTTAACCATGACCAATGTAATCAGGGCTCTCCTGGGATATAATCCTGGAACTATTGTCCCGAGGCATTTTCTTCATGTCATAAGTGATAGGAGTAGAAGTAGGCCATTTGGCCCATCATGTCTAATCTGCCATTCAATCATGGCTGATCTATCTCTCCCTCCTAACCCCATTCTCCTGCCTTCACCCCATAACCTCTGACACTTGTACTGATCAAGAATCTATCTATCTCTGCCTTAAAAATGTCCACTGACTTGGCCTCCACAGCCTTCTGTGGCGAAGAATTCCATAGCTTCTCCACCCTCTGACTAGAGACATTTCTCCTCATCTTCTTCCTAAAATAACGTCCTTTAATTCTGAGACTGATCTCTAGTCCTAGATTCTCCCACCAGTGGAAACATCCTCTCCACATCCACTCAATCCAAGCCTTTCACTATTCGGGATGTTTCAATGAGGTCCCCCCTCATTCTTCTAAACTCCAGCGAGTACAGGCCCAGTGCCGACAAACGCTGGAAAGGTTAACCTACTAATTCCTGGGATCACTACTGATCGCTTCGATATGAAGGTTAATGGACATGAATCTCCACATGGCAAAACACATTATATTTATTTTTAATAGCAAAGACATTTTCCATAGAATAAAGTTTTGAATGTAGGGAAATGGAAGGATTAATCTATTAATGTAGGGTTGGTGTAAATAGGTGGTCTAGATCATGGTAGGCAAGAAGACCCATTTCTATGCTCTCTCCCTCTCCACAACTATGAATAACTGCTCAGTTTGTTTTGGAGGTCTTTTAGTCTTTTTATGTGGGGCGGATGGGGGAGGGGGAAACTGTTTTCCACAGTCACTAGCTGGTCGAGGATGTGTCTTTCCTCCGAGCCGCATCTTCGCCCCCTCCTCGCGGCCTACTATCTGGATTGGCGCAGCCTTTCCTGCCGGAGACCGGCAGAGTTTCAGCAGCGGCGCAGCACTGAAGTACCATCGCGGAGCGGGCAATTCCTATTGGCGATCGCAGTGTTGGAAGCTGCGAAGTTCTGGGACTGCCGACTTTAACATCGAGGAACTGTGGTCTGTGGAGCTTCCAGCCGCAGGCGGCGCTGGCTTTAACATTGCGGAGCACTGGGATCTTTCGCTGAGGTCTGTGGACTTCCCGCCCAGCTCGGCCTGTGGACTACAGAAGCCGCGGTCTCCGGTAGGAAGTGGCCGATTCGGAACTCCAAGCCGCTGAGAGTGTTCTTCCGACGCCGGAGTTCCATCATCCCGGCGAGAGGGCCTGAAACATCCGGCCGCCATTGCGACGACAGCGGAGGCGTCAATAGCCCCGACCACGGGTGAACAAGAGGACGAGGACTGAACTTGGTTGCCTTCCCTCTCAATGGGAAACGTCGATTCCGCTGTGGGGGAATGTTTTTAGGTTTATTGTTAAATTCTAGTGTTGTGTTTATCTTATCTGTGTGCTGCATGGTAACTCAAATGTCACTGCACCAATTGGTGTATGGGACAATAGATGTCCTTTGTCCTTCAGTACAAGATGTAGAACAAGGGAAATAATCTCTTTAACATGGAATATATCAGAAGCTTATTCTGACATATTCCACCAACGTCATGCATTTCTGACGGCAAATGGAAAGAGGGTGGAAAAGGGCGCAAATTAAATGCAAAATTAGCAACAAATAAGATTTTAAAATTGCGCAATTAAAATCTGGAGGAGACTTGTCGAACAGTACATTTCGGTGGCATAGCAAACACTGATTCAAATTCATTGTACCTTCCAAAATACAAATGTAAACTGAAATAGACACGATTATTTTGCCATGTTTAATCTGTACTTATGGGTGTCATAAATTGCAGCAGGATCTTGATTGGTTGGGGAGGTAGGCCGAGGAATGGTTGATGGAATTTAACACAGGAATATGTGAAGTGTTGTATTTTGGGAGCAATAACATGGGCAGGACCAATGCAGTGAATGATAAGACTCTGGGGAGTGTTGCAGAGCAGAGGGATCTAGGAGTACAGGTATATAGTTCGTTGAAAGTGGCATCACAGGTAAATAGGGTGGTCAAAAAGGCTTTTGCCACATTGGCCTTCATCAGTCAGAGCATTGAGTTGGGAGGTCATGTTGCAGTTGTATAAGACGTTGGTGAGGCTACATTTAGTAGAGTATTGTGTTCAATTTTGGGCACTATGTAATAGATAAGATGATAAGCTTGAAAGGGTGCAGAGAAGATTTATGAGGATGTTGCCAGGTCTCCAGGGCCTGAGCTATATGGAAAGGTTGAGCAGGCTAGGACACTATTCCTTGGAGCACGGGAGAATGAGGGGGTGATCATATAGAGATGTACAAAATCATGCGAGGAATAGATCGGGTGGACGCAATGAGGCTCTTGCTCAGAGTAGGGGAATCGAGAACCAGAGGACATTGTTTTAAGGTGAGGGGAAAGATTTAATAGGAACCCGAGGGGTAACCTTTTCACGCAAAAGGGAGGAGGTAGTTGAGGCAGGTCCTATTGCAAAGTTTAAGAAACATTTAGACCGGTACATTGATAGGCCACGTTTAGATGGATATGGGCCAAATGCAGTCAAGTGGGACTAGTGCAGATTGGACACGTTGGCTGGTGTGGGCAAGTTGAGCCGAAGAACACACTAAGACTCCATGAAGAGTAAAGGAACTTCAAACTCTTCAGTTAACTTGAGCTGGGGATTAGATTGCTTACAATCTATGAGTAGCATCAGAGAAGAGGCAAATTCCAAACTTGCTTAATTGTCATTGTCAGAGTAGGCCTTCATATTTGCATATTGTGCACCATTAGCCTCAGTGTTATATCTTTTGTTTTTACAGTAAATTCTGTTCATGTTCTACGATGGAGTCTTACATTTTACCATTGGAGCTAGGTTCCCAGGAGTAATTTGAGGAGAGATTACATATACTGGGGTTAACAATCATTTAACTGCAAATTAAGATGTTAAATGCATCTCACTGGCTGGACAGCAATAAACTATCACCGCTGACTGACAAATTCCAGGACAAAGGAGCATTGTACAAAAATGATCAAAGGGCCTTATAGGAGTCAAATTCAACTTTTCTTCCTGCAGATAGTAGTAGAGATTTGGAACTTTCTTCTGCAAGCACACACACCAGGTGGC
Organism: Okamejei kenojei; assembly: GCA_035221665.1. NCBI lineage: Eukaryota > Metazoa > Chordata > Chondrichthyes > Rajiformes > Rajidae > Okamejei > Okamejei kenojei. The sequence goes on along the minus strand of CM069145.1, from coordinate 7,776,645 downwards.
ACCACCTGCAGTGACTGCCTCGCCAACAATCTGTCTGTCCTTTCTACGTTTTGTTATTTTTTGTATGTGTTAAAAAGTATGTTTTGATGTTCCTTGGTTTGTTTTACGTGGGGGGTGGGGGTTGGGGGAAACTATTTTTCCAATCCCTTACCTCAACGGAGATGCAATTTTTTTTCCGTATCGTATCTCCGTCCCCACTGCGGCCTAACATCGAGGTGTTGGCGGCCTTTCCTGGAGACCGACCCGGCGCTACAAGCCGCGGGAATTTAACATCACGGAGCTTGTGATCCCTTTGCCGGGGATCGAAGCTTCAACCACGTGGCCTGTGGAGTTTAACATCGTGAATCCCGTGGTCTCTGGTAAAAAGAGGCTGACTCGGGAGCTCCATGAGAGAGTTTCAACCGCCCCGACGTGGGAGTTTTGTTCACCCCGATAGGGGGTTCGATCAAAGGCTGCGGGTGCTTTGATCGCCCTGAATGTGGATGGTCTGACTGCCCCGACTGCGGGAGAACAAGAGGAAGAAGATTGAACTTTATTGCCTTCCATCACAGTGAGGAATGTGGAATCCACTGGGATGGATGTTTATGTTAACTTTTATGTGGTTGTGTGCCGTGTTGCTTTTCACCTAGTATGGCTGTATGGTAACTCAAATTTCACTGTACCTTAAATGGTGCATGTGACAAACTGACCTTGAAACCTTGATGTTAGGTCAACTGTTCGTTCGAGATCTGAGATTAACATCAGCCCAAATGATTAAGGATGATGTGGAGTAACATGTATGTAGTTAGGTCACAGATGTGTCTTTTTTTTTTATTCAACAGTCACAAAGAAGCAGGGAGTTAAGTGGACCACTGTTCATGTTCAGCCATTCATAAAATAAGGCATTTTCTGAATTACTATACATTTACTGACACACACAAGAGTTTGAGCTCCAAGGTTGCAGATTAACAGTACTTCCAGAGAGTGGAGTGCAATTACAATATTTCTGCAAGGTTAGACATTTTGAAGCAGAATGTGCTAACAGATTATGTTGTATTAATCATCACCAGGGTGGTGCATTTACCAATATACATTTACCTGCAAATCCCATTATGTTACTACATCTCTCCCACATAAACATGTCCATAATGACAACACTCAGCATTTCACTCACCCGTTTATCAATGTCCCCATGCTGTAGCTGTACAAAGCGAGCACTAATAGCAGCAATGTAGCTCTGCTGATTGGAGAAAGCCACTCTACCAGCACCTTTTGGATACTTCAGCTCGGGATCTGTATCAATGCCTGCATAGCAGACCCCTCCATACAGCCGGTCCATTATCATAGCCAACTCCACTGCAAGAAAAAACAAAAGCCCAGGCTTAGAAGATCACTTTCTCCCAATCCAAAAATGTTACTTAATAATGCTGTTCTTCCAATTGAGATGGACCAACAAATACAATTTTCAATATAATTATGGAGAGAGTCAGAACTGGACCTAGGGTGGAGATTTTTGATTGGAGAAAGGCTAACTTTGAGGGAATGCGTAAGGATTTTAAAGGAGTGAATTGGGACACTTTGTTTCATGGGAAGGATGTAGAAGAGAAATGGAGGACATTTAAAGGGGAAATTGTAAGAGTACAGAATCTTTATGTCCCTGTTAGGTTGAAAGGAAATAGTAAAAATTGGAAAGAGCCATGGTTTTCAAGGGAAATTGGACACTTGTTTCGAAAAAAGAGAGATATCTACAATAATTATAGGAGGCATGGAGTAAATGAGGTGCTAGAGGAGTATAAAGAATGTAAAAAGAATCTTAAGAAATAAATTAGGAAGGCTAAAAGAAGATATGAGGTTGATTTGGCAAGAAAGGTGAAAGTAAACCCAAAGGGTTTCTACAGCTATATTAATAGCAAAAGGATAACAAGGGATAAAATTGGACCATTAGAGAACTAGAATGGACAGCTATCTGCAGAGCCAAAAGAGATAGGGGAGATATTGAACAATTTCTTTTCTTCGGTATTCACCAAGGAGAAGGATATTGAACTCTGTGAGTTAAGGGGAAAAAGTAGAGTAGCTATGGAAACTATGAGATTCAAAGAGGAGGAAGTACTGACACTTTTGAAAAATATAAAAGTGGATAAGTCTCCAGGTCCTGACAGGATATTCCCTAGGACATTGAGGGAAGTTAGTGTAGAAATAGCAGGAGCTATGACAGAAATATTTCAAATGTCATTAGAAACGGGAATAGTGCCGGAGGATTGGCGTACTGCGCATGTTGTTCCATTGTTTAAAAGGGGTTCAAAGAATAAACCTAGCAATTATAGACCTATTAGTTTGACGTCAGTGGTGGGCAAATTAATGGAAAGGATACTTAGAGATAATATATATAAGCATCTGGATAAACAGGGTCTGATCAGGAACAGTCAACATGGATTTGTGCCTGGAAGGTCATGTTTGACAAACCTTCTTGAATTTTTTGAAGCGGTAACTAGGGAAATTGATGAGGGTAAAGCAGTGGATGTTGTCTATATGGATTTCAGTAAGGCCTTTGACAAGGTTCCCCATGGAAGGTTGATTAAGAAGGTTCAATCTTTGGGTGTTAATGGTGGAGTAGCAAGATGGATTCAACAGTGGCTGAATGGGAGATGTCAGAGAGTAATGGTGGATGGCTGTTTGTCAGGCTGGAAGCCGGTGACCAGTGGGGTGCCTCAGGGATCTGTGTTGGGTCCACTGTTGTTTGTCATGTACATCAATGATCTGGATGATGGGGTGGAAAATTGGATAAGTAAGTATGCAGATGATACTAAGATAGGTGGTGTTGTGGATAATGAAGTAGATTTTCAAAGTCTACAGAGAGATTTGGGCCATTTGGAAAAGTGGGCTGAAAGATGGCAGATGGAGTTTAATGCTGATAAGTGTGAAGTGCTACATCTTGGCAGGACAAATCAAAATAGGACGTACATGATAAATGGTAGGGAATTGAGGAATGCTGTGGAACAGAGGGATCTAGGAATAATTGTGCATAGTTCCCTGAAGGTGGAATCACATGTAGATAGGGTGGTAAAGAAAGCCTTTGGTGTGCTGGCCTTTATAAATCAGAGCATTGAATATAGGAGTAGGGAAGTAATGTTAAAATTGTACAAGGCATTGGTAAGACCAATTCTGGAGTATGGTGTACAATTTTGGTCGCCTAGTTATAGGAAGGATGTCAACAAAATAGAGAGAGTACAGAGGAGATTTACTAGAATGTTGCCAGGGTTCCAGCAACTATGTTACAGAGAAAGGTTGAACAAGTTAGGTCTTTATTCTTTGGAGCGCAGAAGGTTAAGGGGGGACTTGATTGAGGTCTTTAAAATGATGAAAGGGATAGACAGAGTTGACGTGGATACGTTTTTCCCATTGAGGGTAGGGAAGATTCAAACAAGAGGGCATGACATGAGAATTAAGGGACAGAGGTTTCGGGGTAACGTGAGGGGGAACTTCTTTACTCAGAGGGTGGTGGCTGTGTGGAATGAGCTTCCAGCAGAAGTGGTGGAGGCAGGATCGATTTTAACATTTAAGAGTAAAGTGGATAGGTATATGGACGTGAAGGGAATGGAGGGGTATGGTCTGAGTGCAGGTAGATGGGACTAGGGGAAAACAAATGGTCGGCACGGACTGGAAGGGCCGAGAGGGCCTGTTTCCGTGCTGTAATTGTTATATGGTTATACATTGATACAATTAATATTCTCTCTTTTATTTAATAATATATTGTTTGATTTCAATTGTGCATCACATTTTCAGATTCATTCTGGCATACATTTCAACAGAACGTTCAATCAAAATAATTATATTATTTTAAAATATATATTTGTGTTCCCCCAAATAGCTTCATAAAAATTGGCTCTACTCCCACAAACTAATGGATTCAAACTAGAGGCCAAGGGTTTCCCATCTCAATTTGGGAAAGTTTGTCAGGCTTTAACTGCAGTACTCTGCAGTTAATACAACAAAAATACCAAAAACAAAAACCTCAAAGTCCAATTTGCGGTCTTGTTTATTCCGTGCATTTGCCTTCCCTTAGGACACAAGTTCAGCTGGGTCGACGGAAAGAATGTAGGGAATGGAAAAATATTTGGTAGGGAACCTTTACCCACAGTATCCTAAAACTATTGATCAGTATCAATATGACAAAGAACTGATGGAGCTGTCAGCAAATAGACTATTTTCATGGCAGACACAAAAAACTGGAGTAACTCAGCAGGACAGGCAGCATCTCTGGAGAGAAGGAATGGGTGGCTTTTCGGGTCGAGACCCCCCTTCAGACTTCATGTGTTTCCCCAAATGATTATTTAATGTTCTGCTATTTAATGTTCTGAGAAATGAAGGTCAGTGGGAAAGGAAAAAATTAAAATAACCCTAATTATTATTTTCAATGACACTTGGATTTTTCACACATTGCACCATAATAAGTGGAGATATTATTCAAATCAAGCTGAAAGTATGTGAATGCACATGCATGCAGTGCTTTGATGATTCAGTATGAGGAAACAAATTAACAATATGAATCTATTATAAAGAATATTTCTAAAAAAACTTAAATGAGATATGCAAATGTCATATTTCACAGTAAGCTAGTACATTATACATTCTGTATTTTCCTGTATACATTTGTAACCATATTTCTGAAATGAGTACTACATTTACTAATTAATTAAATCAACACATTGGGAAAATATCAAGGTTACTTTGCTGAGAATGGAAAAAAACAACAAAGTGATGTGATGTGAATCATTATAAATAACTTGTTTACAAGAGATGCCTTTCTCCTATTAATCAATTACGTTTTTTTTTTAACCTGTGCGCACACATTTAAATCACTGTTACAAATAACAAGATGTGCAGTTTACTGGATCTATAAACATTCAGTCTACAGCAGTCATTATTTCTCTGTAGAGCAAATTTGGAGTCCTTCCAGATGGATACTATTGTTAATGACTTAATGAAGAAACACATCTGCCCACATGGCATTGCCTGCAGACGTGGGTGCGATCAACATTTTATTGTTTCCAGCTCAGGGACAGATACCTGGAATCCCAGCATTTCACTCTACCGTAATCTTCCCTCTTCCAACATCTACAATGACAATACAGGATCCACTGTTGGTTTGTACTCAACAAGCAAAGTGTTGACTGGTGGCAATACTCGTTCCTAGATTCTCATAGTGAAGATAAATGACACGTTATGTCAAGGGAGTTTGACTGGTGGCATAGACCAAATGGGCCAAAACATCTGTTTTCATGCTGCATATCTTTATATAATGCCCTATTAATAATTTATAAAGTAAAATAGTAATTTTTCATTTTAGACTTTTTAAAAAAAATGAAAAATAACAGGGCTAAAATGTTACTATACACCAAGTAGTTTTACTTTTATCATTTCCCTGCCATCTTTCCTTCCCCCCCCCACTGTTAGCAAAATTATCTTCTTCCACTTCATCCCCGTTAAGGGACAAACAGCAATCTGTCACTAAAAGGACCAAAATCTTTAATAGAAATACAAATTTTGTCAGAAAGATTCCATCTAAATGTTGTATCCACAGATATTCTTGCGTCAAATGCTCTGGCATTTGTACAATATCATTCATATATTTTTTTGCTCCAAAATATAAACCCCTAGTTATCTTATGACTGTTCGCATCTGGAATATAAATAATGTACACAATATTTAAAGAGTATGCTAACTCTCTCCCTCCCCCCCCCCCCCCCCCCCCCCCCCCCCCCCCCCCCCCCCCCCCCCCCGAAGTAAAACTCCACCTCAAAATTCCCTATTCTGATCCATACAATCCAGTAAATAGAATGGAATAAATTTGTCTAATGAATACATTCACAGGCAGGGGTATCATCACTGTCTCAAGAGTGGCTGCAAGCAGTTTCAAATAAAAGAAACCCTGAAATGAGAACAGATATGTCCTTTGTGGAAACAAATGAATTGTATTTCAACAACTCATATGTAATGAAGGACAAATGCTACAAATTATTTAAACGTTCCTGTTTCAGGGTTAACAAAACTAATGAAACGCTGCAATTAGCATTTGTATTAATATGTAACAGGGTTCAGATACTGCTCAACCTTTCTATAAAGATATCTACAAACAGTTGAACTCTGCTCCACTTGCCCAAACTCAGGCCAGTTTTTCAACATTGTTTCACATTCTGAATCAGATAACATAGGCAGTTCGAAGAGAGACACAAAAAACAGGAGTGACTCAGTGGGTCAGACAGCATATCTGGAGAAAAGGAATGGTGGCGTTTTGGGTCGGCAGAGAGTCTGTAGAAGGGTCTCGACCCGAAACGTCCCCCATTCCTTTTCTCCAGAGATGCTGTCTGTCCAGCTGAGTGACTACAGCTTTTTATGTCTATCTTCTGTTTAAACCAGCATCTGCAGTTCCTTCCTACACATAGGCAGTTCATTGAGCACTCACTACAACTCCACTCACCAGCACGAAGTGGTCTGGGTACACCTCCCACAAAGATAGTCTTCCTTGGGTCCAGAGGCTGAGAACCATCCATCACAAAGTCACTGTCACTCAGGTTCCAGGGTCGAATTTGTACCTTTAAAGAAACAGGATTTTGATAAATTAAGTTTGGAAGTGAACAAAATAATTATTTTTAAATACAGGAATTCCAAACATCGCAAGCAACCATGATGTGTTGCATAACACATGTTAATGCTAATATAATTTTGCTAAATACACAATGAAAGCAATCAACACAAGTCAATATTTGCCTAGTCTTTCGAAATGGTCATGATATGAAAAAAATCATAAACATTAATTTATCAGTTTTAAATTGCTAGATTCACTTTTTTACAAAGCCGAGAGATTCCAAAGAGTTACAAAATTGCTGGGGTAATGACTAACTAGCAGAGCTCATGGTGCATTTCTTTTTATTTTGTAGAAAGCCAGGGATTAGGAGAGAATTAGACAACAAAACATGCTGATACAATGATCACCTATGGGAACAAATGGCAGGCAGCTTTTCCGTGTGCTTATTGTTCTGGAAGCTTCAAACAAAGGCTTAATTATGCAGCTCAACATTTATTGATATATTCCCAAGATCCAATCTTCAAATTTTACTGAAAATAAAATCCCCATCAGTAAATGGATAATCAAAATAATACAGTGCGAATTTTCATTCATTGGGGAGGAACAGCAGACAGCCAAATAATTCCCAGGTTAATTGGCTCATCAAACGACAAAGAGAACAGATGGTGAGCAAGACTAAGCTGGAGATCCATTTACCGGTTTGTCCTTGATAGTAGGACTTGAAACACACAGGTATAACTTTCCATCTTCCTCGATGCACGCGTCTATCAGGGCTTGCACAGAGCTCTCCTCTTGAAATAGCAGGAAGGCATAACCTTAGAGAGACCAAATAAATTATCAGCAAAGTGTAAGACTGTTGTAGAAGACAAAACAAAAAGGCAACTTGAAATTACAATGCCCTTTCCATAAAAGACCAGCCCAAAGGCTTTAACAGGGCGAGACGATGAGAGGTGATGTACATCATGCATCGCACAGTCCAACACATTGGGCTTGATGTGGTAAAAGAGATTTAAGGTGGTTTTATGCATATCAAAGCTGTAGATGCTGGAATAAAAACTGAAAGTGCTGGAAAGACTGCAGTTCAGACAACATCAGGAGGAAGTGAAAGAGTTAACATTTCACTTTGAACTTCTGATGAACGTTTCCGATATTTATAGTTGGCATTTGTAAAGTGGTGAAAGCTTTATCATGTATCTGTACACTGTGAATGGGACTGTAACCAAGTATTGTCTATTCGCTGTCTGGCTAGCACGCTGCAAAAGCTTTTCACTGTACCTCGGACATGCGACAATAAAGTAAACTGAACTGAGCTACCGTTATGACGTGCCTGGAGGGGAGGATTCATAAGAGCCTAGAGTCAGAAGACTGTGGGTCAAGGGGCACAATGTAAAGGTTAGAACGTAGACAGGTTCATAAATGGACATGGATTTGAATTTGGAGGTATGGAGGCAGTTGAGGTGAGCGAGCACAAGGATGATGCTTTAATGGGAGTTGTTCTGTTGTCCCTGATGAAAACATCAAGATGTCCACATTATTCTAACATCCAATGTTCCCAACCCATTTAAAAAGACCTGAAATTGGTGATGTGTACAATCTGGTCAATTAACAAAAAATAGATTTGCATTTCACAATCTCAGCTCCTCCCAGTATGCTCTGCAGTTCAGAAATTCTTTTTGAAATGTGTACTCTTAGAAAAACTGCAGGGCAATGAATGCCAGGTCACCAGTTTAATTGAAGATGGGTTAGGTAAAACTGAGAAGTAGATGGGGCAAACAAGATTCTGGAGATGCTGGAATCTTCAGCAGAAAGCAAACTGCTGGAGGAATTCAGTGGGTCAAGCAGCAACAACGGAGAATGGACAGAAAACCCTTTGAGTTGGGAGCCTTCTTCAGACTTAGAGTAGAGGAGAAGCAACTGGTGGAGCTAGGACAAAGCATGATCGAAGATTTCCATTTTACTGCTCCACTGAAATGCCTCCTCAGTGATGCATATCTTGAAGAAGATTCCTCGCCGGGAGTTCTGTGAGACCGTTTCTCATTGCTACCCCCCCCCCCCCCCCCCCCCCCCCCCCCCCCCCCCCCCTTGATTCTGCTGCTCTCTGACCATGTTCTGAGCCAGCCCATCCAACTTTCACTTGCCAGGCATTACCCACCCCCAGTCCTTTTTTCTAGTTGTCTCCTGCTTATGTCATCAATCTGAAGAAGGGTCTCGACGCAGATGCATTGCCTGTCCATTCCCTCCAGATACTGTCTGACCCTGGCAGTTCCACCAAAATTGTCGCTTAGGTAGACTGGGCCTTGGTTTAAACTCTTACCGAAATAATGGCACCATCAACATTGTAGTGCACTCTCTTGCTGCAAGGAGCAGCAGTCTGCAAGGCTCTGGGTTGGGCCCTAGAGGTGCAGGTGGGGGCAGGGTTGAGGGCACCACCAACTGAACCACAATTGACAGCATGATGAAGTGTTCTCCAAATTTTAATGCACACTTGCAACTGCTTAACAAGAGCTTGATAAATAGCACATCACTTAATTAAAAGTGACTTTTCAAATTACCCAAGGAGAGATGAAGTAGGCCATCTGGCTTTGCTCCATAAATAGATGCACCGGCGTTCTTAGTAGATGTTTGAAATGCCTTCATTTAATTTTCAGCCACCATAAGAAAAGAAAACTTTGCAAAATTCCCTCCCAGTTCTACAGCAAACATCAACAGTCAAAAGTAATGATTTGAAACTCCCGAGAGAGGTAAGGAAGATGACGGAACGACTGGGCTCTATATCAGGGTGCAAGTCATCAGGGCAAAATGTGACTTTACTGATTCGAACACTGGCAGCTCGACCAACCATGTGCAAACAAACTGTTGGAAAGTGAAGACCTTGCTTATTCCACAACCAACTCAACCTATCCCTCCAATTCATGGTCTAGTCGGCGACAGCAAGAGCATGAAGAGTCCTCTGCTTCACGTCATCACTTCACATTCTCACTTTTCGCTTTCAGATAGGCTGAGAAACACCCTGAACAAAACAAACAATAAGGGGCCCAGAAGAGGTGTGGGAGGGAAAAGGGGTTGAGCTCAATTTCAAGAATCCTACATTGAAAACCGCGCGGCGGTGTTCCGAATGTAAAAAAAGTATCGCCGGGAAAAATACGAATCCGGGACAATTGGGTATATCACCCCTAATTTCCAATCCACCCTCAATTTCAATGAAGCCTTTAATACCCCCAACAACCTCAGATTGGGAATATTAAAAACCATCTGACATAATTATCACGCAACATTTATAAAGCACCTTTAACATACAATAAACAGCAATGAATAACTATTGAAATAACATGAGATATGCTGGTGCTTTAAAGAAAATATCTTGTAGGTTGTTGAACTGGAGAGGGAAAAGCTCTGAAACAAGGGACAGGCAGTCATTGAGGTGCAGCGTTGAGAAGTGTGACAGCCGCAGGGAAGAAGCTGTTCTTGAGCCTGCTGGTCCGGCAGCGGAGGGATCTGTAGCGTCTCCCAGATGGGAGGAAGGTAAACAGTCTATGGTTGGGGTGTGAGATGTCCCTGGCGATGCTGTGCGCCTTGCGCAGGCATCGTTTACTATGTCCAACATTTTTAGTGGTACATAATAATTTGTACATTTGACAATTTCTCACTTTGCATGTGACAATGTACAAAAACAAAGCTAAAACTAAAGATTAGACTACAAAGAATGATCTTAATATATTTTTACGATTCAGCGGTAGAATTGTTGCCTTACAGCACCAGAAGCCCGGGTTTGATCCTGACAACGGGTGTTGTCTGCATGGAGTTTGTATGTGCTCTCCGTGACCACTGGATGGTCCGGTTTCCTCCCACACGCCAAAGACATGCATGTTTGTAGCTTCATTGGGTTCGGTGAAGTTGTGAATTGTCCCTAGGGTGTAGGATTGTGCTAGTGTACAGGATGATCGCTGGTCGGTGTCAGGGTGTCGGATGGTGCTAGAGTATGTGATAATCACTGGTCGATGCAGACCGAGGTGGCCGAAGGGACTGTTTCCACGCTGTCTCTCCAAAGTCTAAAGGTCTTGTTCTTGGGAAATACAAGGAATAGAATGTTGTTATTTAATTACTTTTCAAGATTTGAGAGATTGTGTCACTAACAATGCAGCATATCTTGCCCGTTCCTCGCTGCTCGCAAGAAGATGGTGGTGAGCAGCCTTTATTGAACAATCATTTCCTTTCTGGCAAAGGTAATGAGTTCCAAGATTAAGATCCTGCAACAATGAAGAACCTGTCATTTCGAAACCTGCATTGTGTGCAACAGTCTTGAGGAGCTTGCAGGTGACCTTGGCCTCATCAAGATTCGTTGATGCACGTTCAGAGAAATCCCACACCTTTGTCCATGTGCAAGGCTGTGGTAAGGTTTGGAGTAGACTGTTCATGGCAAAACCCAAACTGGAAATTGATGAGGGAGTACCCCTTGACAGGACTATCGATGCTTGCAATGTTCAGATGATGTTTCTAATTGGGGACAATCCATTGAGGACTTAAAATCTTCTGATGCATTGCAGAACACAAATGCATTTCTCTGCACGTGACCCAAATTTTGCAGTTCTTCTGGGAAGCCTGGCTGCTGACCCAGCTTCCTCTTAGAGCAGGTAAAGTGGCTGAGGCCCATCCATTGAATGGGAGAAACAGCTGGATGCATTGGGCAAGTGTGCAGTGGAAATGACAGCAAGAGAGGATTGGGGTGGGGGCAATTAGTATTGATTGGAAAGTTAAAGGCACCAGCTCGGAGGAGGATGGATACCTCAAACTCTCCAGGATGGATAGAGACCATTAACAAACATCAGAGCCGGCTTCACATTTTAACTTAGAGTTGCTGCCATGGTAAAATGTGGCACAAAAGAAACTAAATGAACATTGCACACAATACAATGTACCCTTGCACCCATATTGTCCTACAAAATGGCAAAACCTTAAATAACTTCAGCATATAGTCTTGTGTTCCAATGTAAAAGGGACCCTCTAAACCCAAGGATTTGCCTATTACCGGCTTAAGCATTCCTTCTCCCCAGAGATGCTGTCTGTTCCGCTGAGTTACTCCAGCATTTTGTGTCTATCCTGGATTAAACAATGAACCTGTTCACTGCCATGATTTGTTTTCACTATTGGCCATGACCAGAGTATACTCGGAGGTGGCACTGAACAGGTTAAAGTGGTGTATACACTTATTGTATTATCCCTTCCAGGTTGCTCTCTAAATAGTGCTCTTACAATTATTAAGATTCCTCACACACTTCTACAAATAGAAGGCTATGAATTAGTACCATGTGGTATTTGGGCCACTGTATCTGCTTGAACTGCCGACATACCTCCCATGACTTTTCTCTCCGATTCAATGAGTGACATAGTCCTCTGTCACAGCTGCTCATTGTGGCAAATCAATGAACATTTAACAAATCCCACTGGAAAGATACATCCTCTAATCTCCTTCAATAAATGACAAATTTAAATTCATAATCTCTCAATCTCAATTCCTCCAAGGGAATGGGATTTCTTTATTCACTTTTATTTTGATTGATACAGCTTGGAAGCAGCCTCTTCTGCTCACCGAGTCCGATCATCGATCGCCTGTGTTATTTAATTTTCCCCATTCACTCCCTACTAGGGGCAATTCACAGAGGGCCAATTAACCTATTAACCCACAAGTCTGTGGGGTGTGGGAGAAAGCCGAAGCACCTGGAGGAAACCTTCACCATCACAGGGAGAACATGCAAACTCCACATAGATATCATCCAAAGTCAGGATCGAACCCAGGTCAATGGTGCTATGTAGAAAGTATCCTGACTAGTTGCATCATGGCCTGGTATGACAATTCCAACACACAGGGACACAAGAGGCTGCAGAGAGTAGTGGACTTGGACTTGTCCATCATGGACACTGCTCTAAAGGATACAAAGTGCTGGAGTAAGTCAGCGGGACAGGCAGCTGAAGAAGGATCTCATCCCAAAACGTCACCTGTCCATGTTCTCCAGTAATGCTGCCTAATCTGCAGTTACTCCAGCATTTTGTGTATTAACCAGCATCTGCAGTTCAGCATAAGCACACCTTGGAAGAGCTGTGCCTATGTAGAAACAAAGAACTGTAGATGCTAGTTAATACACAAAAGGACACAAAGTGCTGGAGTAATTCTGCAGGTGAGGTAGCATCCACATGAGGCACTGCTTCAAGGCAGTGGCATCCATCACCCAGCCATGCCTTCTTGCTACCACAAATAGAAGTCTCTAACATTTATAAAATGTTGAAAGAGTAGATGCAGAATGTCTCTGTTTGTTAATAAGAAAGATGGCACACTGGTGCAGCCAGTAAAGCCACTGCCTTGTGGCTGTAGTGACTCTGGTTTGATCCAGACCTCCACACAGACCTCCAGTGCTGTTTGTTCAGAGTTTGCTCTCTGGGTTTTCCTATTGTCTGCCAGATCTCTCTGCCCACTGTCAAGTTCCCCTGGAATGTAGGGGATTGGACCTGGAGTGGTACAATCTTGAGTTGGAGATTGAAAATAAGGAGTCGCTCATTTAAGATTGACGGGGCAACCTATTTTCTCTCTATTGGAGGATCGTGAGCCTTGCAGAAGTGTTATACATTTTCAATAGAGAGGTGGACACATTTTTGTCCAGTGAGAGTGAAATATCAGTTACCCCTATCAGCTTAAAGCTCTATCATCTAGTACAGTGGTTCTCAACCTTGTTTGCCCCATGCACCCCTTTCACCATATGTCAGAATGTCATTTCCTCCCCCTCCTTTCCAAGATTGTCTGCCTCAAAAGTACATTCCAAATAATATGCAAAGGCAATAAAAAGATCAACATTCTAACAGTTTGAGTTTGCTAATCTGTGGTCCCAATTCCCCCCCTGAAAACCTGAAATCCCCCCCTGGGGGGAATTCCTCCCTGGTTGAGAACCCCTGCTCTAGTATGTAACTACGTTCAAATTACTTTAATGATCATGTATTGTAATCATGTATTGTCTTTCCGCTGACTAGATAGCACACAACAAGAGCTTTTCACTGTACCTCGGTACACATGACAATAAACTAAACTGGATGTCTGGTCTGGATGTTGTACGCTGAAAAGCTCTAGCTAGAGCATCACTCAGCACTGGACATTTTTTTTCATCAAGCCAATTAACCTATAAACCTGTACGTCTTTGGAGTGTGGGAGGAAACCGAAGATCTCGGAGAAAACCCACGCAGGTCAGAGGGAGAACGTACAAACTCCACACAGACAGCACCCGTAGTTGGGATCGAACCCGGGTCTCTGGCGCTGCATTGGCTGTAAGGCAGCAACTCTACCGCTGGGCCACTGTGACCACCCAGAGACATTTGGAAGGTGAAAATTTTAAATAATTAAAACAAATAAAACAAAATGGTAATTTAAAATTGTAGCGCTTAATTAATTTAAAATATACATAATGCAATAAAAACTAAAATAAAAAAAACTTACCAAAACTACTTTATTCATACAAGTGTGACAGAGGGCAGGGAGCTGAGGTAAGCATAACCAGTTCCACAAGTCAGCAACTTATTAGTGAATGGATTGAGTGCTGAGCCCAGGACAGAGCATGTAATCAGAAAGCCAACATCTGATCTCCAGGACATTTTCAGTTTCTGTGTGGCTGTGCACAGGCACAATATCCAGATTCCCAGCCATCACAATTGCCCAGTGTTTGCCTATCCAACTGCTAGCTTGAAATCATGCTCTCTAGCCCACACTTTTCTTGCAGTTTTCTCTGATCAGCTCCCAAATTGCTCAATATTCAGATCACTACTGGCACGAGAAATGAGAATGCTCTGGTGCGAGATCACACCATTCTTTTATATGCACAAATATAGGCTGCATCAAATGCACTGTTCAGGGGGTAATTTGCTAGTCTGACATTTCTTTAAGGGTACATATTGGTATTCAATTTGGTGGAGTAGTCCAAATTGATTCTAGAGCACAATTAAAGTCAAATAATCAATGCTGGAAGCTGCTAATCTCTTTGGGTTATTTCAGCAACATCAGTTCATCCGAACATCACTAATAAAAGCAAGGAGGGATGATATTTAGTTCTCAATTCTGCTACGTTTTCAAAACAAGCATCAGTTTGGAGGTGATAAAGCCTCTATCTGGAACATGAAGGGGCTGTCCCACTGTACAAGCTAATTCAAGAGCTCTCCTGAGTTTAAAAAAAAAATCAAACTCGTGGTAAGTACGTAGAATGTACGTAGTGGGTACGTCGGAGCTCGGGACGTCTCTTAGCTGCTCGTAACGCTAACGGCAGGAAATGCGGTAAGCTCTGGAAGACTCGTGAAGATTTTTCAACATGTTGAAAAATGTCCACGAGAGCCCCGAGTACCTACGAGCGGCTATTACCGTAAATCTCCGAATTCGGATTAGGGGAAACCCGGGAGAACTCTTCAATTAGCTGGTACAGTGGGACAGCCCCATGACAGAAACTTGCAACATTTATAATGGATAGATAAATGCAAAAATATTATTTGTTTTCTGCTCAAGATTTATTTAAGATAATCGAATATATTAAACACCAGTAAATTTACCTTACGAAGATGGTCAAGTAAATCTGAAATAATAAGCTTGGTAAACATTTCTGACAATGATGTGCGCATTATATAAGCATTTCTACACTGCCAAAGTGTCAATAATGTTATCTATCCATGAACTACAGAGATTCTGCCCAGCCCATTGAATTACTCCAGCATTGAGACTTTTTTTATTTGTAAACCAGCACCTGCAGTTCCTCGTTTCTCCAAGGCAATTTATTGAGATTAGATTGCAAGAATATAGTACAATGGTCCAAACAGTTAATTAGGTTGATAAATTTTGAGCTTTACTTCAAATTACTATTAAATATTCTGCCATCTAAACAATAACTTAAAATTACTTATATTAAATCCAAGATTTGAGGCATTGGAATTCCTGCTTCCTAAATAGCCAACACCGAGCTCAATTCATTGTATTTAGCTTGAAATATCATTTATGTGTGACTCGAAACATCACCCATTCCTTCTCTCCAGGGATGTTGCCTGCCCCACTGAGTTACTCCAGCATTTTTACCTTCACATTACACTTTCTGAATTTTATTGCTCAGAATCTTCATGGTGCTAATTGCTCATTTCAACACTCAAAATAATTATCTGTTACTGATTCAACTATTTTTAAATTGTCACAACTTCCATTTGCACTTTACTAATGTTAAAATTGAAATGCAGTTTTTTTTTTTTAAACCCATTTCCCAGTTTATGTTTTTTTACAATGCATATTATTTGGTTATAAGATGACATATTCAGTTTCTGTAAATAGACATTCTGGTATTGCTAACAGGACTAACCATTTTAATGCCACATTGCTCCAGGAAGTCTAAGGCCATGTTTGTCTTTTCTAAGTGGGCTACTTCTGGACTCTCCAAACCCTCTTCTCCACCCACAAGACACAAGGCAAGACATGATGTCACCTACCTGGATTGGTAAAGGTTGGCTGCATTGACCTACTTTGACTGCACTATGTATTATCTACAGGATACAAGAACTCCATATCCCAGTAACAACTCAAAAACCCGCACATCCACTATTTAGAATGACAATTACCAATAATTCCATGCAATACAACTCAACTTACACATATTGCCATTTCTTCATCATGGGTCAAAATATTGGAATTTGCCAACAAGAGCCTTGGAATTGCTCCAGTAGACTGCCTACCATCACTTGAGGGGCCATAAGGGATGGCTTTGAAAGCAACACCCACATCTCAAGGCTATTTTTGTTTTTACACAATGTTTAATTCGTAATTAGGATTGCCCTTTCCTTGATATACTGCTTTGCCTTCAAACATTTCAGATGTCCACTGGAATAAAGAGTACATTTTGTGGGAAATTGCAAAGATGCATTAGTATGCTTTCATAAAATTATATTTTATGTAAGTATCTCAACACGTATCTTTGCTTCCCTCGCCTGATACCTATAATACTTAATCAGTTTTAAACTTTAATGCCCAGTGCATCAATAAGAAATAATTTAACTGAAAATATGTGATAAACAAAGAGCAAAAATAATAGAAGAGAAATGAAGGAGGCATTAGCAAATAATCCCTTACAGATTTCACAAATAAATGTTTTGGGAGAATTTACCACAGACACAAGGTGATGGTGCAAAGGAATTAAAACAAGATTATTTGCCTAGTCTTGTGCTGAGGTTAACTTATGTAATGGTTCTAGATCAATGCACATGGAAGACAGAAGTCCATCAAGACACCCCAATCTACCAAAGTAGTGTGGAGCGACAGGATCTGTCAATTTGACAACCAGATCTGAGAAATATTTTGTTCAATACAAAATATTAATTGGTCAACTGATGACCAAGCAGCCTAGAAAATATTCAGAGGGCCTCAGTACACGATTTGTTGAGGTTAACAAAAGAATGATTCCCATTCAACGATGGTATAGCAAGACCTTTTAAATCATCACTAATGCTAAGAATTCCCAACAAAGGGCAGACGTATTTCACCAGTTTCTAAAAACTGATCAATACAATCATTGCGAATGACAGCACTTCTGCACAGCGTTCCATCATTACAGATGTTTGGAAATGCAGCAACCTACTCTCTTTCCATTCATGAATAAATGGATAATATTGTATCAAGCCTGAAAGGAAACAAACAATCTGACATCCAGTCAAGCTCATATTTCAATGGAAAATTGGTAGCTTGTTGCAGCCGATAGTAGAGGTCGAGCAAATGACATAGTCACTGCCTATCACAAAACAAAACTTCCTTCCACAGTCAGCAATCCCATTAAGAATTCACAGGTATACGAGAAATAAAATGGCCAACTGTTTCTGCCTCGCCTCACTAATCCCCATATCTGTTCCTCCAAGTTATTTAGTTAATAATTTTTTTGAAATGCAAAGTGTGAAGCTTTCTGGGCAGAGGGCCACATTGATCTAATGGGTGATTGATGCACAAAGAAGGATGATCAAAGGACAAAAAAACAACCTACAGATGCTGAGTTTCAAAAAACCACTCAAAGTGCTGGAGATACAGAGGGGATCAAGTAGCATTATGGAGAAAGAAACGCATTAACATTTCAGAACTGGGCGCTTCCATCCAATCTCATTTGTTTCCAGTTACAGATGCTGCCTGGCCTAATGAGGGTTATCCATTTCAGTTTCAAATGAGGATGGTCTCAGACACGACCCCTGATTTGTGCTCAGAGAGCTGATTTCAGGCCTATATTGTTAACAGCCCATATTGTTGCAGGGTCTGTAAACAATGTGTTTCATCAGTGTCATGTTTAAGAGGGAAAATAAAATCCTTTATTGCAACTCGCCATGAAAGAGATGTTAATTTCCACAGGAACTAGACTACAGTGGCTAAATTACCCCGAGACTCCCAATGCTGGAGTCTGAACAACAAACTACACAATGTGGAATATACAGCAAAAATATTCATGCAAACTTATGGCAAAGGGATAAAAGCCATTGCTAAACTAAAACTCAACACCAGCCTCTCCAAACCCGTTTTTAGTGACACACAAAAAAGGAAGACCAAACCAGTGCATCGGAGATGTCCTCATTCTTTAGGGAACGGGGGCTCCCGTCTTCGACTATAGATGAGGCTCTCATCAGGGTCTCTGCTATATCCCGTAGCTCCGCTCTCACTCCCCTTCCCACCCCACTCGTAACAAGGACAGAGTCCGCCTTGTCCACACCTTCCACATACAACAGATAATCCTCCGACATTTTTGCCACCTTCAACGGGATCCCACCACTGGCCACATCTTCCCATCTCCTCCCCTTTCGGCTTTCTGCAGAGACCGCTCCCTCCGCAACTCCCTGGTCAATTTGTCTCTTCCCCCCCCCAAACCACCCCCTCCCCGGGTACTTTCCTTTACAACTGCAGGAAATGCTACACTTGTTGCTTTACCTCCCCCCTCAACTTCATCCAAGGACCCAAGCTGTCTTTCCAGTTGAGGCAGAGGTTCACCTGCACCTCCTCCAACCTCGTCTATTGCATCCGCTGCTCTAGGTGTCAACTGTTCTACATCGGTGAGACCAAGCGCAGGCTTGGCGATCGCTTCGCCCAACACCTCCGCACAGTTCGCATTAACCAACCTGATCTCCCGGTGGCTCAGCATTTCAACTCCCCCTCCCATTCTGTATCTAACCTTTCTGTCCTGGGCCTCCTCCATGGCCAGAGTGAGGCCAACCGTAAATTGGAGGAGCAGCACCTCATATTTCGCTTGGGCAGTTTACACCCCAGCGGTATGAACATTGACTTCTTCAATTTCAGGTAATCCCTGCTTTCTCCTTCTTTCCCCTCCCCTTCCCAGCTCTCCCACAGCCCACTGTCTCCGCCTCTTCCTTTCTTCTTCCGCCCCCCCACAACAGTCTGAAGAAGGGCCTCGACCCGAAACGTCGCCATTTCCTTCGCTCCGTAGATGCTGCCTCACCCGCTGAGTTTCTCCAGCATTTTTGTCTACCTAGGAAATAAATACATGTAATTTCCAAACTTGATGTGGGAAAGGAATAAATATTCACATTAGTCTATTGTTTGCATTTCATAGCAACTAGTTCCAAGGTCAACTGGTAATATGCCAACCTCAAATTTTTCCATACTTCTTGCCCCATGTACAGTGAATGTATAAACCCAGAAAACAGTGTGGGAATTTCTCAAGGCAGACTTCCCTGGCTGATAGAGAGCTTGTGTCACTGCGCCAGAGACTCTGGTTTGATCCTTACTTGGGTGCTGTCCATGTGGAGTTTGCACGTTCTCCTTGTGATGGTGTGCATTTCGTCCGGGTGTGCCGATTTCTTCACACATCACAAAGACATGTGGGTTTATAGGGAAATTGGCCTCTGTAAAATGACCCCTATTGTGTAGGGGGCGGATGAGAAAGTGAGATAACAATGAACAAGTGTGATGGGTGATCAATAGTTAACATGGACTCAGTGGGCTGAAAATGCTGTATCTTTCAATTTAGTTTCATGATGTAATTTACTACAAATCCTTTATAATATTTTATAAAAACCTTTGTTTCAAATATACTTGTCTTTAAAGCACAATAAAATTGCCCCAGCAAAACCATCCCTTTCAAATTCATCCCAATTCTCCATAGAAATCGTTCTCTACTTCAAACTAAAATTGTGGTCTTTCAGCAGAAGGAATACACCATCTTCAAATGATCAAATGCTGTGACACGTCTGATTTAGCTGCTCGATTAGATAATTTGGTTTAAAATGTATGCAATTGTATTTTTGCATTAATGTAATGAAATTGAGGCAATTACAATTTTAAAATAAGTCAAGAAATCACATAATTGTCAGGTATCCAGATAAGCTAGGCCAGATCCTAGAAAGCAGTCAGATCATTATTTTAATAAGATGTAGGCACAAGGAACTGGTTTACAAAAAAAACAAAATGATAGTGCACTGGCAGCATCTCTAGAAGAAATAGTTAGGTGACGGTTTGGGTTGGGACCCTTTTTCAGATATTTTAATATATGTGCATTTGGCATTATTTGCTATTCCATCACATAGGAATTATGACGAGAACCTTGTCCCAACATGAATTTTGAACTGATTTTTTCCTAATTTAGTTTAGATTAGTTTAGAAATACAGCATGGAAATATGCCCTACCGAGTCCACACCGACCAGCAATCCCCACACATTAACACTATCCTACACACACTAGGAACATTTTTAACATTTATACCAAGCCAATTAACCTACAAACCTGGACGTATTTGGAGTGTGGGAGGAAACCAAAGATGTCGGAGAAAACCTACGTGGTCACGGGGAGAACGTACAAACTCCGTACAGACAGCACCCGTAGCAGGGATCCAACCCGGGTCTCTGGCGCTGTAAGGCAGCAATTCTACCACTGCGCCACCGTGCCATTTCCACATCATTTGGGAAGAAAAGATTTTAAACAATGACTGGGTCTTCACTGTGACAACTTCATACCTCCTGAACCAGCATTATACACAGAAATCATCTTTATTTGCGGTGTCCATTTTCATCTCTTTGTATTCCATAACGAAATTAATAGCTGAAAAACAGCTGTTAATGAGTTTTACATTCTTACTAATATGCAATAAATGTGTTCCCAACGCAGTTGTCGATCCAGCTTTTAATGATTTTTAGCCATGGTCGAATGGAATGTGGTGAAAAAGTCTCAGTTCTACTATTCTCCTTCCTCTTGACTGATAACCACTTTGAAGTCCAATCTTTCTTGCTTGACAAAGCGTAATGCAAGGCACTGCATTTGATAACTGACTGTATCTCACAATGTATAGCAGTCACTCCACATTATTCTGAAGTGTTGCCTCTTCCTCCCTGCCTGCACTGTTTTCCTAGCATATAGCAACTTGCCCATTGCTCATGCATTATTATATATTCCCAGGAACATGCCACTCCATTAATCTCATCTGTAACCCATTTGCTCCTTTTGGTTTTATTCACACCTCCTCTTTACTTAGAATCTAGAATAGATTCATTATAGCACAGGACATGACCAAGCAGCCCATAAAGATAGCATTACGCTGTGCAGCAATCCAGTCCGTGCCATCCTGCCACTCTTTCTCCATGGCCTTGAAAATTATTCTTCCTCAAGTGCCAACCACCGTGGATTACTTCGATGACATTTTTGTTAAAAGCTTAAAAACAGAAATAGCCTTGATTGGTTTCATTTCCATGCCGTCAGCTATTCTGTGCATTTTTGGATTGAGTACATAGCTTGGGTGCCAAAAGATCAGTATCATGCAACTATGAACAATGGATAGGAATGCTACTGGAATTCCTACAACATATTCATTCCATGATTCTTTCTTAGTACACTGCAAGTTCCTGTATCACAGTTTAAAAAAAACTATGAACGGACATCACTCTCTCCAGTATCAAATGCTGGAGCCAGGATGTCTTCTGAATTGATGTATTTATGCACTCACCCAGTGTTAATAGAAGCAACCCCTTAATTGACATCTGATCCCAGTGATTATTTAATAGCCTTAAATGGAACAGAGCTACACGTTACATGCTATAAATGTTCTTGCCCTTATTAAACTGCACATTATTTTATTTACTGTGAGTAGTGTTGCAGATTTCATTACTTTGTTAAAACAAAAATAAAATATTTTATTTAAGACTGCAATTATTGTAATTTAGTTTTTAGAGATAGAGAGAGAGATACACAACATATACAGCAGCTTAAACATTACTTTAGTTTTTCAGCTTAACGGAAGTATCAAGACTGTCAGGAGGATATCTCTGGCCACTATCACTAACCATTTTTGCAAAAAAAAAATTACAGTGGACATTTATACAGTGGTTATTTCCTGGACATGTCTGTGGCAGCTCTAACAGAACATCCAAGCTTTGCTCTCCCAAAACTATACAAGGATTAATCTTGAACAGCCTGGAGTCCAAAAATACCACACAGGTCCTGCTGCTAACCCACTCATATCTTAACAGCGAAGAACGCAAGGCAAAAACAAAATCTGGTGAGCTAAATAAGAATTGTCTTGTTTACTTGGTTCAATAACATCGCTATTTTAACACTTAAATGTTCATGCAAAGGATTCATTTCTAATGAAAATTCCTGACTGTTTTGGAAAATAGTTTCTTCAGCTGGTAACTTGGGTGCCGACATTGCAAATTGTAAGCATGTGACTTGACCGTGGCTTCAAAGCTCGTCTTTTAGACATGACATCTCAAATATGGTGGCAAGCACATGAGCAATCCTCCACTCTGCAGCCATATTGAAGTCCTATGAATAGTTTGTACTCCGCCATAAATAACCCAAGGCAGTGATATAACTTGTCTGGAGAGCTGATATGCTGTTAACGTCACATTATAAAACAGAATTTTCTGCAATTTCAATGCCAGACCCCTTTCCTGAAATTTTGTGAAATTATGGGAGTAGAAGAGGGGTTATTCGTCCACATTACAAATACACCAGCTGAATATATTATAAACATTTCTAAATTTTAATCAGGTTTGGGGAAAACAAAATGTTTAAACCATTTTTGTTTAAAAACACCAGCATTGTCATTTAAAATCTCAACCACCTGTATTTTGAGCAACATCTCTGAAATTTATAACATATATTCCCCATCACTGGTCATCATTTTTGAAATATTTCTCTTGATCAGTCAACTTTCTGAATGAATGCATGTAACTATGTTAATAAAACACTGAGCACAGACCACCGAATCTTCTAATGGATTCTAACAGCAATTCAGCCTGGTTATAAATAATCCAGGTCATTTATGTCTATTCATACCTTCTATTTTAAATTAGCAGCACTGGCAACTGGTAACTGTGGTGGAAATTGCTTTCCACATCACATTCATCACCAGGATAACATACCACAATGTAATTCAATCTCATATTGCTCAATGCAAATCCTCATCCAAACCCTTCCACGTATAAGAATATTTTGCAATGGGTTCAGACCATCGAGTCGAAATGCTCGCCGGCAAATAATTACTCTGCTCTTTTGACAAATGATTCACATGCAATTCCACTTCACAAATGAAGATTTGATAACGTGATACAAGCCAAATTTCAGTGGTCAACAGATAAATCTTAGTTAGAAGTGATTCCTAAAAAACCATCACCAAGGAAAAAAAAAATCATTAAAATCGCCAACCACGTATTACATTTGTACCAGCTGCCTCTTTCCCTCCTCCACCAGATTAATGTTGATAAATGTCTCGGGGAAGAGAAAAAAAGAGCAAATAAACAAGACTAAGGAAGAAAGAAAAAGAGGAAAGGAGAATGAGAAAGGAGAACAAGAGAAAGAAATATAATAAGACTGTGCCAGAGAGAGCGAAATGAACAAACAGCAAAAAAAAATAGAAGTGAGAAAGATAGCATGCACTCATGGAACAGAATATGGAAGAGGCGCAGATGGACACACAAGCACACAGCTAGCATGTATTAATTCAGAGCTGGAAACACCTGTTCGGTGATGGTGTCAGCTCACAGCACAAAGGGTGAGATGACGTACCTTTGCAGACACTTGGGAACACAGCTGAATGCAAACATCCTTCCTTCCATAAACATTGTTATTTACAATACTTAAGTTTCCAGTGGATAAGTTCAACTCAATGAAATTATTTAGTTGGTTACATTGGGCATAGCAAGTGTAGTAAATTCAAATGTCAGATTTTAAAATGCGAGTTCATGCATCTTCAAGAGCTCAATTAGTTCATTACCTTTAGGTGGGAAATAGGATTTGCTTTCAGCCTTGTGAGGCCAATCCACCACCAACGGTCCAAATCGACGAAAGCTAGCTGTGATTTCATCTGCAGGACGCATTATAACAGGGTTTTATTAAAAGTTAATGC
The DNA here is from genome assembly GCA_035221665.1 of Okamejei kenojei. NCBI lineage: Eukaryota > Metazoa > Chordata > Chondrichthyes > Rajiformes > Rajidae > Okamejei > Okamejei kenojei. Next base: position 7,752,698 of record CM069145.1, on the reverse strand, counting down.
TACCAAAATTACTTCCACACCATTGTGAACAGACGGCAAAACTAACAGTTAAAAGGAATTCAGAAGGTTTTGATTTGCAAGATAAACATTTGTACCTTCATCAATGTCTGGAGGGAGACCTCCCACAAAGACCTTTCGTGAATATCGTTCCACCCTTTCACCATTCTGACAGCGGGTTGGAGAGTTTAAACCTGAAGTCAGAGACTGGTCACCATGACCATCATCAAGGAAACCATCCTCAATAGGAAAGAGCGAAGATCGACCTGAAAAACAGTTTACACTTCTATCCAGTGAAAACAAACTTGAGCATTATTCTGAAACTTGAATTGCTGTTTTCCATTTCTCCAATAGACCTAAACTCTGCATCATCACAAATTTACTAACATTCAGCTTGAAGATGTAACTGTATAGGATATATTTTACTTTTAAATCCAACCCATATCACTTAATAAATATTTCTCACACACTACTCTCAATGTTTAAAAATAATACAATGTTGGTAAAATCAAAATGCAGATTTATAATTTTCTTTTAATTGATTCTTTTAAAAATAACACAGCTGACTGGCACACGTCATGAAAAGCAAACAAACCCCAATGGGCTGAACTTTTAACTGAAGGATGCAAGAAACCATACATCAATTTTTGTGCTGGTTAATTGAAAAACTCTGGATTCAGTAGTCTGGTTCAGTTCAAGGAGATCTGAAGATGATATTCAAGGAAGGGACCTTTGTAACAAACTTCTTGAAAGGAAAAATAATATATTCATCTTTCATGACATTTATGCACACTTTATGAAGCTCTCAAATCCAACTAACTGTTAGATAAATATTAATATCAAAACATGTTAATTAATTAATATGGCCTTTGGAAGCTTAATGGCATAATATTTACACCAAAATAATAAAGAACTGCAGACAAAAAAGCACAGACAGCATGTGTGCTTGTAAATCTGTTCGAAAATTATAAAATAGAAACTCAACTTTACAATGTTAAGCAAACTGTTTCCCCTTTCATGTGAAAAATGCAATAAACTATTGACATTTCCACATCAAAATTCCTCGCTTTTAAGTCCACCCACTACATGTAATATTAGAAGCTATTTAAAAACTCGCTCCTACATTTATTGCAGACACTTGGGTAAAATTGATGAGTTAACAATTAATTAAGAGAGGAAAAAAATGCTGCTCCTTTCCTTTCCACTGCACCAGTTTTACTTTCCTTTGCACCAGTTTTAATAGTCACATTCACTGCAGTGTCAGGTTCCATAAACAGTAGTTTGTTGCAGTAGTTTTCAGTATTTCAATCAAGCTACCAAAGGCAAATTTTACTGACAAGCATTTGGAACATTACGGAAATGTATCAGGCCCTCACAGCCATTTCCAAATTTATTCTGAGCTTTAAGATTTAAAGTATTTACCCCCAGCACCATTTTAAGTGAGAAACTAGAGAGATATGAAAATTCTGTTGGACAATTGGTGGACGTACGGGCAGCACGGTGGCGCAGAGGTCGAGTTGCAGCCTCACAGCGCCAGAGACCCAGGTTCGATCCTGACTACGGGTGTTGTCAGTATAGAGTTTGCATGTTCTCCCTGTGACTGCGTGGGTTTTCTCCGGATGCTCCGGTTTCCTTCCACATTCCAAAGACATGCAGGTTAATTGGCTTCTGTAAACTCTTCCTAGTGTGTAGGATAGAACTTGTATGCAGGTGATTGTAGTTGGCATGGACGCAGTGGCCTAAAGTGCCTGTTCCAAGCTGCATCCCTGAAGTAAACGCTTTCACAAACAATTATTAAAATTAATCAATTCAAATTGATACTTTATCCACAAGATATACATCTTGTTTTCTCCATTGAAAAATAGATAATTTTAGAAAAGAGCTTAAAAATAGATGAATATCCTTCCAAGTCTCAAATTTCATCTACTTTCACAAGGTCAACAAGATGGATCTTAGCTAGGCTTCCATTGATCACCAAAGTAGCATCTTGTTCCAGATAGATACCCAGCAAGAGGGTTTGAATATGCTACTGCCCAATGGCAGAGATGCAGTAAATCAAGTTGGCAGTTAACATATTCTACGGATTAGAGAACCAAGATCTCCAGTGAGGTGGGGGAGGGGTTTTTTAAGAGCCAAATCCAAGCAAAAAATTCTTAATTATTTTTAACAATAGAATAAAACTTGACAAATGTACAAGGTTCTAAAATGCTGGTTATTTATTGACCTACAAATGTGAACAGGTGTTTGTTATTCAGCCATTCATGTCAGTTTTTTCGGATCGTTAAGATCTCCAGAGTTCTGTGACCACTTACTATATTCCTATGACTTTATTCCTCGCAGATATAAATGTAATAATTGATCCAGGATTGGTTGTTGCTGGCAGTTCAGCTTTCTAAACTTCTACTACCATGTGTGTTTGGAAGTGTCTCTTAACTTCTGAAAGGTCTAGCTCTAATCTTTATGCCTCCTTGTCCCAACTCTAAACCAGAAAAAATAAATGTAACACAAACCATTATATTCAACATAACTAAGCAAAAAATCCCACTTGAACGCATGATCACTGGAAAGGATATTTTTATCCTTTTATAAATAGAGCATCAAGCACAGATTCTTGATCCAAGCTATCTGCCTTAATGCTTTCTACAGTAAAGAGTGACTTTTAAAGATTAGATAATATCGTATATATTTTAATGTAACCTTTATATACAAGTTCAATCAAGATTACTGAAGACACAGCAGTAACTCGATTAAATAATTTTGGCAAGTGCATTAAAGCAGCAGCATATCAGGGTAGTCAATTAGGTAACTTGTAGTGAATAACCAACAAGGCAACTACTGTATGTACAGACACACATATTACTGTAGGAGAGATGGAATGTATCCCTAAGCAGCAGTAAATATGGTGACCTACGCACATCTTGCAAACTATTATGCCCTCCCAGCTGAATGCAAATGAGAGAATTCAGGGGAAAAATACAGGGAACATTTTTTTTATTAATTCCTCTCCACGTTCAAAATTACTTTGCAATAAACAAGGTGCTGGAGGTGCACAGCAGGTCAAGGCAGCATCTGTCATGGGAAATGACCAGTTGGGCATTTTGTGTTGTCCATTTCCCCCTGCAGATGCTGCCCGACTTGCTGAGTTCCTCCAGCAGAATTTTATGATGCTGCAGATTCCAACATGTGTAGTATTGTGTCTCTTCCCGAATTTTGTTTCTGGTTTCCCCTCTGCCACTCGCACTGTCCAGTAGGAAAGGCGAGCAGGCAATAAAGCTTTTAAAAGATACACAGGAGACATGGGATATTCTATAATGGATCCGGTCTCTCCTCTGCAAGGAAGCTCTTGATTTGCACTCAACACCTCCCCTGGACACCATGACTGGAATCTTTAAAAAAAAACTTAAAACAATAAAATTAAGTGCATCTACGTCAAACAAAAATACTAGACTCAAAGGAGATCCAGCCTCAAACAAACTATTAATGAATAATATTCCTTGACCCAATTAAAAACCCATTAGATTCTGCAATCTTAAAAAAAGAATAATAATTCTACCTGAATTTATGAAAGAATTTTCAAAATAATGAAAACAAAAATGGAGCCAACTGACATCAAACCATTTGATGTTTAAGAAGGAGCTGCAGATGCTGGAAAATCAAAGGTAGACAAAAATGCTGGAAAAACCCAGCAGGTGAGGCAGATTCTATGGAGCGAAAGAAGGGTTTGAAGAAGGGTATCGACCCGAAACGTTGCCTATTTCTTTCGCTCCATAGATGCTGCCTCACCCGCTGAGTTTCTCCAGTACTTTTGTCTACCTTCAAACCATTTGATGCTCCCTTTAGCTTTTAAGGTAATTCCGAGAGGTCAAGAAAGTAAATTAAAATTGCACCAATTCACCAAAAGTTAATAAAAGCAACTGGAAACTGTTAATCACTCCAGTATAGCACTGAAATGTTATTTGATTGGAAAAGCAAACACTTGAGTATTAAAAATTACTTTACCTCTTCTTCGCCCAAATGTCCTTGCTGCATGTAAACAAAGAAAAAATGGGTAGTCCTGTCACGTATTAAACATTGCAAATCTTTTTATGAAATGTGCACAAACTTCAAGTGACACGAGGCTGTTAATTGTCAAAACTACCTGGGGATCAGCTCAAGTACTTTTTGGAACTGTCACAGAAATACAGGAAAAATATTTTCCCCCCCATACGTTTTAACCGCCCTCATCAAAATAGTGTTGGAGCTGCTCATTACCACGCCTTGCTTTGTCAAATGCAACAAGCAAACTGTGTTAGAAGAGGCTGTTAGCACGGCTACAATTGTTTTCCTCTATTAAAGACATTTCTCAAATATTCACGTGTGCTTCTTCCAGCGAACCTAAAAATGATCAAGTGTGCAACTAAACAAATAAGTTATATTAGAGAAACCCTGTCCTCCATCTCTTGTGCCATCATAATTTCTGTGGAATTGACTTTAAATCTTACTACAGAATTAAAAAACTTTATGCTTGAAAATAAGACCTAAAACAACATAGACTTAGTTTTACACACATACACAACATAGACTTATTTTGATTCAATCAATTTTATAATTATTCAGAATAGCACTATGTTAAAATTGGGCAAAGACACATTTAAAAATTAGTTTAAATACTCCTGAATGTCACTAATATCTTCTTGTGATGGTATTAATCAAAGTTGCTTGTGCAGGTGTGTACAGGTCCCACATCCCTATCAACCTAAAGCAATGGTTCTTGCCTCATCATTCAAGGTATGTATTCAGCAGCTCACTCCTCCCTTTGCTGTCTCAATGCAAGGAACCTGGACTTTGCAATCTTTAAGATCTAGCTCTAATCTTTATGCCTTAATGTAATTCAATCTCCTGTTCTTTACTTTGGACTTCCTTGGGTTATAATCTTTGCAAGTACATTTGGCCCTTAAATTGATATTTGTTTATAAGATAACAGTGTTATTGGTACCTGTACAAAGCACCACCCTTGCTGGTTACCTTTCCATCTCAGACGTTTTAAGTACACAAGATTTTACTTATTTAAATGAGAAATTTTAATTCTGTGAACTTTGGCCAGATTTTTAAGGTAATCCAGAAAGGGTTTCAACAATGAGACAAATGTATTCTAACGTATAGAAAGGAATTATAATCTTATAATTCATTTGGGTATTCCACAAACAATTTACTAAATGAGAGCCCTGCATCATTTGATTTCACACATTTGAACGTGATCCATCACAATAATCAATTTAACTCAAATCAAACATGGGTCTTGTGATAAAAAGTAAACCAATGTTCTTTTGGATTATTCTTGAGCAGGGTGTGCTTTCAAAGATAAACTTACCACATTATAGAATATTTTAAATACAATTAACACTGATCTGTGGAAAAGGTCAGCTCATAAACCGGATTCTTCCTTTGCAGGCTTCTGCACCATTGGAAAACTATGCAATTCAATCTCCTGTTCTTTACTTTGGACTTCCTTGGGTTATAAATTTTGCATTGATTTAACTCCATACTCAGAGAAGCAGAGCTGTAGTTCACCCATAAACTGTTTATCAGCCTTGACCACTTGGCTGCTACATGAAGTAATACAAATTATTGCAAGATCATCAGAGATCAACGTCGGTAGTTCACAAACATACAAGTTAGAGAGGAATTCATTACTTTAAAGTTAATTTACATAATTTCATTTTGCTGCAGTCTAAATGGGGATAATGGAACCATCTCAAGTTGTTAAGTAGAAAAAGGAAATGATTCATAAATCTCCATTAACCCTTCCTCGGGATCCCACTAATTTATCTTTGCCTGTTCCATCGTCAGGCTAGTTCACTTTACACCAATATCCGCTTTGTCATATAATCCCAAACCCCAGCCAACACAGACACTTAAAGGTAGAAATTGCTGTTTCTGTAGATCTATCCGAATTGATTGTGTATTGACCTTTGTTCACTATGCCTGTATGCATGAATATTGCCAAAACAACTTTTATTTGCATTAATAACATTCAAAACAAACCTTAACTTCTTTCAGATTAAAATGTTCTATTTAAGCAAATCTCTGCCTGTGATGAGATGCTATCTCTGGTAGGATTATCCGTAGGGAACAGACAAGAATACATTGAGTGACCAGATCATCAATTCAGCAAACCATCCTAAAAAGCTTAAACAAAGAAAAAGACCAGAGCCCTGTATCTCGTGGGTAGATTTGCAGAGGCTGTAAAAGCATGACATCAGAAGCAATGAAAGCATGCAAAGGGAGTTAGGAAGAGATTGCGAAAGAATAGAGCAATAGCCCTTTCCAACAAAGGCACACATACGACAAGATGTATGAAGGGTCAGGTCCAATGCCTTCAAAATATTGGAAGGGTTTAAAGATATTGATGGTTATAGAGGAGAATGCTCTATGGAGATAAAGGGAAAGCAACATTTCAGTTTGTGACCCTGCGTCAGATCCTAATGAGTCCTCATGCAGGGCTGTATGTAGACTGTCCTTTCACCTCCCCAGGTACTGCCTAACCCGCTGTGTTTCTCCGGCAGTTTGCATTTTGCTCCAGATCTCACCGTGTGCAGTCTCTAGTGTGGGAACAGATTTGGATGTAGAATTGGGGGAGCGGGGAATGTGACAACATTCTATAGTTTTGTACAACAATTGAAAAGAGTGACGGACAGGTGCAGGAAGACATTAAAGGCACGGCGATGATCCTCATTATTCAATATTATTCCATTTACATTTCAAAGAGACATTTTCTGAACCAAAGGAATTAGCACTCCTGAAGACTATTTGGAAGTTATGGAGAAAGCAAATTATGGTCTCAACATATGTGGAGGTTAGAATTTTTGGATACATAGGCAAATGTAACACCGTCGCTTGAGAAAGTAGATGGATGGCCCAATTTTAGGTTAGATACATAACATGAGTTGTGGACAAAATCAATCTAACATTCAAGTTAAACATCACATGAAGAAATCTGCTCAGATCTGCTGACCTTTAGTCATTTAACTGGGCAGCAACCCATAACACATGAATACACTGACTGACATCCAGCCTTGCTCTCCAGTTAAGTATTTGCCACAGGTGTCGGCTGTACCATTGGACTCCAATGGAAAATATCTTGGCTCAGGCTGACACAAGTGTAGCAAGACCATTGAAATCCATGTGAAGAAACAGCTCGTCACAGAGCAAGTTCCAGATCGTCTCATTTAATTCTATTCATTGTTTTTAAGTGTGCACAACCATATGTTTTCAAATTTAGAAGTCATGGGATTGATAGTGGACATTATCTGACACTCAAAATTATTAGGGAGATTGAGTGACAATTTGTGCTGTGCTGCACTGACTGACTGGAAACTGGTTCCTTAAAGTAAGATGGTAAATGGGACAGTGCTGATATCAGGGTCAGACCACTAGTTAGATTTGGTGACTCACTGGAAGATCTGGCCCCAAAAAGATGAATAAAAATTGGCTCAAACAAAAAAAAGGGGGCTGCCATGGAATATAATTCATACAAATTTTCATAAATGTTAAGACGACAATACCCAAGAGATTTGTTACAAATATTGGAACAATCAGTATATATTGCAGATGGACAAAAAGTTGGTTGACAGAGAAGATCAGGAGTGAGTTACGGTAATTGAGCAGAGTTAGAGCAGGAAAGCCGGGTCAGAGGTTGGTTATTCTGGGCTCGGTGCTGGGTCTAACTTTCTTCTGCAAAAGTGCAGCCAACTATTGACTTCCACTGTATCCATTTCCACATAAACGTGAAATTTGCTGATATCGCCAAAGCAAAAAAATTGACAAACATGGAGTGTAAGAGGGTACACAAAAGGCTGGAGAAACTCAGCGGGTGCAGCAGCATCTAAGGAGCGAAGGAGATAGGCGACGTTTCGGGTCGAGACCCTTCTTCAGACTGGTCAGGGAAAAAGATTGTGGTCTAACTGGTCAGTGTAAGAGATTTGAGTTAAATGAATGGTTAGAAAGGTGGCAGAGATAATTATGTGTTCACAAACACTTAAAAGCGATTTAAAAAAAAAAAAGAATTTTAGTGGCTCTACAGGATTTGGGAAAATTGAGTTCAGGGTAAAGTACATCATCCATAAGTGCAAGCCCTTGGGAGGGAAAAGAGATAATGGTATTTTCTCAGTTTTGAGGGACAGATCTAAAAAGTGAAACAATAATGATTAATTTGTGCATGGCAGCAGTCATGCCACAATTACAGTTTCTCCAAGGTCAATGATTAGGTAATGCAGCAGAGAGGCTGAAGTTGCGGAGAATGCACACTACATCTCAGCAGGGCTCTGTCAAGAAAGGAAGGGGAAGCAGCTCCATAGCATTCACCTTGCATATGTACAATTTGGCCGATTGAATTATGTGCAACATACATAATAAGAATATTACATTTGCTGTTAAGGTTTCTGTAGGCATAAGTGGTAATGCTTCCTGATAAAATCAAAACCTAACTAAGAAACTATATTTGTATATAATGCATCAATAGAACACACCAACCTGATCTCCCGGTGGCTCAGCACTTCAACTCCCCCTCCCATTCCGAATCCGACCTTTCGGTCCTGGGCCTCCTCCATGGTCGGAGTGAAGACCACCGGAAATTGGAGAAGCACCTCATATTTCGCTTGGGCAGTTTGTACCCCAGCAGTATGAACATTGACTTCTCTAATTTCAGGTAGTCCTTACTGTCTCCTCCCCTTCTCAGCTCTCCCTCTAGCTCCTCCTCTTCCTTTCTTCTTCCCACTCTCCCCCCCCCCCCATGTTGTCTATTTCCTTCGCTCCATAGATGCTGCCTCACCCGCTGAGTTTCTCCAGCATTTTTGTCTACCTTCGATTTTCCAACATCTGCAGTTCCTTCTTAAACACTGTTCCATCACTGATGGAAACAACACTTGGAATAAGGAAGAAATGAAGACATAAATTAAAAAGCAAAATTCCAGGAGCCCAATAAATTCCACAACTCAAAGCATAGTGAGTACATAATTATCTCTGGGTTAAATGTAAAAATGGGGGAGGTTTCTGGCCCCACGTGACTCCAGTAAACAACCACAGAACAATGCATTCTGCAGTGTATAAGATGTGCAATCAGCCCTCATTGCTCCTTCCGTTAGCAATACTGAACAAATCTTACTGTACCAGCATTATGTTGTGAAGCATTCTGCACAGCAAAATCCTCTGTGCACTACTTTTCCAAACCTCTTGATTTACATGCAGAAAAATTAAACTGCCGGTCTCTTCGTAAGGACATCCAGACTACAGAAATAAATGGCCCATATAATCAACCAGAATTATTTTTGAGTACATTAAATATGCTTTAAGAGACACTGTACATAAACATATCCATCCTTGGTATTGCCATTTTGATGGGACCAGACCCTTACCAGCCTCAAAAGCAGTAACCGGTTTTTAACAACTTCTAAATGCGCATTACATTCAGACAGCATCAGAGTCAAATTTGGAGATCCAAATCTGTCAGCAGGTTTCATGTTTGACAGGGTACATGCTATATAAGAGCAATTCCATTCAGAACCATCTGCAGTCGCCAGCAAGAGCAACTCAATGTTCATTCGACAAAGGAATATATCATAATTTATCACTGCTACTTTATTTTCTCCATGGCCATAAAATTAATAAAAATAAAAATAAGCTTGCATTTTCTATTTAAACTACTTGCTCATGCATTCAATGAAATTTAGAACCCAGGATTTATCTGCATTCTATCCTATCTTACCGCTGGTATCCTTTTTTGCATTACAGGTTTTCCTCCCACGATGACTATTTCTCACTTCTTCACTGTAAATTGCAACTTTTATCTGTTTCATTGCCTGAATGCGTCCTTTGCAGTCTCCTCAGTTTCACAGGTTTTGTATCATCAGCAAATGTTTTGATACTTAATTCTCATTCCAATAAAGCCCAGAAATCTATTTTCAAAAAAGGATTGTATATATCAAGCAACTGAAAGCATAAGTAAAAAGTATCTGAAATATATATATGCAAAACATAGGGCATCCATTTTCAGAACGCAGTGTGAATACCAAAGTGGGGCTAAATAAATGTTCGCATTAGCATGGTACATACTAAATAAACTAGCAAATCTTTATCTACAGAACATGAATACACTGTCTGCCAGTTTTTGTCTAAAAATAAGTACATATCACTACATGTCCAGATAATTGCATAAATACATTTGTACATCATATGTAATAATCCTAACCTAATAATACAAATAAGATTATTGTTAATTCATTAATTTATTCTTTGCATCCTCTATTTCTGAGGCGTATTGGTTTGAAGCATTTTCTTTTGATACCATGCAAAGCTAGGTTTTTATTTTAACGAATAGAGGGCTGGAGAAGAAGCTGGACATCGCACCAATTAATTTCAGTGAGAATCCATGTAACCTGCGCTGAGATAGCACAAAGATAACTTGTCACAGGAACTTGGCCAACAAGTTAATTAATGCTCGCCATTCCAGCAGTACTGATATAGCTTAGTGTCAGATTCAACTGGGTCATTTCTATTCCACTTGGCTCAGTGTCATGCTATCTCAGTGCTGGAGTGGGAATGGAGACAGGGGTAGAGACATAATGGTGGCGAAAATATCTCAAATCTATTTTTGAAAAAAATGTAGAAAACACGACATTTGCTTCATTACTGTTGAAAATTAGGCTCAATAAAATTTAAGGATTGTCATCTTTACAGCTTTATTTTCCAATCACACTGAATAGCTGCCAAATGTTTAAGCTTTTTTATGGTCATAGGGCCATAAGTGATAGGTGCAGAATTAGGCCATTCGGCCCATCAAGTCTACTCTGGTTGATCTATCTCTCCCGTCTAACCCCATTCAACCCATAACCCCTAACACCTGTACTAATCAAACATCTATCTATCTCTGCCTTAAAAATATCCATTGACTTGGCCTCCAGTCTTCTGTGGCAAAGAATTCCACAGATTCAATACCCTATGACTAAATACATTTCTCCTCATCTCCTTTCGCAAGGAACGTCCTTTAATTCTGAGCTTAAGACCTCTAGCCCCAGACTCTGCCACTAGTGGAAACATCCTCTCTCTCCACATCCACTCTATCCAAGCCTTTCACTATTCAGTAAGTTTTAATGAGATCCACCCTGGTCCTTCTAAACTCCTGCAAGTACAGGGCAGTGCCGTCAAAACGTTAACCTTCAATTATTTAAAAGATGTTTTTTTTTAAACCAATGGAATTGAAAGGATTTCATCAGCAGCATTCAATAATCAGGCCTGGCAAACAGTAACTCATTAATGAGAAGTTGCTGAATTATTTATAATAATTTCCTCCTTCATTAATTATGATTCAAGGATCACACACATATCGACATCCAATTCCCAGCTTTATCTACTCGAGCATTTCATTGTGTCTGAAGTCATGCTGAGTTGAATTCAAGGTTTTTTCAATTCATTGGATATCAGCTAATGCTTAGTTTTAGCATTCAGTATTGCTCTTTTTCAAAATCATGTCTTTTTTAAAAACAAACACAAAATAGGTTCAGTGATAACAAGCCAAACTCTGAGCTAACACCTATGTTCAAGTTAAATCCCTCCCCACCTATGTTCAAGACCATCCTATCCCCCTTTGTTAAATCCCTCCCCACCTATGTTCAAGTCCATCCTATCCCCCTTTGTTAAATCCCTCCCCACCCATGTTCAAGTCACCTCAGACACTCTCCGTCGGCTCCGCGCATTTCATTCTCCAGGCCCCCATCCTCTCATCTTTACCATGGACGTCCAGTCACTCTACACCTCCATCCCCCACCAGGACGGTCTCAAAGCCCTCCGGTTCTTCCTCGACCAGAGGAGCAACCCATACCCGTCCACTGACACCCTCCTCCGCCTAGCGGAGTTGGTCCTTACCCTCAATAACTTCTCTTTTGACTCCTTCCATTTCCTCCAAACACAAGGCGAGCTATGGGCACACGCATGGGCCCCAGCTACGCTTGCCTCTTTGTCGGGTACGTCGAACAATCCTTGTTCTCGGCGTACCAGGGCCCCATCCCCGACCTCTACATCCATTACATCGACCACTGCTTTGGTGTCACCTCCTGCACCCACACACAACTGACTGACTTCATCCATTTCACCACCAACTTCCATCCGGCACTCAAATACACTTGGACCATTTCCGACATTTCCCTACCATTCCTTGACCTCACCATCTCTATTGCAGGTGATACACTCCTGACCGACATCCACTACAAAGCCAACTGACTCCCACAGCTACCTGGACTACTCTTCCTCCCACCCTGCTTCCTGCAAGGACCCTATTCAGGGATCTATTCCCAATTCCGCCGTCTACGCCGCATCTGCTCCCAGGATGAGGTGTTCCACACCAGGTCATCACAAATGGCCTCATTCTTCAGAGCACGGGGATTCCCCTCCCCTACTATAGATGAGGCTCACACCAGGGTCTCCTCCATATCCTGCAACACTGCCTTCTCTCCCCATTCCCCACTCGCAACAAGGGCAGAGTCCCCCTGGTCCTCACCTTTCACCCCACCAGCCGGCAAATACAACACATAGTCCTCCGCCAGTTTCGCCACCTCCAGCGTGACCCCTCCACTCGCCACATCTTCCCATCTCCCCCCGTCTGCCTTCCGCAAAGACCGCTCCCTCCGCAACTCCCTTGTCAATTCTTCCCTTCCCTCCCGCTCTACCCCTTCCCCGGGCACTTTCCCTTGCAACCGCAAGAAATGCTACACTTGTCCCTTCACCTCCCCCCTCCACTCCTTTCAGGGACCCAAGCAGTCCTTCCAGGTCCGACAGAGGTTCACCTGCACCTCCTCCAACCTCATCTACTGCATCCGCTGCTCCAGATGACAGATGATCTATATCGGTGAGACCAAGCGGAGGCTTAGCGATCGTTTCGCCGAACACCTCCGCTCGGTCCGCAATAACCAACCCGACCTCCCGGTGGCTCAGCACTTCAACTCCCCCTCCGATTCTGTATCCGACCTCTCGGTGCTGGGCCTCCTCCACGGCCAGAGTGAGCAACACCGCAAGTTGGAGGAACAGCACCTCATATTCCACTTGGGGAGTCTGCATCCTCTGGGCTTGAACATTGAATTTTCTCAATTCTGTTAACCCTTGCTGTCTCCTCCCTTCCCCACCTCTCCCTCAGCCCTCGGGCCCTGGCATTCCCTCTCTCCCTATCTCTCTCCCCCACCCTAGTCGCACTAGCTTCTCATTTTCACACTACAAAGAGCTTACAATGGCTTGTTCCCTTCATCATTGATACTTTTTTGCATATCTTTCATTCATTGTTCTTTATCTCTCCACATCACCGTCTATATCTCTCGTTTCCCTGATCCCTGACCAGGGTCTCGACCCGAAGAAGGGTCTCGACCCGAAACGTCGCCTATCTCCTTTGCTCCTTAGATTCTTGTCACCCGCTGAGTTTCTCCAGCCTTTTGTGTACCTCCGAGCTAACAATGATCTATTCTACATTTTCCTTGATCTCCACCCCCTTTGTCTAATTTTCACACCTCACATTTCCTTATCTCTGTACCTCCCTCTCCCCTGATTCAGTCTGAATAAGGGTCTCGGCCCAAAACGCCACCCATTCCTTCTACCCAGAGATGCCGCCTGTCCAGCTGAGTTATTCCAGCATTTTGATAAGGGAACTTAAGGTAAAGTAACCTTTAGGAGGTAGTGATCATAATATGATAAATTTTAACCTGCAATTTGAGAGGGAGAAGGTCAAATTGGAAGTGTCAGTATTGCAGGTGTACAAAGGTGACTATGGAGGCAAGAGGGAGGATCTGGCCAAAGTTGACTGGAAAGGGACCCTAGCAGGCATGAAGGTGGAACAGCAATAACAGGTATTTCTGGGAATATTCCAGAAGATGCAGGACCATTTCATTCCAAAGAGGAAGAAAGATTCTAATACGCGAACGTGGCTGACAAGGAAAGTCAAGAGCAGTATAAAAATAAATAAGAGAAGAAATATAACATAGAAAAGATGAGCGGGAAGCCAGAGGATTGGGAAACTTTTAAAGATCAACAGAAGGTAACCAAATAGGCAATACGGGGAGAAAAGATGAGGTACGAAGGTAAGCTAGCCAAGAATATAAAGGAGGATAGTAAAAGCTTCTTCAGGTTCAGTATGTGAAGAAGAAAAAAAAAAATAGTTGAGACAAATGTGGGTCCCTTGAAGACAAACAGATGAATTTATTATGGGGAACAAGCAATGGCAAACGAGTTGAACAGGTATTTTGGTTTTGTCTTCTCTAAGGAAGGCACAATCAATTTTCCAGGTGTACTAGGAAACAGAGGACCTAGGGTAATGGAGGAACTGAAGGAAATCCACATTAATCAGGAAATGGTGTTGGGTAGACTGATGGGACTGAAGGCTGATAAATCCACAGGGCCTGATGGTCTGCATCCCAGGGTGTTTTAGGAGGTGGCTCTAGAACTCATGGACGCATTGGTGATCATTTTCTAATATTCCATAGATTCAGGATCAGTTCCTGTGGATTGGAGGGTAGTTAATGTTATCCCACTTATTAAGAAAGGAGGGAGAGAGAAAGCAGGGATTTATAGACCAGTTAGCCTGACTTTGGTGGTGGGGAAGATGCTGGAGTTGATTATTAAAGATGTAATAGTGGCACATTTGGATAGCAGTAACAGGATCGGACCAAGTCAGCATGGATTTACGAAGGGGAAATCATGTTTGACTAATCTTCTGGAATTTTTGAGGATGTAACAAGTAAAATGGACAAGGGAGAGTCAGTGGATGTAGTGTACCTGGACTTTCAGAAAGCCTTTAATAAGGTCCCACACAGGAGAGTAATGTGCAAACTTAGAGCACATGGTATTGGGGGTAGTGTAGTGACATGGATAGAAAATTGGTTGGCAGACAGGAAACAAAGACTAGGGATTAACGGGTCCCTTTCAGAATGGCAGGCAGTGACTAGTGGGGTGCCGCAAGGCTCGGTGCTGGGAACTCAGCTATTTACAATATACATTAATGATTTAGATGAAGGAATTAAAAGTAACACTAGCAAATTTGCAGATGACACACAGCTGCATGGCAGTGTGAAGTGTGAGAAGGATGCTATGAGGATGCAGGGCAACTTGGTCATGTTGGGTGAGTGGGCAGATGCATGGCAGATGCAGTATGATGTGGATAAATGTGAGGTTATCCACTTTGATGGCAAGGAAGGCAGATTATTATCTGAATGGTGTCAGGTTAAGAAAAGGGGGAGTACAACGAGACCTGGATGTCCTTGTATATCAGTCATTGAAAGTAAGCATGCATGTACTAGCATTTAGTGAAGAAAGCGAATGGCATGTTGGCCTTCATAACGAGAGGAGTTGAGTATAGGAGCAAATAGGTCCTTCTGTAGTTATACAGGACCCTGGTGAGACCACACCTGGAGTATTGTGTGCAGTTTTGGTCTCCTAATTTGAGGAAAGACATTTTTGCTATTGAGGGAGTGCACCGTAGGTTCACGAGGTTAATTCCAGGGATGGCTGGTCTGTCAAATGCTGAGAGAATGGAGTGACTGGGCTTATATTCACTGGAACCTAGAAGGATGAGAGGTGATCTTATAGAAACATATAAAATTATTAATGGATTGGACACGCTAGGTGCAGGAAATATGTTCCCAATGTTGGAGGAGTCCAGAACCAGGGGCCACAGTTTAAGAATAAGGGGTAGGCCATTTAGAACTGAGATGAGAAAAACATTTTCATCCAGATAGTTGTGAATGTGTGGAATTCTCTGCCTCAGAAGGCAGTGGAAGCCAATTCCCTGGATGCATTCAAAAGAGAGTTAGATGTAGCTCTTAGGGCTAGCGGAATCAAGGGGTATGGGGAGAAAGCAGGAATGGAGTACCGATTTGGATGATCAGCCATAATCACATGGAATGATGGTGCTGGCTCGAAGGGCCGAATGGCCCACTCGTGCACCTATTGTCTATGTATCTATATATTTATGTATTTGATGTCTATCCTAAACTCACAAATGCTTGCAACTCATTGCTACATAAAATACTATAGAAGATGGTCTTCACAACACAATGGATCTCAGGACATGTGTTATAATAAATCAATACCAATGCAATTGTTATAGACTTCTATAAAATTAGTCAACTCCAACATTCGAAGACAGTCATGGTGACACAACAGTACAACAATATTACAAAGGTTATAAATTGTGTTTTATCTTAATAAAATGTGTCATCCTCTTTCTCAGAAATTTCAAACTACATAAAGAAATGACATCTTATTCAAGGTTGTAACAGGAGAAAACTAAGCAAGTGCACAAACAAAAACTAAATGCAAGAAACTAAGTTCAGGCCAGATGGTAAAAACACGCATGAATAACAGAACCATTGATAACCACAATATAAGGATCAAGATGGTCACTCAGTTTGGCTGTGTAGAAGAAATTCAGTCATTCTGAAGATGCGAATAGCAGAAAACCTCAAACATACAAATAAAGTGAAAACTGAGAATACTCAAGAAAGCAAAAAGTTTAAAATGGTTATGGGGAATGTGAAATATTCACCCATCGAGAAGCTAAATATCCAAGATTCTGTATTAATAGACAGAAAGAGAAAAACTTTTTTTTCCTTCTGTTTTAACATGTAGGTAGAATGCAAAACCAGAGACCCAGAAGCAATACACAGATGCTGCTTGATCCGCTGAGTTCCTCCAGCACTTTGCGTTTTGCTTGATTCAAGCATCTGCAGTTCCATGTGTCACCAGAGACCTAAATATTGACCTTAAAGTTATTGATGATCGCACAATTCACAATGGTTTCCATATTATCTTGAGCAAATCAGCTCAGATAGAGCCACAATACAAATTGAATCAACTAAGTCACCAGTATCTCAAGAATAGCTTGTTAGTCTATGGTCTAGCTTACAGTTTTTTTTAAAATCATTGTTCCTGAATTAAAACATCATGATTGGCATTTGTCTTTCACTGGATTTAAACAGAATTTAAAACAAAAATCTAATTTAAGGCAGTGCTCACTATTGCTATGGACTATAAAATTTAGTT
The DNA here is from genome assembly GCA_035221665.1 of Okamejei kenojei. Taxonomy (NCBI): domain Eukaryota; kingdom Metazoa; phylum Chordata; class Chondrichthyes; order Rajiformes; family Rajidae; genus Okamejei; species Okamejei kenojei. The sequence continues at coordinate 7,735,649 of CM069145.1, read as the reverse complement.
TTATTTTTAAGCACAAAAGCAACATTTCGATAAGAGATATGGTATCTGGTAAATGAAATATGCCAATATGACTGGATCCAGCCTATGCTCAAACTATTTAACATAACTGAGGTAGTGTACAAGCAAAATAGTACATGTTGAATCATAGCAACAAGATTTTATGACAGAGTAGGATCCAAATTGTGTTTACTAATTTGCTGCTCAGTCTGATTAGCTATATTTCTTGAAAGTCAGGAATATATCTGTATGCTAAAATGGGGACATGCCCACATTGCTCCAAGTACAATTGCTACACATGACTAATTAATAAATCATTGCCAAATTGATGATGCTAATCGATGGTTTGCATTACACCATTTCCCCTTTTATTGAGCAATATTGGAGCCAAGCAAAATATTGGAGCTAAACAAAATCAAAAGATGGCTTGGATACAGGTTTCATGTCAAAGGACACTCAATCAATGGTTCAAGCAGTTCCATGAAGGATCCAATTCTGGTAGTACAAGTTCTGATTTCAAACCCAAGCTTGCAAGTATAGTCTGACTCCTGGATTTGGGAAGGAAATTACGTTTAAATTGTTTTGAAGTGAAATAAGCCACATGTGATGGTTATGTTTAACTGTTTAAGAAAGAACTGCAGATGCTGCAATAATCGAAGGTATACAAAAATGCTGGAGGAACTCAGCGGGTGGGGCGGCATCTTTGGAGAGAAGGAACAGGTGACGTTTCGGGTCGAGACCCTTCTTCAGACTCTGTACAGACTCCAAGTCTGTAAATATCGTCAGCAGTTATAAACATATTTTGGAGAACACTTAAAAAACTATATTCTGAAATGGACTGACAACTTGAATTGCAATAAAGTAAAGCACATCATAGAATCATATTTGAAGAAACATACACAATCAACCAGGGAGATGGTTACTAGGAGGACAGATTAGATTAGACTAAGATACAACTACCAACTGGAGAGTGAAGACACCATGGGAAGAATGGCATGATGAGTCAGGAATTTACGACCGGTTTCAAGCCCCTGCCAAATGGGAAAACAAACCATGGGGCTCATCATGGAACAAGCATATTCTCCGGGGAATATTGCTTTTCCAAGTTTTGTAATTCCCAGACTTCAAAGAAGATAATTTGAACTATCAGTGGAAGTATTACTAATTTCTGAAGAAGGGGTCTTGACCCAAAACATCACCCATTCATTCTATCCAGAGGTGCTGCCGGTCCCGCTTAAGGGGCTGTCCCACTGCAGTGACCTAATTGGCGAGTTTAGAAGAGTTTAGGAGAGTTTGAAAAAATGTCATGTTGAAGACCTCCTTCGACTATGTAGAAGACCTCCTTCGACTATGTTGAAGACCAGCTTCGGGAAAATTGGACACCGATAGTGGAGAGTGAAGACAACCACCTTCGATCTCCCTTCGACTATGTTGAAGACTACCTTCGATTACCCTCGATTACCTACGAATGACATGCCGACCTACCTCAGTTAATCCTACGAGTAAAAAAAGTATGGATTTTTTCCAATGGCGACCTTTTTTTTTACTCACATGCATTTTTCAAAATGTTGAAAAATACGCCGCGACCTAGCTGAGGCCTCAAGTGTGCGGGGACTTCTCTCGAGCATGAAGGAAACTTACAAAGACCTCCTAGGACCTCTTGTCAACCATGCTGCAAGTACGAGTCGAGGGCAAACTCGCCAGAACTCGCAGATTAGGTTGCCGCAGTGGGACAGCCCCTTTAGTTTCTCCAGCATTTTGTGTCTACCTTCAGTGTATATCAGCAACTGCAGCTCCTTCCGACACATATTACTATTTTACCATTTCTCATCACTCGCAGAGATACAAGATGGACTGAAAATGTTCCCTTCTTCTACAAAATACATACTCCTTGTGAATTCGTCGCAAATTATCCAAGAAAAAAAAAAATTCTCTCAAGTCTCATCTCTGTGGAACAAAGAGCCTGTGTGAACAGTTTTCTTCGCTGAACAATTCTTTCGCCAATAAAGGGCATAAACCCCATTAAACACGGCAGGTGATTAGTTTTCTTTTTGAGCAATTGCAGTCAACTTAATGTTCATTTGAAGTGAAAGATGATGTCCCATTACGTTTAGAGGAAATTAATTTCTATCATAAAGAAAGTGGAATACAAGTCCAAATACAATCCCTTGGGACACACCAGAAATTGCTAGTTGCATTTTTAATTTAAGTTCCTCAGCGTGTTTCTAATCATTCTTTCAAGAGATTCTTCTGAAGATAATAGGATCCTAGTGCAGGCTAGAGTGAGAGATTGCAATTTTAAACCAGGCAAAAGCAAGAAAAAAAATGTGATGTCAAAATAATTATATTTTCCCCAAAGTAATTTGAAAGAACAATTATATTTTCAGGAAAACCGGAAGAATTAAAATGCAAGTAGCTCAGTAACTGTGTTCATTGGGATATTCAAAGTCATTCCAGAGATCACAGCAAGAAAGAAGAATGCAATGAATTAGGCCGGAATAGAGAAGGGATTGCCCTTACGCCATCAGAACCAGAAGTACAAATCATCGAAAATATAAAGGATTATTCCAAAAGGATGATAAGAGATTCTTTCCTCCGATTGAAATCTCAAATATAGTCTCAAGATAAAGTGATGAGAGGAAATTGCTTCAGGCTTTGGAATTCTCCAAAAGGACTCATTATATTCAGAGAGAAAAAATATCTTTGGACTTAAAATAACTCATGCAATGAAGGAAAACAGAACTGGAAAATGGATAGGAGGCTGAGTACTAGATATTATCTTATTGAATGGCGCAGCAGACGGAGGGATATTGTAGCTTCCTCTTGCCCTAATACCCTCATAGTGCCAGATGGGTTCTGCTGCTAGCAAATCCAAACCCAAAACGGCATTAGTTGGGGGATGAGTATAATAGATATCAATCAGAATTTACGTGGGTCCTGGTTACCCCTCAGACATTTGTGGAATAAAAGCTAGTTAAATAGGACTGTTACAACAAATTAATCACAATTCCTGCCTGATGTTGTAGACACCGAGATGGGTATTTTCTCTAATGACAGACTGCATTAGCTTGCGTATTAAATAATTTTAGCAACCATTGCTCTGTTGCAGTTTCCTCCAAAATAATAAGAATCATAAGAGATAATACACGGGACCTCCAACAGCACTGTAAGAGAGGGCAGAGACACACGGTGCTGCTTTGATGAATTGATAAAAATGATTACATTTTAGCAGTGTCATCATGGGACAGAAAATGACAAATTATTTCTCATGTTTAAAACATTAATGTAAGCTCTTATTATTATAACAATTTTGCATTGCCTTTACATATGTATTAATACATTTCTACCATTTAGTTATGAAAAAGTATATATGCTTTCATAAAGTACACACCCACACAAAGACCACTGCAAGAACATGGGCATAATATCCAAGTTATTTTCCTAAACCCTCTTCCCCCAACTATTATCCTTGATTTGGACGACAAGCTACGCGTTTACATTTCTATATAATTAAAAGTCTCATCTTGACCACTTCCTGTCTGCGCTGTATATTGATTTTAGAAAAAACGCTACCATATATTGCTATGATTTTTGGCCATCTTACTCAGCCCCCTCTGCTGAGCAGGCCTCGAGGATTTTTCCCCATCGATGGAAAATAAAAAAGTTATGAGGGTTTAAAAAAAGAGACCCTCTCGCCTGTCAATCACAGCGATTAAGGTAAGGCCCCTTCCGGGGGGGGGGGGGGGGGGAGAAGATGCTGCCCTGCCTGTGCTTGAAACTGCAATGCTTTATTAGGTCCAACTGTGTTTGGAAGGAATAAATGCTTTATTAGGTCCAACTGTGTTTGGAAGGAATAAATGCTTTATTAGGTCCGACTGTGTTTGGTTCAAAAGTCCCGTTCATTTTGTGACTTCCGTTTAGTGGACAGGTCCGGTAAGTGCAGAGGTCACGCTGATTGCGGAAGTGTCGCTGACTGCGGAAGCCCCAAAGTGGAGAAGCCGCGCTCAGCCGTGTGAGTATTCAAGAGAGTTTACTGCCATATATATGGTGTGTGAGTGCGCGCGTGTGTCTGTGTGAGTGCCTGTGTGAGTGTGAGTGTGCTCAGTGACTGAGCTGCCAGCCCAAGAATCCATTCAGTCCACAATGTCCATACTAGCCATCTGGAAACCAGTCCCTTCGGCCCACAACTCCATGCTAACGCGCCAGAAATCCCCCCCACTGGCCAGCAATATTGGAATTGGTGGAGAGGTGGAATATTGCGTTGGGGGACCAGCCCTCCCGTGTGAAGCCCTCCAACGGGTCCCACTTAGTCTAGTTGCTATTACAGGGAAATACTCGTGTAGAAAAAAAATACAATAGCTACTAATCAAGAAAACTAATGACATAAATAAAATGCTGTATACAGTGCATCAGTGATTTCGGAGTCTCCCAGTGACAAGAAATTAAAAAGATCTAAAGTTTTTTATTCATATCCATAACTTGCTGTACAAAATTGTTCAACTAAAATGGACTGTACACACAATACAGAGGCATTGCATTAATTCCTTGCCAAAATTAACAACATGGGTCATTTAGTATTAGACAGGCTTAATTTATCATATACGTTATGATACAATATGTCCACAAAGTAAAATTGATCTGTGGATTAATACCTTTGCTTACAATAAATCAGCCAAGAGGTTTGCTTCCTTTACCAATTATATTATTCAAAGCCTTCTGAATAAAGATAAATGCTCCACATTCCCACAACATAAGAAATTACCACATGAAAGAATAATACTTACTGTTATTTAATGCCACAAGATTATCTGTACCAGGGTGCGGAAAATTAAGGCCCAAGCGTCCTGTAAAATAAAATAGGTACTTCAATTTCTTCTTTTTAAGCAATTAAAAGATGGTATTTCAAGGTTAAGCAACAAGTCAGTAATCCTGATGGCATTCAATCAAATTCAAGTTGAACTAAAAATTGATATTTTATGTTAATTCAGAGACAAAGATGACTCGTTCCCTTATTCAATCAATATCACAATCCAAAAATCCGCATGAAAAAGATAATCTGCTTGGAAAAACTTTAGTCCCATATTAAATATAGTTAGGTGGTAACGAGAGATATTACTGCACCTCAACATTGATAGGATAATATGTTTAGATAAGTCACATCTTCGCTTGACATACAATGCAAAATATTGATTTATCATGTTCTAGTCTTTTCATTTTAAAACCAATTAGAATTGCAAAAAATACAAACTCAAAATTAAAGATGTTTCCAGCAATTAAACAGTCAAAAATAACATTGCAAATCGTAATGCACAAACAAGAAATATTATAACATTTATCAATGTCTGATTTACAAAATGATCCGTTCGAAGTCTATTGGCAAAGCAAGGTGGAAAGATCTGCAAATGAAATTTTATTTGTTCTGATTTTGTTAACAACTGTGAAGGAATGACCTTCAACTCCAATTTAAATAAAAACTTTCCACAAAGTTATATTAGGCTCTACAGATCAAACTTCCATTTCAATGTCAGTCTGGATTCAATGCTTCCCATTTGGGGATCTATGGGGAATTGGGTATAGAGCAGTCAGATTCTTCTGCCAATTATACTAAAGAATTCATAGGGTCAACCTGAAAATAAAAACAACATCCTTTCAACATGATTTACATCCCTTTAATAAAGTTTGATTAAAAATGGGACAACAGAACAGGATTGAGGGGGAACTTTAAATATCAAAACACAAGTATTACATTTTATTATCTGTAGTTTATAAAACATTATCTAATGGGATGAGGACACACACACACACACAAATTACGTTTGCAGGGCAGATGCAGTTGTTCAGCAGTGGATGCAAATTAATATGCTTGCAAATGCTTGAATTGATCAAGACAACCATGTCCATGTTTTTTTTGTAGAAAAAAAAATAGTAGATAATTGGTTTAAGTTCACAATAAATGGATGATTTCTATTCTGGTAATACAGAAAGTAACATCTGAACTTTGGTCTGCACTAATCAGACAATGTTCTAGGTACACTCTGGGACAGCAAGTATCATTTATAATTAAACTTTAGATTACTAAACTAAACATGCTCCTTGTTCTGCAACAGGACTGAGAGAATATTCAGAACTAGTCAGGACAAAGAGTGCTTGGGCACTGACAGAGGTAGACAAAATGTATTGTATTTAATAGACAGCCTGTTCAGCATGATTTATTCTGGTAAATCATTTGGAGTGTTGTGTAAAAATGTGTACCATGAGTGAACTGGTAAAATTAGTTATTGTTATTTTGTGTGAAATGCTCATAAACAAAGGGTTATTGGCTATACTTTCAAAGTTATAAATTGGCATTTTTCTTTAAACTATTTCTTTCAAACTGTGGCTATCAAAAGCAATCCAGAGTCATTCATTTAATAAAAATAGAAATGATGGAATGCTGAACAGGTCAGGGAGCATCTGTGGAAAGAGAAACTGTTTCTCCACTCATTTATCCACTCAAAATCTCCACCCGTCTTCATTACTGCAACTCCCTTTACACTGGCATCAGCCAATCATCCCTGTCCCGCCTGCAATTGGTCCAAAATGCCACAGCGTTTTGCTGACTCCTGACGGGCACCCGAAAAAGGGACCACATCACCCCGATTCTGGCCTCTCTCCACTGGCTCCCGAGTGGTTCCGAATCAATTTCAAGCTCCTTCTTTTTGTTTACAATGCCCTTAACGGGCTCGCCCCCACCTACATCAAAAATCTGCTTTCCCACCATACCACCTCCAGGTCCCTCAGATCGGCTGACTTGGGGTTACTGACCATCCCGCGGTCTAGGCATAAGCTCAGGGGCGACCGCGCTTTTGTGGTTGTAGCACCTAGACTATGGAACAGCATCCCTCTTCCCATCAGAACTGCCCCCTCCATCAACTCTTTTAAGTCTGGACTTCAAACTTATTTCTACTCTCAAGCCTTTCTTGAGGTCCTCTGAGGGAGCGCTGCATGTATTTATGTATGTATTGTTGATCTATGTACCACTGTTTGTAGCACGTTAGTACCTGCACTATTGTAAAGCACTTTTGTCAACGAGAGCTGGGTTTTTTTTGGTTGAAAAATATATTTATTTATTTATTTATTAGAAGCAAATGTACAAGAGTAGAACCAACGGCTTATAAAATTATATAGTTATTGTACAGCTTCAATATTAACTTTTTAGCTTTGAATTAGAAGAAAAGAAAGGAGAAAAAGCAAGAAAGAGAAAGTGAGATGTGAAAAGATAGGACCCTTAGACTACCAAAGTAGTGTAGCCAAAGAGTGAATAAAAGAAAGAAAGAGAGGAATAGAAAAAAAGGACAAAAAGAAAGAGAAAAAGTGATGGTATACCTGCCTCTCATCCCCATCCCCCCCCCCCCCCCCCCCCCACCTCACCCAACCCATAGTTAGATTTAGATCCAATGTTGCGTTGCGCCATACTATCCTTGTAAAAAATCAGTGAAGGGTGTCCATGTCTTGGAAAAATGATCTGGTTTTCTGCCAAGACAAGTCTAATATTTTCAAGATGTAGTGTCTCGGACATGTTTATAATCCACATCTTAAGAGTAGGGACTGATGTGTGTTACCAAAATTTAAGTATTAGTTTTTTCACCGTTATCATAGAGAGCTGTTTTTAAATGTGCTATAGAAATAAAATTGACTTGACTTGACTTGATGTTAACATTTCAGATCAATGAACCATGATCACAACCAGGAAGAGTGAAAAACAAACTTTTTTTCCCCCCCATTTCTGATGAAGGATTAAATGTTAACCTGTACCTGTTTCTGTTTCTACAGATGCCAACCAACCCAGAGGTTCACCATCATTTGCTGGTTTTATTTCAGATTTGCAGTATCTGCAGGATTTTTTTTACATTTCCAGGCCATTTCTTTGCAGTATTCTGAACTACAATTAGAACTACAAATCTATGCGAATATTTTGGATGTCTTTCCAAACACAAAAATCCTTCCAACAAACAAGATTTGAACTTTTTGCTGTGCATTTCTGCTTCTGTCCATAATTCATCTTGGATAATATCTAAGGAAATGGAGGGGCTTCATACGATACTTAGAATTTTAGTGGGCAGAAGACTGTGGCAGGTGTGCCACGTGGTCGCCTGTACACGTTGCCATAATTGCAGCCAATTCCAATCGCAGTACATTAAAGAATACCCCCTTTAGTCCACAGCAGCACAATAATATGTTGTGCAAATGTATCATTTGAAACGAATGATCGACTGATGTTACATAATAGTGCACAAAGGCCAATTTTACAGTGTATTTATGCCAACAAGATACTTGACATTTATTTGAACTACAGAAACACTTTATGATATTAATATAAAAAACTGATATAAATAAATTATTTCCTGACTTTATTCATTTTGATTTGCAAATAAAGTGTCCCATGTAATCTCCCAATTTAAGGTTTTATCAATAATGGTATTATTTGCCAATCACCCCCAAAAAAAATGTGGAATTCAGATATAAAGATACAACTTATTCAATGGAATTTATTCAATTGCATAATTTTAAAAATATATAGGAATAGAAGCCAAAAAACAATGATATGGGAGTCCACCCTTTCAAAATATTCAGGTTTAATATTTTCCATTTAAGGCTGGCCTACAAACTTCGATGATTTTCATTTTCACATCTTTGTTTAATGTTTGCGCACTGCATGCACTAACTCTTGAATACAGCCACTTTCGATCAGCTAATACAAAGTGACTTGAACAACTTTGATAAGAAATAGAATTGCTCTCTCAAGTGTACCAAATTAAAAACTAGTTCAGGCGATACAAGAATAACATACAAACATTCTGACAGAACGCCAACCTAAAATCTACACCAACTTTTCGATGGTTTTGGGATGCAGATATTCTGTTTAGGGCAAACAAACAAAACATCTGCATACCAAAATTATAGACAACAACTGTCATTAGCTAAAGCATCCACCCTCTATTCTATATGCAGTGAGTATTTGAAATATAGGAATGGGAGCTACTTGGTCAACTTGCATTGGTTTCATCATACACAGAACCGCTTGCATTTCCAATTTTGTCTAAAGCATTACAGTTTGCACCCAAACTAAAATGTTACACCCGAACTCAGGAGACAAAATGGCAGACTGCTTTAATACCTTTGCAAAAGTCTCCTTCTTCACAACATCATGTTAGAACAAAATGACATCCAAGATGCCCAAGTTATGCTGGTTTATGTTTCAATGTTTCTATTCAAGTATCTTCAAAACGAGTCAATTAAAATTATATATTATGCAATTTTATTTGCAATCTCTACTCCACTTTCTGGAATGTTAACCCAATGCCTCTTTCATGCTCTTTCTATTGGTATAAAACTCTACATGGCTCATTTCTATTGATCCAACTCACCTACATCAGCAGTGAACATAAATGCAAAACAGTAAACCATATAAAACAGAGATACAAAAATCTGTAGATGCTGGCATTTCGAGCAAAAAACAAAACCCTAGAGGATCTCAGCAGGTCAGGCAACATCCGTGGAAGGAAATGGTCGATCGATGTTTCTGGTTGGAAAATTTCTTCAGACCATGAAGATGGGTCCTGACCAAATACGTCATCTGCCTCCACCGATACTGCCTGGCCTGCTGAGTTCCTCCAGCACTATTTTTTGAACTGTGTAAAATAACAATTTTTCTGATCTGCTTCCTTGCATTTACAGAAGTACATAAATCCATGAAGATTTCAGTTTAAGTTACAGAAGTGGACATTTTATAGAACATGTACTATTTGACAACTGTAACATGGAAAGGACTTTACACATCCATTGTAATCGGCAGAACAATATAATTACCACAGCATTATCATTGTATGACTGTTCTTGATTTATGGTCTAGCTAAGTGCTAATTTAATGAAGAGATTAAGTTCCTTCTTTTTGACAGAAAGAATAAACTCAAAGCTCACCCTCTGGCTATCAGTTATGTTATGAAGAAAATAGACATACTGTAGAAGAGGACCATAAATGGTCAAAGCTTTGGGGCATCTTCCAAATCAGAAGATTGCCAGTTCAGGACTCACTCGGTAGACTTGAGCACATCATCCAGGCTGATGTCTCAGAGTAATATTATTTGGTTGCCACATGGACGAAAGTTTCATGTTTAGTGTTGGTTTAGTTTAGTTTACTCGGGTCCTCTCAAGTGAGATAGAAAATTTCATGATACTATTTAGAAACTCATCACCTGGTTAATAATAATCCCTCAGCCAATACTTAGCAGCGCATTATAATATTTCCATTTGTGGGACCTTGCAGTATGCAAATTGTGTTTCATACTTCCCAACAACGAGTGTCCTTCAAGAGTACTTAACTTTACAGTCATGGTACACCAGTCATTCAAAGTAGGCATGCAGGTGCAGCAGGCAGTGAAGCAAGCAAATGGCATGTTAGCATTCATAGCAAAATGATTTGAGTATAGGAGCAGGGAGGTTCTGCTGCAGTTGTACAGGGCCTTGATGAGGCCACACCTGGAGTATTATGTACAGTTTTGTTCTCCTAATCTGAGGAAAGACATTCTAGTCATAGAGGGAGTACAGAGAAGGTTCACCAGACTGATTCCTGGGATGGCAGGACATTCATATGAAGAAAGACTGGATAGACTTGGCTTGTACTCGCTAGAATTTAGAAGATTGAGGGGGGGATCTTATAGAAACTTACAAAATTCTTAAGGGGTTGGACAGGCTAGTTGCAGGAAGATTGTTCCCGATGTTGGGGAAGTCTTTCTACAGTATAAAGGGTTTGATCAAGCCATGTAGCGTTGGGGGTGAAGGAATTAAATACACCACAGGCCAATCCGTAATGTTGATGCTCCAAATTTAGTCAGAGTGAGAGATTGTCACACTGTGTCCATATGGTGAGCCTGTGATATGCCAATAAGGCTACAAGTTTGAAATGAGCATTTTGTATGATAGGTGGCCACCAGAAGGGAAGGGTATTCCGGTGGGGGGGGGGGGGGAGAATTTTTAACAGATCAATGAAAACCATCAACTGAACCAACACTGGATTTCCAGTGATCACCCAGAACAATGTTGGAACCACCAGAGGCTTTCTGAAGTGACCAGTATAGGGGAGATTCGACAATCATATGAGAGAAAGGGGGGGAGGGACAGGAGGAGGGGAGCGCTTTGGAGAGCTACGCTGTCATGCGGAAAAGGAGGAAAGATGAGACGGTTCAAGGGGAGCACAAATGTTAGCAAGGACTGGTTAGGTCAAAGACCCTTATTCTGCTATAGATTTTACGTCTCAGCTAGAAATGACGAATGAATGGATTGAACTTCCAGCTGTATTTATATAAATCTTCAATTCCTTTTTATTGTTGCAAAATGCTTTCTTGAGAAAAAACACATTACCCACATTCCCATGTTAATTCAGTGACAATATCCATCTAAATATTTCTTGCTGCACAAGTAATTATATGGTTTCAAGGGCGGGCCTCTAACATATGGATTCACTTTCTCTCATTGAAATTAATCAGAATTCCTAATCCTGTCGTAAGTAGCTACTGTACATTTACTGTACATTCTCCAATTTCAGAGACTAAAGGTTGGTGGTCACTTTTAATCCACTAAAATTGACACATATCTTTAATACTACAATGGAATTAATGACAGCTCCCAAAACCCGCAACACTTTTATACTACTCCATTCAGTAATTTACACAATAAACTGCAGTGTTTAAACGTACAAAAAAACTTTCAAAAGTAAAAGTTATTGGGGCTAGGTTTATGATAGCATACTTAAATCAAGTAAATCTTGAAGAATTGAACTATTCCAGCTTTATGCTTTCAATATCTGATGACACTTCACTGTCATATCTTTTATATAATTGTACCTTTGGTACTGCTTAAAATACCATTTAACCGTGTTAGCAATATTTATGCTAGTACTCTGACACTATCTTTTTTTTTTAAAAGCAAATACAATTTGACTGGTAACAAATTGCAGCTTGAGCATGTAATCAATTTCATCAGTAGATTAGACAGGAGGGTTATTTGTTTGTTAACCAAGTTTTAACAACAATTAGTGTACGCTTTACCAAGTGAAATTAATTATCATTTCCTGTGAACTGAATGCAAACAGCATGTCTCAAGTGAAAATTCAGTGAAAATTCTAATGCTCATCATCTATAATACATATATTTTACTTTTATGTAGTTATTAATCCTTCGGACAAGAGTTTCCTTTAGTATCAATTATGGTCCGAGTTCTTCTGCAAAATGTATTCTTTTTGCCTGCCACAATAACTGTACAAAAATGGTGGTCCACATCATCAAAACTTGGCAAGAAACCACTTGGAAAATAAGTGCTTACATTTAATCATTGGCTTTCATGAACTCAGATATGTTATAGTGTAATGACGTGAAATAATGGAAAAATATTCCTGCAATCAACAACCAAGGCTAACCTATAACTAATAGGATTGTAAAAAAGATAAATGGCAAAATGCACGCCGGAAATATTTGGAGATAAAATGATCTTATTCCTGAAAAATAATTTTCAACTGAAAACTTAGTACCATTTGGGATCCTACTCACTCATTGGTCTACTCAAAGAGAAATCAAAGAATGAGTGTATGGAGCGGACACACGGAAGTGAGGATGCTATTGCCGAGGGAAGGAAAAAAGGACCCAGCGTAGGGGGAACTACTGTGAGGGTGGGAGGGGGGAGAACAAAGGAGAACCTGGTGCAAGGGGGGAGGATTTGTTACTTTGGAAACGCCCTTTATGGGCGACTATTTGTATATCTTGGGTATGAAAGCAAAGAATATCACAGCAATTTGTCACATGTGACAATAAAATATTTAACTCAATTCATGGATTAATTTAGAATAGCAGTTATGAAATCGTTTTTTTTTAAAGTCTCGAAATATATTTGCAAAGTAATTTTACATTCATAAGCAAGAAAGATGTGGAACCTGAAACAACTGCATATCATTTGGAGAATTGATCAGCAACTCACATATAGCATGTAAAAACCAAAGCATTACTTAAACTTAATACTGTCCACATCAAAAAAAAGAAAATTGCTAACCTGCAAAGTGATTCCTCCACATTATGTCGGCAATAGTCATTGGTGGGCCACTGGGGGGATAGTGTTTACCTTTCATAGGTTCATGGTCACTCCTCATAATATCCATTAAGGAATTCTCCAAAGAGTGCAAGTTAAATGCATCATAGGGCCGATTCCGGTCCTGTAATTGAAAAGAGAGGGTATTGGAGGCACTTGGTATCAAATACTTTTCAATACATCACTGAATTATGAAAACCATGGAAACCTATAAGTTATTTCTGAAAAGCTGCAAAAACTTCAATGGGCAATGGTTGTTTTAGGGTTTTAATGTTGGATAACTTGCGAACTTCCCAATGACAAAATTGCTTTCTTACCTTTAAGAGGTAGCCAAGCACAAGCTCTATAATTATCACAATTCAGAAGTCATTTATCAACTAGCATAATTCCAATGCTTCCAAATCAGTTGCTGCAGTTGAGCAGATTTGAAGGAATGAGCTCAGCAAATCAAGTTAGATATCATTGTATGAATTAATCCTTAATTCCCCATTGGCTTTTTAATTCACTATGCACAATATATGGAAAGGACTGGAAGAAAATGAACATTAATTTTAGATGTTGCCATGGAAGTGAAAGAGCACACTCTTGCAATTTTCCTGTTTTCTAGCTTTACGATTTCCACCAGGAAACAGCCCGAGACTATTATCTTTATTCTTATCATCATTTATTGTTATACTCATATTTAGGATATATTAATTTAATTATTTCCCATTTATAATCAGGTCTGCAGGAAAGGACCATCCACTCTTCTATATCAATGGACATTTGTTAGTTACACACACATTAAACGCTGGGATTGATTGGGGAAATGAATGACTCAAGGATCTAAAACATAATACTGTTCATTATAAAACAGCATATTGCATAAACTCTCTCTAAACATAGTGCTTGGAAAGATAAATGCTAGAATATTTCAAGAAAATTGCCTTGCTAATGGTTATACTGTGGTTTGTCCCACTTTACTCCAATTGAGCTATCTTCTCAAATGGATATGGTGGATTTTAGTATTCAGAATTTAAAATCTCATCCAATCAATTTAACCTAAATGGCTAATTTGGGGAAAAATATGGATTTAATAGCTTCATGCTTGAATTAATTTCTACATTAACTAACTCAGTCCAACTTGGACTTTGTTCCGAATTTGCTTGGCTAAAGATATTTTGCATAAGAAATATAGTCTTAAAACGTGGGCACATGTAATGAAGTATCAATTGGCTTTAATATATTATTCAAACAATTTGCAAACATCTTTCTCTGATTATTTCCAAATTATTGCCATGAATGTAGCTTTGTTAGAGCAGATTTCTTTTGTGTTCCCATATAATCAAAATGTTCAATTGCAATACGAGTGCAGTTCTATTTTAATGGTAAGTGAATATAAATGCACTCATAAGGTAATTAGGGATAAAAGTAGGATTAGGCTATTTGGCCCATCAAGTCTACTCCGCCATTCAATCATGGCTGATCTACCTCTTCCACCTAACCTCATTCTCCTGCCTTCTCCCCAAATCCTCTGACACCTGCACTAACCAAGAATCGATCTACCTCTGCCTTAAAAATATCCACTGACTTGGCCTCCACAGCCTTCTGTGGCAAAGAATTCCACCGATTCACCACCCACTGACTAAAGACATTTCTCTTCATCTCCCTAAAAAAACGTCCTTCAATTCTGAGGTGATGACCTCTAGTCCTAGACTCTCCCACTAGTGAAAACATCATCTCCACATCTACTCTATCCAAGCCTTTCACTATTCTGTACATTTCAATGAAGTCCCTTCTCATTCTTCTAAACTCATCACAGAAACAATTTAAAGATATGACGAGGAATTCATCCTTCTCTACCCACTGTGAATGCCAAGGAAACTAACGGCTGCGAGGGCACAGTTAGATTCCTTACTTACAATTTCTTCATTTTTTACACATATTTATTTAAGAATCCCTCATGGTCACAAATCTATGCCACAAGTATGTAGCAGTGGAAATAAAATAACCAAATAAACTTCCTCCAGTGATTATGTGACATGCAAATTGACATGGCCTGATCTTGCTGGCAGCCCTCATCACCACCTCATCCTTCCTTTGCCTGGAAGTGGAGAAGCAATCACACTGGTCCTTCACATCAGACATCCAGGGACATTTAAAAGCTAATCGAAATCTAATTAAATACAAAGGCTCTGCATCTTTGGAATTAGAAAAGATGAAGTTAACTTACAAACATTTTAAAATATTAAATTAAAAGTATGCAAGAAGAATTAGCTTCCTAATTCACCGCAGTTTCCATAGAAATGAATGCTTTGATCCAATAGCAAGCAGGATCCAAGTGAGCTGGGTAATCCCAAGAAGACCAAGGTCAGTGGTTTATTCCCAGATAACCCTATTTGTTAGTGTTTTTACTGAATCTGGGATCGACGGCTGTTTGAAGAGTTAAGGGCCTGTCCCACTTGGCCGTCATT
Source organism: Okamejei kenojei (assembly GCA_035221665.1). Taxonomy (NCBI): domain Eukaryota; kingdom Metazoa; phylum Chordata; class Chondrichthyes; order Rajiformes; family Rajidae; genus Okamejei; species Okamejei kenojei. Next base: position 7,720,083 of record CM069145.1, on the reverse strand, counting down.
TACGCGACAGGCCAGTAGTGACTGACGCACAGCGGTCGCGCACGTCATCATGCGTCCGCACAGCCGTCTGGAGCACGTGACGTCATTTGAAGATAGACACAAAATGCAAGAGTAACTCAGCGGGACTGGCAGCATCTCTGGAGAAAAGGAATGGATGATGTTTCGGGTCGAGACTCTTTTTCAGTCTGAAGAAGGATCTCAACCCAAAACTTCACCCATTGCTTCTCTCCAGAGATGCTGCCAGTCCCGCTGAGTTACTCCTGCATTTTGTGTCTATCTCCAATCGTCTTGGACCCGCTCTGGGAGTAGGAGTAGGGGCGGATCCGCAACGGCCGTGAACCCCAGGCCTAGCTCGCCGATCGTTTTGTCTGCTTCTGCTGCTGATGGAGGTGAGACGTTGTGACGCGCCAGGGCCTTGGGCCTGTCCCACTTTGGCCGTCAGTTACACGACAGGCCGATGGCGTGCAAAGATTTTCGTGCAGGACGAAGTCCACACTCCTACACGCCGCTCCATGCACCCGTCCGCACTACCCACGCGCTACCCACACGCTAGAAGGTCGCGTAAGTGGGACAGGCCCTTTAGACGCATACATTTCTGTTTGGAACCACCAAGCAAAGCCTGATATTTGGTTCAATAATTAGCATAAACAGCAAGCTGGAAGGAAAGAAAGGAGCAGCAGTGTTTAAGAGGATGAGGGATGATCTTATAGAGGTGTATAAAATCATGAGAGGAATAGATCAGATAGAGTCTCTTGCCCATAGGTGAATCGAGGATCAGAGGACATAGGTTTAAGGTGAAGGGGAATAGATTTAATAGGAATCTGAAGGGTAATTTTTTCACACAAAGGATGGTGGGTGTATGGAACAAGCTGCCAGAGGAGGTAGTTGAGGCAATGACTATCCCAACATTTAAGAGACAATTAGACAGGTACATGGAGAGATCAGGTTTGGAGGGATATGGACCAAACACAGGCAGGTGAGACTAGTGTAGCTGGGACATGTTGGCCGGTGTGGGCAAGTTCTGTTTCCACACTGTATGACTCCAAGTAGTATCTTGGCATAGGCATGGATGTCAAAATCTTTTTTAAATTAATACATTTGTTTTAAATGCCGTGATCACCTTTATGTTAGCAAATGTGGCATTCAAACTGCACATGAACAATCACAGAAGCAAAAGAACAAAAGATCAATTAAATCCGAATGTGGTCGTCTCATTTGCAATTAGAAACGTTGGAGAGGGCATCCCATTTATTGAAACCGTATCACAGGATCAGGATCACATCACCCATTCCTTCTCTCCAGAGATGTTGCCTGTCCCGCTGAGTTACTCCAGCATTTAGTGTCTATCACAGGATCTTTTAGCAGGCATACTGATGGCCGGCATCTTTGACAATTCAATGCTCTCCAAATGTACAGTTGCAGTCAAGATTTAAATAGGTTAAAATTTAAATCCACATGCAATCCATTCAAAACTGATGAAATCTTTTTACAAAAAGACATACCATCCCTTTCATCAGTTGCATTTCTCAATGTAACTAAGATGCCTAATAATCCTCTGTACCTTTCGATTATATTAGAAATCGGCATTATCTTTTTTCTTCTGGATCGTTTCACATTGATATTCAAAAATAATGTTGCTGCTTCTATGTGAAATAACAATGCAGATGTTAATCTCAAACAAGTAGCTGCCAGAAACCATGAACCATGCTTGCTGCTATCTTTTGGTATGGCATGTAAATTGGAACGGCATATAAATTAAGAGAGCTCTTATTAGTTTATAACAGCTTATTAATTTCACATGTACCGAGGTAAAGTGAAAAGCTTTTGGGATGTGCGCTATGCAGTCAAAGAAAAGATAATTCGCAATTACAATAAAGCCATCCACAGTTTACAGATAAAGAATAAACTATAAAAAGGATCACCCTTTAAAAATAATCCGATAAAGCAATAAACTTCACGTCCGATACCAAGATTTACTACTGTGAACATGGTGGAAACAGGTTGCGAAACACATTTCGAATGTTTATTTATAATGGAACATGGATGTAATTGAACCCGGTAGATTTTGTGTTTCTAAGCCAAACAGTTATTGTTTATCCAATGTATTGTTAAACGGCATCTTTACTCAGCATGCAATTACTAGTTTTTCCATATTATGTGAAAACAAGGACTGGAACTTGCAGGGAGATGCTAGGAATTATTTGATAAAATGGAAGAATATATGCCCATTAATGCTAGGGACAATCATAATCCCTGATAAAATGCAGCTTCCTGGCTATTCTAAATCGGGGATTTCCTGACAAGAGCTCCAGATCTACATTCCTCATGAGATCTAGCAACATAGCATTAATTTATTTTAATTCCCCACAAGCCGTGCTGGGGAAGCTGTCCATTGGACCCATCTCCAATGAGATCAGCACAGAAACAAAACGTCCACTCCACTAAAAGCTGGGTGAAATATTAGTAAATCATACACATTTTGTTAAATGTGTTTGGTTGAACATCGATAACAAGTTGTGCTTTTAAAAAAAATTAGGAGACACATAATTAGTTCAGTTTATCCCTTTTGTTTTAAACGCTTCTGCAATTGGGTGGATTCAACATAATTTGAAGTCCTTGACAACTGTGACAAGGAATATGGATTAATTGGGTGCCAGGTGTTCTTCGGCCATTTCATGGAGAAGACGTTGTCCTGACCTGCTCAAATAACTGCCTTATATTCTGCTGGGTCATCCATTGCACATGGACTCGACACCCAGAACAGGATGGTTCTGGAGCGCAGGTCAACACTGGCAGATCCAGAAAAGGTCACATTCATTCTTCTTGCCAGAGGAGCAGCAAACATGGGCAATTGTTGTTGCCAGCAATTCCTTCTCAGATATTACTTTCCAAGCTGCTGTTGCACCAAAAAAAAGCTGCAAAATAATTTTTTACTTCAATTGAAAATAGAATCTAATGGAAAATGTAAGGCAGAAAGAGACAGTGACAAACAAGAAAATATAATTAGAGCAGCTGTTGTTTTAAGTCTTGGAATTATTGTTCAATTAACAACTGTTCATTCACGTGTTGCTAAGGAAAACATTAATTGCAGGTTTTCTTTGCTCATGGATCCTCTTTCTTAGCTTAGAGATACAGCATGGAAACAGGCCCTTCGGCCCACAGAGTCCACACTGGCCATCAATCAGAATGCTGGAGGAACTCAGCGGGTGAGGCAGCATCTCTGGATAGAAGGAATGGGCGACGTTTCGGATCGAGTTCCATCTTCAGGGTCTCGACCCGAATCGTCACCCATTCCCTCTCTCCAGAGATGCTATCTCACCCGCTGAGTTACTCCAGCATTTTGTGTCTACTGATTTAAACCAGCATCTGCAGATCTTTTTTACATGCTGGCCATCAATCACCCGTACTCTAGTTTTATGTTATCCCATTTTCACATCCTACACACTATGGACAATTGACAGAGGCTAATTAACCGACAAACATGCACGTCTTTGTAATGTGGGAGGAAACCAGAGCATCTGGAGGAAACCCACGTGGTCACAATCTCCACACAGAAAGCACCAGAGGTCGGGATCAAACCCAGATCTCTGGTGCTGTGAAGCAGCAGCTCTACTGCTGCGCCACCTCTTTCTGTAAGAATTGAATTTGAAAAACACAAAGTTATCTCAGGGGAGGTCTCATATGACGTCTATTCCCCTTGCCATTCCACCACATGCAACATTGACACTAGTGCTGCCAGCCCCCTCTCAGCACTGATCTGCTGCATAACTTAGCCACTTTCTAGGAATTTTGAAATCCCAAAAATTTCATTTACATGCTGCTGGTCCTGAGGAATTCCTCCCATGACGGAGATGGAAAAGATTCCTTCTCATTGGATAATTACTCATTACGGTGCCCCAAAGGTTCAGCAATCCCCCATCTTGCAGCGTTTGGACCCAAATCATGGGCATCCAAATGCCAAGATGTCCATCCTGGTGTTGCTAAACCAGAGTTCATGGTGCCATTCCAAACAGTTCACAAATCGTGTCATCGGACACAAGCTCAATTTTCCTCCTTTATTTCTAAGCAACAACATTATGTAGAACATTGGGATAATTGATTGACAAAATAAAACAACAGAAACCCTTTGCTACCTACAAACCCAAAATCCAGCCCACCCACTAAATGTTAACATTTCCTCAATGTTCCTTTCTCTAACACAAACTAACTCCAAGCAAAGCATGATGTGTCTCAATCCTGAAAGTGTGTTCAGCAATGCTTTATCAAATATTGCATTGTTGCAAAACAGTGCACCTTCTCAGTTCCTTCTTTAACCCTTGTGCACCTTCTCATTAACTGAGCAATACTAGAAGGAATTCTGATTATTAACCATGACAGCCTATACTTCTTCCAATTATTCTTCAATACTTCTTCCAATTATTCTTCAATCCAAATGATCTGAAAATCAAATTAGCAATTATTCATCGATATCCACATCAAGTGAATAGCACAAGTAGCTTAATTATTTGTTGAAGATATTGTCCATTAACTGCAGGCTTAACCTTTGAAAAAATGTGTATTTCACAATAGACGTTCTTCAAATATTTTGGACTAACCTACCTTAATGGAGGTTTTCAACTTCAGGCTAAAATTGTCCCCATTTTCCTGAATTTTATTACATAATTCCAGAGTCAGTATTTTATCAGCTGAAGGGTGACAACTTGGGTCGGTACTGGTACAGTGGTAGAGTTGCTGCTTTACAGCGCCAGAGACCTGGGTTTGATCCTGGCTGTGGGTGCCGTCTGCCTGGAGTTGGTATGCTCTCCCTGCGACCACATGGGTTTTCTCCAGGTGCTCCGGTTTCCCCCCACACTCCAAAGGCGTGCAGTTTGTAGGTTAATTGGCTTCTGCAAATTGTAATTTGTCCCTAGTGTGTAGTGTACAGGGTGATCGTTGGCTGGCATGGACTTCGTGGGCTGGAGGGCCTGTTTGCACGTCTAAAGTAAAGTAAACCTGGTCTGACTATACGCACGTTGCTCATGTGTATATTGTCCCGAGTATATGCAAATGCAAGTCTCTTTTCCTTCATACATTAATTTCTGTACTCTTTATATTTTCTTTTAACATAAAGAGTTTACTGTTATTTGCTTCCATAAAGAGACTTAGACGAGAGCACAACTCTTTTATGAATAATGCATAGCTGTTTGAAACTAAAAGATAAAATATGGGTTATATAATATGGGTTCTACCCAAGTGAGAAACAAATGAAGATTAATCTCAACATCGAAATGTTGACATAATTGGATGCTATATTCAATATTAATTTTGGGCTTGATATCTAAGGCTTCTCTTCCAAGGCAAAATGTGGAAATGTATTTAAAATTAATGTGGTACAGCACTCGCATTTTTGGCTGCAGGTCACATGTGCTGTGAGTTCAGAGCCAATATACCAGGTTATGATCAGGCATTACCAGCTGAAACATCGCTAGGACTTGTGATATTTTAAATGAGGGGATAAAATAGTAGAATCAGATGGAGATCCTTAACCGTGTTTGCAGAGCCTGTCCCACGATGCAAGTTCACCCAAGAGCTCTCCCGAGTTTTTTTTAAAAAATTAAAAAAATCAGACTCGTGGTAAGTAAGTAGAAGGTACGTAGCGGGTACGTTGGAGCTCGTGGATGTCTCGTAGCGGCTCGTAATGCTAACGGCAGGTTCTCGGGAAGCGCGGAAACTCGTGAAGTTTTTCAACAGTGTGAAAAATTTCCAAGAGTAATAAAATACCCGTGATGAGGTACCCCGAGTTTGATTTTTTTTTAAACTCGGGAGAGCTCTTGGGTGAACTCGCATCGTGGCGCAGGCCCTACTCAGAGAAAGTAGGCGACTTCCTTACTCTTGAAGCCAGTATCGATCAAATGGGTGACTTTGCTTTTCCAATTCCTATGTTGCCAAGTTGCTGTTGAAACCATTCACCTCAGTGTTCAATAAAATCCTCTAAAAAATATTTGAAAACTGAATGTACTTGAATAAAAATAAGTTGATCTAAATCTAGCTTATCTGAGGATTTTTATCCAAGAGTGAATGAGTGGAACTTTTAATCAAGGTCAATGTTATCAAGAGGTGAATACATTGGGTTTATTTTTCATGGCAATGCTAACATTTGTACAGAGTACTATTGCCCAATCACACCAGCTGCAAAAATTGGTGAAAGTAGTTTTCTAACTTAGAGTAAAAATCGGGAACTTCGTAAACTCTGGTGTAACTTTTAAACGTTGTCTAACACATTTCATAGTTATTCAATTTGTCAATAAAATACCTGTTTCTCTTATACCATTCTGAAGAAACAATGGAAAAGGGTGGGATTTATAAGGATCCAGGAAAATGATGATTACACTTTCCTGAACCCAAAATCATTGAATTTATTATCTCAGAAGGTGATCTTGTGCATTCACAAAGTTCAGCATCCAGACCGACTTCCCTCTGCTGACAGATCTTAGGAATCTTTCAGCAGTCAAGCCACATCCTGCCCCCTCTGCCAAATCACTAATCCTCTTATGCAGTGTTGCAATTTAAAACTCTTCCTTCTTTGCCACCATATTATGACCCTCTCATCTTGTGACCGCCGATGGAAATAAACTAAAAGCACAAGTGTCCAACTTTTACTTAGGCTTTCAAAGTTTTCATAGTGGTTCACCATGACAATGGTTCATGCCCTTCATCATTCAAAAGACAAAAGCCTAACCTCTCATTATTTTTGCATAACTCCATTCAGCAATAACAATTCCAACCTTGTGCATTTTGTGCAAAATGTATCCTTAGATTTTTTAAATATGGTATACCAGCCTGATTTTGACTGCACTACAAAATGTGATACATAAAACATTGGTAAAAATGCATAAATGGCACTCTTTACATTTGCTTTGGTAATGTAATACCCTTTTAAAGCATTGCTTTGGTAATGTAGTACCCTTTTAAAGCATGATCCACCAAACAAATCACTATTAAATAAATGAGACTACACTTATCCCCTTCTGTACATTTTGTGTTTATAATTTACACCAAATATGTTCGCCATCACAGGAAAACTTATCAATGTATGAAATTGTGACTTAAAATAATATGGGGAATGCAAATAAACTACAAACTCTGGTGTTAGGCCCCGAGGATGGAAGAGACCAACAATAACTAAAGAGGGAGAAACAGAGCATTAATAAAGTACAATGACCTGCTCTTCCTCTTACATGTTCAACAAACACTTGGCTCTCACATCTATCCCAAAGATAAGATGCAAAACAATATATCGTGCAGAACCAGTCCTGATCTGGGGTCTGAAGTTTGATTGGCCTCAGCAGTTTAAGGAACAAAATTTCATGTGTTTGTCAATTTAGAAAAAGGTCCGTTTGGACATCAAACATCCCAAACATTATCTTCTCGGGTGTCAGCACAAGGGATCCACTAACACACAGCAAAAATAATTTCTCACAACGCTAATCACAGCATCACTACAGTGAGGGAGAGAACATGGGAAAGATGTTTGAAAGTAAGTAATATGACTTGCTGCAAGGATTGCTCTTGGATCATATTTGTTCAGAACTGGAAATCCGGAACACATCCCAAAATATGAAATTATGTGTTAAAAAAAAAAATGTGTTCTTGTTCTAAGAAAATAAAGCACGGATAGAAATGCGCAAACAATTAAAATAGTTGCATTTTAATTTGGGGATTTGCACTGAAGCCATACCAAGGCTGTCATTTGTACTAACAAACAATTACATTGGTAGATTCAGTAAAAACATACTGAAGTCAGAATAACTACCATTTTTCTACACATTACTTTGCAATTGGAGAATTTCTCCCCACCCCGATACTCAAGGGAATATTAACTAGTGATGTACAGTCCAAAATTCATATGTGCAATGCAGAAAATAAAACAAAAATAAGTAAATGTTAATAGAATTACAGGATGATAATGCATATTCAGATTTAATAATTGAACGCTGTCCTCTAAATGATTCACAGCAATGGAGAATGGCCGAACAATTCCAGACAAAGGTGCAAAGGATTCTAAAAGATTTAAAAACTGCTGCACAGCTATTATGCAAGTCACTCACTGTGAACGACCTTCACGTATACAACAGTAACACAAAAAACGATTCTAAATTGTTAAAAGGAGATTTCAGAAGCTATCGTTGCTCGTTCTGCAATGCATAATATATGCAATTAAACTATTTAGAGCCAATTCCTTCTAGAATTAGACCTAGAATCAGACCCTAGTCATCAGTCATCATTAAGCGCAAGGTATTAAAGAATTGAATGAATGAATGTGTTTATTGGCCATGTATTCACATGCAAGGAATTTGCCGTGTTGCTCCACCCACAAGTGACAACATGACACACAGTGACAGTTAAGAATGATACATAAAACATTAAACTTTAACAATAAAGCAAATAATAAAAAAATCCTTTCAAGCCCTAATGATCAATATAAAACTTTGCTTTGCTCCTCTAACTGCTGATGATGTTGTTTTCCCATGTAATCACTTCATGGCTATTCATTCTCCCAAGCCCATTTTAGAGAAAGTGGAAGACTCAATTAAATTTCAGTCTACAATTAAAATATGCCTGCCAAATTGCATGAATCAACATCTTTGGATAAGATATGGATAATATCACCCATCCCCTACACTGTCAACAGAACAAACTGTACAATATTTATCGAACATCTTGCATTATATTCATTTGCACCATAACAACAATGAATGAATATTGAAGCAAGAGGAGCATTCAAAGGAAAACTGCAAAGGAGCAGGGCAAACGCATATCTGGAGATAAAAGAGGGAGAATGAGTAAATGGGAAAATTTGCATGCATATGCCCATGGGTGCTACAACTGCAGATGTGTCCTATTCAACATGCAATGCACATGCAAATGTTTCTAGCATGAATTATACCATCTGCCATCTTTGGAAGCACAGGACATTGCAAGCAGCGCTGGTCTGCTGAAAATGTGCAGCATAGATTGTAACAGCAATTAGCAAGCCACAATAACACAGCTGGCAATGGCAAAATGGACCTCAACAATGGAACTAACACCACATGTAGTACACCCGCTCAAGATCAAGCTTTCAGTGGAAAGAATTCTAATTGTGCTATTGTAAGGGATCATTGTTGCGGCCATTGATTTTTATGGTGTTTCTTTAATGGTGTTTTCAATTATATCTCGCTGCTCCGAAATGTATTTTCAGATTGCAGCTAGTCCATCAGGAGCTCAGAGTATGTGCTGAGTTCTCATTTCTTGGGTTTTATAATATCCACTCGAGCTTGAACTTCGGTACATTCATGACCATGCCTCCCATAATGTAGCATCGAGAATACAAAAGTAGGTGAGTATTGTGAAATCTTCTTGGAGAGAGAGAGAGAGAGAGAGGATCCTTTAAAGAAGAAAATAATCACCATGTGCACTCTAGCTAGGAACATTTTATTCGGTAAGGAGAATACCCCATAGGTCTGCCACATGGTGCAACAGCAACTCAAACTGCATTGATGTGAACATTGCTTTGCCCTGAACTTCTTCACCTCCTGCTCCTTCCCTACTGGAGCTGGAAATGTCTGCAGCATTGCAGTTTTCTGTAGGCGGTAGCATCAGGCGAGCCTAATGTAGTTGAGTGCACTTTATTCTTCCTTGCAAAGTACCAATCAGGTAGTGAGCAGCTAGAATTGTGGACATCCTGACACAGCATGATGCCATTGACTGAAAGCTAATTAGTTTGTGGATGCTGCACTTTAGCTCAGAAATGCACTGTGTTCAGTACAACCACAAAAAGCCTCAACTGGTTCACAACTATACCCAACACAAAATGCGAGTCAATGGCAGGTATCCAGCCAACAGTCAAAATCCATTCATTTTCAGGTAATCCACTATAGAAATCGTATTTGAACCTGACTAACCAGTGCTCCCCGAGACCCGGGTGGGTTTTCTCCGGGAGCTCCCGTTTCCTCCGACACTCCAAAGACGTACAGGTTTGTAGGTTAATTGGCTTGGTAAGATAGTAAATTGTCCCGAATGCGTGTAGGATAGTGTTAGTGTGCAGGGATCACTGGTCGGCGTGAACTTGGTGGGCCAAAGGGCCTGTTTCCGTGCTGTATCTCTAAACTAAACTAATTTGCTTCCCGGATTGCTTTGTAGTCAATAGAACTAACCAGTAGTCTGCTACCGGTTAGTTCTAGCGTGGAAACAGGGCCATTGACCCAACACCGGTCAACATGGCTCATCTATACCAGTCCCACGCCTGCATTTGGCCTGTATCCCTCTAAACCTGTCCTATCCATGTACCTGTCTAATTGCTTCTTAAACATCGCAATAGCCCCTGCCTCAACTATCTCCTCCAGCAGCTCATTTCATACACCCACCACCCTTGGCATGAAAAAGTTACCCTTCAAATTCTTATAAAACATTCCCCCTTCACCTTAAACCTATGTCCTCTGGTTCTCCATTGCTCAACTCTGGGCAAGAGACTGTGCGTCCACCTGATCTATTCTCCTCATGATGTTATACACTTCTATAAGATTACCCCTCGTCCTCCTGTGCTCCAAAAAATAGAGTCCTAGCCTGTTCAACCTCTCCCTATAGCACAGACTCTCGAGTACTGGCAACATCCTTTTAAATTTTATCTCACCCTTACCAACATCTTTCCTATAACATGGTGCACAGAAATGAACATATACTCTATATGCGGCCTCGCCAATGTCTTATATAATTGCAACATGACCTCCCAAAGTCTATACTCAATACTGTGACAGATGCTATGCTCAGCGCCTTTTTGACCATCCCATCTACCTGTGATACCACCTTCAAGGAACTATGTACTTACACTCCCAGATCCAGAGCCCTACCATTCAATGTGAAGGCCCTGTCCATGTAAGACTTTCCAAAATACAACACCTCACATTTCCCTGTGTTCAATTCATTCCTCAGCTCACCTGGCCCACTGATCAAGATCCTGCTGTCATTTTTGACAACCATCTTCACTATCTGCAAAATCACCCATTTTTGTAAAATCTGCAAACTTGCTCATCTTGCCCTGTACATTTTCATCCAAATCATTGATATAGATGACAAAGAATAATGGGCCCAACACCGAACCCCAAGGCATACCACTAGTCACAGGCCTCCAGTCTGAGAAGCAACCTTCCCCCATCACTACTTCCTTCCCTGAAGCCAATTTTCTATCCATTCAGCAATTTCTCCCTGTGCGAGTTATGATAAACGTTAACCCACTTTCCCATGTTTGTTTCTTTCTGTTGCTCACCATTTCAGTAATATACTGTCCAGAGTTCAGAAACAAACACCAAAACAAAATTAAGCATTTCAACTAAAAGTCTCAAGTCAAGTCAAGAGAGTTTATTGTCATGTGTCCCAGATAGGACAATGACATTCTTGCTTGCTGCAACACAACAGAATATTTTAAGCAAAAATACAGAACAGTTCAGTTCAATATACACATAAATAAGCAGATAAAGTGCAATAGGCTGTTACAGTTCAGAGTCTGTTTGTTTGCAAGTTTAATAGCCTGATGGCTGTGGGGAAGAAGCTGTTCCTGAACCTGGATGTAACAGATTTTAGGCTCCTGTACCTTCTGCCCGATGGTAGCAGAGATGAGTGCGTGGCCAGGATGGTGTGGGTCCTTGATGATGTTGGCTGCCTTTTTGAGGCAGCGACTGCGATAGATCCCTTCGATGGTGGGGAGGTCAGAACCGTATCTATTAATTCTTGTGAAATTGCATAACAGCTTCAACTAACCGGCCTTGCGCAAACTCAAAGCCTGCCTTCTCTGCACGTTTCCTTGTCTAGTGTTCCCAACCAGTGCTACCTCAGTAACCGCAGTACAGCTAGAAGGATGCTGATGCAGTGGCGACTGCAGATGACTGTGGGATGATGTGGAGCAGCTATTGACACATGAAAGACTCGGCTTCATGTGGAGCCTTGTTTACAGTACATGAATGGTAAAAGCTGGGTTAGCTGCAAACAGAATGAGCACTGGTGTCGGAATGACTAATGCTGATTACGTTTAATCTCCAACAAAGGGAAATTATGTCATACCGAAGGAGAATAGCCAATTTGACCCCTGGCCCTGAGCCAACATCATTCATTAGGCAGCACATCAGCAATCCTTGTAATAGGTTGCAACAAAGGTTGTACAACTACGATGCCAGGTTAGACCTTCAAAGCCCTTTGGACTTTGCCAGACCTTTTTCTGCAGCAAATGCATCACAAGGCTGCTAATGTAATTGGAGATTTCTCGGCTTCCACAGTTGTTTTATGGGTTTCTTCACAAGTACACTTCTAAATTTACTCACTGCTCCCATTCCAGAAATGAGATCAAAGCTCCCTGCCAAGCTCCATGCCAGGTTGGTGCCAGGCTTATCAACAATGCTTTCAGGCCACCTAGCCGATGAACCAAGTATTTCAATGTGGATGCTCATTAGTCTTTTTACTATATCTGTCCCATTGAAATCCTCAATGGAGTCCTTTGCTGCAGAACATCCATGATGGTGCTACATTCTTTCTTGTGTCCACACTGCAGGACATTTGCTGTCCATACAGCAGTACATCACAGTAGATCAAAGTTTTCGAATGTCGTTTTTTGAGGCTGTTTTGAGAGTGCCAGTAATGGTATTTCTCCATTTTTACTCTCTTCTTGCTGCTGAATCACCACACACTAGCTTTTACCTGGCTTTCTGAAAGGTGAAGGGTGTGAGATTACCACAAAAGGACGAGCATGTTTACATCAGGACCATCTAGAAAGGTTGTGATTGTGGGACAAGGGGGATGGTAGAACATGAGATGGAGCAGAGGTTTTAATTGCTCACTGTCCATCGCTCTAATTACAACAACTCCAATGTTGAGCAGCATTATCTCATCGAGGTGATTTAGCCACATCTGTTCCCTGCGGATGGGCTACTCCTGCCAGTGACTATACACCACTTGGAGTCATAGAGTGATACAGCGTGGAACTTTCCAACACTGGCTAACAATGTCCCATCTATACTAGTCACACCTGCCTGTGTTTGGTCCATATCCCTCCAAACCTGTCCTATCCATGTACCTGTCTAACTGTTTCTTAAATGTTAGGGAAATCCCAGCTTCAACTACCTCTTCTGGCAGCTTGTTCCATACACCTACCACACTTTGTGTGAAAAAGTTACCCCTCAGACTCCTATTAAATGTTTTCCCCTTCACAAACTTATGTCTCGATTCACCTGCTCCGGGCAAGGGACTCTGTGCATCTACCCAATCTACTCCTCTGATGATTTTATACACCTCTATAAGATCACCCCTCATCCTCCTGTATTGCAAGGAATATGGTCCCAGCCTACTCAACCTCTCCCTGTAGCTTAGACTAGTCCTGGCAACAGCCTCAAAGATTTTGCTCTGCAAAAGAGGGAAGCATGTTGGTGAACATCGCACAATATGTTTGGATATGTGACAGTCATTGTTACGTAACTGGGAACCACAGGGAAAAGTGGATGCAAGGTTTTCAGCTTTACTATTTGCGATAAGGTGTGGTGCACTACATGAACATAGGTTTGAAGCATTATTGATACAGGTTGGTGGTATGTAAATGATGGGGTGTGGTGCATAGAGCATTGTCTGAAACTAGAGAGACTGGGTAGAATATCACATTCTCAGATGAACTAATGTGCAAAGTCATTGAGATTGTTGTGGTATGATATGTAGATCCTCAATGCTTGGCTCCAGCCAATTATATTCTAAACTACTTCCGCCCCTTGACTTTGCAATTCCAATGCAGGAGATGCCCTGCGGTTCATTCATATTATTTGTCTTTCTCTCTCCTTCACCAAGGCCTCCAATGCACCATTAATTGTGGAGCCGATGTTCTCATTTTCACCATGCCGATCTGACAAAGTTGCCGATACAACCTTCTAATGATCTTAAAGGATACAATGCATCCGTTCTATTGAAGATCCAGACCAGGTGAAGTTTGTGCATGTACAGGCAACTTTCTAAATTTGTAATACCCATTCACAAATTATGCTGCTTGCTGGGCCATTAATTAACTAAAGAGCATGATTAATATTGATCCAATGATTTGATCGTGCCAATCAGCAGGCAATGCAGGTTTGCACTCCACCCGCATTGCAATTTTCATGCCCATTTTTCTGTATTACCCAATGTAATCCCCAGGGATCATGCATACATTGTGTCAGAGAGAGGTGTGATAGTTTTCTTTGTACTTTTGCTAGTACATCTTCTCTAAGTAAAAGGGTATATATGCCGAGGGGTATGGGCGTGCAGCATTAGATTAGAACGGGAAATGATATATATATGTGATATATACGAGCAAGTAAAAGAACACAGATAAAAGCTTCAGGATTAAAGATGAAAAATTGATAACAGAGAGTAAAAAATATGGAAATTAGAATTTCACAACCAGAGGAAAAGCACCTTTTTATTCATTAAAGGGGGAAAACAAAGGAGATGTGGAGTGCAGGAAATAAAGGAAATGTGCAAAAAAAAAAGGAAAAGGCCATAAGCACATCTATACGACATGAACGGAGCCTGCAGGGTGGGTGAGAACAGTTCAGGAAGACAGCAAGCAGTCACAAGGAGAAAAGGGAGTTGGAAGCAAATGCACTGGAAGAGTGTAGGTTTTGCAGTGCACAAGAGACTGCACAAGTAAGACGAGAAGCACAGAAAATGTTGAAAAGACAGCAAGAGTGGAAAGGGGACAAAATGGAAGAGCATGGGCAAGAAGCAGGTGCCAGCATGGTGGGGTGGAGAGCACACATTGTGAAAGCAAGAGCAGACAACAATGTCTGAGAACAGCTGCCAACAGACGAGGAAATAGAGTAGAGGGGTTTACATTGAGGGGAAAAGGAAGTGTCAACAGAATGGATCATGCAGAGATGAAGGAAGGGGTGTGGCAGCGAAACCAGGAGCCTAGAATTTAGGAATGTGGACAGAAAAAGGAAAGGACCAAGAGGAGTAACATTAGGAAAGATTAGAAAGGAGTCAATGAATTACTGATGGAGTCACAAATGATGGTTCATGTTCTGTACCGCACGAGAAATTTAAAAACATGAAAGGAGTGTCTGAGATGTTTTTAAATTGATGGTCAAAAACAATGTAAAAAGACGCATTGAGGAACCTAGCTTCGAGTTTTCCTTCATGGTATTGAAGAGAATTAAAAATATATATTTCAGCGTGTACTATTTTTATGATATTCATTACTTGCTTCTTTGATAGCCTGCCTTAAGGCATTATAATCCAACAAACAACATTTCCCATTTTCTTTCTGTGTTATCCTATATGAACAGACACACATTAAGTGTGCAGAAAGAGCATAGGAATGCTTTGGTAAGAGATTTGTTGGTGTTAAAAGGCGGCTGTGAATGGATTATGAACTTTTCAATATAGGAACTTAATAAGCAAAAGAAGCTGATGTTTTTTGTATCCCATTTCCTCAGCTCTAGTAGCATTCAAACTTCTAAATGTAATCCACTTATCATTGATAGCAACTATTTCTGAACTAAATGTAGTTGCTTGAATGAGCCCCTTTTCCTCTCGTCCTTCCATTTTGCACCATTCATCCCTCTCTCCTTTACCTAGACCTTGAAGCAGTTCTGCTCCTCCCTTCAATTATTTCTATCTGACTCTTTTAGCTTGCTCTCCCTCAATGGGTTGATTCCCTTCTTCTTATTGATAAAATGTGACCAATATTACTTCCACAGCCACATCTCTTTTCCCAGGCAAATGTTTCCAGCTCGACTATATGGCACCAAATGCAATTTTTGTCACCAGGCAAACTGTGGTTCCACCCTGCCACTGACCCTCCTTTTGTTCTCTCCACCCTCCCTCCTCTCTGCAACTTAACTCTCCCACTTTTGCAGTCCAGATTAATTATCAATGACCTGTAATATCAATTCTGTTTCTTTCCCACAGACATTGAGCATCACCAGCATTTGGTTTTATTTCAGATTTCCAGCGCTCAGTTTTCCTTTGCATTACAAATCCACCACATACATGATAATTGATTCTGCAACCCCACACTTACCAAATCCTATGAAGATTCAATTGAGCCAGTTTAATTTTCCCTGCCAACTTCACAATTCCCCTGCATGATCCCACGATCCCTCCTTCTGAGATCTGCCCTCTATCACAAGATTTCCTTGGATATTTCAGATATAAAAAAATCCCAGAATCAGCAATATTTCAACAGCCTCTATTTGGTACAATGAGATGCAGCAAATGAATCCACCTCAGTCTGTAACCCATTTCTTTCTAATCCTCGCACTCTTGCCTGGCTTTGCAGCCAATGTATGTTATTGCTCCCTGTATTCATAATAAATCACAAATTTGCTACACATTTGCTACACCAAAGGCAACTAACTGCTGATACATGGATGTCCAGAAGCCATTGATGCAGCAGCAAGATTGAGTTTTTGGCCTGATGCCCAGGGCATGCACTTCACAACTTCTAATTGGAATCAGCAGTTTTTGACATAATTCCACATCAATGGCTTTACATTGGGAAATTTTAACATTACAATTTACATTCAATTTTATTGTCATCTGCCCTAATGTTGCTCCAGTTTATAATTGTGTGTTGGATTAACAGAGAACATGTTTTTGCATCTAGTAGCCACCATCTTACTTATTAAAGGCCTTTTTAAATCGAGCAATCTCATGCATGTAGAACTTACCATCTACTCAACTGACATTTATACATCCTCACTAGAGATACTCAAGCTCTCAGTGTATGTTTCTTGATTTTTTTCAAAACATTTACTTTTTTCATTGGAAGCACCAGCACATCACTACAGAGGTAAGTATTCATGACTTGTGACTGATTGTTAACCTCAATTTTCATAGCTTATTGAATTACTGCATCAGCAAACAGTGTTTTGCTGGACTAATTCAAATACTGAGTCTACCAAACCCAGGGCAGAGTTAAGTTGGATCAGAGACAAGAGCAAAACACCGCATTTAATCTGGCTATACTAGTCCTGTTCCAAGATTGCAGTCAAAACCCTGAATTGTACAATTATCTGAGTAAAACTATCTCACAATGATTTCTACATCTAGAGTATTAAATGAATCAAGTTGTATAACTTAATAAATGGTCACTTTAGTTTGCCCGGTTAATGAATTAATTTGACAATAATCTGCCTGGAAACAACCATAATTTTGCACATTACATATGTATTTCTAAACACACAATTTCCTTAGCCTTGAAATGGTGCATAGGTTACCACAGGTGAATTAAAAAAGGTAAACCAGACGGTGCACCGCATTTAATTACAAAAATTAATCAGCATCTGGTAGACTTCTACGCAAATGTAATACTGATACATGGTCTCCATTTCCTCATCCTCCATTTCACATCACAGAGCAGTACTGGCTTTGTATATCAACACATACAATTTAACGCAACTTACTGATGTATTACTCTCAGTAAAAGTAAAATATTATTGAAGATTTTGCTGACAGAATATAGTGAATGTGATGATAACAGTCAATATCATTTAGCAAGGTCAGATGTAGCAAAATCAATTGCTACAACCAAAATGAGCTGTAGAATTATTTGTTAGAGTCAATTCACTATTCCAAAACGGAACCATTCTCAAACCTCTGTGAATGATTTTGAGTTCATTTTAAACAGGAATAATATTGAAACTTGAAATCTATGGAAATTATGGGGTTGACATTGTCGGCCAACAAAGTTCATATGCAGACCATGAAACACACACCAGCATCTAGGATCTTAATGTGTCGTGTCAACAGATTATACTTTACCACAATAACAAAGCATCATAACAATAGCTGACATTACCCAGGTATAGAACATTATATTCTTCAGGCCACCTAAGTACTTTGTTTGCTTTTGCATGCATCATTAACAAGTAAATGCAATGCAGAATTTGAATTATCTGTTCAGCACCTGCGCAATAGTGCACAGTGCCAATCTCTCTCCACTTTGCAATTAATTTCTGTGCTACAAAGTATCTTCTTACAGTAAAGGATATTATCCCAGCAACCTTTAAAACTTCTGACCCAAGTGTGCCTGTCTTGTTTTTTAAATAGTATGGAAATACGCATAATGATATAATATATAGGGAAGGACATCAGTGATAAAAGCCCAAGCCCACTAATAGAGGATAGAATGGGTACGTCTATTGCTCAACATCCTGGTTCCATGCTGCATAAACTAGAGCAAATACGTGAGAAGCACACAGAAATGAGTGTTCCTTTGCTTTATAACAATTGGAATACAGTACTTTACGGTCCACGATTTTGCTCCACCTCTAAATGTTTGACGTCAAAACAATTGCCCAAACAAAGCGGCCTTAAAAAAAAAGGGGGGGGGGGGGGGGGTCAGCTGTCGCCATAATGACAAAATGAATTAGAGAAAATTAAAGGCGGTTTTAACAGGGTTTTGCAATAAATGTAATGTCACTGACTGCAGTGGGGGCCTAGCCGATGGCAGTCTTGTCGACAGCTAATGCTCTGAATACAGGCCGGCCGCTGAAATGTCCTAAATTAACATATATTTAACAATGTGACAGTTTACGTTAATTATACTTTAGTCAACCGGTGAACAGTGGCACGTAAAATGGCAATTTTAGAAAAAAAACCAAAAATGCTTGGCAACATACTGTAAACGTTGCATAAATTAAACAAGTGTTAAAGACAGCTGGGACCACTGTTCTTCAGCCAGTTTTTCCTCTTGGTAGTGGGGGTGGGGTCGCAAAGAATCTTGGTGTGAGACAGTGACAAGGACATGGTCATATGAATCGAGGATGCATTTGGGCTGATCTTTAGAAGTGACTTGCTGAAAAGACCAGATGCGGTATTTTCACTGCAATGTCATGTCCCAATAAAGATGGCATTACAATATGGCTGTGAAGGTCATGTCCTATCACGTCTTTTGTACATCTGTTTATGAAGAAAATATCCGAGGACGCATTACTGTACCTGAAATTGCAACATGCCGTTGTTGTTGTCTGTCCTAAAGGCGTTGTCGTCCATCCAAGACTTGGGATTTAATGTGGGTGCAGTTCGAGGAAACTTAGGAGGGGCGATCACGTTGCTGGAAAAGGGTTTCTTTAGCGGAGAGATGGGGTTGAGAGGGGATGGCACCCCGACAGCTCGCCGGGGATCCCTGGCTTGTAGCCCGCTCCAAGGGTTGGGAGCAGTGCTCCAGGTCGTGTTCTGGTGGTTGTTCCAAGCCGAGGAGGGCTTGCTTGTCATGATGGGCTGGTGGCTGTAGGCGCTGCGTTGGGCGAAGGGAGCCTGCGGGCTGACCGGCGACCTCCTCTGCTGCTGCTGCTGCTGCTGCTGCTGCTGTTGGGCGGCTTGGTGGTGCTGCGTCTGCTGAGCCAGACCGATCTGCGGCGAGAAAGTGCCACCGAAAACCGGGTTGACGTGAGTGAAATTCTGGAACAGCATTGTCCCATTCACTGGCGGGATCCCTTGGAAAAAGCTATCATCTACGGTGTTGGTCGTGCCGGTGGACCACGTACTGAACGAAGGGGACAAGGAGGTACCAGGCTCCTGAGGTTGAAAGCTCAAGCCGGGCAAAATTGGCGATTCCATCTGCGTCTTCTCTTTATTCTGGGCAGAAACCGGGGCGTTTATACTCACAGAGCTCTCTTCTGACTTGGGGGTTTCTGCGGCTTCGGTGCTTTGCTCTGACCTTGGTGAAAGCTGCTGGGGTTTGCTTTTGTCCATCAGTAAATCATCCTGCATGGTTTGCGGAGCTGAAAGGGGAAAAAACAAAGACGCGTTATTATTAGCTGTGTTCTGGTACTCCAGCGCCGGCGAAAATCCAGTATTATTGCTAGATGACTGTAAAGCAAATCTGTAATCCCCCATTTAGCCTTGGGATGGTTGAGGGTGGGGGCAATATTAATAGTTCTCTTTTGAAAGAAGGAGGAGCAGCTTCACCCTTTCGTGTTCTGGTTTGCCCTCGGAATGAGAGATTTGGGATGCGGGCACAGATATTCACCAATTTCGCCACGTCTTTCTTTACACCGGAACTTCAGCTCTCACCCGCAATGTGAAACTGATTCTTGTTCCTGTTCAAGAGCTTTCAAAGCCCTTTGCTAATTTACATACGTCAATAAATAGTGCAGCGTCCTTCAGAAGGTTAAAATGCATTTTAAATTTTAAATCGCCCGATCATTTTCGAGATCTAACGTTAGATTTACAGCCCAGCGAAGCCCAAGGGATATATTTTTTGTCACTGGCGCATAGTCAATCTAAAATAAATATCTGGTGTTACAGCTGCTGGCACCATACAGCATTTTATTTAAACTCACTGACCAACTGGAAGGGGGGTGGCGAGGAAGAGGTGCAGAAACAGAAACCTGCCCAATTCGAGTCAACAGCCAGTTTTGCACCAAAATTAACCTCCACTGTTAAGCGAACAAGCGATTTGTTGAAAATACCACATCGATACAAAATAAATGGTATCAAGGAGCAACCAGCCCTTATAGAAGCAAAGGCGTATTTGACACGTAACTTATGACCTTGTCCGTTTTATTCATGTCTGTATATTACTGGCACAAATTAGATTTCCAGGACCGAGCACTATGACATTTTACTATTTCCTACAATCTCCTGCGTATTGTCGTCTCTCGTGCAGTATATTTACGCCATTTATGTTTTTTTTTAATATAAAATGGCTCCTTGTGCATGTTATTGCACGCAAACGACGATTGGACAACTCCTGATTCTACTTTCTGAAGGACAAATTATATATTAAAAAGTGACGATGTGCAAAGAAGTCTTCCATGTTTTATAATGGCATCTATTAGATCGAAATTTAAATCTGACAACTATGCATGTCAGCAATCAAATCAAAACGTCGCTAGATTAACATGTGTTTAAATACACGTGGATTTTAAACAGAATAATTATTTATCGTTAGCAACACCAGGCCCTCAAGGTCATTGTCAACACGCATCCACATTCATGTCAAATATTGCCAGTTTCAATTTGATTAGGAATGTATAGAGTAAAAAAACGCAAGAGACTGCAATCCCAAAATACAGCAAAAGACACATTCATTGTTCTATACCAAACGCGAGAAGAATAAAAATGAGTTATCTCAAGCAGGGCGTAAACGACACACGCTCTTCTAAATAAATTGTTCTTTTAAACGTAGGCAATGTTTCGATTCTAACAAGAAACGGTCTGCTTTACAAATAAAATATTAATCGGAGTTAACCGGACTAAGCAAAACAGTATCGTTATTAGAAGAATATGACATTAATAGACACATACTCCCTTTTTTAAAAACCAGATTCATAGCCTGTTATGCAGCATTGTTTTATGATAGAAAGGCCAAATTGGAATATTGTAATAGTTAAGGTCACAAGAAACGTATCTTATCATTAAAATACATGATTGTTTTATTGTTTGGACAATGGAGAATTAACAAACGTTATCGCAGTCTTCAAATCATGTACTAGAATTAACATTTAGTCAGAACATGCTTATATTTTGTATGCATCCTTAAAAGTAATTCTGGATTTAGCAGCTGATTACTTGCAGATGCCCCTTCTTCTCTTGACAACCAATACGAGTTACCTTAGTATGAACCTTTGAATTAGTTTGTAAGTAAGAAAAATGTGCCAATTCTGTTCTGGTGGTAGCGCAAACTTCCAAATGGTTTACCCATCTAACCAAGGACCAAGCAAACCCTAGACTGAAGGATCCCATTCGTGCTCCTGGATGGGCGAAGCAGTGCATTGCGGCAAATGCAGTCCCGGCTGGGTCGGGCTCGGGCGGCCCCGCGCGGCGTCGCGGCGGTGTGGAACTACATCTCCCAGCATGCACGGCGGCAGGGGCACGGACCGCCCGCCCCGCTTGATGAGTGGCGGCCGCGCACTTCCGGTTGTCTCGGCGCTATTATTCCCTCACAGTGAGCGAGCGAGCGAGCGAGTGGAGGCCGCGGCCTGGGCCTGCGAGTCGTGCTTTCTGTCTGGAAACAGCGGGCGGTTGTAAAATACAAACAATCGGCGCCTTCACCCACCCCACCCCACCCACGAGGGAGGTTGGTGCGTGTTTGGGCCTAGAGGCTGAGGCCGGGGCCGGGGCCGGGGCCGGGGCGTTCAGCCGCCGCCGCCGCCGCCTTCCCTCCCTCGCTCCCTCCCTCCCTCGCTGCGGGCTTGTCCGCGCCGAGGCGTTTTGTTTTCTTTGCTGAACCGTCCCCGGCGTATCGCTGTGGGTGGGTGGGGGGTTAAAGCCACACGCCAGGCCCAGCGCGAACCTTCACATGCATCTCCTGACATAGACGAGCGGCGGGAGCGGATCGCTGGAAGATGTCGGACGGCGCGGAGCTGGTGCCTGCCCCGTCCCAGCCGCTCGATAGGTGAGTGTCCGAGTGCTCATTTACTCTCGCTCTGCTCACAAAACGTTTCATTCCCTGCGATCCTGGCCCATAAACGCTCTCTTGTATTGGAATAGGATTGTGTGAACAGATCTTGGTTGGAAGTGATCTTATCGCTTGTGGTTTTGGTCCCGGGCATGAGCAAAATATATCCCTAGAAAGACGTACATGTTGATTTCTTATTTCTGATTTTACTGTTAGATTAGATTTTTCTACCTATTATATAATCAGTTCAATACCCACTGCTTATCCGTGTGGTATGATACAAGTTAAACCTGGGGAATTTATAATATTTTAAGTATTTATAAACATTAACATCATTTTAATTTAACGGTAGGGAATATTGTCTGTTCAACAATCTGCCTATCACTTGCCGGGCTTTGTCCTGCCTTCACCGCTCTTGCAGCCCACCGCAATCAGTCTGAATGTAAAAGAAGGAACTGCAGATGCTGGTTTGCACCGAAGATAGACACAAAATGCTGGAGTAACTCAGCGAGACAGGCTGCTTCTTCTGAAGAAAGATCTCAAACCGAGGGTCACCCATTCCTTCTATCCATAGATGCTGCCTGTCCTGCTGAATTACTCCCAACATTTTGTGACATCAGTCTGAAGACGGGTCCCGACCCGAAACGTCACCTGTCCATGTACTCTAGAAATGCTGCCTGACGATACTACAGCACTTTGTGTCTTTTTATTGTTTTTTTGTAATGGGCAATATAATTGTTGGAAAAAATTAAAATGAGGAATTTTGATACCTTAAATTTCAGTAATTCTCATTCCAATTCCATTGATAACCTTTTTATTGTTCAATACTTGGAATAGTAATTATACATTTTAAAGTACAATAGAGGTGATATTTTTTTAAAAATAGGAAGAACTGCATTTCTCATCAGTTTGAATCAAGGAAATGTATATATTTAAATGAAAACATCTGATCCTCAGTTTTATCTGTTTTTATTATGAAATTATAGTACTTTTTTTAAAACTGAGAAATGTCAATTAATTATTTTGTTCATTCTGATTTCATTGAGTATAGATTATTGAGCAAATCAAAATAAAGCATTCAAAAAGTAGATTTTGTAGAAAAAGCATTGCTAACCATTTCTAGCAATTTCTTGTAGATTTCCATCTACAATTTTTGCTTGGACATGGGAACTTTGTTGTTCATAATGTAATTAATGATGGGAGCAGGATTAGGCCATTCGGCCCATCAAATCTCTGCCATTCAGTCATGGCTGATCTATCTCTCCCTCCTAACTTAATTCATCTGCCTTCTCCCTGTAACCACTGACACCCATTCAAATCCAATCACTTTGGTTTAATACTAAATGTGTATGGGTTTTATTTTTAAGACTTTTGGACAGTGAATAATGAATTGCATATGTTCAGGACTTGGGGCAAATAAATCTTTCTTGTATATCGGTTAGAAACTAAACAGGAAAAAATCCAATATTTGGTTGACCATGTTGTTCATGAAAATTTTGTTTGCGAGTTGGCTGCAGTGTTTCCTACTCAACGAGAGCAGAGAATTTTCAGAACTAATAGGTTGTGAAATGCATTGGGACACATTTTAAGAAAAGTGCTTTGCATTGTAAATATAATTTAATGTTTTTATTTTTCTCTGGTTCATGTGGTGATCTAGAAAATCAATGCATCATCCTTTAGTCAGAAAGATCTGCAACCCAAAGCTATTTATGGCAAGTAATGTCTTCAGTATGCAGAGCTGATTCATACAAGACATAATGGATATCAACAAAGAATAATTAGTTATTAAGAAAACTGAAAACTTAACACACTGCTTATACAAACTCCCACTGTAGACTAACTGTCCTTTCTTGTTATTGTTGCAATGTAGGTGTATCGCTTGATACCCTCATTCAATAAAAGACTCCCCTGTGGTTAACAAAATGGTCAAAATGGAAATAGAAGAGGAATCTTCACTGCTGCAAAGTTTAATTTAATTTGTCATTTAACAAAGATTTTGTTTGCTACTACAGTGAATAATAAGGAACACTTTTGGTAACATGTCTTTCAACTGCTGGATACAGTAATATTTAAGTGGAGTGTTTTTTGATCAGATTAGTGGGAAAGAATCTGTGCCACTAACGTTATTTAAAATGGGGTATGGGAAAGTTAGGGAATTCTCTTGAGCACCTGCACACTCCATCTGGCAACACTGGTGATTAAATGAATGACTTGGAAGTTTCAGTTTGTTAAAACCAGCCTATTTTGCTTTTGATTTACTGCATCCAAAGTCAATGTTATTTGTCACATGCACTTAAAAAGAATACACAATACACAATAAGATTTAACACAAACATCCACCACATTCTTCACTGAGGTGGAAGGCACAAAGTTCAGTCAGTCCTCCTCCTTTGTTCACCCGTGGTCTGGGCCATGAATCCTCCGTAGCCGCTGCTACGGACGGCCCGATGTAGAGGCCCTCTCGTCGGGATGCTCCAAACTCCGATGTTGGGATGGTCGAACACACTCCGCGTCTTGGAGTGCCCAAATTGGCACTTTCCTACCAGACCGCGGCTTCAGGATGTTGTAGGGAGGAGATTGAATAGCTTCAGGCATATTTGGCAGAGGGTATCCCCCAAGGGTTTATAGTACCTTCCATTATATAATTGTTTACATGGGAAAGGGGTTGTTAAGATGGGGAACATGTATGTTTGTATATGCAACATATTAAGAGATTTTTTTTCAATTTGTTAACCACCAGTTTGTCAACCATAGCCTTTCCATTTTATGATTCTGTACAAAATGGGGAATTTATGTAGTTTGGCTAGAGGTGTAGTGGAAGACTCATGTAAAGATGCATATTTGAGAAGAGGTAAAACCAAAAGATGGATTTCTCTTTCAGAGAGTTGGCATATGTCCTAGGATAAAATTACCTCCTTTCTTACTGTGATCTTGATCTCTCAATTTAAATAATTATTAAAACAATGAAAGATTCTTGAATGACTTTATGATTGATTTGTTTGGACAAAGATTCTGAACTGGTTTAGAAATTGAAATTGAAACTTAATGTTGCTGAAACACTTAGAAAGGAAGTAATGCAAAGTATTTTAAGAACAAGTTTAATGAAATGAAATTGTATACATGAGTCATTGTGATAAAACTATGCAATAGAGTAATACAGTATGAAAACATGCCCTTCAGCCCAACTCGCCCACTCTGATCAAGACGAATTCTACACTGTCCTGCATGTGGCCCATCCCTCTAAACCTTTCATATCCATGTTGCTGTGCAAATGTCTTCTGAATGTTGTTATAGTTCCTGCCTCAACCACCTCCTCTGGCAACTTGTTAAAGAAGGAACTGCAGATGCTGGAAAATCGAGGGTACACAAAATGCTGGAGAAACTCAGCAGGTGCAGCAGCATCTATGGAGCGAAGGAGATGGGCAACGTTTTGGGCCGAAACCCTTCTTCCATTTACTTCGCTCCATAGATGCTGGTGCACCCGCTGAGTTTCTCCAGCATTTTGTGTACCCTTCTTTGGCAACTTGTTCCATATATCCACCACCCTATGTGAAAAAGTTTCTTCCCGGATTCCTATTAAATCTTCCCCCTCTCATCGTAAACCTATGACTTCTGGTTTTTGATTCCCTGGGTAAAACAATCTGTACATCTACCCAATGTATTCCCCTCATGATCTTGCGCACTTCAATAAGATCACCCCTTATCTTCCTGCTCTTCAAAGAATAAGAGGATGTTACCGGGACTTGCGTGCCTGAGCTACAGGGTGGTTGGCGAGTCTTCCAACCACCCTGTGGCTCAGGCACGCAAGTCCCGGTAACATCCTCTTAAATCTTCTCTGCACATTTCAGCTTAACAACACCTTTCCTACAGCAGGCTGACCAAAATGACAACAATACTCCAAATGGTGCCTCATCAATGTCTTGTACACTGTAACAGAACACCCCAACTTCTATACTCAACACCCTGACTGATGAAGGCCAATGTGCCGAGAGCCTTTTTAACCACCCTATCTACCTGTGATGAGCCTTTTTAACCACCCTATCTACCTGTGATGTTACTTTCAAGGAACTATGTACCTGCATTCCGAGATTCCTCTGCTCTACCGCACTCCCCATTCACTGTGAAGTTCCTGCTCTGGTTCGACTTCCCAAAATGCAACACCTCTCTTATCCGCAGTAAACTATTGACCATTCCTCAGCCACTTGCCCAACTGATGAAAACCCTGTCGTAATATTTTGATAACCATCTTTGCTATCTACAATACTATCCACTATAGTGCCATCTGCAGATCTACTAATCTTGCCTCATACATTCTCGTCCAAATCATTGGTATTAACTGCAAAGATCAATGAGCCCAGCACTGATCCCTGAAGTGCATCACAAGTCACAGGCCTCTGGTCTGAAAAACAACCTTCCACCATCACTCTGCTTCTTTCCATGAAGCCAATTTTCTACCCATTTGGCTAGCTCTCCCTGGTTCTTATGCAATCTAACATTCCAGAGTAGCCTGCAATGTGGAACCTTATCAAATGCCTTGCTGAAATCCAAAAAAATCAACATAAGGCTTTGCCCTCATTGACATTTTTGGTTACATCTTCAAAAAACTCATTCCTGAAACACGATGTCCCGCATATAAAACTATCCCTAAACAGTCGCTGTATCCACATACATATATATCTTATCCCTCGGAATACTCTCCTGCCTACCACAAATATTAGGCTCACTGGTGTATAGTTCCCAGGATTTTTCTTGCAACCTTTCTTAAATAGAGACACAACATTAGCCACTGGTCTTCCAGCACCTCACCCGTATCTAATGATGATTTGTATATCCCAGCTGGGGCGCCTGCAATTTATTTTCCCGCTTCCCACAGTGTCCTCTTATATATCTGATCAGGCCGGGAGCTTTGTCTATCTTTGCACGGCTTCAGACGCCCAGCACCTCCTTGACCGTAATACTGTCTCTACTCAGGACACTTCCATTAACTGTCCCAAATTCCTCAGTCTTCATGTCTTTTGCCATGGTTAAAAAAAAAAAAGAAAAAATGCTCATTGAGAACTTTGCCCATCTCCTGTGGCTCCACACAGTAATGACTGCTTTGGATTCTGGGAGGCTCTATTTTCTCTTTCAACTTCTTTCCCTTAAAAAAATTAAAAAAAAAGATTTCTGTTAATACTATCTGCCAGGGCTATTTTGTGTGTCACCCTTTTGCCCTCTGATTTCCTTAAGTATGCTCCTCAGTTCTCAAAATTCAACCAGGGATACACTTGATCCCAACTGCCTATACCTGTCCCATGCCTACTATTTCCTGGCCAGAGCATCAATTTCTTTTGATATACACATTTCCGTACCCCCCCACCTTCCTTGTCCATCACTCTGACAAGAACATGCATGCCCTGAAATCCTGTCATCACACTTTTAGAAACATCCCACATTATGGACGTTCCTTAACCTGCAAACAACATACTGCAATTAACGAGCAAATTCCGGCCTAATACCACCAAAGTTGGCCTCTTTTCTGGATATGCCATAGTGAAATATCTCGATGATTGTTGAAGAGGAGTATGTCCATTTGGTAATCCTGCATCATTGGGGACGTTGAATACTGAGTGGAGGACAGTTGATCTACACCACGCTGTCTCGGCAAGATCACCAGCATAATCAAGGATGAGTCTCACCCAGGGCACTCCCTCTTCTGCCCTCTCCCATCAGGCAGGAAGCACACAAGTGTGTAAACGCATACCTCCAGATTCAGAGACAGTTTCTTCCCAGTATACAACTGAACCATCCTTCCAACAACTAGAGAGCGGTCCTGAGTACTATGTACCTCATTGAAGACCCTTTGATCGAACTTTACTGGATTTTATCTTGCACTGAAATTTATTCCTTTTGTTCAAGTAGGTGTTCAGAGAAACGACCACCGAGCCTGCACTTGGTCTCGCCGGACAGCTCGGAGAGCATTTCGCTCAACACCTCTGCTCAGTCCACCTAAACCAACCTGATCTCCCGGTTGCTAAACGCTGTAACTCCCCCTCCCATTCCCACACTGATCGTTCTGTTCTGGGCCTCCTCCATTGTCAGAGTGAGGCTCCGTGCAAATTGGAGGAGCAGCACCTCATATTTCGCTTGGGCAGCTTACACCCCAGTGGTATGAACATTGACTTCTCTAACTTCAAGTAACCCTTTCTTTCCCTCTCTCTCCATCCCTCCCCCTTTCCTAGTTCCCCAGTCTTGCTGCCTCCGGCTGAATTTTATCTGTTTGCTTTGTTGTTACCTTCTTCATTCTACATTTTCCTTCACCTCCATTCCCTGTGTCCTATTTTCACATCTTACACTTCCTTATCTGTGTATCTCCCTCTCCCTGACATCTGTCTGAAGAAGGGTCTTGCAGAGCTGCCAAGTAGTACGGATTTTCCGTATTTTGTACGGAAATGCGATCAGAATACGGAAGTATGGATTTGCTTTGTAAGATACGGATTTTAAAAAAATTAACCCGACTTACTGTTTCATCTTGCTGCTTAAATGCATGGATATAAAAAGTCATACTGTACCTCTAAAATTTATAGCAGATTAAATCTATTAGCATTTAACATTTCAAGATTTGGATAATTATTTTTGTACGCTTTGATCTCCCTGTTCAGCTCCAGGTTTAAACAGTGCTGTCAGTTTAATGCGTGGGAATTTAAACTTAACAGCGCTATGGGTTCTAAAAACTGCGCTCCCACCTGGAGCGTTATTGCCTTTACACATAGCGCTATGGGCTTTACACGTAGCGCTGTAGGTTACCGACTGTTAGGGGAGGGAGAGAGGAAGAAGGAGGGAGGGAGAAAAAAAGGAAGGAGGGGGGGAGAGAGAGGGAGGGGAAAAAGTGGAAGGAGGGAGAGCGAGTGAGGGAGAGGGTGGCTTCCAAAATGGCTTCTACATCTGGTGCTAAAAGCAGGAAGCACCCTTTCAAACAGCAGTATACAAAGATGATAATGAATGCACTGTCCAGTAAGGTTCATAGAAGACATGTTAATTGGTAGCAAAGTTATGCATTCTTGTACTCTAACATGGGTATAACTGCACATAAAACATAACTTTTTTCAGCAAAATTGCACTGCGTAAAAATACTGATTTTCTCGGCAAAATATTGATTTTCAGGTACTAGAGTACTGTAATGTTCTGACAAAACTTGGCAGCTCTAGTCTTGACCTGAAACGTCACCCATTCCTTCTCTCCAGAAATGCTGCCTGTCCCACTGAGTTACTCCAGCATTCAATTCCATACGTCTTGAAATAACTTTAAGTGCAAGGTATTACAATCAAACCAAATACTCCAATGGATGTACGATGATCAAATACATCAGAAAAGATAGTTTAGAACATGTTGTTGCTTGCTACCTTGTAGTTGATAGCCATGCTATGAAAAACAACTACCACATTGGAAACAGCTAATTATCCTATTGTCAGTAAACAGCATTCAATTCCATACGTCTTGAAATAATGTTTCAGTGCAAGGTGCTACAATCAAACCAAATAATCCAATGGATGCAGACTGATCGAATACACCAGAAAAGATAGTTTAGAATGTGTTGTTACTTGCTACCTTTTAGTTGATAGCATTGCTGTGAAAAACAACTCTATCGCATTGGCAACAGCAAATTAGCCTATTTGCAACAAACAGCATTAAATTCCATACGGCTTGAAATAACTTGACCAAGCGCGGGCTTGGCGGCCGTTTCGCTGAACACCACCGCTCAGTCTGCTTAAACCTACCTGATCTCCCGGTTGCTAAACACTTTAACTTCCCCTCCCATTCTCAATCTGACCTTTCTGTCCTGGGCCTCCTCCATTGTCTGAGTGAGGCCCAGCACAAATTGGAGGATCAACAGCTCATATAGCGCTTGGGCAGCTTATACCCCAGTGGAATAGAAACATAGAAACATAGAAATTAGGTGCAGGAGTAGGCCATTCAGCCCTTCGAGCCTGCACCGCCATTCAATATGATCATGGCTGATCATCCAACTCAGTATCCCGTACCTTCCTTCTCTCCATACCCTCTGATCCCCTTAGCCACAAGGGCCACATCCAACTCACTCTTAAATATAGCCAATGAACTGGCCTCAACTACCCTCTGTGGCAGAGAGTTCCAGAGACTCACCACTCTCTGTGTGAAAAAGGTCTTTCTCATCTCGGTCTTAAAGGATTTCCCCCTTATCCTTAAGCTGTGACCCCTTGTCCTGGACTTCCCCAACATCGGGAACAATCTTCCTGCATCTAGCCTGTCCAACCCCTTAAGAATTTTGTAAGTTTCTATGATCCCCTCTTAATCTCCTAAATTCCAGAGAGTATAAACCAAGTCTATCCAGTCTTTCTTCATAAGACAGTCCTGACATCCCAGGAATCAGTCTGGTGAACCTTCTCTGCACTCCCTCTATGGCAATAATGTCCTTCCTCAGATTTGGAGACCAAAACTGCACGCAATACTCCAGGTGTGGTCTCACCAAGACCCTGTACAACTGAAGTAGAACCTCCCTGCTCCTGTACTCAAATCCTTTTGCTATGAAAGCTAACATACCATTCGCTTTTTTCACTGCCTGCTGCACCTGCATGCCTACTTTCAATGACTGGTGTACCATGACACCCAGGTCTCGCTGCATCTCCCCTTTTCCTAATTGGCCACCATTTAAATAATAGTCTGCTTTCCTGTTTTTGCCACCAAAGTGGATAACCTCACATTTATCCACATTATACTGCATCTGCCAAACATTTGCCCACTCACCCAGCCTATCCAAGTCACCTTGCAGTCTCCTAGCATCCTCCTCACAGCGAACACTGCCCCCCAGCTTAGTGTCATCCGCAAACTTGGAGATATTGCCTTCAATTCCCTCATCCAGATCATTAATATATATTATAAATAGCTGGGGTCCCAGCACTGAGCCCTGCGGTACCCCACTAGTTACTGCCTGCCATTGTGAAAAGGACCCGTTTACTCCTACTCTTTGCTTCCTGTTTGCCAGCCAGTTCTCTATCCACACCAATACTGAACCCCTAATACCGTATGCTTTAAGTTTGTATACTAATCTCTTATGTGGGACCTTGTCGAAAGCCTTCTGGAAGTCCAGATAAACCACATCCACTGGTTCTCCCTTATCCACGCTACTAGTTACATCCTCGAAAAATTCCACAAGATTCGTCAGACATGATTTACCTTTTGTAAATCCATGCTGACTTTGTCCAATGATTTCACCACTTTCCAAATGTGCTGCTATCCCATCTTTAATAACTGACTCTAGCAGTTTCCCCACTACCGATGTTAGACTAACTGGTCTGTAATTCCCCGTTTTCTCTCTCCCTCCCTTCTTAAAAAGAGGGGTTACATTTGCTACCCGCCAATCCTCAGGAACTACTCCAGAATCTAAAGAGTTTTGAAAGATTATCACTAATGCATCCACTATTTCCTGAGCTACTTCCTTAAGTACTCTGGGATGCAGCCTATCTGGCCCTGGGGATTTATCGGCCTTTAATCTATTCAATTTACCCAACACCACTTCCCGACTGACCTGGATTTCACTCAATTCCTCCTTTGACCCACAGTCCCCTGCTATTTCAGGCAGATTATTTATGTCTTCCTTAGTGAAGACGGAACCAAAGTAGTTATTCAATTGGTCCGCCATATCCTTGTTCCCCATTATCAACTCACCTGTTTCTGACTGCAAGGGACCTACATTTGTTTTAACTAACCTCTTTTCTCTTCACATATCTATAAAACCTTTTGCAGTCAGTTTTTATGTTCCCTGCCAGTTTTCTTTCATAATCTATTTTTCCTTTCCTAATTAAGCCCTATGTCCTCCTCTGCTGGTCTCTGAATTTCTCCCAGTCCTCTGGTATGCTGCTTTTTCTGGCTACTTTGTACGCATCATCCTTTGCTTTGATACTATCCCTGATTTCCCTTGTTATCCACGGATGCACTACCTTCCCCGATTTATTCTTTTGCCAAACTGGGATGAACAATTTGGCTCTGGAATGAACATTGGCTTCATTAACTTCATGTAACTTGCTTTTCCTCTCCATCCCTTCCCTTTCACAGTTCTCCGACCAGTCTTGCTGTCTCCGACTACATTTTATCTGGTTGCTTTGTTGTTACATTCTCCCAGCTAACAATTATCTATTCTACATTCTCCTTGATTTCCATTCCCATTTTCCTATTTTCACACCTTACACTTCCTTATCTATGTATCTCTCTCTCTCTCTCTCCCCTGACATCAGTCTGAAGAAGGGTGTCGACCCGAAACATCACCCATTCCTTCTCCAGAGATGCTGCCTGCCCCGCTGAGTTACTCCCAACATTTTTTGTTTATCTCTGAAGATCTGAATTATGGTAAGTGGTTCCAAATAGCACTGCCACTAATACTTCAGATATTTGTCCTGCCAAATTTCCTCAGGAGGTCATGTTTTGCCCCTTCACGTGTAGCGTCATATTGATTGAGTAAAATTTTCCTGAACGCACAAATTCCATCTTGTCCCAGCTCTTAGCACTATGACAGTCTCAGTCGATATTTGAAAATTTAAACATCCCTATTAGTACAATCCTTAAATTCTTGCTGCTACCTACGATCTCCCAATATATTTCCTCATCTAACTCTTAACAATGATGGGATTGTGCAAAAGGCCCCCCAAAAGTGATCATCTTGTTTCTCAATTTCACCTATTTGCCTCCCTGGACAATCTTTCAGGAACATTCTTTATGACTGCCATGATGTTCTGCTTAATCAAAGATTCGACTTCTGCTCTCTTAACTTCACCTTTACCCCTCCATTCGCATTTGTACCCCAGTACATTGAGCTGCCCCACTTTTAGCATGTTTCTAAAATAGCTATAATATCACAGTCCCATATCCTATCCATGCACTGAATTCATCAGCATTACCTGTAAGGATTCTTGCATTGAAATTAATGCAGTTTAACCCACTGTACTTCCCTTGCTCCCTGCCTGTCCTGTCTACTGAACTTGCTTTATTTAACTTGGATATTTGTTTCTGCCTTCTCATCTACTGTCTTTGGTCCCACCCACCTGTCTGACTAGTTTAAACCCTCTGGGGTAGCTCTAGCAAATCTTCTTGCCAGCATGGGTTACAGGAAATGTCAAACAGCTCTTGAGCAAATGGGTGCATTGTGATTTCCAGAACTAGAATTAAGGCTATTAAGTAATTTTGAATGTAGTTATTTCAATCTGCAATGCACTGTTTTCCAGTTTTTTAATCTGGTTTAATGAGTTAAAGCAATTCAATAAATTGAGTGAGTATTTGGCAATTGCACGTATATATAGAAGTTGGGATATTTAGTTCTTACTTTAATAACTGGTTGGTTAAATATTACATGGGCAGAGAAGGGTTAATAACGCAAGATACAAGTAGCTGGTTTGGACTAACAGTGTCGGATGGCAGTTGTGATATATAAGTAAAAGGATGAACTTGTGACTGAGCTTGTTCAGCAACCCAAGTTGGATGATTTCAGAGGCTCACACCTTCTGAGTGGAGGTTTCTCCTCATTTCAATCTGAAGTGCTCGACCCTTTATTTTGGGAAAATGACTGCTAGCCCTTTACACAGAGAATTATTTCGCAACTACCACCTTGAACTGTCTCAAAATATTATTTCAATGAGGTTGCTTTGTTTTTAATCTCTGGAGACTACAAGCCTGAGATACTCCGTTTATCCTGTGATGGACTTGCCATCTCAGCATCTAGTATGGTAAATCTTCTCTGCACTCTATAGCAAATACAGATGACCCCTGCATTACAGCCATCCATGCAACAGAAATTCACCCTTGCAGAACTTGCAAATCACTGCCCAATAATTTGTGAAACATTTTTGGGAATTCTTTATGAAACAGAATGCCCTGTCTGAGATCCCAAATAATGTATTGGCTAATCAATACATGGATGAATATCAGTCAATGCAAGATGTTTGCTGTTTTTTAAAGTATCTCCAATTACATTTATCTGATGTCAAAAAGAAAAGTGAAATGGGCTTACTAAAGTGGTTATTTGATCTGCAGATTATTAAAGTACATTTCAATAGAGCTGCAAACATCTTAAATTTAAACTGTTACAGACAAGGTGATCATGAAGTCAGAATTTTTAACAACCTTTAATTATCTTGACTGCTTAATATAAACTGCACTAATCTGCAACATTGTTACATTTATGCTTTGTTTGCTAAATGTACATCTGTAGTCTACATTTATATTTCAATCAGCAATTTGGATTTCTATTTGTACTATTGTTGTATTATAATGTCTTCCATCTGGATCTCCTGAAATTAATGCCATTTCTTTACTTTTTCCAATTTGTTTTGAAGAATTCGTGGTTAATAGTGCTAAAAAGTTAAATGAAGTTGTAAGAATTTGTTGAACAGGACACCAATCTCTTTTTAAGCAATTAAATTTAAGCATTTGGAAAAAAAAGCTATCAAGAATAGAATTCGAAGAGCAAATTTGGAAGTCTAATATTTCTTGGAAGTTAGAAGGATCTATAATTAAGATAAACATCTTCAGCTTGTTCAATAATATCACTGTGGATTTATTGATTGTACCTAGAAGCTGATGAATCTATTTGATTATTTTAAGCAAAAAAGTAACTAAAGTAGTCACAGCCAAGTAATTATGCATGCTAACTGAAGACATTTAATAAGATCCTGCATAAGAGGCCGTTGGCTATTTACCAGGCCCACAGAATTATTAGTCAGGTCATATGAAATGAGGAATAGAGAGAATTGTACTCTTAATTGGAAGAAATTGGTATTGCCCAACAAAGGTCTGTGCACGTGCCTCAATTGTTCACTATGTTTCCTTGTGGAATGGCATGTATCCAAATCATCACCCATGGATGTTTGGTATGTGGCATAGATAGGAGCATAAAATAACATTGTGAAATTTATTATCGTTTAATTGTTAACTGGTTCAAATTGGAGGATGAGTGGATGTATTGCTTATTCTATTATTGGGATGTGTATACAATTGAATAAGTCAATTTCTGAGGTTGCTGATGTGGGATGTGCTGACTCTGCCACAGCTAGTGCAAAAGATGCTTGATGATCTGCATCGGTTTTGTAGTTTGGGACATTGTTGCCTTTATCACTGTTTATATATATTTGCTCTGACAACGTAATCTCATAGTGATATGGCAGGAAGTTCTCTCCTGTGTTTTGGATGGTATTCGTAAAAATTATCTTATGAGAAACAATAATGACATTTTCCTACAAAGTGGAAACCACTGTTTATATTTCAAGGTGCTTGCTGAATGTCTGGAGACAAAGAATTGTGCTGTATAAATTGAATTCTTCAGTGCCTGCACTAAATTCTTTGAAATTGCATTTGCAGTTGTACATTTTAAGACCACATGGTCTATTTATACTTTTAAGGGCAATGCATTTTACTAGCTATTCTGAGTACCTCTGCTGTTATTGAAGCATGGAACCTTGAGTACAAAACCATTCTTTCAGTACAAATACATTGAGAGTTGAGATTTGTATCACTATCATTTGCAAACAGTACTGTTGTAAATGTTGAAAATAACTATTGCACATTTTGTCTGGCATTGCAGCAAACAACAAATTTGAACATAGCCTACCGTAAGTCGCATCTACAGCCATTAAATATGTGTTTCATCTTGTGTATGTTGAAGTCAGAGTACATGAGGGAGCAGTTTCTTGGCGGCTGGTATTTGGTTATGTTAATGAATGGTAATATTCTGTCTGTTGGCAACCCTGTCAAATTTCCATTATTTTATCAAGGTCCAAAATGCATGATGTGTCCTGCAATTGAACATTTTTTCATATTGATAATTTATCTTGTAAAAGACTTAAGGATCTACTTCAGGACATTGAAAATGATTTACCTGTAAAATAAATGTAGGTTTTACACTAGGCATCCTGCAAAAATAAAACTGGATGACCACTGTGATTGCTGCACAAAGACAGCATTCATATTATACATGTGAATATATAGCAGAACAACATTAGCAATATTGATTGCCACTTGTCAACCTGTCTAGAAAGGAGGCTCGAGTTACCATAAAACAATTAAGTTTTGTTTTCACAAGAGGTTTCATCTAGAGAGGTTTTCCTGTTTCAGTTTATTGGAGTACTGACCTAATTCACTGTTTTATCAAGGTCATGTTTTATTCAAAGCAAGAAAATTGAAATTTGGCGAGAAGTGTGTTTCTTGGGTTGAAACGGCATTATGTGGTGCACATGCAAGTCATTTGTCGTCTTTCTTCCTGCACCAGACCCAGACAGTTTGAAAGCATGAGATGACCATGCTGAAGGATTATCAGAATATTTTTCATTATTTGGATCTACCTGGAATTAATTTTACTCTGGCCATGAGATTTAATGTGAGCTCTTCTTCAAATTGCCATCAGGAATGTTCAGAATAACGAATCACTGATTAACTAAACATAATGAATCCAGCCCAGTTTGTAATATGAACATTTTATGTAGCTTATTTAAATTCTTATTTCATAACAAACAGTTGTCAATAGATAATCCTGTGAATTCAATGATGAATGCTGAACTAAATAATGAACATTGGTCCACTCTGTACAGTGGTGTAAAAAGGATAAAGAAATGGGAGGTATTAAAAATCAAGATTATAAAGGTTTTTTTATTTAATCTGAGTTTGAAGATTGTAATTTTTAATTTTGATCATCTACATTGATTTCAAATTTTGCTGTTGGAAGACTATTCTGACGTGTTCTGCTCAAGTTTGGTGATATTAATTTTTTTATTTCAGGAGTTGTTGGGTGTGTTTTGCCACAGATGAAGATGATCGAACAGCAGAATGGGTGCGGCCTTGCAAGTGCAGAGGATCGACTAAATGGGTTCATCAAGCTTGTCTACAACGATGGGTAGATGAGAAGCAAAGGGGCAACAGTACAGCCAGAGTGGCATGTCCACAGTGCAATGCTGAATATTTAATTGTCTTTCCAAAACTAGGTAAGATAAATAAAGACCATAAATCCCCACAGCGAGCAAATGGTTAAACGGAATAATGCATAAAGCAATCTGGAGCTTCATGAACAAAGTTTCAAAATTACAATGGGGAAAAATGAGATTTGACAATTAAAAGTAAATCTTCATTGTCATTTTTATTTAAAACCTGTAAATGTTTGCCTTGCTTCTGTCACCTTTACCATCCCTATGTTACTTTTGAATGGCAAACTACACCGGGATGCCTCCTAATCTTTGCCTGGTGAGCAAATTCCAAATGACGAATAAAAATAAAATACTGGTGGAAAAACTCAGCAGTTCAGGCAGCTTCTTTGGAAAGAGAAACTGACATTTCAGGTCAAAGGCACTTAATCTGAACTGGTGCCCATTTCATCTGAAGATATACACGAAATGCTAAAGTAACTCAGTGGGTCGGACAGCATCTCTGGAGAAAAGAAATAGGTGATGTTTCGGGTCGAGACCCTTCTTCCGATTGAGAGTCAGGAAATGGAAACGAGAGAGTGATGGTGGTATAGTGAGATATAGAACAAATGGATGAAAGATATGCAAAAGAGTAACGTTGATAAAGGAAACAGTCCATTGTTAGCTGTGGGTAAGGTGGTCTGCTTCATCGGTGTTGATGAAGGGGCTGCAACTTGAAACGTTCACTGTTTTTCTTTCCACAGATGGTGCCCGACTCCAGGTTTTTCCAGCATTTTCTGTTATTTCAGATTTCTAGCATTTCTAGTTTTTTTTTTAATTTCCAAAAATACCAATGTAGTTTTAATGACTGTGAATTGCATAAAAATCAAAAGCAGGGGTAATCTATGTGAATCCTCACGTTTGCTCTATCCTACAATAAAATCATAGCTGATTTTCATTCTAGCTACCACCACCAGAGTAACCTTTGATTCCATGATTGAAAATATATCACTGTTACCACTGTAATAACTCCTGGAGTTGAGAATTCCAAAGATTATCTACTCTAATTGCTTCTGTTCAAATTTGCTTGTCCCATACTTTGATTCTCAAATGCTGGCACAGCGTCACTGCTGAAAGTCTCAACGCCAAAAGCTTGGGTGAGATCCTGACCTTCGCTGCTGTCTGTGGAGTTTGCACGTGTTCTCTGTGACCGTGTGTAAACTCTGGGCGCTCCAGTTTCCTCCCACATCCCAAAGGCGTGTGGCTTGTAGGTTAAATGGCCTCTAAATTGCTCCTAGTGGATGAGACAGTGGGATAACATAGGACAAGTGTGAACAGGGACTTGGTGGGCCGAAGGGTTTATTTTCATGCTATATCTCTCAATCAGTCAAAAAATAAATATGAGCAGGAGGAGTTTATATGGCTCCTCAAGCCTGTTCTGCAACCTGTTTAGACCTTGACCGTAGTTGTTCCTCATCCAATTTCCCACCTCTATCATGGAGGGCCGTGTAGTAATCTCACCCATGAATATGCTGACACTGAGGATCCACAGAAATCTGAGATGGAGAATTCCAAAGAATTTTCTTATATAATCAGGAAATTACCAAAGCAAATTGCAGAGACAGAAAGATATGCCTCCCAGAGTTTCTGATTCACACCAAGCATCTAGTTGGTGGCAGAAAATTACAGAGTCTATTAAATGCTGCAATTTTCAGATATGCTGTCTCTTCTGGAAGATGTTCTGTACTTCTCGAATTAAACCGTC
The DNA here is from genome assembly GCA_035221665.1 of Okamejei kenojei. Classification (NCBI taxonomy): domain Eukaryota; kingdom Metazoa; phylum Chordata; class Chondrichthyes; order Rajiformes; family Rajidae; genus Okamejei; species Okamejei kenojei. The sequence continues at coordinate 7,681,046 of CM069145.1, read as the reverse complement.
CATTTTCACAACTAAAAATCAGCATTGTGGGCATGAGTTTAATTTTGGCAACCTCTCCCAGTGATCACCACTTTATTTAACTATAATGCACAAACTATAGAAGATATGCAACTGGCTTTGTCCAGGATTCTTCAAAGGATATTTAATGTAAGCTGTCATTTATCATTTCTGGGGTCTGTAGCATGTCTTTGCTTGATGAAAATTCACCCAGGCTGATTACAATAATGAAGTTAAACATGAATTTGGATAATTATTTTTATGTCCAAATTAAGTGTGGGATTATTACACATACTTTATTCTTAGATATTGGTCTGTCTGAAGAAGTCATTGATGCTCATGTTATCTGTTGTAATTTAATCCATTGGTGTGATCAATGATTTGTACATGATTACGTGCTGCTTTTGTCTGGCAGTTAATATTGTTGTTTCAGAGCTTGCATTTGAGTGGGTAGTTATTGTAGCTATTGTCAGGGTATTTTTAGTTTTGGTATACCGCGCTCATTTATTGTCTCTGTATATTGGTGTTCAATTAAATTCACAGCAGACCACCTCTAGGGCAATATTATCCTTCTTTGTACCAGGAGACCTTTATTGTTTTATGCTCTTTAACTCATGTTGATATAAATACTTCAAGTGCCTGTATTTTGTGTGACAGTCTCTTATGTGGTTCTTTACGGTATAACTTCTGAAATCCCAATATAGTGCATCAGCGCTACTAGTTGTATTTTTTTTTAATTAGTAATTTAGACATTAGACATTAGTCATTTCATGAAGGAAAATAATTGTATGTTGGGTAGAATAATAATTATACTATCGATCTAGTAACCCAGAAATCTGAATTAATGATGTAGCAGAATGTAAAATAGAATCTTTGCATCCCTAAATGTTTTTTGGCCTTTGTTCTATCTATCTGGTATTAGATTATCAGGCAAATCTATTTATTTCATTGTTATTCCGTAGATATTTACCACACAGAGTTATATCCAGCAGCCAATTGTTCCACTGCTAGAACAATGCAAAGCCCCCCACCCCCACCATTCTTTTGCTTAATTTTGCATCCAATCAACAAGACCTGTGGTTTAAGGGCCTTCAATGCAATCTAATTCCTGGATATATTCTTTATGGTTGCTGCGATTTTTTTTTTTTTTTTTTAGACCTACATATTTTTCAATTATTCCAAATTTGGTTTCATCATTAGTTATTATCATTGACCGGGAGCAAAACATTTAACTTGCCCAAATTGTCCCATAATAAATTTAGGAAATATGCCAAAAGTACTGCATTTGCATCCTTTTATCAGCAACCTCCACCATTTCTCAAATTACTGCCAATCATTGAAAGGCCAGTTGATGGAGGGTGAGACCTTCCTCAACATTTGCTACTTTTTTGCTGTAACTTTGTTTAGAATGATAGGTACTGTAGGTACCAATCTGATTGAATACTTAACTTTCGAGGACATGCTTTTTCCACTTTTTATTAATACAGCCTACAAATTATGTATTTCACTCCAGCTGGTCTGCTGTTATGAGTTAGAATGCAGTTTTATAAAACAACCAATTTCTATAGTATGAAAGGAAATGTGATTTCTTTTTGCAATCATTTATTTTTATTATTCAAATCTACCATAATAAATTTATCTGATGAATAATTTCAATTTACTTTTCATGATTATTTTTGGTAGACTTAAAGATCAATCATGTCGGCACGGACTGGAAGGGCCGAGAGGGCCTGTTTCCGTGCTGTAATTGTTATATGGTTATATGTTTCCCATAAATAGCATTTTGCTGATTAAATGTAGATTTTTGCACTCTGCTTCCGGTGTAGTTGATTAGCTGTGCTCCATCTGAAATGGTTAAATGACATGTCATGTGATGAATAGCTATAAGCATGCTTCTACAAAAATATTTTGTTTTTGTACAATAGCCAGGAAGTAGAAGGGGGGAAAAAAAAACTGTTATTGACAGCACTGTTCAAATCCATTTTGCTATCTTTTCTTCCTTTGCATGAGGTCAGAACTGTACTTTTTGAACAATAGCAGCAATATCATATTGAGCATAGGCGTGGAGCTATCTGAAACTGCTTTGCAGTATTAGGGATTTTGCTTTTAAATATATTGACGTTAACGTTGAATATTACACATTTTTAGGATTTGGGTTGGTTGTACTTTGAAGATCATAAAACATCTTTGTTTTGGAATCTTGGAATATGCTGTTCTAAACCAGCCTGTCGGTAGGATGATTTTCAAGGTCAGAGATGTAAAGCTTTGTTCTATAAATACCTTGATTGTATCAGCTGCAGGCAAATCATTGTGACGTGTAAAAGATGATTATAATAGTTTCATTAAGTAATTTCAAATAATAATGCATTTACAATTATCTGCAAGCTTATTTAATCAATGATGCAATGAAATGCTTTAATTATAATAGCAGGTCTTCCAGTAACTGTAAAGTTATTTAAAATGTCACAGCATTAGAGATATTTTGGAACAAAAATTATGTATAGATCTGATATTTAAGTACCCTTTAGCCAGAATTGACTTTTATATATTGGTGCGTTTGAGCTTGTGCAGCTGAATGTTATTCAGTTGTGTTCATACTGGTGTGAAGAGCTGATTGTGTGTTGCTGTTGGCTTGACTGATCTTTATTTATTAGGCAATCAGAAGGCCGTTGGGCTCGAGCACAAGCAGAAGCCAAACCCTTTGCCCAAGGCAGAGGGAAGCCAGAGTATTTAAAACCCATTGTGTTTCAAATAAACCTAGTGTAGTGTACTCTACACCTTACAATATATATGGATTTCCCAATTTTACCAGACTTGCGCTTCAAGAATTAGTTATGTTGCTCTCTTGACAGTCCTCCTCCGTTTTCACGAATATTCATAGAAACCTAGAAAATGGGTGCAGGAGGCCATTTGGCCCTTCGAGCCAGCACTGCCATTGTTTGTGATCATGGCTGATCATCCACAATCAGTAACCCCTTGATTCCACTAGCCCCTAGAGCTCTATATAACTCTTTTAAATTCATCCAGTAATTGGCCTCCACTGCCTTCTGTGGCAGAGAATTCCACAAATTCACAAGTCTCTGGGTGATTTTTTTTTTCTTTTTTTTCCCCTCATCTCAGTTTTAAATGGCCTCCCCTTTATTCTTAGACTGTGGCTCCTGGTTCTGGACTCCCTCAACATTGGGAATATGTTTCCTGCATCTAGCTTGTCCAGCCTTTTTATAATTTTATATGTTTCTATAAGATCTCCTCTCATCCTTCTAAATTCCAGTGAATGCAAGCCCAATCTTTCCTCATTTGAAAATGAGTCTGTCCGTCCGTCCCCCCCCCCCCCCCCCATCCTGGGGATTAACCTTGTGAACGTACGCTGCACTGCCCCAATAGCAAGCATATCCTTCCTCAAATTAGGAGACCAAAACTGCACACAATACTCCAGATGTGGTCTCACCAGGGCCCAGTACAACTGCAGAAGAACCTCTTTACCCCTATACTCAAATCCTCTTGCTATGAAGGCCAACATGCCGTTAGCTTTCTTCACTGCCTGCTGTACCTGCATGTTTACTTTCAGTGACAGGTGTACAAGTACACACCAGTCTCGTTGCACTTCCCTTTTTCCTAATCTGACACCATTGAGATAATAATCTGGCTTCTTATTCTTGCCGCCAAAGGGATAACTTCACATTTATCTACATTATACTGCATCGGCCCACTCACTTAACCTGTCTAATAAGCCACCCTGCAACCTCCTAGCATCCTCTTCGCAGTTCACACTGCCACCCAGCTTTGTTACTTTTAATCCCATCATCTAAATCATTAATATATATTGTAAATAATTGCGGCCTCAGTACTGAGCCTTGCGGCACTCCACTCATAACTGCCTGCCATTCTGACAGGGACCCATTTATTCCTACTCTTTGTTTCCTGTCTACCAACCAACTCTCTATCCATGTCACTACCTTACCCCCAATACCATGTGCTCTAATTTTGCCCACTAATCTCCTGTGCGGGACATTATCAAAGGCTTTCTGAAAGTTCCGATACACTACATCCACTGGCTCTCCTTCATCCATTTTACTTGTCACATCCTCAAAAAATTCCAGAAGATTAGTCAAGCAGGATTTCACCTTCATAAATCCATGCTGACTTGGACCAATCCCTTTACTGCTATCCAAATGCACTGTTATTACTTCTTTAATAATTGACTCCAGCATTTCCCACCGCCGATGTCAGGCTAACTGGTCTATAATTCCCTGTTTTCTCTCTCGCACCTTTCTTGAAAAGTTGGATAACATTGGCTACCCTCCAATCCACAGGAACTGATCCTGAATCTATAGAACATTGGAAAATGATCACAGATGTGTCCACGATTTCTAGAGCCAACTCCTTGAGGACCATGGGATGCAGACCTGGGGATTTATCAGCCTTCAGTCGCATTAGTCTACCCAATACTAGTTCTCACCTAATGCAAATTTCTTTCAGTTCCTCTGTCTCCCTAGATCCTCTGTCCTCTAGTACATGGACTTTGTCTTTCAACATGAGAAATTAAATAATTATTTTACACAGTCTAAACTTGTCCTTGGGTTTCCAATTGCTGGCAGCTGCAATAAACTGCACTTTAACCTCTAGGGAAAGTATGTATGTGTACAATATAAAGGTGGGTGCAATTGCAATTAATGTAGATTAAAGCAAAAATATATAAATATGGGAGGGCTTTAGTTATCAGGAGCCATTGGATAGGGTATGTTTCTCCCTGGAGCAGAGGAGGCCAAGAGGTAACATAATAGATATATAAAATTATGAGAGCCATAGGTAACCAGAGCTGTCCCCTATCATAGAGATGTCCAAGTTCGACAGCATAGGTTTAGAGCGAGAGGTTTAGGGAGGAGGTTTAAAGGGCATCTGAGAGATAATCTTTTCACACAGGTGGAATCTGGAATGAGCTGCCAGAGAAGGTCATGGAGGCAGGGGCAATTACAACATTTAAGATGCATCTGGACATATACGTGAATGTGCAAGCATTTGAAGGATATGGAATTAAAACAGGCAAATGTGATTAGTATAGCTAGGCACGATGGTCAATATACATGTGATGGGCCAAAGGGTATATTTCTATGCTGTACAGCTCGGACTCTAATTAATGAAAGACATGGGTAAACTAAAAAAACGATTTTGGTGTGAGCAGCTGAGAGAGAAACTACTTTTGTGACCTAAAAGATTAAAAGACCTAGTTGTGACCTAAAGATCCATGAATGTAGATCACTAAAATGTCATAGACTGGTTAAAATGGATTACTAGGAGATAGTATATAGTGAAGTTTGTGTTTCATGGTCAAATCATACCTTGGATATAGTGCGTAGTTCTAGGCATGGGTAGGAAGATTTGCCTTGGAAGTAGTTTAGTGTAGATATACCAGAATAATATTTAGACTCCAAGGTTTCAGTTAGAAATTGCATAGACCAAGATTGCATTTGGAAAGTTGAAGGATGGCATAGTAAATAGAAACAGGATTAGGCCCTTTGAGCCAGCTCATCCTTCATCAAAATCTGATGTTACCTTGGTGCCAATTTCCTCAGTATCACTATGTCTTTTCCCCTTAATATCCAGAAAGTTATTGGTCTCTGTTTTGAATAAACTTGATGACTAGGCTTTCATAGCAATCCAGGGTAGAGATTTCCAAAGATTCACCACCCACATGGGAAATGTCTTACCATTTCAGGCCTCCTGTGAGGAACCAAAGATCATAGCTTCAGATTACACTTCTTAGTCAAGGAGAATATTTTCTCATTGTATCTAGCCTGTCAAGTCCTGTAAAGAATTTTGTGAGTTTTTATGAGATTACTTCTGGTTAAACTAATTAATATAGCCCCGGTGTCATCAATCTCTTCTCTTACTGCAAGCCAGTCATTCTGGGAATGTGCTGCACTCCCTTTAAGCAAAGTATAAACTTCTTGGGTAAAGGGACTAAAACTCTGTAATATTCCAGGTATGGTCTCACCAAGGCTCGACACAATTACAGTAAGACTTCCTCGCTCGTGTATTTAAATCCTCTCATTATAAAGCTAACATATTATTTGCGTTCCTACTGGCTATTGCACTTATATACACGTGCTCCCTGATTTACGACGCTTCGACTTGCGATATTTCGACTTTACGATCGGCAAATGCTCGGCAATGGCAGCGAGCCGCACATCACTTCCGGTCACGCGATCTCAACGTGTTAAATGCGCTTTCCACTTGCGATATTTTCGGTTTATAGTGGGTTTATCAGAACGTAACCCCATCGAAGGTCGAGGAGCAGCTGTATTGGCTTTCACTGATTTGTGTACAAGGGCATTCAAGTCACATTGACCGAAGTATTCTGTTTTTTTCTTTTGTGCACCCAAATGAATTTGTCACATTGCATTTCATCTGCTATGTTCTCTCTACACACTCAACGTCCATATGTCCTGAAGCCTCTTTACACCTTCTTCCACACTTGCAGGTGCGCCTAGTTTAATATCAGCAGCTTGGGACTTGGATATTTAATCCCCTCTGTGAAATCACAGCTATAGATTGTGTCAATCGCTGGAGCTCAAGTACTAATTGTGTGGTATCTACTAGTATAGATGTTAATCTGAGACGGAAAAGGACACACTGCTGGAGTAACTCAACAGGTCAGGCAGCATCTCCCTTGCCTCTCTCAATAACCTGGGATAGATCCCATCAGGTCTGGAGAGTTATTCACATTAATGCTCTTCCAGGGCCCCAATCACAAACTGCCCTTGCATATTAGTATTTTCCACACTTAGCTCGCCGTTCTCCATGTTCTTCTCCTTGGTGAAAACAGATGAAAAGCACTTGTTTAGTAATGCACCTGCACCCCCAGACACAAGCACAAATTCCCTCCTTTATCATTGAGTGATCCTATCTTCTCGCTGGTTACATTCTTGTTTTTAACTTGGGTATTAAAAAGCCTTGGTATTTCTTTAATCCGATTTATCAAAGCCATTTCATGGCCCCTCCAATCGCTTGAGTTCTTTCCATTTTGTATTCCTCAATGCACTGCCTGATTCCATCTTCTTAAAACTTGCATACATTTTTGGGATCAAATTTACAATTTCTTGTGTTATCCAAGGTTCCCTTACTTTACAGTCCTTATTCCTACTCACCAGGACTTGATCGCCGTAAACTTTGATCAACCCATTCTATAACTGGAGGCAGCCGAGATTTTGAACAAGTTGGAGAACTACATAAAGCATGCAAAATTGCATATTCGTCCACTGTCTGGAAATGGTAGCTGCTTTTACACTGGTGTTCAACAGCTAACTCCTCTAGTTGGCTTTGTGTGGCAAAAATATATACTTAACCAATTTATTCTTGGCATTGAAGACCTGGTAGACCTATTTTCTTTGGCTCATTAATACTTACTGCTGAACGATTTTACTGAAGCCAGCAAGTACTGTGTTCTGCAATCACATTTGGTGGAGATGTTCTGAAGACCATATATTTACATGTTTGACAGCCAATTGTCACAGCCAATCTATTTGTGTTGGGACTGAATAACTCTACAGTTTAGCTAATTTGCAAAGAGAGTTAATGGTAAACTAATGTCATTCTCACAAAGAGCAGGATGTAATATAACGTTAATTCTTTTTTATGTAAACCGAGGAACATGAGATTCTTGTGGAGAGGTGACAAACCGGTTAATTCATCTGCAGTAAATACCATGGTGTTTTTCTTGTTCATCAAGGGAAGGGCCCGAGGGCCCGAGGGCTAGGGAGATCTGGGAAGGGGGGGGGAGAGACAGCAAGGGCAAATTGAGAAAATTCAATATCAAGCCCAAAGGATACTTATGAGGTGCTGTTCCTCCACTCACTCTGGCCGTTGTTTTGAAGTTGCTTTCACTCATGACATCTCTCAGCATGTTTTCTCAGCATGTTTTCATATATGGATTGGTCAATTTTTTATATATGTATGTATGTGGAATTGGTCAAGTATGTGTATGTGTATGTGTATGTGTATGTATATGTGGAGGAAATTCTTCATATTGTGCCATTATTTGAGTTAACCCTATGTATACTGCAGAGTTTTTGCTTCCTCGTTCTAGGTATATAGGCACAGATCTCAATGGTCTGCTGGTACTTTATTGATATGTATGTCTGCTCATCTGGCTGATCATGTATTTAAAAGATTTTACCAAAGCCATATGATTGCCAAAAAGTGTCATTGAATAAGCCAGAGAAACTTGTTATTCATTGCTTCAATATCCATTGCATTTATGTCATTTCTAATGGGTAGGTGATTGTAGCATTGTAAAGAGCAAGTACCAGGTTTCCATATAAATGCAATTCTTAATTATTTCAAATTGAACATGCAGGTAATTTTTTTGCGATTAAAGCTAGTTCTTAGAGCGCATGTTTTTAAATAGATCTTTTTCAAATGCTGTTTGCTACAGTTGCTCTAACTTCTAATTCTCATAAATGAAAACAAAGTGTACATCCTAAATCCTTGAGCAATAAGCGAGTTCGGTATTCCGACTGCGCATGCCCAGGTCATGGGTCACTCGCTATAAACATTCTCGATAGCTGGGAATCTGCATGGGTGCCTACCTGCGTTTCTTCCGGGGTCGGGCCCAGGTCTCAGCTGCGGGCGCTATTGGGTTGCTGCTGGGCTGGCGGGGCGGTGCGGCCCCGGACTTTCAGCCGGAGGAGTAGGGTGGGGCACTGTCTCTGGCTCCCGAGGGTCTGTTCCCCGTCGGCCATGCCTCTCGCCTTGTCCAGTGGCTGTCGGTTGGCCCCCTCGGTTCCAGCGGGGGCCGAGCGCCGGTCATCAGCCACTGTCCAGTCAGTCTGGGATTAGTTTCCGGGTGACCTGCATTTTAAACTACTATACTCCACCTTTCATTTTGAAGCAGTAGTTTAATTTATAGATACATTGTGGAAACAGGCCCTTGGGCCTACCAAGTCCGTACCGACCAATGATCCCCACACATTAACACGATCCTACACACACTAGGGACAATTTACACATAGCAAGCCAATTAGCCTACAATCCTGTACTTCTTTGGAGTGTGGGAAGAAACCAAAGATCTCTGGAGAAAACCCAATGGGGGGAACGTACAAACTCTGGACAGACAGCACCCTTGGGATCGAACCCGGGTCTCAGGAGTTGCAAGCACTGTAAGGCAATAAATCTACTGCTGCGTCACCATGCTACCCATAGTAGGCAATGCTTTTACCAGTATGTAAAAACAGTATAATACTGTTTACTAGGATAAAATCACCTATCAAATGAATCATAATTATCAACATTCAATTTTATCTTTAAACTACTTGCGAACAAATAGTGTCAAATTGCTACATTGCCATCAAGTATTTGAATGATACATTTTAACATATGATTGTTAAGCGGAAATATCAGATCTCGTGTATCCAGCATTATTTAAATTAGATCAAAAGATATATTTGTAAATTTTCTGCAGATAATTGTAGCCCTCAATTTGTACATATTCAAAATGTCAGTATTTGACTACAACGATAACTGTAAAACGTGATTATGCTGAACAGGGGGAGTTACGAGGTGTTGGTGACAAGGGACAAAGAGTGATGGTAGCAGGAATGATAAAGTCCAGTCTTAGACAATTGGCCAAAATAATGTTCATTTCGCAAGGGTGCAGAAATATCAAGGTTGCTCCTATGTAAAATCAAAATTGGAAAGCCGACAGCCTGCAATGATAAGATCATTCGGCTCGACCTGAAACGTCACCCATTCCTTCTCTCCAGAGATGTTGCATGTCCCGCTGAGTTGCTCCAGCATTTTGTGTCTTCGATTTAAACCAGCATCTGCAGTTCTTTCTTACACATGATAAGATAAGTACTGTGCCATATTTTGGCTGACGTTTACGGTGCTGCGTTTGATATTCTTGGGGTTGTGAAATCTCTATTACCGACATGAGATTATTTTGATTCTGCTTATGCTTTGAGGCTTAACGGTGTTTGACGTTGTGATTTAGGGGCAACGCAGTACATTCCTCATGTGTGTGTTGCATATTGTAATTTAAAAAATGACCCCACATGCATTCTCCTAGATACAGAATAATAAAATACTCCAGTGAGGTGAAGCCAATTTAAAAGTACAAAAGGTTAATATATTTTAGATATTTGAGTGGCGGTGGAGTTGTTGCTTCACAGTGCTTAGAGCCGGAGACCCGGGTTCCATCCCGGCTACAGGTGCTGTCTGTACGGAGTTTGTACGTTCTCCCCATGACCTGTGGGTTTTCTCCGAGATCTTCGGTTTCCTCCCACACTCCAAAGACGTAAAAGGTTGTGGGTTAATTGGCTTGGTATAAATGTAAATTGTCTCTGTGTGTAGTATAGTGTTAATGTGCGGGGATTGGTGCGGACCAGGTGGGTCGAAGCTGTATCCCTTAACAAAATAAAATTTGAAAAAATGTTTGAAAAATACAAAGATGATGCGATTTTGATCTTTGTTTCTTCTAACTTCTACTACGTATTCCAACATAAAATAACAATGGTGTACAAACACAGCTCCACTTTACATCTATTCTTGCTGATTAGTAAATTTGCTTCCATTCAAAACTCTTATTGTTGCAACTCCACCAAAAAATAAAGCGGATGACTTTTAATGACTCTGCCTCCCATTCCGTGCCACAACACTGTTAATTAAGCTGCCTCTGCTTTCGTGGGTGTAGATATTCTTGTACCTCTTTCTCATTTTCCTTAAATTAATATCATCCCAGTATTGTGTGTTTGAATGTCACTGGTTGCACTGAAGTGTTGAGAAATGGGCAAAATACAAGTATATCTATTCCCACCTACCTGTTGCTTGTCCCAGGTTGGTGTTTTTGCTTGCACATTTAACTTTGTAGTGAAAATAAATGGAATTCAGTTTGGTTTGCGATCAGTTATAAAATGTTTATTTTTGTAAACTGAGGCAGGTGAATGCAGTAAATTGATTGTGCCACAAAATAAGATTATGGATGCTGTATGTTGATAGAGATGTTTGTTGAATATGGGTACTGGTTTTCCAGAATTATCTTTAGCAGATGCTACACATTCAAAATCATTTGACATTGGCAATTTGATCAAATCATTATAGCTATAGCCTAATTTGAGTAAATTGATTTTATTGCTATCCATCATTGTAGTTTCATCGGTGCTGCCCCTATTATCCTATTTTACTGAATTTGATTCGAAGTGACGAGCCCAAAGAACTTAATTTGCACCCTTCAGTTTTATATGACTACTAGACGAAGTGCGGACCCGTTGCGTCTGCTCCCCAACGCAATATTCCACCACTCACCTGTTTCCCCAAAGCAACCCGTTCCCCCAACTCAATATTCCACCACCCACGCACAGCCCCCAACTTTGCAGGCACGGCTCATTTCTCCTCATCCCCCAGCACTCCCCCCTCCTCTTTACCTTCCCTCTTTAATCCTTAGAGAGGGAGTGGGGTAGAGGGTGGGGGTGAGGGGGGTAGAGAAAATGGGGGTGAGGGGGGTAGAGAAAATGTGGGAGTGAGGGTAGATAGGGAGGGGGAGGGAAGGTATAGAGGGAGGGGGTGAGAGAGTGTAGACGTGGCAACTACCCTCCCTCCCCCCCCTCCCTGCACCCCCCCCCGCCACCCCCCCACTCTCCCTCCACCCCCCCCACTCTCTCCCCTCCACCCCCCCACTCTCCCCTCCCCCCCCCCCACTCTCCCTCCCACCCCCCCACTCCCTCCCCCACTCCTCCCTCCACCCCCCCACTCTCCCTCCACCCCCCCACTCTCCCTCCACCCCCCCATCCACCCCCCACCCCCCCACTCTCCCTCCACCACCCCCCCCCCCACTCTCCCTCCACCCCCCCACTCTCCCTCCTCCACCCCCCACTCTCCCTCCACCCCCCCACTCTCCCTCCACCCCCCCACTCTCCCTCCCCCCCCACTCTCCCTCCACCCCCCCACACTCCCTCCACCCCCCCACTCTCCCTCCACCCCCCCACTCTCCCACCTCCACCCCCCCACCCCCCACCCCCCCCTCTCCCTCCACCCCCCCACTCCCTCCACCCACCCCACCCCCCCTCCACCTCCCACCCCCCCACTCTCCCCTCCACCCCCCCCACTCTCCCCTCCACCCCCCCCACCCCCCACTCCCTCCACCCCCCCCCACTCTCCCTCCACCCCCCCACCCCCCCACTCTCCCTCTCCCTCCACCCCACACCCCCCCACTCTCCCCCCACCCCCCCACCCACCCCCCACTCCCCCCCCCCACTCTCCCTCCACCCCCCCACCCCCCCCACCCCCCCACTCTCCCTCCACCCCCCCACTCCCTCCACCCCCCCACACCCCCCACTCTCCCTCCACCCCCCCACTCTCCCTCCACCCCCCACTCTCCCTCCACCCCCCACTCCACCCCCCCACTCTCCCTCCACCCCCCCACCCTCCACCCCCCCACTCTCCCTCCACCCCCCCACCACCCCCCCACTCCCTCCCTCCACCCCCCCCCACTCTCCCTCCACCCCCCCCACTCTCCCTCCACCCCCCCACCCTCCCCCTCCCCCACTCTCCCTCCACCCCCCCCCCCACTCTCCCTCCACCCCCCCACTCTCCCTCCACCCCCCCACTCTCCCTCCACCCCCCCCCACTCTCCCTCCACCCCCCCACTCCCTCTCCCTCCACCCCCCCCCACTCTCCCTCCACCCCCCCACTCTCCCTCCACTCCCCTCCACCCCCCCCACTCTCCCTCCACCCCCCCACTCTCCCTCCACCCCCCCACTCTCCCTCCACCCCCCCCCCCCACTCTCCCTCCACCCCCCCACTCTCCCTCCACCCCCCCCCACTCTCCCTCTCCCTCCACCCCCCCCCCACTCTCCCTCCCCCCACCCCCCCCACCACTCTCCCCCACCCCCCCCACTCTCCCTCCACCCCCCCACTCTCCCCCCCCCCCACTCTCCCTCCACCCCCCCACTCTCCCTCCACCCCCCCACTCCCTCCACCCCCCCCCACTCTCCCTCCACCCCCCCCCCACTCTCCCTCCCCACCCCCCCCCCACTCTCTCCCTCCACCCCCCCCCCCCCCACTCTCCCCCTCCCCCCCCCACCCCCCCCCCCCCACTCTCCCCTCCACCCCCCCCACTCTCCCTCCACCCCCCCCACTCCCTCCACCCCCCCCCACCCCCCCCACTCTCCCTCCACCCCCCCACTGTCCTGATGCTTTGAGTATAATCCCTTCCCCTCCACCCCCCCCTCCCCTCCCCCCCCCCCACCCCCCCCCCCCCCCCCCCTGCACCTCAAGCACAATTAAAATATAAAAGCATTTCCCAATGTACATGACTCTTTTGCAAAGGTTTAATTAAGAACCGTTTGATGTTAGACTTTTTTCACGTGGCAGTTAAACATTTTGTCTATTTTAAAAGCATGTTATTATTCAAAATGATGAGTTGTGCACTATATGATACAGCATGTCTGTCATTAGGTTGTATTTTTGTATGAAATATTACATAGAGACATAGTGGACATGCCCAACAATTTGAAGGAGTAGAAAACACACTCAAGGCTTTGACGCCCATTTGCGAGGGGCTGTGGAACACCAGCGCAAATTTGATTGCATACAGATATGATTCTCCTTGCACAGTTCCACTGTGGCATGAATGGCATGATACTTCTAAAACAATCTACAACAGGGCCAGTCTCAGTTAAGACTAATGTGAAACAAGGCTGCATCATTGCTTAGATGCACTTCTCAAGTAGTATTGTACTCTGCTGCAGTAGTGCATCTTGCCTCCAGATCTAGCCAGGACATTTGGTGGGGGGGGGGGCAGAGGTGCATGATTGTACAGCAGTGCTGATTGATGTTAAATTTTGATTCTCTGACACGATTGTCTGAAACATATTGTACCACATCAAGAGCTTAACTAGTTTCATAAAACATTGGAACACCTTGTAATAACTAACAATTTTTACAAGAAAAAGATTACTAAAAAAGTTAATTTGGTCAGGTGTAAGCTGCTAAGTTCAAAGATATTTTTTAAAGCCAAGACATCAGGAGCAAAACCTCCTTGTTCCTGTACTCACATCCTCATGCTGCAAAGGCCAATGTATTATTTCCCTTCTTAACTGCCCAGGTGATGGTGTGCAATAACAACCAGATCTTGTACCGTTTTCTTTAGCTAAACTATCATCATTCTTTCTTACATCACTGTCTTTCTTTCTGACTAATCTTTTTCTCAATGATTAATTATTGTTTCACATCCATGCAATATGGATATCACAGACAAGACCAGCATTTGTGCTTGTTTATCATTTTAGTCAACTGTCATTGATGTTTGTGGGGAAAGATATATTGAAAAATCACTTGGCTCGTGTCCACAGTTCCTCTGGTTGTTAGATGGGCAGTTGGTGTGATCCAGTAATAATGAAAACGTATTTCCTAGTCAAAATATTTAATGACTTGGAGAGGAACATTTCAGGTAATGGTAGGTAATAAATTTGGGGTAATTCAGTAATGATACTCATGGGCATTGACTTATTGTATAAATATGCTGATCCAATAACAAGGTACATTTTAGTGTTCCGTTGCATAATATATTCTAATGTTTTTCATTTACTTCTTGATATCATGCATTAAGTGTGTTTCAGGGAAAGCATGAGAGTGGCTTTGCCTCAAGTACTCCCTTTTTGTAAATGTCTAGGATGCATAGCAAGAACAGGAGAAGGATAATTCTGTTCTTGGATATCCACCCCATTGATTTAGCACCTCCTTGCATTGGCATTCCTGGAATTAGAAAATCACCAGATGTAAATTGGTCGTCATGTGCCTAATTATCTGCTAAATTAACTTTTGTATCTTGAGCCTTAAAATATTCCATTACGCAATTTGATTCTTTTGAAGCAACTTTGTTTTAAACCAGAGAAACTGTAGACTCAAAACAAGTTTATTTTCAACAATGGTGCAATCTGAGAACTAAATGACTGGAAAGTTAATATGTCTTTCAACTTCCAGAAAGTGGACAGCAGTTGTAGAAGAGCCAAGAATATGATGAGCTTTTTGCCTTTGTCCTGTGGGGATTTTCTCCTCTGCTTAATTTGTATTTTAACTTTTTGTTTTCTTTTGAGATGGATGGTTGTTTCATCATTAGCGTCCAAAGTGTGGGTGAAATCAAAAATCCAGTTATCGGAAATAATTGCAACATGAAAACATATGGCAAAATAAGGTTACTATTCCTCTTTTGTTTGTACAGAATAAGCATTCATTTTTGCAGTAGCTTCAGCATTCATTTTCAAGTCTAAATCATGATGGGAATGTTTTTTCATCTGGTAATTTATGATATTCTCAACTGGCATTTGGCATTCCACATTGCAATAAGTTACCGATAACATTGATTTTCATTCTGAATGGCTGTGGTGCATAAAGTAGGAAAAAGAAAACATTGTGAAATAGCAATGACTATTCTGCATTTAGTTTGTGCTAGACCTGGGAGTGTCTGACCACAGCCTTAAATTAAATTAAAAAGTGCTGTTAGCGGAGAATAGTTGTTGGGCTGGACATTGGGGAAATGGCAATAGATGCAGGAGTAGGCCATTCAGCCCTTCGAGCCAGCACCGCCATTCAATGTGATCATAGCTGATCATCCCCAATATCGCCAATGTCATTGTTTATCTTTAAACATTTCTGTAGGGTTTTATATAAATCTCCACCCAAGTGAGCAAACTTGTTTAATATATTTTGTACAGCTGACTGTATTGTACTGATGCAGCAGCCTAAATTGAGTGCTCAAATCTCTGAACTAGAATTTGAACTTTTGACCTTCAGTCTCAAGTGTGAGTAGTTTGATTCACAAAGGTTTAAGGTTTAAAAAGACTAAATGGTAACTAAAATAAATGATATATTCATTATACACTCCATTTTAAAATAATTTTCGTAAGCAACTAGACTGCATGTACTTTTGGAGTCATTATATATGTCACTGCACCATGTGCATTATCCAGCAGACTAACATTAAGCAGCATCCTGCAAATGTAAATTATTTATAATATATAAGAAGCTGCTATGTATTGGATACAGTATTAATTTGTTATAGTTACCTACCTTAGGCATGCACTCGTGACTCTGATGCATTTGAAAATGCATGTATGTTCTTATTGTATCCATAGTATATTTGTGCAGAAAAATATTTAAAAGGGAATTTTTGGTTCACAGATCAAACAGGTCATTATCGGGAAATATTGAACATTGATTTTTTTTTAATCATCTTTGAATAAAGCACTGTTTTTCTTTTCAATGACAATCTATTTACCTATCAAAGCTTCAGCTGTGTACTTTGCTGCTCAGCAGGTCCTTAACACTGTTCTGAGAATGTACTATCTCCATTCAAAAATCTGACCCAAATCCAGAAGAATGTTGATGGATGATACACACTGATAGCAGTGTGGCTAGTTGGGAATTGCTTTTGTCTCATTTTAATGGTGTTTAGTCTTAATATTTGTTGAAGGAATCGAGTGACGCTGAAGATCTACCTTGGCAAAGTTTGCAGAACAGTGAGAGGACCCTGTGTAATCTGCACTGAAACTTGAAATATCAGTTTCAATGTAATGTTTTGTATTGATTTAGTGCAACGTCTCACAGCCGCTGGCATTAGCCTTGCAGGTGTAATTGTTGCAGCCTGCAATAAAGGTACGAACCGACATTCTTCCAGACAGTAAACGCTGAGCAATTGATGGACAACAAATGTTGGCATATTTGGTTCCTGATGAATCAATAGTTTAGCCAAATATTTGAAATATTCCATGCAGATGCAACATTTGGCATAGAGTGTGTACTTCACAAATTATAGGAGTAGAATTAGGCCATTCGGCCCATTGAGTCTATTCCGCCATTGGCTGATCTCTGCCTCCTAATCCTATTTTCCTGCCTTCTCCTCGTAACCCTCGATACCCGTTCTAATCAAGAATTTGTTTATCTCTGCCTTAAAAATATCCACTGACTTGGCCTCTGTAGAAATGAGTTCCACAGATTAACTACCCTCTGACTAAAGAAGTTCCTCCTTGCCTCTTTTCTAAAAGAGTGCCCTTTAAGGTCGTAGAGCCTCCCACCAATGGAAACGTCCTTTCCACATCCGCTCTATGCCTTTCAATATTCTGTACTTGATTCATGTATGATTTGCTATTGGCATAAATTTTACATGAAACGCAGTAGTGAACATAATTATACCAATAAATTATCATGGGTCTAATTGAAGGCGATGGATGGAAATATCCATTCTATTTTAAAGATATTTTAGCTGGTTTACTAACTCGGACTCGGTGAATGAGTGCAACAGTTAGAACAGGTGACATGTTTTTGCTTGACTTCGATTTAGTTGGCTTTAGGTGGCACAGTGACGTAACTGTTTCCTCCCACATCCCTAAGATGTGCAAGTATGTAGGTTAATTGGTCTTTGTAAAATTGCCCCTAACGTGTAGGGAGTGGATGAGAAAGTGGTAAAACGTAGAACTAGTGTTTTCTAGTTAAACTGATTAAAGGGCATGTTCCCATGCTGTATCTCTAAATTAAACTAAGGTGGATAATCCTTTTCAATCTGAGAATCTGTCTTGGACTTTCTGGAATGTTGGTGGCAAGGTTGGTGCTGGTACATTGGAATTATCATCCCGCAATGAAGGAGTGTGTCAGTTTTTAAGCTACTGCTATGTGTATTCATTATGTATGTGTTGTGAACTGAAGACACGCGCACAGTGCCGTCCATAATGTTTGGGACAAAGACCCATCATTTATTTATTTCCCTCTGTACTCCACAATTTGAGGTTTGTAATAGAAAAAAATCACATGTGCTTAAAGTGCATATTGTCAGATTTTAATAAAGGCCATTATTATATGTTTTTGTTTCACCATGTAGACATTACAGCAGTGTTTATACATAGTCTCCTTCCCCCCCCCCCCCCCCCCATTTCAGAGCACCATAATATTTGGGTCACAGCAATGTAAATGAAAGTAGTCATGTTTAGTATTTTGTTGCATATCCTTTGCATGCAATGACTGCTTGAAGTTTGTGATTCATGGACATCGCCAGTTGCTGGGTGTCTTATCTGGTGATGCTCTGCCAGGCCTGTATTGCAGCCATCTTTAGCTTATGCTTGTTTTGGGGGCTAGACTTGACCATTTGGTCTTGACCTTGAATGGAAGAATTTACCATTTTTTAGCTTTGAAAAACTCCATTGTTGAGTATGTTTGGGGTCATTGTCTTGCTGTAGAATGAACCGCCGGACAGTGTGTTTTGACGTATTTGTTTGAACTTGAGCAGATAGGATGTGTCTATACATTTCAGAATTCATTAAGCTACTACCATCAGCAGTTGCATCATCAATAAGATAAGTGAGCCAGTACCTTCAGCAGCCAAACATGCCCAGGCCATAACACCCCCACCACCGTGTTTCACAGATGAGGTGGTAGGCTTTGGATCTTGGGCAGTTCCTTCTCTCCTCTATACTTTGCTCTTGTCATCACTCTGATATAGGTTTGTCTCATCTGTCCACAAGACCTTTTTCCAGAACTGTGGTTGCTCTTTTAAGTACTTCTTGGCAAACTGTAATCGGGCCATCCTATTTTTGTGCCTAATCAGTTTTGCATCTTGCAGTGTAGCCTCTGTATTTCTGATCATGAAGTCTTCTGCGGACAATGGTCATTGACAAATCCACACCTGACTCCTGAAGAGTGTTTCTGATCTGTCGGACAGATGTTTTGGTGTTTTCTTTATTATAGAGATAATTCTTCTGTCATCAGCTGTGGAGGTCTTCCTTGGCCTGCCAGTCCTTTTGTGATTAGTAAGCTCACCAGTGCTCTCTTTGTTCTTAATGCTGTTACAAACAGTTGATTTTGGTAAGTCTAAGGTTTGACTGATGTTCCTTAACAGTTTTATTTTTGTTTCTCAGTCTCATAATGGCTTCTTTGACTTTCATTGGCACAACTTTGGTCCTCATGTTGATAAACAACAATAAAAGTTTCCAAAAGTGATGGAAAGACTGGAGGAAAGACTAGGTGCTGAGAGCTCTCTTATACCTGCATGAAGGAGGCATTTAAACACCTGAGCAATTGCAAACGCCTGTGAAGCCATGTGTCCAAAACATTATGGTGCCCTGAAATGGGGGTACTGTGTATACTGCTATGGGGTACTGCTGTAATTTCTACATGGTGAAACCAAAATGTATAAAAATGGCCTTTATTAAAGTCTGACAATGTGCACTTTAACCACTTGTGATTTTTTTCCTATTACAAATCTCAAATTGTGGAGTGGAGAGGCAAATAATTAAATGATGGGTCTTTGTCCCAAACATTATGGAGGGCACTGTAGGTGTTTGGATTGTATTTGACGTTTTGAGAGGGTGATTTCAACTTGCATGACTTGAGTTCAGATGATATTTCAATATTTTGTTTTACAATGCAGTGTGCTGAATAGATGCATAAAACCCGATCACTTCATCACATTAAAGTAATCGCCAAAAAAGGCAAGAAGCCTTTGCAAAGGCCTGGCATAGCTTATATTTTAAACTGGTAAAACCAGTGACCTTGAACAGCTGATCTTTATAACAACTCCATAGGTTTTGAAAGCATTGTCAATTTGCGTCATTTGCTTTTAAAGTAGCTGCAGTATTCCACCTTCAGGAAACACTGCAGCAATTTGCCAAAGCCTTTTCATCAACGTCACAAACCTATGACTTCAAACCACTAGAAGAACAAGGACAGCAAGTACCTTGGAACATTAGTTTAGAGATACAGCACAGAAACGGGCCTTTCAGCCCACCGAGCCACGCTGACCAATGATCCCTGTGCACTAACACTATCCTACACAATAGGGACAATTTACCATTTTTTAACCAAAGTCAATTAACCTACAAATCTGTACGTCTTTGGAGTGTGAGAGGAAACCCGAATACCCGGGAAAAAAATGTGTGGTCATGAGGAGAACACTCAAACTCCATACAGACTAAGTTTCCTTTCCTATTGCAAATCATCCTGACTGGCACTTATATTGCCATTTCCTCATTATTACTGGTTCAAATTTCTGAAGTGTACTCTACTCTTCTCTCGAGGCTAATGCTGTTTTGGAAAGTTATACCAAGTAAATAGTGTTGTAATGGCGAATGAAGAATGCAAAATCAATGCTTGGGAGGATTTGAAATGTAAAAGATGGTTTGTGCAAAGTCTTTTGACTTGGACTTCATGTGAGGCAGGATGTGTGGGTGGCTAAGATTTGAACAATTTAAGGCCCTGTCCCACATAAGCAATTTTTTTTTTTTTAATTTTTTTTTTTTTTAAGACTACTGCTGCGACTGTCATAGTCGCTGCAGATCACCGAAAAACCGGCGACTGTATGCCCCTACGACACACAACAGTGCATACAAATTATAATAACATTAAAATTTAAATTATTTATAATATAACTTTAACGTACATACAAAAATATTATAACTTTCAAATTTAAATTATTTATAATATAACTTTAATGGAATTCACCAATGTCATGACCAGCAACTACTTGCGTCATCCTGGTGACAACACCTACATGAGGCTACCCCCATTGACGTCAAGACAATGCTCGCCGAAAAGTTTGGAGCATTTCAAAATTCTGTGGCGACCAGGAAGACTCTATGACTCTTTGGGCGACTGAGGAGATCATACAGGCGACACCACAGCAACCATGTGGCGACAGCCTAGTCGCCTGGAGTCTCCTAAAAAATCACCTAAGTGGGACAGGATACAGCAGGTTGTAAAAACCTGCCAAACCAAGCAAAGCGTTTTAGAATGTGATGTGTTTATCTGATGTCAAGCTCAGTTATGGAACATGTGGCACTGAAAATATGGCTTTTTAGCTTCCAATATAGAAAGCAGAAGAATGCAATAAGGTTTGAGGGGAAAGATTTAATTAAGGTGAGAGGAAAGATTTAATAGGAACCTGAGAGACAACCTTTTCAATAGAGGGAGGTTGGTACATAAAACAAGCTGCTAGAGGAGATAGTTGAGGCAGGTATCATAACAGCATGTAAAATATATTTGGACTGATACATGGATAGGAACGGTTTAGAGGGATATGGGCCAAACAGGCAGGTGGGACTAGCATAGAGTTGTTGTGGCTATCCCTTGAGATTGAGGATGATGGTCTATGTTCTGTTTTTATGGACTCGCAGGTGGCTTGTGAGTCCAATCCTGACTTTGGAAGTTCATCGACATTCCGGACAGATGGCAGATCGGGCTTTGGTTGTTGCTGCCTCTCTTTCCGTTTTCTTCTCTTCTCTTCTAATTCTGCGCATCTGTTGGCTTCGAAGGTCACTGTTCCTCCTTGGATGATGGTTCGCCAGAGTTTCCTGCCCTTGGCATTGGTTTCCCAATTGTTGATGTCGATTTCACGTTTGTTTTGTGCAGCTCACAGAACGAAGACGCCTGTGCGTGTGTGTGTTTAACGTGTACTTGCTGTTGCAGTCCAAGAAGCACACGGTCCTTCACAAATCAATCAACTCATTGCAATGGCAAGGGAACCAAGACGATTGGAGCTGATAGATCTGTTGCAGCCTTCATCCGCCTTCACAGCCGTTGAGTTCAAGATAACTTTGTCCGCCTGGTCCGCCGTTGAGGTCTTGTAGGTTGGATCGTTCTCAGTCTGGACGCTTAACCTCGACCGTACTGCCATGGGTGTCCCTACCAGAAGCTGGTGCTTCTGACGGCATCGCTCTCGGAATCATGGGGGCACGCAAGCCTCTTCATCACAACACGGTAAACGATCCGAAGAGGCTAGCATAGAGTATCTTTGTTGGCATAGATACGTTGGGCTGAATATGCTGTATGGCCATGATTCTAATGTAATAGATTTTGGCACCATGACTATGACATAATTTCCAGAAGGAACTAAAGATGGGCATTTCATAATGTTTACAGATTGCCCAAGTTTAATTGATGCCTTATCAGATGCCACTGATCTAATCTTCTCCTTTTGCTGCAAAATGGAGGCAGACAATACTGTGTAGGGAAAAACTGCAGATGCTGGTTTAAATCGAAGGTAGACACAAAATGCTGGAGTAACTCAGCGGGTCAGGCAGCATGTCTGGAGCAAAGGATTGGGTGACGTTTCAGGTCGAGACCCTTCAGGCAAACAATACTATTTGTTATTAGGAATACATAAAGCAAATAGCAACATCTGCAATGATTATTTGGTTGCAACCTGCCTTAAGAAGTTAGATTGTATTACAAAGTTAGCAGCTTGTCTTTCCAAATATTTTGGGAAAGCACATGCAGAGTGCATTTTTGAATATAAATTCTAGTCAAACAGACATTCCAAGTCTTCCCCAATCAGCAGCCCTGGATGAGCCAGGGGACTCCTAATCTGCTGTGGGCTAGATCAGTGTCTTTTAAGACTAGAAGTCTTAAATACAAAGGTCCAGGCATGACTTTCTGAAGGCTGCCAAAAGGCAATTTGAGCTAAGCTGGAGACAGAAACTGATGCGCAACATCTGTGGCAGGGCTTGCATGCCATCACCACATACAAGACAAAACCAGGTAGCACCGAAACAACCTGATGGCCCCAGAACAACTGGAGTTGGAGAGGATCCTCAGAAACTGGTCCGTACTGAGGTATACATAATTAACACCTACCGTAGACATAACATCCTTAACAGGTGTTAAGTATGTCGGCTTCTCTACTAGAAAATACTACGACTGGTATGCTAGTATCTTCCTTCTGATACCATGGGCTCTCATCGTCTTTAGCATCCTCACGTGTGGCACCTTATCAAAGGCCTTCTGAAAATCCAGATAAACAACATCCACCGACTCTCCTTTGTTATCCTGTTATTTCCTCAAAGAATTCCATCAGGTTCATCAGGAAAGATTTCCCTTTCACAAAACCATGTGAACTTCAGCCTTTTTTTATCATGTGCTTTTAGGTACTCGGACATTTCATCCTTTTAATGGACTCTCAAATTTTACCAACCACTGAAGTCAGGCTAACCAGCCTACAGTTTCCACTCTTCTGCTTTGCTCCCTCCTTGAACAGCGGAGTTTTTCAGTCATCTGGAACCGCTCCTAACTCTAGTGATTCTTGAAAGATCACGACTGATGCCTCCACAATCTCTAAAGCCACATCTTTCAGAACCCTGCGGTGCAGTCCATCCAGTCCTGGTGACTTATCCACTTTCAGACCTTTCAGCTTCCCAAGCACCTTCTCCCTAGTAATAGCCACTCCACTAACTTCCACCCTCTGACTCGCTTGAATTTCAACACCAAATGCAGAATTGTCTTTTCATTGGTAGGCTCAACTGCAAGCTGCTCTAAGAAACCATCTCATTGGCACTCTACAAATTCCCTCTCTTGGGGTCCAGTACCCAGCTCATTTTCTCAGTCTACCTGCATATTGAAATCCCCCGTGATCACCGTAACATTGCCTTTCTTACGCAACTTGTACCCTATATCCTGGTTACCATTCGGGGGCCTGTAGTCAAGTCAAAAGAGTTTATTGTCATGTGTCCCAGATAGGACAATTAAATGCTTGCTTGCTGCAGCACAACAGAATATTGTAAGCATAAATACAGAACAGTTCAGTGTGTCTATATAGCATAGACCATCCATCCATAATATATATATAAAATACATACATATGCACACACACACATACACATAAATAAACCGATAAAGTGCAATAGGCTGTTTGTCCAGAGTTTGTTTCATGGCAAGTTTAATGACCTGATGGCTGTGGGGAAGAAGCTGTTCCTGAACCTGGATGTACCAGATTTCAGGCTCCTGTACCTTCTACCTGATGGCAGCGGAGAGATGAGTGTGTGGCCAGGATGGTGTGGGTCCTTGATGATGTTGGCAGCCTTTTTGAGGCAGCGACTGCGATAGATCCCTTCGATGTTGGGGAGGTCAGAGCTGATGATGGACTGGGCAGTGGTCACAACTTTCTGCATTCTTTTCTGCTCCTGGACGTTCAAATTGCCGAACCAAGCCACGATGCAGCCAGTCCGCATGCTCTCTACTGTCCACCTGTAGAAGTTCGAGAGTCCTCCTTGACATACCGACTCTGTAATCTTCTCAGGAAGTGGAGGTGCGGATATGCTTTCTTTATGATTGCATCAGTTTGCTGGGACCAGGAAAGATCTTTGAATTATGCACGCCCAGGAATTTGAAGTTCTTGACCCTTTCCACCATCGTCCCGTTGATAGGTCCCCATCCTACCCCTTCCAAAGTCCACAATCAGTTCCTTGGTTTTGCTGGTGTTGTGGGTCAGGTTATTGTGCTGGCACCATTTGGTCAATCGGTCGATCTCACTTCTATACTCTGACTCGTTGCCATCAGTGATACGTCCCACAACAATGGTGTCATCAGCGAACTTGATGATGGAGTTCGCACTATGACCAGCTACGCAGTCATGAGTATAGAGTGAGTACAGCAGGGGGCTGAGCACGCAGCCTTGAGGTGCTCCCGTGCTGATTGTTATCGAGGATGACACATTTCCACCAATACAGACAGACTGGTCTGTGGATGAGGAAGTCGAGGATCCAATTTCAGAGGGATGCGCAGAGACCCAGATCTGAGAGCTTGGTAACCAGCTTGGAAGGGATGGTGGTATTAAATGACGAGCTGTAGTCAATAGCAGCCTGACATGAGTTTTTGTTGTCCAAGCAGTCCAGAGTGGAGTGGAGAGCCAGTGAGATCGCATCCACCGTTGATCTGTTGTGGCGGTAAGTGAACTGCAGTGGGTCGAGGTTCTTGTCGAGGTAGGAGTTGATTTGCGCCATAATCAACCTCTCAAAGTACTTCATCACCACAGACATTAGTGCCACTGGTCGATAGTCATTGAGGCACGTCACCTTGCTCTTCTTGGGCACCGGTATTATTGATGCCCTTTTAAAGCAGGTAGGAACCTCAGACCTCATAAGTGAGAGGCTGAAAATGTCAGTAAAAACTCCAGCCAGTTGGTCCGCACAGGTTTTTAGAACACCGGGTATACCTTAGGTCCAGGCGCTTTCCAAGGGTTCACCCCCCTGAAGGATCTTCTGATGTCGGCCACTGTGGCTGTGACTGAAATACCATCACGGCGAATGGGGGCTCGGGAAGGCACATCAGTGTTCTCCCGATCAAAACGTGAGTAAAACGCATTGGGCTTGCATCAGGATCTTTTTACCCTTGCAGTTTCTTAGCACTACCCACAAGACTATTACATATTCTGATCTCGAATATGTCACCCCTTGCGAAGGATTAAATTTCATTCCTTACCATCACAGCT
Organism: Okamejei kenojei; assembly: GCA_035221665.1. Taxonomy (NCBI): domain Eukaryota; kingdom Metazoa; phylum Chordata; class Chondrichthyes; order Rajiformes; family Rajidae; genus Okamejei; species Okamejei kenojei. The sequence continues at coordinate 7,655,806 of CM069145.1, read as the reverse complement.
ACCCCAACCCCTCAGCTGACTTGTGTGCCTTTTAAATAGAACGTATAACCTTGAATATTCAGCTCCCAGCTCCAATCTTCTTTCAGCCACATGTCTGTAATGCATGCAATGTTGTACCTACCAATTTCTAACTGCACTACAAGCTCATCCACTTTGTTCCGCATACTAGGTTCATTCAGATACAGCACCTTTAGTTTGGTATTCACCACCACCCTTCTCACATTGGTCCCGATTTTACTTGACCTTACTCTCTTATCCCTCCTTAAACTTTCTGTCCTATTACTTCTGGAGACTTCAGTATCCTCTCCTGCAGTCTCCTCCCCTTTAACTTCATCCACAAATTTCCAATTTGTTGCGCCCTCCACTATTTAGTTCAAAGCCGCATCTACCGCCCTGATTATGTGGTTTGCCAGGACCTTTGTTCCAGCCAGGTTCAAGTGAAGTCCGTCCCGTCGGAGCAGCTCTCTCCTTCCCTATACTGGTGCCAATAGATGGTAGTTGGAATAAACAGGAGATCCAACAACAATATAATAAATGACATGTCAACTCTTGCATGTCAGACCTTGTTGTGCTGTCAAGCCCACCTATGATGACCCAAGGGCCTCCTCCTGAAAGCCAAGACTGGTACTCGCTGGAATGATCGCCTCAACTAAAACCCAGCCTTGGATATAAATTCCTTGATTCCATTCCACAACTCGCAATCCGTTCCACTTTCCCTTCTATCAAGATCAAGGCCATATGTTAAATATAAAAGGAGGGACCTCCTGCAGCAGGTAGTATAGAATATAGAACTACACCACACTAACAGACCCTTCAGTCAATGTCAAATATGATATCTCTGTATGTAACCAAAAAAAAACTTCAGGATGTATTTACAATTTTCTCAAAGCCACTAAGTTTGTTATTCAAAATAAACAATGTTATTTACAATGTTGGTGTATTTAGGATTCAGGTTATACCTTTGAAATGTTTACTTGCTATTTTGAATGCTGAAAAGCAGGAAAAAAATCAATATTAGCTTTTGCTGCTCTTTCTGACCCCTGCTGGATAGTTAAATCATTAATGCAGCATGCAATTTTAAAATGTACTTTGTATGGAGAATGGTTATATTTAGTTTCTTAAAGTTCAAATGGGCATCTGTTCTCTTCGACGCGCTGGAAAGTGAAAGCTAGTGTACCATCTAATGGACCCAGAATGTCTGGCCTTTTTTTGTTTCCTGCTCTTCGCTTTATCCTTCTCTCTCTGTCTTGACTTCACCATAAACACTTGCCTTTTAATGTGACCACATTTTTATGTAAATTAATATCAGGGTAATAAATCTCCAGAAGCAATCAATGTGACCTGACCCCTTGTTCCTTGTTTATTTGCTTTTTGAAAATGATTAACTTCTCCTCACACTGCAGAGTGCAAGAAATATGAGGTTGTCCTGTACACACATAGTTGAGTTTTAACGTCCCTCCGTACCTAGCATGATTTTGAGGAACTTCTGGAATATGTACTTATACTATGTTGACAGAGTAACAGATATATTTATAGATATGAAAGAACTGCGGATGCTGGTTTAAATCGAAGGTAAACACAAAATGCTGGAGTAACGCAGCAGGACAGGCAGCATCTCTGGAGAGAAGAAATGGGTGACATTTCGGGTTGCTACCCTTCTTAAGATATATTTATATGCCTGTTTAAGGATTGCATGGGTGAATAAATCTTCAATATAACATATTTAATTTTGTCCAACATTCTTTCAGCTTTCAGCTGACTTGTTTATCGTTCCACTGTCTGGTTCTTACTATTTGTCATTGGGTGGGTGGTTTCACTCTGCTTCTAACTTTTTTTCCCCCCAATGTGGAAAATAGCAGCCGACTTTAATGGGTTCTGCTGAGATCAAAAGCTCAGTGCTGGCATTTCTGTTGCACAGCTCATTCATAAACGTAATTCCAGTGCCATATGCTGTCGTAAAACACAATTTAAAAAAAAAATGTTTTTTGCTGCAATTCTTGATTGTCTGCAAAACGTTTCCCAGCTTGTGACCAGCATATATGAACATATTTACATGCAAAAATAGGCAAATCGTTTCAGTGTGATTGAATGTCCTTGGTAGCAAGGACTGCATGAATCTGTAATGGATTTAGCATCTTGACGTTTCAGTTGATTGGACAGTCGGATCACTGCATTGGGATTGAATGCCTTATTCACTTAAAAGTCAAAACATGATCTCTGACATGGCTAATAATGTCTGCTTTTTTCCAATTCCATCTTTTGAGAGAATTAGAGAATTCCTATCACCCTGTACAAATGTTTGTTGTTGAAAATTAGTTAATACAAATGACAGAACATAAATACAGTGCCTTGATGCTGATGGGAGCATTTGGTGAAACCCAGTTCATTTACATGGCAAGGGAATGATTATATTATACAGCAGTTTCAGAATTTCTCCATTATATGTTGGACATGATGCTACTGATCACCTGGTGCACAATGTGATTTACTTTGGCAATCGCGTTTAGTTTTAATAATGTAATGTGGTGCGGTATGGTGGCGTAGCAGTAGAGTTACTGCGTTACAGGGCCAGAGACCCGGGTTCCATCCTGACTACGGGTGCTGTCTATACGGTGTTTGTTAGTTCTCCCTGTGACCTGCATGGATTTTCTCTGAAAACTTCGGTTTCCTCCCACACTCCAAAGACGTGCAGGTTTGTAGGTTAATTGGCTTGGTATAAATGTAAAATTGTCCCTGGTGTATTTGGGGTAGCGTTAATGTGTGGGGATCGCCGGTCAGTGTGAACTTGGTGGGCCGAACGGCCTGCTTCCACGCTGTATCATTAAACTAAACTAAAGCAGTTTTGTCGGCTTGCTACTGTAGAGCACAGAAACGGGCTCTTTGACACCTCTTGCAAATGCCAATTATGATGCCTAATTGGGAACCAAACCCTGTACCAATCCCCATTGCCTCTTTTTATCACCATTTTGGATCCAGTTTGCCAAGATATTTTGGATCCACGTGCTCTAATCCTCTATCTCCATGCTGTGCAGACCTTTGCCAAAGTCCATGTAAACCATATCTACTGTCCTGTCTTCATCAACTGTGGTGTCAGGGGTTATGAGGAGTAGGCAGGAGAATTAGATTAGGAGGGAGAATTAGACCAGCCATGATCGAATGGCAGAGTAGACTTGATGGGCTGAATGGCCTAATTCTGCTCCTAGAACTTATGACGTTATGAACTTTTTTTTGTTATGTTTCCCATTATAGTTCACATGCCAAAAAAACGGCCTGGTTTCATAGAGTAAATGAATTGGATTGGCCGAGACAAGAATTGGTTAATAGAATAAAGTTAACATTTTAAAATAATCCAAATGGCATAAAATATGTAAGATGTTTTATGACTGATTATATTTCTTTCCCTATCAATTAAAATAAAGTATTTTGAAAGACGCTTTTTACCTGTGTACTTTCAGGGTTATATTGTCTCAGTGCAGTCTCTATCTCCAGATACTGCACCATATTGAGATAAAAAATACATTTAGCTGTCTATTCTAAAATAATGTTCTGTTATTGTCGTTATGGAAGAGTGCAGCATATACTCCCAATCAAGTTGCCCACAATTGGCTCTTGGAGGTGAATTAGGCTGAAAATGGAGCATTTGATGAAGAAAAGCATGATAAAGCCTGGAGATTGAATGTTAGCTGCATAACAACTTGTCATTGCCTTTAATAGAGATAATAGTTTAATAAATAAATAAATACATATTTTGCAACAAAGCAAAAGTCCCGAGTACAACCCAGTCACTACTGCAACCTAGGCATTTCCTAGCTCTGAGTTTTAGTTGGACTTCATAGTGTTCAACAGCCTGATATTTGTTGGAAAGAAGCTTTTCCTGAATCTGGACATTACATTTTTCAGAATTCCATACCTCCTCCCCAATGGTAGGAGTGAAATGAAGGTGGTGTGAGTCCTTGATAATACTGGCTGCCTTTTTGACACAGTGCCTCTTAGAGATCCCGTTGAGGGTGTGGAGGTCAGTACCCATGATAGACTGGGCAGTGCTCACCACTTTTTTGGAATCTCCATTCTTGGGCAATTATGTTGCTGAACCAGGCTGTGATGTAACCAGTCAAAATGCTCTCTGCCATACACCTGTAGAAGGTCAAAAGAGTATTCGTTGTCATACTCAATTCTTTAATCATCTCAGGAAGCGTAAGCATTGAGCTTTCTTTTTGAGCGCATCCATTTGCTGTGTCCAGGACAGATCTTCAGAGATAAACACAAAATGCTGGAGTAACTCAGCGGGACAGGCAGCATCTCTGGAGAGGAATGGGTGATGTTTTGGGTTGACACCCTTCTTGGACTGATGTCAGGGGACAGGGAGATACATAGATAAGGATATGTAAGGTGTGAAACTAGGACAAATGGAACGGAGATCAAGAAAAACGTAGCTGGTCATGATCATTGTTAGCTGGGAGAAGGTAACAACAAAGCAAATAGAAACATGTAGTTGTAGACAGTAATTGCCTGGTCAGAGAACTGGGAAGGGTGAGGGATAGAGAGAGAGAGAGAGGGAAAGCAAGGGTTACTTGAAGTTGGAGAAGTCGATGTTCATACCGCTGGCGTGTAAGCTGCCCAAGCAAAATATGAGATGCTGTTCCTCCAATTTTCGCTGGGCCTCACTCTGACAATGGAGGAGGCCCAGGACAAAGGTCAGTGTGGGAATGGGAGGGGGAGTTAAACTGTTTAGCAACCGGGAGATCAGGCTGGTTTAGGCGGATTGAGCGGAGGTGTTCAGCGAAACGATCGCCAAGTCTGCACGTGGTCTCACTGATATGTAGGAGTCCACAGCTAGAACAGCGGGTACAGTAGATGAGGTTGGAGATCTTCAGAGATATGCCTGCTCAGAAATTTGACGTTGTTGACACTCTCCACCACCAACCCATTGATGAAGAGTTTTGTGGGTTCTCGGCCTCCCATTGTCTAAAGTCCACAATCAGTTCCTTGGTTTTACTGAAGTTGAGACCAAGATTGTTATTTTGGCACCGTTTGGTCAGTTGACCAATCTCCCTCTGACTTTTGTATTGTCTGTAGTTTGTCAGCCAATTTAAAGATGGAGTTGAACTGAGTCCGGCTGCACATTTGACAATATGTATGGAAAATCTTTAATGGCCCACAGCTGGTTATTTAGAAAAAACAGAGTTCTTAAACTAAGTAAAATAGCTATTTGGGTTTAACTATTTAGATAGATAAACCAAAATTGGTTTAATTATCTAAATAGATAAACCATAAATACTTAACTAAATTATCGGTTGAACTATTTGTACAGTTAAACCAAAATATTCTTGAACTATTTAAATAGTTAAACCAATTTTGGGTGCTAAATAACGTGTGGGCTTTATACAATGATTTGGCCAGAAGTTGGATAAAACAAAAAATAAATCCTTTATTTTGAGAGTTCACATGAGAGAAGAAAGCAAGGCTGGTTTAAATAGTTTTAATTCCAATCTGTTCACCTGATTTTTCTTAATTTTGTTATCAAAGCGGGAACTGATTGCAGCAAGTAAATAGCAAGTAAACAGCAGCTTCATGATTTCTATGTTTAGTTTAGATATATAGCGCGGAAACGGGTCCTTCGGCCCACTGAGTTTGAACCGACCAGCTCTCCCTGCACATTAACACTACCCTACACACACTAGGGACAATTTACATTTTAACCAAGCCAATTAACCTACAAACCTGTACGTATTTGGAATGTGGGAGGGAACAGAAGATCTCGGAGAAAGCAGACGCGGTCATGGGAAGAACATACAAACACCGTACAGACAAACACCCGTAGTCAGGATAGAACCCGGATCTCTGGCACTCTAAGCCAGTCGCCCTAACCTCTAACGCAACCATGCTGTTGCAGACAAGCAGACTCACAAACAAGACAAGAGTTTTAGTAATACACCAGAATAAGTGAGACCCGTTGGGGGTTGTGTGAGGGTGTTGCGGGGTGGGGAGGAACGGGGGGGGGGTGTGGGGAAAGGGAAAATATCCTAGCAATATAGGGCAGCGTTTTTGCGCATATTTAATTACAACGCAAACCGGAAGGGTCAAGTCTAGATAGATAAACAGTTATAGATATAAAGAAGATGGAAGATATCTATACATAGATAGATAGATAATACATGCAGAAATCTGGAAGAAGTTGTCAGTTATACAAAGTAGCAATGTTAAATACTGATCTTCATGCCGTTTTAGCCACAAAATCTGATCATTATGTTTACACGTTTGTTGTTGATTCATTGCTTTGTTAATTATTGCACTTTGCCAATTGAATCGAGGCATATCCCATTTATTGAACTGTAAATCATCTACAAGTCTACGCAATGTTTATTAATTATCAGCATCTGAGCTTTGAACAGTTGGACTAAAATTAGTAAACCTAAATCAATTAACTTTTCATTTGGCAAGGAAAAGTACATGTAATTTAGGAATATAAAAATGTATTGCTTTTTATTTCATCTATACTTAGTTTAGTGTTTTTCACCTTGTTTTAGGTCCAGTTGTTTATGTATTGGATCTTGCAGACCGTCTCATCTCAAAAGCATGTCCATTTGCTGCAGCTGGAATCATGGTGGGCTCCATCTATTGGACAGCTGTCACCTATGGCGCTGTAACTGTTATGCAGGTAAAATACAGTCCGTTGCAATGAATCCCTTTGGCTGATTACTTGTGCTAATTTATTGCAAAATAAGGTGTAAATCAAGATAAATAATTGTTTTGGGAACAGTAATTGTCTGCCAAACATTTTGTCTGGTGACAGTAAATGAAAGCTGTGCCTTTGATCAACCATTGCAGCATATTTTCCAGAAAACAAATTAGCATTCTATAATTCACTTTGTACTACCAGTTCTTCAATTCTTATTTTTATACATGTTCTTAAGTGATGCATTTGTACAATTGAAACTAAGTCGGGGTTCGGCAACCTTGTTCTGCATAGGGGCCAGGACCCATGTCTGTGAGCGGATGGCGGGCCACATCTATCACCATAGCTAATAAATGGAGGTAATAATGATACATACTAACTAAACTTTGACATATTTATATATTTAAGCAATATTATGTCTACTGAACATAGCAGTTAGTTTGAGACACTGGTATTGAAACTACCCTCACCCCTCTGTCCTAAACTTCATGCAGACCCTTTGTTACCCTCTCTTCCCCCTCCCCAATCACTCTCTCCCCTTCCTCTCCCCCCCCCCCCCCCCCCTCTCCCCCCTCCCTCCCCCCCCCCTCCCCCCCCCCTCTCCCCCCCCCCCCTCCTCTCCCCCCTCCTCTCCCCCCCTCCTCTCCCCCCCTCCTCTCCCCCCCTCCTCTCCCCCCCTCCTCTCCCCCCCTTCTCCCCCCTCTCCTCTCCCCCCCTCCTCTCCCCCCCCCTCCTCTCCCCCCCTCCTCTCCCCCCTCCTCTCCCCCCCTCCTCTCCCCCCCTCCTCTCCCCCCCTCCTCTCCCCCCCTCCTCTCCCCCCCCTCCTCTCCCCCCCTCCTCTCCCCCCCTCCTCTCCCCCCCTCCTCTCCCCCCCTCCTCTCCCCCCCTCCTCTCCCCCCCTCCTCTCCCCCCCTCCTCTCCCCCCCTCCTCTCCCCCCCCTCCTCTCCCCCCCTCCTCTCCCCCCCTCCTCTCCCCCCCCTCCTCTCCCCCCCCTCCTCTCCCCCCTCCTCTCCCCCCCTCCTCTCCCCCCCTCCTCTCCCCCCCTCCTCTCCCCCCCCTCCTCTCCCCCCCTCCTCTCCCCCCCCTCCTCTCCCCCCCCCTCTCTCCCCCCCTCCCTCCCCCCCCCCCCCCTCCTCTCTCCCCCTCCCTCTCCCCCTCCCCCCCTCCTCTCTCCCCCCCCCTCCCCCCCTCTCCTCCCCCCCTCCTTCCCCCCCCCCTCCCCCTCCCCCCCCTCTCTTCCCCCTCCTCTCTTCCCCCCCCCTCCTCACTCCCCCCCCCCTCCTCTCCCCTCCTCTCCCCCCCCCCTCCTCTCCCCCCTCCTCTCCCCCCCTCCTCACTTCCCCCCCCTCCTCTCCCCTCTCTTCCCCCCCTCCTCTCTTCCCCCCCTCCTCACTCCCCCCCCCTCCTCTCTCCCCCCCCCCTCTCCCCTCTCTTCCCCCCCTCCTCTCTTCCCCCCCTCCTCTCTTCCCCCCCTCCTCTCGTTCCCCCCCCCTCCTCTCTCCCCCCCCTCCTCTCTTCCCCCCCCCTCCTCTCTTCCCCCCCCCCCTCCTCTCTTCCCCCCCCTCCTCTCTTCCCCCCCCCTCCTCTCCTTCCCCCCCCTCTCCTCTCTTCCCCCCCCCTCCTCTCTTCCCCCCCCCCCCTCCTCTCTTCCCCCCCCCTCCTCTCTTTCCCCCCCCCTCCTCTCTTCCCCCCCCCCCCCCCCCCCCCCCCCCTCCCCTCTCCAAGGTCCGGTCCATTTGCCGCCGGATTCCTGTCCGCCGCGCCCACACAAACCAACCGCCAGCAAAGCCGCCACCTTTGAGGAGGGCGGGCCTGGCTCTGACCCCCCCCCCCCCCCCCTCCGGGTGAAGTACGGGGACGGATGGTTCCAGGGCGTACTGAGCACCAGGCATCGCAGCCGCAGCAACTGCACTTTTACATCAGTGGAACCGCGCCCACCAATCTATCTAACCTTTTGCCAAGTTCGTTGGATAATATCTGTTCCGATTTTTTTTTTTTTTTGTATCAGCAAACCGGATTGCTAGGAGCATTAAAGCAAGTATTTATGTCGCTTGCCAACAGCGTTAAACAGTCTTAAGAAGTGTAAATGCCGGAATAAAAAATACGCCTGCGGGCAGGATGGTTACGGGCCGGATCCGGCCGTAGGTTGCCGACCCCTGCTTTAAGTGGACTTAGAAAATCCCCAAAATAAAGTGATGATATATCTAGTGCTGAGGATTACTGCAATATGACTGTTCTTTCGCAATCAACGTTGACAATCTCGCCTTTTGTAATTATTGACTGAATTATCAAAATGGATAATGTGGATTTTTACATTCAGGTTGTAGGACATAAAGAAGGCCTGGATGTCATGGAGAGAGCTGACCCATTATTCCTCTTAATTGGACTTCCAACCATTCCAGTTATGCTTATTTTGGGCAAGATGATTCGCTGGGAGGACTATGTGCTGAGACTATGGCGAAAATACTCCAATAAATTGCAAATTTTAAACAGTATATTTCCAGGTAATCTAAAACCATCCAGTGGCATGTGTCCAGGTAACGTGTTTCAGCTGTGTGGCCATCTAAAGTGTCAGTTGCTCATCTATCTTAGTTGTAAAAATAAATTGCATCCTGATTAAACTTTACTAAGAAATATTATTCATATAGATTCCTAGTTCTTTCTGTTTGTTGAGAATGTGAACAGAAATCCTTCAATTCATTTTCTTTTTGGTGTTTGCGAGGAAACCAGCTCTCAAATCAATGGAATCTTGAATTAAATGCATCAAACTCCACTGTATCATCATGCTGTCCAAGAATATGTGCAATATATATATATATATATATATATATATAATATATATATATATATATATTTTTTTTTTTTTAGGGTGTAGCCAGAAATTATGCACCTTCATTATCTGAAAATATAACTGGTCCTTTTATTTGAGTGAAGTAAAACAATTTGGATTATCATTAATTAGATATTTAATTTGGTGCTATCATTACATTACAAATCCTTAAACGCCAAGATAGTTCAGAATAAAGAGAAGTCTAGACTTTAGGAGTTGGTACTAAATTGGGGTCGGGAAAATGACATAATTATTTGGCAGGAGCTCTGGAGAGGAATCTGGGAGCAACATTATTGTGGGAGTTATTTAAAGACCAGCTGAACAGTTCAGGACTGGCATAGTCCAATAACGGGGGAGGGGAGGGCAGGGATGACAATGTAAGGGAACTTTGGTTGAGAAGAGAGGTTGTCATTATGGTCAAAATGAAAAAGAAAGCATATGTAAGGTTTAGAAAGATTAAATTGGAGAGGATCTTTGAGGAATAGAAAGAAGTAGGAAAGAAATTGAGCAGGGAATTAGGAGGGCCAGAAGAAATAAAGGAATAAAAAGTATCCCAAAGCGCATCTATCATATATGATATCTATTAAAACTCTGTGTGTGTGTGTGTGTGTGTGTGTGTGTGTGTGTGTCATTTTGCATGTGAAACATATCCTCGAAAACCAGACACCGAAACTGGAACATTTTTACATATTTCAGTAGAGATTTTCCTTGAGTTTAGAAATCCACTCCTCTACTGTTGGTACATTATTTTCCTGACTTTTTAATTAAATTTGTTGACCAATCTGACCTCTTTTTAAAATCTGACCACTGCCTAGCTGCTGACGTTACAGCAATAGTGACATTTTTACATCTTCTGGTAGAAAATGTCCTTATGATTTCAAAAATCCAATCCTCTTATCAATTTGGTCGATTATTATCTAGAGATATTTACTAAAATTTATCACCAAATTGACATTTAAAAAAAATATTAAGATTGCCCAGCTGCTCACCTCACAGTGCCTTTGCACCTGGCCCAACTGCTTCCTGGCCCCGCCTGGCCTGGCCCCCCAGCCTGCCAGGTTGTTGATTACATTGTTTTTCATTGTATTGAATTGGATTATTTCTCACTTAACATCACTAATTCTTAACATTAACGTTTAATTTCAAAGACAGTTTAAAAAATATATATTTGCTGTCTTCATTGACAGTTTAGATCGGACCCGGCACTGCTCTACGACCTGAGTAGGTCCTGGGGCAAGGAATGGGAGTGAGGGGAGGAGGATGAGGGAAATAAAGACGGAGATGGGGTGGGGAGTGGGGTGGTAGAGGGAGAGGGGGGGGGGGGGTGAGTGGAGGAATGAGATGCCTCATCCCTGTCTGCCCTCTCTACCCCCCACCCACTCTAACCCCCCCCTCCCTCGCCCTCTACCTCTCTACCCTCCTTCCCCCCAACTCTACCCCCTCCCTCTCCTCTACCCCTACCCTCCCTACCCCCTCCCACCCCCTCCCCCCTCCCCCCTCCCCCTCTACCCCCCTCCCCCTCTACCCCCCTCCCCCTCTACCCCCCTCCCCCTCTACCCCCTCCTTCTCCCTCTCTACCCCCTCCTTCTCCCTCTCTACCCCCTTCTCCCTCTCTACGCCCTCTTTCTCCCTCTCTACGCCCTCTTTCTCCCTCTCTACCCCCTCCTCCCTCTCTGCCCCTCCTTCTCCCTCACTGCCCCCCCCCCCCCTCTCTAGGGATTGAAGAGGGAGGGTGAGGAGAAGGAGTGCTGAGGGATGAGGAGAAATGAGCCGCGCCTGCGCAGTTGGGGGCTATGCGTTAGTGGTGCAATATTGCGTTGAGGGAGCAGCTTGCGTTGGGGGAAAATGGGTGAGTGGCGGAATCTTGCTTTGGGGGAGCTAACCCAACGGGCCTGCACTTGGGTCTGGTATATTTTAAAGACAAGGGTAACTGCAGAGAGGGTAGGACCATTCAAAGACAACGGTGGAAATTTATGCCTGGAGTAAGAGGATGCAGGTGAGGTACAAACCATATATGTTGCATCAGTATTCACCAAGGAGGAGGAAAGTGAGATCAGTGTGGAGTGCATAATGCACTAGGCCATTTGGCGATCAACAGGACGTGGTCATGGGTCCCGTGAAGAGCATTGCATTGGATATTCCCAGGACTTGATGGGATCTGTCCCATGTTATGGTGAGACAAGTGGAATTGCTGGGGCCTTAACGAAGATATTTGTATCCTCTCGAGCCACAGGTGAAGTCCTGAAAGACTGGAGAGGAGTCAGCGTGCTCTTTTGTTTAACAAAAAGCTAATGTCATCCCACTTTTTAAGATACGTGGGAGAGAGAAAACGGGGAATTATAGACCTGTTAGCCTGACATCGGTGGTGAGGAAGATGCTGGATTCAATTATAAAAGATGAAATAGCAGCACATTTGGATAGCAGCCACAAGATCAGTCCGAGTCAGCATGGATTTACGAAGGGGAAATCATGCCAGACTAATCTTCTGGAATTTTTTGAGGATGTAACTAGGAACATGGACAAGGGAGAGCCAGTGGATGTAGTGTATCTGGACTTTCAGGAAGCTTTTGATAAGGACCCACACAGGAGATTAGTGGGCAAAATTAGGGCACATGGTTTTGGGGGTAGAGTGCTGACATGGATAGAACATTTATTAGCAGACAGGAAACAAAGAGTAGGGATAAATGGGTCCCTTTCAGAATGGCAGGCAGTGACCAGTGGAGTACCGCAAGACTCAGTGCTAGGTCCGCAGCTATTTACAATATATATTAATGATTTAGATGAAGGGATTAAAAGTAACATTAGCAAATTTACAGATGACACAAAGTTGGGTGGCAGGGTGAACTGTGAGAAGGATACTATGAGGATGCAGGGTGACGTGGGCAGATGCATGGCAGATGAAGTTTAATGTGGATAAATGTGAGGTTATCAACTTTGGTAGCAAAAATAGGAAGGCAGATTATTATCTGAATGGTGTCAAGCTGGGAAAAGGGGAAGTACAACGGACATCTGGAGTATTGTGTCCAGTTTTGGTCTACAAATTTGAGAAAGGACATCCTTGTGATTGAGGCAGTGCAGTGTAGGTTCACGAGATTGATCCCTGGGATGGCAGGACTGTCAAGCGAGGAAAGATTGAAAAGATTAGGCTTGTATTCACTGGATTTTAGAAGGATGAGGGGGGATCTTATAGGAACATATAAAATTATAAAAGGACTGGACAAGCTAGATGCAGGCAAAATGTTCCCAATGTTGGGCGAGTCCAGAACCAGGGACCACACAGTCTTAGAATAAAGGGGAAGCCATTTAAGACCGAGGTGAAAAAAAAACTTTTTCACCCAGAGAGTTGTGAATTTGCGGAATTCCCTGCCACAGAGGGCAGTGGAGGCCAAGTCACGGGATAGATTTAAGAGAGAGTTAGAGCTCCAGGGGCTAGTGGAATCAAGGGATATGGGGAGAAGGCAGGCACGGGTTATTGATTGGGGACAATCAGCCATGATCACAATGAATGGCGGTGCTGGCTCGAAGGGCCGAATGGCTTCTTCCTGCACCTATTGTTTATTGTCTAATGGAATTTATGATAATCTAGGATTTTATAAAATGGTGATCCTCGCATCAGAGGTAGAGAAGTTATGGGAGATTGGGAAATAATTTACTCTCATAGAATAGAGTGGGCAAATTGAGGATACAAAGCTTGGCTTTGGGAAGGTCATATCTTAGAAACATAGGAAAATAGGTGCAGGAGTAGGCCATTCGACCCTTCGAGCCAGCCATTCAATATGATCATGGCTGATCATTTAAAATCAGTAATCCTTTCCTGCTTTTTCCCCATATCCTTTGATTCCTTTAGCCCTAAGAGCTATATCCAACTCTCTCTTGAATACATCTAGTGAATTGGCCTCCACTACCTTCTGTGGCAGATAATTCCACAGATTCACAACTCTCTGGGTGAAAACGATTTTCCTCATCTCAGTCCTAAATGGCCTACCCCTTATTCTTAAACTGTGACCCCTGGGTCTGGACTCCCCCAACATCGGGAACATTTTTCTTGCATCTAGCCTGTCCAATCCTTTAAGAATTTTATGTTTCTATGAGATCTCCTCTCATCCTTCTAAATTCCGGTGAATACAAGCCCAGTCGACCCATTCTTTCATCATATGTCAGTCCCGCAAATCCCGGGAATTAATCTGTCAACCTACGCTGTACTCAATAGCAATAATGTCCTTCCTCAAATTAGGAGACCAAAATTGCACACAATACTCCAGGTGCAGTCTCACCAGGGCCCTGTACAACTGCAGTAGGACCTCTTTGCTCCTAAACTCAAATCGTCTTGTAATGAAGGCCAATACGCTATTAGCTTTCTTCGCTGTCTGCTGTACCTGCATGCTTACTTTCAAACGTGATTGAGCTTTGTTTTGAAGAGGCAATAACGGTGATTATTGAGGGTAGGGTCGTGGATGTTGTCTACAAGAATATTAGTCAGGCATTTGACAAAGTCCCTCATGGTAGGCTAATTGCAAAGAATAAGATGCATGGGGTGCACAGTGACTTGGTGATATTAGGATGCTATTCCACAGCTGGTGGTCTGTGGCTAGTGATCTGTGCTGGGTCCTCTGTTGGTCTGTGAGGATGGATGGGGTTTCATATCAGTTACAGAGAGGGACAGCGAAATGTTGGTTAGAGTGTCATCTGAACAAATGTGAGGTGCTGCACTTTAGTAGGTAGAATGTATGTGGAAAGTATACAGTTAAAGGCAAGACCTTTAACTGCATTGATGTACAGAAGGATCTTGGGGTCCAAGTCCATGGCTCCCTGGAAGTGGCAACACAAGTGCATAGAGTGCTAAAGAAGGCATATAGTCTGCTTGCCTTCATCAGTTGAAGTTTTGAGTAAAAGAGTAAGGAAATAATGTTGCAGGTTTATAAAACTTTGGTTAGGCTGCATTAGGAGTATTGTGTGTATTTAGGTCACCCCATTACAGGAAGCATGTGGAAGCTTAGAGAAGGTGCAGAACGGGTTTACCAAAATGTTGAAACAAAGAACTACATATGCTGGTTAATACTCAAACGGATATAAAATGCTGGAGAAGGTCTCAGCAGGTCTGTCAGAAACCATATCTACAGATTGATTGTTGTGGGGGGGGTGGAGGAAGAAAGCTGGAAAGGGAAGAGGCAGGACAAAGCATGGAAGGTAATGGGTTAAGTCCGGTTCAGAGCTTGTCAGGGAGCAGCAGAAAGCACAGAGGAGGGCAGTGAGAGAGGGTCTCACATAAATCCCATCGGAGAGAGGAGGAGAACTTCTTCAAAGTAAGCATACCGTGAGATTTTGTTGTGGTGCAGTCCAAATATAGAAACCAAGAACTACAGATGCTGGTTAATACACAAAAGAACAAAGTGCTGTAGTAACTCAGCAGGTCAGGAAGCATCTATTGTCTACTGTGAGTCTTGGATGTCCTTTATTAGTACTCCTGTTATCCTTTCTTCATATCTTTATTATCTTCAAGTGGTTGGGAAATTCTGCAAATATGTTTTTTTTTGTAATCTGCATTGTTGGATCTTTTAACTGTTCATCTTAACTTGAAGATACCTCTTCATCTCAATTCCTTATGTTGGCCCACTATCCAGTTTGGTCCACACCTGTTTGTGTTGCCATAAAGTGATGATGATTACGGAGATTCCACCATCTTTCAGAATGGAGATGACCACTCTGTTTCTGAAGTAACTTGGAAAGTAAGCCAATTAGCTGAAGTCAAGAAACCAAGTGCCTCTGGAATACTTGAATCTTTCTGCTGATGTCCCTAAAAAAGAAATGACTGTTCATACAAAGTTATTTGCACATTGGGGATGTTATGTACCGAATTCCAATAGTTAGTGGAGACTCACATGATGCTGTGAAAATGAAAATTATTTTGCCTTGTAGCTTCTTTGACCGAATGGTACTACATTTGAATATTGCAATTCAAAGTATCTGATGCTTGAAGGGGTCAGCACACAACTGATATATTTGGAAGATTGTATGGTGGGAAGAACAATGCCTACTCTCTTAACGTAACATAAAAAATATTTGGTTTCTGTCCTTTCAAATATCTGAGCTTCAATGTAAATTAGAATGGTAGAAATTTTCATTACTATGCAGATGTTTATATGATACAAAATATTAATGTTGACTGTAAATTGAATGTCGATAAGAGTAAATGGGGAATGTAGAGATATTTTATTTCGTCCACATTTATGTATGAGAATATATATGACATAGTCCTATATATGACATCATCTTCATCGGTGGGCACTCAAAACGAGTATGACTGTCCTCTCATGGAGGACACCTGTGCATGACTTTGTTTAACGTGTGGAGACTGGTGCACAGACAGCCACCCCACGGTCCTTGACAGATCTGGGTCAGGAACCAGTGGCATGGAGTCCAAGACGACCGGAGACCCTTTTCTGCTGCAGCCTTCTTCCGCCTTTCCAGTCGTTGTGATGCTCCACTCAAGTCGGCCATCATTCTCCGCCTGTTCCACCGTTGAGGTCTTGTGGATTGCTCTTTGTCAGAGATCTCCCCCTCGACCTTACCGCCATGGGTGACCCTACCAGGAGCACAGCTCCAGACGGCATCGCTCTCAGGATCTCGGGACCACTCGAGCTTCTCCACCACGACAAGGTGACAATCCACTGAGTCATAGAGTGATACAGTGTAGAAACAGGCCCTTTGGCCCACACCAGCCAACATGTCCCAGCTGCACTAGTACCTCTGGCAGCTTGTTCCATACACCCACCACTCTCATGTGAAAAAGTTACCCCTTAGATTCTTATTTAATCTTTTCTCCTTCACCTTAACCCTATGTCCTCTAGTCCTCAATTCACCTACTCTGGGCAAGAAACTCTGTGCATCTACCCGATCTATTCTTCTCATGATCTTTTACACCTCTATAAAATCACCCCTCATCCTTGTGTACTCCAAGGAATTGAGTCCCAGCCTACTCAACCTCTCCCTATAGCTCAGACCCTCTAGTCCTGGCAACATCCTCGTAAATCTTCTCTGTACCCTTTCCAGCTTGACAACATCTTTCCCATAACATGGTGCCCAGAACTGGACATAATACTCTAAATGCAGCCTCACCAACGTCTTCTACAACTGCAGCATGACCTCCCAACTTCAATACTCAAAACCCTGCCTGATGAAGGCCAATGTGCTGAAAGCCTTTTTGACCACCCTATCTACCTGCGACTCCACTGTCCAGAAACCATGCACCTGCATCCTAGAACTCTCTCTGCTCTACAACAGTACCCAGAGCCCTACCATTTACTGTGTAGGTCCTGCCCATGTTAGACTTCCCTAAATGCAACACCTCACATTTCTCTGTATTAAATTACATCAACCGTTCCTCTGCCCACCTGACCAATTGGTCAAGATCCTACTGCAATTTTTCACAACCATCTTCACTTTCTGCAAAACCATCCACTTTTGTATAATCTGCAAATTTACTAAGCTTGCCATGTATGTTCTCATCCAAATCATTGATATAGATGACAAACAGTAACAGGCTCAGCACCGACTCCTCGGGCACACCACCAGTCACATGCCTCCAGTTTGAGGAGCAAGCTTCCACCATCACTCTATGCTTCCTTCCATTAAATCAATTTTCTATCCATTCAGCTATCTCTGATCCCATGCGATCTAACCTTCCAGAGCAGCCTACCATGCGGAACATTGTCGAATGCTTGTCAAGATGAGATCTAAAATCTAGTTCTCACCTATGACGCATTTTCAAAGTTCAAGTTGCTTTAAGAGCAGCTGTCCACCAAAGCCCGTGTCCTGGTAGCATTGCAGGGCCAATCCAAGTTGTAGTCCTCTGTGCCGCTGCAGACTACATCCGATCCGCATACTCAGTCTCTTGCATCGGCATCCAATACAGTCGAGCTCCAGGCTGCTGCAAGGCCTCCCATCTTTTGCCTCGGTCCGGATCCTCAAAGTAGCCAACAAACCATCACCCTTTTCCCTGCCTGACCCATCGTTCAGCCTTTGTGCCCCGGGGCGCCTCCCACTGTCGACCTTGAGGGCACAGAAGGTAAGACCCTGGTTCCCCTTACCGCTCAATTGATCTTTATCATTTCTTGATCATGATCTTGATCATTTCTGCCAACACGGCCACCATCTTGACTCTCTCCCCCTCTTCTCCAATCCTCGGGGACAATCGGGCTGGGCTCAGCAGCTTCCCTCTCAAAGACAGGCTTCCCAGCTCTGCAGCAGGCGAGCCAGGCCTGCTTCTGAAGGATAGATACTATACTATTTACCCACTTGAGGCACCGGAGATTTTGTTCAAGTAATCTCAACACGCTTACTGTCTCTTTTCTTAAATATACTGTATGTTAAATATTATGTAAATAGACAGTTTTGAGGACTTTTATTTTTATGCTACAAATGAGTATGTTCATTAATTTTTCCACAAGTGAGGATTGCCGTTTGCATTAACCTTTTATTGCCTTACTAGTGCAAAGTTGAAGCCTCCCCATGCAGCCAATAATGCCAGATGATAGAGATCTTTCCTTAAGTAGATAAAATGTGGAATGGCTATGTTCTGATAAATTTGCCCTTTCAAATTGTTGTTGGCTGAAAGACAATGGCCCATACTTAGTCACGTGTGTGACCAAAAATATGAAAACTTTTGGCATACATCTCTTCTAATTCTGAAAGCATTACAGGTATATTGTTTGCTGTATATACGATTAATTTTTTTCGAAAGTTTATCAAGTGAAATTTTTATGTTATGCTGACAATGTTTGTTTAGAGTCGGAGGTTAACTATGCCTGGTCATGTGTGTGACCTCATACAGATGCATTTTCTTTTTCCAAACTCGGTTTTATCTTACAAACTCTGAATTTTAAAAAGCTAGAATGTTCATATCTTTAGCATACATGCACGGTAGTTCTGTAGGTGGGAAAATAGCAATGAATAAGATTAATCTCCTGCAAGAATTTTTTTAATATATTACTTTATGTGATGCCATCTGGTCACGTGTGTTACATTTTGGTTCACTTTCCAAAGAATGGCCCGATAAACTAAAGAGATATAGGCTCATAATGAGCAGAACCAAGCACATAACTGTACCTCATGCAGCTTATGTTGGAAAAGCATTTTCGACAACAGTATCAAATATAAGGTGTGCTCATGCTGCACTGGTCCTGTGGAATTGTTTGCCAGCTAAATGAGCGATGCAGCAATTATTTTCAATATTGTATGCCTGATGTAGAAAGA
Source organism: Okamejei kenojei (assembly GCA_035221665.1). Taxonomy (NCBI): domain Eukaryota; kingdom Metazoa; phylum Chordata; class Chondrichthyes; order Rajiformes; family Rajidae; genus Okamejei; species Okamejei kenojei. Next base: position 7,637,047 of record CM069145.1, on the reverse strand, counting down.
TGATAAGCTGACTGTAGATACTGTAATGCAGGTATTCGAACTATCGCGTCCAGCTCCAGCGACCTGGTTCAGTCCCAATCTCCCATCCAGTCAACATGATGGCTCAGCTGGTAGAGCCACTGCTTCCCAGTGCCAGAGATCCTGGTTTGATCCTAATCTTGCGTGCTGTCTGAGTGGAGTTTGCACGTTATCCCTCTGACTGCGTTTTTCCTCCGGGTACTTTGGGTTTCTTCCCACATCCCAAAAATGTGTGAGTTTGTAGGTTAATTGGCATCTGTAAAATTGCCCCTAGTGTGTAGGGAGTAGATACAAAAGTGGGATAACAGAACGAGTGTGAACGGGTGATTGAAGGTTGGCTTGGACACGGTTGGCTGAAGGGCCTGTTTCCATGCTGTATCTTTCAATCCATTTAATTCCCCCTGTGACAGCATGGGTTTCTGGCATTCCATCGGTACTCCGGTTTCTTCCACTTCCCAAAGACAAGAAGGTCGGTGGGTTAAATGGCTGTTATAAATTGCCACCTGTGCATAGGTGAATGATTGAATTTGGGGCTGTTAGTCTATATTAGGAAGAATAAAAAATGAGTTGTCTCTAAAATTAGTGTTAATGGTTGCCACAGACTGGTGAGCTGTCGCGCCTGTTTCTATGCTGTATGAACCTGTGACAAAGGACTTTCTTCAGAATGTTATGATTCTGGAATTAATATGTTGGAATTGTGTATCACTGCTCTCTTACAATGGGATGGTTTGCCTCTGACTTTTAATCATATTTTTAAATCTGGTGCATTATCATTTAGTTGTGATTTTTATTCATTAATATTTTCAATATTTTAGCAGGTGAATATTTTCAGTGCCATTTTGTTTTGACAGGTTTAGTGTTTGCCTTGTTTTGTGATTTTTTTTTCTTTGTTCATCCTTTTCCTATTTTTATTCTCACAGGAATAGGCTGCCCAGTTCCTCGTGTTCCTGCCGAGGCCAGCCCCCTGGCAGATCACGTGTCAGCTACTCGCATTCTTTGTGGGGCTTTAGTTTTTCCCACTATTGCTACGATAGTTGGTAAATTAATGTTCAGCAGTGTCAACTCAAACTTGCAAAGGACAATTTTGGTGAGCAGTGTTCTTGAACATAATTTAAGCTTGCATTGAAGCATATTATTATCCCAAACTGTTGGGCATAAGTTTTACACCTTGTATGTTTGTTCATCGTTATCTGTTCAAAGTTCTTGAAGATATTTTTACTGATGGAATGACTTCAGTTTTTAACATGAACATCAGCAGAAAAGGAAGCTTCTGAACATAAAAATGTCAACATTTAGTTTGGTGGTTAGCTCAAGGTCAGAAAATCTTGTCCAGGCAGAGGGGCAAAGTTCGGGATGAGACATTAAATGTAGATCATATCTGCCTTCATAGATGTAGAAGTTTTACTTGAAGGAAAGTTGTCCTCCCAATATCCAATATTTATTTATTTATGAACACAACCAAGGAGAGTACTTGGTCATTTTCTTGTTGTTTATCTTGAGGTTTCCAATGTGCAAATTGGCAAACTCATTTTGCTGCTTTGTGACTACAATTTGAATCTACAGCAGGGTCATTGAAACACCTCTAGATGTCCTGAGGTCATTTATTCACAGCACAGTTCTTAAGGATGATCTTGAGATGATAGCTCCTTCTGTCAGTCTAATGGACTCTCATACAATAAATGATTCTGTAGCAATATAAAGATTTTCCTGTGACCAAAGGAAAGGTCAACAATCCATAATCCAATGAGGTCAATTAGTCCAAGGTGTGGGAAACTCAAACAAGACTAAAGCCAATATTTAGTGCAATGTGAACAGTTGAAGCATATTATTTTGTTCCCTAGTTTTAATTTCGAGATTGACCCTTCGGCCCTTCAGCATGTCGACCTAGATGCCCCATCTAAGATAGTCCTATCTGCCTGCATTTTTCCCATATACCTCTCAACCTTTCCTATCCATGTGCCTGTCCAAATATTATTTTTGTGCCTGCCTCAACCATGTCCTCTTGCAGCTAGTTCTCTATACCCACTGCCCTCTGGATGGAAGATCCGGGAGATGTTAAGTATAGTTGTTCATCCAACCCTAAACTCAAGTTTTGACTTTAATTTTGTGTTAAGCCAGTTTACCTTTTAAAAAAATAAATAAATGGAGACCACCTTTTAAAAAATAGTTCTGGTTTGTCAATTAAGACTAATCTTATTTTTCCCAAATGCAAGGTCTCGGTCATTTCCGTAATCCACATTTTAATTGTGGGGGTTGCTGTTTTTTTCCAAAATTTGAGTATTAATTTTTTTCGCAGTTATTAAACTAATCAAGAAAGTGTCTCTGGCTTATCGTAAAGTTTGTGCTATGTTCTGATAATCCTAATATTATTAATTTTGGATCTGGGTCCAGTTGATTATTGATAACTTTCGAGATAATTTTTAAAATGTCCGTCCAAAAATGTTGCGTTTTTATACATTACAAAAGTGTGAATTGGCTTTTTGAAATTGACATTTATCACAGAGAGGGGAAATACTTGGAAAGATCCTGTTTAATTTTGTCTTTGAATAGTGTAATCTATGTAATATTTTAAATTGTATTAAGGAATGTCTAATGTTTAACGAGCAATGATGTATATATTGTAAACTTTCATCCCATGTGTCTTTCGTTATGGGTTGAGCCAGTTCATCATCCCATGCTCGTCTATATGACTCTGATGACGGGATGTCAGTATCTAAAAGGGTATTATAAATATAGGATATTAGTTTATTTGTATTGGGATGTCGGTTCAGACATTCATCAAGGATTTCTGGACCCCTAAATCTATAATCTTGCGTTTGTAATTTTACATAATCTCTAAATTGTAAATATCCCCTCAGGTTCTTATTAAATCTTTCCCCTCTCCTTAATCCAAACCTTCCTCGTTCTTCATTGTGCTACCCTGGGAAAAAGACAGTGCATTCACCCTATGTATTCCCCACATGATTTTATACACCTCTATAAACCTTATACACCTGCGCTCTATGGGATAACATCCTAGCCTGCCCAATATCTCCCTATAGCTCAGGCCCTCGAGTCTTGGCAACAGTCTCTTAGATCTTCTCTGCACTCTTTCCAACTTAATGGTATATTTGCTATAACAGTGACCAAAACGGAGCACAATATTCTAAGTTCCATCCGGCACTCAAATACACCTGGACCATTTCTGACACTTCCCTACCATTCCTTGACATCACCATCTCCATCGCAGATGATAGACTTCTGACCGACATCCACTATAAACCCACTGACTCCCACGGCTATCTTGATTACTCTTCCTCCCACCCTGCTTCCTGTAAGGACTCCATTCCCTATTCCCAATTCCTCCGTCTACGCCGCATCTGCTCCCAGGATGAGGTGTTCCACACCAGGGTATCACAAATGTCCTCATTCTTCAGGGAACGGGCGTTCCCCTCTCCCACTATAGATGAGGCTCGCACCAGGATCTCCTCCATACCCCGTAACACTGCTCTCTCTCCCCAACCCCCCCCACTCGCAACAAGGGCAGAATCCCCCTGGTCCTCACCTTTCACTCCACTAGCCGACACATACAACTCATAGTCCTCCATCAGTTTCGCCACCTCCAACGTGACCCCACCACTCGCCACATCTTCCCATCTCCCCCCCCCCCCCCCGCCTGCATTCCGCAATGACCGCTCCCTCCGTAACTCCCTTGTCAATTCTTTCCTTCGCTCCTGCACCACACCTTCCCCGGGCACTTTCCCTTGCAACCGCAAGAGATGCTACATTTGTCGCTTTACCTCCCCCCTCAACTCCATTCAAGGACCTAAGCAGTCGTTCCAGGTGTGACAGAGGTTTACCTGCACCTCCTCCAACCTCATCTATTGCTTCCGCTGCTCCAGATGTCAGCTGATCTATATCGGTGAGACCAAGCATAGGCTTGGCGATCGTTTCGCCGAACACCTCCACTCGGTCCGCAATAACCAACATGACCTCCCGGTGGCTCAGCACTTCAACTCCCCCTCTCATTCCGTATCCGACATCTCTGTCCTGGACCGCCTCCACGGCCAGAGTGAGCAACGCCGGAAATTGGAGGAACAGCACCTCATATTCCGCTTGGGGAGTCTGCATCCTGGTGGCATGAACATTGAATTCTCACAATTCTGTTAGCCCTTGCTGTCTCCTCCCCTTCCTACCTCTCCCCCAGCCCTCGGGCTCCTCCTCCTTTTTCCTTTCTTCTCCCCGCCTCCCCCCATCCCCCATCAGTCTGAAGAAGGGTTTCGGCCCGAAACGTTGCCTATTTCCTTCGCTCCATAGATGCTGCTGCACCCGCTGAATTTCTCCAGCATTTTTGGTACCTTTGATTTTCCAGCATCTGCAGTTCCTTCTTAAACAATATTCTAAGTTACCTTGCCAACTTCTTGTACAACATCCCAATTTCAATACTCAATTCCCTGAAAGTGGCGACAAGGGTAGATGAGGTGGTGAAGGCGTCTTGGTACTTTGGCCTTTATCTGTCGGGTAATTATTACTGGTACTCCAATATTTGTGCTGTACAACACTCCCCAGGCCGCTACCATTCACTGTGAAGGTCCTGTCCTGATTTGACTTCCCAAAATATAGTACCTCACACTTGTCTGAATTATCATGCCTTGGACAATTTGGGAAACTGACCAAGATCCTGCTGTAATTCATGATAACCATCTTCTCTTTCCAAGATACCACCTATTTCACCGTCATCTGCAGACTTGCTAATCATGCTTTCTACATTCTCATCCAAACCATTGATGTAGATGACAAGCAGAAATGGGCCCAGCACAGATCCCTGAAGCACATCACTAGTTGCAGGCATCCAGTCTGAAAAACAACCTTCCACCACCACCTTCTGCTTCCTTTCATGAAGCCGATTCAGTACCCAGTACAGCTCTCCCTGGATCCCTGCAATCTCACCTTCCAAAGCAGCCTACCATGCGGAACCTTATCAAAAGCTTTATATTTGTACGGTCAGTATATAGATTCAGCTTTATCCTTCAAGGTTACAAATGTTTAACCTAAACTGCTACCATTTCTGGAACTAGTACACGATAAATTTCCCAGATTTGTGCCGATGCATAGAGTACTTAAAATGGTGCTCCATTGGTCATCTGTTGTAACAAAAAATTAGGCCAGCATACATTTTTACTTAGAACATGTCTCTAAAAATGTTGGGGTGAAGAAGGGAAGACAGGGCAATATTGTTTCCTTTTAGTTAGCATAAATTTAAGCCTATAGTAAAATAGTATGGTTTTATGGAAATTATTTAAATCATATGCTTCTGGTTCTCCAACAAAATTCAGTCACTTTGATGAATGCAGGATAGCACCAAACCCACACTCGTATCCTATAGATCATCAAGTTCAGAATTTAAAATTGTGAATCTAAACATTCACTAAGTAATATATGTTTTTCTTGCTCATAGATTTAAACCTTTTTGTTCCTTGACCTCATTCTGATTTATGCTAAATCATTCTTACTGCATGCAACCTTTATTCCACGTTAAATGTTATTTTGATTTAAATTGACCCCTAAAGAATGAAAATTCAAATTGAACATTGGAAAAGGAGAAGAATACGGCTGATTGGAACATGATAATATACTTGAGCAGATTTTGAATGCGTATTAAATATTCCTGTCTGTTCATTTAACAGGGTGGTATTGCCTTTGTAGCTATCAAAGGGGCTTTTAAAGTGTACTTCAAGCAGCAACAGTATTTGCGCCAGGCCCACCGCAAGATATTGAATTTTCCAGAAGAGGAAGTATGAGAGGTCTGACTGCGGCCTGGTCGATGTGCTGTCATTCTTACTTAGCAGTTGTGCATTATAAGTTAGATTCTGTTGTTTTATGGTACTGTGGGTATGCTGCTGGTGCAGACTAATGTACACATTTTTAAAAACAAAATAAAGCACTTTCGTTTGGCTAAAACTGGCAGCAAATGCTCGCAGTGATCATTGAACCCAACAATGTGATTTGCTTTGGTTATTTTTTAAGCACTTTCTTTACAGTGATCTGGCAACGTAATATTTAATTAGTATTGCATCTAGACTAACCTTTCTGCAAAGCAGCAAATGTTATAGTTTTCAGAACCTTGCATTTTATTTTTTGCTGACTGTACAGTTTATTTTCAGAAATTGTAAATTGTCTATTGTACCTTTATGCATCACGTCCTTTTAATCCTTAGCTGTACTTTTGTGCAACACTTCCTTTTATTAAGCTCCAGCTAAATATTGTTTCTCCTATTTTATTCAGTGATTACACTATGTTCCATATACACTAAGATAAGTACAATATCATAAGTACAATGGCTTTTTCATTGTTGACAAATAATTTATTTAACTTTGTACCAGATTACTGAAGGACAATTTTTAAGGTAATTTCTGGTTATAGAGATGATCTTTACATTTTGGGTCGTGGTTGCTTTTGAAACCATTTGTGTAATGTGTAAGATTTTTATTTAGCATATGTTATTGATGACCAGAATTAAACTTGGTTCCAGGTCCCTGCTCCAAACCTTTTTCTCTTCTCTCTTACCCCCCCCCCCCCCCCACCCCAAATGTCACTGCTACCACCAAAAATACCTGCTGCATCTTTCAACATTTTCTTTTCTTTACTGTCTTTAACTGTGGCAAGGCAGTTAAATCTATTCGTAAAATACCATATCAGTGATCTTGTTTGAACATGTATTGATTGTACAGTATTCCTTATTGATCTGTAGACTTCATTGGCCAAAATGTATCATAAATAAAACATTTATAATAAAATTTCTTGATGTTTTCTCTTGCGTAGTGATGAATGGTTTTATGGATCGTAGCTGGAGGATTAGGCGAGCAGTAATTGAAGTATAGTTATACAGCACAAACAAATGTGGTCAGTTCATTGTGTGCATCTCTATTTTATGTAAACGCCTATTCCAGGGCCAGTTTATCTGCTGTCCCCAATGCTCTGCAATTATCACTTTTTTTTAAAAAGACGGAGGAAAAAAATTGTCTATGATGAAGGGTCATTGAACCAAAACCTTAACTTTATTTCTGTCTCCACAGATGCTGCCTCACCTGCTGAGTATTTCCAATATTTTTGACATAGGAATTGGACAAAACAGGGTGAAAGAATAGATTGATCATTTTAAAGATGGGAGATGTAGTAAGGAAAAGAGTTCAGGAACAAATGGAAGTTATACAATAAAGACTCTCTACCACTGATAATGAAGTGTGGAGAGAATAATGAAGGATGAAGTGTACAAAAGGGGGGCAGAGTTGGGGACAGTTTTGATGTTGATAAAACAATAGAGAAATTTGTGGTTACGTTTCAAAGTCCAATTGCTGAGACATGGAGAACTGAGAGTATTTAGTTCAAGCAGACTGGGATTTAGTGCAAAGTAGAACGATAATGTGTTGTGCTGGATAAGGGCTATTTAGTGGAAAATTAGTTAAAAATAATGAATTTGGGGCAGTGAAGGACAAATGTAATTGCCTGTAAAGAGAGCAGAAAGGTACAGCAGTATTTATAAAGTTCAGGCATGATAGGCATTTCATATTTGGGATTTAAAATGTGACAAATATATACTAGGAAAACTAGGTAAGGACTTTGTTTTCAGGATATTGGATGGCTAAAAATATGTAATTTTTTTAAAAGTGTGGTAGTGTGGTTTATATTGAGGAGCAGGGTGCATGTGATTGCTTAGGAAACCGACAGGGTGGAGGAGATTAAAGCTGGCAATTAATCCAATACATTGGAATAATTTTCAATACATTGGAATAATTTTTTGAGAATGTCCACAAAAGATGCTGTTGATGCCTACTCATGATCAAAGATGATGTACCCCATATTTCAATGAAAAATTTGTTTGTGACCTAATATATTTTAATACCATACTTTGCTATTCCTTTGTTTTCAACAGCAAATGGTTGGTTAGTGTATCAACAACTGTAAAATGTGAATTATTAGTTGCAAATTTTCATTTATTTTCTTGAAGTAGAGCTAATTAATAAAATGAATAAAATATATTACATTAAACTGCTTTATCTGTCGCTGTTTATGGAGTGATAAGTTGACAATGTATAGGACTTTTGACTGTAGATAAGCACGGTTCATTTCATTTTCCTTTCAGACAAGGGTTCCCAACCTGGGGTAGATTTTGCCTATCAGGGGGTAAATTTGTTGATTCTGGATTTGAACATTTTTTCTCATTGACTGACTGTTTGGTTCTGGTATACCGGTTATCTGTTCATCATTAGTTCATAAATAAGTGAAATAACATTGTTATGTGCTATTAAAGTTGCCTGGGGTAAACGGGACAAAAAAGTTGGGAACCCCTGCTTTAAGATAACCGTACCTTTTTATGTGAATTATTGTGTCACTTTCAGTAACTGGTAATTTATAGATTTGTTTGCATACATATCACAGAGAATTTATGCAGTGTGAAGAGGATATTTGATCTATTGTCTCTGTATTGGTCACAAGAATATTTTGCAACAGAAGTCTAATGTCTAGCAGGGACCCTGCCGCCCTGCACATCATGGCTCTTTGAATAATGGGAGATCCAAATTACAAAATCCTCTGTGCGGAAGAAAAAACTCCCCTCGTCTCCTCTCATCCTTTGGCCAACTACTTAATCTTTATTCCCAATGAATGGAAATAGTCCTTTCTTAATTTCATAGGTACCTCACAATTTCATTTACCTCAAAGAATACAACACTTATCCAATCTTTCCTCAAAACTCCATCTTTGGGAAAGAAACTTCATGCTATGCGTTTAAGGCCTAAGCGGGAGTCTGACAGGGAAATTGGACTCTCCAAAACCCCAAAAGTAATTGCCGTCTAATAATGTAAGCACAATCATTGCCCATTGCTTCCTACTAATTATCGGTCCAGTTCGACACATTCTTCAATCCAAAGGATATTTAAAGTTTTTTTTTATCAGCCTTCCATGTGGGCCCTCTGACTCACAATCCATGTTGATGACTTAAAACACACTGGCTGCAATAACCCTCCTCACTACCTCCTCAAACATGACCTTCCCTTGAATCAGTCATGTTGAACTGGTTGATACTTTCTTGAATTTGAAGGTTTGAACTATCCTCTGGAATGCATTTCAATAATGTGGTGTTAAAAGTTAAACTAGTTGCCTGCGAGCTGAACATGAGTTCCCCTCTTCTGTCATAGATGGGTCCCTCACACGTGTCTCCTCTGTGTCCCTTAGTTCTGCTCTCCCTCCCCCTCCCCGCAGATGCATCAAGGACAGTTCCCCGGTCCTCGCCTTTCATCTCACCAGCCTCCGCATCCAACACATCACCCTCTGACATGTCCGTCACCCACCACACTAATCACATCTTCCCATCTCCACCTGCCACAGAGACCGTTACCTTTCCAACTCTGATTTAGTCATCTCTTCCCACCTAAACCACCCCCTCCCCAGGTACTTTCCCCTGCAACCACATAGGCTGTGGGACGAGCATCAAAAATGTGTCTAGAAATCCATTTTCGTGACCCACGTCACGGAACTACATGAAATTTTCCGCAGATTTAGATAAAATATAATTGAGGAGGATGTCATAACTCGTCAGTGTTGCACATTAATTAATTAAACTAATTAGAAAATGTGATCGGGAAAGTACGCGCCATCTAGTGGCCAATGCCCATATTACACCATGGGTGCCTATTTCTGTATTGCAGTGCTATATAGTATAATTAAGTATAAATATATTATAAAAGTAATATGAATATAATTGTGAGGTTTTTTAATGACACTGTCCTGCTCCTGAACCAGCCTAATTAATGGGTGATGGCAGTTCTTGTGGGTTCCTCCCTTTACTGAACCCCACTGACTGCCAGTGTACAGAGTGGGGGTCACAGCCATAGTGGAGCTGGGGCAGTGCCAGTCTGGGGGACAGTCCTGCAAGGCATTTGAGGGTATGAGACGTGAATTGGCCAAGATTGACTGGCAATTAATTCTAAAAGGGTTGACGGTGGATATACAATGGAAGACATTTAAAGACTGCATGGATGAACTACAAAAATTGTTCATCCCAGTTTGGCAAAAGAATAAATCGGGGAAGGTAGTGCATCCGTGGATAACAAGGGAAATCAGGGATAGTATCAAAGCAAAGGATGATGCGTACAAAGTAGCCAGAAAAAGCAGCATACCAGAGGACTGGGAGAAATTCAGAGACCAGCAGAGGAGGACAAAGGGCTTAATTAGGAAAGGAAAAATAGATTATGAAAAGAAAACTGGCAGGGAACATAAAAACTGACTGCAAAAGTTTTTATAGATACGTGAAGAGAAAGAGGTTAGTTAAAACAAATGTAGGTCCTTGCAGTCAGAAAACAGGTGAGTTGATCATGGGGAACAAGGATATGGCGGACCAATTGAATAACTACTTTGATTCCGTCTTCACTAAGGAAGACATAAATAATCTGCCGGAAATAGCAGGGGACCGTGGGTCAAAGGAGGAATTGAGTGAAATCCAGGTCAGTCGGGAAGTGGTGTTGGGTAAATTGAATAGATTAAAGGCCGATAAATCCCCAGGGCCAGATAGGCTGCATCCCAGAGTACTTAAGGAAGTAGCTCAGGAAATAGTGGATGCATTAGTGATAATCTTTCAAAACTCTTTAGATTCTGGAGTAGTTCCTGAGGATTGGCGGGGGTAGCAAATGTAACCCCTCTTTTTAAGAAGGGAGGGAGAGAGAAAACGGGGAATTACAGACCAGTTAGTCTAACATCGGTAGTGGGGAAACTGCTAGAGTCAGTTATTAAAGATGGGATAGCAGCACATTTGGAAAGTGGTGAAATCATTGGACAAAGTCAGCATGGATTTACGAAAGGTAAATCATGTCTGACGAATCTTGTGGAATTTTTCGAGGATGTAACTAGTGGATAAGGGAGAACCAGTGGATGTGGTATATCTGGACTTCCAGAAGGCTTTCGACAAGGTCCCACATAAGAGATTAGTATACAAACTTAAAGCATACGGTATTAGGGGTTCAGTATTGATGTGGATAGAGAACTGGCTGGCAAACAGGAAGCAAAGAGTAGGAGTAAACGGGTCCTTTTCACAATGGCAGGCAGTGACTAGTGGGGTACCGCAGGGCTCAGTGCTGGGACCCCAGCTATTTACAATATATATTAATGATCTGGATGAGGGAATTGAAGGCAATATCTCCAAGTTTGCGGATGACACTAAGCTGGGGGGCAGTGTTAGCTGTGAGGAGGATGCTAGGAGACTGCAAGGTGACTTGGATAGGCTGGGTGAGTGGGCAAATGTTTGGCAGATGCAGTATAATGTGGATAAATGTGAGGTTATCCACTTTGGTGGCAAAAACAGGAAAGCAGACTATTATTTAAATGGTGGCCGATTAGGAAAAGGGGAGATGCAGCGAGACCTGGGTGTCATGGTACACCAGTCATTGAAAGTAGGCATGCAGGTGCAGCAGGCAGTGAAAAAAGCGAATGGTATGTTAGCTTTCATAGCAAAAGGATTTGAGTACAGGAGCAGGGAGGTTCTACTTCAGTTGTACAGGGTCTTGGTGAGACCACACCTGGAGTATTGCGTACAGTTTTGGTCTCCAAATCTGAGGAAGGACATTATTGCCATAGAGGGAGTGCAGAGAAGGTTCACCAGACTGATTCCTGGGATGTCAGGACTGTCTTATGAAGAAAGACTGGATAGACTCGGTTTATACTCTCTGGAATTTAGGAGATTGAGAGGGGATTTATAGAAACTTACAAAATTCTTAAGGGGTTGGACAGGCTAGATGCAGGAAGATTGTTCCCGATGTTGGGGAAGTCCAGGACAAGGGGTCACAGCTTAAGGATAAGGGGGAAATCCTTTAAGACCGAGATGAGAAAGACTTTTTTCACACAGAGAGTGGTGAGTCTCTGGAACTCTCTGCCACAGAGGGTAGTTGAGGCCAGTTCATTGGCTATATTTAAGAGTGAGTTGGATGTGACCCTTGTGGCTAAGGGGATCAGAGGGTATGGAGAGAAGGCAGGTACGGGATACTGAGTTGGATGATCAGCCATGATCATATTGAATGGCGGTGCAGGCTCGAAGGGCTGAATGGCCTACTCCTGCACCTAATTTCTATGTTTCTATGTAAGGCATCTTCCAGTCGCTTTAATAGGAAATGTAATGAGACTGCAGCAGAGGTCCCAGGTTTTAAGGGCTCATGAACCTGTGTAATTAAAGTGTCAGGACAGATCCTCCGGGTTCCCCCGTTTACTGAACCGCACTGACTGCCATAGTGGGGAGAGTGGGGGTAACGGCCATAGTGGGACTGGGGCAGTGCCAGGCTGGGTGACAGACCTGTAAGGGTAAAAGTGTTGTTTCTGATGTAAATGTCACACCCTGACCAAGAATCGAATGCTCTGATGTTTACTCGATGAGTATTCATTTTAAGCTACAATGAGCCTATATTTATGTTAGAGACATGCCTTTGCAAATGAGGGCTATTACCTTTAACCTAAAATAACCCTAAAAGTGTTGCATTGTTTGAGTATCTAGTTTGTGTGTGTGTCTGTGTATACCTGTCAAACGTGTATCTGTGGATATGTGGATGTAAGTGTGTATGTATGTGTGGATGTATGTATGTATGCGTGTGAATGGATATGTGTGCATGGATGTGTACATGTATGGCTGCGGATGGATGTGTGTGCGTGCGAATGTGTGTTTGTGTGTGTGCATGCATGGAAGTGTGCGTACGGATGGATGTGTGTGTATGTATGTGTGGATGGGTGGGTGGACTGTCACACTGTCATTCACCAGCACGCCATTATCATAAGTAATTCACTCATTGTTTAAATAATTTGACCAAATAAACAGTGAAACGATCAACATTAAAATAAAACTTTATATAATCATTTATTTCACCAATTTATTGTTTACATTACATCTGATCTTCATCTGAATATTCTTCATCAGATTCCAGTAATAGAGTTTCTGCAGTCAACACACTTACATAAATCTACATGGCACACCATGCTGTTGACATGAGCATCTTCCTTTCCCTCCATTTGATTTCTCACAGCTTGTTTTCTTGCATGAACAGTATGTTAATTCTAATAAGGTGCTTGGGGCTGGAGGCAGATCACCCCCAGTCAATGTCCAATTCACCACCTACAATTTTCCACCCATGTCCCTTTGGACTGGGAATTTGTGGAAACTGTTCCAGACATTTTGAATGTATAGCAGCCTGGTAATTTGCTCTCAGGACATGCTTTCTGAGCAAGTCAGCGGTGGGTGGAAGACGTGCCTCTGATTTTGTTAACATAAGGAACAGGTTGTATCTAGCTTCTACTTTCTCACAGCCATGCTCATACAACTTGCAAACACATTTCTCTACACCTTTCATCAATTCATCACTGACTGAATGAGCTTCCCAGCTCATGAAAGGTGGCCTGGGTAGGTGTGTCACTTGCAAGCAACGTGAAGGCATTGGATTTGGATTTTCCATGAAATGAGCTAGCTGAATCGCAGCCTGTGAGTGCAAAGATATCAAAGCTTTGGTGACAGCTGGTCCCAGATATGAGTCAATCTTTGATAGACTTATACTCCTTCTACTGTTGCCTTTTCCAGTGTGCAATAATAAGTCTACTCCAATATGTTGTGACACACAGACTCCAATCACAAACACATCTGTGTCAGGACTCCTGATTAGGATTGGGTATCTAGCTGTATCTGTTGAGGTTGATGACAAGCAGCATACTGACAATGAAGGAAAAGACGAGTGTCTGCTTCTTCGTGGTTGCACTCCAGCTCTGGTACCAAGCGAGCATTCAGTTGCCCATTGTCATTTGTCAACTCGTGACACTCCCCATCATGAGCACCAAAAACTCACATTCTTCAGGCATGCAGATGGTTTGTTCTGCCAAGTCTGAAAAAGGACATGCAAGAAATGTTTTCCATTGGTGACTTGCTGGTCTCCACTGTAGATTTTGGTGATTAAGCTCTCAGCATTCTTGATGCTATCTTACCTGTAAGTACCAACAACAAAGTGGATAACATTACTCCGGACAACAGAGGGCCAACTCAATCAGTTGTTTCAGAAGGTGATCAGCGAGCTTGCCAAATGTTGATGGAATACTTCTCAGGGACAGTTCTTGCACCATAGCCATGCAGTCTACAATCCAGATGGTCCCTGGCAGAATGTCAACTTGTGGAGATGGATGTAGTGCAGCAAAGTAACATCATATGACCATAAATACAAAGAATTGTTGTTTGAGCCCTATCATTATCTTTCTTCCTTCTAGACCTTGCTATAGTTTGATTTATTGTTGTTATGTTGCAGAAGTGACAATAACACTCTGCATGATAACCCGGGATACACTGCTGCCTTCTAATAATAGAAGATAGAATGTGTCGGAGTATTTTACATCTTTTCATGTTTTATATTATGTAAGACAATATCGACATATCAATGTGGAAATTATACATGTACGCATGTCCAAGTAGATGGGATGGCAAGTCTGCAAATGATCAAATTAGTGTTCATTATGGCACAGTGCCTACAGTGCATGTCCATACAAAACACTTTTGTGTGGACAGGATCTGAAGAGTGGAGGGGTAGAAGCTGCAGAAAAAAAAATCTCATCGTGCTTAGGTCTGCATGGACTTCAGTTTTACTGTCGTAGATAAGTTAGTTCAAGTTTAAGTGGAGGGGGAAACAGAGGCTGCAGAATAGCTAGAGAAAGAAACATCTCATAGTACTTAGGTCTGCATGGACCAATTCATAAAATGTCAACCTCTTCTTAATGTCAATGAGACTTGCACTGTAATTTACTACCATAGATAAGTTAGTTCAAGTTCAAGTTCAAGTGGAGGGGCAGAGGCTACAGAAAAAAACCCATCTCATAGTCATTAAGTCTGCATGGACTTCAATTCATAAAATTTCAACCTCTTCTTAATGAAAATAACACTTAAGTTACTACCATAGATAAATGAGTCCAAGTTCACGTACACCAATTCATTTCTACATAAACATCAACCATTTCTGACTATTTCTCACTCCAATGGAAGCCTATAAAGTGCAGTCAATATTCCTCCGTTTTTCTCCTGTGGTCGGGGCCTGGAAATGGCCGCTACGGACGGCACTATGTACAGCCTCCCCCCCCCCCGGCGGAGATGATCCAAACACACTCCGCAGCTCCGCGTTCGTGAATCGGCTGCTTCTGGTCGGAGCATTTTTACTCGGTAAGTGATCGCAGGCAGCTCCGAGATTAGATGTTAAAGACTTATTAGACTACAACAAGCTGGCATTAGTGAAAATGTTTAATTTACTTTGTTATTGATACATATAGTTTAGGCCCTCAACTTCATGAATGAATGAGTGAATGTACAGCCTCCAAATCTCATTTTTTCACATTATAAAAGGGTGCAATTAAATTAATTAAAGTCCATACAGATTAATTTTCATAAATTCTGACTTTAGATCTTACCTTTCAGTTCCAGTTGATTCACAAAGTTTCACTGGTTTCACGACTTGGCTGTCCTCTTTGTGTTGCAGCACCTCAGCAGCAACTTTGCTTTCAATGCTTTGTTCCACTTCTATCCACTTTGCTGCACATTCTTCAGACTTCTTAATGCTTTTCTCACTAAATTCAATTACCCTGCTGCAAGTTTCCACGACATGTATTCCACAGAACAACAAAGAACCTACATCGGAATCTCCAGTAAAACAGGCATCAGTAGAAGTACTCTCAGCCATGATGTGTGCTCCCTGCCTAGCTAGCCTGAAACAAAGCACGAGATTGGCCAACTGGCATCCGATTCAATGTTAAACGTGCTTTGATTGGACTAAAAATACACCCAAAATTTTAGTTTTTTGTCTAATTTAATAAAATTGTGCAAGTTTTGTTCTTGATGAGTTTCAGGGATGATTTATATAATATTGTTACACAATATGTGAAAATTTCATGTGGTTCCGTGAGTTGGGTCACGAAACTGCACAAAAAAGCTCCTCGGCCCACAGCCTAACAGGAGATGCAACACCTGTCCTTATACCTCCTCCCTCCACACTATCCGTAGACTCCAACAGTCCATCCAGGTGAGATGGAGGTTCACACGCACCTCATTTACTGCATCCAGTGTTCCCAATGTGGTCTCCTGTACATCAGAGAGACCAAGCGTTTCACTGAGCACTTACACTCAGTCCGCCAAGGCCTACTGGATGTCTCAGTTGTTAAGCACTTTACCTCCCCTTCCCTCTCCCATATGTCCTGGGCCTCATTCGTTGCCAGAGTCAGGCCACACACTAATTGGAGGGAAAGCACCTCTTATTTCGCTTGGGTTGCTTACAACCCAAAAGTATAACCGTTAAATTCTCTCATTTTAGGTTACTTCTGCGCATGCCCCCTTTTCTCCACTAAAACTCTGCTAACCAGTTCCACTGTTTGTAATGATGTTTTGATCCTCTTGGGATCACACCAACCCTAGCCAAAGATAGCCCATCAGGGAACCTCCCGACCTGAGGTCATCTGTTGCCGGCCCTGGTTTGTCCTGAACTTTTGTTGTTTCTACTTCTCCCCCCACAGTCCGTCTGAAGACCCGATATACGTCACTATCCATTTTCTCCAGGGATGTTGCCTGACCCACTGAGTTTCTGCAGCATTTTGTGTCTATCTTTAGTATAAACCAGCATCTGCAGTTCCTTTTACATTTTGCCTGTGATTATTGGTTTTATCCCT
This sequence comes from Okamejei kenojei, assembly GCA_035221665.1. Taxonomy (NCBI): domain Eukaryota; kingdom Metazoa; phylum Chordata; class Chondrichthyes; order Rajiformes; family Rajidae; genus Okamejei; species Okamejei kenojei. Next base: position 7,620,337 of record CM069145.1, on the reverse strand, counting down.
TTTCCCCTTCTTAATGATATAGTTAGCAGTCCTCCAATCTTCTCCAATGAAGATTAGGAAACGATCAGAGCTTTGTAAAATTGAATATATGTTGTGTTTAGTCCGGTGAGAAGAGGCCAGAACCCTTAATGTTTTCTATTCAGTATTTCACATTCATACACCTCACCTATGACATCCGCCCCTCTTGTGAAGGCAGCTGCAAAATATTAAGAACCTTAAAATATTCATAGACGTTTAAGATTGACATTAAGGCAGTCTATTTCAGGGTAAATGAGATTGAGAAAGTAAAACCATTGTTCAATTGTAATTCAATGGTGCAAGTTACACAAAACTAAGTTTGATGATGTAAATGGGGAACTCGATTAACAAAACAAGGAACTCTGCAAATCACTGCTTAAACACAGCAGGAGTATTATATTCAGATCTGGATAGCAGACCTTCAGAGGGATGTTAATATCAAAATAGGATCTGGAGTAGGCTATTTGGCCTTTCAAGATTTCCCTACCATTCAGTATAATCTTGGTAATACGATCTTCTGTTCCAATATGAACATTGAATTCTCCAATTTTAGGTAACTAACCTACAAAATCCCACCTCTTCCTTGTGCGCTGTTTCCACCCTTCAACCCCCTCCCCCCCCCTTACGCCAGCTTCAAATCCTTACCTCAAAACTTTGTATTTTCATCTCTGGCCTATGTCCAACCGTCTGCCTTTCAATAATCACCCTTGCATGTATTCACCTATCACTCACTCACTTCCCCACTGCAATAAGTCTAAGAGGTATCCCGAGCCAAACTGTCACCTATCCATGTTCTCCTGAGAGGCTGCCTGGCCTGCTGAGTTACTCCAGAACTTTGTGTCTTTTTTGTAAACTGGTATCTAAAGTGCCCTGTTTCTGCACCTCATCTTTTTGCCTGGGTACATTAAACCCTTCTGAGCTCATTATGGAATTCTGCTTCTGATAACTGACTTTCTCTGTTGATATCAGAATTGGCCAATTTTGGTGTTATCCAACTGCATGATATTTGCTCAGTCTTTCTCCCCTCTCTTTTAGCATTCTGACCTTCATTTACACATGAAGGCCCAAGTCTGTCTCTTAACCGCATAAGATATCTGAACATTCAGTAATCCTTAAAATCGTTAGTCCCTTTGAGTGGGCAGGAAGGATATATTTGTATAATTTGTTATTGGGTTTGAGCACAGTTATCTGTGCAATGCACAATGATGTAGCAGTTTGAAGGTGCTGGCCGTCTTCATGCAAAAATGTTCAGAAATTGTTGCCAATATATATCAAGCTGCCTGAGGAAGTGTTAGAGCCGGTACAGTAATGATATTTAAATTACATTTAGACGGTACATGGATAGGAAATGTTTGGAAGGATATAAACCAAGTATAGACAATTAGAACTAGCTCAGTTGAGTAACTTGATCCGCATGGGCGTGTTGGGCTGAAGGACTTGTTTCTGTGTTGTTAGCGCTATATGATAAAACTAAGAGGGCCCCTGGAAAAATTATTTTGACACATTAGCTGCTCTAATGAAAATAGAAATGTTGATCATGTTTGGTTGGAAGTGAGCTACTGGTCAATCTTTTCATCATAGAATATATAATAAATTGTACCTTCCTTCCCATGCAAGAGCACCAAAGAAGTGAAATTTAAAACACAACAGGCATGGACTTTCATCATCCTATTTTTAAACTATTTTGAACGAATGTTGGCTGAAAATAAGTATTGTGGTGAATGATACAACCAAGGATATCTTATTGTGTAGGAAGGAACTGCAGATGTTGGTTTAGACCAAAGATAGACACAAAAAGCCGGAGTAACTCAGCGGGACGTGCAGCATCTCTGGAGAGAAGAAATGGGTGACGTTCTCAGACTCTGACTAAAGTCTGAAGAAGGGTCTCGACCCGAAACGTCACCCATTCCTTCTCTCCAGAGATGCTGCCTGTCCCTATGAGTTACTCCAGCTTTCTGTCGTCTAGCAAGGATATCTTATTGTTGGGCATGTACTCCTAATTGAAGAACAGTGCACTCAGGAAAACAACTTTGTGATATTGAAAGTCACTAATTTCCACGCAAGAAAGAAGCCAAAGCATTCAACGATGGAGGACTGGGGTTGGCTTTACCACTGCTACAATCAGTGAGCACTCCAGTCCGATCAGATGCCATCTTCTGGGAGTTGCTGATCAGGGAGCGGTCTGGAAAGCACCCACAGGGTCAATTTGTAGGTTAATTGGCTTCTGTAGGATAGAAGGGCCTGTTTCCATGCTGTATCTCTAAACCGTCAGCAGATTTTGAATTTCTGTGTTAAACTGAATTCCCAAAGTTGGTATCACTGTGTTCTTGCGTGAAATGTCATTACAGCAGCAAAATCTAGGCCATAATATCTCAACAATCAGCAGTCGCAAGATGTTACTTATGGAGTAGCATAAAGTAGTGCAAAACCTCTTATATAATTTAAAGTGCACTTTAAATATTTACATAAAAGACAACAGGAGGATGGCCAACAGTAGTATTCTGTTTCAAGTTGTATTTATTTTAAGATCAGGTGAAGCAACGATGTGAGCATGAACATGATTAAGCATTTGCACCCTTTTTTAAAATTTGTAAATGTTTTTATCAGGTGCAAAATATTGCAGTGCCATGCATGTAAAAGTGGTTCCATTTTATAAAGAGCATGCTTCATAAGACGGCCTTCTCGATGTGAAATAATAACAATAAAGACAAATCAAATCAACTAAAAGTTAGTTTTATCTGTGAACATTCATATTACTCACAGAATTTGCATTGGGACTGGAAAATATTAGTTTACACATTTCCATCAATATAATTTTACAATAATTCCTTGTGTAGAGCATATACAATCCATGCACTATTTCTGCCATTAAGGGCAATTTTCTACTTGGTTAGATTAGATTAGATTAGATTCCTTTATTGTCATTCAGACCTTACGGTCTGAACGAAATTGTTACCATACAGTCATACATATAATAAAAACAAAACACACAATAAACACATATCCAACATCCACCACAATGAGTTCACCAGGCACCTCCTCACTGTGGTGGAAGGCAAAAGTCTTAAGTCCCTGTCTTCCTTCCTCCTAGTTCTCCCTCTGCGCTGAGGCGATCCAGGCCACCGCCGCCGCTGGAGCACCGCAGCTCTGCGGGCCGCCACCGCCGCTGGAGCACCGCAGCTCTGAGCTGGGCCGCCGCCGCTGGAGCACCGCAGCTCTAAGCGGACCGCCGCTGGAGCACCGCAGCTCCAAACCAGACCGCCGCTGCCGCTGGAGCACCGCAGTTCTGTGGCCGCCGCTGCCGCTGGAGCACATTTGATTAAAGTGAGTTATTGATAGTAATTTCTTAACTCAATGTTCTGCTTTGAGCCTCAGCGGCACACTTCAGTAATCCCGCACTATTACTGCTTTCAAACTCTGGTATGAATCGCACGTTTGAAACAAACTCTGCAAAATTGTCTAATCAGCCTGCAGATGGATTGTAACAATTTTGTAACAGTTCACGGTTTTCATCACATTCTGGAATGTGTTCATGTAGTTGCACCAAATTGTTAACAGCTTTGTAAAATTGGCAGCTACATTACTCCAGTAACTGAAAGTGAAAGAAGGATCAATATCACAAGAACGCTCTATTGCCTGCTCAAAACAAAATATTGCAGATATTGAAATTCTGAAGAAAATGCTGGAAATGTTCAACTTCAGTGTTTCACATCAATAACATTGGACCTGGTGAAGTTAGAGTTGAAAAGAGGTACGCTACTGTTTTTAATTCACAAATGTTAAGGATAAATCTAATGCAACCCACATCTCACAAATCTAATGCAACCCACATCTCTTCTATAGTGGTTTGGATGTACAGTTCTGCTGCTCAGGGCACATGCTAACATCTACTGCACCAGAAGGGTATCTTTTAAATTCCTTTTGACTGAAAACCTTTCTGAGTAAGTGTTTAGGGTGTCCAACTTTTCCATCCTCATGCATATTAGATAAGCAAATGAAATGGGATCCCTTGTCACTCTAGTCAAACTGAATTACTATCAGCTTTCTACATTATTGGATGGATTGCTTTTGTTTCAATCATCTTTAACTGGTTCTAATCTTATCCTGTAAATTTGTTTACCTTTGTTTTCACGATGCATATTGTTTCTACTAAGCCACTTTTGTAATTTAAATGCAATATTCTTTTTTTTTAAATCATACATCTGAGCTTTAAACTGGTACCTATTTTTCATATCCTTTTGTGCTGCTTCAAGATTTTACTATAATGTTACATATTATTTAAAGACAGTTTAAACTAAAGCACATTAAGCAATGATATGTTCAAGCAGATTTATCATGGTTGTCAGTAATTAGATGATTTTTCCATTAAAAAAAAACATAACTGAGTATGCAGCTATAGTAACTTAATTAGTAAATTGCTTAATACATGTGTAGTAAGATTTAAGAATGAATTGTAGATTTTTTTTCTTACAAAATGGCAATTCGCATCCAATTTATAATAAAATATTGTAGTTACATTTTGGAATTTTACCATCAATCTCAGTGGGAATCATAATAAAACATTAATGTGAAAATATATTTCAAAATGAAAACAAAATAAAATTGTGAAGTTCTAGCTGTCATTGTCATCCCAAGTTGATGTTCTTTATTTTAGTCCAGGAATGAAAGCTTGATTGCAATTGATTTCAGCATCATTACAGTTGGAGGCAACTATAGGCAGTTGAGCTGGTATTCGTGTTCTTCCTTGTTGCCAAGTTACATCGGTTGGGATGTGTTTTGGGGCTAAAGGCAAGATTGGACTCAGTACACAAGATCCTAAAGCAGCTTAGCCATCTATCACTACCCACCAGTTCCACAATTACGTTTGATCATGGCCTAGCTTTTACATCAACCCTACTCTCCTGCTTGTTGGTATTGGTTTATTTTTTGTCATGTGAACCACGATACAATTAAACATATTATTGTGCATACTATCCAAGCAGACAAACCATACACGAGAACAATCATTCCATCAAGTACAACAGGCAGTCAAAGCGAAGGAAACAGAGTGCAGAATAAAGTGACACAAGGAACTGCAAATACTGGAAACTTGAGCAAAACACAAAGTGCTGGAGTAATTCTGCGGGTTAGGCAGCAATTCTGATGGGACTGGGCAGGTAGTGTTTTGAGTAAATATCCTTCAGATTGATGGAAAGGTTCCAACCCAAAATGTCCATTCCCACCTGACCAACATTTAGTATTTAGTATTTTGGGCAGAATATAGTATTACAGCTCCAGTGACAATACAGATAAAAAGGTGCAAGGGGAGTAATGTGGTAGATTGGGAGATCGGAACTACCCCTTGAGCTTATGAGAGGTTCATTCAAGATTCTGACCATAGCAGGGAAGATGCTAGCTCCTTCTCGTACTCTGATGTCAATGTTTGTCACGTCCACTCGGGTGGTGTCATCTGCAAACTTGTACATGGAGTTAAAATAGAATTTAGCCACACAGTCGTGAGGGTAGAGGGACTATACTAAAGGGCTGAGGATGCATCATTGTGATGCACCGTGGTTGAGAATTATCATGCAATGTTTTATCGCCTATCCGTCCTGATCATGGTCTATGGGACCAGGAAGTCGAGGACCCAGTTGCAGAGAGAGCTGCTGAGACCGAGGCGAATGGAGGTGAGTTTGGTTGGAATTATTGGATTGAAGTCAGAGCTATTGTCAATATAAGAGTTTAGTGTCGGTGTCCTTGTTATCCGGAAGTTCAAGGGATGAATGTAGAGCCAGGGAGATGGTGTCTGCTGTGGATCAGTTGCAGCAGCAGGTGAACTGCACTGGATCAAGGCTGCCTGGGAGGCTAGGGTTAATGTATACCATGACCAGGCTCCTCATGATGGTAGAGGTTAGACACACCAGGTGGTAGTCATTATGGCTACCATAATTATGGTTTTAATCCAAAAAGCTTTTAAGATGTAACTAGAGTAAGTCAGTGGGACCCGCTGGACCCCTACGCAATATTCCACCTCTTCACCAATTCCAATATTGGTGGCCAGTGGGGCGGGAGGGGGGGTGCTTTCTGGAGCGCTAGGACGAGTGTTGTGGGCCGAAGGGATGGTTTCCAGAGGGCTAGTATGGACATTGTGGGCCGAATGGATTCTTGGGCTGGCAGCTCAGTCACTCAGGCCTGGTGGGCTGGCAGCTCAGTCACTCAGGCCTGGTGGGCTGGCAGCTCAGCCACTCAGGGCTGGTGGGCTGGCAGCTCAGTCACTCAGGGCTGGTGGGCTGGCAGCTCAGTCACTCAGGGCTAACAGGCTAGCAGTTCACTCACGGCTATTTCTTGAAATTCCATTTCTGCTCTTGAACATTCTTGCTTCTGCAATTGATTTTGTGTTCTGGTTAATGGTACAGTTTGACTGTATAATCACGAAGAGAGAGTGGTCGAGAGCGATGAGAGGGGAGAAGGGAAGATGAGACTTTTGATGGGAAGTACAGTACAGTTATTGTAAGGTGTAATCTTAAGTGTAGGTCAGATTCACCTGCCGCTCTTCTTACCTGCTCTGATTCACTGGTGCTCATGATGTGGTCACCTGTATGTGGGGGTAACAAAGTTGAGCAGGCCTCTGTTTTGAGGAGCAACTTGGCTCTGTCCACATTGGCCATCTGTAGCTCCTGGTTGCTCATCATTTTAAGTCTCCTTCCTGTTCCCACACTGATCTTCCTGTCTCTGCCTTCTCCATTGCTATGGAGGTTAAGAAGATCACATTTTCCAGTTTCAAGTAACCCTCAAACCCTGGTGTGTACACACACACACACACACACACACACACACACACACACACACACACACACACACACACACACACACACACACACACACACACACACACACACACACACACACACACACACACACACACACACACACACACACACACACACACACACACACACACACACACACACACACACACACACACACACACACGTCAATCTAGTTTAGTTTAGAGATACAGCACGGAAACAGCCCCTTCAGCCTACCGAGTCTGCGCAGACCAGCGATCCCCACACATTAACACTACCCTACACACACTAGGGATAATTTTACATTTATATCAAGCCAACTAACCTAAAAAACCTGTACGTCTTTGGAATGTGGGAGGAAACCGAAAAAAAAACACACGTCACGGGGAGAATGTACAAACTCTGTACAGACGGCACCCGTAGTCAGTATCGAACCCAGGTCTCTAAGGCAGCGACTCTACTGCTGTGCCATCGTGTGGCTCTTCGCTTTATTCACCGTTCTCAACCCCTGCTCCTCCACCACTGTCCATCATCACCGTTCATCTGGTTCCTACTATCACCTCTACCTTGCCCCCTCCTCATTCTGCTACACTAAGGCAATAATTTCTCCTGCTGAGCATAGTCTGCAAAGAAAAAAAGAAAAATTAGGCTGTGTGAAATATGATCTTCAGGAGGAAACAGATCCAGCAAAGAATACTAGATAAAGAAATTTTATCCCGCTGTCTCATTATCCACAATGTTAGAATGAGAAGAAGGGTTTCTATTTCCCCTCTGACATAGATAACTTGAAACCTAAATCCATTACTATAAAGCCTTTAACTATTCTATGTGTAATCTTCATTATCTTTGAATACAAACCCATGTATTTTGGAGACACTCTAACCTTTTAGTTCAAGAAATTGTGTACTTCCAGCAAAACGGCAACCTCTCATTGAAAGGGTTAGCGTTGGTCACCAGGTGTATATGACAGTATCAATTGTCACAAATGAGAGTCGTGTAAAAGTTCAGAACCGCCTTATTTTCAGTGACAGTGCACACCGATGTAAACCTCTGAAGATGTTAAATAGCCGTATTTTGGAACCTTGAATCCCGCTCCAAATACAAAATTGTAGCAGCACCTGCTGGTGCCTTGGGGTAGTCAAACCCTCGGATTGGCTACTCCAGTCACGTGAGCGCGGGGAGCGGGTTTTGCGCGCTTTTTGTCGAGTTCATTCATTCCAGCGTCACACTTGTGGGGGCAACATCATTTAGTTGGTTGTCTTACAGACTTGTGTTATTCATTGTTTTACCGTTCGTAATAAAGTTAATTGAATTAACTCACAGTCTTGACTCCGCTAAACTGGTGACCCCGACCCGTCCAATTGTTATTGGACGCCGACAATGCAAGCTGCCGCCGTTCCCCACACTCACCAGAACGCCGTCGGCCTCGAGCTGCCGGTGTTCGGGGCCGAACAGCAGGTTTGGTTCGCCCATGTGGAGGCGCAATTCCACCTCTGTAACATCGTGGTGGACGGCACAAAGTACTTCCATGTTGTCAGCGCGCTCATGCAGGAGGTGGCTTCGCGGTTATTGCCTGACCCACCGGCACTCGCTAAATATGAAGGCCCCAAAGCCCTCATCCCTCGCACGTTGTGACTCAGCCGCCGACCTCAATGCTTGCCCTGATGATTGGCCACCGTGGGCTCTCCGGTACACGCCCGGCCGCGCCGTCTTCCATCGGACAAGCTGCACATCGCCCGGGACGAGTTCCAGTAATGGAAGACATGGGCATCGTCCGATGCTCGGACATCCCCGCTACACATGGTCCCCAAAGCATCTGGGGGGTGGAGACCATGCGGGGATTACCGGCGTCTGAACAGCATGAAAACTGCAGACCGCTACCCGGTGTCCCACATCCAAGACTTCTCTGCTCACCTTGAGGGTGCCGCTTTCTTCTCGAAAGTCGACCTCGTCTGGGGCTGGAATCAGATTCCCGTTCACCCGGACGACGTCCCCAAAAGCGCCACGTTCGGCTTGTTCGAGTGGCTACGTATGCCCTTTGGTTTAAAGAACGCAGCGCAGGCATTCCAAAGGCTTATGGGCAGGGTCGGGAGGGATCTGCCATTCGTGATATCTACCTCGATGACATCCTGGTCGCAAGCCCCACCCAGGAGGAGCACATCGTCCACCTGCGGACCCTTTTCCAGTGCCTCCTCGAACACAGCTTCGTGATCAACCCCGCCAAGTGCCAGTTCGGCCTCCGTTCCATCTCCTTTCTGGGGCACAGCGTCACACCTCAAGGGGCCGCCCCGCTACCCTCAAAGGTGGAGGCCATTCGGCAGTTTCCCCGGCCGCGCACGGTAAAGGGGTTGCAGGAATTTGTCGGTATGGTGAATTCCTATCACCGTTTCGTGCTGGCAGCTGCCAACATCATGTGCCCCCCTGATCCAGTGCCTCGAATGGTTCTCAGAGGCAGACGCGGGCGTTTGAGGATGCCAAGGCCGCCCTGGCCAACGCGACCATGTTGGTCCACCCGCGGGCCTCAGCCTCAACGGCTCTCACCGTGGACGCCTCGGACGCAGCTGTGGGCGGCGTTCTGGAGCAGGTCGTCGATGGCTGCTGGCGGCCGCTGGCCTCTTTCAGCCGTCAGCTACGAGCTCCCGAGCGCAACTACAGCTCCTTCGACCGAGAGCTCCTGGCGTTGTACCTGGCCATCAGGCACTTCTGCTATTTCCTCGAGGGTCGCATATTGACTGCCTTTACCCACCACAAACCCCTTACCTTTGCCTTGGGTAAGGTCTCCGACACGTGGTCCGCCCGCCAGCAGCGGCACCTCGCTTATATATCCGGGTTCACCGCGGATGTCCAGCACGTCGCAGGCAAGCTCAACACCGTTGCTGACGCCTTTCCCCGCCCTAGCCTCCATTTCGGCCGTAGACCATGGCGTGAACTACGACGAGCTGGCTGCGGCACAGTGTGCGGACGCTGGGATGGCGGACTACCGCACCGCTGTTTCTGGCCTCCAGTTGGCCGATGTCCCGTGTGGAGCTTCAGGCACCGTGCCCCTTTGCGATGTCTCCACGGGCTGGCCTCGCCCCATCGTCCCCACAAGTTGGCGTCGCCGGGTGTTTGATTCCATCCACGGGCGGGCCCATCCATCCACACGGGCGACCTCTGCACTGGTGGCGGCCAAGTTTGTTTGGCACGGGCTCTGCAAGCAGGTGGCGGCCTGGGCCCGTGCCTGCCTTCCCTGTCAGGCCTCTATGATCCAGCAGCACGTGCGGCCTCTGGTGCAGGATTTCGACGTCCCCGCGGGCCATTTTTGCATGTCCACATCGACCTGGTGGGCCCGTTGCCGATGTACCACGGCACCAGGCATCTACTCACCATCGTGGACCGCTTTACGAGGTGGCCGGAGGCTATCCCGCTCTCGGACACCTCCGCCACGGCCTGCACTCGGGCCCTGGTGGCCAGCTGGATTGCCCGGTTCGCGATCCCGTCAGATATCTCCAGCGGGTCTACGAGGGGCCGTGTCGGGTGCTGAGGTCCGGTGTCGCCACCTTCACCTTGGACGTGGGTGGCCGGGAGGAGTTTGTCTCCGTCGGCCGTCTCAAGCCCGCCCACATGGACGTGGACAGCCCGGTGGTGGTCGCATTACCCTGACGTAGAGGTCGTCCGCCGGCCGATCCCGCTGCACCGGTTGTGCCTGTTTCCCCCGACCCGGTCGTACCCGTTCTTTCCACCCCATTGCTGTTTCCTGTTCCCGTTCGACCAGTCTCCCTTGTCACTCCGCCCCCTTACGGTCTCCTGGCCCTGTTCGGTCTGTCCCAATTGTTACGCCCGCCCAGCCTCTGCTGACCACGTGTTCTGGTCGTTGTGTCCGGGTCCCTGCTCTGTTCCGTACCTCGGGTTCTGGGGGGGGGGGGGGGTTCCTGTAGCGGCATCTGCTGGTGCCTTTGGGTAGTCAAACCCTCGGATTGGCTACTCCAGTCACGTGGGCGCGGGCAGTGGGTTTCGCGCACTTTTTGTCGAGTTCATTCTTTCGAGCGCCACACTTGTGGATGCAACCTCATATAGTTAGCTGTCTTATAGACTCGCGTTATTCATTATTTCACCGTTCGTAATAAAATTCATTGAATTAACTCACAGTCTCGACTCTGCCAAAAAGTGATCAATTCAATGTCATCCCGAGGAGTGTGCAGGAAGGAACTGCAGATGCCGGTTTACACCAAAGATAGACACACAATTCTGAGTAATTCAGCAGGACAGGCAGCATCTGTGGAGAGACGTTTCGGGTCGAGACCCGTCTTCAGACTGAGAGTCAGGGGAGAGGGAGACTAGAGATATGTAGAAGTGTAAGGTGTGAAAACAACAGATTAAAGTAGACGATGATCGTGGAAATGCAGAATGGATCATTGTTAGCTGAGAACGAGGCATACAATCAGCAAAATTAAACGAGGACCGTGGAACTAGTCATAGAACAAGGGTGGGGGAGGGACGGAGAGAGAGGGAAAGCAAGGGTTACTTGAAGTTAGTGAAATCAATGTTCATACTCCTGGGGTGTAAGCTGCCCAAGCGAAATATGAGGTGCTGCTCCTCCAATTTGCGTTGAGCCTCACTCTGACAATGGATGAGGCCCAGGACAGAAAGGTCAGTGTGGGAATGGGAGGGGGAGTTAAAGTGTTTAGTAACCTGGATGATGTGGATTTAAGCTTTCACTTACATATTTGAGCATCTCCAATCTTGTATACTGTCATTGCACCTGCAGTAATCAAAGCATTAGCCTTCTGTTGTTGATACAGCCAATGTTATTGGGTCGAATGGCTTTGAATCATGTTGAATCCAGTAGCCTTTTAGAGAAGGATAAGGCAACAGTCTATGTCAGCATTAAATAAACTGAAACAAATCTCAAGGATAAATTCTCAGATTAAAGCATAAAGTCTGCTACATATTGACACACCAAGTGTAACAGACTTAATCTAAAAATGTAATAGTCCCATGTCTTTGGGGTAAAGTCTTATTTGCAAATAGCAGCTTGAGAGATACCCTAAACCTAAATAATCCATCTTATATTTCTCAAAATCAATTAATTCTCGAATTCAATTAACTTATGCCATTGACATCGAGATATTGTATGTCCTTCCTTCTACAATCTCCTAAACTGGCGCTGGATTTCAAACAAATATTTAAACAACTATTTCAATTCTATAATTTATCCTGGCTTTGATATTTCTTTATTCCAGCACAATGTCAAATAATCTTAGCTCCAAGCACAAGCTCTTAAAGGGGGGTAAACTTTGTGTACTTTTGTAATTTCCTGTGAAGGTTTTGCATGATATTTTTCCATACGTTTGGCCGTGCCAAAAAAAATCAAATGATTTATGACTTCAAAATACAACAATTTGTAAACGGTATCACCATGGTGCATTAAGATGAAACCCAATCTACTGATGATGGACATCGCCAGCACTCCTGTCAAAGGGGCAGCACATGTGCCCAGAATTGGAAGTAGCTGCTTGTTCTGTACCACACATCCTTCCCTCATAGAGATGGAATGGAAGTGTAGATGTCGCTGCATGTGTGATCCTCATTCCAACCAAAAGCAACACACACTCATCTCTATGTTGGACCTTTATCGCTGCAGATTCTTAGGTCATGCCTCCCACCCCTAAGCAGCACCATCACTCTGCAGAAGGAGCAGGCTGGTGAAAATTAACACGATGCTGTCGCATTGCACACCAACAAACTTGAGGTTCAGATTAGTTTATTGTCACACACATCAGGATGCAATGAAAATTCCTTGATCACACGAAGCTCGTAGAGTAAACCGTTTCATGGTCGATTCAATAAATACAGTAACAAACACAAAACAGCAGAATGGGTGCAAAGATTGTAGTGCAATCTGAAGTTGTGCAAAAATAAATTGTAATTGCAACAGAGTACATGGCAGCATCTCTGGGGTGGGAGAGTGGCTGGTCACCTCTTGCTCAGCAGCCGGTGTATTATATGAAAAGGCACCAGATATTGTTGGCTGTGGCTAAAACAAAGGTATGTGAGTGGGATAGTTTGCTCATCAGTACTGTTCCAGAAGATGCTGATGAGGGCTATGATGGAGGTGCCAGCATTAAAAGCCAGATGTAGATGCATGCGGTCAAGAAGAAGCAGCTTTTCTCCAGCCTGGCTCCAGCCAGTTGGGGAACATGGAGTCGGAGGTCAAGCAAGCCTTAGTTGTAAACCATTCATAAAGTGTGATCGGTCAGGTTTTACTTCAAGTCAATAAGTAATTTATACATTCCCCTTGACATTTTTTTTAATGACAAATGACAATAGTAATGTTTGAACACTACTATTAATTTTAAAAACATGTTAAATTATAAGGAGTTCGATGACACTTGCAAAGCGGGAGACGATGAGGCTTCGTCTGTTGTGAGTAACTATGTGTTTTTTAACCACCGCGTTCTAAGTTTCAGTGGTGATGCTGGCAACTGTTTCAATTGTGGAATAGTCAGCTGTGCAAACCTTAATCTCCACTCTTCTCTGCTATGTTATGGATTTATCTGAATGTTAATTTGAATCCTTGTGAGCACAGACCCTTCTAATGGAATCATGGCTTTGAGCTGATTTGTTGTTTGGCTGGAATCAACAGCGGTAAGAAATGTGTAGTTGAACGATTTAGGTGGCAAACGAATGTTCTGCCCCTCAAAATGGGGACAGCGACTGAAGATCAAAATTCAATATTCTGGGGACGGCCCATTGCTTCCACATTTATTACATACCTGGGTGTGGGGGTCTGTGGATTATTCCTCAAAGGAATTTGCAAGGTACCAGGTTGGCCAGATACTTCCCAGGTGAGTGTCCAGGTGGGTCACAGGAGAGGCTGTTGGGGGGCAGGAGGTGAGCAGGGATGGAGGGGGAGGGGGAGTGTTATGTAGTTACCTAAAATTGGAAAATTTGCTTTTAGTTTTGGTTTTAGAGATACAGCACAGAAACAGGCCCTTCGGCCCACCAAGTCCGTGCCGACCAGCGATCCCCGCACACCAACACTATCCTACACATACTAGGGACAATTTACAATTGTACCAAGCCAATTAGCCTACAAACCTGGACGTCTTTGGAGTATGTCGTACCCGATAGCATGAACATCCCATGGGATATCTGATGGGTTCTAAAACCAAGCGGAATATGAAGTGTTGTTCCTCCAGTTTGTGTGTGGCCTCACCCTGGGCAATGGAGGAGGCCCAGGACAGAAAGGTCAGTATGGGAATGGGAAGAGGAGTTAAAATGGTCCACAACTTGGAGATCCAGTAGGCCTTGATGGACCGAGCATAAGTGTTCTGTGAAACAGTCGCTGAGTCTATGTTTGGTCTTGCCCACTGTATGTATAGGAAGCCACATCGGGAACACAGGATGCAGTAGATGATGTTAGAGGAGGTGCAGGTGAACATCTGTCTCACCTGGAAGGACAGCTGGGGTCTCTGGATGGAGGGGAGGGTGGAGGTAATAATGACGGTCGTAACATCTGCTGCGGTTGCAGGGGAAGGTACTTGAGGAGGGGGTGGTTTGGATGGGAAGGGATGAGTGAACCAAGGAGTTGTGGAGGGAGTGGTCTCTGTGGAAGGTGGAAAGGAAAGGTGGGATCACGTTGGAGGTGACAGAAATGTCAGAGGATGATGTGTTGGATGCGGAGGCTGGTGGGGTGAAAGGTGAGAATCGGGAACTCTGTCTTTGTTCTGTTTGGGGGGGAGGGGGATCGAGTGCAGAACTACAGGATGCAGAGGAGACGTGGGTGGGGGATTCATCTTTGCCAGCAAGAGGGAAATCGGATTTACTAAAGAAAGACGACATCTCGGATGTCCTAGAATGGAAAGCCTCATCTTTGGAAGTGATGCGGCAGAGACGGAGAAATTGAAAGTAGGGTATAACATCTTTGCAAGAGGCAGGGTGGGAGGAAGTGTATTCCAGATAACTGCGGGAGTTGCTATGCTTGTGGTAGATGTTAGTCGATAGTCTGTTCCATGTGATGGAGGCAGAGATATCGAGAGGGGCGAGAGGTGTCAGAGAGAGTCTAAGTGAATTTGAGTGCAGGATAGAAGTTAGTGGTAAAGGTAATGAAATCAACGAGTTCTGCAGGATGCAGTGGTTGAAGTAACGGAGAATCAGATGGAGTCAGTGTACGTTTAGAATAACTACTGTTCAATGTAACTGAGAAAAGGCATATTTCTGTCCTGGGCCTCCTCCATTGCCAGAGGGAGGCCACACACATCCTGGAGGAACAGCACCTCATATTCCCCGTGGGTAGCTTACAATCCATTGAACTACATAACACTCCCCCTCCCATTTCTCCCCCATATACTCTCTCCCCTGTGCCCACTGGACACACATTTATTTCATCCCTCCCCCTCCATTTCTGTATACATTCCTTCCTCTGGCTTCATAATTCACAACTCTTCAATTCTTTTGTCTCATGCGTACTGTCTGTTAAATCTCTGGCCTGTGTCCAACCATCTGCCTTTTAAAAAACCCTCCTTACTGGTATCAACCAATTTATCGACTGACATCTATTATAAACCCCACAACTATCTTGACTACACTTCTTCCCACCATGCTTCCTGTAAAGACTCTATCCCCTACTCCCAATTCCTCCGTCTACGCTGCATCAGCGCCCAAGATGAGGTGTTCCATACTAGAACATCTGAGATGCCCTCATTCTTTCGGGAACGGGAGTTCCTCTCTCCCATCATAGATGAGGCCCTCACTCGTGTCTCCTCGATATCCCGCAGCTTCGCTCTTGCTCCCCCTCTGCCCACTCAACAGGGACAGAGTCCTCCTAGTCCTTATCTTCCTCCCCATCATCTGTGGCATACAGCACATAATCCTCAGACATTTCCACCACCTCCAACGGGATCCCACCGCGAGCCATATCTTCCCATCTCCATCCCTTTCTGCTTTCCGCAGAGACCGTTCCCTCCACAACTCCCTGGTCAACTCATCCGTTCCTACCCAAACCACCCCCTCCCCAGGTAGGTTCCCCTGCAACACCTGTCCCTATACCTCCCCCCTCGACTTCATCCAGGGACCACAACTGCCTTTTTGGGTGAGGCCGCCGAACCCCCCCACCGCACCATTGCACCCTTCTTCACGGCAGCCCAGTGATGTCTGGGCTCTGACAATTCGAGGGATCTAACCGGTAACAACACTGAGAGCAGCCCCGGGCCGCCGCGCTCCCCGACTCGAATCTGAGCTTGAAAAATCAGGTGGTGGGCCTGATGTGTCATATTTTGGAGACTCCTGCCTTACATGAACTAAACAAAAATGTACAGAAGTACAAAAATTTAATGACTTTATTATTGTGATAAGAATACATCTATTTAAAAAAAATCTAATAACTTTCTAATGTACCGACAAAGTCTACCTTCCCAAGTGGCGTATCTTGTTCCGCTCCATGATCGTTAGTCTGCGCTGCCGCTGCTGAAGCTCGCTAACGTGGAGGGAGAGTGAGGTAGCATCAATAACGTGGGCTGAGCCGACGTAATTGATGCTCGCTCTTCCTCCTCCACTGGGCTCAAGACACGGCCCCTGGTGAGGCAGATGTGATCGCTGCCTCCCCTGGAGTTTTTTCAGTGCAGTTTTATGTGAGACCAGCGAGCACAAATGTAATATCTTTATATGTGAAATAAGTTACCTGGACTATGGAAGGTGAGGACATGTAATGAAGGGGTTGTCAAACATTACATTGGTAACATACATAGAGATGGTAACAGGCACACGCTCATTGCCCGCGCTCCATGCAGTTTCTCACATGCAGAGAGCTGCCTCACCTCTCATCTTTCCATGTATTTGCAGCGCTGTGAAAATTTTGCAATTTTGACTATAAAAAATGATTAGATTCATTTAGAAATTACATTTATAAAACAGATCAGTGGAAAAATCTTTATATTTATTTTATTTTATTATTATTTTTCTTTACTTTTCTTAACAGCTATTTGCCTTGGGAGATGACAGGTGAGGCTCTGCCTCCCTGTTCCTGCGCCGCTCAGTCCGCCTAAATCTACCTGATCTCCCGTTTGCTAAACACTTTAACTCCCCCTCCCATTCCCACACTGACCTTTCTGTCCTGGGCCTCCTCCATTGTCAGAGTGAGGCCCAGCGCAAATTGGTGGAACAGCATCTCATATTTTGCTTGGGTAGTTTACTCCCCAGCGGTATGAACATTGATTTCTCCAACTTCAAGTAACCCTTGCTTTCCATCTCTCCCCATCCCTCGCCCTTCCCAGTTCCCCGACCAGTCTTGCTGTCTCCGACTACATGTTTTTATTTGCTTTGTTGTTACCTTCTCCCAGCGAACAATGATCTATTCTACATTCTCCTTGATCTCCATTCCCTTTGTCCTTTTTTCACACCTTACACTTCCTTATTTATGTATTTACAGTACTCTCCCCTGACATCAGTTTGAAGCAGGGTCGCGACCTGTAACGTCACCTATTCCTTCTCTCCAGACCTGCTGCTTGTCCCGCTGAGTTACGCCAGCATTTTGCGTCTATCTTCGGTTTAAACCAGCATCTGCTGTTCCTTCCTACTCAACCTATTACCTGCCAGTCGTTGTCCCACCCCTATTCTCTTCCAAGTTTTATTTCCTTCTCGCCTCATACAATCCGTTTGAAGAAGAGTCCTGACCTGAAACTTCACTTATCCATGTTCTCCAGAGATGCTGTCTGTCCCATTGAATTACTCCAGCACTTAGTATCTTCTTTTGTAAACCAGCAACTGCAGTTCCTAGTTTCTACATTCTAATGTGAAGTCAACTTAGGGGATTAGTATATAGTTGGCTTCCTGTGAACAGGTGTTTATTGCTATCAACCCATGCAGTCTATGGCTCCCTGCCTCTGCACTGTAGGGAGATGAGGCGGATGGTGTCATGCTGGGTTTTCCACCCACTAGCTTTCCTCATTCTGTTGCATTTCTTCAGGTTCTGACTCTGTAAACCTCTCTATCAGCATCAGCTGCTAACTAGTGCTACCTACACGCACCTGGTGAAGTTTTCCTTTGAGTGTATGCTGCAGGAGTGAACTGGAATCTTAACTTCGGAAGACCAGCAGATTTTCCATAACTCTCGCACTTTCACAGTTCTTGTGGCAAAGTCTGGCTGATGTGCTAGAACTATGAAGTGGGTGAGGAACCAAGGAATTAGCCCTTTTCCTCACAGAATTGGTCCTTCCAGGCAATGCTGTTGTGGAAATTAACATATGATGAGCATTTAACAGCACTGGGCTTGTACTCGCTGGAGTTTAGAAGGATGGGGGGGGGGGGGGGGGGGGGGGGGACCTCATTGAAACTTACCAAATAGTGAAAGACGTGGATAGAGTGGATGTGGAGAGGATGTTCCAACCGGGAGAGTCTAGGACTAGAGGCCATAGCCTCAGAATAAAAAGATGTACCTTTAGAAAAGAGATGAAAAGGAATTTCTTTAGTCAGAGGGTAATGGATTTGTGGAATTCATTGCCACAGGCCGCTGTGGAGGCCATGTGATATTTTTAAGGTGGAGATAGCAATTTTTTGATTAGTAAGGGTGTCAGGAGTTATGGGGAGAAGGCAGGAGAATGGTGTTGAGAGGGAAAGATAGATCAGCCATGATTGAATGGCACTTGATGGGCCGAATGCCCTTATTTTGCTCCTAGAACTTATGAACGTGACATTTTCCATAATTATGTTCTCTCTGGAGATGAAGAGATTATATGTGCTTTCCTTACATATGCCATTGAACATCACAAAAGTCCTCCTGATGATACACAACCAAGCAAACACTGAGAAAGTGGACGCCTTTCATGCTGAAAAAAATGGTCCAGTATATTTTGTACTTAAGGGAAGCCAGCAATGCTGGCAAATCTCCACGTGATGGATGCCAGCTTGGTTCATCACTGAAATCAATGCAGATGGAAGAATTACTCGGTGGCCGCCAAGGATGTGACTTTCCTGATGCAGTGGTGAGCTGCAATTTGTGGAAGGTATCTGCTTAAGCATCTTCGAAGTCAAGAGTCAAGAGAGTTTTATCTTCATGTGTCCCAGATAGGACATTGAGATGAGGGAGTAATGTCGAACATAGAAATGTACAGCGCGGGAATCGACCCCTTGCCCCACAATGTCTGTGCAGAACAGGTTGCCAAGTGAAACTAGGCTCATCTGCCAGCACATGCTTCATATCCCTCCATTTCCTGCATATGCTTAACTAAAAGCATCTAAAATGCTAGCATCTTACCCTCACCCTGGTGGAGCCTTCCAAGCACCCACCATTCACTGTGTAATAAAAACTTGCCCCACACATTTCTTTGTACCTCTTACCTTAAAGTTATGCCTTCTATCTTTGACATTTCTAACCTTGGACAAAGGGTTGTACTATCTGCGCTTTCTATGCCTCTCATAATTTTAAATGCTTCTATCAGGGCTCCGCTCAACCTCCGGCATTCCAGAGAAGCCAATCCAAGTTTATGCAACCCCTCTTCGTAGCTAACATCCTCTAATCCAGGCAGCATTTAGGTAAATCTCTTCTGCACCCTTTCCGAAGCCTTCATATCCTTTCTGTAACAGGACGACCATCCAAATGTGGCCTAACCAAAGTCTTATAGAGTTGCATCAGGATTTCCTGATTCTTATACTCAGTGTACCGACCAATGAAAGCAAGTATTCCATTTACCTTCTTTACAACTCTTGACTACTTATATTGCCACTTTCAGGGAGCTATGAACCAGAACCCAAAAATCCCTCTACACATCAATGCTGCTGAATGTATTTCCATCCTTTCATTCAACCTCCACAAGTGCAGCGCCTCACACTTGCTCAGATTCAACTCCATCTGCCATTTCTATAGTTGATCATCATCCTATTGTATATTTATAGAGCCTTCCTCACTGTTCGTAACTTTGGTAATCTTGATGTCATCTGCAAACTTACTAACGAAACCATCTACATTTACGTCCAAGTAATTTATATACGTCACCAACAGGTCCCAGCATAGATCCCTGCAGAATTCCACTGGTCAGACCTCCAGCCAGAATAACGCACCTTCACAACCCTCTGTCTTCTCTGATTAAGCCTCAATCCATACAACAGGTCACCATGAATCCCGTGCATCATACGTTTCTGCATCAGCCTACCACTGGGGACCTTATCAAACGCTATACTAAAATCCAGGCAAACACCACCCTACCCTCATCGATCATCAGCTCCTCAAACAATTTGTAGGCCATGACCTGTCGCAAACAAAGACATAAGCATTCTCTTCCTAATGGGAGTAAATTGTATCCTTAAGAATCTTCTCCAATAGCTTCTACCATTGGCGTGAGGCTTACCGTCTTGTATTTCCATGGATTATCTCTACTTCCCTTTTTAAACAAAGGAACAACATTGGCTACTCTCCAGTCCTCTGGGACTATGCCTGTGGCTAAAGATGCTGCAAAGATCTTTGTCAAAGCCTCTGCAATCTCCACCCTTGCTTTACTTAATAACTTGGCATAGATCGCATCTGAAGAGCCCCAACACCACCACCTTTCTTCTTGATCTCAAACTGCCCTTGCATATTAGTATTTGCCACGCTAATGTCACTTTGTGAGTGCAGATGTAAAGTATTCAGTACCTCGCCAACATCTCTCACTCCAAGCACAACTTTCCACCTTAATCCTTGAGTGGTCCTACCTTCATCCCGATTACCCTCTAATACCCTTTAATATAGGTATAAACACAATATTGTCCCCATGCATTGAACTGGGCAACCACGAGCACGTGGCTGGATTGTCCTATATATCATTTCACATATCTAAGGCAGCCTTGGAAACCTGATCCTGCAAATACATTTTTGAAGCAGTTTAATTATGATGTGGCATCTCTGAAGACTCAGTGGAGAAGGCTCTCTACATTTGAGCAACCCTCTGCCCTGATGTTTCGACTCATCCTGTGAGACCAGCCATTGCCACGCCCGGGAGAACAGCATTGACTTCTACCAGAAGCAGCACCACTGATGATCCATTGATTGTTTCAGCAGCTAAAGAGTGCCAAAACCACTATAGTGAGAGCAGTGTGAACTCTGGAAGTTGGTTAAGCAGCCTGCAACCAGTTCTGAAATGGCCCACTAAAGTCTCCTGCTAGCAGTAGAGCACCCTGTTAAGTGACAAAAATTACAAGAAAGATGCAAAATGTCCCTAGTTGCAGGTCTATTTTTCCTCAAGTGATTAATGAACCTGCTTGTATGCAAACCACTTGTTTGGAATGATCTGAAGGCTTGTATGTTCATGAGTGCTCTGACCTAGACATCTGTGGCAATACAGTCCAGATGTGGATATTTACCTTTGCTTCCAGGTCTTGATTCTGTTACTGCTTCCAGCTTTTGAATACATTGCTCATCAAAAGAACTGGAATGGAGAACCTGGTTCTCAGGAGAACTTACCCAATGTCAATGTGGTTAATTGCAGCAGCCTGGTGTATGGCATGCAGCTGCTGGAATGCCCTGTAGTAGGTTGCATTTGTTGTGGCAGGCACACATGAAATAGCACAGGTGAAACCAGAGGACTACGAAAACATACTTTTTTGGATTAGGTAACTATTTGTCAGACGTAAATCATTTTCCTCTGGCAATAATTTAAGGGTGACAATTATGTCTCCCCATGTTCTCACGCACATGTTCAAAAAGCAATGGTGTGTGTCATCAAAGCAGCCAGTATGACAGACATCCCAGACATTTTATCTTGCAGCGACAGACTAGAACCTATTAATTACAAAATAAGGGACGGACAATAAATGCTTGTCTTGCTAGTGATAATCACGTTCCACAGAAAAATATTCAGGATCCCAAAAATTATCAAGCCCTAGCATTAAAGATTTTCTTGAAGCAGCAATGATTTTCAACTACACAGCGTTTAGACCACATAGCACTGTCATTCAATGTCAAGGTTATGTCCTCAGACTAAAAATGAAAGCCAAAACTGCCAAACTCTAATCTTAAATAGAAGAATTGAATCCAGATGAATCCAATTGAATCCAGATGGAATTGGACAGAAAACTATTTTGAAGTTGGCAAATGATTTACATCTAGTTGGCAGTTCTTGGCATCCTGGCTTCCAATATACAATTTATTTTGTATATGCCCATCAATTATAAAGGCAGATAATTGGTATGTACTTAGTGGGATGTGTTTGAAGATGCCTATCTGATTGGTAGAATGTTTTTTATATTTAAACCGGGGTGTCTGACCTTGAAATCCCACGTATCAACATAACAATTATTGGGAAATAGCAGGTGCTATTGAGAAATGCCAGGTAACGTTTTCAGTTGTGTAGGAGGTCTTTCCAGTTGGGAATCTGGTCAATTAATCAACGAAGGAAGAATAGGATCACAAGTTTATTTTATTATGAACAGTGGCATCCTTTTCAATACAGTAGCTATTCTTTTTGCATCCAGTTCCACAACAAGTGCTTCAAGATCTTTAAAATTAAGCCAGTTTAAGTGATTTACATCACATTCAACAAAAAATGCTACATCTATTCACAAGCCATAAAAACAGACTGGATATTCGTACTCTGTTGGCTGTTATTGCTTGAAAAAAGCTGCATCGTTAGATTCCTTTTAAAGAATCCATGGATATGCCTGAGTCAGACTGCACTGCTACACACACTTCAGTAAAATGTTGGAAACATGGTTGAGAACAAGGTTTCACTGCAGCAAATAATCTAAACCCACTAGAAAACATGTCACACAAACATATTTTGCAGTATTATCTCTAATCTAATGATCTGGTCTATGTATTTCACTTTATCAATCCCAAAACGGCCAAAGGCTTAATGATATTCAGTCTATTCAATGCTAAAATTGTTGCTGGCCTTAACAATATTGCAGACATTGCCTATCATTGCATTGCAAGAAAATAGATACATTTTATCTAGCTCACCTGCAGTGAAATCAGTGAAGAATGGTATTTAATGAATGCTAATATTTTATTTTATAAATTATTTAAAACTCAGGGTTATTATTTCTATCTTCTAATATTGCAAATCACATTGGAGCTGTGATCCTTTCCCTTGAATGCTGCTAGATTGAAAAATGACTCAAAAATATTAGTCCAAATTTGACAACAGGTTTTCCCAATTGTGTCAGGCATGATCTCAAGAAAATATTAATTTACTTACTGAAAACCTTCCGAAATTCTGCAGGATCACAACTCCAATGTGATATGCACTTCTGAAATATTGCCACACTAATATGCAAAAAATGTAGGCAAACTATTTACTGTTTGGAAGCGATGAGGAGTGGCAGGGAGGTGGAGTCGATAAGTAAAATATATCCATTCCTAAAGTATTTTGCGAACATTTGTGATGATGATTTGGTTACTTTCATCACAGCATATTTAAATTAGTTAATTGCAATTTTTCTCCCCTTTGCTGAGATGACCGTTACAAATAGATGTTTGAACCTCCTGAAATAATTGTATCAAAGCGTGATAAGCTGCTAAACTATGTGACAAGTAACTCAGTGTTGCAGCAATGTTGAATTGAATAGGAAATGGGTCATAACAAAGCTTGCTAAAGTACTTGTGTAATTGAGAACAAGGACACCTTTTACAAAACGGTCTGCACTAAATGTCAGGTGCAACAGTAACACAAAGTCATTCAGGAATTGTGAATTTACAAATTAGATCAAATGATCTTGACAGGTAAACGTGGAGACAACTTATAGGACTTCAGAAATAACTATTGCCAATGGTTAAAGAGAAGAATCCCAATGGCTATTGACTGCTCTGAATAAAACAAAATGCAGTAACAATCATTTCCACTTGTCCTTCAATGCAATTCAGTTGGCTTTAGTGTTCTGCAGCTTTCCTGGTTTTTGTTTGCTTCATGAATTCTACCTGGTACTTCCCCCACTATCATGCAATATATAATTTGCATAATCAGTTACCTTACTACTAAAAGTCATATTGTAAATCACTTTTGTTGATCTCACAGATATCAGTGTTTAGATCACAGAGATGCTAACACATTGCCATCACGTTTGTGATTGCAATAATCCTGATACTTTGATTACATTAATGATTTGTTTGTAACCTTTATTGTCACTGCTTTGCTTTAGCTGACAGCCCAATTCCCTGATCTTGCCTTTAATACTCTTACTCATAATTATAGAAGTGCTGTGTGCACAATTATCATTCAAATTAGTGTTAAGCAGTGGTACAACAAGATGGCGCTTATGATGCAAAATTAACGGTAGATTCTGGCAATCAAATAAAGCAAAAAAGTTGGATCTACCAGTATCTGTGCAGAAATAATCAGTTTACAATTCAATCAATAACCTTCCATCAGAAATTAGATATTTTGGATGGTCTTTCATAGATGCTGAACAACATTTAAGGTAATAGAAGCACACCAAAGCAATGAAACAACAAATCTTTGCATGGGTCCATTTTCATGGTTTTTCTTCATAATTCCTTTAGTACTTTAATAAAAATATCTAAAACAGGTTAAATGATCTAATAGCGGAAATGATTTATCAATTTTTACATGTTTAAACTATCCATATTTTACTTCAAGCTAATTTCAGCCTTCCAAACAAGTTCCCAGAATAAACGCATCATCTGGTTTGAGTTCCTATCATCAGTTTCTCTATCTGCTCGGCTTTTCTTGAAAACTGCAGATTATTTTGTTTCATCTTGTTTCATGTAAATATAGATTCAAATCCATTAGCAGTTACTTTTCAAATATTTTATATCTAAGTTTACTGCAGGCTGGTAGTTACAGAGTTTGAAAGAGTTTGAGGCAAAACAACGTTTCCATCATTTTACTACCAGTTGTATGAGCACAACTACAAAACTTGTGTACAAGGTAAAAACATGTTATGGGTTTCAATTATAAGGCTCTATCACAAAAGAAATTTGATTCATACTATACAGTGTTATTTCACTGGTTTGTACACTAGCATTTTGTAGATTCCAATCTTGAGTCAGAAATATTTATGGGCAAGTAATTTAAAATACCACTTGGGTAGTAGAATCGTTAACAGGCAGAAATATGCATATGAACTAATTAACTGTATACTCTCCCAACTGCAAAGAGTTAATTTAAAATAAATGATCCCCGATGAAAGTTTCTCCAATTCCCAGCAGAATGAACTCTGTCACTCATGTTTTTCATTTGCGTCTTCCTTCTTTTGGATCAGTCCTCTATATCTCAGAGTTTTGCTGCCATGCAACTGAAGTGCGGCTTTGCCAGTGGAAAGAGCGGTAAACTGCGCTTGAATATGGTCATATCTTCAATTATGCTTGGCTAGAAATAAAAATGATCAGGTTGTTAAAGGTAACATCTAAATCAAAGTTACAACAAGGTCATCAAGAGATCATCTGTGCCGGCTCACTTGTCCGAATAATTCAAAACAAATCCTGGCAATGTTCTCTTTTTTCCCCACATTACCTTAAATCAATTTCCATCTCCGTGAACGTGTCAGATTTTCCCTTAAACGATGCAATGATCTCTGCTTTAATCACACACTGAGGTTACGCATTCCAAATTATACTGACCCTCAATATAAGAATGCCTTGCTCAGAACAAAAAGTTAAGAAATAACCTAATTATGTTATGAATGAGACAAATGTTTTTAAAACTAATTTACACTGTTGTAAGGCTATTTATTTCTTAGTTTATATAGCCATAATGAAGGGTTAAGTGAGATTTGCATGTTTGTTTTCACCGTAATAGGAAAAATGGGTTTCCAAAAAAACTAGTTCATGAGGAGATATAATCTCCTGTTATTCCCATTTATTTTTACAATATATTTTCTTAATATCTTTCTATTAATGTTTAATTTTCTAGTTTTTAATTATTTTCTCTGTTGTAAATACCGATGTAAAGCAATTATTTGACAATTCACTTCCTTACTTCCATTTACAACAGCACTGCTACCAAATACCATTTCGAAGGTATTGGTCCTGATCATCCTGCATTTATTTTTGTTTCTCAGCAGAAGTGCCTCAGGTTTTGTGACTTGAACCTGTTGGACAAATTCTACCTGCCATTTCTCAGCTGCATTCTGCTATTAGACTTGGCACAAAGTCCAAAAACAAAGCAAAGTATGTCAAGATCCCTTGCATTTATGGATGCTATGCCGTATTAATCTTGGTCAGAATTCATGTCTGTTTTATTTGAATGGTGGTAACAACACTTAAATATAATGTAAATTAGCCTGATTGGGTTAACATTTACTTATTTTAAGTAATTTGGAATCCACACAGGTAAGGTAATATTAGAATTGTCCACTACCAATGACAGCAAAACTTAGGTTAAATTAACTAATAATTGGAAATTAATAACAGCTGTTACACTAAGAATTAAAATAAAAATGCTTTTAGGCTAGATTTTGGGGGAATTATATTATTTCCTTTGTACAGCATTTAAGACGTTAGAAAGAAAACCACAAAATATATTTTTAAACCACATATCGTTAAATTTTCCTGAAATAAGAACAAATTTGATTGGGGTGATGAAAGCAACAATGGGCGGGGTAAAATAAGCTATGGAATAAAGAGCAATAAGCAGAGAAAAGAAAAACAATGGAGGTAACTGTCAGAACAGGTACTATAAAAATGCTAGTCTGATTTTTGTTTGTTCAGCAAAATCTAAACCAGTTTAATTTAGTACAATTTAGATCGGGGGAATTTTAAGTTAATGGCAGATGTTTGTTTACAATAGAGAAGTAACAAGACGTTTTATTGACATTGATTTGAATTTAAAGCTTGAGGACTGATTCAATTTATGCATTTAAAATAATGTAGGAATGCTACACACAAAGAAAGTAACTCTTCTGATGGAGAAAAGTTAGAACAAGGAGGCAGAAAATTGCAGTTAGACCAGTTAGGAAATAACTTTTCTGCAAACGGATGTCTCCTAGATTCTCCCCCATCAGGTCTGGATACAGAGTCAATTGAAGTTATTGATTTGTACATTTCGTGTTGTCGGGATTTTGAGATTTTGAAAATGAGTGAATTATTTAAATTGAGTTCTGTTGTGACTTAAAAGAATGTCAGGATATGTGGGAAGCAGTCGAATGACTTACTCTCGTTGATGTAGAAAATTAACATTAATTTTCCTGTAAAATATTAGTTTATTGTTTTATATTTTTCCCTGTGTAAAATATAATCTACAGTGGTTAAAGTTCAGTAGTTATGTTAGCTTTGAAGGAACATAGTTTGAGGTAACCTTGGAATGTAAATGGAAGCATGAGTAAATGGAACCTAATTAGAAAGATTAAAACTGGAATGTCAAAAGCACCAGAGGAGCTGCAATTGCTCTGGAGAAAATCATGAAGGAGGAACTCTATGGTTCAGGCAGCATCCATGGTGGTGGTGGGAATGGGCAGGTGACATTTCAGATTGTAACCCTTTTTCAGACTCGTCTGACCCACAGTACCTTTAGCACTTTGTGTTTTGCTCAAGAGTCTCCTGTTCTTCAATACAATCTAGGGCTCTATCATTCAGTGTATAGTCATCCCCAAAGTGCATCATCATGCAATGATCAATAGTAAGTTCCACCTCCCTTTCCTGTTTTCATTTTACTAACCAAGTCATGTAATCTAAGATTAACCTCCTCCTTATAAACAACACCAGTTTTTGTGTCATCTGCAAACTTCCTACATTCATATCCAATATTTTATGATATGTTAAACCAAAGCCACTTTTCACCGTACTACACAACTGGTCACAGGATTGTAATCACAAAAACAACTCTCACAACTACCTTCTGCTTCCTATTGACAATTCTGGATTTAGTGTGGCTAACTTACTTTGTATGCCATGAAAGGATTACTTTAGACCAGTCTTTCATGTGGGATCGTTTCAAAGCCCTTGTAAACATGTAGAACATTTCAATCGCACTGCCCTCATCAGCACATTTTGTTACGTCTTCAAAAAATTAAAGCAGCAGGGTGACACAGCGGTAGAGTTGCTGCCTTATGGCACCAGAGACCCGGGTTTGATCCTGACCACGGGTGCTGTCTGTACAGAGTTTGTACTTTTTTCCCCTGTGACCAAGTGGGTTTTCTCCAGGTGCTCTAGTTTCCTCCCACATTCCAAAGACGGGCTTGGTCTTTAGGTTAATTGGTTTCTGTAAATTGTCCCTGGTGTAAAGGATAGAACTGGTTCATGTGATCATTGGTCAGTGCACACTTGGTGGGCTGCAGGACCTGTTTCCACTCCCTTTCTCTAAACTAAAGCAAACCAATCAATCAAGATATCCCTCCAACAAAGTAATGCTTTATTTCATTAATCTCAGCCTTTCCAAGTATAGATTAATTCAAGAAATGTTTCCAATAACATATTTAACTCTAATTTAGACTCACAGGCCTGTCGTTATCAGGCTTATACCTGCCATTGTCTCAGTCTTTAAGGCATTTTCAAAACGGTGGCAGAATTAAAAGGACAAGTGCTTTAAAAAAAAAAATTACATACCTGAGGCAAAGGTGGTGCAGGACTCAAGTTGACATCATTAAGATGGGGAGCATGTTCAACAACAGGGCCTGGAATTAAATTTGTATTCACATGCGAATGACTAATGGCTAAACAAGGAAGATTCAAAAAGCAAAATTCATTGTTTTTTTGTGTTATAAATGAATCAGTCGACTTAGTACAGCATTAAGATGTAGACTTTCAGGGTCACATGCTAAACGTGATTCCACACATCAAGATTGTGACTGTGGTTTAGTCAAAATTCTATTTTTTCAAAGAAATGCAAACCAGACATGTATATATTATGATTAAATTGGAAAAATTCTGTATTTTCAGCATTTTGTTTTTAAAATTAAAACTGGAGGCTAGGCAAACATTCATTACATTTCAACATTTGTGTTATGAAGTAGTCGTAATGGTGATAAAAACTTGATCAGTACCAGTTAATAAATGATTCCTGGGTAAGTGAGCTATAGCAATATAAATTTGCGTTATAACTGTAAATATAACTATATTCACGTTATTCCCTTTGTCATGTACACTGTCGATGGCTCAATTGTAATCATGTATTATCTTCCCGCTGACTGGTTAACACGCACCAAAGGCTTTTCACAGCACCTTGGTACATGTGACAATAAACTAAACTCAAACTCAAGGCAAGTATACATTAAGTGGAAACATTCTTCAAAATGCTGCAGCAACATAAGAATGTCAGCATGCAAATTCGCAAAGAAAAAGTTCAAATGTGGGTAAAGCGAGAAAATAAATCATCCCAAAGAGCATCAAATACAAAACATTGGTTGGACCATAAATAGTCACTGAAGTTTTTAGGTTGAATTGTACACGTCCTTTCTTTCAAGCTCTGAGGGTCTTTGGGAAAACGCTTAGTGTTTTGGCAAATGATTCTATTCACAACCAAGCAGCTGGTATGTCTCTGCAAACAGACTCAATTTTTACTCATTGCATTACAATATAAATTAAGGCAAATATTATTTCCAGGAAAATAGGATAAAAATGCTGCAATCTAATTGAGTCAAAATTAAAATATGATTAGATGGTGAATGAGATTAAAATATTTCTGTTATTGAACAGAAATTTGCTTAAAACCAGCATGTGACTGTCGGTGTGCTACTACCAAAACAAAATGCCAGGAAATAGATTATACAAGAATGCACTAACTGTTTACATTATTGTTTGATAACATAGGACAAACAGGAAATCAAACTCAACTGATCTCTGCCCATTGGTTTTCATATTTTCCTTGTCTTTATAGAAAACGTGCTAAGTATCTGAAGTTGTTTCATCGTTAGTTGAAGGCCAGATAAAGGAGTAATGGAATAGCATTGACAACAATGTTAAACTCTGGTTTCTTTGCATAGATACTATCATACTTCCGAAATGCTCCTGGGATATTTTCTTCATATAACTGTCTTTAATGTTTTTATTAACATAAGCACCAGCAGCATTACCAGAGAGGACACTTTGAATTGGCAAGTATGCTCTCCATTCCAGCACCGCCATTCAATGTGATCATGGCTGATCATCCCCAATCAGTACCCCGTTCCTGCCTTCTCCCCATATCCCCTAACTCCGCTATCTTTAAGAGCCCTATCTAGCTCTCTCTTGAAAGTATCCAGAGAACCTGCCTCCACTGCCCTCCGAGGCAGAGAATTCCACAGACTCACAACTCTGTGTGAAAAAAGTGTTTCCTTGTCTCCGTTCTAAATGGCTTACCCCTTATTCTTAAACTATTGGCCCCTGGTTCTGGACTCCCCAACATCGGGAACATGTTTCCAGCCTCTAGGGTGTCCAAACCCTTAATAATCTTATATGTTTCAATAGGATCCCCTCTCAGGTAGACAAAAGTGCTGGAGAAACTCAGCGGGTGAGGCAGCATCTATGGAGGGAAGGAAATACGCAAGGGTTTCGGGCCAAAATCCTTCTTCTTAGGCTTCTTCAGGGGGACTGATGTTAGGCTGGGTGCAAACTGCCCAAGCGGAATATGAGGTGCTGTTCCTCCAATTTCCGGTGGTGCTCACTCTGGCCATGGAGGAGGCCCGGGGCAGAAAGGTCGGATTCGGAATGGGAGGGGGAGTTGAAGCGCTGAGCCACAGGGAGATCAGGTTGGTTAATGTGGACCGAGCGGAGGTGTTCGGTGAAACGATCGCCAAGCCGATGCTTGTCTCACCCCTCTCATCCTTCTAAACTCCAGAGTACACAAGCCCATTCTCCATTCTCTCAGCATATGACAGTCCTGCCATCCCGGGAATTAACCTGGTATCCAGTTTCTATGAGTAAATCTGTAAAAGTGTTTCAGATACTCACAAGGATCCATGTCTCGGGACAGAACATGCACCGAGACCTTGTGCCTCCTAGAACCATCGACTGCTAGGAGCTCCTGCAAATGAAGAACAATTGGTCATTACACTATAAGAAATAATTTTCATGATGTTGAAAGGATTTTTTTAATGATCCGTCTTTTTAACAAGATTTCTGCCAACCGTGTTTACTGATCTGAAAAGTAATTTTTTTTTTCACAATACTTAAGAAGCCCCACCATTAGATTAGACTTCAATGCTGCAGCTCATTATCATCACCAGCATTTAAAAAAATATATTCATTTATAATTGTGGACATTGCTGGCAAAATTTGTTACAAACATCTCCTATTGATCTCCATTGAAGCCAAGAATTTTCAGCCTGGAAAATAAGCAGAGGTAGAAATAGAAGTAGCCCTTCTAAGTTTTGGAGTTGGGAATTATATGAATAGTTTAGGTTAAAGCAGGTAAACATTGATCCTTATATAAAAAACAGCATTTTACTTATTGCTTTTATATTTATCCTTGCTTGAATTCTGCCACCTATGTTTCATTAATGTGGAGTGGCCAAACTCTGATGCAGCAGAGTGTATTGCTGTCTCATAACACCCGTGCTGGAGATTCATCCTGCCCTCTGGAGCTGTCCACATGGAGCCTGCACATTCATTCCATGCTGGGTTGGAAGCCGCGTGCTCTCTATTCTGCATTTGTACTAATAAATGAACAGGGCACTGTAAATAGCCTCTGGTGATGGGTGAATTGGGGATGTGTGGGTATGTGTTGAGAGGCATGCAAGAGACAGAATGCAGAATTGATTAACAACCCACCCTCAAGCTCCATTTCTAAGGTTTTTTGGCAGTGTTCCATTGTAATTTTCCAAAATTGTAATTAACTGCATTTTATCTGCCACCAAAGCCCGTATTTCTGTTATTGTGCTTCATGCATTATTTGGGAAAAACATTAGCTTTTGTGTATCTTCAACCAAACGAAGCTGGCAATGATTAAAAATTGCAAGCCTTCTGCAAGAGCCAAGATTCAGGTTGACAATTATGGTGGATGTGACAAACAGCAGATTCTGAAGCCTTGCTTGTGGCAGCTGCTTGGCTGTATTGATGAGATCTGGCAAGGATCACTACAGATATATGAACTGCTGAACTATGCCAGTGCTATGCTGTGAATCTGTAAACAGCGACCACTAAGTCGGTATTTCTTCTACAATCCTGCTGAATGCCCAAAGGAGAGCAGCTGTTTGGCTGGGTTTCTCTAGTGCTCCACTAAGCAGCAAAGTTATCTTGTGGTTGGAGATGAATGAGGAACTCAGGATGAAGATATCGCATTTGGAAGGAAATATATGGCATATGAAATAAAAGAATAAAGATAACATTCCTCGATTCAATGTACAATTACACAGCCTTGCATGCACTTCCTAGAAGTTACTGTGGAATTTAATGCTTTCAAAAAGAGTGACAAAACAATTTGCTACTATCCGCTGATGACGCAAGCCAAACAATTACATTCAAGGACAATCTTATCTCTCAGTGGAGATAATGAGCTCCATTATGTGAATATGTACATTAGGACAGAATTTGCGCCAAGGATCCCTGCTGTTGCTAGGTAACAGCTTGAGTCACATTTGTATTTTCATCTTTTTTTTAATGTGCAATCTGTTATATTTGCATATGAATGCTGAATACATATTAAACCATTTTCGACTAGGAATAAATTGGAAACCATTACATCGTTTGGGCTAAATATTGCTGTGTGACACAATGTACAAAAAAATATTAACATGTGATAACCATGTCTAGTTCAGATATCAAATATGCTGCCAAGGTTACTTCCTGAATTAATAACTGCTCTAGTTTTTTAATATAGGAGCACTAAATATCATCTGCTGCAGCTAAAATTAGTCAGCAATTTAAAATGGCAGACCCAATTCACGATGCATTAAATATGGTGCACCTTTTATGTTTTGCAGGCTTTATAATCTAAGCAAGTGCAATTATCAAATGAAAACAGAGCTTATTTCATAAAACTATAATTTGGTACAGGGTAACCTACATATTGTGGCTTCGCATGGAACTGTGAAGTTTTCAAATGCAACATGGATCTTCCATAGTTTATCTTACAATGAGCTATAATAATTACCAGATCACTGATTTATTGTAATTCAACAAATCTATAAGTAATTTATAACAAATTATTAATGCTACAAAATTGTAATACTTTAATATTTTAAAGACATTGAAAGTCATAACTACCAAGTCAAACTATATTTTCAATGTTATCTCAACCCTTTTGCCTTCAAAGCTTTGGCCACATAAAAATTATCAACCGCCGACTGAGAAATAAAAGGAAGTGGGGAAGGGTTAAAAATAAGAGAATAATTGGACAGTGTTGCAAGGGGACTTGTAAGGGATTGAAGCAGGCAGTGGGTGACTTGGCATCAGTTGCACAGACATTTAGAAGAGGGGGGTGAAAGAAGAGGGAGAAATTGGACACTCGGTAAGGAAATACAAAATATTTCTGAGAATGGGACAGGCAACATCTCAGGAGAGAAGGACTGGGTGACATTTCGGGTTGAGACCCTTCTTTGGACTGGAGGGTCTCGATCCGAAGCATCACCCATTCTTTCTCTCTAGAAATTTTGCAAGATAACATTTTGTATCTTTCTTCGATTTAAACCAGCATCTGCAGTTCTTCCCTACATATTTCTGAGAATGTTGCCTTTACAGTTTTTCAGCGCATACTATACTGTGGGAACGTTGGGGAAAATAGTTTAAGATTGACACTAATAAAGATTTGCTCTGTGTCTATACAGTCAAAACATTTCCCTTTGTACTGCCACATGAAAGAACAGTTATTGGTTCCTGAGGTCAGATTGCACTAGAGGATGATTTTTCAAAAAGACTGCCCAAGCACTGGGAAAGTCTGAAACATTTTGGTAAATCAGCAGCAGGTAATTACAGGCTTTGTGCTTATGGAAGATACCTTCAACCAAAAACAAGGCTTTATTCCCTTTACACCTCAGGATATAACCTACTAACTCAAAATGTCGGTAAGAAGCTCTGATTCTCACGATGTGCCAATTCTAAAAGTATGAATTTGTCATAGAGCTACACCTCAAGCATCCTCTTTGCTCACTCCAACCATCACCTTCACTCTGCAATCTTAAATTTGAAATTATCTTCTTCATTTTCCTGGCACTGATGAAAAAACATCCAGTTAACTGTTTTTCACAAATGTTGCCTGACCTGCCAAGTATTGCCAGCATCTTCTGCTGTTATTTCAGAAGTAATTTGCTTTTCGCTTAATTGGTTCAAATTACTACAGGTCTTAATCATCCCTATCATCAGGATTTCTTTCAAGGATTGCATAGTAACAGAAACAGTGCACAGCGTGAAAACTGGTCACTTGGCCCACCACGATGAGCACATTTACAGCCACAGCTCTACTAGTTACACCATTACGCTGCCGTGTGCCCATGCCTACATTTTGCCCATCTACAATCCTAATTGCCTGCACTATATGCAAATACAAACAATATTTGTAACGTGAAATATTTTCATCTATGTAAATTTTCACACTGAAAAATAAAATGAGGAGTGGAACAAAATTGTACATTTGTATCTAAAGGCAGGTTTATTAGTTGTGAGATTACTTGGTCAATAAAGATGATGCTGTGGCAGGATAGATCAAACAAACATCCGGTTTCTATGAAGGCATTTAAAAAAGAAAATTAAACCCATTGGGTTCGGTCCCCTCAACGCGCGGTTCCCGGGAAGAAGCGGCCTGCAGCGTCACATACACACTAACCACCCCCCAAACACACACTAACTACCCCCCCCCCCACACACACACTCACACACACACTAACCACCCCCCTTGATATTATATTGCTATTATTCATTTGTTCCTTTTACCCCATCCCCGCCCTATCCACTTACGCATAGCCCCCAACTCACAGGCGTGTTTAGAGGGGGGGGGGGGGGGGGGGGGTAGAGAGAGAGGGCAGAGAGAGAGGGGCAGAGACCGAGAGAAAGAGGCAGAGAGGGGGGCAGAGACAGAGAGAGGGGGGCAGAGACAGACAGAGGGGGGCAGAGACAGAGAGAGGGGGGCAGGGACAGAGAGAGAGGGGCAGAGACAGAGAGAGGGGGCAGAGACAGAGAGAGGGCGGCAGAGACAGAGAGAGGGCGGCAGAGACAGAGAGAGGGCGGGCAGAGACAGAGAGAGGGCGGCAGAGACAGAGAGAGGAGGGGTAAGACAGGGGGGGAAAGGGTGGGGGAAGAGGGAGGGGAGAGAAGGGCGAGAGGGGGGGAGGAGCGGGGCGGGAGGAGCGGGGTAAGGAGAGAGGGGGAGATGAGGGGGAAAGGGGGAAGAGAGAGGGGGGGAGTGGTGGGGAGGGGGGGCAGAGAGAGGGGGAGGGGGCAGAGAGAGGGGAGGGGGCAGAGAGAGGGGGAGGGCGGACTTGAACTCGGCAAGCGGGGCGGACACTGAGCAGGGCGGACGCTGAGCAGGGCTGCCGGCCGGCCGAGTGAACGGCAAGGGGGGGGGGGGGGGGGCGCGAGGGTGACGCCACTCGCAGAGTGTGGAACACAGCGCAGGACGTGCGGGGTAGACGTCGCCAGCTAGACAATCTCGTATAAATTCAACGTTTTTTCAGATGTTTGAACGTTTTGATTAATAACTCTCTACCGGAAAAGGTAAAAGATGTTAGGGAGAGAGGTGGGGAGAGAGAGAGGGGGTGAGAGAGGGGGTGAGAGAGAGAAAGGGGTGGGCGAGGGGAAGAGGTGTAGCAGGGAGTGGTGCAAGAGCGAGGGGAAGGGGGTGGAGGGGAGAAGGGGGTGGGGGAGAGAGGGGGTGGGAAGGGTGAGGAGAGAGGGAGATGGAGAAGGAGGAGGAGGGGGTGGGGGAGGGTGTGAGTGGGGTTCAGGGAGGCGATGAGAGGGATGGGGGAAATGGTGGGGGAGGGGAGGAGAGAGGGAGGAGGGGAAGGGAGAGAGGGGGAAGAGTGCGGAGGGAGGGGGGAGAAAGGGAAGAGTGTGGAGGGAGAGGGATAGGGAGAGGGGAAGAGTGGGGGAGGTAGGGGGGGAGAGCGGAGAGAGGGGGAAGAGTGGGAAGGGAGGGGGGAGAGGGGGAAGAGGGGTGGGGGAGGGAGATGCGGGATGGGGAGAGAGAAGTGGAAGTGGGGAGGTGGGGGAGGGAGGGTGGGTGAGAGGTGTAGGGGAGAGTGGTGGAAGTGGGAGAGAGCGAGGGGAGGGGGTGTGGGAGTGGTGGAAGAGGGAAGGGGAGGTAGGGAAAAAAGGGGTGCGGGGAAGGGAAGTGGAAGAGTGGGGGAGGAGAGGGGTAGGGGGGAGAGGTGGAAGAGGGATAGAGGGGTAGGGGGAAGGGGGCGGGGGGAGAGAGGGAAGGGGCTGGGGAGGATGGGGGAGGGTGTGGGGAAGATGAGAGGAGAGGGGTGGAGAGGAGGGGCGAAAGGGAGAGGTGGCGGGGAGGGAAGAGGGGAAGGGGGAGAGGTGGCGGGAAGAGGTGGGGAGAGGTGGAGAGAGAGTGGAGGAGGAGGAGAGATGAGAGGGAGTGAGTGGAAGGGGATAGAGAGGGGGGAGAGAGAGAGGGGAGGGAGAGGTGGGGAGGTGGAGGGAGAGGGGTAGAGTGGGGAGTGAGCAGGAGTGGGGTAGCAGGGAGTGGTGCAAGAGAGGGGAAGGGGTGGGGGGGAGATGGGGGTGAAGAGGGGGGGAGAGGGGGGTGGGAGGGGAGGATGGAGGGGTGGGGAGAGAGGGAGATGGAGGGGGGAGAGAGAGGGTTCGGGGAGGGGGAGGTGGGAGCGGGAGGAGGGAGGAGACTGAGGAGGGAGAGGGGGAAGGGGAGAGAGGGGAAGAGTGTGGAGAGGGGTAGGGAGAGGGATAGGGGAGAGAGGGAAGAGTGTGGAGGGAGGGGGAG
Organism: Okamejei kenojei; assembly: GCA_035221665.1. Classification (NCBI taxonomy): domain Eukaryota; kingdom Metazoa; phylum Chordata; class Chondrichthyes; order Rajiformes; family Rajidae; genus Okamejei; species Okamejei kenojei. Next base: position 7,583,826 of record CM069145.1, on the reverse strand, counting down.
AGTGGTAGGGGGATGGGAGGGGGAAGAGTTGGGAGGGAGGGGGAAGGGAGGGGGGGAGAAGTGGAAGAGTGGGGAGGGGGAATGGGGTAGGGGGATTGGTGGAAGTGGGAGAGAGGGAATGGGAGGGTGTTAGGGGGGGAGTGGTAGAAGAGGGAGAGAGGGGTAGGGAAAAAGTGGTGGGGGAGAGGGAAGGGGTGGGGGGGAGAGGGATGGGGTGGGAGGAGAAGGGGAGAGCGAGAAGGGTGAGGAGAGGGAGATGGAGAGGGGGGAGGAGAGGGTGTGATAGAGGGGAGGAGAGAGAGGTGTGGGAGAGGGGGAGGGGAGAGGAGGGGCAGATGGGGTAGGGGTGAGAGGGGGAAGAGTGGGTAGGGGGAGAGAGGGAATGGGGTGGGGGAGAGGGAAAGGGGGGTGTGGGAGAGAGGGATGGGGGTGGGAGGAGGAGAGGGGAGAGGGGTGATGAGAGGGAGATGGGGAGGGGGGAGGAGAGAGGGGTGGGGAGGAGAGAGGGATGGGGAAGGGTGAAAGAGGTGGGGGTGGGGGAGGGGAGGGAGCAGAGTGTGGAGGGAGGGGGGAGAGGGGTGAGGGGAGAGAGGGGGAAAGAGTGGGGAGGTAGTGAGGGAGGGGGAGAGGTAGGGACAGTCCATCTATTCCCCACTCCCTATCACCCCCAATCCTCTTTCTCTATTCCCACACAAATGATCACGCACTTCGACACAGGCTGCGGTGGGGGGGGGGCTGGGGCTGGGGCAAAGGCAGATGTAAATGAGGTCCATTCTGATTGGACATCTGTGAGGGATGGCATTGTGACGTAACACAATGGAACGTGCTGCCACACAGGCGGGGGAGGGGGGCGGGGCTGGTGCAAGGGCAGATGTAAATGAGATCCGTTCCGATTGGACATCTGTGAGCATTGGGCATTGTGACATCGCACAATGGAACGTTCACCAACATTCTATGGGTGAGAGTAGTTTGATTGTTTGGCGGAGCAGGGAATCAAAGCGCGAAAATCTTATCTGAAAAAAAACGGAATGTGACACACAGTTTTAAAAATATATAGATATATATCATGGAGGAGCCCAATGTCTGCAGAAATATTATAAAAGGTCTCAGTTGACCTTGCAATTCATAGGACAAAACATACCTTCATGCAAGATGTGAGAAAATCTAAACAAATAATTTATATAATTCCAATTTTCTGTTATTATATGGTAACATGAATGGTACCTTACCTTGCAGAAATGTATTATGTCCTCTTTAGTCAGCGTCTTTAGGTGTGCTACTTCAATGTTATCTGCAATCATAATTCAAGTACCCATTTATCATAACATTTAACAACAAATACATTTCCTTGTTACCAAAGACATTCTCATTTTTATCTAAGTTGGTTCAATTATGCTTTCTCATGATAACCAAGCATGGTTACATGTACGTTTCAGCTGAACTAAGAATCACCAATGTGAGACAGAATTCAGTTTAACCAAATGCAGTGATAAATTAATGTACTATGTAAGGGAACACAACTAACCACATCAGCTTTCGAGGACAGTCATTCTATATTTTGTACCAGTGTGATATTGTGGTATTTTAAAGTGTTATATGGCTTTTAAATCAATAAATTAAAAAATGCCAATTTTAATTATTTTATATTAAACTGGCACTGGTCATGAAGTCCAGGTGCAGACCAGGATTGAGAAGAAAACTGGTGGAATCATGGCTTAAGCTTGCATGATTTAAACTTGTGGCACTAGCTACTGATTATTATAATTTGCTCCAATGTCATAACAAGGCTATGATTCCCAACATTGTCACTTTTTGCTGCCAAAGAGAACAACACCTCAAGTCAGAATAAACCCGAGGTGCTGTCATTCTACTATATTTATATTTTCTATTGGCCATCTATAAAGAATGAGCAGATGCTTGAAGGGGAAGGATATCTCCCTTCTCTCTTGTCCGCAGGAAAGAAAATAGGTAATAAATTGTAACTCTAACCCAATATTTGTATATTCAAACAAAACCTAGTGACTTTCTATTTGTGTAAATCAGTGCTTCTAAAACTATTTCAGTGGCATTCACCTTTGAGTCTTTATCACAAAATTTCACTCACCCTCGATTAGATTTTCTTATGTTTTTTGGTAATTTTCATTTTATTCTCTTTTATATATAATTTACTTTGCCACATGAGCAAAAAATATAAATTAACTCATTTCTTTAGTGTTTATTTTGTTCAACTTTTTGGACATCCTAAAAATAACTAGGAATGAAAAAAAAACTAATTATCACTGGAGTTGGAAAATCATTCTATTAGAATGATAAAAAACTATTCCAACGTCTAAACCACTGGGCTTCAGCCACATTCTACCCTTTTGGGCTTTGATTACTGTAGTTCTTTTCTTGGATAAATATAGGAATAAATTAAGTCATTCATCCTTCATTCACCCCTATAGTTTCATTCATCCCAAAATAATTTAATTTGCCCTTGGGTGAACCATTCACCTGTTTAAGAAACACTAGTGTAAATCACCATTTTATATTCTGATATTTTGAATCCTGTGAACCATGCTAGCTTAAATTCTGGCAATGTTACTAGCATCCAAAGATTGTCAACAATGTTTATTTTATAATACCTCGATCAAAGTTGTATTGCTGAGAAATTATTTCACTCCAATGCTTAGCACACTCAGCCGAGAGTTTCTTTGGTTTGTCAAGTCGCCTTATCGCCAGAGCTTGAACATGTTTCTGAAAAGCCTCCTCTGTCATCTCCTCTATGTGCTTTTCCATAGTCTTTAGAAAAGCCTCAACTCTACTTTCCAGGTAGCTGGGAGGTCTTTCCGACTGGATGATAAAACGTAGTCCTTGAATGCCATTTGCTCGTCGTGGACCACTGAACACAATATAACCTGCCATGAAGGAAAGATGACTTCAAGTAAGCATAATTGTTTAAATTACGTGTAAATCCAATGGGAATTCACTACTTTTTATATAATTTAGAAGCTTGCAGAGATTAACACTGTAGGTTGCACAATCGCAAAATATTTAGCACATTCAACAAAATGATACATTTTATATTGAAAGTCCCATGCATTTGCATTTATATTTGTGCCCAGAGGGAACAAGGAAGATCTGGTTGCAAAGGATAAAGTGAAATTAAATATAAAAAGAAACAGAAATTGGCCATTCAGCCGCTCAATCTGCTCCACTATCCTAATAAAGTGGCTGATACGCCTCAGAATTCACCTAATCCATATCCTTTGCCCAGTTCATTAATCAGACATTTGCATTTCAATCTCAGTCATGAAAATTTCAAATGACGCACCCACAGCCATTTGACAGTGTTGAGGATACCCGTGGTGAAAATAAATTAATTCTGATGTTACTCTTAAATTGTCCAGCAAGTAATTTCATTACCATATAAAAATCTCACTGACACTTTAATTTGATTAATTTAAAAATCACCCCTCAGTCTTCTAAACTCAACTGAATGTAAACCAGCTTTATATATCCTCAAAATGAAGCGCTTTAAACCCCTGCTACATCTGGCCCGTTTGTCTTGTAGACTGCATTGTGGATTGTCCAAGAATAATATTTCCTTTCTTGGGTGCAGTGAAAAGCAAAATCTGTGTTTGGCTTTCAGAAGAGGATCACTTGCCACATTCAGTGTTTTTCATTGAGTACACAAAATGCTGGAGAAACTGGGGGAGGCGGGGGGAAGAAAGGAAAAAGGAGGAGGAGGAGCGCGAGGGCTGAGAGAGAGGTAGGAAGGGGAGGAGACAACAAGGGTTAACAGAATTGAGAGAATTAATTTTTTTTTCTGTTTTTCATTTATGTTCGGAGCATACTTATACGATGTACTACTCTCCTCCCCATCTCCTACATTTTCACCAAATAACTGCTCATATCAGGTTGTCTACTCACTTGTGCACATAGTCTGGTAATAAAGAGCATCAGTAAAGGTGATTGTGAATTTACTAACTTATAATATATTAAAAAAAACATCCAATTCATTTTTAACCTTTTATCCTAACCCTGTCTGGCCTTGGGCGACTTCAGACCACAGAAAGGTGCCTCGTTTGCCTCGTTAACGATCTGGCAAATCAATCAGTGGCGTCAAATTGCTCCAAAAATCTATGGCCTAGATCACGTTGACCTGTATCAGTTGATAAAAACAATTCATGGCTCAGTGGGTGCCTGATTTCTGAGCCTGTGTATTGCTATATGCAGATGCCGGGAAAGTATAGCAGATGTTAGTGCATTTGGCTCCCTTCTCTCCACTGATTCGGGCGTCATAGTTTACTTGGGTGGAGCTGAACACCAAATATAGTTAGGAAGGTGTGTGACCAAATAGGCACATACTTAGTAACGTGTGTGACCAAAAATGTGAAAAATTGTGGAATACATCTCTTCTAATTCCAAAAGCATTACAGGTATATTGTTTTGTGCTGTATATATGATTTTTTTTTCTTCAGAGTTTATCAAGTGAAATATTTATGTAATGCTGACAATATTTTAGGGTCAGAGGTCAAATATGACTGGCCACGTGTGTGACCTCACACGGAAGCATTTTTATCTTACAAACTCGTGAATTAAAAAAAGCTAGAATGTTCATATCTTTAGCAGACATGTATTATAGTTCTGCAGGTAGGACAATAGCAATGAATAAGATTAATCTCTTACAATAATTTTTTTATGTATTACTTTATGTGATGCCATTTGGTAACGTGTGTGACATTTTGGTTCACTTTCCAAATAATGTCCCATTTATTAACTGCTTTCTAAGGTTTACATACGCTATGGTTGGTGCATGCTGGCACCGAGGCCAAATGAATAAAATGTTGCTTTCCATAGAACCTTACACAAGTTATCTCCTAGAAAATTGGAATTTAAGTTTAGAAAAGAAAATTAAGATTTTTAAACCTGTATCCTCCCTTTTTGAAATCTGTTGGTAATTAGAAATCACAAACTCATCTACGAATTGCAGGGCCTATGAGGAAATATTAACTTCGGCAGGCTGAAATAATATTCTTGGCTTTGTTTACCTTCTGTTTCCTTCTTCTACTGTCTTGACAAAGTGCTTAAAATTAAAAGGAAGAACTACGTTGGAACTATTGCTTGCAGTTGTTTCATTTACCAATTCAATTTAATAATTGAATCAATATTTGGATTAAGTATATATGCTTAAATATTTATTTGGAATACATGCTTCTTGCTTGACTCTTGTATCATATACGGAATCATAACTTGAGAAAACGTTCAGTAAATGTAACAAATAACACTATTATTGTATTTTAATATTAACAAAATCAATTGTCAATCAAACAAAATAAGACATTTTTAGAGATTTTTAGAGATAAAGACATTTGTACAAAATCATGAGAGGAACAGATCAGGTAGATGCACACTCTCTTGCCCAGATTAGGGGAATCGAGGACCAGAGGTCATAGGTTCAAGGTGAAGAGAAAAAGATTTAATAAGAATCCGAGGAGTAACGTTTTCACACAAAGGGTAAAGGTTAATGGAACAAGCTGCCAGAGGAGGAATTTGAGGCTGGGACTATCCCATTGTTTAAGAAACAGTTGGATAGGTACATAGATAGGACAGGTTTGGAGGGATATGGACCAAGCGCAGGCAAGTGGGACTAGTGTAGCTGTGTCTGAAGAAGGGTTTCGGCCCGAAACATTGCCTATTTCCTTCGCTCCATAGATGCTGCTGCACCCGCTGAGTTTCTCCAGCACTTTTGTCTACCTTCACAGCTGCGACATTGTTGGTCGGTGTGGGCAAGTTGGGACGATTGGCGTTTCCACACTGTATCAATCTATAACTCTAGAGGCTTGGCATTTATTCACAATGAACTTTGAAATAACTATTTGAATTTCTATTAACACTCTCTTCCGCCAAGCAGAACTTGCCTAACGTCCAACAACTTATCTTTTGATTCCTCTCACTTTCTCCAACTTATAGATGTAGCCATGAGCACTTGCATGGGCACCAGCTATGCCTCTTTTTTTGTTGGTTACATCAAACAGTCCTTGTTCCAGGCGCACACTGGCCCTATCTCCCAACTCCTTTTCCGCTACATCGTCTATTGCATCAGGGCTGCCGCCTGCACCTGTGCAGAATTCATGGAGTTCATTAACTTCACCACTAACTTCCAGCCTGCTCTCAAATTCGCCTGGAATACATCTGACACTTCTCTACCCTTCCTTGATCTCTCCATCACAAGGGACAGACTGTCGACTGATGTCTACCTACCGACACCCATAGCTAACAAACGACACTTCCTCCCACCCTGTCTCTTGCGAAAGATGCTATCCCCTACTCTCAATTCGTCCGTCTCCGCCACATCTTCTACCATATTGAGGCTTTCCATACGAGGAGATCGGAGATGTCTTCATTGTTTAATGAACGTGGTTTTCCTCCGCTTGTCGTAGATGGATCACTCACCCATATCTCTTGTATGTCACGTAGTTCTGATCTTGCTCCCTCTCCCTCCCAGGCGTAACAAGGATAGAGTTACCCTGGTCCTATTCTTTCACACCACCAGTCTCCCCATTCAACAGATTATCCTCCGATATTTCCGTCGCCTCCAATGTGATCGCACTACGTCAGATCTTCCCATCTCCACCCTTTTCTGTAGGGACCACTCCCTTCGCAACTCCTTGGTTCACATCCTTTCCCATCCAAACCACCCCCTCCCCGGGTACTTTCCCTTTGCAACTGCAGGAGATTTAACACCTGCCCGTATACTTCCTCCCTCGACTCCATCCATGGACCCCAGCAGTTCTTCCAGGCGAGACAGAGGTTTACATGTACCTCTTCTAACCTTGCCTCCAGTGGTGCCAATGTGGCCTGCTGTACATTGGCACGACCAAGCGTAGACTCGGTGACTGCTTTGCCGAACATTAGCACTCAGTTCGCCAAGGCCTACTAAATCTCCTGGTTGCTGACATTTTTAACTCCCCTTCCCATTCCCGTAATGACCTTTCTGCACTGGGCTTCCTCCTTTGCCAGAGTGAGAGCACGCACAAAATGTAAGAACAGCAACTCGTATCCCGTTTGGGTAGCTTACAACCAGATAGTATGAATATTTGAATTCTCCGATTTTAGGTAACTTCTATAACTATCTCCCTGCCCCATCCCCGTTACTTTATATCCCATTCCATTCGCCTGTACCCTGGCTGATGTTGCACTGGTTTCACTCCCCCCACCCCAACCAACCAAAAATCTTTCAACAAGCTTTACATTTCACAACTATGTATTTATTTTGGGCTCACACCTGTTTCTTTCCAACAATCTGCCTATAAGGGATCACCCCCCCCCCCGAGGTCATCTATTGCCGGCTGTAATATGTCAGGCACCCTCTTCTCCCAGTATATTTATATTTTCCCACTTCCTCTGTGCAATCAGATTGAAAAAAGGTCCTGACCCCAGAACGTCACCTATCCATTTTCCCCTCAGATGCTGCCTAACCTGCTGAGTTACTCCAGCATTTTGTGTCTATTTTCGAAATGCCTACTCCTGATAGGTTTGCAAGTACTGGAAATATAATGGAGTTTCCATGTTGCCAAAAGATTCAACTTCAAATGAACTGCAATTTTTTTTGGAGATTTTCAGATAAATTGGAAAACAAATTTATACTACACAAATACCATGTTCTTTGAACCAGTTAACAATTCAATCTTATAATTTAAGTTATTTGACCCACCTAATTGTTCTTTGGTCCGCAGCGTGTTGAAACATGGCTCTGATATAATTTGACAAAAAAGCTCCAACAGCATATTTTCATGGGTGTTTTGCATGTCTGTCTGGTAGTAGATTTCAATCCCACAGTTGTTGTGCACCTCATTTCTCTGCTGGTACACAAACCATCCTCCTATACATGGTGCACAGGACAACAGCAATCTCAGAGTTAGTCAGCAGGAACACTTCAATCCCTCAGCATCCTAGTGACGGAAAGATTTCTGACAGCAATTTGAAGTAGGTGCAAGTGGATCCACACCATATTCAAACTGACATCGGTAATCTTTCTCAACAAGTACCACAAATTCAAAAGCGACTCAATGAACATCACTTTTAATCAATTTTCTTATAAAAATAGATTTGTTCTATTTTTATAATGATCTGAAAAACTGCAGATTAAAAATAAAAAAATCATATTTTGTAACATTAATTATAGTATAAACAGATTTTTAAATATCGACATAGGAATTTTTAAAAATTTGATTGCAAGTTTTAGTTTTCAGTGCTCGCTATCAAAGACTTAATGAAGACTGAGTAAACTGGATTTAAAAAAAGACAAAAATGAGCTTAGATTTTCCTGTAATTGGCAGATACCTTATATGGAGAGGCTTAAAGTATTGGACACAGCATTTAAAACTACTTTGCATTTGACTATATCTTGTACAATAAATGCACAAATAATAATGTTAACACAAGTCAATAGCATTGCATGGGTTTAAAAACTAAAGGTCTTTGTAAATATTTGGTTAAATGCAGTATTTTATATTTGTTCAATTCCAAAAACTGATAAAATGTAAATTAAATTAGCGTTTAATTTGATATTTATGACTGTCAGTAGGTTTTGATTCAATTACAACTTCAGAAACTAGAGCACAAAAGTATAGCTTGGCAATTCAAAGCATTTGTATGGCATTGCCTCCCGTTAGAAGTGTCATCATTAAAGTGAGAAGCTTTAGGTAGATATACAATACAATGGAACTTAATTTATCTCAGGAGAATGCCGACAGTCATCAAAACACAAGATACATGAAATTAAAGTGATGAATGGAAAGAATTGGGGATGTGTAAAATTGGGGGGGGGAGGGGGGGAGGGGGGGAGGAAGTCAGTCTACCCCATGGCAGAAGGGGGAGAAGTTGTACAGTTTGATAGCCACAGGAAAAAGAATATCCTGTGGCGTTCTGTCCTGCATCTTGGTGGAACCAGTCTGTTGCTAAAGGTACCCCTCAGGTAGACCAGTGTGTCATGGAGGGGGTGAGCTGTATCGTCCAGGTTTGAGGAGCATCCTCCCTTCCAAGACCAACCTCCCATGAATCAAACTCTACCTCCAGAATTGAGCCAACTTTCCTGATGAGTTTGTTAATCCAGTTGGCGTCCGCGGCCTTTGTCCTGCTGCCCCAGCACACAGCAGCAAAGAAGATGGCACTGACCACCACCGATTGGTAGAACATCAGAAGCATCATACTGTAGACATTGAAGGAGTGGTGCTTTGTCAAAAAGAACAGCCGGCTCTGTCGCTTCATGTACATGGCCTCAGCGTTCTGGACCAGTCCAGTTTACTGTCCAGGTAAACTCCAAGATATTTGTACTTCTTGGTAAACTGCACATCTTCACCATTGATGGAGACAGGGGTGTTCCTCTCCTCCTAAAGTCCACCGCCAACTCCTTAATGATGTCGGTGTTGAGCTGCAGGTGATTCAGCACACACCACTGAACAAAGTCGTTGACTGCCCCTCTGTATTCAGCTTCCCTCCCCTCAATGATGCAGCACATAATCCTGGAACTTCTGCAGGTGGCAGGAGTCCAAGGTGTAGATGGTGAACTGGATGGGAGAGAGGTCCGTGTGTGGGGGCCCTGTGTTTGCTCACTACCATGTCCGAGACACAGTTCTGTAGCCCGACACACTGTGGTCATCCAGTCAGGTTGTCAGTGATCCAGGACACGCATTCACCCGCATCTTTGTCAGTTTGCTCACTAGCTGTGCAGGCTGGACGGTGTTAAAAGCACTGGAGAAGTAAAAACCATGACTCTCACAGTGCTTCCCGGCTTATCCAGGTGAGCAGAGGGATGATGGAGCAGGTGAATAGTGGCGTCCTCAATCCCCATCTTTGTTTGGTAAGCAAACTGCAGGGGTCCAGGCAGGGTTTAACCAGGGGTCATAGGTGAGTGTGCACCAGCCCCTCCAGGGACTCCATGATGTGTGAAGTCAGCGCCACCGGTCTGTAGTCATTGTAGGAGCTGGGACGTGTCCTCTTTGGAACAGGAACCAGGCAGGATGTCTTCCACATCACAGGAACCCTCTCCGGGTTCAGGCTCAGGTTGAAGATATGCTGGAGTACTCCGCTTAACTGATTATCACACTCCTTGAGTACCCTAGAGCTGACGCCATCGGGGCCCGTGGCTTTGCCTGGGCAGAGTCTGCTCAGGTCTTTCCTCACCAGCTCAGTCTTCATGGTCAGGTGCGAAAAAGAAAGGGCAGAGGTAATGGACCAGGGGGATTGAGGAGGAGAGTCTGTCAAGGAGTTATGCTCTTGATACAGCTCCACACATCCTCATGTTGTTCTGCTGAAGTTTCAGCTCCAGCTTCCTCCTGTATTCGTTCTTGCCGTGTCTTAGTCTCACCTTCAGGTCTTTCTGCACCTGTTTCACCTCCTCACTGCCACCATTCCTGAAGGCCCTCTTCTTCTGGTTGAGAAGGGCCTTGTCACTGATGACCCAGGGCTTGTTGTTATAAGATGTCCCATGGCACTACTCAGCAGAGCAAGGGGGTCATTCCTAGTGAGCTGGACAATATTAACCCCTTAATTAAATAATGGAAACATTATCGGATCATTACCACGCGGCTTATTGTTGGAATTTGTAAGCGCCCCTTCCGGAAGTGGCGACGCTGCCTGGCCGCTGCGGCTCACCTGCAGTCCGTCTGTTTTTTATTTTATTTTTGTCTTCTTGTGTCTGTTTTAGTGATTATTTTGGTCTATTAGGCTGTGTATGTGTGTGGGTGGGAGAAACAAGGTTTTAGTCTCTCCCTTCGAGGGGATGCGACTTTTCTTGTCGTGTCCCCCGTCACCGTCTCCGTCTGTGTTGAGGCCCTAATGGCGGAGCTGGCGGCCGTGGAGCTATGGCGGCCTTCCAGCTTCCAGCATCGGCGGCACGGCTTCGGAGCTTCAGCGGCGACCTGGCTTCGGGGCTGCGGTGCACCGGCGGCGACCTGGCTTTCGAGGTTGCGGTGCTCCAGAGGCAGCCTGGCTTAGGGTCTGCGGTGCTCCAGCGATGACCTGGCTTCTGGGCTGCGGTGCTCCAGCGGCGGGCTGGCTTCGGGGCTGCGGTGCTCCAGCGGCGGGCTGGCTTCGGGGCTGCGGTGCTCCAGCGGCGGTCTGGCTTTCGGGGCTGCGGTGCTCCGGCGGCGACCTGGCTTTGGAGCTGCGGTGCTCCAGCGTTCCAGCGGCGGGCCCTGTGGCGGTGTTCTGGCGACGGCGGTGGCAGCAGCCCGGCTTTGGAGGCTCGGCCACGGTGGACGGCAGCATCAGAGGCCTGGATCTCCTCAGCGCAGAGGGAGAAGGAGGGAAGAAGACAGAGACTCTAAGACCTTTGCCTTCCACCACAGTGAGGAGGTGCCTGGTGAACTCACTGTGGTGGATATTAAATATGTGTTTATTGTATGTTTGTTTTTTATTATATGTTATGACTGCAAGGTAACGAAATTTCGTTCAGACTGAAATGTCTGAATGACAATAAAGGATAATCTAATCTAATCTAATTGTGATGTATAAATTGCTGATATATTGCCAACATTCCAACAGTGACTACAACACAGAAGTACTTAATTAGGCAAAAGTGCTTTAGATTTTGAAATCATGAAATGGGTCAAATAAAAGGAAACACTTTTTAATCCCTTAATTACAAACCTAAATACCCAAATTTCATAGCATTTAGTAGGGAGACAAAACATGTGAAAATTGATTTTATGATTGCAAATTAATGTATATCAAAGCAATATGACTATTTCTTGCACTAAACACTTTTTCTGTCTTTAAAGTGACATAATTGGACCCCAATTTTACTCAACACCGCTTTGATACTTTAGCATATTAACGTGTTCAAATTGTAAACAGGTTTTATTAGCATTGTGCCAAATCAATCCAGGATTACCGAATAAGCAATTCTCCTTTGCCAATTATTCCTACAAGAGTTCACCTCTTTACTATTGAAACTATTTTAATGACGAAAGTCAGAAAAATGGATTGCTGCAATCCATAACCATGATTTAGATCTTATAAAATGTTAATAATAAATTTGCATTAAATCACAGTTATTGACTTTGGTGAACCCTGACATTTACCAGCTCAATCTGGCTGCATTCAGCCTGACCAAATAAATGGGAACGAGCAGAAGATTATTTTTGTTATTGTCAGTGGAATGTAGTTGCTTTATTAGAATAGTTCCAAGACAAAAACCTTTCAAAAAGTTCAAATTTTAATTCTAAATTTTATTATCGTCTTTTTTATGTGATAAACATATGTGATAAGTAGAAGAATACAACGGACTGATTTCAAGACATGCCTTGTCTTGAGAAGGCGACCTCTTCAGAAATCATCAGAGAACTATTTCCCTCCAACCAAGATTCCATTCCCACATACAAAAAAACACTAAGCAGCAATGCTTTCTTCACTATTTACATTTATACCCCTCTCCATCAACTCTCTCTAATTTCAGTATGTCTGTGATAGTTTAAGAACAGTCAACATTTCCCCACCTCTCTTGTGTTTTATGATATTTTTAATTGTGCATTATTTTTACGTCTGACTGTAATCCACTTAACAGCATTGCAATAAATGTAAATTTGAATTCAATTAACCTGAATAAACAAACATGGGATAGAATTTCAGGACACATAAGGGGTCAAGTCAAGAGATATGAAAAGATTGCAAACTTAGCGTACGATCAGGAAGTTGCACTTCTCTATATCGGGTAAGTTGACTGGGAAGAAGAGGCTTAGTATGAGCATGTTCGATCAGGATGTCTTCAACCATTTTTATCATACTCAACGAGGTCTGGAACGAAGAAGACACTAAATGTTAAAATATGAAAATTATGAGTAAATAATTTTATTTTAAATTGTACACAACTTATTGAAGTTATTGGGACACAAGAGACTGCAGTTGCAGGAATCTTGAGTTAAAAATAATCTCCGGTTGGAACTAAATGAATCAGGCAGCATCTGTGGAGGGAAATGGACAGATGACATTTTGGGTTGAAACCCTTCTTCACAAAGAGGGTTCCATCCCAAAACAATGCCTGTCCATTCCCCTACCTCTATAGATGCTACCCGACCCACCGATTCTCCAGCAGTTTTTTAAAAAATTGAAGTAAATGTTCATTCTGAACTGTTCCAAGCAAGACTACTGTTTCATCTAGAGATACCACAGCGGGTGAGTTGGTAATTTGGCTCAGCCACATTTATTAAGACACCTAAATAGTTAATTAGAAAGTATAGATTGCTTAATGCACAGCAAATGTATCAAGGTTGAAACTATTAACTTCCTTCAATTTGAAGTGGATTCAAATGAAACTAGTTAGACTAGGGATTTACTTTTATTGCATTGCAGATTGAATGAGAAAATAGTTAACAAAAATCTCCATAGTTGGCATGTGTTATTTACTGCTCCTTCGTCTGTACTCTATATCTTTACATTGTGGCGATTTGATGTTATTCATGTAGTCTTTTCTGTGACTGAATAGCACGGAAACAAAAGGTATTTCTTGTACCTTAGTACACATGACAATAAAAATAAACTAAAATATTTGTAAAACATAAGGACAAGGGCAATTAGTGGAGATATGAAAAAGTGAAATTAGAAGAAAAATAATAAGTAATGCAAATTTAAACAAAAATCTTACTTTTGAACTATTTCCACAACAAAATATCCCTTTATTGGAATGCTGCTCTTAATTGCAGAATTATGACGACAAATGTTCAATGAATGAAAAGAAACGCTTTCATGCTGCTTCTCTTTCATTAAAATGAATATTAACCTGCATAATTTCTTCCCACAATAAAAAAGTGACCGCAGAATATCTCAGGGGAGTAAAGAAATAACTTGTAAGACATGTAAACTACTTTTAGTGCACAGTTGATCCCGTGGCCTTGCACGCAATAATTCAAAGAACTGCAATCCTGAGAAAAGGCACGATCTTTAAGCAAACGGCAGGACAGCAAACAGGTTCAGCTACATTGAAAATCCATAAAACATTTAAGTATGTTTATAGTTTTTTTTAGAAACTCAATGATCGAGTTGCATAAGTTTTATTGTGAGGTTTTAGTATAACTTTTATTTGGAAAAATTACAGATTCTTGTAAATGAATAAGAACAAAGAAAATTGCAGTATCACAAACTTAACTTTTCTCTAGATGTTAAATATTAAGCAAACTTGGCATTCAGTATGAAATTATAAATTTTCTAAATTTCTAAAGGACACAAAGATATTGCCAGGACTTGAGGGCCTGTGTTATAGGAAGAGGTTGGACAGGCTAGGACTTTATTCCTTGGAGTGCAGGAGGATGAGAGGTGATGTTAGAGAGGTATTTAAGATCACAAGGGGAATAGATAGGGTAAATGCACAGAGCCTTTCACCCAGTGTAGGGGTATCATGAAGCAGGGAACATAGGTTTAAGGTAAGATGGGATGTTTTCGACACAGAGGGTGGTAGGTAAATGGAACAAGCTGCTAGAGGAGGTAGTTGAGGCACGTACTATAAAAACATTTAAAAGGCATTTGGACAGGTACATGAATAGGAGAGGTGTAGAGGGATAGAGGCCAAATACGGCAGGTTGGACTAATGTAGATGGGGCATCTTGGTCGGCATGGGAAAGTTGGGCCGAAGGGCCCATTTCCATGCTGTATGACTCTCTGACAGTAGGTTTTAGTAACACTTTATTTTTCATAGGACCCAAGTACTTTAGTACTTTGGCAACAACCGGCTACATATTTTAGTACAGTTGACAAAGTGACCAACTAACCTGTTTTGTTATATTCCCATGGAGTAGAGCTTCAATGTGCAACCTTGATAATAGTTGAGGTATAAATGCTTTGAGACGAACGAGAGTGACATCTAGAACATGTTGGTAGATAGATGAATCAATAACATTTCCAAAAAAATATACACATTAATATACACATAAGGCTTTCCATTCTAGGACATTTGAGATGTCCTCTTTCTTTAGTAAACATGCTATTCCCACCCCCCCCCCCCCACCCCCCCCACAATAGATGGATCCCTCACCCACATCTCTGTGTCCGTAGTTCTGTTATTGCTCCTCCTTCCCCCAAACAATACAAGGGTAGGTTTCCCTGGTCTTCCCCTTTCACCCCATCAGCCTCCTCATTCAACATCATTCTCCAACATGTCTGTCACCTCCAACATGATCCCACCACCAATCACATCTTCCCATCCACATCTCCTTCAAATTTGTTCAAGGACCACACCCTCTGCAACTTCTTGGTTTACTCACCCCATTCCCCCAAACCACCTCCTCCCCAGGTACATTTCCCTGCAAACCCAGGAGATGTAGCACCTGCTCCTATTACCTCCTCCCTCTCCCCCATCCAGAGACCCCAGCAGTCCTTCCAGGTGAGACAGAGGCTCACGTGCACCTCCTCTAACTTCAGCTAATGCATCAATGTCTCCAGTCCATCAGCCCAGACCAAGCGTACACTCGTCAACGACTTTGCTGAATACTTCGCTCAGTCCGCCAAAGCATGCTAAAACTCACAGCTGCTAACCGTTTCCCATTCCCATACTAACCTTTTTGAGCTGGGCCTCCCCCATTGCAGAGTGAGGCAACTGGAAAACTGTAGGAATAGCAATTCATAATCTGCTTGGGTAGCTCACAACCGAACGGTATGAACATTTAATTCTCCAATTTTAGGTAACTACCAACCTCCCTTACTCTTTACCGCCCTGCCCCTTGTGCCCTACCTGGATTTGCCCCATTTCTCCTCTCACCTAAAATCCTTCCTCTTGCTTCACAATCTCAACTTATCAATCCTTATGTCTCACACCTTCTGCCTTTTCATCTCTGCTCTTTGCCCAATAATTTCCCAATCAAAATCCCAATTGCCTGTATCAACCCTGTTACTTGCCAAGCTTTGTCCAGCTTTCCTTTTCCCTCCCTACCGCAATCAGTCTGAAGATGGGACCCGACCCGAAACGTCCCAATTCATGTTCTCCAGAGATGTTTCCTGACCCACTGACTTATTCCAGCACCGAGTCTTTTTTTTGTACACCAGCATCTGCAGTTCCTTGTTTCTACATATACACATCATTGCTGCAGATGAATAACCTAGCATACCAGAACGCCTTAAGTACACTCCAAAGAAGAAAATATATTGAGCATAAATGAATTTTTCATTGCATTTATGCTTTTTGTCTTTCATTCACATTGTTTTGGATTCACATAACATTTTATCCTAATTCAAGAGCTGCTGCTCTGAACTTCAAGCCCAATCCGAGTCAATAAGCATTTTGTGGATTTTCAAAAAAAGAATAAAATTATAACAAAATAATGCTGTAGAATGCATGGAATGTATTACTAAACCATCGTTAAAAAATTAAGGCATTTTCCCCATGCAGGCAGTGAACTTATACTTAATCATTCTCAATTGTTTTATTAACACAAGATCAGGATACTTGCTGCAGTCAAGCAGAGTACATTTTCCTAATGTATACTTCACTTAGAGAGAATACTAAAATACTGCTCAGTGCTGGAATACTGGTCAGGCACTTACTTTGAGATAAGTGTATAATTTAAATGCAAACTATGGGGGGTTGAATTGTAGTAAATTCCAGAGTTCCTTTGAGCTCAATGCCTGCATGGGCAATCGTCTTCAATGTCTAGCCATTGTATAGTACTTCATTAATGTCACTTTTTCAAAGAGTTACCTGTCCAATAAACGATAGAGGAACAGAACAACAGACTGATATTCACCTCTTTCTCTCATGATCAAATACATCCAGGTTGCTTGAAAAAAGACAGTCAGAGTAGCTGGTAGGAACCAGTATCAGATTTGCCCATCTTATTAATACTCCTTAATGGAAGAGTACAATAATAGTTGCGGAGGGAGTGTAACAAGAAATGCTCTTCTGAGCATGTGGTTAGGATAAATTAGTTGGGGGGGGGGGGGGGGGGGGGGGGGAGAACAGTCTTTACTCTGTGTCTGGTCTAATACATTTAAAAGCAGAGGACCTACATGCAGATATCGGTTACCTGCAATGGATGCTATGATCATCCATGCTTAATTAAATAGCTGCCCATTAACCATTGAAACATAAGAGACCGCAGATGCTGGAATCTGGACCAAAAATACAAAACTGCTGGAGCTAACGAAACGACTCATGCCGCATCTGCGGGTGGGGGGAGGAAATTTGACGTTTTGGGTCAAGTTCCTGCACTACAATGGAGAGTGAAGAGGAAAGATTGCCAGTATAAAGGGGATAGGGGTAAAACAGGCCCAAGTAGGTGATTGGTAGAACAAGGAGGGGTGAACGATGGCTGGGCAGATGGACCCATGGGGGAGTCGTGGAGTCGGGAGATAAGTGGTTGATAGGCTTATTTTTTTCATCCATTCATTATTTCGCAAAATAGATTCTGAAATGGAACATTCAAATCTCATGTAATAATCTTTAGTTTACAGGCAATTTACACACAATATTCAACTAAGCACCAACCTTCCAAAGCCTCCTTCAGCTCCTCTTTTGTCCATGCCACCTCAGTCATAAGAAGTCTGAGATAATACATGGCATGTTGGTGAGGCTGTTCTGCTCTAAAATTATTCAGAGACCGCATATACTAAAATAAAAAAACAAAAGAAATAAAGAACAGTCACTGATCCCCAAACAACCCAATAATGCCAACTAGGTTCAAGCTTTAACCTGGTCTATTTTTGAGCAAATGGCCCAACTAGGAAGTGAAATACTGTTATTACAATCAATCAAATAGCTATATTTCAAACAGTACAATGTACATAGAGGCTGCAGCATAATGTCAGATGCTACACGTACTACCTTCATTGGAACATTATTTTTTAACATTATTACCTAGGTGGCTACTCTAAAAGTGACACAATTATTCAAGGAAGTTGCAATATTAACCCACACTGGATTGGTGATTCAACATTACTCCATTTAACCAGAGCACAGATAAAATCAAATTGTCGAATCTGGAAGTCAGTCACAGAATAAGAGGTGTAGGAAACAACTGCAGATGCTGGTTTTAATCAAAGGTAGACATAAAATACTGGAGTAACTCAGTGGGACAGGCAGCATCTCTGGAGAGAAGGAATGGGTGACGTTTCGGGTCGAGACCCTTCTTCAGAATATGAGGTGTTTGACGAGTCAAAATCAAATCTTTTCCTATTTTAAGGAACAGATGTTGTAGATGTGAGATTGAAATTTACAGTTAATGTAGAAGGGAAAGATAATAGCGCATGTTCATTTTGGGAAATTTGCATTGCTCAATATCCAAAGCCAACATAAGATGGTGTGCTCAAAACCCTATATAACAGAAACATGACAAGGTCTACATTCTTCCACTCTCCTTATGATAAAGATCAACCATCTCTTTAACATTTACTTTTTTTTTGTAAATGTTTATCAGCTTTTACTGATCTATGTTTTTGGGCTACAGAGCATCTCTATTCCACAGCTGTTCTCAATTATTCAAACTTGGTTCTTCTTTCTGGTCAACGTATACAACCCCAAACTTTCTCTACTCACTCAATCAGCTCTTTATACTCCTACTTCCTCCTACTTGTGGTTTCTCATTGTGTTAGGACAAGGATAGATATGCATTTCTGTTCCTTGAAACCTGTCAACATTTCCAACCCAATCACAAGGCTATCTCCAATATCGTGCATTAAATTTTGCCAATAATCTGTGCAAAATCTTGTTATCTTACTCGATAATCATGTAGAAAGGTATTTTGTAGGAGTTATTTTACCTTTTAATAAGTTTCTAAACACTTCAATTCATCAGGTAATACTTTTCTTCAAACAATATTACACTGACTCTCTCTTATCCCAAGTGACAGGTTCCAGCAGCAACTTAAGCAAATGTCATGTTAAATTGACAGGCCTTATCTTGCCTTGTTTTTCGCCCCCGTTAATCTAAAATAATGGATGTGCACAACCACACTTCCAATCTAAATCCTACAATTCATTAATCTGGAGGCCATTAAAAGGTTATGATTAATGCACCTGTAACTTATTTGTTTCCAAATTTTAATATGGGTGAGAACGATTGAATCTTGAACATGTCTGCTCTTGTTATATTTTCCTCATTATTCCTTTCTAAAAAAAAATCACGATGAAAAGCATAGATACAAAATACATCTGCATGTATCACAGCTTCAAAGCTCACTCAAAATTTATAATTAGCTTTTAAATTAATTGCAAATGAAAGCAAAATATATAACTACAAATAAATAACTGAATATTCTGAAGATGTGCAATTTATCAAAATGTTTAAACATTGCCAATGACCAGATACCTTTTCTTTTAAAAAAAGATGCTGTGCAGTTTTCATCTTTAATTAGATAAAATACTAACTTTGGTTAGCTTCTTAAGGCCCTGGTAATATCTAGTCACTTTCGTATACAAAATTGCATTACATGATGCAACAAAAAAAACCTTGCAAGAAACAAATAATGTGAATTCTGGAAACCAGAAATAAAAAAGAAAATGCTGAAAATATTCAACAATTATGAATAGAGAAACAAAATGAACATTATTTATTTAATATTGACAACTTGATGTGAAAGACGATGGACCTAAAATAATGACATGTTTTCCCTCCATAAATATCACCTAATTGTCAAGTATTTCTCATCTTTTCCACTTTAATTGCAGTGTTGTCCGCAGCACAGACTAATCTGACCCAGAAGGTAGCCAGATGGAACCAAGGCAGAAACTATGGTTAATTCTAAAAGGAGAATTCTCACAATGCACAACTACTGCCTCTTTCAGCGATCATAGAAAATAAAAAGAGATATTAAACTCTCATGGAATCATGTTAGAAAAACATAGGCATGGCAACAGGCCCTTCTGCCCAAGTTGAACATCAACCATCCTTCTATACCAATCCCACATCAATCCCATTTAAATTTGATTTTAAAAATATTTGCAAGAATTATAGCCCACATTTTTAATAAAATAATACCAGCTGATTATGTTAGATTTGTTCACAATAATTGACAACATATTTGATAAATGCCAACTTACGGCCTCCTTGATTATTTCAAATCGCTTGTCATCAATTTCAAAGGTGACCATCTTCTCCATTATCTTCTTAAGAATTATATGCTGCTTGTCATTATAACCTTTCACAGACAGCTGTTGGCAAGTACAATAAAGATGTTTCATGCAAGAAACAACAAAGCGAAAATTAAAAATGTTCCAAAAATTTGACATTCAATTTAGTGTATACCCAGCAGATTTTCCAGTTGCATGCACATGTTTAAATAATTCTCATTTACATAATAACAGGAAACATTGAAGAAACAACTAATTATGACTTAAAGTGCATTTGTAATCATTTTAGATTTCAAATATTTGTTTATATATAGAAAATTTCTTCACGTGGCCAAACTAAATAGAGCAAAAGCTAGTTTTCTCACAGTAGCAGAAGCAGGCCCATCAGCCCACCAAGTCTGTGCCAACCATTTACACTAATCCTATTTAATATCCCCCTCACCGTAATCAAATATCTCTAGATTATTTCACTCTATTGCAAACTAGGGGTAATAAGCGAGTTCGGTATTCCGACTGCGCATGCCCAGGTCATAGGTCATTCGAGAAAAACATTCTCGGCAGCTGAGCTGCTGCGTGTATACAGACCTGCGTTTCATCTCTAGTGAGGATCGAACCGGATCTCCGGCACTGCAAGCGCTGTTGAATTGCTACGGGAGTTAGCGACACTAGTTCTCCCTTCTCCACAGGTCCAAGCAGAAATCTCAGCAATGACAATCTAATGAATCACGGTCCGGTCCCCCTCAACCTGGGTGTATGGGTTCCATTCTCATTCGGGCTGCCCTCCCAGGTTATGCAGGGTTATTATACATGGGCGAACCACACACCCCTCTTCTGCATAATCCCAGGAGGCAGATTTGTGAACGGAATCTCACTACAATCCCCGTCCCCTCCTGAGTGTCCCATTCCTGTCGGGGGCGGCCAGAGATGCCCGGGGTGACCCTGGACTGACGGGACACCGGACCGGAGCAGTGCCGGCCTCAGGCTTACAGCCAGCGCAGAGAAGAAGCGCTAACTCCAGCTCAACTCTGCTCCAACTCCTGAGGAACCCGTTCCCAGATGGGCCGGGGACCATTAGCTGCACCTCCTGTCTTATCCAGTGGCTGACGGTTAACCCCCTCGGTGCCACTGAAAGCCAAGCACCAGTCATCAATGGGGATACACACAAAATGCTGCAGTATCTCAGCGGGTCAGGCAACATCTCTGGAGATGGGTCTTGATCTGAAACATCACCTATTCCTTTTCTCCAAAGATGCTGCCTGTCCCGCTGAGTTACTCCAGCATTTTGTGGGTAACCCCGTTGATGACTGCTTTCGCCTATACCGAGGCGGTTAACAGCCACTGGATAAGGTGAGAGGTGCAGTTGACGGTCCCTGGGAGTTGGAGCAGAGTTGAGCTGGAGTTAGCTCTTCTTCTTCGCGCTGGCTGTAAGCCAGGGCCGCCGCTGCTCGACGCCGGTATTGCGTAAGTCCAGGGTCATGGCAGACATCCCCGGCCGACCCCAGACAGGGATGGGACACTCCGGAGGAGACAGGGATGGTCCAGTAGCAAGTCAACAGCACTTACAGCGCCGGAGACCTGGGTTCGATCCTGACTGCGGATGAAATGTAGGTCAGTGCACACGCAGCAGCTCAGCTGCTGAGACTGTCTATCCGCCGGTCCTGTCTCTCCCCGTCTCCCACTCGCATCTGCCCCCTCTCTCGCTGTTAAACCCCACTCTCCCGCTACCTGGCACGGTCCTCAGATTAAATATATTTTTACAAATAAATTATAAATAAAGATAAGAAAATGTTTCAAACACAAGTAATATTTTCTTATTCCAGTAGCAAACACATTAAGGATTAAATGAAAATAATAAATTCTTTAACTTTTTGAATATCTCATAATTGCAGAGTAATGAACTGAACTAGAACTGGGACTGTGTATGTAGTGTGTGAACAGCAGAACAAGACAGGAAGCTATTGAGTTGACAGAATTCTAGATTCATTCATTGGTAAACTAGTTAATAATTTATACACAGTTTACACAGCCAGCGCTTAGTTCGATTTTTCTTTATCACAAATGACCTTTGACAAATCCCATGATTCCTTGCGTTTTTCGGAATACCGAACTCGCTTATTTACAGAGGCCAACTGATCGACCAATCAACACATCTTTGAGATGTGAAGGAAACTGGAGCACCTGGAACAAATTCATGCAGTCACACACAGAACATGCAAATTCCAGAGATGTCAGAGCCCAGAACTGAACCCAGATTTCTGGAGCTGCTATTCGGTTGCACAACTCATCTCAAAAACTAAAGAAGGTAATTTAAGGTAATTTGCAACCAAGTATATTAAACTCTGCCAATTTTCATTACTCCAATCCCATGAATAACAAATTCTCTGGTAGATTCCTCAGAGGATTTTCTGTGTTATAAAAGCCAACTGAAGATACAAAGGATACAAAGGACATTTATTATCACATACATCAATTGGTGTAGTGAAATTTGACTTGCCATTGCAGCACACAAATAAAGATAAGACACAACACTAAAGAATTTAACAATAAACATAAAAACATCCCCCTACAATGGTTCCCACTGTGGGGGAAGGCATCAAAAGACCAGTCCCGTCCCTTGTTCACCCATAGTCGGGCCTATTGAGGCCTCCGCAGTCGCCGCTACGGCAGCCCGATGCTTCAGGCCCTCTCGCTGGATGATGAAGCTCTGGCGTTGGGTGAACACTCTCAGCGGCTCGGAGTGTCTGGAGCGGCCGCTTCCCCCCCCGGAGACCACGGCTCCCGAACTCCACGGGCCGCGCTAGTCGGAGCTCCGACACTGGCGACCTCAGCGTGAGATCCCAGTTTAAAGCTCAGCGCCGCCCACGGCTGGAAGCTCCACAGGCCACAGCTCCACGATGTTGGAGTCGGCGGTCACAGCACTCCTAAGCCTACCGCATGGCGACCCAGGCAAGGCATTGCCCACTCCACGATGGTGCCTCGGGGCTGTCCCGCTGCCAAAGCTGAAGTCCTGGCCGGTCCCAGCAGGAAACGCCGCTCCAGAATGTTGGTAGGCCGCGAGGAAGGGGCGAAAACACGGCTCGGAGAAAAGTCGCATCTCCGACCAGGTAGGAACTGAGAAAAATAGTTCCCCCCTTTCCCCCCCACATAAAAAGACTAGAAGACCTCCAAAACAAACACTTTTAACTCAATAAAAATAAAAAAGGGTGAAAGGACGAACAGCTGCTGGCAGGGCAGCCATACTCGACGGTGCCCCGAGATACCAGATTCCAGGCCCGAAGATACTCTAGTCTAACCTATTTTCATCAACCCCTACACGCTACCACAAGGTAATTCTAAACTACATAGTATACATAAAAAGCAGAAACTTTGTTTTGAAACCACCTCAAGACTAAAAGACAGCATTAAAACTACAAATTATACAGCGTTAGCCAAAGACACTTTCAGAAAGGGCCTTTTGGAAATCATCACATTGAGCATGGGGTGCTTGCGTAGGTGTAGTCGCCCTGGTTGGGAGACTTGTCAAATCTGGTACCACCTTTCTCAGGACCATTCACCCCTGATTGATACTACACCCCAGGCAACATTGACAAGCCGGTTAAACCAGTAGCCAATTGGTCTCAAACCCTCAGTGAGACAGGAAATGTTCACCCTAACGTGCAAAGACTGTTCCAGTGGATTGGGTGGAGGAGCAGGAAAGCCGTCCAGCAGTACAATGTGGAGTACACAGTGTATGTCTGAGGATTGAGAAAGACCTGGCCATCCACTGCAGTCAAAGAAGTTATTAGTTGTCATCGTGCCACTGGCTCTACAGTTGAGAGGCTGGGGTTGAGCCAGTGCGTCAAATTCCACACTTTTTAACTCTTTTCATTCTGCTACCCTGAGCCCTGTGGTGATGGGGGAAGGGGGCAGTGACAGGGAGAGAGTTGTAGCTCTGAACCTGCATGTTAGCAGCCTGCAGATTAGTGCTTGTCCTTCTTTCAATCCAGGACAGCAAGCGGTTTAGCAGCATTCCAAGCATTAGAACAGTCATTTTTAGGGATAGTTTTGCTCACCCCAGTAAAGGAAGGGACTAGGAAAGGTGTTGTAATCATTGAATATATGATGTTTTGGGTTGGGACCTTTCTTCTGACATTCTCTCTACTACAATCAAGTCTGAAGGGTCCTGACACGAAATGTCACCTATCCAGTTTTTCCAGAGACATTGCTGAGTTACTTCAGCATTTTGTGTCTATCTTTGGTATAAACAGAATCTGCAGTTCCTTTTTATTACATGTCCTAATCATTGGCTGCCTTAACATAAACTAAGCCCAGCAGCCCATTGCTGGCAGTTAAATATTTTCTGCAGTTGGTACATAGAATAAACTCTTCTGGATAGAGGGAATACAATGAGGCCCAGGAGAAGATCAGCCGCCTTGGCCACGGAACCAGCGCACTGCAGGATCGACATTGTTGCTCACAGTGATATGCCATTTGCTGAAAAAACATCAAGCCGCAAATCTTTGGGAGGCCTCACTTTTTCCTGGAAGGGCAAACATGAAAATAAAGGCAGGATATTTGAAGTTGGAGTCACATCCATACCTTGCCCCTCCTCCAGCTTCTCGATCTCCTCAACAAACTCCTCATGACGATGCTGACCTCGATCTCTCCATTGCCAGATTGAGGCAACACGGAAACTGATGGAACAGCACCCCATCGTCTGCATGGGTAGCTTTACCACAATGGTGTGAACACGCAAATTTTCCAATTTTAGGTAACTAACCTACCCCCACCTCCAGTGACGGACTGGGTCTAAATATATTGGTTGCCACTTACCAGGGGCCCACTTGATATAGGAGGCCCACTTCATCAAGCCATCGAGCAAGCTGACACCCTGGCCAGTCCGCCACTGCCCACCTCCCTTCCCCAACCCACTCCCCACTCTTCCCAATATTCCTTCCTCCGGCTTCACATTTTGTGCCTCTTCCGACCTATCTCACACATTTTATCTTTTTATCTCTGGCCTTTTCCAACGATCTGCCAATCAAAACCCCCCACACCTGTATCCACCTATCATTTGCCAGACTTTATCCTGCCCCCATCTCACTTTGGGTCGCCACCCAAAATGGCTACCGTCCAGTCCACAGGAACTGATCCAGAATCGAGAGAACGATCACCAATGCTTCCACAATTTCTAGGGCCACCTCCTTGAGTACTCTGGGATGCAGACCATCATGTCCTGAGGATTTATCTGCCATCAGTCCCAACAGTTTAGCTAACACCATTTCCTGACTAATGCAGATTCCCTTCAGTTCCTCCCTCCCACTAGATCTTCGGTCCCCTAGTATTTCTGGGAGATTGGTTCTGTCTTCACTAATGAAATCACAAACAAAGTACTTGTTTAACTGTCATTTCTTTGTTTCCCAATATAACTTCACCTGTCTCTGATAGTTAGGGTCCTACATTTGTCTTCACTAATCTTTCCCTTTTTACATATCTAAAGAAACTTTTAGTGTCAGTTTTTATATTCCCTGCAAGCTTTATTTCATGCTCTTTTTCCCGCTCTTAATTAACCCCATTTGTCCTCCTCTGTTGAGTTCTAAATTTCCCCAGTCCTCCGGTTTGTTGCTTCCTCTGGCCAATTTATATGCCTTTTCCTTGGATTTGTTTCTATTTTTTTTTCCATAGTATCCCAGTATACTTATCTCAGTACTCTCAACTGACAACACTAAAAGTGTAGAAACTTCATTTCTAGATAAGAATTTGAATGTTGAGATTCTTGATGTCTTCATAGTAGGAAATAACACAAGTGTTCAAATTAAATAAAGCTGAATGAGTAGTGTAATAAAAACCTACTTCAGCAAACATGCACTTATGCCGTTATGTGTAATTAGACATATCCCTTTGTAACTAAACAGGACAATGGTGGACATTTTTTTCAAAAGGATGTCCTCAGGTGGTTAGAAACCATACTCAATCTGGAGAGCTGAAGTTGACCTCTTTAGCCCTTGAAACCACAATTTGCTGACCTGTTGAAAACTAACGGCGGCTTAGAATAAAAGCAGCCAACAATGAACGTGATCACATCAAGTTTGCAAAATGGTTTATATTATATTTGAACATTGAATTTTTTCAATTCTGTTAACCCTTGCTGTCTCCTCCCCCTCAGCCCTCAGGCCCTGGCATTCCCCTCTCTCTCTCTCTCTCTCTCTCTCTCTCTCTCTCTATCTCTCCCCCACCCTAGTCGCACTAGCTTCCCATTTTCACACTACAAACAGCTTACAATGGCTTGTTCCCTTTATCGATACTTTTTTGCATATCTTTCATTCATTGTTCTTTATCTCTCCACATCACCGTCTATATCTCTCATTTCCCTGATCCCTGACCAGTCTGAAGAAGGGTCTCGACCCGAAACGTCGCCTATCTCCTTCGCTCCTTAGATGCTGCTGCACCCGCTGAGTTTCTCCAGCCTTTTGTGTACCCTCGATTCTCCAGCATCTGCAGTTCCTTCTTTAACACATATATTATATGCATGTTTTTCAGTCATTTAATGCACTACTGTAGGTACAAGCAGAAAATCTAATACTGTTGATCAATGCATTAATCAATAATAATCAATGCAAATTAAGTAAAAATAGACAGTAATGTCAAAATTCGCCAAAGTTATAACCTTACATGCAAAGACTGCAGATTTAATAAAGCACAATATTTGTGGCATGAATTACACTAATGAATTCCACCTTCAACAGATGCTGGATATTTGTGGATCCACCGCAAATCCAACTTTCATGCATAGTAATGCAGTTTAAACATGCAATTAAAACTCACGCAAAACCTGCAAGCAGCTTGATTAATCTCAAGCAGGAACCCTTCCTGCTCTACTTACAAGAATTGAGTTCATTGCTGGAACTAGCGTATATACCATGCCTGTCAGGCGTGCTGCATATGTATACTCTTTTAAATCATCCCTCAGCAACCTGATATAGAGATATGTCAGGTTGCAATGAAGAGGGTTGGCATAAATGTAGGGACTAACGAGAAGAAAACAAAAAGATAAATGTGACAATACTCTCCCTGTTAGTAGGCTGATATTTAACAATGACATTCAACAGGTCAACCAAAATGAATGAAGAGTATGTATATGCAGCCCCATGGCTAAACAGTGTTCTACTTGATGGAAGCGTAATTATCAATAGAGGGTTTTTACGTTTGCAGTGAGCTAACAAAAAGTGAACAGAAAAGTAAAAATGTAAACATGATGTTTCCCTGAATTTGGGTACTTACATACATTCCATAGATTGTATTTTGTAGATCATAGTTCAAGCCAGCAAGCTCTGCTGCATATGCATACTCATTGAGGGAATCTTTCAGCAATTCAAGATATAAATAGGCCATATTACAATGTAATGGATCCACATAAGCAAATGGGCTGTAAAAGAATGTGCCAAACATTAAAATCGGTTTATTAACAAGTGCAAATAACGTCAAAATTTACTTTCATCTGAAAACAGAGCTACGTTATTGAGTGAAGAATTGATTCCCTGCCAAATAGCTAAATCTTCACAAAAGTATTATACAACACTTTAACTGCATTACAAATAAATTATATGGAAATAGTTTCAATTCATGAATTCTTCCACATTGCTACATACAAGATCGATCCGGAATAACAAACCAACTCTCCAATGACATTCTAATTTTCATTATTTAAATACCCTCAGTTTTAAATTGTTACATTTCACTACGTAATGAATTTAAAGGACATAATTGGTTTATGAAAAATGCTGAGAAAATTAAGAGGATCAATGACAATACTCTTCATTAAGCAATCGCTTCACAGCTTTAAAGTGTTGTTTGATTTCTGTACATCTTCACAGAAATTTTACAATTGATTTGCTGGGAACGGGTGGATGTAGTTGACATGCTTATCTTTTCTCGCTCTCCCTCTTTGGTCAGTCATAAACATTAATTTTATGTACATGAGCTGAAGAATCACCAAGTTCGACAACCGACAGAGGGCAGGTTTAATTGTTTTAGAATCCATGTCATTAACTAAATGTGTCCCAAGAACACAGTTCAATGAATCAAGCAGGTTGGCACAAATAAACAGGATGTGTGCACAGTAAGGTGGCTCAGCTGACAGCTGGTAAGTAAACAAAATTATACTCCGACGTGACCTGCATAATTCAACTCATTGTCTTCTTTTACATTTCCATGTATACAGTGGATCCATGATGCAATAACTGATAATGACCTTCAAACAAAATCAATGTGTCTCTGCCAAATGTGACCAATCATTTAAGATCATATTGAAAGAATACCTGCCTTTTATATGGAAGAAAATGTAGAATTGCGCAAGCCGTTCCAACGCAATATTGCACCACTTACTCTTAGCCCCCAACTGCGCCGGCGCGGCTCATTTCACTTCATCCCCCAGCACTCCCTCCTCCTCCATTTCACCCTCCCTCTTCAATCCCTCGAGAGGAAGGGAGGGGTGCAGAGAGGGAAGGGGGGCAGAGAGGGAGTTGGGTAGAGAGGGAGCAGGAGGGGGGTAGAGAGGGAGCAGGAGTAGAGAAATCCCTAGGGGTGGGCAGAGAGGTGGCAGAGAGGAACGCAGGGGGGGGGGCGGAGAGGGGAGGAGCGGGAGGGGGAGGGGAAGGGGATAGTGTGGGGGGAGAGAGGGTAGAGTGGGGGGGAGAGGGTAGAGTGGGGGGAGAGAGGGTAGAGTGGGGGGGGAGAGAGGGTAGAGTGGGGTGGAGAGAGGGTAGAGCGGGGGAGAGGGTTGAGTGGGGGGACAGAGGGTAGAGTGGGGGGGGAAAGAGGGTAGAGTGGGGGGGAGAGGGCGAGGAAGGGAGAGGGAGGGGGGTAGAGTGAGAGGGAGTAAGGGTAGATACGTAGGGGGCATCTCCCTCCTCCACCTCCCTCCTCCACCACCTTAAACTATGATAAAGTTTAGAAATAATCCTTAATGTTTTTTGATGATACGCACTATCACTTCTATCACTGGATTCTTTTCTTCTAGTGCCTCCCTTTTTATCTTTTTATTGTAATAATCTCTCAGTTGGAGATATCTAAACAAGTCTTGGTTCCGAAGTGCAAATCTATCCTTCAAATCTTGAAAACTTCTTAGGTCTCCATTTTCAATAACAGTACAAAATGCAGTCATTCCTTTCTTCATCCACTCTTTAAATGTTGAGTCATACATCCCTGGTTTAAATTCATTATCCAAAGCTATTCATCTTAAAACTTTTTGTCGTTTATTCAGTTTAAGTTGTCTGGTAAGCGTGAACCAGGTTTTTAAAGTAAATATCGTTATTGGATCGATTATGTTTCCGATATGTCCAGGAAGCGCTTTTTCTCCCAAAAGTGTTTGGATGTGGAAGTCAGGGATATATGTCTCAATCTCTTTCCACCGACAGTTGAATAAAGGGGACCATGGAGCCATGAGGGAGGAACTGGCCAAAGTTGACTGGAAAGATACCCTAGCAGGGTTGACAGTGGAACAACAATGGCAGGTATTTCTGGGAATAATACAGAAGGTGCAGGATCAATTCATTCCAAAGAGAAAGAAAGATTCCAAGGGGAGTAAGGGGTGACCGTGGCTGACAAGGGACATCAGGGACAGTATAAAAATAAAAGAGAAGTACAACGTAGCAAAGATGAGCGGGAAGCAAGAGGATTGAGGAAAAGATTAGTTAAGACCAAAATTGGACCCTTGAAGACTGAAAAAGGTGAATTTATCATGGGGAACAAGGAAATGGCAGATGAGTTGAACAGGTACTTTGGATCCATCTTCACTAAGGAGGACACAAACAATCTTCCTGATATAGTAGTGGCCAGAGGATCTGGGGAGACGGAGGAACTGAAGGAAATCCACATTAGGCAGGAAATGGTGTTGGATAGACTGATGGGACTGAAGGCTGATAAATCCACAGGACCTGTTGGTCTGCATCCCAGGGTACGTAAGGAAGTGGCTCTAGAAATCGTGGATGCATTGATGATAATTTTCCAATGTTCTATTGATTCAGGATCAGTTCCTGTGGATTGGTGGGTTACTAATGTTATCCTACTTTTTAAGAAAGGCTGGAGAGAGAAAACAGGGAATTATAGACCAGTTAGCCTGACATCGGTGGTGGGGAAGATGCTGGAGTCAATTATAAAAGATGAAATAGTGGCACATTTGGATAGCAGTAACAGGATCAGTCCGAGTCAGCATGGATTTACAAAGGGGAAATCATGTTTGACTAATCTTCAGGAATTTTTTGCGGATGTAACTGGGGAAATGGACAAGGGAGAGCCAGTGGATGTAGTGTACCTGGACTTTCAGAAAGCATTTGATAAGGTCCCACATAGGAGATTAGTGGGCAAAATTGGGGCATATGGTAGTGGGGGTAGTGTATTGACATGGATAGAAAGTGGTTGGCAGACAGGAAACAAGAGTAGGGATTAACGGATCCCTGTCAGAATGGCAGGTAGTGACTAGTGGGGTTCCGCAAGGCTCGGTGCTGGGACCGCAGCTATTTACAATATACATCAATGATTTAGATGAAGGGATTCATAGTAATATTAGCAAATTTGCAGATTACACATAGCTGGGTGGCTGTGTGAACTGTGAGGAGGATGCTATGAGAATGCAGGGTGACTTGGACAGGTTGGGTGAGTGGGCAGATGCATAGCAGATGCAGTTTAATGTGGATAAATGTGAGGTTATCCACTTTGGTAGCAAAAACAGGAAGGCAGATTACTATCTAAATGTTGTCAAATTGGGAAAAGGGGAAGTACAACGGGATTCGGGGGTCCTTGTTCATCAGTTAATGAAAGTAAACATGCAGGTACTGCAGGCAGTGAAGAAAGTGAATGGCATGTTGGCTTTTATAACAAGTGGAGTTGAGTATAAGAGCAAAGAGGTCCTTCTGCAGTTGTATAAGGCCCTAGAGAGACCACACCTGGAGTATTGTGTGCAGTTTTGGTTGAGGAAGGACATTCTTGCTATTGAGGGAGTGCAGCGTAGGTTTACAAGGTTATGTGCCGGGATGGCGGGACTGTCATATGCTGAGAGAATGGAGCGACTGGGCTTGTATACTCTGGAGTTTAGAAGGATGAGAGGGAATCTTATTGAAACATATAAGATTATTAAGAGTTTGGACACGCTAGGGGAAGGAAACATGTTCCTGATGTTGGGGGAGTCCAGAGCCAGGGGTCACAGTTTAAGAATAATGGGTAAGCCATTTAGAACGGAGATAAGGAAACACTTTTTCTCACAGAGAGTGGTGAGTGTGGAATTCTCTGCCTCAGAGGGTGATGGAGGCCAGTTCATTGGATACTTTCAAGAGAGAGCTAGATAGGGCTCTTAAAGATAGCGTAGTCAGGGGCTCATGGGGAGAAGGCAGGAACGGGGTACTGATTGGGGATGATCAGCCATGATCACAATGAATGGCGGTGCTGGCTCGACGGGCCGAATGGCCTACTCCTGCACCTATTGTCTAAGGCATAGGTTTAAGGTGAATTTAAAGGAGACGAATGGGGCAAGTTTTTTTTATACTCAAAGGGGCGAGTTCCTGGAACGCTGCTGGGGCCGGTGGTAGAGGCAGATACGATAGTGGCATTTAAGAGACTTTTGGGTAGGCAAATTGATATGAAGGGAATGGTGGGATATGAATTTATATACCAGCAAAGAAGGGATAATCTTAGCATCATGTTCGGCTAGCCGAAGGAACTGTTCCTGTGCTGTTCTATGTGCTATGTTCAATAGCGCATGGAATGAACTGAATAAATGTGAAAATACATTCAAAAATATTTCTATCTATTAATTCCTTCAAATGTCAGAATTTTTCCTGCATCTGCCACATTTACTCAAGCATCCTCATGACGGTTGCAAAAGCTTCAAAACTAAAACTTGTAGATTAACCTCACTGTCTCTATAAATAGATTGCACACCTAAATTCCAATTATTATTTACTAAAGATCTTGAAACCTCTACATCAATATATACTTCATTATTGTTTTTCCTGTCACATTTTGAGGAAATTCTCATTACAAAGGAATGAATTTAGAAACATTAGACATTTTTCCCCTCAGTTCATTAATCTTCTTCAATTACATCAGTAAGCAATTTTTTAGCTGCATTTCACGGTATGAAAACTTGGATGTTTGAGCTTGTATTGGACATAAGACAAATGTAATTCAGTCTTTTATTTTTGACTAGCAATAGATGTATTGTATGACAACTATCATCCTACTTGAATCAAATTTTGGTGTTAACAGGTTCAACATAACATCGTCACTTTTGTGCTAAATGCATCTATGAATCCTAGAAACCCAATGTTTAACCTCTCGATCAAGCCCTTCTAATTCCTACATTCTTAAAAATCGTGCCATTTAGCCTACATTTTTGCTCCTTATATTTTCAGACAAAATACAGTCCTCGTCATAAGGGGTCATAACGGCAGGGAAAGGTGTCCGTTATTGCCATAAGGTATCATCATTGTACGTGGTTGAAGCAAAGAACTGCAGATGATGGCTAATACACAAATGTGACACCGGAGTGAAAGAGGCCGCGTGGACAGAGCAATGGGAGGAGGAGGCAGCGGGCTGCAGGAAACAGCAGCAGGTGAGAAGAAAGGAGTCCCACGGTGACTGAGCATGTTCTGTCGGTGGCGGCGGCCTGAAAAAAGCTGTCCTGGGGCTACAACAGGACTCGCTACAACAGCCGTGTCAACAGACTGTGCGGTGGGTGAAGGGCTTGGTGGCGCATCTTGCGAGTTGGGGGTGGAAGCTGGGAAGGCGGTGCGAGCTGGGGGTGACGCTGGCAGGTCTGTCCGCTACATCCAAAATCCACCATGAAGGGGTCTGTTAAGAAAAGGGTTTACTGTACAACATTTTCCCCAGTTTTTTGCTCATTCTGCTAATCTTTTTTTAAATTTAACCAGCCCCAATTTTTCTTATCAGTGTTTTGTGCAGGTCTTTCAAAAATCTTTTAAAATTGATAAACAGTGGTAGTCGTTTTCAGCCGTAATGTCCCGAGGCCCCGATCTATCCCAGGTTATTGAGAGAGAGAAAATAAATTGCTGAAGCCTTGACACAGATCTATGCATCCTCTTTATCCACAGGCGAGGCCCCAGAGGACTGAGAATAGCCAAAGGTGTTCCTTTGTTTAAGAAGAGCAAAAGGGAAAAGCTAGGATATAAAGACCAGTGAGCCTCACATAAGTAGTGAGGAAATTATTGATGATGCAAAGAGATAGGATCATATATAGACAACTCTGGACATTAGAGATCCAGCAATCGCTTTGTGTGTGGGGGGGGGGGGGGGGGAGGATCAAATCTTACAAAGCTGAGGTGTTTGAAGAGGTGACAAAGATGATGATGAAGGTAGAAATGTGTATAATGTCCACATCGACTTTGATAAAGAATATAACAAAGTAGAAAACCATCATGGTGCAGGAAGACTGATCCAGGAAAATTAAGAAATCATGGAAAGATCCACAGAGGACTTGGTACATTGGGTATGGAGAGAAGTCAACTGAATTGCCATGATCTTTTCAATAGATTTCTAGCTATGTTCAGAGTGTAGTGATGAAGGTGTGTTTTCCTGACTGGAAGTCTGTGACCAGTGGTGTTTTGTAGTGTTCTATACTGGGACCTCTGTTGATTATGACATATATAAATGATTTGGATGAAAATTTAGATGGGTTGGTTAGTAACTTAGCTGACATCACAAAAATTGGTGAAGTTGTAGAAAGTAAGGAAGGTTGTCAAAGGATACCGTACAATATAAATCAGTTGGAAATTTTGGTGGAGAAATAGCAGATGGAGTTTTAAGTGGCTAAGTATGAGGTGTTGCACTTTGGTATATCAAATGCAAGAGGAAAGTGTACAGTAAAATGACCTTTGAGAGCCTTAATGCACAGAGGTATTTTTAGATGCAAATCCATAGCTGCCTGAAAGTAGCAACACAAGTAGATAGGATGGTAAAAAGTAGAAATTAGATAGGATGGTAAAGATGGTATGGTCAGGGCATTGATATAAGAGCTGGGAAGTAATGGGGCAGCTGTGCAAGGCTTTGTTTTGGTCATATTTGGATATTGTGCATTTTTGATCACTGCAACGTGGGGAAGATTTGGGTGCCAAAGAGGTTTACCAGGGTATTGCCTGGATTGGAGACAAGTAGCTGCAAACAGGAGGTTAAACAAAATGTGGATTGTTTTCTTTGACGCATCCGAGGCTGATAGGCAACCTGATAAAAGTTGATAAAATTGCTTAAGTAGTTGATTAAATATTGTAGATAGTCAGGGTCTTTTTCTTAGGGTGGAAATATTAAACTAGAAGGCATAGATTTAAGACGGAAGGGGTAAAGTTTAAAGGATATTTGAGAGGTAGTTTTAAATACAGTGTTTTGGGTGCTTGTAATACGCTGTGAGGGGAGGTGGTGGAAGGAGATATGATAGTAACATTTTGTAGTTTAGTTTAGAGATACAGCATGGAAACGGGTCCTTCAGCCCACCAAATCCACACAGACCAGTGATCCCCGCACATTAACACAAGCCTACACACACTAGGGACAATTTACACCTGTACCAAGTGTACAAACCCAAGCCAATTAACCTACAAACCTGTACATCTTTTGAGTGTGGGAGGAAACCAAAGATCTCTGAGAAAACCCACGCGGTCACAGGGAGAATGTACAAACTCACTACAGACAGCACCCGCAGTTGGGATCGAATCCGGGTCTCGGGCGCTGCAAGCACTGAAAGGCAGCTACTCTGCCGCTGCGCCATCGTGTCGCCCATAGGTGTTTAGGCAAGCACAGGACTAGGCAAAGTTATAGACCCTGTGCAGACAGATGGGATTAATTTAAATTTGCATCATGGTTGGCACAGACATTGTTCCTGTGCTCTACTTCGCTGTTTTATAATCATATAAAATTGCCACGTTCTACTCTTTTGGCATCTCTCACATATCCAAGGTTTTGAATATTATGGCAAGTCTTCCTGCAATCTCCATTCCATTTTTCTGAACTACAGAGGACATAACTCATTCGAACCTGGTGACTTTAAACATAGCCAACTTCATGATTTTTACCTTAACCGTAAAACTACAAATAACATCTGTTCTGAGATTCTAGAAGCATCATTTTCCTAAGACCAATACATTTAGGATGTAGTTCTGCCTTCTCTCTTTATGCACTGATCACCTCATTATATTAATTTGTTCTAGCCAACTCTCTTTACTAACTTAGTATTTATATGCCAATGGAAAACCATCGGATTCCTCTTTATCAAAATTCTTGTTTCCTTTCAAAGCTTTTAGTTTGGAGTCTCGTTTCCGTTGATGCAACTCAAATTTTGTATGGACCCTAATATTTGTATTTTATCATACGTTTTATACATTTGTTGATTCCAAAGGCATTTTCTATTCCTCAGTCTTTTTAATTTTCTATTCCTCAGATTTTAATCTTCTCCGATCTAGTTTAAATACCCTTCTATTTAAACCACCCTCAATCACTATAGGATGGCATGGTGGCGCAGCGGTAGAGTTGCTGCCTTACAGGGCCAGCAGTGTCAGTGACCTGGGTTCGACCCAACTACAGGTGCTGTTTGTATGGAGTTTGTACGTTCTCCCCGTGACCGCTTGGGTTTTCTTCTGAGATCTTCAGTTTCCTCCCACACTCCAAAGACTACAGGTTTGTAGGTTAATTGGCTTGATATAAGTGTAAATTGTCCCTAGTGCAGTGTTAATGTGCAGGGATCACTGGTCAGTGTGGACTTGGTGGGCCAAAAGGCCTGTATCTCTAAAGACACTGTTTCCAGTCCTTTGGAAGTACTTGTTCATCCAGAACTGGCATTGCAGGTGGCCACTTCCTAGATCTGATGATCAAGGAATTTCTCTGCCTCCCTAATGTTCCACAGTGAATCCAGAAGCCCTCAGGATCAGAAATCTTGGCTTGAGATTTGTCATTTCCAATGTTCATGGTCGCCACGACAATCAAAATATCCTGAAGTTCCTACATGGCATGGGAATTGTAGCCAATATGTCTCAACTAATCCACCATCAAGGAACTTCCTATTTCTTTTCTATTTCTGTATTTTTCATTTGTTATCCTGAATTAACTTTTTTATTTTTTAAAGCATGGTATAGGAACAGAATTCTAACCAATGGATTGTGCTTTAGAGATCTGCATATTTTGAGCCAATTATATACTTTTTTGTGTTCTCAGCTGAAGTGTACCATTTCAACTCAGTGGAGGAAACATATGTCAAAAACTCATCTCCCACATGGTGTACACACCCTCCAGACAGTTCTGGAGTCTTGTTACACTTGACACACAAGCTTGTTGGCTCATATTTGCTAAATAACAATCCAAATTGGGATTCAATAGTCAACAATTGACTAATCTAGATATAATTTCAACATCACTTCTTTACTGATATTTAAAAAATACACAGGATTATTACTTATGTCATTAGAATTTATCACTATTTGAAGAACATACCTAAAAAACTCAAAGTTTAAGCATGCTTTTGGCAGAAAGAACTTGTCATCCTGCTTGAACCACACTTTGCTCATGGCAGTATCCTGTAATAAAAAGATTATGGAATCAGAAAATACAGCATTGCAATGCCATTATTACAAAATAGCATTTTAACTTCTGGTTTAAAGACTCTCCTGCTAAAATACCTAACTAAAACATAATAAAGATCCCAAGGGGATCACTGACAATAGTTGATGCCTGAGTAAACCAAAGCAGTTATTTGGCTGAGGGAACCAAATGTCCCATTTCCAGTTTAGTCATAACATCATACAACTTAGGGATTGAGACTACAGAGAAGGATGTAAAAAGGGTTCAAGAGGATATAGATAAGCAAAGTGACTGTGTGAGAGCATGGCAAATGGAACCTACTTTAGAAAAGGAAGAAGTAATTCACTTTAGTGCGCAATACACAGGAGCTCAAAATACAATTTTTAAATGTTGAGAGACTGTACTGCTGATGCTCAAATTAGCGTGTACTTGTAAACAAGTCAATGAAAACCAACATGTAGGTGTAACACGCGATGAGGAAGGCAAATGGTATGTTCCCCTTGGTTTAAAAAGATTGAATATAGGAGTATGGAAGTCTACTGCAATTATATACAGCATTAATGACTTCAAATTTCAAGTACATTTGATCTCCTTATCCAAGTAGTACTTGCCATGGAGGCGAGTTCAAAGATTCACTAAAC
Source organism: Okamejei kenojei (assembly GCA_035221665.1). NCBI lineage: Eukaryota > Metazoa > Chordata > Chondrichthyes > Rajiformes > Rajidae > Okamejei > Okamejei kenojei. Next base: position 7,546,594 of record CM069145.1, on the reverse strand, counting down.
TGGTTTCAGGGATTGAGGGGAGTTGCTGTATGAGGAGAGATTGATTAGTCCAGGCTCTTGAAGAACAAGAGATATTATTGAAACGTAAAAATTCTTACAGGGTTTGGCAGGTAGGATGCAAGGAGATGTTTCCTCCATCTGAGGAGTCAGGAATCAAGCGGTACAGTCATAGTCTCACAACAAGAGGGAGAATGCTTAGGACCAAGATGAAGAAAGATTTTTCAAGGAATGGTGGATTTTTATTGATCCTCTACTCTGGAGAGATGCGGCTGCCATCAAGTTCTGTTGATATGTTAACACATACAATGTTGTCACATTAAAAAAAAGAATTTGCCTGATTTCAGTCAAGTTAATTATATTTATGTATTTATTCATGGAGTCATGCATACTGAATGATCAATTCAGGAACAATGTTGGGTTCATAAAAATGTTGCCAATGGCATCATCAGAAGAGGCAAGGTAAAAAGCTGTTGGTATAATGATGAGGGTAATAAAAGCATATTGCAAATACTTTTTAAATAAAACTATTGCGGTAAATTGTATTTGCTGCACTGCGTTATTACCAAGTACCCAGCCAACATTATCACAAGCTCAAAGGCAAACTAGGTTAGGGGGTCATGACAATAAATGAAGCATTCATATCAGTGCCAATTTAAGAAAACACCTTCAACCTGAAGGGCAATGCGCTACAAATTGTATCAATTTTTGTTAACTATTATTGATCTAACCACATTTAACTGACAACAGGCTAAGCAAATCTAAACTATAACATTCATCAACATATTCAACAAACTTTAGAAACATGGATTAAAAAAATAATAATAACATTGACTATATATGAAAGAAAAATGTATTATCATGTTAGTGCTTTATTTTTCCAACTCTAACATCCCATTCACAGTTCTAACAGTTGAATCATTTACCTTAATGAGACACGGAAATGCTGCCGTATCATTTTCCAAAGGGAAGATCTCAAAATTCATTGGAATGAACTCATTTTTAACCGGCAGTTTGAATTTCCCGTTTAATTCCGCATCCAGCCATTTCTGTAAGAATAAATAGAAACCCCTTTATTGCTATGAACATGGATTAGGATTTTACCATTTACTGCAGTGAAGGAATTGTTCTTTAAAGTATGTTAAAACATGTTAAAAATGTTCTACAGATTTTATAATAAATAATACAATGGGCCCTCTCTCACCTTTCCTAAATTCACAGCAAAGCTATGCAACAACCAAGGGTATTACAAGGGTGATCTGGAAATATTATTTTGAATGGCCAAAGGGCATCAAAGCTTATTCGGCATAGATGATACTCAATCCACTATTGACTTCCTAACAACACAAATTAAGATATTGGACGTAGATGGTTAAGATGAAGATGGTTCCAGATAAACAAAAATACACAACCCAAAATTGGGAGCACAGAAATAAAAAAGATATGGTAATTAATTCTACCTATCAAACCCATTCTGTGATGTAGTTAATGAATGGCATATTTGTGACCTAATTTGCACATGCACCATTGTTCCTTTATTAACCTAGACAATCTCAAACTAAATCACTTTTATATTTAAATTTAGATCATTTTTTTCAAGAATAAGATTTTGAGTTATGACACTGTTCCACCTTGTGGAAGAATATGGACACAATTAGTCAATAATGAATAGTTCCTTCAAGTCTGAGATGTAAATTTCTTCTTTCAAATCAATTTAATTTTAGACTCGCTCTTCCTCGTGGTGGAAGTAGTCTTTGAATGTTTTTAATATACAGTATACATTAATAATATAGATACTTAGTAAGCAAGTGGTGGAAAAGTATCCACAGGCATGTGCTAATAGGGAGATCAGGTTAATAATAAAATCTGTCATGATCTTATGAAGTGGTTGTGCTGGCTGGAGTGGCTGTCCACAACACCTGCTCCTAATGCAGACTTTATCTTTTATAATTCACAATTGTACTCCCTCATCAGCTCAAATATTAGTGTTAACCGACTTTATCCTTAATTATACACTTGAGAAATTATCTCACAACAGATGTTAGCCTAACCAGTTCCAATTTTTCTGGTTTGTTTCTCTCACTGTTATATAATCACGAGGAATGCAAACTTTCTAATCAAAAATGGTTGGTTTGTGAATCAATAGGATTTAAAATGTTATGCTTGGTTCTCCTCCAGATCTTTCAAAATCCTTGGGTTTGTCATTCCCTTGTACTATTATTCTTATCATTTAATTTGCTAACACTGGATTTAGTGATCCCAAATAACTTAACCCTACTGTGAATATTGAAGGAAAATAATTACTTAGATTTTCCACAATTTCCTTAGTTCTAATTTATGACAAATTTTCCACCTTTTGATCTTCTTTGCACATTTTTCCTCTATTTTGATTCTGTGGCTGTATTTTTGGCAAGTAATGTTGCCTCCTGGTACACCATCACTGACCTTCATTAGTCTATACTACCACAATCTTTGCCCCATGAAACCTTATTTAAACCAAAACCTTTGTAGCTTCATTATGTTTGTTATTTTTGAATACTATATTGCACCTGATCATATTGTAATTAGTATTAATTAAACTTTCCATAAGACATAGGACTAGAATTAGGACATATGGCCCATTAAGTTAACTCCACCACAATGCTGATCTATTATTCCCTCTCAACCCCATTCTCCTGCCTTCATCACATAACTTTTCACACCCTTACTAATCTAGAATCTACCAATCTCTGCTTTTAAAATGCCCAATGTCTTGTGTGGCAATTAATTCCATAGTTTTTCCACCCTCTGTGAGAACTTCTAGAGCATTGAATATAGGAGTAGGGAAGTAATGTTAAAATTGTACAAGGCATTGGTAAGACCAATTATGGAGTATGGTGTACAATTTTGGTCGCCTAATTATAGGAAGGATGTCAACAAAATAGAGAGAGTACAGAGGAGATTTACTAGAATGGTGGCAGGGTTCCAGCAACTAAGTTACAGAGAAAGGTTGAACAAATTAGGTCTTTATTCTTTGGAGCGCAGAAGGTTAAGGGGGGACTTGATTGAGGTCTTTAAAATGATGAAAGGGATAGACAGAGTTGACGTGGATAAGCTTTTCCCATTGAGGGTAGGGAAGATTCAAACAAGAGGGCATGACATGAGAATTAAGGGACAGAAGTTTAGGGGTAACGTGAGGGGGAACTTCTTTACTCAGAGGGTGGTGGCTGTGTGGAATGAGCTTCCAGCAGAAGTGGTGGAGGCAGGATCGATTTTAACATTTAAAAGTAAAGTGGATAGGTATATGGACGTGAAGGGAATGGAGGGGTATGGTCTGAGTGCAGGTAGATGGGACTAGGGGAAAACAAATGGTCGGCACGGACTAGAAGGGCCGAGAGGGCCTGTTTCCGTGCTGTAATTGTTATATGGTTATATGGTTAAACTTCCTCCTCATCTCCACTCCATTTCACGCATTGTTAAGTTGTTGACTAAATCTGGTTCAATAAACATTATTCATTGTCCAAATTCACTTGGACCCTCGACACCTCCCCTTTCTTGATCTCACCGTCTCTAATCACAGGAGATAGATTTTCGACCGACATCTATTACAAACCTAACTCCCACAGCAATCTGGACTATACTTCCCACCTTGCCTCCTCCTCTATCCCCTACTCCCAATTCCTCTGTCTCCGCCGCATCTGTGCCCAAGATGAGATGTTCCATTCCAGGACATCCGAGATATCCTTATTCTTTAGGGAATGGGGGTTCCCCTCGTCTATCATGGGTGAGGCCCTCACCTGCGTCTCCTTGTTATCCTGCAGCTCCGTTCTTGCTCCCCCTACTTCCAGTTGTAACAGGGACACAGTCCTCCTAGTCCTCACCGTTTACCCAATCAGCTGTTGCATACAGCACATAATCCTCTGACATTTTCGCCACCCCCAACAGGATCTCACAACTAGTCACATCTTCACAATCCCTTCTCTCTTTCTGTAGAGACCGTTCCCTCCGCAATTCCTTCCCATTCAAACCACCACCTCCCCAGGTACTTTCCCTGGTAACTGCAGGATATGCAACACCTGTCCCAATACCTCTTCCCTTGACTCCATCTAGGGACCCAGACAGTCCTTTCAGGTGAGGCAGTGGTTCATTTGCACCTCCTCCAACCTCATTGCATTGTATTGCTTAAGAAGGAACTGCAGATGCTGGAAAATCAAAGGAAGACAAAAAAGCTGGAGAAACTCAGCGTATGAGGCAGCATATAGGGAGGGAAGGAAATAGGCGACGTTTCAGGTCGAGGCCCTTCTTCAGACTGATGTGAGGGTGGGGGCGGGCGGGAAGAAGAAGGGAAAGAGGCGGAGACAGTGGGATGAGGGAGAGCTTGGAAGGGGAGGAGAAAGCAAGGACTACCTGAAAGTGGAGGAGTCATGTTCATACCGCTAGGGTGTAAACTGCCCAAGCAAAATATGAGGTGCTGCTCCTCCAATTTATGGTGGGCCTCACTTTAACCAAGGAGGTGGCCCAGGACAGAAAAGTCAGATTCGGAATGGGAGGGGGAGTTGAAGTGCTGAGCCACTGGGAGATCAGGTTGGGTATTGCGAACCGAGCGGAGGTGTTGGGTGAAGCGATCGCCAAGCCTACGCTTGGTCTCACCAATGTAGAGCAGCCGACACCCAGAGCAGCGGATGCAATAGATGAAGTTGGAGGAGGTGCAGGTGAACCTGTGCCGCACCTGGAAAGACTGCTTGGGTCCTTGAATGGAGTCAAGGGGGGAGATAAAGCAACAAGTGTAGCATTTCCCGCGGTTGCAAGGGAAAGTGCCAGGAGAGGGGGTGGCTTGGGTGGGAAGGGATGAATTGACCAGGGAGTTATGGAGGGAGCGGTCTCTGCGGAAAGCAGACAGGGGAGGAATGGGAAGATGTGGCCAGTGGTGGGATCCCGTTGGAGGTGACGAAGATGTCGGAGGATTATCTGTTGTATGTGACGGCTGGTAGGGTGGAAGGTGAGGACAAGGGGGACTCTGCCCTTGTTACGAGTGGGGGGGATGGGGATTGAGAGCAGAGTTACGGGGTATAGAAGAGACCCTGGTGGGAGCCTCATCTATAGTAGAAGAGGGGAACCCCCGTTCCCTGAAGAATGAGGACATCTCCGATGCCCTGGTTTGGAATACTTCATCCTGGGTGCAGATGCGGCGTAGACGGAGGAATTGGGAGTAGGGGATTGAGTCCTCACAGGACGCAGGGTGGGAAGAAGTGTAGTCCAGATAGCCATGGGAGTCAGTGGGTTTCTAGTAGATGTCGGTGAGTAGTCTATCACCTGTGATGGAGATAGTGAGGTCTATAAATGGTAGGGAAATGTCTGAAATAGTTCAGGTGTATTTGAGTGCCGGATGGAAGTTAGTGCTGAAATGGATGAAGTCAGTGAGTTGTGAAAGGGTGCAGGTGGTGGCACCAATGCAGTCGTCGATGTAGCGGAGGTAGAATTCAAGGATAGGTCCATTGTACGCCTCGAACAAAGATTGTTCGACGTACCCTAGAAAGAGGCAGGCCTGGCTAGGGCCCATGCGCTGCACCTTGTATTTGGAGAAAATGGGAGGAGTCAAATGAAAAGTTGTAGATGGGGATTGTTGTAGATGGGGATTGGTTGGTTCTGCGGTGGAGGAAGAACCGGAGGGCTTTAAGACCCTCCTGGTGGGGGATGGAGGTGTAGAGTGACTAGACATCCATGGTGAAGATGAGGTAATGGGGGCCTGGAAAATGGAAGTCATGGAGTAGACGAAGAGCGTGTGAGGTGTCTTGAACATAGTATTCGTTGTTCTTAGCGTGGACTCCTACACCAAGCGCAGACTGGGCTCAATCCGCCTTGGCTATGCAATCTCCAGGTTGCCATTTTAATTACCCTTCCCATTCTGACCTTGGCCTCCTCCACTGTCAGTGTGAGGCCACACACAAATTGGAGGAATAGTGTCTGATATTTTGCTTGGGCAGCTTGCAACTCAGTGATATTCCCTCTCTCTCCGTCCCTCCCCCACCAAAGTCATCCTGCTAGTTTTACTGAGCGTATCCCCACATTATCAACTGCTCCACAGCCAACAATGGATTATTGTGGGCTCTTTAGCATTGGTGCTGGCTCTGATCTGTTCTGTATATTTTCATACCTCTAGTTTCCCTCTCCCCTGACTATCAGTCTGAAGGAGGGTCTCAACCCACAACATCACTTATTCCTTTTCTCCAGAGATGCTGCCTGACTCGCTGAGTTACTCGAGGATTTTGTGTCTATCTTCAGCATTAAATCCTATGTGGCCAGGTCTGCCTTGCTAATCTTAAAACAATATGATGCAGAAAAGTAATCCAGAAGTGTATGTGAAAACCAATACTTCAGATACAGATGCTTCCCGATTTATGATATTTCGACTTTATGATGGTGTGAACGCTGGGCAACGGCGGCGAGCCGCAGCTCACTTCCAATCACATGATCAAATTGTATTAAATGCGTTTTCGACTTGTGATATTTTTGATTTATGATGGGTTTATCGGAACATAACCCCATCGTAGGTCGAGGAGCAGCTGTATATGACAATCTGTTCCTTCCATTGCAAATCCTTAGATACCACACTGCTTCTGTAATGTGACCATTAATCTTGACATTTATATCTTCTGCCAGCAGGGGGCCACACACATTTCCAACTACATTCTTAACATTTTGTTCAGGGCAATCTGAGACTTTTATATCAGGTTCATCGAAAGGCAAAGCGTCATAAAGGAGAATGAAAGAGCACCTAACTGTCTTGCTTTCTTAGTATCGAAAGCAAACTCGGCAATTCTTCCATGCTGAAATGGCAGGAGCCAAATATTGAATTCGAAAAATATAATCACAGCTATAATATCTCTCTCCAGCTCTGAAACTGTATGCCTACTTTGACTAACATCAGGGTGGGAAGAGATCTGCAAACAAGATTCCAGTGATTTGCTAAATGCATATGTGGAGTCATTATCCAAATGTCAGCTGTGAAGAATAAATCCAAGTACACCATGTTCTGTACAAGCTTATTTCAGATCTAAATTGTTTAATTGTAATTTGGCCGTAGGAGCAGAAACCCAAGCAGATGTACTTTTACAAGAGCTTCTGTTGCAGAACAATTCAGGATCTGAATGTATCACATGCTGGATGTTCATTTGGGTAAATAAGATGTGAAATTGCAGTGACCATTAAAATCAAACTCTTCAATATGTTCATCGGTTATAGGAGCAGAATTAGGACATTTGTCATTCAGTCATGGCTGATCTATCTTTCCCCATCAACCCCATTCTCCTGCCTTCTCCCCCTAATCCCTGACTAATCAAGAATCTGTCATCTCCGCCTTAAAAATATCCATTGACTTGGCCACAACCTTCGGTGGCAATGAATTCCACAGATTCAGCACCCTTAGACTAAATAAATTCCTCCTGATCTGCTTTCTAAAGATCTGCCCTTTTATTAGGTCTTTATTCTTTGGAGCGCAGAAGGTTAAGGGGGGACTTGATTGAGGTCTTTAAAAATTGATTGAAAGGGATAGACAGGGAGTTGAACGTGGTACCAAAAAGCTGGAGAAACTCAGCGGGTGCAGCGCATCTTAAGGAAGCGATAGGGACGTTTGGGATAGGCGACGTTTCGGGTCGAGTGGGACAGATCAAGAAGTTGGGGACGTGGTACGTTTTTTCCCATTGAGGGTAAGGAAGATTCAAACAAGAGGGCATGACATGGAGAATTAAGGGGACAGAGGTTTCGGGGTAACGTGAGGGGACCTTTTTACTCAGAGGGTGGTGGCTGTGTGGGAAATCAGCTTCCAGTGCAAGAAGTGGTGGAGGCAGGATCGATTATAACATTTAAGAGTAAAGTGGATAGGTATATGGACGTGAAGGGAAATGGAAGGGGTATGGTCTGAGTGAGGTACATGGGACTAGGGGAAAACAAATGGTCGGCACGGACTGAAAGGGCCGCGAGGGGCCTGTTTCCGTGCTTTGTAATTTGTTATATGGTATATGGTTAAAAAGGGATGTGACCTGTGGTCCTAGATTCTCCCATGAGTGAAAACATCCTTCTCCACATCCTTTCTATCAGGGCTTTTCACTATTGGCTAAGTTTCAATTGAGTGTCCACCTCATCCTTCTAAAACTCCAGCGGGTACAGGCAATGCCTTCAAATGTTTCTCATACGACGTATGATTCTTGAGGTCTCTGTGGCGGCAGCCAAGACTCAAGGAGGTCTGTTTGCCCTTCCCCCCCCCCCCCCCCCCCCCTGGTGCTGGGTTAAAAGGATATCAGAGGACAACATCCTCGAGGAGGAAGGTGAAACACCGGCAGTATTTTTTTCCACATGGCAAGAAAAACATCGGAAAGAAGAGGAAGGAGGTTTCTGCAACGGTAAATTTATAGAGTTAGGGAAGAAAAGACTGAAAAAAGCAGGACTTTTTATGGTGGTTATCTCTTGAAATTGCTTCCAGTACCTCGTGCTAGTGAGGGGCTGGAAACAGGGAGGAAAGGGATCTGAAATGTGGCTGGGGGGGTTGGTTGCAGGGGAGCAAGGATTTAGCTTTATAGGACCACTGAAGCTGTTCAGTGGTAGGGGTGGGACCTGTTACAAAAATGATGGGTTATACTTAACTTGGCAGGCAAGTTTGGTTAAGGGACACCCGTGTAGGTTTAAACTAAAATAGTTGGGGGGGAGGGAAGGGAGGGGGGGAGCGATTGATAAATTGGGAGTATTAAGATGGAGTTAAAGGGGAAGTGAATACAGGAAAAGTTACAAAAGACTCCAGAATTAATGGGAAGGAAAGTTTGAGAAGGGATAAGATAGTAAAGTCAGGGCCAATAGGGACTGGTGTGAGAGGGGAGGTGAATACCGAAGTCAAAGTGTTGTATATGAATGCGCGAAGTATAAGAAATAATGTGGACAAGCTTGAGACTCAGTTAGAAATTGGCAAGTATGATGATGTGGGAATTACAGACAAGGCTGCAAGAGGGCCAGGGCTGGGAACTGAATATTCAAGGGTATACCTCCTATCGAAAAGAAGGACAGGTGGGCAGAGGGGGTAGGGTTGCTCTGTTGGTGAGGAATGAAATTCAGTCCCTTGCAAGAGGTGACATTGAAACAGGAGATGTGGAGTCAGTATTGGTAGAACTAAGGAATTGTAAGGGTAAAAAGACCCTAATGGGACTTATCTACAGGACCCCAAACAGTAGCCTGGATATAGGGTGCAAGTTGAATCAGGAGTTAGAATTGGCATGTAGCAAAGGTAATGCTGTGGTTGTTATGTGAAATTTCAACATGCAGGTAGACTGGGAAAATCAGGTTGGAACTGGACCCCAAGAAAGGGAGTTTATGCAGTGCCTCTGTGACGGATTCTTCGAGCAGCTTGTACTGGAGCCTATCAGGAAGAAGGCAATTCTGGATTTAGAGTTGTGTAATGAACCAGATTTGATAATGGAACTTGAGGTTAGGGAGCTATTAGGAGGTAGTGACCATAATATAAGTTTTAATCTACGATTTGAGAAAGAGAAGGGTAAATCAGAGGTGTCAGTATTACAGTTGAACAAAGGGGACTATGGAGCCATGAGGGAGGAGCTGGCCAAAGTTGACTGGAAAGATACCCTAGCAGGGTTGACAGTGGAACAACAACGACAGGTATTTCTGGGAATAATACAGAAGGTGCAGGATCAGTTCATTCCAAAGAGGAAGAAAGATTCCAAGGAGGGTAAGGGGCAACTGTGGCTGACAACGGACGTCTGGGACAGTCTAAAATTAAAAGAGAAGAAGTACAACATAGCAAAGATGAGTGGGAAGTCAGAGGATTGGGTAACGTTTCAAGAATAATAGAAGATAACTAAAAAGGCAATTTGGGGAGAAAAGACGAGATATGAAGGTAAAATAGCCAAGAATATAAAGGAGGATAGTAAAAAGCTTCGTTCGGTATGTGAAGAGGAAAACAAGTTGGACCCTCGAAGACTGAAAAGGGTGAATTTATTATGGGGAACAAGGAAATGGCAGATGAGTTGAACAGGTAGGTTGGACCCGTCTTCACTAAGGAGGACACATATAATCTTCCTGATGTACTAGTGGCCAGTGGATCTGGGTGACAGAGGAACTGAAGGAAATCCACATTAGGCAGGAAATGGTGTTGGGTAGACTGATGGGACTGAAGGCTGATAAATCCACAGGGCCTAATGGTCTGCATCCCTGGGTACTTAAGGAAGCGGCTCGAGAAATCGTGGACGCATTGGTGATCATTTTCCAATGTTCTATAGATTCAGCATCTGTTCCTGTGGATTGGAGGATAGCTAATGGTATTCCACTTTTTAAGAAAGGCAGAGGGAGAAAACATGGAATTATAGACCAGTTAGACTGACATCGGTGGTGGGGAAGATGCTGGAGTCAATCATAAAAGATGAAATAGTGGCACATTTGGATAGCAGTAATAGGATCGGTCCGAGTCACCATGGATTTACAAAGGGGAAATCATGCGGCTAATCTTCTGGAATGTTTTGAGGATATAACTACGAAAATGGACAAGGGAGAGCCAGTGGATGTAGTGTACCTGGACTTTCAGAAAGCATTTGATAAGGTCCCACATGGGAGATTAGTGGGCAAAATTAGGGCACATGGTATTGGGGGAAGGGTCTGACATGGATAGAAAATTGGATGGCAGACAGGAAACAGTGTAGGGATTAACAAGTCCCTTTCTGAATGGCAGGCAGTGACGAGTGGAGTACCTCAAGGCTCAGTGCTGGGACTGCAGCTATTTACAATATATATTAATGATTTAGATGAGGGGCATTGAAAGGCAATGTTGTGCAAGCAACATTGGCAAATTTGCAGATGACACAAAGCTGGGTGGCAGTGTGAACTGTGAGGAGAATGCTATAATCATACATGATCATATTGAATGGCTGTGCAGGCTCGAAGGGCCGAATGGCCTACTCCTGCACCTAATTTCTATGTTTCTATAAGAATGCAGCGTCTTGGAAAGGTTGGGCGAGTGGACAGATGTATGGCAGATGCAGTTTAATATGGAAAAATGTGAGGTTATCCAATAGACAATAGGTGCAGGAGTGGGCCATTTGGCCCTTCGAGCCAGTACCGCCATTCATTGTGATCATGGCTGATCAGTAGCCCGTACCTGCCTTCTCCCCACATCCCCTGACTCCGCAATTTTTAAGAGCCCTATTTAACTCTCTCTTGAAAGTATCCAGAGAATCCGCCTCCACCGCCCTCTGAGACAGAGAATTCCACAGACTCACAACTCTCTGTGAGAAAAAGTGTTTCTTTGTCTCCGTTCTAAATGGCTTATCCCTTATTCTTAAAGTGTGGCCCCTGGTTCTGGACTCCCCCAACATCGGGAACATGTGTGCAGTTTTGGTCTCCAAATTGGAGGAAGGTTCACAAGGTTAATTCCCGGGATGGAGGGACTGTCGTATGCTGAAAGAATGGAGCGGCTGGGCTTGTATCCTCTGGAATTTAGAAAGAGGAGAGGGGATCTTATTGAAACATATGAGATTATTAAGGGTTTGGACACGCTAGAGGCAGGAAACATGTTCCCGATGTTGGGGGAGTCCAGAAACAGGGGACATAGTTTAAGAATAAAGGGTAAGGCATTTAGGAAACAGAGAATGAGAAAACCACCTTTTTCTTAGAGGCAGCTTGTAGTGTTGTAGTCTGTGGGAATTCTCTGCCTTAATATGGCAGTGGAGGCCGGGTCTCTGAATTACTTCAAAGAGAGAGGCTAAGATAGGGGGCTCTTAAAGATAGCAGAATCAGGGGCCATATGGGAGAAGGAGGATGGGGTACTGATTGTAGGATGATCAGCCATTGGATCACATTTGGAATGGTAGGTGCTGGCCTCCAAAGGGCCAGAAATGGCCTACTCCTGCACTATTGGTGTACCCGATCATTCCTGGATCAGCACAACCCTCCTCAGTTATGGGGCTAATTACTCCTCATTATTACTCCAAATGCAGAATGACCAGTGTAGCAAATCCTCAGTATCCCTGTAATCCCCTGTTTATACATTTTTTTTTTTTTTTTTTTTTTTTTTTTTTTTTTTTGTTGCTACCATTTCAGTCCTCTCGAAATTTTAAAATGCTAAGCATTGCATTTGCCTTTTCTTCCTACTAATTCAAAACTTTATAATTTACCATTTTGGGAAAATCTGAACCTGCACTAAGGAAATTTCCATTTTTACACCTCTGATTTCTGAATTTTACTTTCCCATTTTAGAAAATAGTCTTATTGGCCTTTATTCCAAACTACCCAAAATGCTGATTCCCACCACCTTGCTACGCTGTATTCCCATTCTGCCACTTCTTTGGCCCACTCTCCCAAACCGTCCAAGTCCCTTCTGCCGTTCTTTGGTTACTTAACACTAAAACTGCCCCCTCCACTGTTCTTCGTAAAACCATCTGTAAACTCGCCACAAAGCCTTAAATTTCCTCATTCAAAATCATTGATTAAAACAAGTGAAGAGTCGTGGCTCCAGCACCGACAGTGCAGTAACCATGCTAGTTTCTTGGCAGCCTATCTGAAAAATCCCCTCTTTATTGCTCTCATATTCTTAACAGCATCACATTGCGGACTTTTTCAAAGTTCCTTCTGGAAAATTCTAGTGGGTTAAATCAAAATCTACTCGACTCTCCTTTTGTCCATTCCTGCATTTAACTTCCTCAAGGAAATTCCAAAGGTTATCAGACTAAAATCTCCCTTTTCACAAAACCTTTGCTGGCCGACCTATTTTATTCAATGCTTCTAAGTATTCAGAAACGATTATCCTTTATAAATTTGGTACTTTAAAATATTTACCAACCACTGGACACCATCAGGCTAACCGACCTATAGTTTCACTCTTCTGCTTCGCTCCTTCTTGGAACAGTGGGAAGTATTTTTGCCATTTTCAATCTGATACTTCGAATCCTAGTGATTCCTTGGAAAGGATCCACTACCATTGCCGGCCACCAATCTCTACCCCCCCCCCCACCCAAACCTCACTTGAATTTCAGGCACATTGCTAGTGTGAAGACTGGATGCAAAAAAAAACCATATTTGCAAATTCATCAGGCATTTCTTATTTCTCACTTTCCAACTTCTCTGCATAATTCAGCAGTATAATGTCCTCGCTTGCCTCTGTCTTATTCTTTATATATATCTGAAGTAACTTTTTCTATATCTTTTATTTCCATTGGCTAGTTTACTTTCAGATTTCACCCCTTTCTCCCTGTTATGCATTTTTAGTACTTCTGTTGTTAAATTTTTCTTTTTTTTTTAATTTAAGACTTCCGAATCACTCTAGTTTTCCTGCCAAATCTTTAGTTAACCTTAAAATTAAAAGAGAAAAACGTGTTGCGATTTCTCTTCGTGAAGTCTTAAATAAAAAAAATTAGTAAACTAATTTAAAACTGTTGTCTTTGGACTACTTTGTTCTCAGCCCACAGGTTTTGCCTCCTCATTTTACTTCGGAGTCACGTGAGTGATTCCGTGAAGAAGGCCCGCCAGTGCGCATGCGCCGCCAACCATTATGTCAGCCGCATCGGTTTGCAAGCGGCCAGTCTGTCAGGACAGAGCCTCCCTGCCGGTGGTTAGGTTAAACTTAAAAGGTAAGTTTGGTTTTATTATTTACCTGGGTTTTCAGGCAGGAGCCACCATTTAAGTGTTTTTCTGCCAGTTCGCAGCAGACAAGCTGCCGGTTAGCGACTGTGGGGAAACTTCCGAGTCCTAACCGCAAATGCGGATTATATAAACCGGGCAAAAATTTGATCGGATTGCCGTTATAAAACGGCAAAAAAAAAATTTACAAGCAGAGTCGTTGACATGGGGGGCCAGGAGGCTCCCCCAGCTTTCAGGGATGCCGTTTAAAAAACGGCAGAAAGTTAAGGCAGAATATATAGGCACATGGGAAAAATGAATTAGGTCAAATTATTAGACCTGAAAATATGGGATGAAATACTCTACACATATATACCATGCTCGTTAAATGCTTAGGACTTTATACATTTAAAAATATTACAATTGAACTACATTATTCCAAAATCCAAACTACATTAGTATTTTTCAAATGTATCTGCCATATGTGATATAATGTCAGCACTTAGAAGGCTAAAACTTAACGCACTTCATTTACAAATTGTTGTAAAATTAATTACTGAAATTTTGGCACAGATATATATAAGATATTCGAATGTTGTTAATATGAATCTGATCCCCGACTCAAGTTAATAATACTGGGAATAATTAGAACACAGATCAATAATAAAAACGAATCAATGATTTTTATTAATTACAGTTTATTAATTGGGAAAAAACTTTAATATATTGAAATTCTGGAAAGGGTCCTACATTCCTCACACTCCCAAAATTGTGGATAACAGGAATTGTCGGAGGACACTTCATCTGGGAAGATTTAAGGCTCTGTGTCTAGGTGGAGTTGGATCTTTTCAGAGGAAATATGGTCTCCATTATATCGAATATCTAAAGGGTCCAAATGGTCGGTACGAGAGTCTCTGAATGAATGGAAGATGAAGAATCCACGTACTAAACAAATCACGATCACCTTCTTCCCAATGATGAGTCATCCTTTTTAATACTCATTCATTTCCTTATTTTTGAATTTCCTACTCGTACTTTATTTTCTCTATCTTTTTCTTACCTGCAAAAAAAATGTATAGAATATCGAAGGGACATAATTGTTATATAATATTCGAATGTTATGTGAGAAGTATATTCTATTATTCTACTTACGTATAAATAAAAATTATTTTAAACAAAAGTTAAGTCAGAGTTGCTGACAGGTGGGTCAGCGCACACAAGCTCCGCAGCCTGCGGCGATTGCCGTGGGAAACGGCAAAGAAAAATTCAACAAAAAAGAGAGTCTTTGTCGCTGCTGTGGGACATCGTTGGAACGGCAAGGATATAAGACCAGCAAACGCTGATACTATCTCATGTGGGGGTCAGGGCTCACAGACGTTTTGGTCCCCCAGTCAAGAAATTACTGGGATCATTCAAGCCCTATTTGGACCAGGTGAGTTCAGGCTATAAAGGGTATTCTCCTTATAATAAAAAGGATGTATTTTTTATAGTGTTTTTTCTTTAAGTAAAAGCTAAAGGCAAAGTAAAAAGTTATTGTTATATTTTCTGACAATGTTATAATTGTTTTAGCACAGGTTGCTATGGTTTATTTTTACCCATCACAGGTAAAGCTATACACTAAATGTTGATTTAGTGAGCTTACACAGCAATAGCGCGGGCCTATGGGACAGGCCGTGCCAGCAGGTCCTGACAGTGCTGCTTCATGAGTAAAATGTGCGGGCCTATGGGACAGGCCGTGCCAGCAGGTCCTGACAGTGCTGCTTCATGAGTAAAATGTGCGGGCCTATGGGACAGGCCGTGCCAGCAGGTCCTGACAGTGCTGCTTCATGAGTAAAATGTGCGGGCCTATGGGACAGGCCGTGCCAGCAGCGCCTGACAGGGCTGCTTCATGTGTAAAATGTACGGGCTATGGGACCAGGCCGTGGCCAGCAGCGCCTGACAGGGCTGCTTTCATGTTGTAAATGTTCGGGCCTATGGGACAGGACCACGCCAGCAGCGCCTGACAGGGTGCTTCTTTATATGAAAGTGAACCGGCCTACGGGTGACCATGCCAGCTAGCACTTGATACAGGGCTGTTTCATTTGTGGACATTACCTTGGCCTATGGGAGAGCCGTTGCAGCAGCGCTGACAGGGCTGTTTCATTTGCGACCATTACCTGCCTATGGGAGAGCCTTGCCAGCAGTAACATGACAGGGCCTGCTCATGTGTGAAGTGCCGGGCATATGGGAGAACCGTGCCAGCAGCGCATGATGAAGGGCATGTCATGTCAAAAAGCGCTGGCCTTTATGAAAGCGGCGCAGCATCGCTGGGAAGGGTTGCTCAAATTCACACATATCTGCTCGCCCACTGAGTCGGGGAGATGATTCTTCCACGGGGCTAGAGTGCAAGACCCACGGAGTCGGGAGATGATTTCCTCACCAGGGCTGGCTGAATTAGTGCGTGAAACGACTATCCTATATACAGCAAACTGTTGTATACAGTGCTGCAAAGGTCTCCCTCTCGGAGGCAGAGGCCAAGATGGGTCAGTATGCTGCTGAACACCGGAGTCTCAGGGTATGGCCGTGGGCATACCCAAAGGGATGAGGGCACGTGTCAGAGGTACTTTTCCCGACAATAAAAGTTGACATCCCAGTAAATTATTCTATTGGGTTCAGGGAAATGGGTTCGTATCAGTATTTGTATCCTACGGCCTGCGGGCAGCGCCTTTTAGAGTTTGCCTACGAATCACCCTCTCCGAGGAGGAAGAGCAAAAGGTCAAGTGACTCCGGGTTCTAAAGATGTTAATAGAACAGACTCCAGCACATATGTGCACGGCAGTAAACAAAGCAACAGGGGATGTGAGAGCCTAGCGCTTGATTCGGTTTATTCAGGTAGGTCTATTCTACAGGGGAAAGAAGTCTGCAGAACTAATTAATTGGCAAACAATGGCAAAGGTCATCGTTCAGAATGCACCCCAGGTGCTTCATCGCATTGTCCCCATAGTAGCGGATCACTGGAGTGGGGCAGCATTGATAGCTCCAGAATTCCATGCACCTTCCAATCATGCTCAACTAAATGGGTATAAGCACTTCCAAATTTTGGGGTTAGTGCACCGTTCACAAGTTGTAATATTTACATTTGTTTTGTACAATACACAAAGGGTAATAATATTTGGTTGAGGCACAGCTGGAGATCAAGTAGTTGTTGGGATTAGGCCAGGGCAGAGTTGCCAACCCTAAATTTAGTTCACAGTAACATTCATCCCATTTGTCCGTAACAAATGGGGGTAATGAATTTCTGAATCAGTAACATACTAATCACTGGGGTTGTTGCCGGCGGCTAAGCCTGTGCGCACTGGTGTCAGATCAGCGGGCTGGCCGGCGTGTAGCGGGATGCCTGGGTCATGCGCACTTGCAAGGTTGGCCGGCGGGTCTGCGATCTGTCGCATGGAGTGGGGGTGGGGGGTGGGGGGGAGGCCCGGGTGATGGGGCTGCCTGCGATTGAGGCCGGCTAGGCGGCAAGAAACGTCGCCGTCATGTCGCTGTTCGCGCGGGCCGCGCCGCCCGGGGCTCATGGGCTCTTGCCCCACCCACCGGGCGGTGGCTGCGAGCTGCGGGCTGGCAAAACCGGGGGCACATGGCGCCGGCGTTCACCACTGGGAGGAACACCGGCGCGGCGGTGTTCCGTAACAACATGTTTGGCTGCCGGAACACCGTAATAAGGTTATTTCGCCGGGACAAAATACGGCGAATCCGGGACACTTGGCACCTCTGGGCCAGGGTTTGGAAATTGGGCAGAAGTTCTCATGCAAACCACCCATGCAATAAGGCAGGATTGGCATGTTATTATGAAGAATGGAGAGTATCGGGCATATGAACTTTCCGAATGTTAAAACTTATTCCTGACTACAACAGATTCATAAGGTAAGAGATACATGTTATACAAATCCCATTACAAAGGTCATCAAAGACAGTATAACTGTACTATAACAGTAAAGCTTTGCTGTATGTTTGTTGAGGAGGAGGGCGATGGGATATGGTCTCTACCCCGCTCCCTCTCTGCCCCTCTCCCGCTCTACCACCCTCCCCCACCCACTACACTCCCCTCCCTCTTTACCCTTCCTCATCTCTACTCCCCCTATTCTCTATTTCCCCCACCCCCCCCCCCACCCCCTCCCTCTCTCCGGAAGTGGTGAGTATTGAGACCTATGGGTGAGTGTGGAATATTGCGTTCGTTGACCAGTCCTCCCCTGTGACGCATTGCGCCCCCCCCCCCCGTGGGGAAGGGGAGCCAATGAGTCCCACTTGTTTCCAGTTGTCTTCTAATTTGTGATGAACATGAACCAACTGTTGTTGGTCATTGGGGATTTAACCTTTAATTATTATTAGGCTTGACTGCACTTGTGGCAAAGAGATTGGGAGTTTTATAGCAAATCTGTTACAAAATGATTTATTTTCTTTAAAAGTATTTGGCAATATAGCAGCTGTGTTAGCAGCTGAGCAAATCAAGGAAACTGATATTGTGTAAGTAGCAATTAGATCGTTGCTAACAACTTGTGCTATTGTAGCTGAGGCTCATTCAGCCACAATGATGGAAGCACAGTATTAAGCATTGCTGAACATGACAATAACTCATTGAACTTGAAACTCGCTACAGTAGTGTGGTTGGATGAATTCAGTTATTATGAACTGATGTTTAGAACTCGGTAAGATGAGAAGTTCCAAATACCATCACCTACTCAAAGGCAGTGGAGATTGCATGAGTTACCAATTCTTCAGTTGTTGGTATCAACTATATATATACACTAAATGCACCCAGGGGTTTTGAGCGAATATACATATTCTACATGCTCAAATTCAAGTTGCTACTCTACGATGGTGACATGTTAGTCACATGATAATCAAGGGAAAAATATCCTGCAATTAATCTCCTTGCAGGATATTTAACCTCCTTATCATCCAGTTCAGATCGATGATAACACAGAATAAGTGTTGGATCTTGAAGTATGATGAAAGCACGGTTCAATACTTCATCGAATATTCATCATGTTAATGCTTGTTTTTATTTATTGCAAAAAAAAATGTTTTGGCACACACAGTGCGGGGTAATACTTTCTGCTTCATTAGGAGGAATGATCTTTATGTCTTCCTATTTTTTGCCCTCATTTGCCGGGTCTTTAAAACCAGTCTGCAAGACCTCGCTAGGGTTCGTCGTTCGTACTGTCGGATGGCCAAGCGTCCATGTTGCCTGCTGCATCAGCATTATGGCACAACGGTATGTTATTGCCAAAAAACAAGAACGTGCTGTTTAAACTGTGGTTCAGCGAGATCGGCTTTTGCACAGTAAAACATTTATTGACCTACACATTTTGAATGGGGATTGACTTTTTCTTCAGGTTGTCACATCAAGCATGAAGTGTGCAGGGATTAGCACCCAAAATGCAGTACTTTCCTATTGATGGATCAGAAGTGTTTTGTTAAATGTTAATGTTACATTTAATACGGTACAGGTATTACTGACATTTCCAGCTCATTTTAAATGGTATTGGACAATATTCAGTTATAGAGACACTACAGCTGCAACATAAGGGAACTACGCTCTCCGGGTCCAACCCGGAGATATCGAGTTGTTAAAAGATCTTGACACACAAGTTCTTTCCACTACAAGATTATGCGTTGGTTATTGGAAAATGTGTGAACATTACGTCACAAGAGTTCCAGCTACATCCTTAGTTGTGACATTTATATCAGCACATCGACGGCAAACATTGCAAACGTTGTGGCTAGATAGGATGGAATTGGCTGCAGTGCCTTTTACTTTTACATTTGGTCTTTACACAACCAAAAGTAGATAGGGGTAGCATGATTGAAGATCATTTGAAAACACTCCATGGTTCTCACTTCTATGTTATCTAGGCCACCAGAATCCTTAAGTACCTATGGAATCCAGCATTGTTTATTAGTTAACAAAACAAACTACACTAAGGAAGGTCGGTTTCAGAATTCTTCATTGGTGGCTCACGCAGGTTCTGGGTTATACAGATTGTAACACTGATGATTGTTTTCTTATTCCACCAGAGTACAGTATCAACGTCAGCGTATCAATATTTAGGACAAATACTATATCTCTATG